>CM019823.1:69457887-70726916 GCA_009763385.1 Coix lacryma-jobi var. lacryma-jobi
GCGGTGTCCGAGAGGTAAAGTGGGAGTTGACGTATGATCACGCGGTCGTCGTTCTTCGCTCCGCCCAGTTGGCAGCCAAGGCGGAAGTCCGAGAGCCAGAGCTTGGGCTCGACCTCCCCGTCATACTTCACGATGTTGGTCGGCGGTCGGAAGCGGTCGGGGAGGGTCGAGCTGCGGATGGCCCGGCTGAAGACTCGGGGGCCCGGGGCTCGAGGACCTGCCGGTCCTCGTCGCTGTCGTAGCGCCCCCCTGATGGGCGCTATAGCCACGCTCTTGGGCCCCTTGTCCTTGCGCCGTCGGTTGATGTCGTTGCGGGCGTCGTTGGGGTCGAGGTGGCCGGTTGTCGACGATCCGTTCGCGGACTGGCCTAGCTCGAGAGGCGTCCGGCTGGTGGACGGATGCCTCGCGAGCGTCGTGGGGCGTGTCCGCCGGTCTCCCCGAGGCTGCTCCGCGTCGGCGTGACGCCGAGCTCTCGGCCTGCTGTACCGCGGCTGTCTCGAGGAGGTTTTTCATTTCTCCGAGCATGCGCCTGGCATCGGGGTTGGAGACGGCGGGCAGGTCACGGAGCATCATAGCCGCCGCCACCACGTTCTGCCAGCTCGCGGGAAACATACCTCGGGGCGTGCTGGTGCCCCGTCCTCGAGGATCCGCCGGTGGACCTCTCGAGCCCGGCCTCGAGCTCGCTCCGGCTCCTCGGGGCTGGGGTGGTTCCTGCATCAGGGTTTGCCGGAGCTGCAGCAGGTGTCGCCGTTCCTCCTCGGCTTTGGTGATTGCCTCTTGCACTTGTGCGAGTTGCGCCGCCCGGCCATCGTCGTGCTTAGGATGTACAGCCGGCCAGAACGCGTGATCCGCCTGCCGCGGCCACGTCGCTAGGTCCCTCTAGGTCGAGGGCCGGCCTGTCGTCGTCGCCTTCGTCCTCGGTATCGCATACGACTCCCTCGAGTTGGAAGCACTCCCTGGTGGGATCCCAGAGGTCGGGGTCGTGGTAGTCGTATTCGTCGGAGTCGGAGCTGTTGACGGCACGCCGCCTTGGCCGATGCTGGGACCGCAGCTCGCGGTACCATTCTCCGACGGTGGCTCGCCGAGGTGGCTCGAAGGCTCGCAAGAAGTCGCGGTCGACGCACGCGGGGTGGACGATCTCCAGGCTGGCCATGGCCTGCAGCAGCGCGCCCGAACGCTGCTCCCGGTCCGCCACCGTCTGGTCCTGATGGCGCTCGTCGAGGCGGTGGGCGTATACAGCCGCAGAGTTGTCGAGGCCGACCGGGAACCGCTGGCGTCGAGCGCGGCGCGACCCGTGCGGGAGGAGGCTGAGCGGCGTCGACGGCGCACGGCTCGGAGGCCTCTGGCCTGGTTCCTGGTCCGTACGCATGATGAATGCGAAGTCGCTAGGCGGCGGGCGCGGGTGCGCCCTGGAGGTCTCCGGCCGCGCGCCGGGCTGGTTTCCCCTGGGACCCTGCACCCGACAATGGCGGGCGTAGGTGTTTGCCGCGGGCTGGTGCGGGCGACGCGTCACGCCCCCCGCGCGGGGTGGCGTGACACGCACTCCGCTCAGGCCCTCCGTGGAGAGCAGAGTCAGCTCGTTGCCGTTGCCTGTGGCCAGGAACTCGAGGCTCCCGAACCAGACGACGGCACCAGCCGAGAACGGAAGAGGGGATGAAGCCATCCAGGAATCAACGAGAAATCGGCTCGGACACGCGAAGTCCCCTACCTGGCGCGCCAACTGTCGGTGTTTCGTACCCGGGGGTATCACACCAACGAGTAATATGATCGCGTGCTTCTCTTCCTGGATGGTGATGCAAGGGACACAAGGATTTATCCTGGTTCGGGCAAAGAAGGCCCTACGTCCAGCGGGGGGAGATGTTCTTGTATTACTTGCACCTAAGTGCTTGTACAGGGGAGAATACAAGCTCAGTGAGCGTGGACCGGAGTCCGGACTCGTGTCTGTGTGTGGACTCGTGTGTTGTGTCGTCGTCTGAATGAGGGCCCTAGTGTCCCCTTTTATAGAGCAAGGGGAGGCCAGGGTTACATAAAAGTATTACAGGTGTCGGGGCGTATGGTGCCCCATACGGAGAAGGGTAGGAACCCTGTCTTGTCGGGGCCACTGGAGCCGATGTGATCGTCGCTGTTGAGGCGTCCTTGGGTCGTGGCTTCCATCCTGGGCGCGGACGTGGTGGCGCGACAAGGCGGGAGCCGTACAGCACCATCCCGGAATGTACAGTACGCGGCGGGGTCCCTCCGGGTCTTGGGGTACCTGTCCTCCAATAGCACGAAAGTAGTTAGGGCTCGAAGGGCGCGGAGCCGGCTTCGAGGTGGTGCCACGGGGCTCGAGGGGCGCGGAGCCGGCCTCGAGGTGTTACAGTGCAGGGCTCGAGGAGCGCGTAGCCGGCCTCGAGGGGTACAGTGCAGGGCTCGGGGCGCGTAGCCGGCCTCGAGGAGTGCAGTGCCTGGCTTGGCCGAAAGTGCTGTACTGGTGCCCTTTTGCCCATGCTTGTGGTGAAAACGAGACTTGACCTTTACACCGAGTTACTGTGGTACACGCTGTGCACTAGTGGACATGACCGGAGTAGGTGAAGGCATTAAATGCGTGGTATGGGCTGGTACGGCTGTCTGTACAGCTCGAGGTCCGTGCGTTAAGGCTCGAGGTGTGGGGGCGCGTTCGCCCGAGGCCTGGCTGGGAGGGCTCGGGCGAGACGGAGACAGAGCGTTCGCCCGAGGCCTGGCTGGGAGGGCTCGGGCGAGACGGAGATAGAGCGTTTTAGCGCCTGGCTGGGAGGGCTGCGGGCTCGAAAGACGACGCGATCGGACTGGCGGAGACTGGAGGCAGACGGAGGAGGCCTCGCCCGAGGGCGCGGGAGAGGACGGCGAGACGGAGATGGAGCGTTTGGGTGTTTGCGTTGATTGGGGGTACCCTTTTTCGTACCACCGACAGTTTGATAACTCACAGTTTGCCTCTTTATTCTTCTTCTAATGGAATCGAGCATCAGTTTTCTTCCCCTTATGTCCCCCAGCAGAACGGTGTTGTTGAGCGCAAGAACCGGACCCTTGTTGAGATGGCCAGGACGATGCTCGATGAGCATAGGACTCCTAGGCGTTTTTGGGCCGAGGCGATCAACACCGCTTGCCATGTTTCAAACCTCATCTTTCTTCGAGCTTTCATGAAGAAGACTTCTTATGATTTGCGTTTTGCACGGGTACCCAAGGTGTCTCATTTTCAGGTGTTTGGGTGCAAGTGCTTTATCCTGAAGCAAGGCAATTTGGACAAATTTGAATCTCGCTCTGCTGATGGGTCTTTCTTGGTTATGCTTCTTATTCACGTGCTTATCGAGTTCTTAACATTGAGACTACCGGATAGTGGAGACCTGCGAGGTCACATTCGACGAGACTATGCCTTGTGTTTCTTCTGCTTTTGATGTTGCAGGAGAACAGGAGCTGGGAGAGACCATCTTTGTCGAGGAGGAGCAGGAGAATGCCGATTGGGGTGATCCCGAGCCAACTCCACTGGCTGCCCCCGTCGACCCTGCGACGACTACTTCAGCTCGAGGACCCGATCCCACGACGTCTTCTTCTTGGGGTCCTCTAGAGCCACCTCTCTAGCGAGCACCCGCTGCACCTGAGGGAGCGGCAGCATCTGGCGAGGCAAGCACCCCGGAGCATTCAACAAGTTCACCCCCCACGCAGATGATCGGCGACATCGACCAGCGAGTCACGCGGTCGCGAGCGTATGAAATCTCTCACTTTGCTCATTCTGCATTCGTTGCTTCTTTTGAGCCCAAAATGTTGGACACGCACTTTCTGATCCTAACTGGGTCAATGCCATGCATGAGGAGCTAGAAAACTTTGAGCGAAACCAAGGTTGGACCCTAGTTCCACCTCCACCAGAATGCCACCCTATAGGTACCAAATGGGTTTCAAAAACAAAGAGGGTGAGGATGGGATGGTAGTGAGGAACATGGCTAGGCTAGTAGCCCAGGGTTTCTGCCAGAAAGAGGGGATAGACTATGAGGAAACCTTCCCCTGTAGCCCGTTTAGAAGCCATTAGAATCCTCCTAGCCTTTGCTGCTTCGAAGGGTTTTAAGCTTTACCAGATGGATGTCAAGAGTGCCTTCTTAAATGTATATAGAGGAAGAGGTTTATGTTAGGCAACCCCCGGGTTTCGAGGATCCCATGTTTCCGAACCATGTTTATAAACTTTCAAAAGCTTTGTATGGTTTGAAACAAGCCCCGAGAGCATGGTATGATCGTTTGAAAACCTTTTTACTCTCCAAGGGTTTTAAAATGGGACAGGTCGATAGAACCTTGTTTCTCCTCAAGCAAGGCAACGATACCCTGTTAGTCCAGATTTATGTGGATGACATCATCTTTGGTGGCTCCTCTCATGCGCTTGTTGCCAAGTTTGCAGATACTATGAGCAGGGAGTTTGAGATGAGTATGATGGGTGAGTGACTTTCTTCCTCGGGTTGCAAATTAAGCAAACCGAGACGGGACGTTCGTGCATCAAGGAAAATACACGAAGGACATCCTAAAGAAATTCGACTTGGGCGAGGCCAAGCCTCTTACGACGCCCATGCCGACGACTGCGGCGATGGATGCGAACCAGGACGGAGAGTCGGTTGACCAGAAGGAGTACAGGAGCATGATCGGCTCGCTTCTGTACCTGACAGCGACGAGGCCGGATATACAGTTTTATGTGTGTTTTGTGCGCTCGTTTTCAGGCGTCCCCTCGGACATCCCACAAGCAAGCGGTCAAGCGCATCATGAGGTACCTCTGATACACTCCTGAGTTTGGACTTTGGTACTCTTCTTCTTCGACCCTCTCGCTTGTTGTTATTCCGATGCGGATTTTGCCGGCTGTCGGCTTGAGCGCAAGTCTACTTCTGGGATTTTTCAGTTTCTTGGCTCTTCTTTGGTTTCGTGGTCTTCTCGCAAACAGTCGAACGTAGCCCAGTCTACTACTGAAGCCGAGTATGTTGCCGCTGCTTCTTGTGCTTCGCAGCTTTTATGGATGGTTGCTGCATTGCGTGATTTTGGTCTAGATTTCAGTCGGGTCCCTTTGCTTTGCGACAGCACTTCTGCCATTAGCGTAGCAAAGAACCCTGTTCTTCACTCCAAGACCAACACATCGATGTTCACTTTCACTTTCTTCGTGATCACTACGAGAAAGGCGACATTGACCTTAGGCTTGTAGACACCCATAATCAGGTTGCTGATATTTTCACCAAGCCTCTGGATCTCTCAACTTTTGCTAGGTTGAGAGGTGAGCTTGGTGTGTGTTTCCCCTTTTAGATGGGGGAAGCATTTTGTTTGTTGTACCATAGACTGATTTTTTGATCTTCTTCGCTTTTGAGTCTTGAGTCTGTTTAAGTTTTGTCTTGGCTCCGATTCTGACTTCATCATATATGCATCTTGCATTTTCAAGCTTCATGTCTATATTCTTGAGAATGAACTTATGCTCTGATTAGTGTATGCTTCGATGATATATGATGATGCTTGTAGCTTAGGCTCCTTTTTATCACTGATACATGTTGTGAGCTAAGCTATATTTTTCAGAATGATGAACATGCCTAATGAAACTTGAAATTTGAAACATGTTCACCATTGAAATTAGCAACTAGCATGTGTAGGATGTGTTGAGGTCACTTGAGCTATTTCATATATGCTAGGTTGCTATGTCTCTAGTTCTGAGTCCTTCACTTGCTTGGATTGTTCATACTCTATTTAAAATGAACCAAGTGTTAGTGAATTGAAAAGATCGAGATGGGATTGCTTTGTCAGCACATCACGGTATCGAGACTGTTTCTCATTGCACTTTGAGTTAAACTTGAGCCATGTAGTGTAAGACCGAACCGATGCTTTAAGTTCTAATTGCATATGCATAGGCTTAGCTTGGTTGAAAAGTTAGGCAATGACAAGCTTTCAACCTCTCGCACTCACATGCTGAATTTAAACTTGTGTTAATAACCGCTGCAATTCTCCGATAAAATCTGAAAACACAAGTCACTGCTTCATTCTATAGCATGAT
This sequence comes from Coix lacryma-jobi var. lacryma-jobi, assembly GCA_009763385.1. Classification (NCBI taxonomy): domain Eukaryota; kingdom Viridiplantae; phylum Streptophyta; class Magnoliopsida; order Poales; family Poaceae; genus Coix; species Coix lacryma-jobi. The sequence goes on from CM019823.1 coordinate 69,463,907, forward strand.
GATCGAACTGTGCTAGGGTAGTTCACCTTGTATACATGTTTAGCACTTGTTTGACTTCCTGTCTATACATGTTTATGCTATTTTGATGGGTGAAACTACTTTCTCTGAATGGCTTAAAACTGCTCACTTGGTTTATTCACTCATTTCGTATTTGGTGATCAGTTGAGCTTTGCTAGCACTTTTTGTCTGTTGCATTGTAGTCGATCAGCACTCTTTAGAGCATTCTTTCACTCTTTTTGAGTATATACCTGAGTTGCTAACTTGCATCTTTATCTTATATGCATTTGCTTGACCCCTGTGGCGGAACCGCCCTGATTATAAGAGATCAAGTATTGTCTTAGCCAAATCCGTCTGACTTTGACTCACACTTGAACCCATATAACCCCGGTAGTCCGGAAATCTCGAAGGATTTCTTTCACCATAACATACAGGATCGCATTGTTCAAAGGTTACATCCGTAAAGAGACATCACAGCAGCAATTTAAACCGAATTTAAACATCAGAGTGCGGAAATAAAACAGAGTTATTACAATACTGAGTTCAAATAGTGCGGAAGCTGAAATATGTTTGAAACACGACCACCACACACGTGGTCCAAATAAAACATTGTTTTGATACACAAAACCCAACACAAGTCATTCCTCCTTTTTAAGGTAATGTGCCACCAGTAGTCTCAGTCTGGCAAAAGAAAGAGGAAAGCTTCTTGACGACCCGCCCTGGGCCTACTCCTCATCACCTTCCACTGGGTAGAGGCAGTGCTTACAATAGCCAAAGTAGACCTGGCCATCTGCAACAACGGGATAAACCCTGAGTACGGGAATGTACTCAGCTAGACTTACCCGTCTAACTGAAAATAAAAGACTCCAAGGGTATGCAAGGCTTTTTGAGGTAGAGCTAGGATCTTTTAGTTGCGAAAAGCTCAAATTTAGATAAGAGGTAATTAGTGATTAAGATGAGCTGTTACTTTTAGCCTATTTCTTAATACTAGATGATCACCTGTACTAGAGCACTCACTTGAATAACAATCAATAATACACACCATATCCAGTTGACTTATCCACATTTTAGTTGAACCTTTAAACATCACATGGAGTTGTATCGTGGTGAAGCTCGCCATAGTTTCCCACTAACCGGGGGAGACGGCGACTCGAATCGAATTCCAAATCAGCTGATGAAAGACCTTTGATACCAGCCCACACTTTCCCCGTCGGGTCCATGCATTGGGCAACCGCTCGACGCTTGTTCGTGGTGGTAATCGCCGCGGCTCAAGCACGGACCGCCCAATCAGAGTCTGGCGATGGCCTCACGCGGCAGATCGCAACTTCTGTACTAGAGGGCACGACACGGGTTGAGACCGGCCCGAACAGCTTCTAACCGGCTTTGGGGTCGATGATTACAGCAACGACATATCCCTAAGTAAAAGGGCGCGTTCAAAAATGAACGAGGGCCAACATCGATACAAACCTACACGATCCAATGGATGGGTTGCCCCAAGTTTCCGAACTTGTGCCCTGCCATCCCATTGACCGTATTTCACTACAACTCAGGTTCTTTTCCACGATAGCAAATATAGCCAACCGTGATCCGGTACTACCCATCCGGGTATTACGGAAACATTCTTAACAACTACTTTTATTAAGCAGGCTAAGCAGTCTACATTATAAAAGTAACAGGATAACAAGGCAGGTAATAATCAATAATCAAGGGATGGTAATGCAACAAATAGGATTCAATCAACTCCTATACCTAATGCATCACAATATAAAAGGACTCAAGTAATATTTAATTGCAAAGGATAGGAGGCTTAATATGCTCCGGGGCTTGCCTTGAGTGAAGACTGAGGCCTCGTGAGAGGGGCACTCAGGCAGGTTAGGGTCGTGGACGGGGTCGGCTTCCTCCGGTTGTTGCAGCTCCTGGATCTCCGGCTCGACGTTTAGCTCCTGCTCTTGGTGGGGTTCTGGCGGGGTCGATCCTATTGCATGCGATGGTATATAATTAAATAAATGCGGTACAAGATGAGGATGATATGACAAGAATGTTTCTTGCAATCCAACAAAGCCAACTTGTTGAACCACTTTTGACGTTGAGGGATTTACCTAATTATTTCATAAAACAAAATCCAATACTCATCCTTTTTCTTATTTAATTAAATCAAAGGAACTCCGATTGAACTGCAAGTGCATTTTTCAGAACTTAGAAAAATCCACAAAAATTCCAGAAGGCAAACCACACTTGCTGGACTCTACTGAACAAGTTTCAGCCCAAAAATAAAATACAGAGCTGCAGATCTAAAAATGACAAGCAAACTGTCCAAAAAGGTACTTTGAACTGCAACCCTACTGTAAAAGGGTGCACAACTCTATTTCATATTTTTCCTAGATTCTACTTAACATTTTATGCTTATCAAGAAAGTTCCATGAACAGAAACATTGTATTATTTCTTACAGGAATTTCCAAAGATAAACACAGAAAAGCACAGTTGTAAAGCAACTACAAATTTTTCCATAAAACAGATCAGGTTCATATTTTTCTTAGATTCTACAAGGCATACAGAGACTGTACAAATTTTCCCTTATTTTATTTCAGCATATAAAACATCTTAACACTTTTCCTAAGAAATCAGCAAAAGAGACTTTTAACTATAACAGAAAATTTTTCCATAAGAACAGTACTTCACATAATTTTCACAGGCACGAAACATAACAAAGAACCCATACAAATTTTTCCCATGAATTAACCATATCAGAAAACACTTATTTCCATTTATTCCCATAAAAGCATGTAAACTGGATTAATTGAAAACAGTAAAATAAAATGCCATCCACATTATATTCATATTTTTCTATGAAAGATCTGCTCCTAAGAAAGCTAACAAAACTGGAAGCACTTCATTTGGACTTATAAATCAAGCTGCACAAAATAACAAGCATTTCTGGAATTTAAAACCAAAAAGGAAAAACATTAAATTTCTCCCGGCTTGGCTACAAGCACCCGGTCCATGGACCAGCGAGTGGCTGACGCGCGGGCCAGCAGCAGGTGTGTGCTCGCTCGAGGCCCGGCTCTAGACAGAGCCCGAAGGTTCGGCGGAGGCCGGGCTCGAGGCTCGTCCGAGGCCTTGCTCGAGGGCTCGGGCGAGGCGGAAACGGACACGCTCGTCCGAGGCCTTGCTCGAGGGCTCGGGCGAGGCGGAAACGGACACGCTCGTCCGGAGGCCTTGCTCGAGGGCTCGGGCGAGGCGGAAACGGACACGCTCGTCCGAAGCCTTGCTCGAGGGCTCGGGCGAGACGGAAACGGACACGCTCGTCCGAGGCCTGGCTCGAGGGCTCGGCCGAGGGTTCGGGTGGATGCGGTTAAGGACAAACAGAGGCTGACGCGCGGGATCCGTGGGTCAACGGGACCCACCCGTCAGAGAGAGGAAAACAGGGGAGAGATCTGACCGGCGGCTGCTCGCCGTCGGTGAGGTCGCCGGCGGTGAGGCTAGGCTCGATAGACTCGTCTCGACGAGACGCGTCCAGCGGTGGTGTCGGTTTGACTAGCGGATGGCCGGAGCTCGCCGGCGACGAGCCATGGCGGACGGTGGCGGCGGTGAGGCTCGGCTTGGCCGTGTCCGGCGGTCGCCGGAGAAATTGGGGAAGGCAAAAGCTTCCACGAACCCTAGGCAGTAAAGCTACGGGGTTGGTTGGGCCGGTGAAGCTCTAGCGGAGCTTGGCCACGAGCGAGGTCCGCGGTGGGCGGTCATGGCGTTCGGCCGGGGAAGAAGATGTGGGAGAGAGCGGTAGCGTTGAAGCGGGGCAGTGTTCTCACCTTGCCTTGGCTTGGTGATGATCGACGGAGAAGGAGGGAGACGGTGGAGCTCGGGTTGAAGAAGAACGGCGTTGCGGCTCGGCGGTGGCGACTGACGGACCGAAAGAGGCGCTACGTCCTCCGGCGGCGTCGGGGCTCGGTTGGTGATGACGACGTGCGCACGCCGTGTGCACGGCGTAGGCGGAGCTTGGTGCAGAAGTAATCGGACGGTGATGCTCGGTGGGATTGGGAACGGAGAGGGGAGGTTGCGGTGGAGGTCACGGCGAGAGCGAGCAGTGCTTCTCGGCTGGCGTTCGTGGAGCGGAGAGGGAGTGAGAGCGAGAGTGAGTGGGAGTTGTGTGAGCGGGAGTGAAGGGGTGCTCGGGTTTGTTCGGCTTGACCGGTGGTCGTGGCGGGGCTACGGCGGCGCGGTCGGCGAGGCAGCGCGGCGATGCCGTGCACGGCGAGCGGGCGCGACAGGCGAGGCGAGCGAGAGGCGGAGGAGAGAGGTAGTTGCGCTTGGGCGGGTGAGAGCTGGCGGGCTGAGGCTGGCTCGGGCGATGGGGGCCGGAGGAGAGTGCGGCCGCGGACGGCGAGGAGCCGGCGTGCTCAGGCATTGGCGCGGCGGCTTGGCCGGCGTACGGCGCGGCCGCGTCAGAGCGACCGGCGCGTTGCGCGGCGAGCGCGCGCGGGCGCGGGCGAGCGGGCCGGTGCGGTGCTGGCGCGGGAGCGGGCCGAAAGGCCAGATGGGCCGAAAGGGGCGCGGGAGGAAAAAAAAAAACTTTTCTTTTTCTTTTTCCAGAAATTTTTCCAAAGTTTGACCACTCAAAAACAGTTTCAAAAACTCAAACTAGGGTTTGACCCAAATATAAAAGTTGCTCGAAATAATTTTCTCTACAACTTTCATATAAGGCACTTTTTCTGAAAACCACTTTTATAGCCTCCACATAAACAAAGCCTAAACAGAGATCCAATTAAATCATCAAGTCAAATAGAAATCCAAATCCAAATAAATAAACAAAAGACAAAAGCACTCTCGTGCACATGAAATGATGCAATGCATTGCTTATGCTCCTTTTAGTAGCTAATGAAGATCCTAATGCAGTGCTTGACACTAGGGTGTCACAGCCCTTCCCCCCTTAAAGAAATCTCGTCCCGAGATTTGAGTTACGTACCATTTCTTAACAAAAGCGGGATAGTTTACGCGTAAGTACTCCTCTGTTTCCCATGTCGCATCGTTGGGTCCGTGATTGCTCCAGAGAATCTTGTAAGTCTTCACTGTTCGGTGACGCGTCTCTCGGGTCTTGGTATCCAAAATCTCCTTGGGTTGTTCGTAGTATTCCAGGTCTGATCTGATGGTGACATCTGGAATCCGAACTTCCTCTTGTTCTGGAACTCGAAGACACTTCTTTAACTGCGATACGTGAAACACTGGAAAGACTGCGCTCATCTCTGGGGGTAACTGTACTTCGTATGCTACTTCTCCCTTCCTTGCTATGATCTGGTATGGTCCTACATATCGAGGTGCTAGCTTCTTCTTGATTCCAAAACGTTGGACCTTCCTCATAGGTGAAACCTTGAGATACACATAGTCTCCAACTTGAAATTCCAAAGGTCTCCTTCGGGTGTCAGCATAACTCTTTTGTCGAGACTGTGCTACCTTGATATGTTGCTGTATGGTCTGCACGATTTCCTCGGCATCTTTTACATAATCTGATCCATAGAATCCTCGGTCTCCAGACTCAACCCAATTTACTGGGGTCCTGCATCTTCGTCCATATAAAACTTCAAAAGGTGCCATCTTTATACTCTCTTGGTAGCTGTTGTTGTATGAGAACTCAGCAAGGGGTAACCACTTTTCCCATGACTCTCCGGAAGATAAGACACAAGCTCTTAGGATATCCTCCAAAATCTGATTTACTCTTTCTGTCTGTCCCGCAGTCTGGGGGTGATAGGCGGAACTTCTGACCAACTTGGTTCCTAACTCCTTGTGCAACTGTTCCCAAAAACGTGCTATGAACTGGGGTCCTCTATCAGAAACAATCCTTTTCGGAACTCCATGTAACCTCAAGATATTCTGAATATACAAGTCTGCATACTGATGGGGGCGGTGTGTAGTGTCTTAACTGGTATGAAGTGAGCTACTTTAGACAATCGATCCACAATAACCCAGATAGAATCATTTCCCTTTTGAGTAGTGGGAAGGCCAGTGATGAAATCCATGCTGATTTCTTCCCATTTCCACTCTGGAATTGACAACGGTTGCAACAGTCCTGCAGGTCTCAGGTGTATTGCCTTTATTCTGCAACAAGTATCACATCTGGCGACATAAGCTGCGACTTCTTTCTTCATCCTTGACCACCAATACCTGGTTCTCAAATCCTGGTACATCTTACTGCCTCCTGGGTGGATAGACAACCTTGAATTGTGAGCCTCGTTCAGAATCCTCTCTTTCAGCTCTGAATCCTTAGGAACGACTATCCTTCGTTTATACCATAAAATTCCCTGTTCATCTGTTCTAAAGTTTAACGAACTACTGGTTTTCCAACCTCTTCCTTATCTGACAGATTTCTTCATCGGTCTTCTGTCTCTCGATGATGTCACTTTCCAAGGTGCACTGAAGAGTGATATTGTTTAACATGACGGGGTGCATAAGATTAAATCCATCTTCGAACAGTGGTTGTAGAGAGTTGCAATGAGTCTTGCGACTCAAGGCATCAGCTACAACATTCGCTTTTCCAGGGTGGTAATGCACTTCTAGGTTATAATCCTTAATCAATTCTAGCCATCTTCTTTGCCTCATATTTAACTCTGGCTGGGTGAAGATATATTTCAAACTTTTATGATCTGTGTACACATGACATAGGTTTCCCATAAGATAATGCCTCCATATCTTGAGTGCATGCACGACGGCTGCTAGTTCCAGATCATGAGTGGGATAGTTCTCTTCGTGCGGTTTCAACTGGCGAGAAGCATAGGCGATAACTCTTCCATTCTGCATGAGTACACATCCAAGTCCAATCTTGGATGCGTCGCAAAACACATCAAAAGGTTCCTCCAAGTTTGGCTGAGCCAAAACAGGTGCGGATGTCAACAACGTTCGCAGAGTGCGGAAAGCTGCTTCACACTCTGGAGTCCATTCGAACTTCTTGTTTTTCTGCGTTAAACGGGTCATAGGCTTGGCTATTCTTGAAAAATCCGGAATGAACCGACGGTAGTATCCGGCCAAACCCAAAAAGCTGCGAACCTCAAAAACACTCGTGGGTGCTTCCCACTCCATAACCTCTTGCACTTTAGAAGGGTCTACAGAGATTCCTTCCTCTGAAAGGACGTGACCAAGGAAGGGTACCTTCTTCAACCAAAACTCGCACTTGCTGAACTTAGCATACAACTTATGTTCCCTAAGTCGAGCTAAACAACTCGAAGATGTTTGGCATGATCCTCCTTGTTTTCCGAGTAGACCAAGATATCATCAATGAACACTACAACAAACTTATCCAACTCTGGCATGAAAACTGAATTCATCAGATACATGAAATGTGCCGGTGCATTGGTCAATCCAAAGGACATAACTAAATATTCATAGAGTCCGTATCTGGTAGAGAAAGCTGTTTTTGGTACGTCTTCTCTTCTGATCTTAATCTGATGGTATCCTGACCTCAGGTCGATCTTGGAGAACACTTTTGCTTTTGACAACTGATCAAACAAGACATCGATTCGAGGTAAGGGGTACTTATTCTTTATGGTTACTGCATTAAGCGGTCTGTAATCCACACACATCCTTAAAGTTTATCTTTCTTCTTCTTCTTCAAAGATAGCGGGACATCCCCAAGGTGACGAACTAGGACGTATCAAACCTTTATCCAAAAGTTCCTGTATTTGGACCTTAAGCTCTGCTAACTCCTTAGCGTGCATTCTATACGGTCGTCGGGATATAGGTGCTGTTCCCGGGATTAACTCTATAGCAAACTCCACATCTCTATCAGGCGGTAAACCAGGCAACTCATCAGGAAAGACATCTGGAAACTCACACACTATTGGGATCTCAGCTATCTGTTTTGCCGTGATATTGAACAACACTCCGACCTCATGGTGGTTTCGAGGTAACTTGAACCGAAAGGTAGACCCATTTCTGGGACTAACCATGGACACTATTCTCTCTGCGGTGTCTAGATTAACCTTCCAAAGTTTCATCCAACCCATACCCAAAATTACATCCAGACCTAGACCAGGAATGACTATGGGGTCCACTATGGCCTTTTTATCCCCAAAGGTCATTTCCACTCCTTTAGCCATTTTACGCGCGGAGAGAACAGCTCCGGCGGAACTTATCTGATATCCCCGGTCTAACTCTATCAGCTCAAGATTACTTCTTATAACAAAGTTCTCACTTATAAAAGAATGTGATGCTCCAGAGTCAAACAACACAACTGCAGGGCATTGATTAACAAGAAACGTACCAGCGGTGACAGGCTCTCCTTCTGGCACTTCTTCCACAGTGGTGTGGTGCACATGACCGGTACGAGGCTGGGGCTGATGGTACTGCTTCTTTGGACGGGGCAGTGGCGTGACAGATGTCCGGTCTGACCACAGTTGTAGCATGGGCCAATCACGTACGGAGTCTTGGGTCCTGCTGCACTTCCAGTCTTACCCTTGTTTGGCATCATAGGGGCGGTGTACGGTTTCTGGAAGCTGGGACGGGGACGGTTGGTGGTGATCTTCCTCTGTGGGGGACGGTACCTTGCTCCAGTGACAGGCGGGGGTAGGGGGCGCGTGCTCCGAACTGAGTCCTCTGCTGGGACGAACCTCCTTCATTCGCACGGCGGCGTGTCTCTGCTGCTAGCCGGCTGTCATTGGCCTCTTGATTGAGACAGTCACTGACAAAGTCGCTGAAGGTGTGCGGTGACTGTTACCCATCTTTGAAAGCATGGTGGCACTCATGCCACGCTTAAAGCTTGCAATCTTCTTGGCCTCTGTGTTGACAAAGTCTGGGGCATAACGAGCGAGGTTGTTGAAGCTGTGCAAGTACTCAGACATAGACCTAGTTCCCTGAGACAACCTCATGAACTCTGCAATCTTCATCTCCATCAGACCACTAGGGATGTAGTGGTTGCGCATAGCGGTGGAGAACTGGTCCCAAGTAACACGTGCATTAGCTGGCAGAGAGGCACGGTACTGGGCCCACCACAAACCTGCGGGTCCTTCTAACATGTGAGCGGCATACTCCGCTTTGAGCTCTTCCGTCAGGCGAAGCAGACGGAACTTCTGGGTGATGGAGTTGAGCCATTCATCAGCTTCGAGCGGCTCGGTGACTTCCTTGAACACTGGAGGACGAGTGTCCAAGAAATCGCGGTAGGAGCTATACTGATTGGGCTCCGGGCCTTGGCGCTGCTGATGCTGTTGCGCGGTGTTGTTGGCGATGTTGCGGAGGGTGGCCTCCATGTGCCTCTGCATCTCCTCCATGTTCCGTTGGCTACCCAAGAACTGGCCAAAGAACGCTTCCGGCGTCATCGGCGGCGGTGGGGGAGGTGGCAGATTCTCCTCAGCTCCAGACCCTTGTCCACGTTGGCTGCGAGTGTGTGCCGGCATCTGCATTTCCCATTAATAAGCAATCATTAGGGGATGTTACATTGATCATGAATAAATACTGTGCTGTACAAAATTCGGAAATTTAGCACACAACCAAGTATAATTACTCATCTCCATACAACATCACAGAATAATTGCTAAAATTTGGACATGCAAACGACGGATTTCCATAAAAAGGTGCCGGATCGAAGTCCGGACTTTGTCCAAAAGCTTTACATACCAACAAGCAGTTAAGCATAAAACCAACACATGTCTTAGGGTGTTACATCACTTAGCGAGCAAGCTCAAGCTATACAAAAGAAAAACGTCTCCTAGCTAAACTAGCGCTCAGACGTCTCCAGCGGCGGATGCGGCGTCCTCGATGTCAGCGTCGAACATAGGCTCATCAGCATGAGCCTCCTCTGGTGGAGCGTCGGGACCAAAGACCTCTCCGTCCTGGGGATCCGGGGCCTCTGCTGCGGGAGCTGCTGGTACTGCTGCCTCCTGTGCTGCATGATGGAACTCATGGACGGCCTCATGGAGCTGCTCTATATAGACCTGCTGTCCGTGGATCTGCTGAATCAGAAGCTGGGCTCCCTCTCTGAGGTGGTCGAGCGCGGCGCGGGCCTCATCTCTCTGCACAGATGCGGTCAGATACATCTGCTCGGCGACTGTCCTGGCCGTAGACTGTGCTGCGGCAGTGGTGCGGGCGTCGTCACGCTCTAGAGTGAGCTGCTGAATCCTCTCCTGCAGACGAGCAACCTCGGCGTCAAAGTCCTGCTGAAGTCTATCCTTGTTCTGGTAGGTGGCGGCGAGAGTGAAGGACACGCTCTCGAGAGTGCGCTCCAAGCTCTCACATACACCCAACAGAGCTCCAGTGGTGCTCATCGCAGGCGTCTCGCAGTAGAATCGCTCCTCAGGGCTTCCGGTCAGAACTGTCTCCAACGTCTGTCCCCAGCGCAAAGGAAAGGTGATCCACGTGGAAACACCCCTGCCATCGCACTGGCTAGGTCGGCAGGAAAACGAGCGATGATATCCTTCAGCACACGATATGCTGCCCTGTTAGCTCCATCCTTGGCACACGTGCCTCTGGTGATCTCTGTCCATCCTGTCCAGTGGGGCTTAGCAGGTAGAGCCTTGACCTTGATCTGCACCATAACCAGTGAGTCTTGCCCATAGATCTCCTTCTGCCAGGAGTACTTGGGTTCCTGTCCTTCCTCATATCCAACAGCCTGCAGAATCCTCCAGAGGATTGTCGGCAACCCGAAGTAGGTCAAGAACGTTTTCCGGGTCAGCTTGGTGGCCAAGCGGTGACGCGGAACTCCTCTGCCTCCGGTGGCCTTGCGAGCAGTCAACTTGGTCCGGGCCATCTGTAGAAACAAGGGGTTTCGAACTCTCGTGAGACAGATATTAAGTTGGCAAATTTTATAGAAAAGAGACAACTTTTAATTAAGGGGAGGAAATGTAAATGCATGAATTTAAACATGATGCATGATCGTACTTACGTTCTCACTCACTAACATGACTCGCAAGTCCTAACGTTCTAATCGGTGGCAAGAACGATCTCTCATGCGTTATCTACACGTTCTACTCGTTCGCATAGTTAGTGTACCTGCAGAAGATTCATTCCAGCCCAAAGAAATTCCCAATGATAAAACAATTGAGTATTGGCCAATATGCAAAATACATAGAAGCCAACACTAAACACCATGCACCAACATAGAAAACACCCTTGAAAATATTGATACCCTCGTATGTGTCCGCGTGGAGCTCGCACATACTTGGTATAAGAACTCTCACCTAGACCGACGGTTGGACGGTCATGCTCTCATATCTCACAAAATCATTTTATGCATTTTTCGCGATCGACGCATTCTTTTTTTTCCCAAGAATGGACCAGCAAATAAAGATCCAGCATGAAGCAAAACCCTGAACCCTGTTAGCAGTTAAGCCACCTGAATCCTAGTATAGGGCTTTAAGGACGAGACTGGGCACACTTAGTAATCGAAAATAGTTTTGAAAATAGTTTTGAAATACCCATTTAGTTCGAAAATAGCTCCCTACGGAGGTAATCACTTGAACCATGCTCTGATACCAGCTGTGGCGGAACCGCCCTGATTATAAGAGATCAAGTATTGTCTTAGCCAAATCCGTCTGACTTTGACTCACACTTGAACCCATATAACCCCGGTAGTCCGGAAATCTCGAAGGATTTCTTTCACCATAACATACAGGATCGCATTGTTCAAAGGTTACATCCGTAAAGAGACATCACAGCAAATTTAAACCGAATTTAAAAAACATCAGAGTGCGGAAAATACAACAGAGTTATTACAATACTGAGTTCAAATAGTGCGGAAGCTGAAATATGTTTGAAACACGACCACCACACACGTGGTCCAAATAAAACATTGTTTTGATACACAAAAACCAACACAAGTCATTCCTCCTTTTTAAGGTAATGTGCCACCAGTAGTCTCAGTCTGGCAAAAGAAAGAGGAAAGCTTCTTGACGACCCGGCCCTGGGCCTACTCCTCATCACTTCCACTGGGTAGAGGCAGTGCTTACAATAGCCAAAAGTAGACCTGGCCATCTGCAACAACGGGATAAACCCTGAGTACGGGAATGTACTCAGCTAGACTTACCCGTCTAACTGAAAATAAAAGACTCCAAGGGTATGCAAGGCTTTTGAGGTAGAGCTAGGATCTTTTAGTTGCGAAAAGCTCAAATTTAGATAAGAGGTAATTAGTGATTAAGATGAGCTGTTACTTTTAGCCTATTTCTTAATACTAGATGATCACCTGTACTAGAGCACTCACTTGAATCTAACAATCAATAATACAACCATATCCAGTGACTTATCCACATTTTAGTTGAACCTTTAAAACATCACATGGAGTTGTATCGTGGTGAAGCTCGCCATAGTTTCCCACTAACCGGGGAGACGGCGACTCGAATCGAATTCCAAATCAGCTGATGAAAGACCTTTGATACAGCCCACACTTCCCCCGTCGGGTCCATGCATTGGGCAACCGCTCGACGCTTGTTCGTGGTGGTAATCGCCGCGGCTCAAGCACGGACCGCCCCATCAGAGTCTGGCGGTGGCCTCACGCGGCAGATCGCCAACTTCTGTACTAGAGGGCACGACACGGGTTGAGACCGGCCCGAACAGCTTCTAACCGGCTTTGGGGTCGATGATTCAGCAACGACATATCCTAAGTAAAAGGGCGCGTTCAAAAATGAACGAGGGCCAACATCGATACAAACCTACACGATCCAATGGATGGGTTGCCCCAAGTTTCCGAACTTGTGCCCTGCCATCCCATTGACCGTATTCACTACAACTCAGGTTCTTTTCCACGATAGCAAATATAGCCAACCGTGATCCGGTACTACCCATCCGGGTATTACGGAAACATTCTTAACAACTACTTTTATTAAGCAGGTAAGCAGTCTACATATAAAAGTAACAGGATACAAGGCAGGTAATAATAATAATCAAGGGATGGTAATGCAACAAATAGGATTCAATCAACTCCTATACCTAATGCATCACAATATAAAAGGACTCAAGTAATATTTAATTGCAAAGGATAGGAGGCTTAATATGCTCGGGGGCTTGCCTTGAGTGAAGACTGAGGGCCTCGTGAGAGGGGCACTCAGGCAGGTTAGGGTCGGAAGGGGGGTCGGCTTCCTCCGGTTGTTGCAGCTCCTGGATCTCCGGCTCGACGTTAGCTCCTGCTCTTGGTGGGGTTCTGGCGGGGTCGATCCTATTGCATGCGATGGTATATAATAAAATAAATGCGGTACAAGATGAGGATGATATGACAAGAATGTTTCTTGCAATCCAACAAAGCCACTTGTTGAACCACTTTTGACGTTGAGGGATTTACCTAATTATTTCATAAAACAAAAATCCAATACTCATCCTTTTTCTTATTTAATTAAATCAAAGGAACTCCGATTGAACTGCAAGTGCATTTTTTCAGAACTTAGAAAAATCCACAAAAAATCCAGAAGGCAAACCACACTTGCTGGACTCTACTGAACAAGTTTCAGCCCAAAAAATAAAATACAGAGCTGCAGATCTAAAAATGACAAGCAAACTGTCCAAAAAGGTACTTTGAATTGCAACCCTACTGTAAAGGGTGCAAACTCTATTTCATATTTTTCCTAGATTCTACTTAACATTTTATGCTTATCAAGAAAGTTCCATGAACAGAAAACATTGTATTATTTCTTACAGGAATTTCCAAAGATAAACACAGAAAAGCACAGTTGTAAAGCAACTACAAATTTTTCCATAAAACAGATCAGGTTCATATTTTTCTTAGATTCTACAGGGCATACAGAGACTGTACAAATTTTCCCTTATTTTATTTCAGCATATAAAACATCTTAACACCTTTCCTAAGAAATCAGCAAAAGAGACTTTTAACTATAACAGAAAATTTTTCCATAAGAACAGTACTTCACATAATTTCACAGGCACGAAACATAACAAAGAACCCATACAAATTTTTCCATGAATTAACCATATCAGAAAACACTTATTTCCATTTATTCCCATAAAAGCATGTAAACTGGATTAATTGAAAACAGTAAAATAAAATGCCATCCACATTATATTCATATTTTCTATGAAAGATCTGCTCCTAAGAAAGCTAACAAAACTGAAAGCACTTCATTTGGACTTATAAATCAAGCTGCACAAATAACAAGCATTTCTGGTATTTAAAACCAAAAAGGAAAAACATTAAATTTCTCCCGGCTTGGCTACAAGCACCCGGTCCATGGACCAGCGAGTGGCTGACGCGCGGGGCCAGCAGCAGGTGTGTGCTCGCTCGAGCCCGGCTCTAGACAGAGCCCGAAGGTTCGGCGGAGGCCGGGCTCGAGGCTTCGTCCGAGGCCTTGCTCGAGGGCTCGGGCGAGGCGGAAACGGACACTCGTCCGAGCCTTGCTCGAGGGCTCGGGCGAGGCGGAAACGGACACGCTCGTCCGAGGCCTTGCTCGAGGGCTCGGGCGAGGCGGAAAGGAAACGGACACGCTCGTCCGAGGCCTTGCTCGAGGGCTCGGGCGAGGCGGAAACGAACACGCTCGTCCGAAGCCTGGCTCGAGGGCTCGGCCGAGGGTTCGGGTGGATGCGGTTAAGACAAACAGGGTGACGCGCGGGATCCGTGGGTCAACGGGACCCACCCGTCAGAGAGAGGAAAACAGGGGAGAGATCTGACCGGCGGCTGCTCGCCGTCGGTGAGGTCGCCGGCGGTGAGGCTAGGCTCGATAGACTCGTCTCGACGAGACGCGTCCAGCGGTGGTATCGGTTTGGACTAGCGGATGGCCGGAGCTCGCCGGCGACGAGCCATGGCGGACGGTGGCGGCGGTGAGGCTCGGCTTGGCCGTGTCCGGCGGTCGCCGGAGAAATTGGGGAAGGCAAAAGCTTCCACGAACCCTAGGCAGTAAAGCTACGGGGTTGGTTGGGCCGGTGAAGCTCTAGCGGAGCTTGGCCACGAGCGAGGTCCGCGGTGGGCGGTCATGGCGTTCGGCCGGGGAAGAAGATGTGGGAGAGAGCGGTAGCGTTGAAGGGGGCGGGGCAGTGCTCTCCCTTGCCTTGGCTGGGTGATGATCGACGGAGAAGGAGGGAGACGGTGGAGCTCGGGTTGAAGAAGAACGGCGTTGCGGCTCGGCGGTGGCGACTGACGGACCGAAAGAGGCGCTACGTCCTCCGGCGGCGTCGGGGCTCGGTTGGTGATGACGACGTGCGCACGCCGTGTGCACGGCGTAGGCGGAGCTTGGTGCAGAAGTAATCGGACGGTGATGCTCGGTGGGATTGGGAACGGAGAGGGGAGGTTGCGGTGGAGGTCACGGCGAGAGCGAGCAGTGCTTTCTGGCTGGCGTTCGTGGGAGCGGAGAGGGAGGAGAGAGAGAGAGAGGAGTGGGAGTTGTGTGAGCGGGAGTGAAGGGGTGCTCAGGTTTTGTTCGGCTTGACCGGTGGTCGTGGGGCGGGGCTACGGCGGCTCGGTCGGCGAGGGCAGCGCGGCGATGCCGTGCACGGCGAGCGGGCGCGACAGGCGAGGCGAGCGGAGAGTGGCCGGGGAAGATAGCTTGCGTGCTCGGGTGAGAGAGGATCGGGCGAGGAGTGGCCAGGCAGATTGTGCTCAGGCATTTCCGGCCACGCGGCGGCTTGGCCGCGTACGGCGCGGCCGCGGTCAGAGCGACCGGCGCGTTGCGCGGCGAGCGCGGCGCGGGCGCGGGCGAGCGGGCCGGTGCGGTGCTGGCGCGGGAGCGGGCCGAAAGGCCAGATGGGCCGAAAGGGGCGCGGGAGGAAAAAAAAAGACTTTTCCTTTTTCTTTTCCAGAAATTTTTCCAAAGTTTGACCACTCAAAAACAGTTTCAAAAACTCTAAACTAGGGTTTGACCCAAATATAAAAGTTGCTCGAAATAATTTTCTCTACAACTTTCATATAAGGCACTTTTTCTGAAAACCACTTTTATAGCCTCCACATAAACAAAGCCTAAAACAGAGATCCAATTAAATCATCAAGTCAAATAGAAATCCAAATCCAAATAAATAAACAAAAGACAAAAGCACCCTCGTGCACATGAAATGATGCAATGCATTGCTTATGCTCCTTTTAGTAGCTAATGAAGATCCTAATGCAGTGCTTGACACTAGGGTGTCACAACCCCGATAGGCATGACCTAGCTCCGTTTTACTTACTTGAGTCCTTTTCTCCTCTCTTTTGATTACAAATTGCCCCCAAGGGGGAGAATGTTTCCAATGATGAGATTTTAAGACTTTCTTCGTTGACAATTTGCATTTTATGCTTCATTTGCTGAGGGGGAGTTCTTTGAGTGAGGGGGAGTCTTTTCTGCCTGCTCCGAATCGGTGTTTATTTGATATCGATCTTTGATGTTTCTTGATTGGTATCGGGCTTACTGCTGGTTGTGTTGAGCCTCTGTGCCTCTATCTTGAGCGACTAGCAGTAGCTGCTTCTTATGCAGTTTTCATTTGGTATCGAGCTTTCGGATAGTGGTGTTGAGCCCTTTCTGCCTCTTCTTGAGGACTAGCTTGTTTCTGACTTGGTTGCGTCGAGCCGTTGCCCATGTCTTTGGGAACCAAGTCTTGTGCTCTGTTCTTGATCGAGTTTTGCTCTTTGATGAGTTGTTGCTCCGATCTTATGCATGGTTGTGTCGAACCGTTGCCCATGTCTTTGGGGACCAAGCTTCGCTTATCTCGATTTGTTCTTTTTTGGCCTTTTCTATGGCTTTTGGACATCTTGAGTGAGTTTTCTCCTTCGACCCAATTCTGCTTCCTTTTATTTTGGTTACGGTTACTATGAGTTGACGATGCACTCATCAAGGGGAGATTGCGAACACAAGGTTGATATGTGCCCTTGTGGTTCCCTTCCTGAGTGATGAGTGATCGATCAATGGGCAACATGTCTCTTGGCTATGTTGATGTGCAGGTGCGGAGCTCGGACAGTGGAGGAAGGTGAGGTGAAGGTCATGTAGGGACGTGCCGTGCCGACGGACCGGGAGCAGTGAAGGGCGGACATGGAGCTTGGACCGACGGACCGGGAGACCTGAGGACCAGCTGTGGTAGCTGGCACGTGGCGTCGACAAGCGAGAGCACATCGGGATGTGCGGTGCATCGGCTGAGTCGAGAGGAAGGTGATGACATCGTGACACTTGGTAGGAGGTCGAGAAGGATGGCGAATGCACTGTGCCCGGTGTGGAGGCGGACATGCTATGGCATCGGTGTGTGGAACTGGGGTGTGCGAACCACATCCGTCTACGGCGAGGGTTTGGTGGTAGCTGAGCCTCGAAAAAGCTACCATCGACGGTTTCCGAGTTTGGGCCTCAAAACTCGGGGTGGCGATTTCCGAGTTTGGGCCTCAAACTTGGCGTGGACGGTTTCTAGGTTTTGGCCTCAAACCTGGGGTGCGCGGGTTTTCTGAGTTTGGTCCACAAAACTCAGCCTGAGGATAGCTTTCCCGGTTTCAGCCTCAAAACGGGGGGGAAGGCCCAGGTTTTTTCCCCGATTTTCGGCCTCAAAACTTGGGGGAGGTCCGCAAAAAGGACGGTCGATGCGTGGCGAGGGAGAGGCTGGCGCGGAAGGCGAGGGATCCATGAAGTAGTAGGCGCGGGGTGTTGGGGGAAAGGACCCTCGACAGAAGCGCCGCCCGAACTGGTGCTCAAAATCAGCCCTCGCGTAACGCCTGGCGTGCTTGCGGGGTCTCTCTACCATCGGAGGCCACTACCCTGACCCCCGAATGCGGGATCAACCCTCGCTCTCTTGCTGTGTTCCTGTGCAGGTCTGAGGCGATGGGCGCACAGCAGGAAACCTTCGCTGACCGTCGACACCACCTTCGCTTGGAGCGAGGGTCCAGGCAAGCAGCAAGCGTGTTCACTTGCCTCTCCCGGGAGGCAAGTGCAGCCGGAGGTGAGCGCGGCCGAAGGTCAAGACCGCCGCACCTCTCCCCGAAGGTGAACGGGGGGCCAGGTGGCGGCGCGCCGGGGTGTGACCGATTAGGGTTTCCGCTCCAGCTGTGTGTTTACGTTTCTGCCCTTCCTCCCTGCGCGGAGGCGAGGAATCTTTGCTGTACCCTTTTGTAATTTGGCCCGTACCCCTTGGCATTCCCTATAAATACCAAGGGGATGAACAGTGTAAACCACGACTTTTTGGGAATTCGAGCACTTTCCACTTCCGTTTCACCTTCGCTACCGCATCCGACGCTTGGTCACCTTCGCTCCTTCCCCTGCACAAGTGCGGAGGTTGGGCAAGTGTGCTCCCAACAGTTTGGCGCCGTCCGTGGGGAGCGGCGAAGTCTGAAATGGCGGGAAACAGGAGGGCACCTTCGGCGAGGGACCAGCGCGTTGCTAGAGAGGCGGCAGCGGTGGTGGTCCCGCCTGCTGAGGAAATTGCACAACCCTCGGGAGGAGAAAATGTCACCCCGGAACCCCAATCCCTGGGCCCCCAGGCCCGAGTGGCGACACAGCCGCACCCACACACTTCGGGAGAAGGAGAAGGGGAAGAAGAAGAGGTGGGCCTCGAGGCCCTTGAAAGGCTCGAGGCTGAGCTGCAAGAGAAGAAGAGGCGCCTGGAACAGCTTGAGAGGCACAACCGACTGCGCTCAATCAGACAGAGGGCAGACGAGGCCAGGGAGCAGCTTCGCCGCATGGAGGAGTCCCTCGCCGCGGCAGAGGCCGAAGCCGAGGGCTGGAACAATGAGGAGATACCCCCGTTGCGAGAGGGGAATGAGGAGCCAAACCAGACAACCTTCGTCACCACCGCCACCCCCACCACCACCAGTACACCCAGAGCCATATCTTGTGAGACACCCAAACCTCCGCCAACTCTACCCAGATGAGAGAGAGCAAAACCTTCGCATTCAGCGAAGGCATCAACAACACCAAATGCCATACGATCCAAAGTCACCACTCTCCCAAACACTCCAAACCCAGCCCTGGCCACCTTGCTATAATCCACAAAACCTACCTCGCTATGATGGACTTTCCGACCCTCGCCAGTTCATCATGAGCTATGAAGCAGCGGTTGCCGCAGCAGGCGGTGACGAATCAACAATGGCCAAATCCTTTGTCATCATTCTGCGAGACATCGCACAAACTTGGTACAGCAACCTTCGCCCCGGAACTGTGGATTCCTGGGCCTGCCTCAGAGACAAGCTGTGTACAAACTTCAAGGGCATCACTCCAGCCCCGTTAAACCCCATCGAGCTATTCAACTGCAAGCAAGAGGAACGCGAGCCGCTCCAAGATTACTGGCGAAGGTTCATTCAAATCAGAGCGAGGACCCCCGGGATATCTGACGAGGCTGTCATCCTCGCTGCAGTCAGTGGTTGCGCCCAGGACCATGCTCCTCAAAATTTGCCAGAAAACCGGCAAACTCGATCGAGGAGTTGCATGAAACAATGGAAAGATACTGTAGAGCTGATATGGATTTCAGAGCAAAGTCCGACGCTCGGAGGTCTCAGCAGAGGCCACAGCCGAGGCCTCAACCGAGAGAAAGCAACCCTCGCCAAGAGCAAAGCAACGTTGGTGCGATCAACAAAGCAACAAGCTATGAACATCAAACACGGGACGCTCATCACCCGAGCAGCCAAGCCCCGCAGGCTTTGCCACCTCCGCCGAACCAGCGCTACCAGCAGCGAGATCCTGCCAAAATGTATTGTCACTTCTGCGGAATGGGAAAGGGGCACACAACAAAGCAATGCGAATGCTTCGCCAAAGGAAAAGAATTCCAGGAATCCAAACCGGAAACTGCCATGTCAGACCCCCGAACCATAAACCACACAAGGAAACCAAGCTTCCACCCACCAAACCCAACATACCACTATACCCCCATAAACTACGGCCTACCTTCGCAACAACCCCCCTACAACCACCACACTCTACAACCAAACCCATTATCAGCCAACCACCACCCCACAACGCCAAAACCCACCTTACACAGTCACATACCCAGCTACCCCGCAAAACCAAATTCCAACAACCCACCAAGCCACCAGCGCTCTGCCACCACCACCGCCGATCCCCGCGTTACCAGCACCACAACCTGTGAAAGCCGAAGGCTCGAACCAAACAACCATCAACAATCCAACATCGACCTTCGGTGTCATTCTAGCTATCACCGGAGGCTCAAACGAAGACCATGGCAACAAACGGCAGAGGAAGGAACATGCCAGACGCGTTCACCACGTGGCCGTCGAAGGACCACATAAATTCGGTCGCTGGTCTCACATCCCCATAACCTTCGATTCCAGTGACATGAAGCTAAGAGATTACCCTCACACAGATGCCATGGTGATCGAAACCAACCTCGCTGGGTGGACCGTCACCAAAATACTGGTCGATACTGGAAGCTCCGCTGACATCTTGTTCGCTTCAACCTTCGACAGCATGAAGCTTGACAGAAATCTTCTGCAACCGGCCGACAACCCCCTATACGGTTTCGGTGGTCAACAAGTAAGAGCCGTCGGGAAAATTCCTCTGCCCGTAACCTTCGGCGACCAAATCAACTGCAGGACGGAACACATAACATTCGATGTCGTCGACATGTTCTACCCATACAATGCCATTTTTGGGCCGAGGGGTCACAAACGCGTTCAATGCGGTCATCCATCCCGCCTACCTATGCATGAAACTTCCCGCGCCGAAGGGTGTCGTCGCGGTATTCGGGGACCAGGACATTGCAAGGACAGCTGAAGGGAACGTCGCTCCGGGGCAACGCAATGTACATAATTTGTCAAAACCTCAAACCCCCGGTATCAGCGTCGAAGGCGAGGCCTGCAATGACAGAGTGAAGGCGGCGCCAAAGGACGAAACCAAACAAGTCCAACTCTTCGAGGGTAATGGAGAAAGAAAGGTGATCATCTCAGCCAATCTAGACCCTCGATCAGAAGGCAACCTCGTCACCTTCCTCAGAGAAAATTCCGACACCTTCGCTTGGTCCGCCGAAGACCTAAAAGGAGTCAACAGATCAATGATCGAGCATAGCCTGAACATCAAGACAGGTTATCGCCCAATCAAACAAAAGCTTCGCAAGATGTCAGAAGAAAGAAAGGAGGCAGCGAAGGCTGAGGTAAAAAGGCTTCTGGACGCAGGCGTCATTCGCCCAGTCAAATACCCAACTTGGCTCTCAAATGTGGTCCTAGTCCAAAAGAAGAATAAAAAATGGCGAATGTGCGTCGATTTCACTTGCTTGAACAAAGCCTGTCCGAAGGATGACTTCCCCCTCCCAAACATAAGCACCCTGGTCGACAGAGCGGCAGGCTGCCAAATGCTATCCCTCCTCGATTGCTTCTCAGGCTATCACCAAATCTGGATGAACGAAGAAGACGAAGAAAAAACAAGCTTTATCACACCCTCGGGCACTTTTTGCTTCCGAAGAATGGCAGAAGGTTTGAAAAATGCAGGCTCAACCTTCGCTCGCATGACCTCCGAAGTTTTCAAGGATGAGCATGCAGTCTCCGCCTATGTCGACGACCTAGTCGTTCAAAGCGAACTAAAAGAGAACCACATTCCAGACCTATCGAGGGTATTCAGCAACCTCCGGTACGCCGGACTGAAACTAAACCCAGAAAAATGTGTTTTCGGGGTAAGCGAAGGCAAGTTGCTAGGTTGCATCGTCTCAGCCAGAGGAATCGAGGCCAACCCTGAGAAGATTGATGCCATCATGAACATGGAACCTCCGACGACCAAGAAAGCAGCTCAGCGTCTGACTGGTCGTTTGGCAGCACTTAGCAGATTCATCTCAAGATCCGCAGAGCGAGGGTTACCATTTTTCGAAACACTCAGAAGCAATGCTCCTTTCCACTGGGGCCCCCAGCAGCAAAAGGCCTTCGAGGAGCTGAAAAAATATCTGACCAGCTTGACTGCCTTAACCAGCCCAAGCAGGGGAGACTTGTTGTTACTCTACGTCGCAGCTTCGCCACACGCTGCAAGCGCAGTCCTCATCAAGGAGCTCCACGAAAACAACAAAACCAGACAAGCCCCAATTTACTATGTTTCAGAAACCCTCGAAGGCCCAAAGAGAAATTATTCGGAGCTTGAGAAAATAGCATACGCCGTCGTCATGGCATCAAGAAAGCTCAAGCACTATTTCCAGGCTCACGAGATACATGTACCTTCGACGTACCCTCTCGAGAGCATTTTCAAAAATAACGAAGCCGTTGGAAGAATAGCAAAATGGGCAGTCGAGCTTAATAGTTATGCTGTAACCTTCGTTGGCAGAACAGCGATCAAATCACAGGTGCTGGCTGATTTCATAGCAGAATGGACACCCGACCCTCGCCCCGGCGAGCTGCAGCAGGACCAGTTTTGGATCGTTTACGTCGACGGGGCCTGGGGCGCAACTGGAGCCGGTGCCTCGGCTATTCTAATCTCGCCCTCCGGGTCGAAGCTGAGATACGCACGAAGGCTGGACTTCAAATGCACAAACAACTCCGCTGAATATGAGGCTGTGATTCTGGCACTTTCAAGGTTGCGTTCATTATCAGTCCGAAGGGCACTCATCAACACAGACTCTCAAGTCATTGCGGGGCATATTGAAAAGAACTACAAAGCAAAAGATCCAGAGCTTCAAAAGTATTTTCAATATGTACGAAGGTTAGAATCCTTTTTCCTCGGCATAACCGTAAAAGCAATATCGAGGACTGAAAACAGCGAAGCAGATTGCTTAGCCAAAGCAGCCGCGCAGCAGCTACAGCTCCCTCCGGACGTGTTCTACGAGGTTTCCACTCAGTCAGCCTTCGAAGCTTCCGAGATCAGCATCAAGCTGATCAACACAATTCAGTGCGAGGATTGGAGAGCACCTATCATGGCCTACATCAAAGGACTCCATGAACCCAGCTCCAAAGAGGAAGAGAACAGACTAAAGCAAAGAGTGCGAGGGTACAAGATTATGGATAACACCTTGCTCAAAGCTTCGGTAACCTCACCTTGGCTCAAGTGCGTGTCACAATCCGAAGGTACCGACATTCTCAAACTCATCCACGAAGGTATATGCGGTTCACACAATGGCCCAAGAGCATTAGTAGGAAAGGCTTTCCGGCAAGGTTTCTACTGGCCAACTGCGCTGAGAGACGCTGAAACCATCGTCAAGAAGTGCGAAGGTTGTCAACTGACAGCAAAAACCAAAACACCCCAGGGGCCCCCACAACCCTCATACGCCCAACCTGGCCCCTACAAAGGTGGGCAATGGATCTCGTGGGCCCATTACCGACGGGCCCAGGAAACCTTCGCTACGCGGTGGTAGCCGTGGAATATTTCACCAAATGGACCGAAACAAGACCGCTGTCCTCCATAACATCCCTCGCAGTAAAAAGGTTTTTCTGGCAGCAGATAGTTTGTCGCTTCGGAGTCCCCCAACATCTAACCGTCGACAATGGCACCCAGTTTGACAGCGAGGTTTTCAAAGAGTTCTGCGCACAAATCGGAACAATTCTATGCTTCGCCTCAGTCCGACACCCGCAGTCCAACGGCCTAGTCGAAAGAGCCAACGCAACAATCTTCCAATCCATATCCAAAAAATTGCAAGGCAGACCCAAAGGCAAATGGGCAGACGAGCTAACTGCAGTCACCTGGTCTCACAATACCTCCGAATGCAGAGCAACCAAGTTCACACCCTTCAAACTTTTGTTTGGCGAAGAAGCCGTGTTACCAGAGGAGCTAAAATTCATCTCACCAAGAACAACCCTCGCAAGTGATGAGCCAGCCATACTAACCGACAAGGACTTGCTAGAAGAAACAAGATGCAGCGCAGTTCACAACCTTCGCAAATATCAGGAAGAGACCAAGAAGTGGAGAGATAAAAAGGTCAGAATCAAGAACCTGCAGAAGGGTGACCTCGTCCTCATCCGTAAACAAAACGCAAGCATGGCGGGAAAGTTCCAGCCTAAGTGGACAGGCCCGTTCCTGATCGCAGAATGCAATCGCCCAGGCTCTTTCCACCTCTCCGACAGCGAAGGTAACATACTACCACACACCTGGAACATCGACGACCTTCGCAAATTCTACCCATAGCGGAGCCTTAGCGAGCCCTCGCGTTATGTAATTTTTGATACTTTTCATGTTCTACTCATTCAACAAAAACAGGAGCTGCACTCTTTTTCCTTACGAAGGGGCGTAAGGTTTTTTAACGAGGCAGCATCCAAAGCATTAATACAGGCTACAACCCCCAAAAAAGTAAAATCTCTAACCCTCTACGCCCAAACATCGAAAAAGCGGATCTCTTTCAAGAGCGCTACATTCGATGGAAGCCCGCTAAGATTGCTTCGAAAAACATTCCTTTTCTTTTCAAAGCAAACTTCACCTCCGCCTAAGATAAGGGGAGGAAAGTCGAGCACCCTGGCACAAATCGACAGGGGCTCGCAAAAGCAAACTCACCTCCGCCTAAGATAAGGGGAGGAAAGTCGAGCACCCTGGCACAATCGACAGGGGCTCGCAAAAGCAAAACTCACCTCCGCCTAAGATAAGGGGAGGAAAGTCGAGCACCCTGGCACAAACGACAGGGGCTCGCAAAAGCAAACTCACCTCCGCCTAAGATAAGGGGAGGAAAGTCGAGCACCCTGGCACAATCGACAGGGGCTCGCAAAAGCAAAACTCACCTCCGCCTAAGATAAGGGGAGGAAAGTCGAGCACCCTGGCACAAACGACAGGGGCTCGCAAAAGCAAACTCACCTCCGCCTGAGGATAAGGGGAGGAAAGTCGAGCACCCTGGCACAAACGACAGGGGCTCGCAAAAGCAAACTCACCTCCGCCTAAGATAAGGGGAGGAAAGTCGAGCACCCTGGCACAATCGACAGGGGCTCGCAAAAGCAATCTCACCTCCGCCTAAGATAAGGGGAGGAAAGTCGAGCACCCTGGCACAAACGACAGGGCTCGCAAAAGCAAACCACCTCCGCCTAAGATAAGGGGAGGAAAGTCGAGCACCCTGGCACAAACGACAGGGGCTCGCAAAAGCAACTCACCTCCGCCTATGATAAGGGGAGGAAAGTCGAGCACCCCGCCAATCTCCGTCTCGCCGAGCCCTGCAAGACAGGCCTCGGCGCGGGGCCCCACTTTCTCCGTCCCGCCCGAGCCCTCCAAGCCAGGCCTCGGCGCATCAACGCGATCAAAAGAAGTGCGCGAGCCTCGCTAAAAGAAAAAGGGGGCGTCGCTGTTTTTTCAAAACAAGCGTACACGAGCAAGTGCGCGAGCCTCGCTAAAAGAAAAAGGGGGCGTCGCTGTTTTTTCAAAACAAGCGTACACGAGCAAGTGCGCGAGCCTCGCTAAAAGAAGAAAAAGGGGGCGTCGCTGTTTTTTCAAAACAAGCGTACACGAGCAAGTGCGCGAGCCTCGCTAAAGAAAAAGGGGGCGTCGCTGTTTTTTCAAAACAAGCGTACACGAGCAAGTGCGCGAGCCTCGCTAAAAGAAAAAGGGGGCGTCGCTGTTTTTTCAAAACAAGCGTACACGAGCAAGTGCGCGAGCCTCGCTAAAAGAAAAAGGGGGCGTCGCTGTTTTTTCAAAACAAGCGTACACGAGCAAGTGCGCGAGCCTCGCTAAAAGAAAAAGGGGGCGTCGCTTTTTTCAAAACAAGCGTACACGAGCAAGTGCGCGAGCCTCGCTAAAACCCATACGCTTTTCTCATACCGTTACAAAACAATGTTACAACAACAAACATATCCCAAAATAAAAAATCTTTACAAGGGACCACCGCTCCCTCAATTAACTCCAAATCATCCAAACCTTCGGCCTCCATCTCAGCCCCCTCCTCCACTGGAACCAGGGGTCCCCACACAAAGGAGCTGCAGGGACAATTGGCAGCTCCCCGGGCAAAACCCTCGCCCTATACATGTACCTATGCCTCGTCACAGCTTCCGAAGGTTCCTCCTTCGGGATCACAAGCGCCCCATCCGAACCATTTCAAGCTCCCTTCGACCGAACAAATATTCCAAAGCCGTGTTCTCGTCAATATCATCATCACCGACAGCTTGCGAAGTCGACGAAGACCCAAACAAATAACGATCGGCTTGGCGGTCTGTATAGTCTGCCTCGCGCCAAAATCGACTCGACCTACTATTCTTTAAATCATATCTCCGCACCTTCGACCACCAAAAACGTTCAAAGGAAAGCGAAGGATATTTAAATCTAGCGCGAGCCCATGATTCACCAGTTATAAAAACATCTTGGTAGTTCAACATCAGCGGGGTCACGTCGAACACGTCTAGCACGGTTCCGTCAGGAACCTGCATGTTGCACAAAAATACGAGATGTCTCAGCCTCGCCAAGTTTTTACAAACAACCATAGTATCTACAAAAAGGCCTCCCTCGCCCCAACAAACCCAGGCATCACACCTGCCCAGCTTCCCCCCGATTGATGTCCACACCCTCGCCAGCGGTGGCAGTCGAGGTCCCAGCTGACGCCTCCTCCGCCGTGGTTCCTTCGCGGCATCTCCTTCCACGATCGGCCCGCTCCCGGTCAACGCCTCGATCTCGGCGAGCGTAACCCCCCACAGCTTGGCTCAGGGGCGGCTTCGGGTCACACCCTCGCTGCATCTTCCGTGGCGCGAGGGCATCGCATCTCGTCGAGCCTACAAGAAAAATAAAGGACAAACCTCGCCAAAATCAACAAACAACCCCTCTAAAACAAAAGCAACACAGACCACAAAACTTAAACAAAGGTGCGAACCTGGCGCGTAGCCTCGGCAGCTTCTTCGAAGGCGAGAGCCCGGCCACCTCCGGAGATCCAAAACTTGCGAAGCAAACGCATCGCACAGTTCCGGACATCTGCGTCATCAACCTTCATCTGGCGAACCTCTTCAACCGTCGGAAAGACATGGCTCGGCCTTTTGACCTTGCGAAGATGATCACAATCCGCCAGTCGAAGCGTGCTCGCCATTGCCAAGGCCCCGGCGTAGCCACCAAAATCGGCTGCATTAGAGACTAGCGAGCTAAACACATCAAGCTCGTTGCCCAGCCAGCCCTCGAAGGCCTCTGCATCAACCGCAGGCAACGGCTCTCCGGCTGAACCCCCAGCCTCGGTCAGACAACAATCAAGTTTACGTTTGACGTTCTCCATGCTCGCCCGCCAAGAGTTCTTCAAATCAACCAGCCGACCCTCGGCCTCGGCTAAAGCTTTGTCTTTCTCCTTTCCCGCGGCAATCAGATCAGCATTACGCCTCGCCAGCTCAACCGCCTCCTCTCGAGCCTTCGCAGCCTTCTCCGAAGCAATTCTCATTTCATCTTCCTTGCCCGCTAGGCTCCGCGCCAGTTTGCTGTTCTCCTTCTCAAGTTCAGTCATATGGTTCCTCATAAACTCCATGTCGGAGCCAACCTTCCGCCTCGCTGAGCGGTTCAAAAGCATCAGCTCCGCCAACTTGACGTCAACATCATCGAAGGTATCGCCAACCGCTTGATCCGCGAAGAAGAACCTCCGCCTCCGGCACACAAATGCGGCCGAAGATCCGGCCCAAAAAACGCCTTTCCTCCGGGCTACACTGCAAGTGGCAATCCCGAAGGTCCGGACTGGTGAACAGCGCAGTGGCCGGATCAGAAATCCCAAGCTTCCTGGCATATTCCGGAAGGCTCGACCGGCTAGCCTCGCCAAACGGTTTTTTTCCCCGGGACCGCGCAGAGTCAAGTTCCCCATCAAACTCTGACCCCTCCACCCAAAGGTGTGAGCCCGCGAACCTGGGAACCGCACCTCGTCGAGGGCTACCTGGCTCAATATCTCGTGTAAGCTCATCTGCGCCCTGGGTAACCATCGCACCAGCAACCGGCGAGGCTCCGCCTCCAATGGACACCTCCTCATCCGTGTCATGCCCTTCAGAAGAGCCCTCGCTACCTTCATCAGATGAGCCCTCGCCCGTCTCCCCCTCTGCTTTTTCCTCCGCATCATCATCAGATTCATCCTCGTCGCCCGAAGTCTGGACCAAAGCAACGATCCCTCCAACGCGAGGCACGCGTCCCCGACTGAACTGGCACCCCGGCCGCTCCGCCCGCGGCCAAAGAAGCGCCCGCACCAACAGAGCCAGTAGCGACCTTTGTCGCAAGCACCTTCGCTCGGTCCACCAGCCCCCCACGGCCTCGACCACGCCCCTCTTCGGCCGAGAGACGATCTCCGTTCTCCCAAAGCCTTACGCTTCCTTTCTTCGGCGCGTCGTCGCTCGAAGGAGCCGGCCAGTCGGCGTACCGAATACCAAGAATGTCAAACATTCTGTTCACGCGACCTTCGCCGCCCACCAAGCTATGGATAGCCTTCACTTCCAATGGGGAAAGCTTCCCCACGAGCTCGTCCGTCCACTGCTGAACTCGTTTGAAAACAGCTTCGTTCCCATCCTCGCGCCTCGGAAATTTTTTAAGAGTTCTTTCCCACCCCTCCAGATCCAAACTAGGCTTCTTCAAGCCCCTACCTTCGTACCTTGGGTCATCCTCCACAACGAACCAAGTCTGCCTCCGGCCAAGAGGCCAAATCTTGGCACAGCAATATTCCTCCACCAAATCACGCGCGCACTGAGAGCGCGCAACGACCCTCAGGCAATCAACAGCAGCATGGGCCTCGATGCTCATCTTAGCTTCGGCGCCCACATCTCCAAGCACCGGAAGCTCGCCGCAAAGCTCGGAGCCGTCACTGAGTTTGTAATAAAACCAGGACTCCTGCCACCCGCTGCTCCACTTGTTTTTCTGCGCTTGCACCGGCAGCTCCGCGCCGGCGCGATGGCAAAAAGTGTACACCGCAAATTGTCCAATGCTGGTCCTGCCCTCGCTGTCCATAATCTTGCGAGGCTGCATGTGAACGCGATGAGTGCGAACAAAACCCTCGACATGAGGGACAACCCCCTGAGACCTGCAGGCCCAGACGTAGACCGACATCTTTGTGAAGCACGAAGGCGTAAGCTGATGAAACCGCAGGTTGAACCTACGCAGGACCGAAGTCACGAAGGGGTCAGCTGGGAAGCGAAGGCCAGCCGAAAAGAACTCTTCGAACACCACAACCTCGTCTGCATCCGGCTTCGGCACGGTCTCCCCACTGCTAGCCCTCGCCTTGCCCTCCTCAATCCAGCCCCACCGCACGTAAGATGCAATCTCACTTGCACAAACCCGGCTCAAACCAAACTCGAAGGTAATCCCCTCATCCGCGGCTGTGGGGAAGCACGAGCAGGGGGAACAGCAACGAGCAGTTTGCTTCAACCGCCATCTCTTCAACTGCTAACACTACCGCACAACCAACG
This sequence comes from Coix lacryma-jobi var. lacryma-jobi, assembly GCA_009763385.1. Taxonomy (NCBI): domain Eukaryota; kingdom Viridiplantae; phylum Streptophyta; class Magnoliopsida; order Poales; family Poaceae; genus Coix; species Coix lacryma-jobi. The sequence goes on from CM019823.1 coordinate 69,492,991, forward strand.
CCTGTCTCAACCCTCGCAGACAAGCTCAAACAAACCTTCGCTACAAGCAAATTGCAACAACAAGATGGCTATAGCAACAGAGAGCACAATCAAAACTCCACACCTACTCGTGCTTTTTATAGGCCGGGAGACGAAGCCCTCACCCGACAGTCGGCACGACAACCAAAGAACGCGGCACAAAAAACGAAGCAGGCTTCAATAGTATAAAACAACACCACAACGGCCCGGCCCAAAGCAACCGCGGGCGTCGCTGCCGAGGGTCCCGTTTTTAAAGGCGCTGCTTGGGCCTAAACACAATCTTTTAGATCCAAGACAACGAGGGGCTACTGTTGGGGGAAAGGACCCTCGACAGAAGCGCCGCCCGAACTGGTGCTCAAAATCAGCCCTCGCGTAACGCCTGGCGTGCTTGCGGGGTCTCTCTACCATCGGAGGCCACTACCCTGACCCCCGAATGCGGGATCAACCCTCGCTCTCTTGCTGTGTTCCTGTGCAGGTCTGAGGCGATGGGCGCACAGCAGGAAACCTTCGCTGACCGTCGACACCACCTTCGCTTGGAGCGAGGGTCCAGGCAAGCAGCAAGCGTGTTCACTTGCCTCTCCCGGGAGGCAAGTGCAGCCGGAGGTGAGCGCGGCCGAAGGTCAAGACCGCCGCCCACCTCTCCCGAAGGTGAACGGGGGGCCAGGTGGCGGCGCGCCGGGGTGTGACCGATTAGGGTTCCGCTCCAGCTGTGTGTTTACGTTTCTGCCCTTCCTCCCTGCGCGGAGGCGAGGAATCTTTGCTGTACCCTTTTGTAATTTGGCCCGTACCCCTTGGCATTCCCTATAAATACCAAGGGGATGAACAGTGTAAACCACGACTTTTGGGAATTCGAGCACTTTCCACTTCCGTTTCACCTTCGCTACCGCATCCGACGCTTGGTCACCTTCGCTCCTTCCCCTGCACAAGTGCGGAGGTTGGGCAAGTGTGCTCCAAACAGCGGACGAATGGGCGGCACGTGCGGCATCCTGAGGCTGCGCGAGGCGAAGCTAAGGGTGAGGAAGGCGCATGGCGTCAGATCAACTATAGCAGTTGGAGTTGGACCGTGGGATACCCTAGGGTTGGGCTCCGTCGCTCGTGTATCTAGGGAGGGGTAGAAGAGAAACGGGATTATTGTAATTAGGCTATAAAAATAAGAGAGGCACCCCTCATCTCTCCCTACCTGCAGTCATTTGTTCTGAGCACTTCTCTCTAGCACCCGCTTAGGTTCTAATCATACCTCGCTGCAAGCGATCCGCAGAGATGGGAATATTACCTCTGTGTATGGATTTTTGAGGAAACGAGGACCGTATTCTCGTTCTCCTCGTGTGGAGGAATTTGGCTAAAATCAAATCGAATCGTGTCTGTGTTTTTGTGTTCTTCATGTTTTGGTTTTTCATCTCCCGAGGATATGCCGTTCTCCCTCTCATGAGATGATTTTCGATTCCACTTGAATCAATTTGTTCTTGGTCGTGAGCCCTTCTTTCTACCAAAGGAATTCTCTCCTAACCTCACGAATTCATAGATCGGGTTGATTTCGTGTGCGTTCTTCATTGTTTCTCTCCCTTTCCGGTGATCCTCGGATTCTCTTAATAGACTTGGTTTGGTGCGGTGATTTCTTAGGATTAGCACCCCAATACGTAGAGGAAACCCTGGGAGGAGTTTGATCGAAGTCCTTTTGGTTTGGTGAAGTTTCGATCAAATTGGTCTTTTGTACCGAGCGTTTTGTGCTCTCTGTTCATCCGAGGACAGTCCGCGCCCCCAGCGGCAGACAGTCCGGGGATCGGGACTTGGCAGGGTCAGATCAGCGCAGCGCGATACTGTTCTCGGTCCGGTGACCGGCGGACAGTCCGCCAGTGAACCCCGGACAGTCCGGGGTCACATCGAACGCTGCACAGGGTTAGCCTCGGACGCTTAGGTGTCACTGTTCACGTGAACCGCGGACTGTCCGGCGTGCAAACCGCGGACAGTCCGGGAGCTGTCCAGAACTGTCTCAGAACAGTTCAGTTTCTAGTCTTTTGCCGTCGGATAGTCCGGACTCATAGTGTTGGACAGTCCGGCGTTCAGCGGACAGTCCGGGACCCTGACCCCGGACAGTCCGCGATCCTGCGAGGGGTGCAGTTTTGCTCTGAGGGTTTTGCAGTTGGTTTTGGGGGTTTCTCTGAGAGTTCCGCTGTACCACTAGGACCTCCTAGGGTATCCACCTACTCGTAGGTCGTGAACTCTTCGGTCGTTCGAGACTTTGCTTTGGGGTGATTTTCTGTGACAAGGGCCACTCTATTCACGATTTGCATTTGAGGCTCCCATTCACTCCCCCCCCTCCGGTCGCTAATCTGGTCCTTCAAGATGGTTTGGAAACTTGGGATTTTCGAAACCGGGGAGTTGTTTCATATACACCTCTTCTTCTATGTACCATTTAGGAAGGCACTCTTGACATCCATTTGAAAAAGTTTAAACGCTTTGGGATGCAGCAAAAGCCAAGAGTTCCTAATCGCCTCTAAACGAGCAACGGGAGCAAATGTCTCCTCATAGTCTATCCCCTCCTCTGACTATACCCCTGGGCTACAAGTCTGGCCTTGGTTTCTCACAACATGGCCATCCTCTCCTTGCTTGTTTTTGGAAAACCCATTTGTACCATAGGATGACACTCAGGAGGAGGTGGAACCAAAACCCAAACCCGATTTCTCTCAAAGTTTTCAAGCTCCTCATGCATGGCATTGACCCAATCGGATCAGATAAAGCATGTCCAACATCTCGGGGTTCAAAATCAGCAACAAATGCAGAATGAGCAAAGTGAGATTTGTTGTGACCTTGACCGAGTGACACGTTCGCTGATGCTGCCGATCATCTGTTGAGGCGGGTGTTGGCGCTGGATGTGTCAAGGCGCCTCCCAAGCTGAAGAAACCTCCCCCTCAACAGCAGTTGGCGCCTCCTCGGGTATGAAAGGTACCGCTCGAGGTGGCGGATCCCACGACCCCTATGTAGTAGAGGAAGAAGGGTCGGGCCGTGTGTAGTAGAGGCCGCTCTTTACGGCACAGCAGGTGGAGGTGGTGCTGGGTCATCCATCCCTTCAGCACCTCGTCTCATCATCAAAAAGAGGCTCGCCAACCTTATGATCACTTGCACGCTCAAAACAAGAAGAAGGACAAACCATGGTCTCGTCGAAGGTTGAAGGACCGAGAATTGCAATAGCAAGGCGACCAGAGGGGGGGGGGTGAATGGGAGCTCAAAAATTTCTCTCGAAACTTTGGCCTTTTGTTCCCAAAATCAACCCCAAGAGCTTCGATTGAAACTGTGATGCTCACGACCCTTGGAAGAGGGTGGATGATCCCTGGGATCACAGCGGAGCACCACAAAGCGATAGCAAACCAATCGACAAAAGCACCGGAACAAGTTGACCTCAAAACCAAGTCCCAACATAGATTGGAGGCTACGTCGAGAAATCCCCAAACACCGATGCTAACAGTAGCACAAAGATACTTAGAGATGTTTCTTGGCTAACTATGGGGCCAAACGAAAAGTCCAAAAACCAAGCGAAGAAGCCGGGAGAGCCAATGCACTAAACCGCAACAAACAGCAGGATCCCAGTCTGTCCGCCGGTACGGTCCCGAACTGTCCAGCCCTACTGCGGACTGTCCGTGAGGAGGTGGCGGACTATCCGCCGGCTGAAAGTGCAAAACCGCACAGCTGCTGCAAGTCCCATGGACGTTCCCGGACTGTCCGCGAGTTCCAATTGCGGACTGTCCACCAGTCAAGGAACAGTAACGCGACCGAGACCCGCAGCCACTGACCTGGCTCGATCTCGACGCGTGGACTGTCCGCGCCCCCAGTGGCGGACTGTCCGTGGATGAATAGAAAGGGCGATTTCAGTCGCCCCTCTCACGAATCCTTTCAAATCCGAAACAAAACTCAATCCCTGCGGATACATGGGTGTATGCTGTGACGGAATGGCCCTAATCCCATGGCCCACGTGTCTCTGTCAACCTCTGACAGCCGAACCCATGTTCCATGTGATTAAGACCTGTTCGCCACCGGGCTACATCAGCGCCCAATGTCCGCAGGATCATCTCACAATTCGGTTACAGCATTGCATACTTTTACAAATACATCGGAATAAAGAGCGGAAGACTTAAATAACATTTAGTTTTACAAAACGAGGTTTCAAATGAGGTAAGGAGTACGGTTATTACAATCCATTGTTCGGGTGATTCAAAGTAGACAACGTAGCGGGGAAACATTAACATAAAGATACATGTAACACCCAGCCCGAGGGTGCACATTTACACATCGGCCTCATCGGCCTCTTCCTGGACGAAGGTCACGCAACAGGGTGCGAGACACATCGGGGTCTCAGGCATACCTGCAACATGGGAACAAACCCTGAGTACTGGGGGTACTCAACAAGACTTACCCGACTAAAGAAAAAGGGAGAAGACTCAGGAATGAGAGGCTTAGGGTAGTCAAGGTAAGGCTTAAGCAAGATCAAGTATTTTGCAGAAAAGCATTTGTAAACTTATTTTATTTTTGAAAGATTCAGTATTCCTCAATTCTTCATCATTCATGATTCATTTACATTTCAAAACATCCTAGTTGAGAACCACTCTCCGTTGACAGTCAGTGGACCAAGTCTCCATAACCGAGGAGCACGTTAATACGGATAAATAATACTCAGCTGAGGATCCCTATCCACACTGCCATATGTAGCACCCAAGCTTGCATATGCCAACTCGTCTACCACGATTCCTCCAAGATTGGGCCCGGTCCTACGCACCCGGAAGTACAGTACACCACTCCTTTCCAGGTACGACGACCACGTGGGTACATGCTACTTCCGCCATCTCTCCACTCCCAGTGCGCGGTTGTCGGTCCAATAAAGGATTCCTCGGAGCCAGAGCTTTCCGAAGTATGTGAATAGTTACAAGTCTTGACCAGCAGGCCCCATAGGATGGTCCCTAATTTCCAGCCAGAACTGTACCTTGGTCATATCTCACCCAAGGTAATAGTCCTGTCAGTTTTTCAACCATGTCCCAGTCGGTGTCAACTGTTGAGTCCCGGACTACAACATGACGGCACCGTACGCTCGGACCACCTCTCCTCGCTATTGACTAGGTACGGATCAGATACCTAGCCAACAGCCGGGGAGTAAGACCAAAATTCCATAACATTCCTTAAGTGATCACACTTTTGAAATTGGCATTTTATTGCAAAGTCTAATTCAATAAGCATGCTAAGCATTTTTCAAATACTTTTGAAAAGCAGGGATCAAGTGTATCAGTGGTCAAGGTGGATAGTGCAATCAATTAGGATAGCACACAACTCCTAAACCTAATGCAATAATTTAACTCAAAAAGCATTTAAGGAAAACATTTTATAAATTCAAGGAAAGGGTTAAATGCACCGGGGCTTGCCTTGGATGGCAAAGAGAGCAGACTCGGGGTAGGTATAGGTGTCGGAGCTCGGGGTCGCCTCGGGAGTTGGTTCGTCAACAGCGGCCCTCGACTCTGGTACCTTCTTCGTCAACTATACGAATGCAATGATGAATGATCATGAGAATGATGATATGGACTTATGGTGCAAGACAATTCCACTGATTCTAGATTACTTTTAAACAAAGCATAATCGAAATCTAGGTTGAGCATAAAAGTAACCATTTCTTCCTTAAGCAATATTGATTAAACTTGAGACTTATATAATTATCATAAGCATCATCCAAACATAGCATCACAAACATCATAGACCAAAGGGTTAGGGGTCTATGAACATCAATCAATCCAAAAGATCACATCATTATTAAACACTTATTACCAACTCTAATCCATCTTTTCTATTTTCCTTAATTTATTTAAAAGGTCATTTTGTGAAGTTGCTCCAAAAAAATACCAAATAATCACATAAGTTTATTATGACATAAATAGATGGCCAAAACAAATTTCATAATTTTTGCGGGTCATTAAGGTGCTCAATTAAATAAGACATTTAATAACAAAAAAAGGCACATTCAGGAATTAAAATAAAATGCTCAAAAATCAACTTGCTCCAAATGACTTCAAACTTTTACCAGAGACTCAGGATGACATAACTAGCTTGCAAAATTTATCTCAAGATTTTCGGAGCTATAAAATCATTCTCCAAAAATCCAAAACCCTTCATTTTTCAATTAAAGGAGAGATTTTACATTTTTAAATTTTTGCACAAAACTCAAGTTTAATATTTTTATAAAAACTTCAGAGCATAAGGAGTATACCATGAAAATTTCAGAATTTTTGGATCATCACACAGAAAATAATACAAAAAGATGAAATTTGAACTATTCACATCTTCAAAAATAAAAGGAAAAGGACACGGCGGCGACTGCTCGTCGCCGGCGACCATAGATGGGCGGCGCTTGCCACGCCGGCCGAACCAGGCGGTCCGCGGCGAAGCCAAGAGCACAGGGAGCACCAGAGAGCTCACCGGAGTCGATTGGGGAACTCAAGGGGAGGGAGGATGGACGGAGTGGCTGGTCGACGGGATCGGCGGACGGCACACGGCGGCGACCGACGACCAGGCGATCCTGCGTGACACAAACCACCGCAAGGGGTCGTTAGATGCGCAAAGGAGCAAAGAAGGTGAGGCTGGGGTCAAAGGATGGTGATCAAGGCTGGAGAGAGGTATTTCCCGGTCTTGACCTCGACGGTTCCTTGCGGAGTGGGGAAGAAGGGATTACGCCGGGCAATTGGGGGTGGTAGAGACCAAAATGAGGGGGTGGGGAGCTGCGGGAGAACACAGCGGAGCTGTAGAGCTAGGTGATGGGCGGCGGGAGCTGTGGTGTGAGCTAGGAGACGGCGGAGGTGAGTGAAGAGCTCGAGCTCCGGCGGGGCTTTTATAGGCGCGCCTGAGGCCGGTAGAGAGCACGACGAGGCGCGGAAAGATCGGCGGGAGGAGACGCTGCGCACTCGATTGCGCTAAGGCGGAGGGGCTGGCGTGCAGCCGGGATCGGTGCGCAAGCTTGGCCGGCAAGCCACGCCAGGCGGCGGCGCGCAGGAGAGCAGTAGGGGCTGGGAGAGGGAGTCAACGCTCGCGTGCGGGCGCGGAGGGGACCAGGGAACAGCGGTGGCAGGTCGGAGAACAAGAGAGCGGCGGCGAGCGCGTGGCGTCGCGCGCAGCGCCGTCGGGGCGGCCATGACCGGACCCCCCCCTGTCGCTAGGAAGAAAGAGGAACAGTGTAGGGTGTAGGGTTTGACTTTTGGCTAGGTTTGTATTTGCAAAAAATCTTCCAAATTTGAACTGCGCGATAAAAAAACTCAAAATACCAAGTTGCTCAGAAACAAGAGATCTACAACTTTGTCAATATGAACATTTCAATTTCCAAATAGTTTGAACTATATTTGAAAACAGAAAAGGGGACACTTTTCAATTTGATTCAATCAAAATTACTTTGGATTTCAAACTGAAATGAAATCTCTTATATATGAAAGTTGTTCCATTTGTCAAAACCTACAACTTGCTATATATACACTTTTTCTGAAAACTCATTAGTTTTTGAATTAATTTGAAAACTCAAAAAGGGACAAAAAACTGGGAGTTTGAACGAATTTGAAATTACTTCAAATTTATATAGAAACTTTGAAATATGTAAATACCAAAGTTGTTCCTCTTGATCAGATTCACAACTTTGCCTTTTGAACCAACTCAAGATTTGAATTTTGAAAAAAATATCAAAAAGGGGGATAAATCCAGGATTTGGGATTTAGGGTTTTGCAAAAGGAAAATCGAATCAAATCTGATTTTTTGAACTTTGGTCAATGCAACAAACATCAGGGCACTAAATCTGAACAAGAATTACATAGAACTAGGCACGGAGGTGAAATTACCATTTGCCCTTTTAGGGTTTTGAAAAGGGAATCAAAGCATAGCAATTAGGCAATTCAAATGCATCACAGGGAAATGATTAATGCTTAAGATGATGACATGTCAAGTGTAATTACATTAGTAAACACCAGGGGTTGTTATTACAACCTTCCCTCCTAAAAGAAATCTCGCCCCGAGATTCCACGTCTTAAAAAGGCAAAACCTTACATCTACAGAGATTCGAGAAAGTCGGGATAGTTCTTTGCTAAGAAGTCTTCGGATTCCCAGGTGGCTTCTTCAGAGTGCTGGTTCCACTGGATCTTGTACCATCTTGTGGTGGTTCTTCGGGTAACACGATCCTTGTGATCCAACACGCGAACTGGATACTCAGTGTATGACAGATCTGGTTCTAGCTCAACGCCTTCAACTTCAACCACATGTTCAGGTACTCGGAGACACTTCTTGAGTTGGGAGACATGAAACACATTATGAACTGCTGAAAGATGATCGGGCAAACTAGCTTGTAAGCGACCTTGCCACAACGATCCAGAATCTCAAAGGGACCAATGTAGCGGGGTGCTAACTTTCCTTTGACTCCAAAACGAGTGACTCCTTTAGTGGGTGAGACCTTCAGGTACACATAATCTCCATCTGGACTGCAGAGGTCGACGTCCCTTGTCAGCATAACTTTTCTGTCGAGACTGTGCAATCTTCATATTCTCTTGGATCTGTTTGACTTTTCTTCCATATCCTTTACTAGGTCAACTCCAAAGAATCTCTTTCTCCGGGCTCAGACCAATTGAGAGGTGTACGACAACGACGACCGTACAGTGCTTCAAAGGGTGCCATTTTGATGCTCTCTTGATAACTGTTATTATAAGAGAATTCTGCCAAGGGCAAACACTGATCCCAAGTATCTGCGAAGGTAAGCACACAGGCTCTCAACATATCTTCTAACACTTGGTTGACTCTCTCAGTCTGTCCATCAGTCTGCGGATGATAAGCCGTGCTATACAATAGCTTGGTTCCAAGTGAGGCATGGAACGCTTTCCAGAACTTAGCGACAAACTGAATACCACGATCTGAGATGATGGTCTTGGGTATGCCATGGAGCTTCACTATGTTGTCTTGTACAAGGTGGCATAAGTTGGGGCGGTATAACTTGTTTTGACCGGTAGGAAGTGAGCTTGCTTCGTGAGACGGTCCACTATCACCCAAATGGAATCGAATCCCTTTTGAGTCTTGGGTAATCCATTGATAAAATCCATGCTGATATCCTCCCATTTTCAACCAGGTACTGACAAAGGTTGCAGCTCTCCTCCGGGCTTCATATGCACAGCCTTGACTTTCTGACATGTATCACAACGAGCGACATGTCGAGCGATTTCGATCTTCATCTTTGTCCACCAGAATTTTGCTTCAAGTCTTGGTACATTTGTTGTTGCCGGGATGGATGGAAATCTGGTTGAGTGTGCTTCATCAAGGATTATCTGTCTCAGCTCAGGTACCTGGGGAACTACCAGACGGTTCTTGAACCATACCACTCCTTCATCATCAATCCTGAAACAGTCGGCTTTTCCAGCTCGAACCTTTTCGCTGATGCTGACTTGATTCCGGGGTTATCTTTCTGTGCAGCTATGATCTGTTCTCTGATAGAGGTTTCTACTCTGACATTGCCTAGACTTCCTTGTGGAACCATTTCAATACCCAGCTTCTCTAGTTCATAGCATAGGGAAGATTCATAGGATTTCATAACCAGGCAGTTACAGTATGACTTGCGACTGAGTGCATCGGCGACCACATTCGCCTTACCCGGATGGTAATGCACTTCGATATCATAGTCCTTGATTAACTCAAGCCATCTTCGCTGCCTCATGTTCAGCTCTTCTTGGGTGAAGATATACTTTAGGCTCTTGTGATCAGTGTACACATTACAGGTACTGCCCAACAGATAATGACGCCATATCTTCAAGGCATGAACCACTGCTGCTAACTCAAGATCATGAGTTGGATAATTTTCCTCATGTCGCTTAAGCTGCCGCGAGGCATAAGCGATCACTCTTCCTTCTTGCATCAACACGCAACCCAAACCAGTACCAGATGCATCACAGTAGACATCAAAGGGCTTCTCGACGTTCGGCTGAGCTAGCACTGGTGACGTGGTTAACAACTTCTTCAAAGTCTGAAAAGCTTGTTCACAAGCTGGTGACCAAAAGAACTTCACAGAATTCTTCAGCAACTCGGTGATAGGCTTGGCGATTCTGGAGAAATCTGGGATGAATCGACGATAATATCCAGCCATTCCCATAAAACTGCGGACCTTGTGAACAGAGGTAGGTGGCTTCCAATCCAGGATATCTGACACTTTTCCGGGGTCGACTGACACACCTTCTGCGGATAGGACATGACCAAGAAACTGTATCTGATCCAACCAGAATTCACACTTACTGAACTTAGCATAGAGCTGATGGTCTCTGAGACGGGATAGAATGATACGAAGATGTTTGGCATGCTGTTCAGGGGTTTTTGAGTAGACAAGGATGTCGTCAATGAACACGACCACGAATTTATCAAGCTCTGGCATGAAAACAGAGTTCATGAGGTACATGAAATGAGCGGGTGCATTGGTCAATCCGAAAGACATGACCAAATACTCATATAGGCCGTATCTGGTGGTGAAAGCTGTTTTAGGAATATCTTCAGGACGGATTTTTATTTGGTGGTAGCCAGATCTGAGATCGATCTTGGAGAATACCTTGGCCCCAGCTAACTGGTCAAACAGAAGATCGATACGAGGCAAGGGGTATTTGTTTTTGATGGTGACTTCGTTGAGTGGGCGATAATCAACGCAAAGTCTGAGACTCTTGTCTTTCTTCTTTACAAAGATTGCAGGACAGCCCCAAGGAGACGAGCTTGGGCGGAATATAGCCCTTGTCCAACAATCTTGTAACTGGATTTTTACTCTGCCAACTCTTTGGGAGGCATTCGATAAGCTCTGCGGGATATAGGAGCAGTCCCGGGCTTTAGCTCTATGGCAAACTCGACATCACGGTCAGGAGGTAGACCAGGTAAGTCTTCAGGAAAGACATCAGGGAACTCACAGACTATAGGGATGTCTCGGATCCTTTGATCATAGGTAGCATTTAGCTGTGTGGTAGCTGGTTTTGAAGGCATAGGAAGTTGGAGAAGGAGTTTCGAGGTATTAGGAACATCCACTCACAACTCTACTCAGAATGTCAAGCATGGCCTTATACTGGCACATCCAATTCATGCCTAAAATGACATCTATCTCCTGATCTTTCAACACTATCATGGTGGTAGGGAACGCATGATTTCCCAACATCACTGGTATACTGCGAACCACCTCTTTGGTGTTTATACGCCCTCCAGGCGATAAAATGCAAAAATTTCTTTCAACTCCCCAATTGATATGTCATGCTTAGAGACGAAGGTACGACTGATGAAAGAATGCGATGCACCAGAATCAAACAACACAATGCAGGATGATTGGCAACGGGAAACCTACCGATCATGACGGGCTCCCCTTCTGGAATATCACTGACAGTGGTGTAGTAGACTTGCCCGTGCTTCTTGACGAACTTGCCCTTCTGCACTTGCTGCTGCGGAGCACGGTGTTGCTGCTGCTGTGGTCCTCCAGGACCCTTCTGAAAGTTCTGAGCAGGCTTCTTGGGCTTTGGGCACTCACGAGACCAGTGGCCAAGTTGACCACAGTTGTAGCAGGGATGGTTATAGGCGGTTTGTGGGGTGGTGATACGAACACCTGGGGCGTTCGGCTGAGTGGCACTTGTGGTGGCACTTTGTTGGTTGGCGTTGTGGGTGGTAGCCGCGGTACGGACAACCACTTGCTGGTGAGGGTAAGGTGGACGGTTGTGGTGGTGACTAGGATGATATATGACCCTCTGGCGCTTGTGATTGCCAGAGTGGCTGCTAGATCCTGCTTTCTTCTTCTTCTTCTCCTCTTGGTACTGACGGTTACTCTCTTCAAAAGCAACTGCCCGGTCAACAGCCTCATGATAAGAACCGGTCAGGTTGTTGGACATGCTTCTGCGGATCTTAGGGTGCAATCCCCTAAGGAAACAGTCTCTCTTCTTCTCATCCGTGTTGACATATTCCGCTGCATACTGACTCAGATGGTTGAATTGACCCACATACTGCATCACTGTGGAGTCCTTCTGCTGCAGGGCTAGGAACTGATCAAGCTTCATCTTCATCAGACCTGATGGGATGTGGTGTGCACGGAAAGCGGTGCGGAACTTCCCAGGTCAACTCATGACCTTCAGGCTGGGCAGCCAAGAGGTTGGCATACCAAGCACTTGCTGGGCCACGAAGCTGCTGCGAAGCAAACCGGGGCTTCTGGATTTCAGTGCATCGGATGAGACCAAACTTCTGCTCCATGGTGCGGAGCCAATCATCAGCTTCGAGGGGTTCATCGGCTCTGGTGAAAACCGGTGGACGGGTTTCAGTGAAATCCACATAGGTGGTCTCTTGGTTGTGACGACCACGGTGACCAACATTCTGCTGTCCTTGGTTCTGAGCCATCAGATTGGCAGCGGCGGCCAGGGCTGCAATGGCCTCTGCTAGGGTAGCTGGTACAGGTGGAGGGTTTGGGAGACGGTCATCTCCAGCACCTCCGGCTCCGGTACGGGTGTTCACAGGCATCTGTATAAGCAACTCGGAACTCAGCATAAAAGGACAAAGGTTCTGAAACGACCGATAGATAGCTTCATTGATACAAAGATAGCTGGCTTGATAAAGATGACAACAGACTGATAAGGGAAAAAGGTACGAAAAGAAAGAAATACATGCCAGACTTGGCAACAGACAGACTAACGCCCCCAAACCTAGTCTAAGGTTTTAGGTAAGCAGATGGTACAGACACAAGGAGTCTAGTCGTCATCGATGAAGATCAACTCTTCGTCATCATCATCATCCTCGATGATAAGCTCAGGCTCTTCCTCCTCATCTTCATCTTCAACGTGGACATCTTCAGCAGGTTCTTCCTCATTCTGATCGGGCTCGTGTTCCACTTCAGGTTCCTCCACGACTCGTCTTCGGGGTCCTCAGCAACTGGTGGAATCACGGGGTGAAGCTGGTTGTGCAGCTGGTGTACTTCCTCATGAAGCATATCATTGAACTGCTCGATCTGGGCGGTGTACTGCTGCAGTCCATGGAGCTGGGCTCTGGTGACATCCTCTCGGATCCATGTTGCATCACGCTGCTGGATAGCGCGAACCACATTCTGGTTAGCTTCCTCAAGAGCGGCTCGTGTCTCGTAGAACTCCAGGCGGGAAAGGTAGAAGTCATGCTCCATGTTCTCCATCTCAGCCTTCAGGTTCTTGATTTCCTCCTTCAGCTGTTTGCGGGTACGACGGGGAAAACGACGACCATTGGAGGATTCTCCAGTCTCTCTTCTCCGGTGCGTGGCGCCAGTTGGTGACGCGGCACACCGTTCGGTCCAGTCGACTTGCGGGCGGTCAGCTTGATGCGAGCCATATCTGGACAAGAGGTTATAGATGAGAAAGGCTAGCAAGAAAAGGTATAGGTACACTATCCCAACGAACTCATTTATAAACTTAAGTGAATATGACATGATGCATGAATCGTTCCTACGGAACAAGGCAATGCAATACTTAACATATATATAGGGCTTAATATATATATACCATTGTCCTGCTACTAGTGTTGCCAATTAAAGACAAGTTGAGATAACAATTTGGTCCAAAATAGTCAAGTTTAAATTTTGTTTGGACTCAAAAGAACTTTTGAAGTTTTCGCAAAAGAAACACTGCAACGTTAAAGTGAGATGCTCCGATACCACTCTGTGACGGAACGACCCTAATCCCATGGCCCACGTGTCTCTGTCAACCTCTGACAGCCGAACCCATGTTCCATGTGATTAAGACCTGTTCGCCACGGGCTACATCAGCGCCCAATGTCCGCAGGATCATCTCACAATTCGGTTACAGCATTGCATACTTTTACAAATAACATCGGAATAAAGAGCGGAAGACTTAAATAACATTAGTTTTACAAAACGAGGTTTCAAATGAGGTAAGGAGTACGGTTATTACAATCCATTGTTCGGGTGATTCAAAGTAGACAACGTAGGGAAACATTAACATAAAGATACATGTAACACCCAGCCCGAGGGTGCACATTTACTCATCGGCCTCATCGGCCTCTTCCTGGACGAAGGTCACGCAACAGGGTGCGAGACACATCGGGGTCTCAGGCATACCTGCAACATGGGTAACAAACCCTGAGTACTGGGGTACTCAACAAGACTTACCCGACTAAAGAAAAAGGGAGAAGACTCAGGAATGAGAGGCTTAGGGTAGTCAAGGTAAGGCTTAAGCAAGATCAAGTATTTTGCAGAAAAGCATTTGTAAACCTTATTTTATTTTTGAAAGATTCAGTATTCCTCAATTCTTCATCATTCATGATTCATTTTACATTTCAAAACATTCCTAGTTGAGAACCACTCTCCGTTGACAGTCAGTGGACCAAGTCTCCATAACCGAGGAGCAACGTTAATCCGGATAAATAATACTCAGCTGAGGATCCCTATCCACACTGCATATGTAGCACCCAAGCTTGCATATGCCAACTCGTCTACCACGATTCCTCCAAGATTGGGCCCGGTCCTACGCCACCCGGAAGTACAGTACACCACTCCTTTCCAGGTACGACGACCACGTGGGTACATGCTACTTCCGCCATCTCTCCACTCCCAGTGCGCGGTTGTCGGTCCAATAAAGGATTCCTCGGAGCCAGAGCTTTCCGAAGTATGTGAATAGTTACAAGTCTTGACCAGCAGGCCCCCATACGATGATGGTCCCTAATTTTCCAGCCAGAACTACCTTGGTCATATCTCACCCAAGTGTAATAGTCCTGTCAGTTTTTCAACCATGTCCCAGTCGGTGTCAACTGTTGAGTCCCGGACTACAACATGACGGCACCGTACGCTCGGACAACCTCTCCTCGCTATTGACTAGGTACGGATCAGATACCTAGCCAACAGCTGGGGAGTAAGACCAAAATTCCCATAACATTCCTTAAGTGATCACACTTTTGAAATTGGCATTTTATTGCAAAGTCTAATTCAATAAGCATTGCTAAGCATTTTTCAAATACTTTTGAAAAGCAGGGATCAGGTGTATCAGTGGTCAAGGTGGATAGTGCATCAATTAGGATAGCACACAACTCCTATAACCTAATGCAATAATTTAACTCAAAAAGCATTTAAGGAAAACATTTTATAAATTCAAGGAAAGGGTTAAATGCACCGGGGCTTGCCTTGGATGGCAAAGAGAGCAGACTCGGGGTAGGTATAGGTGTCGGAGCTCGGGGTCGCCTCGGGAGTTGGTTCGTCAACAGCGGCCTCGACTCTGGTACCTTCTTCGTCAACTATACGGATGCAATGATGAATGCTCATGAGAATGATGATATGGACTTATGGTGCAAGACAATTCCACTGATTCTAGATTACTTTTAAACAAGCATAATCGAAATCTAGGTTGAGCATAAAAGGTAACCATTTCTTCCTTAAGCAATATTGATTAAACTAGACCTTATTATAATTATCCTAAGCATCATCCAAACATAGCATCACAAACATCATAGACCAAAGGGTAGGGGTCTATGAACATCAATCAATCCAAAGATCACATCATTAAACACTTATTACCAACCCTAATCCATCTTTTCTATTTTTCTTAATTATTTAAAAGGTCATTTTATGAAGTTGCTCCAAAAATTACCAAATTAATCACATAAGTTTATTATGACATAAATAGATGGCAAAACAAATTTCATAATTTTTGGAGGTCATTAAGGTGCTCAATAAATCTAGACATTTAATTAACAAAAGGCACTATTCAGGAATTAAATAAATGCTCAAAAATCAACTTGCTCCAAATGACTTCAAAATTTTACCAGAGACTCAGGATGACATAACTAGCTTGCAAAATTTATCTCAAGATTTTTGAGCTATAAATCATTCTCCAAAAATCCAAAACCTTCATTTTTCAATTAAAGGGGAATTTTACATTTTCAAATTTTTGCACAAAACTCAAGTTTAATATTTTTTAAAATACTACAGAGCATAAAGAGTCTACCATGAAAATTTCAGAATTTTTGGATCAACACAGAAAATCATACAAAAAGATGAATTTGAACACTATTCACATCTTCAAAAATAAAAAGGAAAAGGACACGGCGGCGGACTGCTCGTCGCCGGCGACCATAGATGGGCGGCGCTTGCCACGCCGGCCGAACCAGGCGGTCCGCGGCGAAGCCAGAGCACAGGGAGCACCAGAGAGCTCACCGGAGTCGATTGGGGAACTCAACGGGGAGGGAGGATGGACGGAGTGGCTGGTCGACGGGGATCGGCGGACGGCACACGGCGGCGACCGACGACCAGGCGATCCTGCGTGACACAAACCACCGCAAGGGTCGTTAGATGCGCAAAGGAGCAAAGAAGGTGAGGCTGGGGTCAAAGGATGGTGATCAAGGCGGAGAGAGGGTATTTCCGGTCTGACCTCGACGGTTCCTTGCCGGAGTTGGGGAAGAAGGGATTACGCCGGGCATTGGGGGTGGTAGAGACCAAATTGGTGGGGGGGGGAGGAGCTGCGGGAGAACACGGCGGAGCTGTAGAGCTAGGTGATTGGGCGGCGGGAGCTGTGGTGTGAGGCTAGGGACGACGGCGGAGGTGAGTGAAGAGCTCGAGCTCCGGCGGGGCTTTTATAGGCGCGGCTGAGGCCGGTAGAGAGCACGGCGAGGCGCGGATAAGATCGGCGGGAGCGTGCGCACTCGATTGCGCTAAGGCGGAGGGGCTGGCGTGCAGCCGGGATCGGTGCGCAAGCTTGGCCGGCAATGGCGGCGGCGGGAGGCGGCGCGCAGGAGCAGTAGGGGCCGGAGAGGGAGTCAACGCTCGCGTGCGGCGCGGAGGGGACCAGGAACAGCACGGCGGTGGCAGGTCGAGACACAGCGAGCGGCGGCCGAGCGCGTGGCGCCGCGCGCAGCGCCGTCGGGGCGGCCATGACCGGACCCCCCCCCTGTCGCTAGGAAGAAGAGGAACAGTGTAGGGTGTAGGGTTTGACTTTTGGCTAGGTTTTGTATTTTGCAAAAATCTTCCAAAATTTGAACTGCGCGACAAAAACTCAAAATACCAAAGTTGCTCAGAAAAAGAGATCTACAACTTTGTCAATATGAACATTTTCAAATTCCAAATAGTTTTTGAACTATATTTGAAAACAGAAAAGGGGACACTTTTCAAATTTGATTCAAATCAAAATTACTTTGGATTTCAAACTGAAACTTGAAAATCTTTATATATGAAAGTTGTTCCATTTGTCAAAACCTACAACTTTGCTAATATACACTTTTTCTGAAACTCATTAGTTTTTGAATTAATTTTGAAAACTCAAAAAGGGACAAAAACTGGAGTTTGAACGAATTTGAAATTACTTCAAATTTTATATAGAAACTTTGAAATATGTAAATACCAAAGTTGTTCCTCTTGATCAGATTCACAACTTTGCCTTTTGAACCAACTCAGATTTTGAATTTGAAAAAAAAATTACAAAAGGGGATAAATCCAGGATTTGGGATTTTAGGGTTTGCAAAAGGAAAATCGAATCAAATCTGATTTTTGAACTTGGTCAATGCAACAAACATCAGGGCACTAAATCTGAACAAGAATTAATAGAACTAGGCACAGAGGTGAAATTACCATTTTGCCCTTATAGAGAGAATTGGGCTTTTAGGGTTTTTGAAAAGGGAATAAGCATAGCAATTAGGCAATTCAAATGCATCACAGGAAATGATTAATGCTTAAGATGATGACATGTCAAGTTAATTACATTTAAACACCAGGGGTGTTACATAGGCCGAGTCTCTGAGTGATGAGTGATTGTCAACTAGGATACTGTGCATGTTTTTGGCTGTGTTGGTAGGTGTCGAGCACGGATAAGTGATCAGAGGAAAGGTGAAGGTCAAGTAGAGAGTGTCGTGCCGAGGGACCGGAGAGTGGGAGGGCGGACGTCGAGGCAATGAACAGTTGTGCGAGCGTGGCCGTCGGATCACCACCTACATAGTTGGTCCAGAATAACCCTAAGATTTAGCTGGTTCGCTCTGTAATTAGAGAGGGTAGAGTAGGAATAGATTAGGATAAGTAAGGGAGACACCCTCCTCCCTATATCTCAGTATGCTCTCTTTGTTTCTAGGGTGCTGCTCTCCCAATCCCCTACTGTAGCTAGCTGAGATCCGCAGAGAACCATACCTTTGTGTACTGGAGATTTTGAGGAAGTGAGGCCGTAACCTCAGTTGTAGCGTGTGGTACACAACGGTTGCAGATCGATGACTTGATTCGCGTTTTGTTTGGTTCGGTTTTCGCGTTCTTCTTTCACCGTGATTTTCCCGTCACTCATCTCCCCTCTCTAGTGCGTCTTTGCGAAATCCTTGAATCAACTTGTTCTTTATAGTGAGGAGATCATTCCATCGAAGGAATTCATCTATCTCCTCACGAACAAGTAGATCGGGTTGATTTCGTTTTCGTGGCGCTTTTCGTTCTTGATCTTCCCCTTTGATTTCCCGATGTTTAATTGATTTGAGCAGATGATTTCTTGGGGATAGCTCCTAACTACTCCGTGATATCTTCTCCAAGTTTGGGAACGTGGGATTTTGATTTGATTGAATTGGAGAGATTTGGGGAGAAGGCGACTGAAATAGCCCTCTCTGCGTTCGCGGAGTCCGCGGTTGACCGGTGGACAGTCCGCGCATCGGGACTCAGCCGAGCAGGGCTGTGTGTCTCGGCGTACAGTGCCGAGTTTGAACGGCGGACAGTCCGCGTTGGTCTTCGCGGACAGTCCGGGAACTGTCCAGGGAACTCACAGCACCGGTTTTGCTCTTTTGCCGGCGGACAGTCTGCGACCTGTGCCCGGACAGTCCGCCACGGGGCAGACAGTCCGCGACCGTACTGTGGACAGTTCGGGATCCTGCTGTAGCCTCCGGTTTAGCGTTTGCTCTCCCGGCTTGTTCGTTTGGTTTCCGAACTTCTCGTTTGACCCTAGAGTTGACCAAGGAACCTCTCTAGTATCTTTGCTACTTGTTAGCATAGGTAGTTAGGAGCTTCGCGACGTAGCCCTCTATCTACGTTCGGGACTTGTTTTTTTTGGGGGTCGAACTCGTGCGGTGCTTTTGGCGTTTGGCTCGCTATCGCTTTTGTGGTGTCTTGCTGTGATTCTAGGATCATCCACCCTTTCAAGGGTCGTGGGCATCACGGTTTCGTTTGAATTTTTTGGGGTTGATTTTGGGGACATTTGGCCAAAGTTTCGAGAGAAATTTTGGGCTCCCATTCACCCCCCCCCTATGGTCGCCTTGCTAGTGCTTTCTCGGTCCTTAATTGGTATCAGAGCGGGTTAAGGATCTTCCACTTTATCTGGTTCCAGATCCACAGAAGGCGACATGGATCGCGGCGTGGGCAAACCGCTGTTTCGATGGGATGAACTATGCGTATGGAGATACTCATGTCGGCCTATCTGCAGAGTTGGGTGGTTCCATTTGGGAATTTGCAACTCTGCCGATTACGTGGTCTTGGGCTCGTGTCTCTCAGCTTCAGATCGATGAGCACGATGCCAATAGCCGAGCCCATAATGCTCTTTTCTCATGCCTGAGCATGAGTGAGTTTGATCGCGTTTCTCACCTCGCTACGGCCGGGAGATTTGGGCTACCCTCATGCGTTTCCATGAGGGAACCTCTCAAGTCAAAACCTGTCTCTATGAGTCGTTCAAGCGATAGTATGAGAACTTTCGACATATGCCTGGCGAGGCATAGAAAGTTTATTCGCTCGCTTTTAGGTGATTGTCAACAGGATGGGGGCTAACAAGGAGCGTTGCCTTTCGACGATCATGAGAGGGCTTGAAGCTTTTGCATACTCTTGATCGGTTGGGGTGGGATTCCAAGGTTCAGGCGATCATCGAATCGCCTAACTATGAGACCCTCAGTGCGACGAGCTCTTAGTAAGCTCAGGTCTAGTGAGATTGATGCCATGGCGGAGGGCTTCTTATGAGAATCCTTCTGGCCGTCGATGGCTTTGGTTTCTGGCTCTTCTGCTAACCCCTATGGAGGCTTTGCACTTTCTCTCTTCTTTCCGTCACAGAGGAGCAGGTTGGAGTTCATGGGGGAGGTGAGCTGCAATGCTCGCCACGGTCTCGCGGTTCACAAAACCGCCATGAACCGTCGCCGCGTGAGGAGGACGCTCGGGATGTTTCGAGTGCGGCGAGCCTAACCACTTCATCACCAATTGTCCGAAGAAGAACAAGCAAGTCTTCAGCAAGGGCGATCATGCACAAGTACGACTCCAGCAAGCGCAAGGATAAGTACGTCCCCGCGAAGCACAAGCGGAAGGGTGGCTTCAACAAGGAGTACATCAAGACGAAGTACTTGGAGAAGGCCCAGGCTGAGCAGTGTGCGTTCTTCGCCACGCTCAGCGACGTCGACGGCTCAGATGATGACTCCGCTTGCTCAAGCGATGACTAGTTCAAGAAGAAGAAGAGGATCGAGGACAAGCTGAACGGTCTCTGCTTGTTCGCCGACGACGACGACCTCTGCACCATGGCCCTTGGTGACGAGGTCAATGGCAAGCTGGAGGACACCCCAAGGAACGACGACGACGACACCTCTCAGGTATCTCTCACCCACGATGAGCTTTCTGCTGAGGTCAAAAAGCTTACTGCCGCCTTGCTCAGTAAGGACAAGTTGCTTAGGCGTGCTGCTAGGGAGCGCAAGGAGTTTAGGCAGAAGTGGGAGGACACGGTGAGGGAGCTTGAGTTTGCTAAGTCCACCGTGGTCGTTTCTGAGGAGGTGGAGTGTGAGATGTGCACCAAGCACATGACTGACCTTCTCACTTTGAGAGGTAAGTATGGTGCGTTGGTAGGAAAGGTGGATGAGCTGAAGGCTAGACCCTCGGTGTTGGGTGCGTGCAAGACTTGTCCTGTCTTGCAATCTGAGTTAGCAGAGAAGAATGCCAAGATTGTGTCTCTTGAAGAGGCCACCTCAGGTAGCACATGTGTGGCTAGGTGTGTTCTTTGTGAGGATTTGGAGATGGAGATCGCAAACATAAAGCATGACAAGATGCAAACTGAGGAGGAAAACACATACCTTCGGACAATCTTGTCATGGGTGTCTAGCAGTGAGCCACAGCTCGGGATGATGATCTCCCAATTCAAGCGAGCTGCTGGAGGTCCTGGTGTAGGTTTTGCTCCAGGTGTTGATGTTTCATCTTTTGGGAAGATTGGAGAGTCGAGTGGTCTTAACCCATGTGAGAAGCCCAACTCCACCACTACTCCCAAGCTTACCAAGATTCCACCCAAAAAGAGCCACTCAAGCCTAACACCAAGGATGGGGTCTTTGTCCTTCTTCTTGTTTTGAGCGTGCAGGTGATCATGAGGTGGGTGAGCCTCTCTTTGATGACGAGGATGAGGGTGCTGAAGGTATGGATGATCCAGCACCCCCTGCACCTGCTATGCCGCAAGGAGCGGCTTCTACCATGACTCACGGCCCTGACATTTCCTCTTCTTGGGGGCCGTGGGATCCGCCACCTCGAGCGGTACCCTTTGTACCCGAGGAGGCACCAGCTGCTGTTGAGGGGGAGGCCACTTCGGCAAGGGAGGCGCCACGACACATTCAGTGCCAACACCCGCCTCAGCAGATGATCGGCAGCATCGGCGAACGTGTCACTCGGTCAAGATACTATGAGCAGTGAATTTGAGATGAGCATGATGGGAGAGTTGACGTTTTTCCTCGGGTTGCAAATCAAGCAATCCCGGGAAGGGACGTTCGTGCACCAGGGCAAGTACACAAGAGACATTCTGAAGAAGTTCGATATGGGTGAGGCCAAGCCCCTTCCAAACCCATGTCGACCACGACGGCGCTGGATGCGGACAAGGATGGAGAAGCTGTGGACCAAAAGCAGTACCGGAGTATGATCGGCGCTGCTGTACCTGACGGCGACACGCCCGGACATTCAGTTCGCGGTGTCTTTGCGCGCGATTTCAGTCGTCGCCACGCACCTCTCACCGTCAGGCGGTCAAGCGCATTATGAGGTACTTATCCTTCACTCCTGAATTTGGGATTTGGTATTCTGCTTCCTCCACCCTTTCCCTTTGTGGTTATTCGGATGCCGATTTTGCTGGTTGCCGGATTGAGCGCAAGTCCACTTCTGGGACTTGCCAGTTTATCGGTTCTTCTCTTGTATCGTGGTCTTCTCGCAAGCAGTATAGTGTCGCCCAGTCTACCACGGAGGCTGAGTATGTTGTTGTGGCTAGCTGCTGTTCCCAGTTACTGAAGGACCGAATTGGCGACCAAAGAGGGGGGGGGTGAATGGGAGCCTCAAATTTCTTCTCGAAAAACGATGGCCCTTGTCCCAGAAAATCACCCAAAAAATGAAGACTCAAACAACCGGTGAGTTCACGACCTACGAATAGGTGGATACCCTAGGAGATGTCCTAGAGGTACAGCCGAACTACCGAAGAACCCCAAAACCAAGCACCAAAGCAACAAGGCAAAAACGGCACAAGCAAGCTCCTAGAACAATCGAACCTCCGATAACGACACACCCCACTCCTATTGAGAAGAAAGGAAGTGTCCGACCAAAAATACTTTGACCAATGGTGGCAAAAGTACTTTGGAATGATCCTTAAGAAGTTAGGAAACCAACGCAACAAATGGATCACAAATCGGAGCTCGTATGCAAAAGATACGGACGAAATCAGCAAAACTGTGCAGTCGCGGACTGTCCGGTAGTGAACTGCGGACTGTCCGCTATTGAACCCCGAACAGTCCGGGAATGAGTCCCAGACAGTCCGCCATTCAAAAATGAAAACAGCGACCTCGCTGCCCGTGAACAGCCCCGACCCCCGGACAGTCCGGGGATGATGAGCCCGGACAGTCCGCCACTGTCCAAAGCCCAAAAACAGCTCGGGACAAAACCAAAATCGATTGGATCTTCACCAAATTGAACGGGGCTGCAACCAAACTTCTCCCAAGTGTTCTTCTACATGTTGGGAAGCTAATCCTAGGATATCATCGCTCCAAACAAACTAATCCATGAGAAATCGGAAGAACACTAGAAAAGGGGAAGAACGAAGAACAAAAACGATTTTGACCCGATCTACTTGTTCGTGAGGGTAGAGATGAATTCCTTCGGTGGAAATGTTCTCCTCACTTCAAAGAACAAGTTGATTCAAACGGAATCACAAAAGACGCAGCGTAGAGGGAGATCGAGTGAAGGGAAAATCGTGGAGAAAAGAAGAACGCGAAGAACAAATTCAAAACGTGAATTCAACCACGAATTTGATCCTTGGATTCAGAGGAATGGATTTTTGATTAAGCACTCGACGCCGCATGCAAGCCCGTGTCCGACCTCCCGCCAAGTGCCATGACGCTATCGTCTTCGTCCAGACTCGGCCGATGCACCGCACATCCCCATGTGCACATCCCCATCGTCTCCCCCTCGCCTGATGCTGTCGCTCCCACTGGTGAAGCTAGTGCTCGCTGGAGAGCTGCTCGAATGGAACCCCAAGTCGTGGAAGAAGTGGGATCGGGTCCGTGAGCCGAAATACTCTCTCCAAGCTCCTGTTCTCCTACACACTCAAAAGCAAAAGAAAACACAAGGCATTGTCTCGTCTAGTGTGACCTCAAGGTCTCCACAAAGCGGTTAGTCACATAATAAGCATGAGGTGAACACTCAACAAAAGAGGCCTACCTATGAATGATACCGCAAGGAGAACTGAACTCAAACTAGTCAAGACTACCATGCAACAGGATAAAGCAGTGTATAGCAAAATGCAACCTAAAAACTGGATCAACCCAAAACAGCCTAAATCTCAACACATGCTACAATGCAAGATAATGATAGCAATAGATCCAAAAGCATGTAACATGATAAAAATGTGGAAAGGCTAGTGCTCAAACTAATCATATCAACAGGATACATGTAGTTAACCAAAACTAGCACCTGAAAAGTGATACCTAATGAACATCATACCTCTACAAGTAAAGCTCATGGTGAAATAAGGTAAAGCATGGCATAATGTTCATGAGGATCACAGACTAGCATGAAAAGTGGAATAGCCACCAAAACTCTACACAAAGCTAGCATGACATGATATACAAGAAAGCACATGCTAGACTAAAACAAAACATGATACAAAAGAAAATGTACATGTAACAACTATACAAGTGAGCACATGAAGAACCATCTCATACCACAAGACATAGATCATGGATGTACAAGGTATGAGTGTAAAAGAAAGCTCACCAAACTGCAAAAAGCCTCTTTGGAGGCAATTCTAAGCGGGGTGTAGAGAACCATCAACACTTGATCACATCTAAAAGATCAAGCTCCATCAGGCGCATGTTCTCCACCCCGCGTCCTCATATCTACACACAAGAGGACAAAGTAACTCGAGTCTTGGATCCCGAAGGGTTAGCAAGCATGCACTTGGGAACCCAAGACTTGGTCACAAAACTCAACTTATCTTGTGGATTAGCATGATGCAAATGTTGGTTCAAATGCAATTGTGAAACACCCTTGGAAGCATTCCTCAAAAGGATAACTCGAGGAGAAGAATGAGTCGTACCACGGGAAAAGAGGCAAACATCTTCCAAGGTTTTTGTAGAAGAACCAATAGAAGCATCATGAAAAGCATGACGTGGACCAAGAGAAGAAGCACCAGAAGCATGTCCACGACCATGACCTATCCCACTAGAAAAGGAGTCATAAAACTCATCAACAAAGAGGGGCTTCTTACTAGGAGCACAAGCGTTCATGCCATGAGAAGGGCTATGAACCACCAAGTTCCTAGAAGAGCGAGCTTGGTGCAAGCGTTTGGCACGCTGATAGCAAAAGCTTTCTTGATGCCCATCTTTCTCACAAAAGGAGCAATGGTACAAAGGCCTATCGGAAGGCACACCATTCTCCAACAAGTGAGAAGTCCCTTGGGTCTTAGAACAAGAAGAATCAATGTTCAACTTGGTCCCAGCACTAGGAGCACACGTGCCATGGGAAAGGCTACGTGGCTTCTTAAAAGCCTTAGCTCGAATACGTCGCTCGTGTTTGACACGGCGGAAATAAAAATCGAATGAGTGTCCATCCTTCTTGCAAAAGGTGCAATGGAAAACCGGATTGGGAGCACGAGTCCTAAAAATATGAGAAGCACCCTTGTCAAGAGAAGTCCCTTGGACATTGAAGGACAGAATTAGCGGCCAAAGGGGGGGTGAATGGGAGCCTCAAATTCAACTCGTGAATAGTATGGCCCTTGTCCCAGAAAGTCACCCAAAAAGCGAAGACACGAAACGACCGGAGAGTTCACGACCTACGAGTAGGTGGATACCCTAGGAGATGTCCTAGTGGTACAGCGGAACCTCCGGAGAAACACCAAAACCAACTGCCGAAGGCAAGGAACAAGACTGCACAAACAGCCGATTCGTGGACTGTCCGGGGTCAGGATCCCGGACTGTCCGCCCAATGCCGGACTGTCCGACACTGAGGGTCCGGACTGTCCGCCGGCAAAAGACCAGAAACAGAACTGCTCTGCAAGTCTGCTGGACAGATCCCGGAATGTCCGCGGGTTTGTACCGCGGACTGTCCGCCGTTCACTCGACAGTGAACAGTCAGCGGTCTGCGCCTGACTGAACCTGAAGAACCCGGATCCACGGTCTGTCCGCTGTCAGAGGCGCGGACTGTCCGCCACCACCCAGAAAACACAAACTTGCTCGGGTTCAAAGCCAAATCCAAATCGATCTCAACCAAAACGAGAAGAACTTCGATCAAACTCCTCCCAGGTGATCCTCTATGTATTGGGGTGCTAATCCTAAGAAATCATCGCACCTCACCAAGTCAATTGAGAGAAATTCGTGGATCACCGCAAAAGGGGAAAGAAAGAATATCGAACACGAAATCGACTCGATCTATGAATTCGTGAAGTTAGAGGAGAAATCCTTCGGTGGAAAGAAGGGACTCACGACCAAGAACAAATTGATTCAAGTGGAATCAAAAATCATCTCGCGGAGAGGGAGAACCATGCAAATCTCCAGGAGATGAAAAACCAAAACGTGAAGAACACAGAACACAATTCGATTTCAGCCGAAATTCCTCCACACGATGAGACAACGAGAATATGGTCTCGTTTCCTCAAAAGATCCAAATACACAGAGGTATGATTTTGGTCTCTGCGGATCGCTTGCAGCGAGGTATGATTAGAGCCTAAGCAGAGGGCTAGAGAGAGAGAGGAGGGGTGCCTCTCTTATTTATAGCCTAAAACAATAATCCCCTTCTACTCCAAGATACAAGAGCGAATCGGCAACCCTAGGGGTATCCCGGTCCAACTTTGCTGATAGCCGATCCGACGGCCACGCGCCCACCTCATCCTTAGCTTCGCCTCGATGCAAGCCTCAGGATGCCGCCACGTGCCGCCTTGTCGACCGTCGCGCCTACTTCGCGAATAGCTGCGCCGCCGCGCCAGCCTCTTCACGCTACCACGCGTCGACCGTCCTTTTTGCGGACCTCCCCCCGGTTTTGAGGCCGAAACCGGGAAACCTGGGCCTTCCCCCGGTTTTGAGGCCGAAACCGAGAAACCTGTCCTCTGGCTGAGTTTTGTGGCCCAAACTCAGAAACCCGCGCGCCCAGGTTTTGAGGCCCAAACCTAGAAACCGTCCACGCCGAGTTTTGAGGCCCAAACTCGGAAACCGGCCACCCCGAGTTTTGAGGCCAAAACTCAGAAACCGTCGAGGGTAGCTTTTCGAGGCTCAGCTACCGAACCCGTGCCGTAGACGGGATGTGGTTCGCACACCCCGAGTTCCAGCACCGATGCCGGAGCATGTCCAGCCTCCACGCCGGGCACAGTGCATTCGCCATCCTTCTCGGCCTCCAGCCACGTGTCACGACGCCTTCACCTTCCTCCCGACTCGGCCGATGCACCGCACATCCCCATGTGCTCTTGCTTGTCGACGCCACGTGCCAGCTACCACAGCTGGTCCTCAGGTCTCCCGGTCCATCGGACCAAGCTCCACGTCCGCCCTTCACCGCACCCGGTCCGTCGGCACGGCACGTCCCTACTTGTCCTTCACCTCACCTTTGACCACTGCCTGAGCTCCGCACCTGCACATCAACACAGCCAAGAGACATGTTGCCCGTTGATCGATCACTCATCACTCAGGAAGGGAACCACAAGGGCACATATCAACCTTGTGTTCTCAATCTCCCCCTTGATGAGTGCATCGTCAACTCATAGTAACCATAACCAGAATAAAAGAAAAGCAGAATTAGATAGAAGGAGAAAAACTCACTCGAGATGTCCAAAAGCCAGAGAAAAGGCTGAAGAAGAACAAATCGAGATAAGCAAAACTTGCTCCCCAAAGACATGAGCAACGGTTTGACACAACCAAGCAAAAGATCAGAGCAACAACTCATCAGAGAGCAAAGCTAGACCAAAAACAATGCACAAGACTTGGTTCCCAAAGACATGGGCAACGGCTCGACGCAACCAAGTCAAAAACACGCTAGTCCTCAAGAAGAAGCAGAAAGGGCTCAACACCACTAGCTGAGAGCTCAAAGCCACACGAAGACTGCATAGCATGCAGGTACTGCTAGTCCCTCAAGATAGAGGCACAGAGGCTCAACACAACCAGCAGTAAGTACAATACCAATCAAGAACCATCAAAACATGATGAAAAACAGCTAGTCCCTCAAGATAGAGGCAAGATCAATATCAAACAAGAAACCGACTCGGAATAGGCACAGAAAAACTCCCCCTCACTCAAAGAACTCCCCCTCAGCAAGTGAAGCATAAATTGCAAATTGACACCACCAGAAGCATTAGCAAGTGAAGCATAAATTGCAAATTGACACCACCAGAAGCATTCTCCCCCTTGGGGGCAAATTGCAATCAAAAGAGAGGGGTCAATGCCCAAGAAAGGAAGACGGAGCTAGGTCATGTCTATCGGAGTCAAGTAAATGCACATGAGTTAAAAGTGCAAGTTAGCAGCTTCAGGTATATACTCGAAAGAGTGAAAGAATGCTCTAAGGAGTGCTGATCCGACTACTATGCCACAGGTAAAAGTGCTAGCAAAGGCTCAAACTGATCACCGAATACAGAATATGAATGCAGAAGCTGAGTGAGCAGTTTTAAGCCATTTAGAAAAGGGTTTCACCATCAAAATAGCACTGAACATGTATAGATAGGAAGTCAAACAAGTGCTAAACATGTATACAAGGTGAACTACCCCTAGCAAAATTCAATCATCATGCTATAGAGTGAAACATAAACTTGTGTTTTCAGATTTTATCGGAGAAATTGCAGCGGTTATTAACACAAGTTCAAATTCAGCATGTGATTGCGAGAGGTTGAAAGCTTGTCACTGCCTAACTTTCCAACCGTGCTAAGCCTATGCATATGCAATCAGAAGCTTAAAGCATCGGTTTCGGTCTTACACTACACGGTTCAAGTTTAACTCAAGGTGCTATGAGAAACAGTCTCGATACCGTGATGTGTTGACAAAGCAATCCCGTCTCGATCTTTTCAAATCACTAACACTTGGTTCATTTTAAGAAGAATATGAACAACCCAAGCAAGTGAAAGACTCAGAGCTAGAGACATAGCAACCTAGCATATATGAAATAGCTCATGTGACCTCAACACATCCTACACATGCTAGTTGCCAATCTCAATGGTGAACATGTATCAAATTTTAAGTTCATTAGACATGTTCATCATTCTAAAAGAGAATATAGCTTAGCTCACAACATGTATCAGTGATCAAAGAGAGCCTAAGCTACAAGCGTCATCATATATCATAGTAGCATACACTAATCAGAGCATAAGTTCATTCTAAGGAATATAGACATGAAGCTCGAAAAATGCAGAATGTATGCTAGAAGAAGTCAAAATCGGAGCCAAAACAAAACCAAAAAGACTCAAGACCCAAAAACAAAAAGGATCAGACAGTCAGTCTATGGTACAGCAAGCAACATGCTTCCCCCATCTAAAAAGGGAAACATATACCAAGCTCACCTCTCAACCTAGCAAAAGTTGAGAGATCCAAAGGCTTGGTGAAAATATCCGCAACCTGGTTATGGGTGTCTACATGCCTAAGATCAATGTCGCCTTTCTCATAGTGATCACGAAGAAAGTGAAAGCGAACATCGATGTGTTTGGTCTTGGAGTGAAGAACAGGGTTCTTTGCTACACTAATGGCAGAAGTGCTGTTGCAAAGCAAAGGAACCCGACTGAAATCTAGACCAAAATCATGCAATTTAGCAACCATCCATAAAAGCTGCGAAGCACAAGAAGCAGCGGCAACATACTTCGCTTTTGTAGTAGACTGGGCTACGTTCGACTGTTTGCGAGAAGACCACGAAACCAGTGAAGATCCAAGAAATTGACAAGACCCAGAAGCAGACTTGCGCTCAAGCCGACAGCCGGCAAAATCCGCATCGGAGTAACCACAAAGCGTAAGAGTCGAAGAAGAAGAGTACCAAAGTCCGAACTCAGGAGTGTACCGGAGGTACCTCATGATGCGCTTGATTGCGTGCTTGTGGGAAGTCCGAGGGGACGCCTGAAAACGAGCGCATAGACACACAGAAAATTGTATGTCCGGCCTCGTTGCCGTCAGGTACAGAAGCGAACCAATCATGCTTCGGTACTCCTTCCGGTCAACCGGCTCTCCGTCCTGGTCCGCGTCCATCGCCGCAGTCATCAGCATGGGCGTCGTAAGAGGCTTGGCCTCGCCCATGTCGAATTTCTTCAGGATATCCTTCGTGTATTTTCCTTGATGCACAAATGTCCCATCTCGGGTTTGCTTAATTTGCAACTCGAGGAAGAAAGTCAACTCGCCCATCATACTCATCTCGAATTCCCTGCTCATAGTATCTGAAAACTTTGCAACAAGCGCATGAGAAGAGCCACCAAAGATGATGTCATCCACGTAAATCTGGACTAACAGAGTATCGTTGCCTTGCTTGAGGAGAAACAACATTCTATCGACCCGTCCCATTTTAAAACCCTTGGAGAGTAAAAAGGTTTTCAAACGATCATACCACGCTCTCGGGGCTTGTTTCAAACCATACAATGCTTTTGAAAGTTTATAAACATGGTTTGGAAACTTGGGATCCTCGAAACCAGGGTGTTGCCTAACATAAACCTATTCCTCTATGTACCCATTCAAGAAAGCACTCTTGACATCCATCTAATAAAGCTTAAAACCCTTCGAAGTA
Organism: Coix lacryma-jobi var. lacryma-jobi; assembly: GCA_009763385.1. NCBI lineage: Eukaryota > Viridiplantae > Streptophyta > Magnoliopsida > Poales > Poaceae > Coix > Coix lacryma-jobi. The sequence goes on from CM019823.1 coordinate 69,523,133, forward strand.
GCAAAGGCTAGGAGGATTCTGATGGCTTCTAAACGGGCTACAGGGGCAAAGGTTTCCTCATAGTCTATCCCCTCTTTCTGGCAGAAAACCTGGGCTACTAGCCTAGCCTTGTTCCTCACTACCATCCCATCCTCACCCTCTTTGTTTTTGAAAACCCATTTGGTACCTATAGGGTGGCATTCTGGTGGAGGTGGAACTAGGGTCCAAACTTGGTTTCACTCAAAGTTTTCTAACTCCTCATGCATGGCATTAACCCAGTTAGAGTCAGAAAGTGCGTGTCCAACATCTTTGGTCTCAAAAGAAGCAACGAATGCAGAATGAGCAAACTGAGAGATTCCATACGCTCGTGACCGCGTGACTCGCTGGTCGATGCCGCCGATCATCTGCTCCGGGGGGTGAACTTGCTGAATGCTTCGGGGCGCTTGCCTCGCCGAAGTCGCCTCCCCCTCGCCAGATGCAGTCGCTCCCTCAGGTGCAGCGGGTGCTCGCTGGAGAGGTGGCTCTAGAGGACCCCAAGAAGAGGATGTCGTGGGATCGGGTCCTCGAGCTGAAGTAGACGTCACAAGGTCGACGGGGGCAGCCAGTGGAGTTGGCTCGGGATCACCCCAATCGGCATTCTCCTGCTCCTCCTCCACAAAGATGGTCTCTCCCAGCTCCTGTTCTACTGCAACATCAAAAGCAGAAGAAACACAAGGCATAGTCTCGTCGAATGTGACCTCGCAGGTCGCCACTATCCGGTTAGTTTCAAGGTTAAGAACTCAATAAGCGCACGAATGCGAAGCATAACCAAGAAACACGCCATCAGCAGAGCGAGATTCAAATTTGTCCAAATTGCCTTGCTTCAGGATAAAGCACTTACACCCAAACACCCGAAAATGAGACACCTTGGGTACCCGTCCAAAACGCAACTCATAAGAAGTTTCATCATGAAAGCTCGAAGAAATATGCGATTTGAAACATGGCAAGCGGTGTTGATCGCCTCGGCCCAAAAACACCTAGGAGTCCTATGCTCATCGAGCATCGTCCTGGCCATCTCAACAAGGGTTCGGTTCTTGTGCTCAACAACACCGTTCTGCTGGGGGACATACGGAGAAAAGAACTGATGCTCGATTCCATTAGAAGAACAGAAAGAAGCAAACTGTGAGTTATCAAACTCAGTACCATTATCGCTACGAATAGCTCTAATGGTATCAGGTGGAAACTCAGTTTTCAACTTCAAAATCAGATCACGAGCAAAAGGAAAAGCTTCATCCTTACCCTCCATAAAGAACACCCAAGAGTACCTCGAAAAATCATCAACGATCACTAGAACGTACCACTTCCCACCCGCTGAGCAAACCCGAGCTGGACCAACTGTGTCCATGTGAAAAAGCTCGCCGGGTCGCTTTGTCATCACCTGATTAATAGGTGGGTGAGAAGCAACAACCATCTTCCCGTGACGACAAGGATGGCAAACAAGGTCCTTCTGAAACTTAAGCTTGGGCAATCCTTGGATTAGGCCAAGTGAGCTAAGTCTTGCAAGCAAGTCAAAGCTCAAGTGACCGAGCCTCCTATGCCACTTCCACAAATCAGAAGGACCAGCCATCAAACATCTAGCAGAGCCGAAAGAATGAGAAAAGTTGGCTCTGAAAACACGGCCAAAAGGGACGATCCAGCAAACAAGATCTCCCCGAGGGTCTAAAACACGACTCAAACCCTTCTTAAAGCGCACTTCACAATCATCCTCAAGAAGTTGCAAAACGGAAAGCAAATTGTAATGCAAGTTTGAAACCAAAGCAACATCCTTTAGGACAAAGTTCTCATTGAGCCGAATAGCTCCTTGAGAAACAACCTTACCTCTACTATTATCCCCGAAAGTGATGTACTGCTTGTGCATCATGGGGCTAAGGCTAGAGAACAATTCCTTCTTTCCGGTCATGTGGCGCGAACACCCGGAATCCATGAGCCACATGTTCTCTAACCGAAGTTCCTGCATCAATAGAAAGGCAGGAAATGAGCATATGGCACAACACTGGGGTTAGTATACTGAGAAGGATACCAGTGCTGTGTCATAGGCCCAGAAAAAGTGTTAGCAGCAACACCAAACTGTCCTCGTCCCATGGGTAGATAGCGATCACCACTGACCTGAAAGGGTGGTCCGCTATGGAACGGAAACCCTCCAAACTGACCAACCTGTCCCATCTGAGCAGGGCGATCACCACCATACTGAAAAGGTGGTCCGCTATGGGACTGAGCAGCAAAACCTCTTACTCGGCTCACGGTCGTATCGAGGACGACCAGAACCACGATGGGCACGACCACCACCCCGTGGTCTTGCTGCCTGGGGCCTAGCAACCTGAGGAGGTGCACCTCCAGGTCTAGCACCTTGCCTCTGAACTCCTCGACCTTGCACACCATGGAGAGGGTGGTGCCTGGCCTGGTTGTTCAGCTCCAACTCCTTCCTAGCGTCTCTCTTCCTCCGAAAGCAAAACTCAGCTAGGTGACCCTCACGGTGACAGTACTCGCACTCAATCCTCACCACTCTCTTGGGTTGTTGGTTCCTAAGGTTGCAAGGGTTGTTCACACTGGCTGGCTGCTTGCCTCTCGGAAGGGGATCACTAGAGACGTCAGGAAGGGTGTCAAGTGTGTTCCTAAGATGGTTAGGTTTGGGAATCCACACTTGCTTGCGAGGTGGAGCCTTGGGAGGTTCATCAAGGATACCATCTTTGGTGATAGGCTTGGGAGGCCCAGGTGGGGTGATCTTGGTAAGCTTAGGGATAGCGGATGGCTTCTCACTCGGATTCACTCCGCTAAACTCACCGATCTTGCCAAAGATACTAGCGCCCTTCCCACCTGAAGCAAAGCCTACTCCCGAGCAATCAGTTCCCCTCTTGAACTGACTGATCATCATGCCCAACTGCGGCTCACTGCATGACACCCAACTCAGGATGGACCGAAGGTATGTGTTTTCCTCCTCGGTTTGCATCCTGTCATGCCGACAGTTGGCAATCTCAAGCTCCATCCCCACGCATCGCTCACATTGAGCGGACAAAGTGCTAACTGAGCTGGCCTTCAAGGCTTCAGCAAACTTGGCATTAACTTCTGCCAACTCAGTTCGCAAGCTAGGACAAAGCTTGCACGCACCAAGCAGAAAGAACCTTGCCTTCACTTCCTCCAGCTCCTTCTTCAGGGAGGGACACTCTCTGCAATCACCTACCAAGTCTAGCCTACTCTTCAGCTCATCATACACCTCAATCAAAGAGGCATACTTGGTTTGTAGGGTGGCAAAGTTTGTCATATGCATCGTGCACTCCTCACACTCCTCCACATCGGTCACCTTCACCTCAGACTTAGCTAACTCGAGCTCCTTAAGCGTCTCATTCATCTTAGCCTTAAACTCATTGCGCTCTCGGATAGCTCGCTTGAGTTGCTTGTCCTGAGCGAGAACTATGTCGACAAGAGAGTCGCGCTCACCGGTAAGACGATCGACAAGAGAAGAGGTTGATACCTCGGAAGCATCGTCGTCGTCGTCGTCGTCGGTGTCGGCGTCCTTTGCCTGGCATTTGGTGTCCTCTTCGTCCAAGGCCATGGTGCAGAGACCCTTGGAGGAGTGGCCGAAGAAGCAGAGTCCGTTGAAGAGTTCTTCAGGCTTGTGCTCGGACCCATCGTCGCTGGAGTCGCCGTCGGAGGTATTCTCGCCGTCACTGATGGTGGCGAGGAAGGCACGCTGACCGGCGTCGAAAGCCTTCTCCATGTCCTCTCGGCGATAGCTACCCTTCTTCTTCTTCCCGGCCTTGTTCTCCGGCTTGCCCTTGCGCCTGGAGTTGCGGTTCCTGCCGGGGAAGTTCTTGTCGTTCTTGGGGCAGTTCGCCATGAAGTGGTCTAGATCACCACACTTGTAGCAGCCCTCGTGTGCGCCACCACGCCGGCGATTCAGGCGGTTGTTGTGAAATCGCGAGAACCGGGTGATGACGAGGGCGAGCTCATCGTCTCCAACCGCCTCCAACTGCTCCTCCGTGACTGTAAGCAAAGATGACAACGAAAACAGAGGAGGTGAAGGGTCAGCAGTGTAGGTCGATCCACCTGTGCCAGAGACCAAAGCCATGGTATGTGAAGATGGGTTCTTCAGCTTGGCCTGAGTCAGGTGATCGATCTCAGTGGACTTGAGCTTGCTGAACAGCTCGTCCACGGTGAGGGTGTCATAAGATGTAGACTCTATGATGGTCGACACCTTCACCTCCCATACCCTCCGATCCAGGGCGTATAGCAACTTGAGAGCCCTCTCATGATCGTCATAGGGTAGGTTAGCCCGATTGGCACGCATCTTGTTCACAATCGTTTGGAAATGAGCGAACATGGCGTCAATCGTCTCTCCCTCCAACTGAACAAAGTTCTCGTACTCACGCTTGTACGTCTCGAAGAGTCTAGTCTTGACCTGAGCGGTCCCCTCGTGATAGCTCTGAAGCTTCACCCAGATCTCTCGTGCCGTCTCAAGCTCAGAGACACGCTCAAACTCAGGAAGGGAGATATTGACCAAAAGAGCGTTACAAGCCTTGGAATTGGCCTCGTGCTGGTCAATCTGGATCTGACCTACACGAGCTGCAAGGACTACGTACTCAACATTCTCACATATCTCCCATACAGAAGATCCGATGCTGTTGAGATAAGCATGCATCTGAATCTTCAAATAGGGATAGTTCGTTCCATCGAACCATGGAGCCTTGCCGTTCCCTCGTTCCATGTCGCCCTTAGGATCCGAAACCGATTAAGGTAGAGAAGATCCTTAACCGGCTTTGATACCAATTGAAGGACCGGATTAGCGACCAAAGGGGGGGGTGAATGAGAGCCTCAAATTCAACTCGTGAATAGTATGGCCCTTGTCCCAGAAAGTCACCCTAAAAGCGAAGACTCGAAACGACCGGAGAGTTCACGGCCAACAAGTAGGTGGAAACCCTAGGAGATGTCCTAGTGGTACAGCGGAACCTCCGGAGAAACCCCAAAACCAACTTCCGAAGGCAAGGAACAAGACTGCACAAACAGCCGACTCGCGGACTGTCCGGGGTTCAGGATCCCGGAATGTCCGCCCAATGCCGGACTGTCCGACACTGAGGGTCCGGACTGTCCGCCGACAAAAGACCAGAAACAGAACTGTTCTGCAAGTCTGCTGGACAGATCCCGGACTGTTCGCGGGTTTGTACCCCGGACTGTCCGCCGTTCACTCGACAGTGAACAGTCAGCGGTTTGCGCCTGACTGAACCTGAAGAACCCAGATCCGCGGACTGTCCGCCGTCGGAGGCGCGGACTGTCCGCCACCACCCAGAAAACAAAACTTGCTCGGGTTCAAAGCCAAATCCAAATCGATCTCAACCAAAACTAGAAGAACTTCGATCAAACTCCTCCCAGGTGATCCTCTATGTATTGGGGTGCTAATCCTAAGAAATCATCGCACCTCACCAAGTCAATCGAGAGAAATTCGTGGATCACCGCAAAAGGGGAAAGAAAGAATATCAAACACGAAATCGACTCGATCTATAAATTCATGAAGTTAGAGGAGAAATCTTTCGGTGGAAAGAAGGGACTCACGACCAAGAACAAATTGATTCAAGTGGAATCGAAAATCATCTCGCGGAGAGGGAGAACCATGCAAATCTCCAGGAGATGAAAAACCAAAACGTGAAGAACACAGAACACGATTCGATTTTAGCCGAAATTCCTCCACATGAGGAGACAACGAGAATACAGTCTCGTTTCCTCAAAAGATCTAAATACACAGAGGTACGATTTCCGTCTCTGCGGATCGCTTGCAGCGAGGTATGATTAGAGCCTAAGCAGAGGGCTAGAGAGAGAGAGCTCAGGGACAAATGACTGCAAGGATGGGGAGAGAGGAGGGGTGCCTCTCTTATTTATAGCCTAAAACAATAATCCCCTTCTACTCCAAGATACAAGAGCGAATCGGCAACCCTAGGGGTATCCTGGTCCAACTCTGCTTATAGCCGATCCGACGGCCACGCGCCCACCTCATCCTTAGCTTCCCCTCGATGCAAGCCTTAGAATGCCGCCACGTGCCGCCCTGTCGACCGTCGCGCCTACTTCACGAATAGCTGCGCCGCCGCGCCAGCCTCTTCACGTCGCCACGCGTCGACCGTCCTTTTTGCGGACTTCCCCCCGGTTTTGAGGCCGAAACCGGGAAACCTGGGCCTTCCCCCGATTTTGAGGCCGAAACTGGGAAACCTGTCCGCAGGCTGAGTTTTGTGGCCCAAACTCAGAAACCCGTGCGCCCAGGTTTTGAGGTCCAAACCTGGAAACCGTCCACGCCGACTTTTGAGGCCCAAACTCGGAAACCGGCCACCCCGAGTTTTGAGGCCCAAACTCGGAAACCGTCGAGGGTAGCTTTTCGAGGCTCAGCTACCAAACCCGTGTCGTAGACGGGATGTGGTTCGCACACCCCGAGTTCCAGCACCGATGCCAGAGCATGTCCAGCCTCCACGCCGAGCACAGTGCATTCGCCATCCTTCTCGGCCTCCAGCCAAGTGTCACGACGCCATCACCTTCCTCCTGACTCGGCCGATGCACCGCACTCCCCATGTGCTCTTGCTTGTCGACGCCACGCGCCAGCTACCACAGCTGGTCCTCTGAAGGACCAAAAATGCTATGGCAAGGCGACCAGAGGGGGGGGGGGTGAATGGGAGCCTAAAATTTCTTCTCGAAATTACGGCCTATGTCCCAACAAAATCAACCCCAAAAGCTACCCTCGGAAAGAGGGTGGACGATCCCTAGGATCACAGCGAGGCACCACACAAGAGAGCAAAACAAGGCTCTCAAAACTCCGAGTCAAGTTCGTGCCTAAAAGACCACTCCCAAACTTAGATAGAAGGCTACGTTGGGATTCCTCCAAATACCGATGCTAACACGTAGCAAAGATATGTAGAGAGGTTCCTAGGTGAACTCTAGGAGCAAACGAGAAGTCCGAAAACGAAACAGAAAAGCCGGGACAGCCAACGCACTAAAACTGCACAAGCTGCAGAATCCCGGACAGTCCGCCGTCAGGCTCCCGGATCGAATGGGGCTGCAACCAAACTTCTCCCAAGTGTTCTTCTATGTGTTGGGAAGCTAATCCTAGGATATCATCGCTTCAACCCAACTAATCCATGAGAAATCCGAAGAACACTAGAAAAGGGGAAGAACGAAGAACAAAAACGATTTCGGCCCGATCTACTTGTTCGTGAGGGTAGGGATGAATTCCTTCGGTGGAAATGTTCTCCTCACTTCAAAGAACAAGTTGATTCAAACGGAATCGCAAAAGACGCAGCGTAGAGGGAGATCGGGAGAGGGGAAAATCGTGGAGAAAAGAAGAACGCGAAGAACAAATTCAAAACGCGAATTCAACCACGAATTTGATCCTTGGATTCTGATGAATGGAAGATTGATTAATCACTTGGTGTCGGGCTACAAGCCAATCCTAGCAACACAAAGCTTGGATGGCAAAAAGCTTAAGAACAAGAGCCAACTCTCCCTAACCCTAGCCTTCTCTCATAGGAACGAAATGAGAGAGACACCACCAAGAACTCTCCAAGGATTCGGCTGCCCTAGCCGCCCCCTCATATATATTGGCGCACGTCCGAAGACCAAAACGCCCTTACATTAAGCACTCAACCCAAATACCCCCTAGGGGTAAAACCGTCCAGTCCTGACGATCTTCATCCGACGGCCACGCCCGCACATCCAGTAGCTTCGCCTCGACGCGACCTCCCTGATGCCGCCACGTGCCGCCACCATCGACCGCCGCGCCTTGTCACCGATAGCTTCGCCGCAACGCAAGCCTCTCGGTGCCGCCACGCGTCGACCGTCCTTTAGGACCGCCCCCGGTTTTGAGGCCCAAACCGGTAAACCCGCCAGCCCAGGTTTTGAGGCCCAAACCTGGAAACCGTCCACCCCGAGTTTTGAGGCCCAAACTCGGAAACCCGCGCGCCCAGGTTTTGAGGCCCAAACCTGGAAACCGTCCACCCGAGTTTTGAGGCCCAAACTCGGAAACCGTCGATGGTAGCTTTTTGAGGCTCAGCTACCGAACCCGTACCGTAGACGGGATGTGGCTCTCACACCCCGACCACCGGCACCGATGCCGATGCATGTCCAGCCTCCACGTCGGGCACAACGCCTTCGCCTTCCTTCTTGACTTGGCCGACGGCACTTGCGCCGCACGCAAGCCCGTGTCCGACCTCCCGCCAAGTGACACGACTCCAGCGCCTTCCTCCCGACTCGGCCGATGCACCGCACATCCCCATGTGCTCTTGCTCGCCGATGGCACGTGCCAGCTACCACAGCTGGTCCTCTGGCCCTCTGGTCTGTCAGTCCAAGCCTCACGTCCGCCCTTCACCGCTCTGGGTACATCGGCATGACACGTCCGCCGCATGGCACGCCCATCCTTCACCGCTCCCGGTCCGTCGGCATGGCATGTCTCTACTTGACCTTAACCTCGCCATTGACCACTGTATCCGAGCTCCACACCTGCACATCAACATAGCCAAGAGACACATGTCGCACACGCACACCAACACAGAAACACCACACAACTCACGCCACCGGTTAGTCATAAACAATAAGCGCATAGCGAGATATGGACTAAACCGGGTAAAAGCCTCTAACCTTCCTTATCAATGTCAATCATTCATCATATATGTTCTCATCCTCAGGTCTCCCGGTCCGTCGGACCAAGCTCCACGTCCGCCCTTCACCGCTCCCGGTCCGTCGGCATGGCACGTCCCTACTTGTCCTTCACCTCACCTTCGACCACTGCCTGAGCTCCGCACCTGCACATCAACACAGCCAAGAGACATGTTGCCCGTTGATCGATCACTCATCACTCAGGAAGGGAACCACAAGGGCACATATCAACCTTGTGTTCTCAGACATCACTCGAAGAAACAACAAGGTTAGGAGTAGCTATGAAAGAGCTATCTGAAACCTTGACACAAGTGCTAACATCAAAAGACTCACGCGCAGAAGAAGAACTCAACTCCGGTTGCAAAGATGCAAACTCAGAAATATCAACAATGGAGTTGGAAGAAGTGTGTGAATCAAATGACTTAGCACAAAGACTCTTGCATCTTTTATCTAAAACCTCATTCTCAAACATGAGGTGATCACAAGTACCACAAGGAGTGTTTTTCATATTTTCCATCTCCTCTCTAATGGACTCGACATATGTGGTACACAAGAGTTCATTTTCTTTTTCAAGGTTGGCACTCATATCATTGTGCTCAACTAACTTGGCGCTCATATCATCGCGCATTTGCTTCAAAACCAAAACTTCTTTTTCTAAATCAATGCATGATGTGCAAATGAAATTGGTGGAAGAAACATCACCATTCACATCAAGCAAAGAATCATGAATAGCACAAGAAGTAGGGCAAGCATTTCTATTCAAAGAGCATGAGCTACAAGGCCTAGAATTTATTTCAACAATTTCAGCCCTAGCATGCTCAAGTTTATCTACACATGTGGTGTGAGTCAACTTTAGTTGGTTAATTTCAGCATGCAAAGACTCACATGAAACACATGGTAACAAAGCATTTGACTTAAGCAAGGCTATTTCAGTTTTAGCACAATCAAAGTCCTTGTGCAAGTCAATGCAAACTAAACATGGATTGGAAGCATTTGATTTCAACAAGTCATTCTCAGATTTTAACCTAGCAAGAGAAAAGCCTAGCTCATCATTCTTCCTTACCATGTCACTACAAGAGGTGCAAGGCAAAGAGGCATTAGACTTCAACCTAGCAATGGAGCATTTCAACTTCTCAATCCTTCTAAGCAAGATAGCACAAAGCTCATCATTCCTAGTGCAAGCCTCATATAGGTTGTGCAAGGTCACAAGACCACAAGCAAGTGTACCTCTCTTGGCCTTGCCAAGTTGATGTAGAAGATCATCTGGTGAGAGCTCATCATCACGTAGAAGGTTCAACAACTCATTCACCTCGCGATCCTTCTCATCAACTGCACTCCTTCTTCCCAAGATGTCATCCTTGGAAACATTCAATCTTAAAGACAAAGACATACTAGAAGAAGAACTTGGTGCCACTTCTAAAAGCACTGTTAGTGTTAGCAACACAAAAAGCTTAACACCTCGACAAACAAAGTCGGAAGTACAACCGCTCTCAAAAAGTCGCCTTCACGGATCCGGAACCGGTTAAGGTAGAGAGATCCTTAACTGGCTCCGATACCAATTGAAGGACCGAATTGGCGACCAAAGGGGGGGTGAATGGGAGCCTCAAATTTCTTCTTGAGAAACGATGGCCCTTGTCCCAGAAAATCACCCCAAAAATGAAGACTCAAACAACCGTTGAGTTCACGACCTACGAATAGGTGGATACCCTAGGAGATGTCCTAGAGGTACAGCGGAACTACCGAAGAACCCACAAAACCAAGCGCCAAAGCAACGGGGCATAAACTGCACCAGCAAGCTCCTAGAACAATCGAACCTCCGATAACGACACACCCCACTCCTATGGAGAAGAGGAAAGTGTTCGACCAAAACTACTTAGGCCAACTAGTGGAAAAAGCACCTTGGAAAGATCCTTATGAAGTTAGAAAACTAACGCAACAGACGGATCTCAAATCAGAGCTCGAACGCAAAAGATACGGTCGCTAGAACCAACAAAACTCTGAAAGCGGAACACTTAACTCCTTTGGAGAAGAAGGAAGTGTCCGACCAAAAATACTTTGACCAATGGTGGCAAAAGTACTTTGGAATGATCCTTAAGAAGTTAGGAAACCAACGCAACAAACGGATCACAAATCGGAGCTCGTATGCATAAGATACAGACGAAATCAGCAAAATTGTGCAGTCGCGGACTGTCCGCTAGTGAACTGCGGACTGTCCGCTATTGGACCCCGGACAGTCCGGGAATGAGTCCCGGACAGTCCGCCGTTCAAAAATGAAAAAAGCAACCTTGCTTCCCATGAACAGCCCCGACCCCCGGACAGTCCGGGGATGAGTCCCGGACAGTCCGCCACTGTCCAGAAAGCCCAAAAACAGCTCGGGACAAAACCAAAATCGATTGGATCTTCACCAAATCGAACGGGGCTGCAACCAAACTTCTCCCAAGTGTTCTTCTACGTGTTGGGAAGCTAATCCTACGATATCATCACTCCAAACCAACTAATCCATGAGAAATCGGAAGAACACTAGAAAAGGGGAAGAACGAAGAACAAAAACAATTTCAACCCGATCTACTTGTTCGTGAGGGTAGAGATGAATTCCTTTAGTGGAAATGTTCTCCTCACTTCAAAGAACAAGTTGATTCAAACGGAATCACAAAAGACGCAGCGTAGAGGGAGATCGAGTGAAGGGAAAATCGTGGAGAAAAGAAGAACGCGAAGAACAAATTCAAAACGCGAATTCAACCACGAATTTGATCCTTGGATTCAGAGGAATGGATGATTGATTAAGCACTCGGTGTCGGGCTACAAGCCACTCCTTGCAACTCAAATCTTGGATGGCAAAAAGCTCAAGAACAAGAGCCAACTCTCCTCTAAACCTAGCCTTCTCTCACAAGCACAAAATGAGAGAGACACCGTCCAAGGATGGGCTGCCCTAACCAGCCCCCTTCATATATATAGGCGCACGTACGAAGACCAAAACGCCCTCACATGAAGCACTCAACCCAAATACCCCCCAGGGGTAAAACCATCCAGACTTGACAGTTTCCATTCGACGGCCACGCGCCTTCTCATCCTTCACTTCGCCTCGACGCAAGCTCCAGGATGCCGCCACGTGCCGCCACCGTCGACCACCGTGCCTTCTCGTGGATAGCTTCGCCGCCGCGCCAGCCTCTCCACGCCGCCACGCGTCGACCATCCTTTTGGACCTTCCCCCGGTTTTGAGGCCCAAACCGGGAAACCTGCCAGCCCAGGTTTTGAGGCCCAAACCTGGAAACCGTCCACCCCGAGTTTTGAGGCCCAAACTCGGAAACCCGCGAGACCAGGTTTTGTGGCCCAAACCTGGAAACCGTCCATCCCGAGTTTTGAGGCCCAAACTCAGAAACCGGCCACCCGAGTTTTGAGGCCCAAACTCGGAAACCGTCGATGGTAGCTTTTTGAGGCTCAGCTACCGAACCCGCGCCATAGATGGGATGTGGTTTGCACAACCCGACCACCCGCACCGATGCCGATGCATGTCCAGCCTCCACGTCGGGCACAACGCCTTCGCCTTCCTTCTTGACCTGGCCGACGGCACTTGCGCCGCACGCAAGCCCGTGTCCGACCTCCCGCCAAGTGCCACGACGCCATCATCTTCGTCCCGACTCGGCCGATGCACCGCACATCCCCATGTGCTCTCGCTCGCCGATGCCACGTGCCTGCTACCACAGCTGGTTCTCTGGCCCTCTGGTCCGTCTGTCCAAGCCTCACGTCCGCCCTTCACCGCTCTAGGTACAACGGCATGGCACGTCTGCCGCACGGCATGCCCATCCTTCACCGTTCCTGGTCCATCGGCATGGCACGTCTCAACTTGACCTTCACCTCACCATCGACCACTGTATCCGAGCTCAACACCTGCACATCAACACAGCCAAGAGACACATGTTGCACACGCACACCAACACAGAAACACCACAACTCAACGCCACCGGTTAGTCATAAACATTAAGCGCATAGTGAATAATGACTCAACCAGGAAAAGCCTCAAACCTTCCTCATCTAAGTCAATCTTTCATCATATATGATCTCAGTTACTCTGGATGATGGCCACTTTGCGTGATTTTGGTCTGAGCTTTTCTCGTGTTCCTTTGCTTTGTGACAGCACGAGTGCGATTAGCGTTGCTAAGAACCCCGTGCTGCACTCAAAGACCAAACACATTGATGTGCGCTTTCATTTTCTGCGAGACCACTATGAGAAGGGTGATATCGACCTTCGCCATGTCGATACTCATCATCAGTTTGCTGATATTTTCACCAAGCCTTTGGACCAATCAACTTTTAATCGGTTGAGAGGTGAGCTTGGTGTGTGTTTCCCCTTTTAGATGGGGGAAACATTTTGGTTATTGTATGATACACTGACTTTGTGTTTTTCAGTTGGTATCTTCTCTTTTCTTTGATTTCATCATGCGTCTTTACATTTCATCTTGCATACTTACATTCAGAGCTTCATGTGTATAATCTTTAGAATGTAGCTATGCTCTATGTAGTCTTTGTTCCGATGCTTTAAGATGGTGTTGTAGCTTATGATCTTTTTGATCACTGATACATGTTGTGAGCGGAGCTATTTTATGGTGAATTTCCTTAATGAACTTAAAACTTGAAAATATTCACCATTGAGATATGCAACTAGCATGTGTAGAATGTGTTGAAGTCACTTTGTGCTTCTCTTATATGCTAGGTTGCTATGTCTCTAGTTCTGAGTCACTCACTTTCTTGGTATGCTCATATGCTGTTTTCATCTTGAACCAAGTTAAGTGAATTGGAAAGATCGAGATGGGATTGCTTGTCAGCACATCACAGTTTTCGAGACTGTTTCTCATTGCATCTTGAGTTAAACTTGAGCTGTGTAGTGTATGACCGAAACTGTCGCTTTAAGCTTCTGATTGCTTCTGCATAGGCTTCACACGGTTGAAAAGTTAGGCAATGACAAGCTTTCAACCTCTCGCAATCACATGCTGAAATTTGGAGTTGTGTAATTTAACCGCTACAACTCCGATAAAATTTTGAATACACAAGTTATGTTTCATTCTATAGCATGATGATTGAACTTTGCTAGGGGTATGTTTAGCACTTGTTTGACTTCCTGTCTATACATGTTCTGTGCTATTTTGATGGTGAATACCTTTTCGGCTGAAAACTGCTCTTTTTGCTCTCATGTTCATATTTCGTACCTAGTGATCAGTTGGAGCCTTTGCTAGCTTCTTATGGATGTTGTTGAGTCATCAGATCAGAACTCTGTAGAGCATCTTTGCACTCTTTTGATTATACTCCTGAAGCTGCTAACTTGCATTATGACTCATATGCATTTTGGAAGGGTTTGTTGGTGCATTTTCTAAGGGGGGGCACTCTTTCTTTAGTGATGCATTTTTGCTTGTTAAGTGCATTATCATCTAAGGGGGAGAAATTGCAAATCATATGCCTCCCAAGTTCAACTAAGGGGGAGATTTCCTAGTTGTTGTGTGCACCGTTTGAGGGGGAGTTTGCTCATTTTGCTTGCTACTGAGCTTTTTGAGCCTTTTCAGTTGGTTCGGAGCGTTTTTTGCTAGTTGTGTTGAGCCTCTGTGCCTCTATCTTGAGGGACTAGCATTTTTGCTTCGTTTTCTCAACTGGTTATGCTAGCGGTGTTGAGCCTGTTCTACCTCTTCTTGAGGGCTAGCTTTGCTTTGCTTGGTTGCATCGAGCCGTTGCCCATGTCTTTGGGGACCAAGTTGTCTTGCTCTTTCCACTTGACCTTCTTCGGCTTTGCTATGCTTTTGGGTCATTTGGTCGAGTTCTCTCTTCTCCTTCTTCCTTCTTCTATTTCTATTATGATTTGTGTGTGTAGTTGACAATGCACTCCTCAAGGGGGAGACTGCGGATACATGGGTGTATGCCGAGTCTCTGAGTGATGAGTGATTGTCAACTGGGATAATGCACATGTTCTTTGGCTTGTGTTGTGTAGGTGTCGAGCACGGATACAGTGATCAGAGGCAAGGTGAAGGTCAAGTAGAGACGTGCCGTGCCGATGGACCGAGAGTGGCGAAGGGCGGACGTGAGGCTTGGACTGAGGGACCGATGGCTCGAGGATTAGCTGTGGTGGCTGGCAGCCTGGGACAGCGACTAGCGAAGACTTGCGGGCACGGTGTTGCTTGGGTCGAGGACCTGGGGACACGTGTCGGTGGATGGGGTGCACGGGTGGTGCATCCCCTCTATGGCTCGGTTTGGTGGTTGAGCCACAGAAAAACCACCGAGTGGACGGTTTCCAGGTTTGGGACTCAAAACCTGGGCGCGGATGGTTTCCAAGTTTGGCCACAAAACTCGGGCTGAGGACGGTTTCCAAGTTTGGGCCTCAAAACCTGGGTGCTGCGGGTTTGCTGAGTTTGGGCCACAAAACTCAGGCTATGGTCGGCTGGTTTCCCGGTTTGGGCCTCAAAATCGGGGGTTGGTCGTGAAGGCTGGTTTCCCGGTTTGGGCCTCAAAACCGGGGGTGCGACGTCCGGGAAAAGGACAAGCACAGCGGTGGCGGCACGTGGCGGCAATCGGTGAGGTTGCGTCGAGGCAACGCTACCAGTTGTGCGGGCGTGGCTGTCGGATCACCACCTACCACGAGTTGGTCCAGAATAACCCTAGGGTTTAGCTGGTTCGCTCTGTAATTAGTGAGGGGTAGAGTAGGAATTAGAATTAGGATAAGCAGAGGGAGACACCCTCCTCCCATTCTATCTCAGTCATTTGCTCTTTGCTTCTAGGGTTTCCTGCTCTCCCAATCCCCTGCTGTAGCTAGTTGAGATCCGTAGAGAACCATACCTCTGTGTACTGGAGATTTTGAGGAAGTGACACCGTAATTTCACTGTTGTAGCGTGTGGTAGCCACACAGTTGTAGATCGATGACTTGATTCGCATTTTGTTCGTGTTCTTCGTGTTCTTCGTTTCTCTGCGATTTTCCCATCACTCGATCTCCCTCTCTAGTGCGTCTTTGCGAAATCCATTTGAATCAACTTGTTCTTTATAGTGAGGAGATCATTTCCACCGAAGGAATTGATCTAACTCCTCACGAACAAGTAGATCGGGTTGATTTCGTTTTCGTGGCACTTTTTCGTTCATACTCCTCCCCTTTCGATTTCCCGGTGATTGAATCAATTTGAGCGGATGATTTCTTGGGGATAGTCTCCTAACTACCTCGTGATCATCTTCTCCAAGTTTGGGAATGTGGGATTGAGTTTTGTTTCAGATTTGAGAGGATTCGTGAGAGGGGCGACTGAAATTGCCCTCTCTGTTCATCCGCAGACAGTCCGCCACTGGGGGCGCGGACAGTCCGCGCGTCGGGATCGAGCCAGATCAGTGGCTGTGGGTCTCGGTCGCGTTACTGTTCCTTGACCGGTGGACAGTCCGCAATTGGAACTCGCGGACAGTTCGGGATCCTGCTGTTTGTTTTGGTTTAGTGCATTGGCTCTCCAGGCTTCTTCGCTTGGTTTTTCGACTTTTCGTTTGGCCCCATAGTTAGCGAAGAAACATCTCTAAGTATCTTTGCTACTTGTTAGCATCGGTGTTTGGGGATTTCTCGACGTAGCCTCCAATCTACGTTTGGGACTTGGTTGTTGAAGGTCAAACTTGTTCCGGTGCTTTTGTCGATTGGTTCGCTATCGCTTTGTGGTGCTCCGTTGTGATCCCAGGGATCATCCACCCTCTTCCAAGGGTTGTGAGCATCATGGTTTCGATCGAAGCTCTTGGGGTTGATTTTGGGAACAAAAGGCCAAAGTTTCGAGAGAAATTTTTGAGCTCCCATTCACCCCCCCCTCTGGTCGCCTTGGTATTGCAATTCTCGGTCCTTCAATTGGTATCGGAGCGTGTTAAGGATCTTCCACCTTAGCCGGTTCCAGATCCACAAAAGGCAACATGGATCGCGGTGTGGGCAAACCGCCGTTTTTCGTTGGGACGAACTATGCGTATTGGAAGATACGCATGTCGACCTTTCTGCAGAGTATGGGTGCTTCCATTTGGGATATTTGCAACTATGCCGATTACGTTGTCTTGGCTGCTCGTGTGACTCAGCGTCAGATCGATGATCATGATGCCAATTCAAGCGAGCTGCTGGAGGTCCAGGTGTAGGCTTTGCTCCGGGTGTTGATGTTTCATCTTTTGGCAAGATTGGAGAGTCGAGTGGTCTTAACCCATGTCAGAAGCCCAACTCCACCACTACTCCCAAGCTTACCAAGATCTGATCATCGATCTGACGCTCAGCTATTGGCATCATGATCATCGATCTGACGCTGAGTCACACGAGCAGCCAAGACAACGTAATCGGCATAGTTGCAAATATCCCAAATGGAAGCACCCATACTCTGCAGAAAGGCCGACATGCGTATCTTCCAATACGCATAGTTCGTCCCATCGAAAAATGGCGGTTTGCCCACACCGCGATCCATGTCGCCTTTTGTGGATCTGGAACCGGCTAAGGTGGAAGATCCTTAACATGCTCCGATACCAATTGAAGGACCGAGAATTGCAATACCAAGGCGACCAGAGGGGGGTGAATGGGAGCTCAAAAATTTCTCTCGAAACTTTGGCCTTTTGTTCCCAAAATCAACCCCAAGAGCTTCGATCGAAACCATGATGCTCACAACCCTTGGAAGAGGGTGGATGATCCCTGGGATCACAACGGAGCACCACAAAGTGATAGCAAACCAATCGACAAAAGCACCGGAACAAGTTTGACCTTCAACAACCAAGTCCCAAATGTAGATTGGAGGCTACGTCGAGAAATCCCCAAACACCGATGCTAACAAGTAGCAAAGATACTTAGAGATGTTTCTTCGCTAACTATGGGGCCAAACGAAAAGTCGAAAAACCAAGCGAAGAATCCTGGAGAGCCAATGCACTAAACCAAAACAAACAGCAGGATCCCGAACTGTCCACGAGTTCCAATTGCGGACTGTCTGCCGGTCAAGGAACAGTAACGCGACCGAGACCAGCAGCCACTGATCTGGCTCGATCCCGACGCGCGGACTGTCCGCGCCCCCAGTGGCGGACTGTCTGCGGATGAACAGAGAGGGCAATTTCAGTCGCCCCTCTCACGAATCCTCTCAAATCTGAAACAAAACTCAATCCCACGTTCCCAAACTTGGAGAAGATGATCACGAGGTAGTTAGGAGACTATCCCCAAGAAATCATCCGCTCAAATTGATTCAATCACCGGGAAATCGAAAGGGGAGGAGTATGAACGAAAAAGTGCCACGAAAACGAAATCAACCCGATCTACTTGTTCGTGAGGAGTTATATCAATTCCTTCGGTGGAAATGATCTCCTCACTATAAAGAACAAGTTGATTCAAACGGATTTCGCAAAGATGCACTAGAGAGGGAGATCGAGTGATGGGAAAATCACAGAGAAACGAAGAACACGAAGAACACGAACCAAATGCGAATCAAGTCATCGATCTGCAACCGTGTGGCTACCACACGCTACAACAGTGAGATTACGGTCTCACTTCTTCAAAATCTCCAGTACACAGAGGTATGGTTCTCTGCGGATCTCAGCTAGCTACAACAGGGGATTGGGAGAGTAGGAAGCCCTAGAAGCAAAGAGCAAATGACTGAGATAGAATGGGAGGAGGGTGTCTTCCTCTACTTATCCTAATTCTAATTCCTACTCTACCCCTCATTAATTACAGAGCGAACCAGCTAAACCCTAGTGTTATTCTAGACCAACTCATGGTAGGTGGTGATCCGACGGCCACGCCCGCACAATTGGTAGCGTTGCCTCGACGCAACCTCACCGATCGCCGCCACGTGCTGCCTCCGCTCTGCTTGTCCTTTTCCCGGACGTCGCACCCCCGGTTTTGTGGCCCAAACCGGGAAACCAGCCTTCATAGCCAACCCCCGGTTTTGAGGCCCAAACTGGGAAACCAGCCATCCAAGGCCTGAGTTTTGAGGCCAAACTCAGCAAACCCGCAACACCCAGGTTTTGAGGCCCAAACCTGGAAACCGTCCTCAGCCCGAGTTTTGTGGCCCAAACTCGGAAACCATCAGCGCCCAGGTTTTGAGGCCCAAACCTGGAAACCGTCCACTTGATGGTTTTTCTGTGGCTCAACCACCAAACCGAGCCGTAGAGGGGATGCACCGCCCGTGCACCCCGTCCACCGACACATGTCCCCAGGTCCTGGACCCGAGCAACACATGACCGCAAGTCTTCGCTCGTCGCTGTCCCAGGCTGTCAGCCACCACAGCTGATTGTCGGGCCACCGGTCCCTCAGTCCAAGCCTCACGTCCGCCCTTCGCCACTCTCGGTCCCACGGCACGACACGTCTGTACTTGACCTTCACCTTGCCTTTGATCACTGCATCCGTGCTCGACACCTACACAACACAAGCCAAAGAACATGCACATCATCCCAGTTGACAATCACTCAGAGACTCGGCATACACCCTTGTATCCGTAAAGGTGACATCTGAAGTCTCCATGACTCGGTTATTATCAAGGTTAAGTACACGATATGCACGAGTGTGAGTGCCATAACCCAAAAATATACCGTCAGAAGAACGAGACTCAAATTTGTCCAGGTTGCCTTTCTTGAGTATAAAACAGTGGCAACCAAAAACTCTAAAATAACTCACCTTGGGGAGTTTTCCAAAATGCAACTCATATGAAGTCTTTTTCAAGAAAGCTCAGAGAAAAAGGCGATTGGAAATATAGCATGCAGTGCTCATAGCTTCGGCCCAATATCGCCTAGGAGTCCTATGCTCATCGAGCATCATCCTGGCCATCTCAACAAGGGTCCAATTCTTCCTCTCTACAACACCATTCTGTGGCGGTGTGTAGGGGGAAGAAAACTGATGCTCCAAACCTAAAGAGTTACAAAACTTCTCAAAATCAGAATTCTTGAATTCGGAACCATTATCACTCCGAATTGCTTGCATTGAGTTCATAGGGAACTCATTTTGAAGACGCAAAATCAGATTGCAAGCTAAGGAGAAAGTCTCGGTTTTCTCAGCTAAAAAGAAAACCCACGAATATCTTGAAAAGTCGTCAACAACAACAAGCATATACCAGTTCCCCCCAACCGAGGTCACCCGAGCCGGACCAACAAGGTCCATGTGCAAAAGCTCTCCAGGGTGCTTTGTCATGACCTGAGTCACTGGATGGTGGGGAGCGGCTACCATTTTCCCATGTCTACAAGAATGGCAAACAAGATCCTTCTCCATGGACAACTTGGGCAATCCTCAGATTAGGCCAAGTGAGCTAAGTCTTGCAAGCAAGCCGAAGCTCAGGTGACCGAGTCTCCTATGCCACTTCCAAAGATCAGAGGAGGAAGGTCCAGCCAACAGACATCGAGAAATTCCAAACGACTCCGAGAAATTCACACGAAAGACTTTTCCAATGGGCAAAATCAAACATACAAGATTGCGCTTAGGATCCAAAATGCAATTGAGATTCGGTTTAAAACAAATCTCACAGTCATCATCAAAAAGTTGTGAAACAGAAAGAAGGTTAAAATGCAAGTTACAAACAAGAGCAACATCGTGCAACACAAAGTGCTCATTAACTCGCACCGACCCACGAGACAACACCTTACCTTTACTGTTGTCGCCGAAGGTGATAAACTCCTTTCCGGCAACTGGACTAAGACTGGAGAACCACTTGGCGTTTCCAGTCATGTGCCTCGAACACCCGGAATCCACCAACCAAACGTTCTCCAATCGTTTTACCTACATCAATAAAAAGACATAGGGTGAGCATACGGTCCAACACTGGGGTTAGTGATGTAGGGAGAATATCAGTGTTGGGTTGGCTGCTCAAAAGAACGGTTAGCAGAAAAACCATTCCTAGCACGCCTACAGGAAGAGCGATCACCACGTAGAGGAAAACGTGGTCCGCTAAGGGAGGAGCGTCCATCGCGATACTCAAATCGCGATGGGGGAAAACGCTTAACTACAAAGCCACCGCCACGGGGTCCATAGCCCACAACTGCAGGCTCCCGCCGGGCACGACCTCCACGCGGCCTAGACCTAGGAACTTGAGGTTTTGAACCTCTAGGCCTAGCACCACGCCTCTGAACGTTCGGCACATGTACATCATGGAAAGGATGGTACATGTCTGGGTTGTTCATCTCCTTTGCACGGCGCGCCTCTCTCTTGCGCCGAAAGCAAAACTCACTCAAGTGCCCATCTCTCCCACAGTGCTCACAATGGTACCTCACCGCTCTCACAGGTGGTTGTTGGTACTCACGGTAGTGGGTGTGGATCACTTTGCCCTTCTGTGGCATAAGCTCCTCTTGGATAGGTGGCATTGTGTCTAGCTTGTTCTTGAGGTGGTTTGATTTTGGAGCCCATGATTGTTTCTTGGGTGGAGCTCTCGGAGGTACAACAAATACCCCATCCTTGGTGTTAGGCTTGAGAGGCTCTTTGGGTGGAATCTTGGTAAGCTTGGGAGTAGTGGTGGAGTTGGGCTTCTCACATGGGTTTAGACCACTCGACTCTCCAATCTTGCCAAAAGATGAAACATCAACACCCTGAGCAAAACCTACACCTGGACCTCCAGCAGCACGCTTGAACTGGGAGATTATCATCCCAAGCTGCGGCTCACCACAAGACACCCATGACAAGATGGTCCGAAGGTATGTGTTTTCCTCCTCGGTTTGCATCTTGTCATGCTTGACATTAGCGATCTCCATCTCCAATCCTTCACACAAAGCACACCTAGCCACACAAGTGCTACCCAAGTTGGCCTTCTCAAGAGACACAATCTTGGCATTCTTCTCTGCCAACTCGGATTGCAAGCTAGCACAGGACTTGCATGCATCCAACAGCGAGGACCTAGCCTTAAGCTCATCCACCTCTCCTACCAGTGCAACATACTTACCTCTCAAAGTGAGAAGGTCAGTCATGTGCGTGGTGAACATCTCGCACTCGCCCTCCTCAGAAACGACCACGGTGGACTTGGCAAACTCAAGCTCCTTCACCGTATTGTCGGTGTTTCGAAACCGAGGGTATGACACCAACGAGTAATGTGATCGCGTGCTCTCTTCCTGGATGGTGATGCAAGATGACACAAGGATTTATCCTGGTTGGGGCAAAGAAGGCCCTACGTCCAGGGGGGAGGTTCTTGTATTACTTGCACCTAAGTGCTTGTACAGGGGCGAATACAAGCTTTGTGAGCGTGGACCGGAGTCCGGACTCGTGTGTGTGTACTTGTGTCTTAACGTGTCCCTTTCGGAGCCGTATGCGTGAATCTCCCACCCTCCACGTGAAGGGCCCTGGTGTCCCCTTTTATAGAGCAAGGGGAGGCCAAGGTTACACAAGAGCGTTACATAGGGGTAACATGTACAGTACCCAAGATCAGTACAGCGGGGGTAGGAATCCTGTCTTGTCGGGGCCACAGGGACTGACGTGAAGATTGCTATTCAGGCGTCGTGGCTTCCATCCCGGGCGGAGTCGTGGAGACGTGGCGACGCGAGGTCGTGCAGCGCCCACTCCGGTCCGTACGGGGCGTGGCAGCGTCCTTCCAGGCTTTGGGGTACCTGTCCGCCAATCACATGAAAGCACAAGGGCTCGAGGGTTGCTAGGCCGGCCTCGAGGCGGCGCCCACGGAGGGCTCGAGCTTCCGCCGGTATAGGCAAGTCCCGGGTAACCTGATTGAGCGGCAGGTATCTGGGCCTCGAGGCGTGGCTCGGACGTGCAACAGTGTGAGGTATGAGTTAACAGTGCCGCACTGGTGCCTTTTTGCCCATACTTGCAGTGAAAAGGAGGTTTGACTCTGGCTCCGGTTCACCGTGGCACATGCTGTGTACCGGAGGATGTGACCGGGGAAGGTGGATGCATTAAATACGTAGCGTGGGGCCGGTATCCAATGTCTGAGCCGCTCGAGGGAGGCGTGAAGCGTCTCGAGGGATAGGCTGTCGGGTCAGCGAGGCTCGAGGGCCCTGCGTGGGGTCTCGAGGAGTGGAGTATGGCGGGCTCGGACCCACGTGCCTGGGCTCGAGAGGCAGGTTACCGTGCTCGAGAGGCTCGAGGGGTAGCGGAGCGCTCGCCCGAGGCCTGACGCGGAGGGCTCGGGCGAGACGGAGAACGAGTGCTCGCCCGAGGCCTGACGCGGAGGGCTCGGGTGAGGATGGGCGCTCGCCCGAGGCCTGGCCTGGAGGGCTCGGGCGAGGCGGAGAACGTGCATTCGCTCGAGGCCTGACGCGGAGGGCTCGGGCGAGACGGAGAAGGAGCGCTTGTCCGAGGCCCGACGCGGAGGGCTCGGGTGAAGCGAAGAATTGGGCGCTCGCCCGAGGCCTGGCTTGGAGGGCTCGGGCGAGGCGGAGAAGTTGCGCCGGCCCGTGGCCTGACTTGCTGGGTTTATTAACTGGTGTTCTAGGTTTAACTTATGCGTTGATTGGGGGTACCCCTTTGGCGTTCCCCCGACAGTAGCCCCCGAGCCCTTGTTTGAGTGCTTGCACTCGAGCAGGGGCTCTTGATTGGGATCTCGAGGGTGTTGGCTATGTTGGATCTCGAAGGCTTGGTCGTGCTGGTTCCGTGGGTGTCGTGCGAGCGACACCCGCGGGTGTAGCCCCCGAGGCCACGGGGCAGTGGTTTGAGCTCCCTCGTGGGCTTTTTGCGCGTTTAGTTGCGATTTTTAGGTTCGGGGGTGTCGGGCCCCCGAGTTTTTTAGACCCTCTTTCGTCGAGGGGTGCCAGGCTGAACCGGCCGGCCGACTCTTCAAGCTGTCCGGCACGCCGGTTGCCCTGGCTTGTCATCCCGCAATTCCTTTCGATCGGATGCGAGGGGGGATGCCTCGTACTACCACGAGCGGGTGAGTATCGAGGTTCCCGGTGAGCTGATAACGGGGAATCCAAGTGAGACCTCGTGCCCCGTCTTGCCTTCCTGAAGAGGCCTTCGTCGTTTGGAAACCTTCTGCCCAGTGGGCGCGCCTTTTTAGGCGGAAACCGTCAGGGGGCGGAGATCGTGGCGCCGTGTGTACCTGTCAATAGGCTCGGGATGTGGTTCGGTAGTCACATTAAATGTTTGTGGTTACCTTTCCTTTGTCGTGGGAGACTTCGTCCGAGGCTCGGCTCGGAGGGCTCGGGCGAGACGGAGAACGAGAGACGGAAAGCGAGCGCTTGCCCGAGGCCTGAAAATCTCATGTTCACACAAAGAAAAGAGATTAGTCGTAACTGTCCGAGTTTTTAGACCCTCTTTCGTCGAGGGGTGCCAGGCTGAACCGACTGGCCGGCTCCTCAAGCTGTCCGGCATGCCGATTGCCCTGGCTTGTCATCCCGCGAATCCTTTCGATCAGATGCGAGGGGGGACGCCTCGTGCTACCCTGAGTGGGCGAGCATCGAGGTTCCCGGTGAGCTGGTAACGGGGAATCCAAGTGAGAGCTCGTGCCCCATTCGATAGGGGTCGACTGTGGCCCGGAGGCGGTCTCATAAAGCATGGGTGCTCAGTCTGCAGGAGTGCCGGGTCCATTCGATAGGACCCGGTGGCTCGATGCCTCCCTCCGAGGGGATCTCACTGCATGTCAAGCTCCCCGCCTTGGATACACGTGAGGGGCCTCGAGGGCTTGGCCCTCGAGTGATGCCGCGAATGGCGCCCCTTGGTGTCCCTGACTCGGTTGCTCAAAGCCGGCTGTCGAACCCTTTTCGAGGGCCAGCCTTCGCTGCTTTGAGACTTAGGGCCGGGGCCCGTTTTTACCTTTGTGAAGAAGCCTCCGTCGTCTGGGAATCCTTCTGCCCGGTGGGCGCGCCTTTTTAGGCGGAAACTGTCGGGGAGGGCGGCGGACGCGAAGCCGGAGCGACGGTCGTGGCGGGCCCGGGTAGTGGAGCGAACGGAGAGCTGCCGCGTGTTCCCTGCATCCGGCTCGAGACATAGTTAGGCGGGCGCATTAAATGCTATGCGTTTACCTCTTTCGTCGCCGTGGGAGACTCCGTCCGAGGCCTGGCTCGGAGGGCTCGGGCGAGACGTAGAACGAGCGTTCGTTCGAGGCCTTTTTCGTCGCCGTGGGAGACTCCGTCCGAGGCCTGGCTCGGAGGGCTCGGGCGTGACGGAGAATGAGCGTTCGTCCGAGGCCTGAAAATCTCATGTTCACACAAAGAAAAGAGATTAATCGTAATCCCCGAGCCCCCGAGTCCCTTGGTTGCCAATCGATGGCCTTGGGATTAGGGGTAATCCAAGGTTTTTTGACTTTATCTTGGGTGCGAGGCGAGCCCCTGAGCCCTTTTTCGCAAAGGGTCGGTCAGAGGCGGCCTTGTCTTGGTTTTTCAACCCTTACGCATCCTTTTCGCAAGGAAGAGGGGTGGTGACGCCGTGCTCAGGCTCGGCTCGGTCCAGGGTCCGCGGCCGTTCCTGACTCTGTTACCCTGGGGCGGCTGTCGAACCCTCGGAGCGGTCGGCCTTCGAACCGCTGGATCGCAACGGGCTCGGTGCCCTGGGTTCCTTCGCTAGGAAGGAGTCAGAGGCAGGTTACTTCTTCCGGCGGGCGCGCCTTTTTAGGCGACTTCCTGGGGACGTGGGCGGCGCCTGTTGCAGACGTGTGCAAGGGCCTACGACCAGGCATTTAATGCTTGCGTGCGCACCCGCATCGAGGGGATTCTCGCAATCATGAGATCTCCTGGCGTGTAATGCATTAAATGCGGGTGAATAGTGATCAACCGGGATCTGGCCGTTGGTTTTTACCCTATAAATACGCCCCTTGGGGACTTCGGGGCGGTTCCTTTCCTCATTCGCCCGTCCCCCTTACTCCTTCGTCTTCCTCCACCGTTCAGCCGCACAAAAACAGAGGCGGGAAGGGAGAGACCGGGCCAGCGGCGGAGTAGAGGGTTGAGAGGCAAAGAAGAAAGACAGAGAGAGAGAGAGAGAGAGAGAGAGAGATCGAGACCTTTCCCCTTTGCGACATTCGCGCTTCCGCCTTCCGTTGTCCGGGATGGCCGACGTCGCCGAGCCGTGGGGCGCTTCTGCCGCCACCCCGGAGAAGCTAGCGGAGTTGGTACAGAGAGGGCTTCTTCGGGGCCTTTCCAGCTCCGATAGGCCGGAGTGGATCGCCCCCGGTCCGGAGGAGGAGGAGCCGAGGCCCCCGAACGGCTACGTGGTCAGCTTCATCGCTTTCCATGAGCGCGGGTTCGGGGTGCCGGCAAGCCGGTTCCTCCGGGCGCTTCTTTTCTACTACGGGCTCGAGCAGCATCACCTTGCCCCCAACTCCATTTCACAGGCGGCCATCTTCGCGACCGTCTGCGAGGGCTTCCTGGGGATCGAGCCCCACTGGGAGCTCTGGATCCACCTCTTCCGGGGCGAGCTCTTCACGAAGGCGGTTTCGGGGGGTCGGCGGAGACTGATGAGGTCGGGGAGCTGCGTGCTCTCCGTTCGCCAGCACAGGTCGGGCCTGTACATCCCGTCCCAGGCGGCCACCTCAAACAAGGACTGGCGCGTGGGCTGGTTCTACCTTCGCAACGACGACGGGTTGCTGCCAGCGTACACCGGCCTCGTCATCGAGTCGCGGCCGGATCTTTGGAACTACGGCGTCGTCAACAAGAGGCAGGGTCGACTCAACCCGCTTCTTGAGGCCCTGTCGAGGCTGCGGAAGGCGGGTCTGACGGCCGGGATGGTTGTGGCCTGGTTCCACCAGCGGTGCGTGCTGCCGCTGGTGAACCGGCCCCTGATCATGGCGAAGATGAGGGACGACGCGCCTCTCCTGCGGGAGTGCCAGATGAGGGCGTCCCCGGTCGCCTATCCCGAGCTCGTTCGCTGGGCGAGGGATGCAGTAAAGGAGGTGAAGGACGCGAGCAAGCTGCTCAGTATTCCGATGCGCCCGTTCCGCGGGTACATCAGCTTGGTAAGGGGATCGATCCTGTGGGTGTGTTGCCGCGGAGCTGTTCGTGTTCGATCCTTATTTCCTTCTTTTTGCAGGGTTTACAGGGGGTCAGCGCCTCGAAGCCTCCCCTTCCTGAGGAAAGGGAGGAGAGGCGGCGCCTGGCCGAGGACAGGAAAAAGAAGAAGGACGAAAGGAACGCCAGGCGAGCCAAGTGTCGGAAGGACCGTGACGACCTGGAGAGGCGTCGGCGGCAACAGAAGCTCCATGGTGAGCCGGAAGAGTCCTCCCCTACGGAGGAGGATTCCGATGACGAAGACGAGGAGGGCTCGGAGGGGGACTCCGAGCCCCTGGCGGGGTTCCCAGACGTGGATCGCTCGCCGGTTCGGTCAGCGAGCCCCGTGAGGGTCACGTCCGGGGCGCAGGCGGCGGGGAAGAGCCTTGTTTCTGCCCCGGGCGCGGGTGGCGGGACTTCTGCGCCCCGGGGGGGGGGGGGCGACGGGTCCGCGCAGAGTCTGTCGATGCCGCCGTCGGCTGGGGCTTCGACGGAGACCCCCGGGACGGAGCTCCCGCCTCCCCCGAGAGGGGTTCCCCCTGCAGGGACACAGCGGCTGCGGACCTCACCCGTGCCCACCGCGAGGAGGGTGCCAAGGGCTGGGTAAGCGCTCGTCGCGTGCCCGTCTCGCGTTTGCTTGTGTGGGGATTTTTTCATGATGCATATCTTTCTTCTCTTGTCTCAGCGGGAAGCGGTCCGTGGAGGCCTTATCCCTCCGCCCTCGGAAGGCGCTGAAAGTGGGCGCGACTTCCTCCGCCGGCGCGATGGTGGCACCATCTGTGACGCCACCACTGCTGGGGTCCGGCGGGCCGGTCGTCACGCCCGAAATTATCAAGTCCCCAGAGGGGGCCCCGGTTTCCGCTGGTGGGGCGCCAGAGGAGGATCCCGCTTCTGGCGCATCGAGGGATGAGGGCGCAACGGGGGCCTCGACCGCTGAAGCCGAGGCCGCTAAGGCGGCTGAGGCAGTGCCGTCCCTGGCCGCTGTGCCCGAGGCTGGGGCCGACGCCCTGCCTCAGGGGTCGCGCTTGCCAGAGGAGGTCCACACCATCTCTTCTGGCGAGACTTCCCCAAAAGGTGGGACAGCAGAGGTGGGGGTCGAGGTTACCAGCGTGCCGCCGAGGCTGTTGGTGCCAGAGGTCAGAGGAGGGGGCGAAAGCTCGGCCCCCGTCCGCTTGGGAGGTCGCTCTCCCACCTGGGGCGGTCCTCGAGTGGAGTGGAGGGATCCAGCTGATCCCGAGGCCGAGCCGGTATTCGTCCTCGACGATGCCCCCGAGGTCGGAAACTGGAACGACCTCGGGCGGCTCGGCTCGCTCCTCACGCGGTCATTGAAGACGTCTCTGGCGATGGTGGAGAGGGAGCTACCACGGGCCGCCCAGATGAGGACCCTTGTTTGGGCGATCCTCTTCTTCCCATTTCGTCGAAAAAGGGGGGTTAATGTCTGGTCGACTATTTATCTTAAGAGCTCATGGGGGCCTCACAGGCCAAGTCGGACTTCCTCCGCCGGGAGAGCCACGTCTGGGAGCAGCTTCGGGCGTCGAAAGCCGAGCTCGCTCATATCCAGGGGCAGCTTACCGAGAAGAACGCCGAGGTGGACCGGCTGAGCGCCCGTTGCTCAGAGCTGACGGCTGCGGTTGCCGAGACGGGTCGGCTGCACACTCAGTGCTCAGGCTTGACCGCCGCGGTTACCGAGGCCCGGGAGCACGGCGTCCGGGAGGCGGAGAGGGCCAAGGACCTGGCGTCGCGGTTGGATGAGTCAGAGAAGACCGTCGAGGCCCTCCGCGCTCAGGTTGCCGAGGAGGCATCCAAGGCGCAAGCCTTGAGTGCGGACCTTGAGCAGGCTCGGAAGTCTGCTGAGGCGTTGGCCAACAATGCCCAGAAGTGGGAGGGCACGGCGAAAGGTAACGTTTTGTTCCGTCGGCTTTATGGTTTCCTTGTCGTACTTCGATCCTTCTTTTGACGAGTCGCGTCGAACCTCTGCAGAGCTGCGGGGGAGGCTTACTGAGGCGGAGGACGCTTCGGCCGCCTCGCAGTTGGTGTACCAGGCGGAGACCTCGGAGCACCAGGTTCTGCAGGAGGCCGCCATCAGGGCCTGCGCGTCCCTTGGGGCCCCAGAGGGTCAATCAAGGAGCTCTCTGGTCAGCCGTCTGTCTGCCCTAAGGGGCCATACGGACGATCAGGTGCGCGGCGCTCTGCACCTTGGGGTGAAGCGGGCTTTTGCCGTGATCTCCAGCCACACGGTCGTCGAGGCCCCTGGGGAGGCCCTAGCTCGGTTTTTTGAAGAGGACGTGGGGCTTCCCCCAGCAGCGTCCTCGGCACCTGAAGACCCCTTGGTGGTTGCTCCTGCGGACGAGCCTCAAGAGGAGAGACAAAGTTAGTTTGGGCCGCCGAGCCCTTGCGTTGTGTCCTCCGTGGGAGGATATTTTTGTGAGAAGGAACATGCTCGCGGCCCTCGAGGCCTAATGTAAAACATTTTCGCATTTCATTCGTTGTTGCCTGTTTTGATAAAGCGAGCGAAAACGTAAGTCTCGGGGGCGTCGGGCGTCGGGTCGGAGACCCTTCTCCTGATAGCCCCCGAGGCCTCGGAGGAGTGGGAAGGACTCCTTCAAGGGCTTTCGGGGTGAGAGCCGGAGGTGATATTGAAATATCTTTGCGCTCGAGTTTTCTTATTTTTCTTTGCCTAAGTTTTGCTTCGACTAAGTTTTCGACACGGACTTGAGTCCTTCGAGGGTGGGAGCGAGTGGAGGTACCGTAGCCCGGGGGCGTAGGCGAGCTCCCGTCTCGACACCCTTGGTCCTTAGGGAGCCCAAGGTGTTTTCTTCTTAGTCGTGAGGCGCGTTCAAGGCATAGAAAAATAACAAAACGTCGAGTTTAGAAAACGTGCGAGGTTTTTGGGAACTTTAGGGGGGATCCCCTGGCTAGCTCGCGAGGAAGTCTTGACTCTGATAAGACAGAGTCAAGGCTACCCCGGTTTTGAATGAAACAAAGAACATGGAAACAAACTTTTATTCATTCGAAATGTGAAATTTGTACAAAGTACGAGAAATGTACGAAGCCTCGAGGCTTTAGGGATAGAAAACAACGTAGTTGTTCGATGTTCCGAGCTGGAGTCGGGCTCGGAATTGTTTTCGTGGCGCAGCGCTGAAGGTCGAAGGCCGAGCCCCAGAGTCTGGTTCGAGGAGGGGCGTCGAAGGTCGAGCCTCCGAGTCCGGCTTGAGGAGGGGCGTCGAAGGGACGTCGAGCCCCCGAGTCCGGCTCGAGGTGGGGCGTCGAAGGTCGAGCCCCCGAGTCCGGCTCGAGGAGCGGTGTCGAAGGGACGTCGAGCCCCCGAGCCCAGCCCGATGTGGGGCGTCGAAGGTCGAGCCCCCGAGTCCGGCTCGAGGGGCGACGTCGTGCGTGGGTGCCGACTTAGCCAGCTCTTCTGCGGCGGGCGCCCACGCGCACTTCTTCGTCGTCGTCGTCCTCGTCGTCGTGCCTTGCCTTCTGTCCTTCGCCTTGGCCCACGGAGTGGCCAAAGAAGGCCCCCACTGCCTCGTTGCCGGTGGCGAAGCTGGTGACCTGATCCATCAAGTCTTCGATCGTCCTGGGACGGTAGCGCCCTAACTCGTGGACCAGCTTTTGACACGTCATGCCTGCGAGGAACGCTGAGATGACCTCCTCATCAGGTATGTGAGGGAGCTCGAGGCGCTGCTTCGAGAACCGCCGAGCGAAGTCACGGAGGGGTTCGTCCGCTGCCTGCCTGCAATGTCGCAGATCCCAGGAGTTGCCTGGGCGCGCACAAGGCCCCTTGAAATTCCTGTCGAAGACCCTGACTAGGTCGGCCCAGTCATGGATCTGATCCGGCGGGAGCCCCTCGAGCCACCGACGGGCGGTGTCCGAGAGGTAAAGTGGGAGTTGGCGTATGATCACACGGTCGTCGCCCTTCGCTCCGCCCAGTTGGCAGCCTAGGCGGAAGTCTGAGAGCCAGAGCTTGGGCTCGACCTCACCGTCATACTTTACGACGTTGGTCGGTGGTCGAAAGCGGTCGGGGAGGGTCGAGCTGCGGATGGCTCGGCCGAAGACCCTGGGGCCCGGGGGGCCGAGGGTTTGTCGGCTGTCCGCGACCCGCTTTTGGGCTAGTCTGGCTTGAGGGGCGTCCGGCTGGCGGACCGACGTCTCGTGCTTGCTGCGGGGTGCGTCTGCTGGCTTCTCCGAGGCTGCCCTGCGCTGGCGCGAGGCTGAGCTCTTGGCTATCTGCACAGCGGCCGTTTCGAGGAGGCTCTTTACTTCCCCAAGCATGCGTCTGGCGTCGGGGTTGGAGACGGTGGGCAGATCGCGGAGCAGCTTTGCGGCCGCCACCACGTTATGCCCGGCTCGCGGGAAGCACACCTCGGGGCGTGCTGGCGCCCCGTCCTCGAGGGTCCGTCGGTGGGCATCTCGAGCCCGACCTCGAGCTCCGGCTCCTCGAGGCTGGGGTGGTTCCCGCATCAGAGTTTGCTGGAGCTGCAACAGGCGTTGTCGTTCCTCTTCGGTCTTGGTGATTGCCTCCCGCACCTGTGCGAGTTGCGTCGCCCGGCTGTCGTCGTGTTGAGGTGGTGCAACCGGGGCCGAGGATTTGCTTCTTGCCTGAACGCGCGAACCGCTCGCCGTAGCCACGTCGTTGGGCGCTCCGAGGTTGGGCTTTGGCCTGATGTCGTCGTCGTCGTCGTCCTCGGCATCGCTCACCACCCCCTCGAGCTGGAAGCACTCCCTGGTGGGATACCAGACGTGCCGGTCCGCACGTGTGACGGACGCGAACTTGCTGGGGGAGCGCGCCCGCGCCCTGGAGGTCGCCGGCCGCGTGCCGGGCAGGTTTCCCCTCGGGGATTCTGCGCCGGCCGCGGGGAAGTGGGCGTACGCCGCCGGCACCGCCTGTGCCTGGCGACGATGGTGACCACGGTGCCGCTCGTGAAGTGGCGACGCGTGGTGGTGCCGACGACGCGTCATGCCCCCCGCGCGGGGTGGTGTGACACGCCTTCCGCTCGGGCCCTCCGTGGAGAGCGGGGTCAGCTCGTTGCCATTGCCGGCGGCTAGGGACTCAAGGTTCCCGAACCAGACGACGGCACCGGCAGAGAACGAAGGAGTAGAAGAAGCCATCTAGGAGATAGCGAGAAAATGACTCGGACACGCGCACCCCTACCTGGCGCGCCAACTGTCGGTGTTTCGAAACCGGGGGTATGACACCAACGAGTAATGTGATCGCGTGCTCTCTTCCTGGATGGTGATGCAAGATGACACAAGGATTTATCCTGGTTCGGGCAAAGAAGGCCCTACGTCCAGCGGGGGGGAGGTTCTTGTATTACTTGCACCTAAGTGCTTGTACAGGGGCGAATACAAGCTTTGTGAGCGTGGACCGGAGTCCGGACTCGTGTGTGTGTACTTGTGTCTTAACGTGTCCCTTTCGGAGCCGTATGCGTGAATGTCCCACCCCCCACGTGAAGGGCCCTGGTGTCCCCTTTTATAGAGCAAGGGGAGGCCAAGGTTACACAAGAGCGTTACACAGGGGTAACATGTACAGTACCCAAGATCAGTACAGTGGGGGTAGGAATCCTGTCTTGTCGGGGCCACAGGGACTGACGTGAAGATTGGTGTTCAGGCGTCGTGGCTTCCATCCCGGGCGGAGTCGTGGAGACGTGGCGACGCGAGGTCGTGCAGCGCCCACTCCGGTCCGTACGGGGCGTGGCAGCGTCCTTCCAGGCTTTGGGGTACCTGTCCGCCAATCACATGAAAGCACAAGGGCTCGAGGGTTGCTAGGCCGGCCTCGAGGCGGCGCCCACGGAGGGCTCGAGCTTCCGCCGGTATGGGCAAGTCCCGGGTAACCTGATTGAGCTGCAGGTATCTGGGCCTCGAGGCGTGGCTCGGACGTGCAACAGTGTGAGGTATGAGTTAACAGTGCCGCACTGGTGCCTTTTTGCCCATGCTTGCGGTGAAAAGGAGGTTTGACTCTGGCTCCGGTTCACCGTGGCACATGCTATGTACCGGAGGATGTGATCGGGGAAGGTGGATGCATTAAATACGTAGCGTGGGGCCGGTATCCAATGTCTGAGCCGCTCGAGGGGGGCGTGAAGCGTCTCGAGGGATAGGCTGTCGGGTCAGCGAGGCTCGAGGGCCCTGCGTGGGGTCTCGAGGAGTGGAGTATGGCGGGCTCGGACCCACGTGCCTGGGCTCGAGAGGCAGGTTACCGTGCTCGAGAGGCTCGAGGGGTAGCGGAGCGCTCGCCCGAGGCCTGACGCGGAGGGCTCGGGCGAGACGGAGAACGAGTGCTCGCCCGAGGCCTGACGCGGAGGGCTCGGGTGAGGATGGGCGCTCGCCCGAGGCCTGGCCTGGAGGGCTCGGGTGAGGCGGAGAACGTGCGTTCGCCCGAGGCCTGACACGGAGGGCTCGGGCGAGATGGAGAAGGAGCGCTCGTCCGAGGCCCGACGCGGAGGGCTCGGGTGAAGCGGAGAATTGGGCGCTCGCCCGAGGCCTGGCCTGGAGGGCTCGGGCGAGGCGGAGAAGGTGCGTCGGCCCGTGGCCTGACTTGCTGGGTTTATTAACTGGTGTTCTAGGTTTAACTTATGCGTTGATTGGGGGTACCCCTTTGGCGTTCCCCCGACACGTATCCTCCCACTTCTGCCTAAACTCCTTACGCTCTCTAGCAGCGCGCCTAAGCAGTTTATCTTGACTAAGAAGAGCGACAGTAGGTTTCTCGACCTCAGCAGAAAGCTCATCAGGGGTCTGAGATACCTGGGAGGTGTCGTCGTCGTCGTTCCGAGGGGTCTCCTCCAGCTCGTTGTCGACCTCCTTGCCGAGAGCCATGGTGCAGAAGCCCTCGTTGTCGGCGAAGAAGCAGAGGCCGTTCAGCTTGTCCTCAATCCTCTTCTTCTCGGACTCATCGTCGCTTGAGGCAGCGGAGTCATCATCCGAGTCGTCGATGTCACTGAGCGTGGCGAAGAAAGCATGTTGCTCAGCCTGGGCCTTCTCCAAGTACTTCGTCTTGATGTACTCCTTGTCGAAGCCGCCCTTCCGCATGTGCTTCGTGGGGATGTACTTCTCCTTGCGCTTGCCGGAGTCGTACTTGTGCCCATGATACGCATTGCCGAAGACTTGCTTGTTCTTCTTCGGGCAATTGGCGATGAAGTGGTTGGGGTCGCCGCACTCGAAACAGCCCAAGCGTCCTCCTTCGCAGCGACGGTTCATTCGGTTGTTGTGGAACCGCGAGTACCGGTTAGCGAGCAAAGCCAACTCGTCATCCCCCATGAACTCTAGCTGCTCCTCTATGAAAGAAAGAAGAGAGGAAAGTGCAAAGCCTCCAGAGGGGTTAGCAGAAGAGCCAGAAAGCAAAGCCATCGATGGGCCAGAAGGATTTTCATAAGAAGCCCTCGCCATGGCATCGATCTCACTGGACTTGAGCTTACTGAAGAGCTCGTCGCACGTGAGGGTCTCATAGTTAGGCGATTCGATGATCGCCTTGACCTTTGAGTCCCACACCGACCGATCAAGAGTATGCAAAAGCTTCAAAGCTCTCTCATGATCGTCGAAAGGCAACAGCTCCTTGTTAGCCCTCATCCTGTTGACAATCACCTGAAAGCGAGCGATTAAAGTCTCTATGCTCTCACCAGACATATGTCGAAAGTTCTCATACTCTCGCTTGTGCGACTCGTAGAGACGGGTTTTGACTTGAGAGGTTCCCTCATGGAAACGGATGAGGGATGCCCAAATCTCCCGAGCCGTAGCGATGTGAGAAAGACGATCAAACTCCATCATGCTCAAGCATGAGAAAAGAGCATTGTGGGCTCGGCTATTGGCATCGTGTTTATCGATCTCATGCTGAGTAACACGAGCAACCAAGACCACGTAATCAGCAGAGTTGCAAATATCCCAGATGGAAGCACCCATACTCTCCAGATAGGCCGACATGCGTATCTTCCAATACGCATAGTTTGTCCCATCGAAAAATGGCGGTTTGCCCACGCCGCGATCCATGTCGCCTTCGGTGGATCTGGAACCGGCTAAGGTGGAAGATCCTTAACCCGCTCCGATACCAATTGAAGGACTGAGAATGCAATAGCAAGGCGACCAGAGGGGGGGGTGAATAGGAGCTCAAAAATTTCTTTCAAAACTTCAGCCTTTGTCCCACAAATCAACCCCCAACAACTTCGATCGAAACCGTGATGTCCACGACCCTTGGAAGAGGGTGGATGATCACTAGGATCACAACGAAGCACCTCAAGGTGATAGCAAACCAAACGCCAAAAGCACCGGCACAAGTTTGCCCCCTAAAAACCAAGTCCCGAACGTAGATGGAAGGCTACGTCGAGAAATCCCCAAATACCAAAGCTAACAAGTAGCAAAGATACCTAGAGAGGTTCCTTGGTCAACTCTAGGGCCAAACAAGAAGTCCGAAAACCAAGCAAAAAAGCCGGGAGAGCAAACGCACTAAAATGCAAGCCTCAGCAGGATCCCGGACTGTCCGGCCTTTCAGTCCCGGACTGTCCGCGCCAGTGGCGGACTGTCCGCGATCCCCTGGCGGACTGTTCGCCGGCCAAAACTCGAAAATAGCAAAGCTGTTGAAGTCCCCTGCTCGACTTTTGGACTGTCCACGGTCACCAACTGCGGACTGTCCGCTGGTCAAGCCGAGGCAACACAGCCGAGACTCGTGACCACTGACTCGGTCGGAGCCCGACGCGCGGACTGTTCGCGGTAGCACTGTCGTACTGTCCGCGAGTGTCCAGAAAGGGCGATTTTGGTCGCCCTCAACTCAAATCTTCTCCAAATCGATCCAAACCAAAATCCCTTGATCCCAAACTTGGAGAGGATGATCATGAGGTAGTTAGGAGACTATCCCCAAGAAATCATCCGCACAAATCAACTCAAACAACAGGAAATCGAAGGGGAAGATGTATGAACCGAAAAAGCGCCACGAAAACGAAATCAACCCGATCTACTTGTTCATGAGGAGTTAGATGAATTCCTCTGGTGGAAATGATCTCCTCACTATAAAGAACAAGTTGATTCAAACGGATTTCAAAAAGACGGAGTAGAGAGGGAGATCGAGTGACGGGAAAATCGCGGAGAAACGAAGAACACGAAGAACACGAACAAAACGTGAATCAAGTCATCGATCTGCAACCGTGTGGCTACCACATGCTACAACAGTGAGATTATGGTCTCACTTCCTCAAAATCTCCAGTACACAGAGGTATGATTCTTGCGGATCTCAGTAGCTACAGCAGAGGATTGGGAGAGCAAGAAAATCCTAGAAGGCAAAGAGCAAATGACTGAGATAGGATGGGAGGTGGGTGTCTCCCTCTACTTATCCTAATTCTAGTTCCCACTCTACACCTAACTAATTACAGAGGGAACCAGCTAAACCCTAGGGTTATTCTAGACCAACTCATGGTAGGTGGTGTTCCGACAGCCACGGCCGCACAATAGGTAGCGTTGCCACGACGCAACCTCACCGATTGCCGCCACGTGCCGCCACCGCTCCGCTTGTCCTTTTCCTGGACTTCGCCCCCAGTTTTGAGGCCCAAACCGGGAAACCAGCCTTCACGACCAACCCCCGGTTTTGAGGCCCAAACCGGGAAACTAGCCGTCCATCGCCTGAGTTTTGTGGCCCAAACTCAGCAAACCCGCATCACCCAGGTTTTGAGGCCCAAACCTGAAAACCGTCCTCAGCCCGAGTTTTGTGGCCCAAACTCGGAAACCATCAGCGCCCAGGTTTTGAGGCCCAAACGTGGAAACCGTCCACTCGGTGGTTTTTCTGTGGCTCAACCACCAAACCGAGCCATAGATGGGATGCAACGCCTGTGCACCCCATCCACCGACACATGTCCCCAGGTCCTCGACCCGAGCAACGCTGTGCCCCGCAAGTCTCCGCTCGTCGCTGTCCCAGGCTGTCAGCCACCACAGCTGATCGTCGCGCCACCGGTCCCTCAGTCCAAGCCTCATGTCCGCCCTTCGCCACTCTCGGTCCATCGGCATGGCACGTCTCTACTTGACATTCACCTTGCCTTTGATCACTATATCCGTGCTCGACACCTGCACACCACAAGCCAAAGAACATGGGCATTATCCCAGTTGACAATCACTCATCACTCGAGACTCGGCATACACCCATGTATCCGTAGTTTGGGACATTTGCAATTCTGCTGATTACGTGGTCTTGGCTGCTCGTGTGACTCAACAGCAGATCAATGAGCATGATGCCAATAGCCGAGCCCGTAATGCTCTTTTCACCTGTTTGAGCATGTCTGTGTCTCTCACCTCACCATGGCTCGAGAGATTTGGGCGACTCTCATGCGTTTTCATGAGGGAACCACTCAAGTCAAAACCCATCTCTACGAGTCACACAAGCGTGAGTATGAGAACTTCGACACATGCCTGGCGAGAGCATAGAAAGTTTATTCGCTAGCTTTCAGGTGATTGTCAACGGGATGAGGGCTAACAGAGAGCTTTCGCCGTACGACGATCATGAGAGAGATCTCAAGCTACTTCACACTCTCGATCGGTTGGTATGGGACTCAAAAGTTCAAGCGATCATCGAATCATCTAACTATGAGACTCTCACTTGCAACAAGCTCTTCAGTAAGCTCAAGTCCAGTGAGATTGATGCCATGGCGAGGGCTTCCTATGAAAATCCTTCTGGCCCGTCAATGGCTTTGGTTTCTGGCTCTTCTGCTAACCCCTCTGGAGGCTTTGCACTTTCTTCTCTTTTGTCTTTACAGAGGAGCAGCTGGAGTTCATGGGAGACGACGGGTTGGCTCTGCTTGCCAACCGGTTCTCGCGGTTCCACAACAAACGCATGAACCATCGCCGCGGAGGAAGCAGAGCTGGATGCTATGAGTGCGGTGACTCGGACCAAAATCATGGGTGCTCTTTCGTCTCCTCCTGTTTCCACAATCACAAAATCTACTAGGACATATGAGTGTCCAACTTGTACTTGAACATCTTCGAGGATTCCCTTGGGGTAGCAAAGTGTCTGACCTGCAAGCTGCAAACACATGGTTGTGTACAACAATGGTTGACCATGAATTTTCTCATAGATTACCTTAGGTATAATGTTGACACTTGCTCCAAGATCACAGACGGCTTCATCAAAGGTATGGGGTCCAATGGTGATAGGGATGACAGGTCTCCCTGGACCTCCTTTCTTCTCGGGCAGATTCTCATCTCCCCAACCTCTATACTTTGGCCTTCGTGGAGCTGTGAAGTAATCCCCTGCATTGAAAATGTCTACAAGATTTGTAGTTTCTAATTCTTCTAGATTCCCCGGAATCTTACCTTTTTCGGTCATAGATAAAAAAGCGGCTAGCTGAGAAATTTATGATTCTATCATCTTATTAAAGCTAAGCTGATTCTTAATAGCAGAAGTAAAACTCTCCATTCTACTATTAATGGTTTCAAGTATTTTATCATTGGAAGCTATCTTTCTTGACATATTATCAATAACTTTATTTTGATTAACAATCATTTCTCTTAAAGGCGGTTGGTTGAAGTTGTTACCTTGGTAGTTACCTGAGTAGTTACCTTGGTAATTGGGCCTTTGTTGCTGATTTCATCTTTGAAGTTGTTGATGTTGATGTAGTTCACATCCTCTTGGACTTCAGGATAGTTGCTTCCTGTGTGGCCAGTGTGAAGGACCGAATTGGCGACCAGAGGGGGAGGGTGAATGGGAGCCTCAAATTTCAACTCGTGAAATGAATGGCCCTTGTCCCAAAGAGTCACCCCAAAAGCAAGACACAGGGTGGCTAGTATCGACGACCCTAGATGTATGGTGGATGCTTTCTAGAAGCACAGCGGGATACTACGCAACCCAAGAAGTCCAACGCAAAAGCCAGAAACCAAATCCGAAGTCGGACGAACGAACTACGGACGAAACAGTGAACCTGTCACTGCATCGGACGCTGGCAGCGTCAGATGCCAACCCGGCGGACGCATCCGATGCAAACAGGGTGTGAAGGACCTTACTGCATGACCATCGGACGGTGCTACAGTGATAGCTCATTATCCGATGCTCTGACCCCGATGCGTCCGATGAACAATGGCACGTCCGATGCCCAGCGTCCGATGCTCACTCAAAAGCACAGTTCTTTAACACGTGGCAAGGGAGCGTCTGATGTGACGAACTCAGCGTCTGATGCTCACAACGTTAGCGTCCGATGCCTCCGACAGCAGTGCTGTTCTTCACTGATTCAAACCTATCTCCTCTGAATCTAAAGCTCTAGCGCTAAGACTCGAGATGAGAGGTCACAAGGATGTTAGTGAGCTACTCCTAAGAGATCATGGCTCGAACCTAACTCCAAATCGGTGAATCGAAGAAGTTTAGGGGAAATGGGAAGAAAACCGTTCCAACACAAGAATCGACCGATCTACTAGCTCGTGAGGTTGGAGAGAGATTCCTTCGGTGCCAAGATGTGCCTCACAATCTAGAACAAGTCAGTTTAAGTGGAATTGAAAACCGTTCCTCAGAGAGGGAGAACGAAGCAAATCTTCGAGAGGGCAAAAGCCAAAACACGAAGAACACAAAACAAAAGCGAATTGATCTTGATTTCTAGCCGAAACTTCTCCATGCGAGGAGGCAACGAGATTACGGTCTTGTTTTCTCAAACTCCAAATACACAGAGGTATGATTAGCCGTCTCTGCGGATCACAGGCAGCGAGTTATGATTGGAACCTAAGCGAGGGCTAGAGAGAGAAAGCTCAGGAACAAATGGCTGCCAG
This sequence comes from Coix lacryma-jobi var. lacryma-jobi, assembly GCA_009763385.1. Taxonomy (NCBI): domain Eukaryota; kingdom Viridiplantae; phylum Streptophyta; class Magnoliopsida; order Poales; family Poaceae; genus Coix; species Coix lacryma-jobi. Next base: position 69,562,337 of record CM019823.1, read on the forward strand.
GATAGAGAGAGAGGAGGGGCGCCTCTCTCATTTATAGCCTAATAACAATAGTCCCCTTCTACCCTTAGATACAAGAGCGAAGCGGTCAACCCTAGGGGTATCCTGGTCCAACTCTGCTGATTGACGATCCGACGGCCACGCGCCTTCCTCATCCTTAGCTTCACCACGACGCAAGCCTCAGGATGTCGCCACGTGCTGCCCTATCGACCGCCGTGCCTTCCTCGTGGATAGCTTTGCCGCCGCGCTAGCCTCTCCACGCCGCCACGCGTCGACCGTCCTTTTTGGACCTCCCCCGGTTTAGAGGCCAAAACCGGGAAACCTGGACCTCCCCCTGGTTTTGAGGCTGAAACCGGGAAACCTGTCCTCTGGCTGAGTTTTGTGGCCCAAACTCAGAAACCCGCGAGCCCAGGTTTTGAGGCCCAAACCTAGAAACCGTCCTCGCCGAGTTTTGAGGCCCAAACTCGGAAACCCGCCACCCTGAGTTTTGAGGCCCAAACTCAGAAACCGTCGAGGGTAGTTTTTCGAGGCTCAACTACCAAACCCGCGCCGTAGACGGGATGTGGTTCGCACACCTAGAGTTCCAGCACCAATGCCGGAGTATGTCCAGCCTCCACGCCGGGCACAGTGCATTCGCCTTCCTTCTTGGCCTCCCATCAAGTGTCACGACACCGTCACCTTCCTCCCGACTTGGCTGATGCACCGCACATCCCCATGTGCTCTTGCTTGTCGATGCCATGTGCCAGCTACCACAGCTGGTCCTCAGGTCTCCCGGTCCATCAGTCCAAGCCTTACGTCCGCCCTTCACCGCTCCCGGTCTGTCGGCACGACAGGTCTCTACTTGACCTTCACCTCACATTCGACCACTGTCTCCGAGCTCCACACCTGCACATCAACACAACCAAGAGACATGTTGCCCATTGACCAATCACTCATCACTCAGGAAGGGAACCACAAGGGCACATATCAACCTTGTGTTCGCAATCTCCCCCATGATGAGTGCATCGTCAACTCATAGTAACCGTAATCAAAAATAAAAAGAAAGCAGAAGTAGATAGAAGGAGAAAGCTCATCCGAGATGTTCAAAAGCCAAGAGAAAGGCCGAAAAAGAACAAATCGAGATAAGCAAGACTTGGTCCCCAAAGACATGGGCAACGGTTCGACACAACCAAGCAAAGGATCGGAGCAACAACTCATCAAAGAGCAAAACTCGATCAAAACTGAGCGAAAAACATGGTTCCCAAAGACATGGGCAACGGCTAGACGCAACCAAGTCAAGATCAAGCTAGTCCTCAAGAAGAGGACCAGAAAGAGGGCTTCAACCACACAAGACTAAAAGCCTTGATACCAAATGCAGACTGCATAAAGGCAACCACTACTTGTCCCTCAAGATTAGAGGCAATAGCGGCCTTCACACAACAGCAGTAAGCTCGATACCAATCAAAAGCACAGGAAAAAATTTTGTTCGTGTTGAAAACAGCTAGTCCCTCAAGACAGAGGCACATAGGTCGACCACAACAGCTGCAAGATCGATACCAAAAGAAAACCGACTCAGAGAAAAGCAGAAAAGCTTCCCCTCACTCAAATAACTCCCCCTCATGCAAGTGAAGCATAAATTACAAATTGTCACCACATAAAGACATTTACTCCCCCTTGGAAAAATTCTCCGCCTTGGGGGGCAATTGCAATCAAAAGAGAAGGCACGAGTTCAATCAAGAGAACAATAGAGGCCTAAGCGTGCCTATCGAGTAACAAGCAAATCCATATGAGTCAAAAAAATGCATCGTTGCAGCTTCATGGAACATGAAGGGATAGGGCTGCATCCTTTTTTTTTTTGGTGAATGAAATGCTCTTAAAGAGTGTTGATTCCAACTTCTAAGCAACAAGCAAAAGTGCTAGCAAAGTCTCAAACTGATCACCAAATACGAAATAATGAAAGAATAAGCCAGGTGAGCAGTTTTTTTTAGTTTTAGCCGTTCAGAAAAGAGGTTTCACCATCAAAATAGCACTGAACAGGTTAGACAGGAAGTCAAACAAGTGCTTAAACAGTATACAAGGTGAACTACCCCTAGCAAAGTTCAATCACATGCTATAGAATGAAACATAGACTTCGTTTTCATAATTTTACGAAAGAATTTGCAGCGGTCATTGTTAAGTTCAGATGTGATGCGGAGGGTGAAAGCTTGTCATTGCCTAACTTTCAACTGACTAAGCCCCTATGAATATGCAATAGAGCTTTCTAAAGCATCGGTTTCCCGGTCTTACACTAACACGCTCAAGTTTTTTTAACCAATATGCAATGAGAAAAAGTCTCGATACGCGTGATGTGCTGAAAAAAAAGCAATCACATCTGATCTTTTATATTCATAAAAACTGGTTCATTTAAGCAGAATATGAAACAGGCAAGCAAGTGAAAGACTCAGACTAGAGACATAGCAACCTAGCATATAGGTATTCGCATAAGTAACCTCAACACAATCTACACATGCTAGTTGTCAATCTCAATGCGTGAAAACAGTGTATCAAGTTGTAAGTTCATTAAGCATGTTCATATTCTGACAAATAGTTAAGCTAAATATGTATGATGTGATAAAGAGAGCCTTAAGCTACAAGCATCATCATATATCAGCGAAAATACACTAATTAGAGCATAAATCATTTCTAAGAATATAGACATGAGTCGAAAATGCAAGATGCTATACATGATGAAATGCATGCCAGAAGACAAATCAGAGCAAAAACAAAAAAAAAACAAACTAAAACAGACTCCGAAGACCCAAAAACTAAAAGGGATTAGAAAATAGTCTATGATACAACATGCAAAATGCTCCCCACTAAAAGGGGAAACACACACCAAGTCACCTTCAAACTAGCAAAAGTTGAGAGATCCAGAGCTTGGTAAAAATATCCGCCAACCTGGTTATGGGTGTCTAAATGCTAAGGTCAATGTGCCTTTCTCGTAGTGATCACGCAGAAAGTGAAAGCCGACCATGATGTGTTTGGTCTTGGAGTGACAGAATGGCGGGTTCTTTGCTTAAACTAATGGCAGAGGTGTTGGCACAAAGTGAAGGACCGAGAAGCTACCCGAAAGCGACCAGAGGGGGGGTGAATGGGAGCTTTAAAATTTCCTTGCGGAAACTAGATGCCACTGTCCCAAACTCTACCCCAAAAGCATACCCTAGAGCCGACAAGTGTCCACGACCCTAGATGTAGGGTGGATGCTTCCTAGAAGCACAGCGGGACACTAGACAACCCTAGAAAGCCAACCCAAAAGACGGAACTCGAATCCGTTGACGAACGAACGAACCGCGAACGAATCGGCGCGAAACAGCTACGACCGGACTCTGGCCAGCGTCCGGTCAGCAGAGACCGGACGCGTCCGGTCGTCCAAAATCGGCTCTGGAACCTTACTGTTCGCGACCGGACTCACGAGTACGGAGCGTCCGGTCGTGTACAGTGCGTCCGGTCAAGACCGACAAAGCCAGGAACAGTGCAAGCGTAGCGTCCGGTCGAAATGCAAACAGAGCGTCCGGTCGAGAGCGTCCGGTCAGTACGCAGAAAAGCTTGGCGCCGTGCTCAACGACCGGACTCTGAAAGCGTGCGTCCGGTCAGCCCGACAGAGCGTCCGGTCACCCCGTGACTGCACTGAAACTCCGGCGATTCAACCCGATCTCCTCTGAATCAAGTGCTCTAGGCTTGGGATTCGATCTGAGGAGTCACAAGGAGGTTAGTGAGCTATCTCTAAGAGATCATGGCTCGAACCTAACTCCAAATCGGTGAATCGAAGGAATTCGGGGGAAGGAAGAAAAAGAGACCCGAAACTAAAACTTGATCGATCTCCTAGACCGTGAGGTTAGAGATGATTTCTTTCGGTGGAAAGAAGTGCCTCACGATCTAGAGCAACTCAGTTCAAACGGAATCGTGAAAGATGAACCGAGCACAAAGATCAAGCGACGGGAAAACTCAAGGCACAAAGCAATCCGCGAAGAACATGATGAACATGAAATTAAAACGCGAATTGACACCAAGAGATGGGATCCAAGGTGAGGATACGGCCTCACTTCCTCGAATCAACAGTACACAGAGTGGAGTCTTCTCTGCGGATCTCAACTAGCTAAAGCAGGGGATGGGAGAGTGGAAAGCCCTAGGCTAGAATGCAAAGACTGCCTAACTGCGATTGGAATTGAGATAGGGAGGAGGGTGTCTCCCCTAGACTACTTATACTAACCTAGCCTAAGTCTATTTCCTACTCTACCCCTCTCTACTCTAATTACAGAGCGGACCAGCCTAACCCTAAGGCTATTCTAGTCCACCCGCTGGTGGTAGGTAGATCCGACGGCCACGCCCGCACGGTCTTCCGCGTCGCCTCCACGCAACCTTCAGATCGCCGCCACGTGCCGCCACCACTCTGCACCCCCGGTTTTGCGGCCCAAACCGGGAAACCAGCCTTTTCCATCAGCCCCCGGTTTGAGGCCCAAACCGGGAAACCAGCCTCCAGCCCGAGTTTTGTGGCCCAAACTCGGAAACCCGTCCGCGCCCGAGTTTTGAGGCCCAAACTCGGAAACCGGCCCACGCCCAGGTTTTGAGGCTCAACCTGGAAACCGTCGCGCCCAGGTTTTGTGGCTCAACCTGGAAACCCAGCACCCAGGTTTTGAGGCCCAAACCTGGAAACCGTCCACCGTTGGTTTTTCCCGGGCTCTACCAACAAACCAGGCGTCGTAGAGGGGATGCACCGCCTGTGCACCCCTTCCACCGACATGATCGCACTTCTCCGCTTGTCGCTGTCGCAGGCTGCCAGCCACCACAGCTGATCCTCCGGCCTCCAGTCCATCAGTCCAAGTCCACGTCCGCCCTTCACCGTCCGATACATCGGCATGGCACGTCCGCCGCACGGCACGCCCATCCTTCATCGCGCCCGGTCCGTCGGCACGGACACGTCGCAACTTGACCTTCACCCGCCATCGACCACTGTCTCCGTGCTCGACACCTGCACAACACAAGCCAAAGAACATGCGCATCATCTCCGTTGACAATCACTCATCACACAGAGACTCGGCATACACCCATGTATCCGCAATCTCCCCCTTGATGAGTGCATTGTCAACTCCACAACAAATCATGAATAAGAAGAAGGAGGTAGGAAGGAGTGAGAAGAGAAAACCCAACCAAATGACCCAAAAGCCTAACAAAAAGCCAAGGAAGGTCAAGTGGATGAAGCGAAAACTTGGTCCCCAAAGACATGGGCAACGGCTCGACGCAACCAAGCAAAGCAAAGCTAGCCCTCAAGAAGAGGTAGAACAGGCTCAACACCGCTAGCAGATACCAATTGAAGATCGGAGGACAACAGAAGCAAAATGCTAGTCCCTCAAGATAGAGGCACAGAGGCTCAACACAACTAGCAAGAAAATCACTCCGAACCAATTGGAAATCAACCCAAACCAAAAGGGAAAGCACACCAGACGATACCAATTGAAAGCCAAATGAAAAAGCTTATGAAAGCTCATGAAAAGCTAGGAACGTTTGCTAGTCCCTCAAGACAGAGGCAACGGCTCAACACAACTAGCAAACTCCCCCTCGACAATTGCAAGCAACTAGGGACAAATAATTCTCCCCTTAGTTGATCAACACAGGGGCATATGATTTGCATAAATTTCTCCCCCTAGTTGAAAATGCACTTATCAAGGCCAAAAGGTATCGGAGAAGCAACTCCCTTCACACAAACTCCCTCTGAACACAAGATCTCCTTCCAAAATGCATATGAAGTCAAAATGCAAGTTAGGAGCTTCAAGTATATAGTCAAAAGAGTGCAAAGATGCTCTAATCAGTATAGCTCCGACATCTCAATTAAGCACTCAAATAGCAAAGGCTCAAACTGATCACTTATTCGAAATATGAAGCATAGGAGCATGTGAGCAGTTTTAAGCCAAAAGGATAGTCACCATCAAAATAGCACTAGACATGTATAGAAGGAATCCAAACAAGTGCTAAACATATATACAAAGTGAACTACCCCTAGCAAAGTTCAATCATCATGCATAGGAATGAAGCATATACTTGTGATTTCAAATTCATATCGGAGTTGCAGCGGTAAAAGAGTTCACAAGTTCATTTTTAGCATGTGATTGCGAGAGGTTGAAAGCTTGTCATCGCCTAACTTTTCAACCGTGCGAAGCCTATGCCGAAGCAATCAGAAGCTTAAAGCAACGGTTTCGGTCATACACTACATGGCTCAAGTTTAACTCAAGGTGCAATGAGAAACAGTCTCAATACCATGAGGTGTTGACAAGCAATCCCATCTCGATCTTTTCAATTCAACAATACTTGGTTCAGATCTTAAGCAAGTTATGAACAACCAAGCAAGTGAATGACTCAGAACTAGAGACATAGCAACCTAGCATATATGAAAAGCAGGAATGGACTCAACACACCCTACACATGCTAGTTGCATATCTCAATGGTGAACATTTTCAGATTTATATACATTAGGCATAATTCACCATTCCAAAAATAGCTCGCTCATAACATGTAACAGTGATCAGAAGGAGCATAAGCTACAAGCATCATCATAAGTATCGGAGCAATACTAACAAGAGCATAATTACATTCTAGTGAATATAGACATGAAGCTCAGAATGTAAATGCGTATGCCCGACACAAAACTGAAAGAAAGAAGATACCAATTGGAAGGACTCAAGAAACTCAAAAGAAAAGAGCCTCAAAATAAAAGAGTCAGTCTGTACATCTCAAAATGCTTCCCCCATCTAAAAGGGGAAACACACACCAAGCTCACCCCTCAACCTATTAAAGGTTGATTCGTCTAAAGGCTTGGTGAAAATATCAGCCAATTGGTGATGAGTATCGACATGGCGAAGGTCGATATCACCCTTCTCCTGGTGGTCTCGCAAGAAATGAAAGCGCACATCAATGTGTTTGGTTTTCGAGTGAAGCACGGGGTTCTTAGCAACGCTAATGGCACTCGTGCTGTCACAAAGCAAAGGAACTCGAGTAAAGCTCAAACCAAAATCACGCAAAGTGGCCATCATCCAGAGTAACTGGGAACAGCAGCTAGCCGCAGCAACATATTCAGCCTCCGTGGTAGACTGAGCGACACTAGACTGCTTGCGAGAAGACCACGATACAAGAGAAGACCCAATAAACTGGCAAGTCCCAGAAGTGGACTTGCGCTCAATGCGACAACCAGCAAAATCAGCATCAGAAAAGCCACAAAGCGAGAGGGTGGAAGAAGCAGAATACCAAATCCCGAACTCAGGCGTGAAACGAAGGTACCTGAAGATGCGCTTCACCGCCTGACGGTGAGAAGTGCGTGGCGAAGCCTGAAAGCGCGCGCACAAGCACACGGCGAACTGAATGTCCGGCCGTGTCGCCGTCAGGTAGAGCAGCGATCCAATCATGCTGCGGTACTCCTTCTGGTCCACTGCTTCTCCATCCGTGTCGGCATCCAGGGCAGTCGTCGTCGACATGGGCGTCGGAAGAGGCTTGGCCTCACCCATGTCGAACCGCTTCAGCAAGTCCCTCGTGTACTTGCCCTGGTGCACAAACGTCCCCTCTCGGGATTGCTTAATTTGCAACCCGAGAAAGAAGGTCAGCTCGCCCATCATGCTCATCTCGAACTCCCTGCTCATAGTATCTGCAAACTTGGCAACCAAAGCGTGAGAAGAACCACCGAAAATGATATCATCCACGTAAATTTGGACCAAGAGAGTATCTTTGCCTTGCTTGAGGAGAAAGAGCGTTTTATCAACACATCCCATTTTAAAACCCTTAGCTAGCAAAAAGGTTTTTAATCTCTCATACCAGGCTCTAGGGGCTTGTTTCAAACCATACAAAGCTTTGTGGAGTTTAAAGACATGGTTTGGAAACTTGGGATTTTCAAAACCGGGGGGTTGCTGGACATAGACCTCCTCCTCAATGTAGCCGTTTAAGAAGGCACTCTTGACATCCATTTGAAAAAGTTTGAAACCCATGGATGCAGCATAAGCCAAGAGTATCCTAATAGCCTCCAAACGAGCTACAGGAGCGAAGGTCTCCTCATAATCTATCCCCTCCTTCTGACTATAACCCTTCGCTACAAGCCGGGCCTTGTTTCTCACAATGTGGCCCTCCTCTCCTTGCTTGTTTTTAAATACCCATTTTGTCCCAATAGGTTTACAGTCAGGAGGTGGTGGCACTAGAACCCAAACCCGATTTCGCTCAAAGTTCTCTAGCTCCTCATGCATGGCATTGACCCAATCCGGATCCGTCAATGCGTGTCCAACATCTCGGGGTTCAAAAGACGCAACAAAAGCAGAATGAGCAAAGTGCGAGATGTGCTGTGACCTGGAGCGAGTAACTCGCTCGTCGATGTCGCCGATCATCTGTTCAGGGGGGTGCTGGCGCTGGATATGTCGTGGCGCCTCCCGGGAAGAAGTGACCTCCCCCTCAACAGCAGCTGGTTCCACCCCGGGTACAAAAGGTACCGCGCGAGGTGGAGGATCCCACGGCCCCCAGGAAGAAGAAGTGTCGGGGCCGTGAGTCGTCGTCGAGGCCGCCCTTTGCGGCACGGCAGGTGGAGGGGGTGCTGGATCATCTATATCTTCAGCACCCTCGTCCTCATCATCAAAAAGAGGCTCTCCAACCTCATGATCACCTGCACGCTCAAAACGAGAAGAGGGACAAACAAGAGTCTCGTCGAAGGTGACATCTGATGTCTCCATGACTCGGTTAGTGTCAAGGTTAAGTACACGATAAGCTCGAGTGTGAGTGCCATAACCCAAAAACACACCGTCAGAAGAACGAGACTCAAACTTGTCCAGGTTGCCTTTCTTCAATATAAAACAGTGGCAACCAAAGACTCTAAAATAACTCACCTTGGGCTGGCGACCAAAACGCAACTCATAAGAGGTCTTCTTCAAAAACGCTCTCAGAAAAATGCGATTCGAAATGTAGCATGCAGTGTTCATAGCTTCGGCCCAAAAACGCCTAGGAGTCCTATGCTCATCAAGCATCGTCCTGGCCATCTCAACAAGGGTCCGATTCTTCCTCTCTACAACACCATTTTGAGGTGGTGTATAGGGGGAAGAAAACTGATGCTCCAAACCAAGGCGGTTACAAAACTTCTCAAAATCCGAATTTTTAAACTCGGAACCATTATCACTCCGAATAGCTCGCATCGAGTTCAAAGGGAACTCGTTCTGAAGACGCAAAATCAGATTGCGAGCAAATGAGAAAGTCTCGGTCTTCTCAGCTAAAAAGAAGACCCACGAATATCTCGAAAAGTCGTCAACAACAACCAAAACATACCACTTGCCACCAACCGAGCTCACCCGAGCCGGACCAACAAGGTCCATGTGTAAAAGCTCTCCAGGGTGCGAGGTCATGACCTTAGTCACCGGATGGTGGGGAGCAGCAACCATCTTCCCATGTCTGCAAGAATGGCAAACTAGATCCTTCTCCATCGAAAGCTTGGGCAATCCTCGGATTAGGCCAAGTGAGCTAAGTCTTGCAAGCAAGTCGAAGCTTAAATGACCGAGCCTCCTATGCCACTTCCAAAGATCGGAGGAAGAAGGACTAGCCAAAAGACAGCGAGAAGATCCAAACGACTTTGAGAAATTCGCGCGAAAGACATTCCCAAAGGGTGAAATCAGACATACAAGATCACCCTGAGGATCTAAGATCCGGCTAAGGTTCGGTTTGAAACGAATCTCATAGCCTTCACGAAAAAGTTGCGAAACAGAAAGCAAGTTGAAATGCAGGTTAGAAACAAGAGCAACCTCGCGCAACACAAAGTGCTCATTAACCCGCACTGCACCAACGGACAATACCTTGCCCTTACCTTTGTCGCCGAAGGTTATGTACTCTTTTCCGGCGACCGGACTATGGCTGGAGAACCATTTGGCATTTCCGGTCATGTGCCTCGAGCAACCGGAATCCACAAGCCAAATGTCCTCCAACCGCTCCTCCTACATCAATAAAAAGACATAGGGTGAACATACGGTCCAACACTGGGGTTAGTAAGATAAGAAGGAAACCAGTGTTGGGCCGGCTGCTCAAAAGAACGGTCAGTGTAAAAACCATCCTGTCTAGGGGGATAGCGATCACCACGCACAGGAAAACGTGGTCCGCTGGGGAAGAAGCGCTCACCGCGAAACTCTACCTGCGGTGGGAGAAAGCGCTCAACAAAGCCTCCGCCACGGGGTCCGTTACCTGCAAAAGCAGGACCCCGTCGGGCACGCTCTCTACGAGGTTTACGCCTAGGAGCCTGGGGCTCAACTGCTCTAGCGTCTCTCCTCGGAGCTCTCTCCTGCCTAGGCCTAACAAACTGAGGTGCTGGACCTCTAGGCCTAGTCTCCCTCCTAGGGGCTCTCTCCTGCTGCCTAGGCTGGGTATGCTTCCCTCCAGACCTAGCAGCTCTCCCCTGAGGCTTCGGAGCATGTCCACCACGAGCTGGGTGAAACATGTCCGGGTTCTGCATCTCCCTAGCTCGGCGCGCCTCTCTCCTGCGCCTAAAGCAGAACTCACTCAGGTGACCATCCCGCCCACAAAAGTCACACTGAAACCTCACCGCGCGCAAAGGGGGTTGTTGGTTTGCAGGGATGTGGGTATGGTTCACCTTGCCCTTGCCCTTCTGTGGCAACTCCTCTCGGATGGGTGGCATTGTGTCAAGCTTGTTCTTTAGGTGATTGGGCTTGGGTTGCCATTGTGGATTCTTGGGTGGAGCCTTGGGGGGTTCAACTACAACTCCATCCTTGGTGACAGGCTTGGCAGGCTCTTTGGGTGGAAGCTTGGTTAGTTTGGGAGTAGTGGTGGAGTTGGGCTTCTCACAGGGGTTCAGACCACTAGACTCTCCAATCTTACCAAAAGCTGAAAGATCAATACTCTGGCCAAGACCTACACCAGGAGCCCCAGCAGCTCGCTTGAATTGGGAGATCATCATCCCGAGCTGAGGCTCACCACAAGACACCCATGACAAGACGGTCCGAAGGTATGTGTTTTCCTCCTCGGTACGCACCTTGTCATGCCTCACATTGGCCATCTCCTGCTCCAGGCCCTCACACAAAGCACACCTCTTGACACAAGTGCTATCCGAGCCGGCCTTCTCAAAAGACTCAAGCTTGGCATTCTTCTCTGCCAACTCGGTTTGCAAGACAGGACAAGTCTTGCACGCACCCAACAGCTGCGGTCTAGCTCGGAGCTCATCCACCTCATCTACCAGCGCAGCATACTTACTCCTCAGAGTGAGAAGATCCGTCATGTGCGCGGCGCAACTCTCGCACTCCAATTCCTCCGACACAACCACGGTGGACCGAGCGAACTCAAGCTCCTTCACCGTGTCCTCCCACTTCTGCCTAAACTCCTTGCGCTCTCTAGCGGCACGCCTAAGCAACTTGTCTTGACTAAGGAGGGCAGCAGTCAACTTCTCAACCTCGGAGGAAAGCTCGTCGTAGGTGAGAGATACCTGGGAGGTGTCGTCGTCGTCGTCGTTCCGAGGGGTACGCTCCGGCTCGCCGTCGACCTCATCTCCGAGCGCCATGGTACACAGGCCTTCGTCGCCGGCGAAGAAGCACAAGCCGTTGAACGTGTCCTCCAGCTTCTTCTTCTCGGACTCGTCATCACTCGATCGAGCGGAGTCGTCATCCGAGCCGTCGACGTCGCTGAGCGTGGCGAAGAACGCTCGCTGCTCAGCCTGCTGCTTCTCCAAGTACTTCTTCTTGATGTACTCTTTGTTGAAGCCGCCCCGCTTCTTGTGCCTTGGGGGAACGTGCTTCTCCTTTGTACTTGGAGTCACGCCTGTGGCCGTGATCGCCCTTCCCAAGATGCTTGTTCTTCTTCTTGGGGCAGTCGGCGATGAAGTGGTCGGGGTCGCCGCACTCGTAGCATCCGGTGCGTCCTCCTCCGCGACGACGGTTCATGCGGTTGTTGTGGAACCGCGAGAACCGGTTGGCAAGCAAAGCCAACTCGTCGTCTCCCAAAGACTCCAGCTGGTCCTCTGTCACAGAAAAGAGAGAAGAAAGCGCAAAGCCAGCTGAGGGGTTAGAGGAAGAGCCGGAAACCAAAGCCATGGACGGGCGAGAAGGATTTTCAAAAGAAGCCCTCGCCATAGCATCAATCTCACTGGACTTGAGCTTACTGAAGAGCTCGTCGCAGGTGAGGGTCTCATAGTTCGGCGATTCGATGATTGCCTGAACCTTGGAGTCCCACACCGAACGGTCAAGAGTGTGCAAAAGCTTCAAAGCACGCTCATGATCGTCAAATGGCAACTGCTCTCTGTTAGCCCTCATCCTGTTGACAATCACCTGAAAGCGAGCGAATAAACTTTCTATGCTCTCGCCAGGTTGATGTCTAAAGTTCTCATACTCTCGCTTGAACGACTCGTAGAGTCGGGTTTTGACTTGAGAGGTGCCCTCATGAAAACGCATGAGAGTGTCCCAGATCTCCCGAGCCGTAGCGAGGTGAGAAACACGATCAAACTCACCCATGCTCAAACAAGAGAAAAGAGCATTACGGGCTCGGCTATTGGCATCGTGCTCATCGACCTGCTGTTGAGTCACACGAGCAGCCAAGACCACGTAATCAGGGGAGTTGCAAATATCCCAGATTGAAGCGCCCAAGCTCTGCAAATAGGCCGACATACGTATCTTCCAATACGCATAGTTCGTCCCATCGAAAAACGGCGGTTTGCCCACGCCGCGATCCATGTCGCCTTCGGTGGATCTGGAACCGGCTAAGGTGGAAGATCCTTAACCCGCTCTGATACCAATTGAAGGACCGAGAAGCTACCCGAAAGCGACCAGAGGGGGGGTGAATGGGAGCTTCAAAATTTCCTTGCGGAAACTAGATGCCACTGTCCCAAACTCAACCCCAAATGCAAACCCTAGAGTCGACAGGTGTCCACGACCCTAGATGTAGGGTGGATGCTTCCTAGAAGCACAGCGGGACACTAGACAATCCTAGAAAGCCAACCCAAAAGACGGAACTCGAATCCGTTGACGAACGAACGAACCGCGAACGAATCGGCGCGAAACAGCTACGACCGGACTCTGGCCAGCGTCCGGTCAGCAGAGACCGGACGCGTCCGGTCGTCCAAAATCGGCTCTGGAACCTTACTGTTCGCGACCGGACTCACGAGTACGGAGCGTCCGGTCGTGTACAGTGCGTCCGGTCGAAACCGACAAAGCCAGGAACAGTGCAAGCGTAGCGTCCGGTCGAAATGCAAACAGAGCGTCCGGTCGAGAGCGTCCGGTCAGTACGCAGAAAAGCTTGGCGCCGTGCTCAACGACCGGACTCTGAAAGCGTGCGTCCGGTCAGCCCGACAGAGCGTCCGGTCATCCCGCGACTGCACTGAAACTCCGGCGATTCAACCCGATCTCCTCCGAATCAAGTGCTCTAGGCTTGGGATTCGATCTGAGGAGTCACAAGGAGGTTAGTGAGCTATCTCTAAGAGATCATGGCTCGAACCTAACTCCAAATCGGTGAATCGAAGGAATTCGGGGGAAAGAAGAAAAAGAGACCCGAAACTAAAACTTGATCGATCTCCTAGACCGTGAGGTTAGAGATGATTTCTTTCGGTGGAAAGAAGTGCCTCACGATCTAGAGCAACTCAGTTCAAACGGAATCGTGAAAGATGAACCGAGCACAAAGATCAAGCGACGGGAAAACTCAAGGCACAAAGCAATCCGCGAAGAACATGATGAACATGAAATTAAAACGCGAATTGACACCAAGAGATGGGATCCAAGGTGAGGATACGGCCTCACTTCCTCGAATCAACAGTACACAGAGTGGAGTCTCTCTGCGGATCTCAACTAGCTAAAGCAGGGGATGGGAGAGTGGAAGCCCTAGCAAATGAAAGCTCTAACTGCGATTGGAATTGAGATAGGGAGGAGGGTGTCTCCCCTAGACTACTTATACTAACCTAGCCTAAGTCTATTTCCTACTCTACCCCTCTCTACTCTAATTTACAGAGCGGACCAGCCTAACCCTAAGGCTATTCTAGTCCACCCGCTGGTGGTAGGTAGATCCGACGGCCACGCCCGCACGGTCTTCCGCGTCGCCTCCACGCAACCTTCAGATCGCCGCCACGTGCCGCCACCACTCTGCACCCCCGGTTTTGTGGCCCAAACCGGGAAACCAGCCTTTTCCATCAGCCCCCGGTTTTGAGGCCCAAACCGGGAAACCAGCCTCCAGCCCGAGTTTTGTGGCCCAAACTCGGAAACCCGCAGCGCCCGAGTTTTGAGGCCCAAACTCGGAAACCGGCCCACGCCCAGGTTTTGAGGCTCAACCTGGAAACCGTCGCGCCCAGGTTTTGATGAAGGACGGCCCGATCTTCCGTGAGGTAGCGATAGGTTCGATTGGTGGAGAACTCGACGTGTCGACAAAGCATAGTATAACAAGGAGCATCATTAGTATCACATAACGCAGCAGCAGTAGAAGTTGTAGCAAGAAAAACACCTCCTTTTAACTTAATCTCATTATTGTTAGCAATATTTGTTGGAGGTTTATTTTTATTTTTAATCTCTTTAGCATGTTTAATAATATCCGTAGGAGACAAAGGCAGCAAAGTAATTTTCTTGTCCTTATGTATGATAGTGTATGTATTAGTTCTACCATGGTGTAAAGCATCATTATCAAATTCCCATGGGCGACCTAACAAAATAGAACAAGCTTGCATAGGGACAACGTCAAAATCAGCAGTATCATGATAAGAGCCTGTGAAAAAGCTAATGCGTGCTGATTTAGTTACCTTAGTCATACCATTATTATTGAACCATTGAAGTTTATATGGATACGAATGTTGTCGTGTGGTTAAGCCAAGCTTCTCAACCAAATCCGAACTCACCAAGTTGTTGCAACTCCCGCTATCAATGATGGTGAGAACACGACAACCCTGCACAATGAGATACATGTGGAACAAATTGTGGCGTTGGATCTTCATCTCTTCTTCTTCATGTCCCACACGTGTACTCAACACTCGCTGCACAAGAAGACTAGGATAATCCGCAGCAGCAGCCACAGAGTCAATGGTGATGGTCTCCTTGTCGTGATCGTCCTCGATGGAATCTGCAGCAATGTTAGCAGCAAGAGCTAAATCATCTTCAACATCACTAGTACTTACATATCCATCCTCGGTAGCAATGAAAGCACGACGACTGGGGCAATCCTTCATGACATGTCCCATGCCTTTGCATCGGTGGCAAATGATTGTAGAGCTAGACGAGGAAGATCTAGTAGAAGCACCCGAAGTGGCACCTTTCTTGAATTGTGGAATCTGCACACTAGACAATTTACTTACCTCGGAAGGTGTAGACGGCTGTGGTGCAGCAGGAAGCTTGGGCGTCTCCGGCTCGGAACGTTGCTGAAAAGTCCTCCCAGTGTTATACCTGAAAGGTTGGTGTTGTTTGCGTCCCTGTACTTCTCGTTCAGCTTTAAGAGCAAGATGATATAATTGGCTGAACCTAGTCCAATCTTTGTAATCAAGAATATCCTGGATATCACGATTTAAACCACCAAAGAATCTAGCACTAGCATCATCATCATCTTCATGTATACCACAACGTGCTAAACCAATAAGCAATTCTTGATAATATGCCTCTACTCCTTTATCACCTTGTTTTAAAGTTTGCAGTTTCAAACGTAGATCACGTTGGTAATAAGGAGGAACAAAACGAGATTTCATGCGTTGCTTTAAAGTATTCCAAGTTTGAGGCACAGCAGCAGCATTATTAGCATTGCAAAGATCACTCCACCAGAATAAAGCAAAATTAGTAAACTCACTAGTAGCAAGTCTAACTCTATGCTCAGCAGGAACATTATAAGAATCAAATTTTTGTTGAACAGTAAGTTCCCAATCTAAATATGTCTCTGGATCCATATTACCAGCAAAGGAAGGTAGGCTAAATTTAATTTTAGCAAAAGGATCATTATTATTATTATTACCTCCCATACCGCGACGATTGAAGTTGAGGCGGCGACGAGGACCAGCATCAGCATCCGCATCGTCATCACCAAAAGCATCCGCATCTTCGTCATCACGATTTGGTTGAGGGCGTTGCTCAAGCTGCGTAATGCGGTTGACCAAATTGTTCACGTTGCGTGTCAGCTCGGTCATAAGATTGCGTTGTTCATTCATGAATGTCGTAAGCTCGCCTTTGGACACGCACTCATTGAAGTCCGTCGGAATTCCTGCCATTGTTAGAAGATAGAAAAAAACTACAGCAGCAAAGGATTATCCCTATCAACTAAAGGAACCAAGTGGTGGTGGTAGAAGTGGAACTGGAATGCAAAATCACAGGCGGCTTACCACCGTCTTGCCTGTATTCTTACCAACGCCAAACAAGATCAAACCAAAGTGACGAAGCAATCTGTTGTTGAGCGTGGGTAACAGTTGCAAGATAAACCTGTGCTGACAGAAGTATATGTGGAGCTATAGGTAGGCACAATATGACAGCAAGGATTAGCAATTAACGAAAGCAGATTAGCAAAGTTCAATAAGTATCCAAAGCACAAGTCACAATTGCTGGCTAAGACGTGTGTAGACGTAGCGCAACAAGATGAAACAAAGAACGATGGAAAGAACTCACAGAACAAGCAAAGAATCTGAATTTTTCTTTGTCCTGAATTTTCCCTTGATTTTCCAAAAAGGTACTAGTAGGAATCAAACTTTTTTTATTTTTTCACTATTTTTTTTTTATTTTTCCTTGAACAAGGATCACAAAAGATGTAACCACAAAAATTGGCGCCTGCAACTGAGGTCGGATGTGGTCTACACAAAATCAGCAAGTTCTCTGAAAAGCGTGCTGAAACCTTGTCAATTTTTTTTATTTATTTTCCCGATTTTTTTTTGGCAATTTGGAGGGACCAAACAGGGCGAAGCCGAGTTTGGGTGAGGTCCAAACGGTGTCAAGAATCGCCACAAAAAATTTCAGATTTTTCGGACAAACGAGCGAAAAGTTATGTCTGTTTTACCGAATGTACCTCAAGTTATGTTTTCTGGAAGGCACACACAAAAATCGGCAGTAAGAGCAACTCGGCAGCGGCAGTTAAGGCAAAGCGACCCGAAACTCCAACACCGATCACAAGATCATGCGTCCTTGTGACTAACAACAGAAGGTAGATGCCAGATGATGTAAGGAGGGCTGCGATGCAGGCAAAAATTAGAGCGGTTGGCAACCTGTCTAGGGTTTGCGCGGCGGCGAGAAATTACACAAGGCGGCTAGCGGGCAAGTCGAGTAATGTGGTGGCTTCGACTTGTTGTTTAGGAACGGTGGATGGGATAGCGGCGAAAACAAAGAAACAGCAACGGGCACGATGAACTACGACGACGAACACAACCTAAACCAGCAACAAGACTCGACCACGGACACAAACTCAACAAAGCGAATCTGAAACGAAATTGCAAAGGCACAAAAGGCGATAGGACAGCGGAAATTGAAATATTTTTTGGCTTTTTGTGGACTGTAGGTAATAACAAATATGAATCTAAGGGCAAACGAGATTATACCTCGCGGGAAACCTGAAAAATCCGATACCAATTGATGAAGGACGGCCCGATCTTCCGTGAGGTAGCGATAGGTTCGATTGGTGGAGAACTCGACGTTGGCGATCCGGCTTCAAATCAGACACGATTCGAACCCTGCAACCGTTACACCACTGCTCCGTTGGTTATCAACCAAGCACAACTTGATTGACCTCGCCAAGAAGGCTAATCCTGCAAGCGAATCGAAGAACACAAGCAAGAAGGTAAAGCACGCAATCTGAAATTGCAGATATGAATATCACGAATATATTAGAGGGGTTCAAGAACTCGGTTCCAAAGGACTAATCGACACAGTGGAGGAGATCAAGAACGGGGGCCCTGGATCACTGTAAAAGGATTTGTCACCACAGTTACAATGAACGATTCAGTTTCTCGGTGGAAAACTAAACTCAAAACAAAACCCAAGACCTAACGACGGCGGCGGCGACTAAATATAGGGTTTAGGTCGTCGCCCCTGCTGGACGCGCCCCCTAATGGGCTCCAAGACGATACACGGCCCAACGGACCAAAATACGGTGACGCAGCACCCTGGCAGATTCTGGACGCTGACTTGTTTCGACGATTCCCGTTGACTCCGGACGTATTTTGACGTGATTCCAAAGCCATTGGTTAGCTTATCAAATTATCTTTCCAAGCATATCTGGTTCGTCGAAAACGGAGTCCGTATGCATCCGGGGCGTTGATTTTACTCGGGACTGCTCCTGAATTCCGAGGGTGACGTGTAAACTGAGTTGGAGTCGGATTGCAACTTGGGGAAGACCATGGCGTCGGTGAGTCCAACTTGGCGATGTCCTCATCATCCTCCCCTTCTTGAATTGGAGTCGTCCTCGACTCCATCTTGGCGATGTCCTCATCAGGTTTTGTGGCTCAACCTGGAAACCCAGCACCCAGGTTTTGAGGCCCAAACCTGGAAACCGTCCACCGTTGGTTTTTCCCGGGCTCTACCAACAAACCGGCGTCGTAGAGGGGATGCACCGCCTGTGCACCCCTTCCACCGACATGATCGCACTTCTCCGCTTGTCGCTGTCGCAGGCTGCCAGCCACCACAGCTGATCCTCCGGCCTCCAGTCCATCAGTCCAAGTCCACGTCCGCCCTTCACCGTCCGATACATCGGCATGGCACGTCCGCCGCACGGCACGCCCATCCTTCATCGCGCCCGGTCCGTCGGCACGACACGTCGCAACTTGACCTTCACCCGCCATCGACCACTGTCTCCGTGCTCGACACCTGCACAACACAAGCCAAAGAACATGCGCATCATCTCCGTTGACAATCACTCATCACACAGAGACTCGGCATACACCCATGTATCCGCACAAAGCAAAGGGACCCGACTGAATTCTAGACAATAATCACGCAATGTAGCAACCATCCATAAAAGCTGCGAAGCACAAGAAGCAGCGGCAACATACTCAGCTTCAGTAGTAGACTAGGCTATGTTCGATTGTTTGCGAGAAGACCACGAAACCAGTGAAGAACCAAGAAATTGACAAGTCCTAGAAGTAGACTTGCACTCAAGCCGACAAGCAGCAAAATCCTCATCGGAGTAACCACAAAGCGAGAGGATCGAAGAAGAAGAGTACCAAAGTCCGAACTCAGGGGTGTATCAGAGGTACCTCATGATGCGCTTGACTGCTTGCTTGTGGGAAGTCCGAGGGGACGCCTGAAAGCGAGCACACAGACACACAGAAAACTGTATGTCTGGCCTCGTTGCCGTTAGGTACAGGAGCGAGCCAATCATGCTCCTATACTCCTTCTGGTCAACTACCTCTCCGTCCTAGTCTGCGTCCATCACAATAGTCGTCGCCATGGGCGTTGTAAGAGGCTTGGCCTCGCCCATGTCGAACTTCTTCAGGATGTCCTTCATGTACTTGCCTTGATGCACGAATGTCCCATCTCGGGTTTGCTTGATTTGCAACCCGAGGAAGAAGGTAAACTCACCCATCATAATCATCTCAAACTCCCTGCTTATTGTATCTGCAAACTTGGCAACAAGTGCATGAGAGGAGCCACCAAAGATGATATCATCCACGTAAATCTGAATTAAAAGGGTGTCATTGCCTTGCGTGTGGAGAAAAAGAGTCTTATCTACCCGACCCATTTTAAAACCCTTGGAAAGCAGAAAAGTTTTCAAACGATGATACCATGCTCTCGGGGCTTGTTTCAAACCATATAAAGCTTTTGTAAGTTTAAAAACATGGTTTGGAAACTTGGGACTCTCAAAACTAGAGGGTTGTCTCACATAGACCTCTTCCTCTATATACCTGTTCAAGAAAGCACTCTTGACATCCATTTGGTATAGCTTAAAACCCTTCGAAGCTGCAAAAGCTAGAAGGATCCTAATGGCTTCTAAACGGGCTACAGGGGCAAAGGTTTCCTCATAGTCTATCCCCTATTTTTGGCAAAAACCCTGGGCTACTAGCCTAGCCTTATTCCTCACTACCATCCCGTGCTCACCCTGTTTGTTTTTGAAAACCCATTTGGTACCTATAGGGTGGCATTCTAGTGGAGGTGGAACTAGGGTCCAAACTTGGTTTCGCTCAAAGTTCTCTAACTCCTCATGCATGACATTAACCCAATTAGGATCAGAAAGAGCGTGTCCAACATCTTTGGGCTCAAAAGAAGCAACGAATGCAGAATGAGCAAAGTGTGAGATTTCATACGCTCGCAATCGCGTGACTCGCTGGTCGATGTCACCGATCATCTGCTATGGGGGGGTGCGCATGCTGAACACTTCGAGGCGCTTGCCTCGCCGAAGTAGCCTCCCCCTCACCAGATGGTGTCGCTCCTTCAGGTGCTGCCGGTGCTTGCTGGATAGGTGGCTCAAGAGGACCCCAAGTAGTGGAAGTAGTGGGATCGGGTCGTCCAGCAGACATCGTTGTCGCGGGGTCGAATGGGGTAGCCAGTGGAGTTGGCTCGGGTTCACCCCAATCGGCGTCTTCCTGCTCCTCCTCCACAAAGATCGTCTCTCCCATCTCCTGATCTCCTGCAACATCAAAAGCAGAGGAGATACAAGGCATAGTCTCGTTGAATGTGACATCGCAGGTCTCCACTATCCAGTTAGTCTCAAGGTTAAGAACTCGATAAGCACGCGAATGTAAAGCATAATCAAGAAACACACCATCAGCAGAGCGAGATTCAAATTTATCCAAATTGCCTTGCTTCAGGATAAAGCACTTGCACCCAAACACCCTAAAGTGAGACACCTTGGGTACCCGTCCAAAACGCAGCTCATAAGAAGTCTTCTTGATGAAAGCCCAAAAAAAAGTGCAATTTGCAACATGGCAAGCGGTGTTGATTGCCTCGGCCCAAAAATGCCTAGGAGTCCTATGCTCATCGAGCATCGTCCTGGCCATTTCAACAAGGGTCTGGTTCTTGTGCTCAACAACACCGTTCTGCTGGGGGACATAAGGAGAAGACAACTGATGCTCGATTCCATGAGAAGAGAAGAAAGAGGCAAACTGGGAGTTAACAAACTCAGTACCATTATCGCTATGAATTGCTCTAATAGTATTAGGGGGAAACTCAGATTTTAACCTCAAGATTGAATCACGAGCAAAAGAAAAAGCTTCGTCCTTAGCCTCCATGAAAAATACCCAAGAGTACCTCGAGAAATTGTCAACGATCACTAGAACGTACCACTTCCCACCCGTTGAGCAAACCCGAGCTGGACCAACAGTGTCCATATGTAAAAGCTCACCGGGTTGCCTGGTCATCAACTGATTAACAGGTGGCTGAGAAGCAGCAACCATCTTCCCGTGACGATAAGGATGGCAAATAAGGTCCTACTGAAACTTAAGCTTGGGCAATCCTTGGATTAAGCCAAGTGAGCTAAGCCCTGCAAGCAAGTCAAAGCTCAAGTGACCAAGCCTCCTATGCCACTTCCACAAATCAGAAGAAGGACTAGCCATTAAACATCTAGCAGAGCCGAACGAGCGAGAAAAATCGGCTCTGAGAACACGTCTAAAAGGGACAACCCAACAAACAAGGTCTCCTCGAGAGTCCAAAACTCGACTCAAACCCTTCTTAAAACGCACTTCAAAATCATCTTCAAGGAGTTGCGAAACGGAAACCAAATTAAAATGCAAGTTAGAAACCAAAGCAACATCCTTGAGAACGAAGTTTTCATTGAGCCGAATAGCTCCATGAGAAACAACCTTACCTCTACCACTATCCCCGAAAGTGATGTACTCCTTGTGCACCACGGGGTCTAGGCTAGAGAACCATTCCTTCTTTCCGGTCATGTGGCGCGAACACTCGGAATCCATGAGCCACATGTTCTCCAACCGAAGTTCTTGCATCAATAGAAAGGCAGGAAGTGAGCGTATGTCAAAACACTGGGGTTAGTATACTGAGAAGGATACCAGTGCTGTGTCATAGGCCCAAAAAAGTGTTAGAAGCAACACCAAACTGTCCTCGTCCCATGGGTGGATAGCGATCACCACCAAACTGAAAAGGTGGTCTGCTATGGAACGGAAAACCTCCAAACTCACCACTATGTCCCATTTGAGCAAAGCGATCACCACCAAGCTGAAACGGTGGTCCGCTATGGGACGGAGCAGCAAAGCCTCTTACACCCGGCTCACGGTCGTATTGAGGACGACCGAAACCGCGTCGGGCACGACCACCACCCCATGGTCTAGCTTCCTAGGCCTTGCCGCCTAATGGGGTGCACCTCCAGGCCTAGTTCCCTGCCTCTGAACTCCCCAACCTTGCACACCATGGAGAAGGTGGTACCTGGCCTGGCTGTTCCGCTCCATCTCCCTCCTAGCCGCTCTCTTCCTCCGAAAGCAAAACTCAACCAGGTGACCCTCGCGGTGACAGAACTCGCACTCAAACCTCACCACTCTCTTGGGTTGTTGGTTTGATTGGTTGCGAGGGTTGTTCACTTTGGCTGGCTTCTTGCCCTTCGGAAGGGGATCACTAGAGTGGCCAGGAAGGGTGTCAAGTGTGTTCCTAAGATGATTAGGTTTGGGAACCCACACTTGCTTGCAAGGTGGAGCCTTGGGAGACTCAACAAGGATACTATCCTTGGTGATAGGCTTAGGTCGCTCAGGTGGGGTGATCTTGATAAGCTTAGGGAGAGTGGATGGTTTTTCACTCGGGTCTACACCACTAAACTCACCGATTTAGCCAAAAACACTAGAGCCCTCACCACCTGAAGCAAAGCCTACTCCTGGACCGCCAGTTCCCCTCTTGAACTGACTGATCATCATGCCCAACTGCGGCTCACTGCATAAAACCCAACTTAGGATGGACCGAAGGTATGTGTTTTCCTCCTCGGTTTGCATCCTGTCATGCCGACAGTTGGCAATCTCAAGCTCCATCGCCGCACATCGCTCACATGGAGCGGACAAGGTGCTAACTGAGCTGGCCTTCATAGCTTCAGCAAGCCTAGCACTAACCTCTGCGAACTCAGTTCGCATGCCTGGACAGGCCTTGCATGCACCCAGCAAAGAAGGCCTCGCCTTCACTTCCTCTAGCTCCTTCCTCAGGGTGACACAAACTTTGCACTCACCAACCAAGTCTAGCCTACCCTTCAGCTCATCATATACCTCGATCAAAGAGGCATACTTAGTTTGCATGGTGGCAAAGTTGGTCATATGCATCGTGCACTCATCACACTCCTCCTCGGTCACCTTCACCTTGGTCCTAACACTGTCAAGCTCTTTAAGCGCCTCTACCATTTTAGCCTTGAACTCGTTGCGTTCTCTAATGGCACGCTTAATTTGCTTGTCTTTGCCGAGGACTATGTCAGCTAAGGCATCGCGCTCACCGACAAGACGATCAACAAGAGAAGAGGACGATACCTCAGAAGTGTCATCGTCGTCGTTGGTGTCGGCGTCTTTGTCCTGACACTTGCGGTCCTCCTCATCCAACGCCATGGTGCAGAAGCCCTTGGAGAAGTTGCCGAAGAAGCAGAGTCCGTTGAAATGGTCTTCAGTCTTGTGCTCGGACCCATCGTCGCTGGAGTCACCGTTGGAGCTCTTCTCGATGTCGCTGATGGAGGCGATGAAGGCGCGCCGGCCGGCATCGAAAGCCTTCTCCACGTCCTCCCGGTGATAGCCACACTTCTTCTTCCTCGCGGCCTTGTTCTCTGGCTTGGCCCTGCGCCTGGAGTTGCGGTTCTTGCCGGGGAAGCTCTTATCGCGCTTGGGGCAGTTCGTGACGAAGTGATCCGGATCTCCGTATCCGTAGCAGCCCTCACGTGCGCCACCACGCCGACGATTCAGGCAATTGTTTTGGAACCGCAAGAACCGGGTGATGATGAGGGCGAGCTCGTCATCGCCCAATGCCTCCACCTGCTCCTCTGTCACTGAAAGCAAAGAAGACAAAGCAAAGAGAGTTGATGAAGCTTCAGCGGAAAGAGTCGATCCACCCTTGCCTGAGCCCAAAGACATGAAATGAGAAGATGGGTTCTTCAGCTTGGCCTGAGCCAAGTGATCGATCTCGGTGGACTTGAGCTTGCTGAATAGCTCGTCCACGGTGAGGGTGTCATAAGATGGAGACTCAATGATAGTTGACACCTTCACCTCCCATACCTTCCGATCCAGGGCATATAGAATCTTGAGTGCCCTCTCATGATCATCATAAGGTAGGTTGGTCCGATTGGCACGCATCTTGTTCACAATCGTTTGAAACAAGCGAACATAGCGTCAATCGTCTCTCCCTCCATCTGAACAAAGTTCTCGTATTCCCGCTTGTATGTCTCAAAGAGTCTGGTCTTGACCTGGACAGTCCCCTCGTGATAGCTCTCAAGCCTCACCCAGATCTCTCGAGCAGTCTGAAGCTTGGAAACACGCTCGAACTCAGAAAGGGAGATGTTGGCCAAAAGCGCGTTACGAGCCTTGGAGTTGGCCTCGTGCTAGTCAATCTGGATCTGACCCATACGAGCCGCAAGGACCTCGTACTCAGCATTCTCGCATATTTCCCAGACAGAAGATCTGATGCTGCAGAGATAAGCACGCATCCAAATCTTCCAATACGGACAGTTTGTCCCATTGAAATAGGGAGCCTTGCCGTTCCCTCGATCCATGTCGCCCTTAGGATCCAAAACCAATTAAGGTAGAGTAGATCCCTTAACCAGCTCCAATACCAATTGAAAGACCAATTGAGTGGGAGCCTCAAATTTCAACTCGTGAAATGAATGGTCCTTGTCCCAGAGAGTCACCCCAAAAGCAAGACACAAGCTAGCTAGTATCCACAACCCTAGATGTAAGGTGGATGCTTCCTAGAAGCACAGTGGGATACTATGCAACCCAAAAAGTCTAACGCAAAAGCCAGAAACCAAATCCAAAGTCGGACGAACGAACTGCGGACGAAACAGTGAACCTGTCACTGCATGAGACGCTAGCAGCGTCCGATGCTAACCCAGTGGATGCGTTCGATGCAAACAGGGTGTGAAGGACCTTACTGCATGACCATCGGACACTGCTATAGTGTTAGCTCAGCGTCCGATGCTCTGACCCCGACGCGTCCGATGAACAACGGCGTGTCCGATGCCCAGCGTCCGATGCTCACTCAAAAGTGCAGTTCTCTGACACGTGGCAACAGAGCGTCTGATGTGATGAACTCAGCGTTCGATGCTCACGATGTCAGCATCCGATGCCCCTGACAGCAGTGTTGTTCTTCGCCGATTCAAACCGATCTCCTCCAAATCAAAATCTCTAGGGCTAAGACTCGAGCTGAGAGGTCACAAGGATGTTAGTGAGCTACTCCGAAGAGATCATGGCTCGAACCTAACTCCAAATCGGTGAATCGAAGAAGTTTAGGGGAAATCGGAAGAAAACCGTTCCAACACAAGAATCGACCGATCTACTAGCTCGTTTGGATTGAGAGAGATTCCTTCGGTGCAAAAATGCGCCTCATGATCTAGAACAAGTTAGTTCAAGTGGAATCGAATACCGTCCCTCAGAGAGGGAGAACGCAGCAAATCTCCAAGAGGGCAAAAGCCAAAGCGCGAAGAACACAAAACAAAACGTGAGTTGATCTTGATTTCCAGCCGAAACTTCTCCACACGAGGAGATAACGAGATTACTGTCTCGTTTTCTCAAAATCCAAATACACAGAGGTATGATTAGACGTCTCTGTAGATCATAGGCAGCAAGGTATGATTGGAACCTAAGCGAGGGCTTCGGATACATGGGTGTATGCCGAGTCTCTGAGTGATGAGTGATTGTCAACTGGGATAATGCGCATGTTCTTTGGCTTGTGTTGTGCAGGTGTCGAGCACGGATACAGTGATCAAAGGCAAGGTGAAGGTCAAGTAGAGACATGTTGTGCCGATAGACCGAGAGTGGCGAAGGGCGGACGTGAGGCTTGGACTGAGGGACTGGTGGCTCGAGGATCAGCTGTGGTGGCTGACAGCCTGGGACAGCGACGAGCAAAGACTTGCGAACACGGTGTTGCCTGGGTCATGGACTTGGGGACACATGTCGGTGGGCATGGTGCATGGGCGGTGCATCCCATGTATGGCTCGGTTTGGTGGTTGAGCCACAGAAAAACCACCGAGTGGACGGTTTCCAGGTTTGGGCCTCAAAACCTGGGCGCTGACGGTTTCTGAGTTTGGCCACAAAACTCAGGCTGAGGACGGTTTCCAGCTTTGGGCCCCAAAACCTGGGTGATGCGGGTTTGCTGAGTTTGGGCCACAAAACTCAGGCGATGGACGACTGGTTTCCCGGTTTGGGCCTCAAAACCGGGGGTTGGTCGTGAAGGCTGGTTTTCCGGTTTGGGCCTCAAAACTGGGGGCGAAGTCCAGGAAAAGGACGAACGGAGCGGTGGCGGCACGTGGCGGCAATCGGTGAGGTTACGTCGAGGCAACGCTACCAGTTGTGCGGGCGTGGTCGTCAGATCACCAGCATCTTCGAGTTGGTCCAGAATAACCCTAGGGTTTAGCTGGTTCCCTCTGTAATTAGTTAGGGGTAGAGTGGGAATTAGAATTAGGATAAGTAGAGGGAGACACCCACCTCCTATTCCATCTCAGCCATTTGCTCTTTGCCTTCTAGGTTTTCCTGCTCTCCCAATCCCCTGCTGTAGCAACTGAGATCCGCAGAAAACCATACCTCTGTGTACTGGAGATTTTGAGGAAGTGAGACCGTAATCTCACTGTTGTAGCGTGTGGTAGCCACACGGTTGCAGATCGATGACTTGATTCGAGTTTTTTTTCGTGTTCTTCGCGTTCTTCGTTTCTCCGCGATTTTCCCATCACTCGATCTCCCTCTCTACTGCGTCTTTGTGAAATCCGTTTGAATCAACTTGTTCTTTATAGTGAGGAGATCATTTCCACCGAAGGAATTCATCTAACTCCTCACGAACAAGTAGATCGGGTTGATTTCGTTTTCGTGGCGCTTTTTCGTTCATACTCCTTCTCCTTCGATTTCCTGGTGATTGAGTTGATTTGAGCGGATGATTTCTTGAGGATAGTCTCCTAACTACCTCGTGAGCATCTTCTCCAAGTTTGGGAACAAGGGATTGTGATTTGATTTGATTTTGGTAGGATTCGTGTGAGAGGCGACCAAAATCGCCTTCACTGGGCACTCGCGGACAGTCCGCCAGTGCCACCGCGGACAGTCCGCCAGTCGGGCTCCAACCGAGCAGTGGTCGCGTAGCTCGGCTGTGTTTTGCTTCGGGTGACCGCCGGACAGTCCGCCGTTGACAGGCGCGGACAGTCTGGGCCCGAGCAGGGAGACTTCAGCAACTGTGCTGTTTCGGGGAGTTTGCCAGCGGACAGTCCGCCATCCCCCCGCGGACAGTCCGCGGTTGAGCCGGACAGTCCGGAACCATACGGACGGACTGTCCGGGAATCGGCTGTGTGTTGCGGTTTAGTGCGTTTGCTTTCCCGGCTTCTCCGCTTGGTTTCCGGACTTCTCGTTTGACCCTATTGTTCACCTAGGAACCTCTCTAGGTATCTTTGCTACTTGTTAGCATCTGTATTTAGGGATATCTCGACGTAGGCTTCAATCTACGTTCGGGACTAGGTTTTAGGGGTTGAACTTGTTCTGGTGCTTTTGCCGATTGACTTGCTATCGCTTTGTGGTGCTCCGCTGTGATCCTAGGGATCATCCACCCTCGTCCAAGGGTCATGAGCATCACGGTTTCGATCGAAGCTTTGGGGGTTGATTTTGGGACAAAGGCCAAAGTTTCGAGAGAAATTTTTGAGCTCCCATTCACCCCCCCTCTGGTCGTCTTGCTATTGCATTCTCGGTCCTTCAAGGGCTAGATAGAGAAAGCTTAGGAACAAATGGCTGCCAGGATAGAGAGAGAGGAGGGGCGCCTCTTTTATTTATAGTGTAATAACAATAGTCCCCTTCTACCCCTAGATACAAGAGCGAAGCGGCCATCCCTAGGGGTATCCCGGTCCAACTCTGCTGATTGACGATCCGACGGCCACACACCTTCCTCATCCTTAGCTTTGCCTCGACGCAAGCCTCAGGATCCCGCCACGTGCCGCCCTATCGACCGCCGCGCCTTCCTCGTGGATAGCTTCGCTGACGCGCCAGCCTCTCCATGCCGCCACGCGTCGATCGTCCTTTTTGGACCTCCCCCCAGTTTTGAGGCCGAAACCGGGAAACTTGGACCACCCCCCGGTTTTGAGGCTCAAACCAAGAAACTTGTCCTCTGGCTGAGTTTTGTGGCCCAAACTCAGAAACCCGCGAGCCCAGGTTTTGAGGCCCAAACCTGGAAACCGTCCTCGCCGAGTTTTGAGGCCCAAACTAGGAAACCCGCCACCCTGAGTTTTGAGGCCCAAACTCGGAAACCGTCGAGGGTAGTTTTTCGAGTTTGAACTACCAAACCCGCTCCGTAGACGGGATGTGGTTTGCACACCCCGAGTTCCAGCAACGATGTCGGAGCATGTCCAGCCTCCAGGCCGGGCACAGTGCATTCGCCTTCCTTCTCGGCCTCCCGCCAAGTGTCACGACGCCATCACCTTCCTCCCGACACGGCCGATGCACCGCACATCCCCATGTGCTCTTGCTTGTCGATGCCACGTGCCAGCTACCACAGCTGGTCCTCAGGTCTCTCGGTCCGTAGTCCAAGCCTTACGTCCGCCCTTCACCGCTCCCGGTCCGTCGGCACGACACGTCTCTACTTGACCTTCACCTCACCTTTGACCACAGTCTCTAAGCTCCACACCTGCACATCAACACAGCCAAGAGACATGTTGCCCGTTGACCGATCACTCATCACTCAGGAAGGGAACCACAAGGGCACATATCAACCTTGTGTTCGCATAGTGCCTCCACACTCTTCGCAAGTCATGCGAGAATCATGGATGTGCATGACTTCCTTCTTCTCTTGGTGTCGTTCGTCGAGCTTCTTTATCAGTAGGTGCATCTGAGCAGACAACATGTCTACTTCTTTTGAGTTGATGCATTCCTCCTCTCTTCTTTGGTTGAGTGCATTCTTTTGTTCCATCCTTGGTTGGAAGCTATCTTCTCAATGAGAGTTGTTGCCTCTTTGATAGTGAGTGACAAGAACGATCCTCCAGCAGCTGCATTGATATTATCACGGGCACTCAAAGTGAGCCCATGGTAGAATGTCTGCATAAGTAACCAATTCTCCATCCCATGGTGTGGGCATTCTGATATTTTGTCTTGAAAGCGTTCCCATGCCTCAGGGATAGATTCATCATACTGCTGCTGAAAAGTTGAGATCTTTGCTCGTAGGGCATTCGTCTTGCCTACGGGAAAGAACTTTGCTAGGAAAGAAGTGGAGCAAATCTCCCATGTAGTGTTTTTTTCTTTGTTGGTGTAGAACCATTGCTTCGCTCTTCCAAAAAGTGAGAATGGGAATAGGCGGAGGTATATGGCGTCCTTATTTACTCCTTTGATAGTGAAAGTGTTGCAGATCTCTAGAAAGTGTTGGAGATGGGCACTCCCATCTTCATGTGCTTTCCCACAAAACTGGATAGCTTGCACCATGCTAATTAGAGAAGGCTTGAATTCGAATCCCTCGGTTCCCACATTGACTGTTGGTCCAGTTCTGATGTTGGCAGTGGTTGGCGCAAAGAAATCACGAAGAGTCTTGTCAGCCATGTCTTCTAACACTGGTGTTGTGCTTCTTGCCTGAGTGTCTTCGGTCAACGTGGTTGGAGAATTCCTGAGCTTGGTTTTGGCTTTGGCTTTTCGGATCAAAACTTCAGGATTGTCAACGTAGTTTTCCGATCAATCAAATCCAGTCATACATCACCCTGCAATAAGATATTCAAGAAATAGACAAAGGATAGGGTGAGCCTGTTTGAGTGAAGATCAATAGTGTGTCTTGATTATCACAAACATGTGTGTAGATTTTTTCCTAGGTATTCAACTTATGTCCTATTATCTCCTATTCTTCTCTTAGAAACTCAGAGAACTCAGTGATATGGCTCCGGCAATGGGATTTCCTTAAGGGATTTCCCAAACATCGGGGAATGTGCTTTGGAATCACACATTTGGTTCCCCAGCAACGGCGCCAGAAATGTTTGTTGACATCTCTTAGCATCACTTCATATAATGGCGCTAGAAATGTAGGTAGACAAATCTAACAATATTACCTTTAATGTTAGGCTATCACCACTAGCAGCGACACTAAAGACGTGGATTGTATTTATGATCTTGCCCTTATAAAATATGAAATAAGATTATCCGCAAGCACACAGATAAAATACATCCGCTTTAGCATTTCACCAAGGAGAGTTTCCAAGGTATCGTTATTTATAATGGAGCCATTCATATCATGAGTTAAGAGAATGACAGGAGATAAACATCTACAACTATGACACACACATGTATGATTATGATAAGAGTTCCACTAGATCTGTACTCAACACAAGAATCAATCATAAATGATAAATAAGATAAATGATATAGAACATAGTAAACCATAAAGAGTTCCAACAGAGCATTCCCATCCAAGGTTAGATCATAACTAGAACTAGAAAGAGACAGATTAACTTCCTAATATGGTTCTAACTATAGGTCATAGACTACGTCAATTAGTGCAATTATGTTTAGCAATCATGGTTAGAATAACTTATATTTATACGCAGGAGACATATCATGCAGGGAGGATCAGATCCAGAGTCTATCCCCTCCGGGTGACTAGGTCTTGCTAGTCCTATATTCGGGGAGTGGAATACAAAGGACTCAACGAGGCTATAAGAGTCACCCTCGCGATCTACCACTTGTTGGCCCGGAATAAAGGGTGCATTCGCAGGTAAACAACGTATAAGCACCATGCTTACACAATGTTGACCACTCACCCCGCGATCGACAGAATGAACGCTATACGAACAAGAGCATAAACATAGAGATACCCTAGCTATGCTAGACATATAATCAAAGTAGACGATGAACATTATAATTATGAACACGAAATAGTAACAAGTCATGATAGGTATCAACTAGAACACGAAGTAGAAGATGAATAAGAACTAGATGAACAATTAGAAGTAGATTAGAAGCACTAGGATGAACTAGAAAGAAAATTAGAACTTGATTAGAACACAGATATGAACTAGAGAGATTAGAAGATGAACTAGAACACAATTAGAACACAAAGATGATGAACTAGAAGTCAATTAGAAGAACAATTAGAAGAACAATGTTGATACAAGAGAGAAGACAAGGCTAATTACCTAGCTCCTCTTGACTAGATCCAGAATCCGAGCTTCCCTCGACTCTTCTAATTTTATTCTAGCTACGCCCTTGGATGGTGGAGCTCCTGGTTGTCTAGGCTATCTCTAAACTAAACGATTGATCGAGTTATGATTTGAAGATGAAGATGATACCAGGAGGGGGGTCTGGGGTTTCTTATATAGCCTGGTGGGATGAACCACAACCCTTAGATCAAACCGACCTTGAACAGTGGTCGAGATACGTCGAAGAGCTCGATTAGGTCACGCTCCACGAAGACGGGTTGTAGAGGAGCCTTGCCCAGGTCGACCGGCCTAGGGGTGGGGTCATCCGGCCCCACCTGGCAGCCCCTAGGTGGTTGCTTCGCCGAGATGTCTTCTGGGACCTTCCTTTCTCTCCTAGAGTCCTTGTTCGATTGGTTTGCACAATGAGTCGTGGAGTGGTTGGATTCCTTGTCGTCTTCTTCCTGTCTAGTGCCTAGATAATTTTGTTATTCTGTAGCTGTTGGAATCTTGTCTGTTACACCCCTGATCTTTGTCTAGATAATGCTTCTAGAGGGTTCCAGAGTCTCCTTGGTCGTATTCATCGAGGACTCTCGCTCCGAGGCTCCAAACACTACTACAGAAAGGGCCTTTAGCCCCGGTTGAAATGGGCCTTTAGCCCCGGGTATCTCAACCGGGGCTAAGAATCCGGGACTAAAGGTCCCGGCCTTTAGTCCCGGGTGCTTTCAACCGGGGCTAAAGGTCCAGAGAGGAAAAATAAATGTGTGCTGTGTGAGATTCGAACTCAGCACATCTCGCCTCAGGCACGCCTACCAACTGAGCTACGCAACCCATGTGATGTAGTTCTGGACGTTTTACTTTTGAATTCACTCGGGAAGGACCTTTAGCCCCGGTTGGTAACACCAACCGGGGCTAAAAGGACCTTTAGTCCCGGTTGGTACCACCAACCGGGGCTAAAAGGTGACCCTTTAGCCCCGGTTGGTATTACCAACCGGTACTAAAGGTCCAGGATTTTTAGTTCAGGTTGGTAATACCAACCGGGGCTAAAGATTCACCTTTAGCCCCGGTTGGTAATACCAACCGGGACTAAAAGTCTTTAGCCCCGGACGCAAATTTTTGCCGAGACTAAAGTCCAGTTGGTGGATCGTCCAAAGGCCTGTTCTCTAGTAGTGAAATATGGCAAGTGGTATGTCCGTTGCGATCGTCTCGACGAGCTCGTCATAATAGTGTGCTCTGATTCTTCACTTGAGATACTTTCTGATGATGAAATATTGAATATCCTGCAAAACAAGTGAGAACAACACAACTTGTGGAACTCGTTAGAATCAAACCTTATAGCGACACTCTTTGGATCATTGCAGGTCATTTATGAGGTTAGTTAACGGTTTAAAATAGGAGTTATCTACCGTCAACAGCTGGTGAGTCCGATCACTGTACAGAGAGGTACAAAACTGACCAGACACAACGTAGTCACTGTTCACCCAGTGATTATGACCGGACGCAGCCGACTGGACGCTGTAGTGTTGCGACCGTACGCTCCGTGTGTAGAGTCTGGTCATGAACAGAGAGGTTTCAGTAAGGTATTTGCTGGACTGGACGCGTTCGATCCCTACTGACCAGACGCACTGAGAGTCCAGTCAGTACATGATTTGCGGGTTTTCGTCCGCAGTTTCTTTGGTGTGTTTTCGATTTGCATTCTGACTTTTGCGTTGGGATTCTTGGGTCTTGTGGTGCCCCGCTGTGTTTCTTGGGAGCATTCACCCTACATCTAGGGTCGTGGACATTACTGAAGCTTCGCTTTGCTTTTTGGGGTTCGAGTTTGGGGCATCGACCATCCATTCCTGAAGAAGAATTTGAGGCTCTCATTTACCCCTCTATCGCTCTTTTCAGTCCCAACTAGATAGATAGATCCTAGTAGAAAACAATGATTCTAACTAAAATGTCCATCATGGTAATCTACTTTCTTCATCCTAAACTACAAGACGTTTTAATATTTATAGATACATATCTTCTATAATATATCTAGATATAATATATATCTAGGTATATAGGAAAAACAATAAATCTAGAAAAAACAAAATATCTTATAATTTGAAAGGGAGGGGGTATAGGATATGTTTCAGACATATTAGAGCATCTCCAATAGATTGGAAAAATGACTTGTTATCCTTGTTTTATTGGGAAAAGAAGAAAAAAACGTTCTCCAACAAATTGGTATATGACTTGCTAAATTTTTCCAAGTTGGAATCGGATGCCATCTGCTTGCTATATTTACCAAGTCAGCTTCACTTGCTATCCGGCGTTTCTACGTTATTTTTACCAAGTTGGAATCCGCCGCCACTTCTCCCGCGCCTACTTTTCTATGTTATTTTTACCAAACTTTTGAAGATACATGAAAAATTTACTTGCCAAAAGTTTTAGCAAGTTGCTAAATGACAACTTTTCCGAAGTCAATTTTTTCAAACAATTGGAGACACTCTTAGTTAATGGTGAGCATGTGAGTTATTTGCAAGGAAGCTAATTGTTATTCGCTGATTACATGAGTTTTTTTTCCTTGAAGACATGTGTGTGTATGTGTATTGTTATTTCTTATAATTTTTATAATTATTTTATTCTTGCAATGATATTTTTTATAGAGACGTGTCTATTCCAAGTGTATGTCTACCAGTCTTGAAAACGATGTGTTTTGCGCTTGTAATTTACTTTTAGATAGACATGGTAATTTGTTTTGTGTGAATGCCAACGATCTCAAATTTGTGAACACTACGTTCCAGCGCATCAGGGAGGAGGGTGAGGCCTGGGTATCCGCCGGGTTCAGGGCCTGGCCGGCAACCCTTCTATCGGCTTAGGTAGTGTAGTGTCTCTTTTTCTAGCCGCGCAATTAGTTTTCTTTCTAGTATGACTGTTGCACCACCGTTAAAGCCCACGCCTTATGTTAGTGTTCCCTGGCTACTCCTTTGGCAACTTGCCATTTGGACGTTCGGTTAGAGCATCTCCAACGGTCTTTCTAAATCTCACTCTCTAAACCATAATTTAGAGAGTCATTTGTATAAAAATCGTTTTCTATATCTTTGCAATCTCCAACCGTTTTTCTATATCTAGCGTACTCTCTAGAGAGCCATTCTCGTCTTCTATTTTTGGCTAGCGAAAAATCCGGAATAGAAGATGACTATATTTGGACAACCATTTAGATAAGCTGTTGGAGTGTAATTTTTTGTCAAAATCTCTATTACTAGCATTTAGGCTTATGTGCTCAAATTTCCAACTTCTGTTAACGAGAAGCACGTGCCAATGCCATATTTTCGAAAAAAATGCCAACGATCTCGAATACTCAGTTAACCTAACAGTATATTAGAGCAACTCCAAGAGTTCATCTAAAATTATTAGCTAAATTCCATACTTTAGCCATTATGTAAAATACAAAACTCCTCAAAAGAGAAGAGATCTACAGCAGCCTAGCTATTTATCATCTTCTATATCAAAAAAGTTGCCACGTCACGTAACTGTCATCAATTTCTAGCTGCTCGACCTATTCCTGGCGCCTGAAATAGGATCACTCACATGTTTGCCAGCCAATCACAGGAGAGGTAGCGCCTGGGAGAGAAAAACTAACGTAGATGGCGAGCATGTGTGGCTCGCAAAAGATAACGAGCGAGATAACCGGGATAGCGCTTGGGGAAAAAAAGAAAACATGATACAAGAGCTGTTGGACGTGTTTTTGGGTTAACAATCGCTAAACCAGGTTTTAAGGAGCATTATGCAAAGGCTCTTGGAGTTGCTCTTATGAAATTATCAGCAGCAAAGCATACGTGTCAGATTGACTGAGCACAAGTCAATCGCTTAGCCACTAAGTCGACTAGAGGAATTCGCAGGTAATTTACCCTCTCTATGCTCGATCGTATCGTTGGATCCAATTTTATTGCCGTCAGCTCCAAATTAAACGATCCATCGTGTGAACTGGCAAGAGAACCGCGCGCTACTATGGCGAGCCTCCTCAAGAGGTTCGTAGACGCCGAGCAGTGGGACGCCGAGGACATCGCCGGCCGGTTAGGGATGGTCTGGCACGCCGCCTTCCTCTTCGCCAGGTTCCGGCCATACGGCGCGCAGCCACGGTCGGGACACCTCCTGAAGAAGCAGCCACGCAGGAGGGGAGGCTCGCAGTGCCTCTCCCGACTGTACACCGCGCCGGACCTCGTGCACCGCGACGGCGCGGACGCTGCCGTGCTGATGCTGTGCGTGCAGGGGAGCGACGTCGCGCTCGTCGTGTTCCTCACCACGACCGACGGCGACGACACGATGCAGGAGACCGCCGCGTACCTGGAGCGGCTGGATCTCGGCACCGTGAGGCCGCTCCTCTCCCGCCGCCTCGGTGGCGTGGAGCCCTGGGCGTCGCGGATCTGCAAGTCGCTCGCCGACGGCGTGTGCTGGGGCCTCCTCCACGTGCTGTGCCGCAGGAACGGCCTGCCGCTGAGCGGCTTCGCGTCCCTGCCCGACGACGTCAAGGCAGCCGTCTTGGAGAAACTCACCGACGGCAAGGACCTCGCGAGGGTGGAGTGAGTTAGCTCCCAGCTGAGGCTGCTCGTGGCGGAGCGTGACCACGAGCTGTGGAAGGCGTTGTACAAGGCCCTTCCAGCGCGCCAGCGCCGGAGCCGGTGGCGTCTGTGGTGGTTCCTCCTCGACTCCGAGAGCTCCGACGAGGAGCAGGAGCAGCTGCAGGAGACGCTCAGTCCGGGATCGAGATGGAAGGACAGGTACGTGAAGGCCACGCGGCGTCCCTTCGCGGCGTTGATGAGGTGGCGCTCGTGGTCCTTCGACTCCGGCCGAATGATTCATCGGAGGGACCTGTCGTCACTGCCCCTTGAGTACTGGTTGTTCCAACAACCGCCGCCGCCGCCGCCGCTAGAGGAGGAGGAGGAGGAGACGGTTTCCATGAGGTCGGAGCGAAGCGGCGGCCACCGCCGGAAGATGGCGCGGAACGACTACAAGTGCAAGAAGAAATGGCATGGTGGCGGCGCGATCCACTCGCCGTCGTCTAGCTATCGATGGAAGCATCGCTAGTTCATCAGATCACCATGCGCTGCTCATGAGTCTGCAACTGATGGGCTTAATTTATTTGTTTCGAAATAATTTTCGTCATGGAATGGACTAATCACATTGTAATCAGCTGCTGTTATGCTCTGCATAAATAAATAACGTGCATTATGAACCGAGGATTGGAATCGTGGCTGGGGTAAACAAGATATAGTACATGCCAAAGTTTCGGGAAAATGAACATAGCATGGTTTTTTTTGGGAATTCGGTGTTGAATTTGCCGTAGATTTTAGGGCCGTTTGCTAGAGCTCCACGGAGCGGATTCTCAGCGAGAATCACTCACTAACTGTCAAACGTATTTTTCAGCGATAAGTGATTCTTTGCTGATTTTGTGGAGTGATTCTCTGAAATGAACAAGGAGGCTGAGAGCTCAAAAAAGTAGCTTTACCCTGTTTGGCAGAGCTCCCAGAGCGGATTCTCTGTTGAATCCAGTAGGAGCTCTGCCAAACGCTTTTTCTAAGAAAAGTGATTCTCTGCTGATTCCGTGAAGTGATTCTCTGAAATGAACTAAGAGACTGAGAGCTAAAAAAAGTAGCTTCCCTTGATTCTGTGAAGTGATTCTCTATGCTGATTTCAATAGTTTACGTTAAAGAATCAAAGAGAATCACTTTCAGCCACAGAATCACTTCTTTCAGAGAATCAGCTTCTATAGAGAATCAGAATCAGATGGAGCTCTACCAAACTGGAAACTGATTCTGTGAAGTGATTCTCTATCCTAATTTTGAGAGTTTACACTAAAGAATAAAAAAGAATCTACTTTCAGTCACAGAATCACTTTATCAGAGAATCTGGAAGCACAGCTGAAGAATCAGGGAACACAACTCTCCTCGTGGTAATTCTACTTCTACTTCATATGGCTGACGAACGTTTCTTGTTGGTCGAGAGTCGAGACAGCATTTTTAGTCGTGAATATCATCAGGAAATGGTTGGTCGATGTGGCAACCAGGGTCTGCTTCACAGACCTCGAGGAAATGGCTGCACCACCACAGAGAAACACAAAACCAGTCTGGGATCTGGCATTATGGGGATCAGACATGTAGCCAACGTCCACATATCCCACCATGGTTGAGGCTTGGTTCTTCAGTACCAAAGACCAAGGTCCTGGGTACCTTGAAGGTATCGTAGGATGGTTTTTACGCTAACCCAATGCCTCCTAGTTTAGGCAACACTATACCTTGGCAACAAATTTACTACAAATGCAATATTTGGCCTTGTGCAGTTTGCAAGGTACATGAGTGCTCCAATGGTGCTCAAGTATCGAACTTTAGGTCCCAATACTTCCTCATCATCATCCCTGGGCCTGAATGGGTCCTTGTCCGCTTCCAGGGACCGGACTACCATAGGGGTCTTAAGAGGATGGCACTTGTTCATATTGAACTTCTCAAGTACCCTCTTAGTGTAAGTAGACTGATGTACGAAGACTCCTTCAGGGAGGTGATCGAGCTGCAGGCCCAAACAAAACATGGTTTTACCCTAGTCTTTCATCCCAAATTCTGTTTTGAGATAAGTCATTGCTTTCTCAATGTCCCTTGCGGTCCCGATGATATTCAAATCATCGACGTAAACTGAGATGATGCAAAATCCTTCATTGTATTTCTTTATGAAGACGCAGGGACAATCATCATTGTTTGTGTAACCTCT
The DNA here is from genome assembly GCA_009763385.1 of Coix lacryma-jobi var. lacryma-jobi. Classification (NCBI taxonomy): domain Eukaryota; kingdom Viridiplantae; phylum Streptophyta; class Magnoliopsida; order Poales; family Poaceae; genus Coix; species Coix lacryma-jobi. The sequence continues at coordinate 69,600,215 of CM019823.1, forward strand.
CTTCAGGAGAAAGTTACTTAACCGGTTGAACCACATCCTTCCGGATTGTTTCAACCCATACAACGATCGCTGCAGGCGAACGCTGAACATGTTGCGGTTTTGATTCGTTCCAGGGATCTTGAGTCCTTCAGGGACTCTCATATATATTTCCGAATCAAGTGACCCATACAAGTATGCGGTCACAACATCCATCAACTGCATTTTTAAATTCAAGTTAGCTGCCATAGATATGAGATATCAGAACGTTATGCCACTCATCACAAGAGAGTAAGTCTCATCATAATCGATGTCGGGTCTCTGCGTGAACCCTTGTGCCACAAGCCTCGCTTTGTACCTTACCACCTGACCATGTTCATTCTGTTCCGGAGGAATACCCATTTGCATCCTACAGGGATGACCTTTGGAGGTGTTGGGATTGCAGTCCCAAAAACCTCTCTTTGGCAAAGCGAGCGCAATTCTGCCTCAATTGCTACTTTCCATTTGTCCCAATCTGAGCGCTTCCGGCACTCAATCATGGACTTTGGTTCTGGATCCGGATCCAATGAGTCAGCAATTTTTGAGGCGAAATATATGTCGACAACTGTGGTCTTTCTATGATATGACTCTCCTGATTCCACATAATTAGTGCCGATCTCCTAATGATCGTCTTCCTACTCATCGTGATTTCCCATAACGATTGAGTTGGGGCGTTCCGATCTCCCAATGCGATAATTTGCGCGCGATGCATTGAGATTTCCATCTTCAGGATGGGGTCCTTTAGGGACTTCCTCAACTTCAGGTTGAGTTGCCTCTTTAGGGGCATTCCTAGCTTCAAGTTGAGCTTCTTCGTCTGATTCTTTAAGTGATGCAAGTGCCTCGGGTTCTTGTCTACGCGGACGTCTCTGCGGGACCTTATCCCGAGCACCCGGAGGTCTCCCCCTTTTCCTAGGATCAGAGGAGACTATAGGGTTGGTAGCCTTCTGGGGTACCTGTACCCTCCCCGGCGCATTTACTGCTAGTATATACGACCTTGTCACTCTTTTATGATCAGTGAAGGCATCTGGCAGCTCATTTGCAAGACCTTGCAAATGTATAATTCTTCGAACTTCGAGTTCAGATTCACTGGTGCGTGGGTCTAATGATTGCATCCCAGGTGCATTCCATTCGATTTCACAGCATTCTTCAGGATGCCTTTCTCCCCCCTAATGCTAGGAAATGGTCTTCATCGAAGATACAATCAGCGTACCGAGCCGTATGAAGATCCCCAGTCATAGGCTCTAAATATTTGATTATGGACGGGGTCACATAACCAACATATATCCCCAAGTTCCGGTGGGGTCCCATAGATGTATGTTGTTGTGGTGGTATTGGCACGTACACTGCGCTGCCAAATACTCGCAGATGGGAAATACTCGGTTCCTTTCCACGCACCAGCTGTAGAGGGGATGTTTCATGATATGCAGTTGGCCTGAGTTGAATTAGTGCTACGACATGCAACACCACATGGCCCAAACAACTAGTTGGCAGCTTACAATTCTGCAACAACGGCCTTGCAATCCACTTGATCCTCTTGATCAAGGATTCAACTAGACCATTTTGTGTGTAGACATGTGGTACCGAATGGTCTACCTTGATGCCCATGGCTAAGCAATAATCATCAAAAACTTTTGACCTGAACTCACCGGGATTATCCATGCGAATGGATTGGATGCGGTTATCAGGAAAACTTGCTTTTAGCCTGATTATTTGGGCAATTAGCTTTGAAAAAGCGTGGTTCCTAGTGGACAACAGGTCCACATGGCACCATCTGGTAGACGCATTAATCAATACCATGAAATACCTAAACGAGCCTGACAGAGGCTGAATAGGTCCACATATGTCACCTTGTATCCTTTGCAGGAACACGGGTGATTATCCCTAATCTTCAAGACGGATGGTCTAGTGATCAACTTCCCTTTTGCACATGCGGTGCAAACAAAATCTTCAGGATTTGGGAAGTTTCTGACATCATGGCCAGCAGAATTGTTGATGATCCTTCTCATCATAGTCAACCCAGGATGACCTAATCGGTCATGCCATATTTGAAACGATTCCTCGTTTCTAAATATGGTTTTCATCGCAACATATCCTTCGGTGGGTTTTATGTACGTGTAGTACAAACCCAATGGCGATGAAGGGAGTTTTTCCACCACTTTCTTTTGGTACCCATCGAATTTGGTGGTGAGCATGTATTCAGTACCATGCTCAATCTCGGTTTCTATGTGGAAACCATTCGCACAGATATCTTTGAAACTCATAAGCGTGCGCTTTGAGTCAGGACATAACAATGCATCCTTTACAAATATTTGAGTACCCATGGGGAGAACTAGTGTGGCACTTTTGGTGCCCACGATATGATCATTGCTTCCGGCAATGGTCATAATATTTCCCTTTTTCTTTGTCAAAGTTTGGAAATATTTAGTTTCCCTTAATATCGTGTTGGTGGTGCCACTGTCTACAAGACAGACTTCCTCTTCAGCCATGGGTCCCACAGTTTCTGTTAAATACCATAAAATAAAATAGGAATTCAACATAAAACATATATTATGAGGAAACAACATTACATTAGTCTTGGTCAGCCTGGACGTTCGGTTAACCGGAACCGATCGGTTTGGTTCTTCGTTTATTGACACAAATTTGGTTCCCTAAGAATAGGAACCGATCGGTTCTTTTCAATTCCTGGAACCGAGCAAAATCAGTTTTGGTTAGCTCGGTTCGGTTTCGGTTCCAAACCGAACTAACCAAAATTTACCCAAGTAGTAAAAAAATAATAGAAAAATAGTGGCATTTTTTTTAAAAAAAAGCACAATATCAAAATTTATAAAAGTGAGACCGACAGGGCTATGAGGAGGTGTTATCCACCTTTTATATCTAGGGTTAAGGTGGTATTAGGTCTAGGTTATAAGGTTTATTGGGCTTGCTTCTGAAATTCGGTTCTGTTCGGTTATTTCGGTTAACCGAGGTAGGGAACCGAATTAACCTAATTAAATTCGGTTCCTGAGAAGTGGGAACCGAACAAGGAACCAAAATTTTCGGTTTTAGTTATTTCGGTTCGGTTCTCGGTTCTCGGTTATTTTTGCTCAGGGTTAAGTATTGGGAAACTTTACAAAGGTTTGAACCATTTGTTACAAATGCTCTTTAGGAGCATGAATGGTCAAACATTTATTGGACTAATGCATGCGGGCATCACACTTATGATATTTTGAATATTACTGCAGGTCCCCAAATATATCATAGTCATCATGAAGGTCGTCCTCATTTTCGTCCATTTGGACGTCTTCACCACTTGCGTCAATGATCATATCATCGCGCTTCCCAGGTTGAGCTTCAGGCTCTCGAGCTTCGGGCTCGGTGGTGAAGTGGGACTCATGTTGACCCTTTTCCTTTTTCTTGCTTTGTTGGTAAAGGTCAACGAGATGCTTCGGGGTGCGGCATCGACGGGACCAATGCCCCTTCGCTCCGCATCTATAGCAATCACCTTGCTCTTCGCCACTATGGTCACCTCTTTCCTTCTTACGTTCGACTCTACCCTTGGGCTTACCCTTTCCTTTGCCTTTGAACATGGCACCTCTCTTCCCCTTCCACTTCCCTTTCCCACGTCTCCTTTTGTGGTTGCGAGAACTCTCGACAACGTTAGCGTGTGCTTCAGGCACAGCTATGGAACCAGTGGGTCGGGCAGAATGGTTGTTCATAAGAACCTCATTCTGTTGTTCAGCAACTGATAGTACTTCACTTAACTCAGAGTACTTAGTGTACTTCGAGTTTCGGTATTGCTTTTGCAGTACTATGTTGCCAGGGTGGAAGGTGGAGAGAGTCTTCTCGATCATTTCAGCGTCTGTGATCTTCTGGCCACATAGACGCAACTTTGTCACAATCGTGTGTAAAGTAGAGTTATACGCTGCCACAGACTTATAGTCTTGGAAGCGCAAACTCATCCAGTCTTATTATGACCTAGGGAGCACAATCGTCAGCTGTTGGCTGAAGCGGTCCTTCAGGGACTGCCATAAGACTAGTGGATCCCTCTCCGTCATGTACTCAGACTTCAGGTCTAGGTGGAGATGGTGTCGTAGGAAATGCAACGCTTTTGCTTTATCAGGCATTGCACGGTCATCATTGTCAGCTTTAGGCTAGACAATGGTATGATCGAGGCTCATGCCGTTGAGCTTGATCTCGACGTCGGTAGCCAAAGTGAGGTAGTTGCTGCCATCCACGGCGAGCGCCTCAAACTCTCTCTTAGTGATGTCCGACATGCCTGCACAAAGAGTGTACAGGGTAAGTGTATGTCGGTGCATAATCATCAGGATTACGACTTTGCATAGTCTTCAGGACTATACGAATATTTCCCAAGTGTAATCTTCAGGATTACATAATAGTATAATTGCAATATAAATATGCGGGAATAAAATAACCACAATAAATAAATTGCAAGAAATAAAGTGCGAGAAATAATTAAGTAATAATAACTTAAAATGTAAATAAAATATCACGGGCTTCGGGCCGTGCATTTGGGTGCAAAAGTGGACTTCGGGCCACTATTCTGCGCAAAATAGAGGAAAAATGCGCAGCTAGGTATGAATGGGCCAACTGGGCCAAATCCAAGCATCTTGGGCCAGCCTTCTGGGCTTCGGCAATCTGTGGCCATCCATCCTGATGGATGGTCCAGATTTGCCCAGAGCCATATAAAAGGGTAGGGTTAAAACCCTAACCCTAACCCTATCCATTTCTTTTCCCCATTCTCTCTCTCTCTTCCTTATCTCTTCCAGGAAACATCTGGGAGGGAGAAGAGAAGGTGGAGGAGTCAGCCAGCGGCCAGGGGTTCACCGCGCGCCAGGCCGCGACCGGCCTGGGGCCGCACCGGCGACAGGAGGCCGCTCCGGTGACCGGGGCCGCGCCGCGCCTGACCTGGCCGCGTCTGGCCGGTGGCCGGGCCCGTGCCGGGGGCCGAGGTCAGTGGTCGCGCCGCGTCTACCCAGGGTCGCGCCGATGCCTGGCTGGGGTCGCGCCCGCGCCCTGGCTCACGGCGGCCAGGCGGCTGGCTGACCTGGGCTGCGCCTGAGCACGCCGTGGCGGCGGTCGAGTGGCCGGGTCGGGCCGCACGGCGGTCAGCTCGGGGAGGCCGTATCCGGGGCCGTGTCCTCCAGCGGTGGCCCAATATGTGAGCGTTCACTCGTCTTCAGGACGGTGGTGGCCCGTTCTGCTCGTTCTTCGGGACGACAGGTCGGTTCTTTTGGGGGGCGGAGGCAGAGTCGTCCTAGCTCCACCTGGTGAGCGGAGGCGGGGCCTTCCTTGCATCACCGTCGTCGACGTCCAGGTGAGCGGAGGCAGAGACTTCCTTGCGTCACTGTTGTCGACATGCTGGGGCGAGTGGTGGCAGAGCCATCCTTTATCGCCACCATCATTTTGTTTGTGTTGTGTGTGTGCTTGTTCATGCAGAGAGTTGTAAATGAGTGATGAACAAGCATCTTGTAAAGAAACAGATTTCCAAACCTTTCTCACCTTCTTAGCTTGGTAGGGCTCGTGCTGCTAACGTGTTAGAAATCAGTTCTCTTTTGCACACTCAAAGCACAGGCACAAGAACACTTAGAACAGGGATAGGAAGGAAGAGTTCTTTCTTGTATTCACTGCTTGAGATTCATCTGTTTACAAAGGTGAAAGTGACCTCCTATTTATAGCAAGGAGGCTGAGGTGAAACAGATAACTACAGTGTGTGAACACTTAGAATTTCTCCTCCACTTCATTTAATTCACCACCATCAAAGTCATATGTTCACATTTGTTTTTCTGACTTTGGTTTACAACACATATTACCTTGATAGAAGAGTCATGCTACTCTCTCTCTCTCTCTCGCAGAGAGTAGAGAGGATTTGAGTCCTCATCTTTTTTGTTAGAGTCTTCCAGATCTACGACCATTAGATAATTCTTAAAGCTTCTATATGAAGGACCGAGAATGCAATAGCAAGGCGACCAGAGGGGGGGTGAATGGGAGCTCAAAAATTTCTCTCGAAACATTGGCCTTTGTCCCACAAATCAACCCCCAAAAGCTTCGATCAAAACCGTGATGCCCTCGACCCTTGGAAGAGGGTGGATGATCCCTAGGATCACAGCGAGGCACCACAAGGCGATTGCAAACCAAACGCCAAAAACAATGGCACAAGTTTGCCCCCTAAAAACCAAGTCTCGAACGTAGATGGAAGGCTACGTCGAGAAATCCCCAAATACCAATGATAACAAGTAGCAAAGATACCTAGGGAGGTTTCTTGGTCAACTCTAGGGCAAACGAGAAGTCCGGAAACCAAGCGAACAAGCCTGGAGAGCAAACGCACTAAAGCTCAGCCTACAGCCGATTCGCGGACTGTCCGGCCCTGGGGTCCCGGACTGTCCGGCCCTACTACGGACTGTCCGCTAGGGGGTGGCGGACTCTGCGCCGGCCAACTGGGCGAAACAGCAAGGCTGCTGAACAGTCCCTGGACGACTCCCGGACTGTCCGCGGATTACTGCTGCGGACTGTCCGCCGCTCAATCCAAAACAACACAGCCGAGCCGCGCGACCACTGCTCGGTCGGAGCCCGACGCGCGGACTGTCCGCGCCTTGAGTGGCGGACTGTCCGCGGTCACTCAGGGAGGGCGATTTCAAACGCCCTTCTCCCAAAACTTCCCAAATCTGATCCAAATCAAAATCCCTTGTTCCCAAACTTGGAGAGGATGATCACGAGGTAGTTAGAAGACTATCCCCAAGAAATCATCCGCTCAAATCAACTCAAACAACGGGAACTCGAAGGGGAAGGTGTATGAACTGAAAAAGCGCCACGAAAACGAAATCAACCTGATCTACTTGTTCATGAGGAGTTAGATGAATTCCTTCGGTGGAAATGATCTCCTCACTATAAAGAACAAGATGATTCAAACGAATTTCGCAAAGACGCAGTAGAGAGGGAGATCGAGTGACGGGAAAATCACGGAGAAACGAAGAATGCGAAGAACACGAACAAAACGCGAATCAACACGTCGATCTGCAACCGTGTGGCTACCACACGCTACAACAGTGAGATTACGGTCTCACTTCCTCAAAATCTCCAGTACACAGAGGTATGGTTCTCTGCGGATCTCAGTTGCTACAGCAAGGGATTGGGAGAGCAGGAAAACCTCGAAGGCAAAGAGCAAATGGCTGAGATAGGATGGGAGGTGGGTGTCTCCCTCTACTTATCCTAATTCTAATTCCTACTCTACCCCTAACTAGTTACAGAGCGAACCAACTAAACCCTATGGTTATTCTGGACCAACTCGAAGATGCTGGTAATCTGACAGCCACGCCCGCACAACTGGTAGCGTTGCCTCGACGCAACCTCACCGATTGCCGCCCGTGCCGCCACCGCTCCGCTCGTCCTTTTCCTGGACTTCGCCCCCGGTTTTGAAGCCCAAACCGGGAAACCAGCCTTCACAGTCAACCCCTGGTTTTGAGGCCCAAACCGGGAAACCAGCCGTCCATTGCCTGAGTTTTGTGGCCCAAACTCAGAAACCCGCAGCACCCAGGTTTTGAGGCCCAAACCTAGAAACCGTCGTCAGCCCGAGTTTTGTGGCCCAAACTCGGAAACCATCAGCGCCCAGGTTTTGAGGCCCAAACCTGGAAACCGTCCACTCGATGGTTTTTCTGTGGCTCAACCACCAAACCGAGCCGTAGATGGGATGCACCGCCCGTGCACCCCGTCCACCGACATGTGTCCCTAGGTCCTCGACCCAAGCAACACCGTGCCTGCAAGTCTTTGCTCGTCGCTGTCCCAGGCTATCAGCCACCACAGCTGATCCTCGGGCCACCGGTCCCTCAGTCCAAGCCTCACGTCTGCCCTTCGCCACTCTCGGTCCATCGGCACGACACGTCTCTACTTGACCTTCACCTTGCCTTCGATCACTGTATCCGTGATCGACACTTGCACAACACAAGACAAAGAACATGCGTATTATCCTAGTTGAATATCACTCATCACTCGAGACTCGGCATACACCCATGTATCCGCAATCTCCCCCTTGATGAGTGCATTGTCAACTACCAACACAAATCATAACAGAATAGAAGAAGGAGGAAGAAGAAGTAGGGAACTCATCCAAATGACCCAAAAGCATATCAAAGCCAGAAGAAGGTCAAGTGTAAGAGCAAGACAACTTGGTCCCCAAAGACATGGCCAACGGCTCGACGCGACCAAGCAAAGCAAAGCTAGCCCTCAAGAAGAGGTAGAACAGGCTTAACACCGCTAGCGTGAAAACAGCTCGATATCAACAGAAAAATACCGACTGAAGAGCAGAAAGGCTCAGAACCAATTGAACAACAAAGCCAAAAATGCTAGTCCCTCAAGACAGAGGCACAGAGGCTCAACACAACTAGCAGAAAAGCTCCAGACCAATTGGAAAATTCAAAATTCTCAAAATCCGAGTCAACTCAACCTCAACTCCCCCTTTAATAGTGCATAGAACCAAGATAAGGTTTCTCCCTTATCATTTGGCAAAATTCTCCCCCTTAGTTGAAAATGCACTATCAAGCCCTCCAAATGCATATGTGTTAAAATGCAAGTTAGCAGCTTCCGGAATATAGTCGATAGAAATAGAGAATGCTCGATAAGATGCTGATCCGATGACTCAACAATATGCACAGAATGCTAGCAAAGGCTCAAACTGATCACCAAATACGAAATATGAACATTAGAGCAAAGTGAGCAATTTTTAGCCAAAAAGATAGTCACCATCAAAATAGCACTAATCATGTATAGACAGGAAATCAAACAAGTGCTAAACATGTATACAAGGTGAACTACCCCTAGCAAGGTTCAACCAACATGCTATAGAATGAAACATAGACTTGTGTATTCAAGTTTTATCGGAGTTGCAGCGGTTAAATTACACAAGTTCAAATTTCAGCTTGTGATTGCGAGAGGTTGAAAGCTTGTCATTGCCTAACTTTTCAACTGTGCGAAGCCTATGCAGAAGCAATCTGAAGCTTAAAGCAACAGTTTCGGTCATACACTACACAACTCAAGTTTAACTCAAAGTGCAGTGACAAACAGTCTCAAAACTGTGATTTGCTGACAAGCAATCCCATCTCGATCTTTCCAATTCACTTAACTTGGTTCAAATTTAAAGCAGAATATGAACATACCAAGCAATTGAATGACTCAGAACTAGAGACATAGCAACCTAGCATATATGAAAAACACAAATGATTTCAACACATGCTACACATGCTAGTTGCATATCTCAATGGTGAATATTTTCAAATTTTATGTTCATTAAGAAAATTCACCATTCATAAAAGAGCTCAGCTCACAACATGTATCAGTGATTAGAAAGAGCATAAGCTACAAGCATCATCATAAAGCATCGGAGTCATACACTATACAGAGCATAGTCACATTCTAAGGATTATATAAATGAAGCTCTGAATGTAAATATGCAATATGAAATGCAATGATGCATGAAGAAACCAAAAGAAGGAAAAAGAGTCAGTCTATAATACAAGAATCAAAATGTTTCCCCCATCTAAAAGGGGAAACACACACCAAGCTCACCTCTCAACCTAGCAAAAGTTGATTGGTCCAAAGGCTTGGTGAAAATATTAGCCAACTGATGATGAGTATCGACATGGCGAAGGTCGATATCACCCTTCTCATAGTGGTCTCGCAGAAAATGAAAGCGCACATCAATGTGTTTGGTCTTAGAGTGCAGCACGGGGTTCTTAGCAACGCTAATCGCACTCATGCTGTCACAAAGCAAAGGAACGTGAGAAAAGCTCAGACCAAAATCACACAAAGTGGCCATCATCCAGAGCAACTGGGAACAACAGCTAGCCACAGCAACATACTCAGCCTCCGTGGTAGACTAGGCGTCACTAGACAGCTTGCGAGAAGACCACGATACAAGAGAAGAACTAATAAACTGACAAGTCCCAGAAGTGGACTTGCGCTCAATACGGCAACCAGCAAAATCAGCATCAGAATAACCGCAAAGGGAGAGTGTGGAGGAAGCAGAATACCAAATCCCAAATTCTGGAGTGAAGCATAAGTACCTCATATTGCGCTTGACCATCTGACGGTGAGAGGTGCGTGGCCACCACTGAAATCGCGCGCAAAGACACACCGCGAACTGGATGTCCGGGCGTGTCGCCGTCAGGTACAGCAGCGATCCGATCATACTCCGGTACTCCTTCTGGTCCACAGCTTCTCCATCCTTGTCCGCATCCAGGGCCGTCGTGGTCGACATGGGTGTTGGAAGAGGCTTGGCCTCACCCATATCGAATTTCTTCAGAATATCCTTGGTATACTTACCCTGGTGCACGAACGTCCCCTCTCGGGATTGCTTGATATGCAACCCGAGGAAAAACGTCAACTCGCCCATCATACTCATCTCAAACTCCCTGCTCATAGTGTCTGCAAACTTGGCAACCAAAGCATGAGAGGAACCACCGAAAATGATATCATCCACGTAAATCTGGACCAAGAGAGTGTCATTGCCTTGCTTGAGGAGAAAAAGCGTTTTATCCACACATCCCATTTTAAAACCCTTAGCAAGAAAAAAGGTTTTCAACCTATCATACCAGGCTCTAGGGGCTTGTTTCAAACCATACAAAGCTTTGTGAAGTTTAAAAAGATGGTTTGGAAACTTGGGATTTTCGAAACCGGGGGGTTGTTTCACATACACCTCTTCTTCTATGTAGCCGTTTAGGAAGGCACTCTTGACATCCATTTGAAAAAGTTTAAACCCTTTGGATGCAACAAAAGCAAAGAGTATACTAATCGCCTCCAAACGAGCTACAGGAGCAAAAGTCTCCTCATAGTCTATCCCCTCCTTCTGACTATACCCCTGGGCTACAAGTCTGGCCTTGTTTCTCACAACATGGTCATCCTCTCCTTGTTTGTTTTTGAAAACCCATTTTGTAGCAATAGGGTGACACTCAGGAGGAGGAGGAACAAGAACCCAAACCCGATTTCTCTCAAAGTTTTCAAGCTCCTCATGCATGGCATTGACCCAATCCGGATCAGATAAAGCGTGTCCAACATCTCGAGGTTCAAAATCAGCAACAAATGCAGAATGAGCAAAGTGAGAGATTTGTTGTGACCTTGACGAGTGACACGTTCGTCGATGCTGCCGATCATCTGTTGAGGCTGGTGTTGGCGCTGAATGTGTCGTGGCGCCTCCCGAGTTAAAGAAATCTCCCTCTCAACAGCAGCTGGTGCCTCCTCGGGTACGAAAGGTACAACCCGAGGTGGCGGATCCCACGGCCCCCAAGTAGTCGAAGAAGAAGGATCGGGGCCGTGAGTGGTAGTAGAGGCCGCTCTTTGTGGCTCAGCAAGTGGAGGTGGTGCTGGGTCATCCATCCCTTCAGCACCCTCGTCCTCATCATCAAAAAGAGGCTCACCAACCTCATGATCACCTGCACGCTCAAAACGAGAAGAGGGACAAACCATGGTCTCGTCGAAGGTGACATCGGATGTCTCCATGACTCGGTTAGTATCAAGGTTAAGTACATGATATGCACGAGTATGAGTGCCATAACCCAAAAATACACCGTCAGAAGAACGAGACTCAAATTTGTCCAAGTTGCCTTTCTTGAGTATAAAACAGTGGCAACCAAAAACTCTAAAATAACTCACCTTGGGAAGTTTTCCAAAACGCAACTCATAAGAAGTCTTTTTCAAGAAAGCTCGGAGAAAAATGCGATTGGAAATATAGCATGCAGTGCTCATAGCTTTGGCCCAATATCGCCTAGGAGTCCTATGCTCATCGAGCATCGTCCTGGACATCTCTACAAGGGTCCGATTCTTCCTTTCTACAACACCATTCTATGGCGGTGTGTAGGGAGAAGAAAACTGATGCTCCAAACCCAAAGAGTTACAAAACTTCTCAAAATCTGAATCTTGAATTCGGAACCATTATCACTCCGAATTGCTTGCAGTGAGTTCATAGGGAACTCATTCTCAAGACGCAAAATCAGATTGCGAGCAAAGGAGAAAGTCTCGGTCTTCTCAGCTAAAAAGAAGACCCACGAATATCTTGAAAAATCGTCAATAACAACAAGCACATACCACTTCCCCCCAACCGAGCTCACCCGAGCCGGACCAACAAGGTCCATGTGCAAAAAGCTCTCCAGGGCGCTTAGTCATGACCTGAGTCACTGGATGGTGGGGAGCGGCTACCATCTTCCCATGTCTACAAGAATGGCAAACAAGATCCTTCTCCATGGACAACTTGGGCAATCCTCGGATTAAGCAAAGTGAGCTAAGTCTTGTAAGCAAGTCGAAGCTCAAATGTCCCAGTCTCCTATGACACTTCCAAAGATCAAAGGAGGAAGGTCCAGCCAAAAGACAATGAGAAATTCCAAACGACTCCGAGAAATTCGCACGAAAGACTTTTCCAAAGGGCGAAATCGAACATACAAGATTGCCCTGAGGATCCAAAATGCGACTGAGATTCGGTTTAAAACGAATCTCATAGTCATCATCAAAATGTTGTGAAACAGAAAGAAGGTTAAAGTGCAAGTTAGAAACAAGAGCAACATCGCGCAACACAAAGTGCTCATTAACTCGCACCGACCCACGAGACAACACTTTACCTTTGCTATTGTCACCGAAGGTGATAAACTCCTTTCCGGCGACCGGACTAAGACTGGAGAACCACTTGGCATTTCCGGTCATATGCCTTGAGCACTCAGAATCCACCAACCAAACGTTCTCCAATCGTTTTACCTACATCAATAAAAAGACAGGGTGAGCATACGGTCCAACACTGGGGTTAGTGAAGTAGGAAGAATACCAGTGTTGGGTCGGCTGCTCAAAAGAATGGTTAGCAGAAAAACCATTCCTAGTACGCCTACGGGAAGAGCGATCACCAGGTAGAGGAAAACGTGGTCCGCTAAGGGAGGAGCATCCATCGCGATACTCAAAACGTGGTGGGGGAAAACGCTCAACTACAAAGCCACCGCCACGGGGTCCATAGCCCACAACTGCAGGCTCCCGCCGGGCACGACCTCCTCGCGGCCTAGGCCTAGGAACTTGAGGTTTTGGACCTCTAGGCCTAGCAGCACGCCTCTGAACGTTCGGCACATGTACATCATGGAAAGGATGGTACATGTCCGGGTTGTTCATCTCCTTTGCACGGCGCGCCTCTCTCTTGCGCCGAAAGCAAAACTCACTCAAGTGTCCATCTCTCCCACAGTGCTCACAATGGTACCTCACCGCTCTCATAGGGGGTTGTTGGTACTCACGGTAGTGGGTGTGGATCGCTTTGCCCTTCTGTGGCATAAGCTCCTCCTGGATGGGTGGCATTGTGTCTAGCTTGTTCTTGAGGTGGTTTGGTTTTGGAGCCCATGATTGTTTCTTGCATGGAGCTCTCAAAGGTTCAACAAATACCCCATCCTTGGTGTTAGGCTTGAGAGGCTCTTTGGGTGGAATCTTGGTAAGCTTGGGAGTAGTGGTGGAGTTGGGCTTCTCACATGGGTTCAGACCACTTGACTCTCCAATCTTCCTAAAAGAAGAAACATCAACACCCGGAGCAAAACCTACACCAGGACCTCCAGCAGCACGCTTGAATTGGGAGATCATCATCCCAAGCTGCGGCTCACCACTCGACACCCATGACAAGATGGTCCGAAGGTATGCGTTTTCCTCGTCGGTTTGCATCTTGTCATGCTTCACGTTTGCAATTTCCATCTCCAAACCCTCGCACAGAACGCTCCTAGTCACACACGTGCTATCCGAGCTGGTCTTCTCAAGAGACACAATCTTGGCATTCTTCTCTGCCAACTCGGATTGCAAGCCCGCATAGGACTTGCACGCACCCAACATCGAGGATCTAGCCTTCAGCTCATCCACCTCTCCTACCAACGCAACATACTTTCCCCTCAAAGTGAGAAGGTCAGTCATGTGCGTGGTGCACATCTCACAGTCGCTCTCCTCAGAAACGACCACGGTGGACTTGGCAAACTCAAGTTCCTTCACCATATCCTCCCACTTCTACCTAAACTCCTTACGCTCTCTAGCAGCACGCATAAGCAGTTTATCTTGACTAAGAAGAGCGGGAGTAAGTTTCTCAACCTCAGCAGAAAGCACATCGGGGGTCTGAGATACCTGGGAGGTGTCATCGTCGTCGTCCTGAGGGATCTCCTCCAGCTCGCTGTCGACCTCCTTGCCAAGGGCCATGGTGCAGAAGCCCTCGTTGTCGGTGAAGAAGCAGAGGCCGTTCAGATTGTCCTCGATCCTCTTCTTCTTCTCGGACTCGTCGTCGCTTGAGGCAGCGGAGTCATCATCCGAGTCATCGACGTCGCTGAGTGTGGCGAAGAAAGCACACTGCTCAGCCTGGGCCTTCTCCAAGTACTTCGTCTTGATGTATTCCTTGTCGAAGCCGCCCTTCCGCTTGTGCTTCGCGGGGACGTACTTCTCCTTGCGCTTGCCGGAGTCGTACTTGTGCCCATGATCCACCTTGCCGAATACTTGCTTGTTCTTCTTCGGGCAATTGGCGATGAAGTGGTTGGGGTCGCCGCACTCGAAACAGCCCGAGTGTCCTCCTCCGCGGCAACGGTTCATGCGGTTGTTGTGGAACCGCGAGAATCGGTTGGCGAGCAAAGCCAACTCATCATCCCCCATGAACTCCATCTGCTCCTCTGTGACAGAAAGAAGAGAGGAAACTGCAAATCCTCCAGAGGGGTTAGCAGAAGAGCCAGAAAGCAAAGCCATCGACGGGCCATAAGGATTTTCATAAGAAGCCCTCGCCATGGCATTGATTTCACTGGACTTGAGCATACTGAAAAGCTCGTCACACATGAGGGTCTCATAGTTACGCGATTCGATGATTGCCTGGACCTTTGAGTCCCACACCGACCGATCAAGAGTATGCAAAAGCCTCAAAGCTCTCTCATGATCGTCGAAAGGCAACAGCTCCTTGTTAGCCCTCATCCTGTTGACAATCACCTGAAAGCGAGTGAATAAACTCTCTATGCTCTCGCCAGGCATTTGTCGAAAGTTCTCGTACTCTCGCTTGTGCGACTCGTAGAGACGGGTTTTGACTTGAGAGGTTCCCTCATGGAAACGCATGAGGGATGCCCAAATCTCCTGAGCCGTAGCGAGGTGAGAAACATGATCAAACTCCGTCATGCTCAAGCATGATAAAAGAGCATTACGGGCTCGGCTATTGGCATCGTGCTCATCGATCTGATGCTGAGTAACACGAGCAGCCAAGACCACGTAATCGGCAGAGTTGCAAATATCCCAGATGGAAGAACCCATACTCTGCAGATAGGCCGACATGCGTATCTTACAATACGCATAGTTCGTCCCATAAAAAATGGCGGTTTGCCCACGCCGCGATCCATGTTGCCTTCGGTGGATCTAGAACCGGCTAAGGTGGAAGATCCTTAACCCGCTTCGATACCAATTGAAGGACCAAGAATGCAATAGCAAGGCGACCAGAGAGTGGGGTGAATGGGAGCTCAAAAATTTCTCTCGAAACTTCGGCCTTTGTCCCACAAATCAACCCCCAAAAGCTTCGATCGAAACCATGATGCCCTCGACCCTTGGAAGAGGGTGGATGATCCCTAGGTTCACAGCGAAACACCACAAGGCGATTGCAAAACAAACGCCAAAAACAACGACACAAGTTTGCCCCCTAAAAACCAAATCCTGAACGTAGATGGAAGGCTACGTCGCGAAATCCCCAAATACCAATGCTAACAAGTAGCAAAGATACCTAGAGGGTTTTCTTGGTCAACTCTAGGGCCAAACGAGAAGTCCGGAAACCAAGCAAAGAAGCCGGGAGAGCAAACGCACTAACGTTCAGCCTACAGCCGATTCGCGGACTGTCTGGCCCTGGGGTCCCGGACTGTCCGCCCCTACTACGGACTGTCCGCTAGGGGGTGGCGAACTGTCCGCCGGCCAACTGGGCGAAACAGCAAGGCTGCTGAACAGTCCCTGGACGACTCCCGGACTGTCCGCGGATTACTGCTGCGGACTGTCCGCCGGTCATTCCAAAACAACACAGCCGAGCCGCGCGACACTGCTCGGTCAGAGCCCGACGCGCGGACTGTCCGCGCCCTGAGTGGCGGACTGTCTGTGGTCACTCAGGGAGGTCGATTTCAAACGCCCTTCTCCCAAAATTTCCCAAATCCGATCCAAATCAAAATCCCTTGTTCCCAAACTTGGAGAGGATGATCACGAGGTAGTTAGAAGACTATCCCCAAGAAATCATCCGCTCAAATCAACTCAAACAACGGGAACTCGAAGGGGAAGGTGTATGAACCGAAAGAGTGCCATGAAAATGAAATCAACCCGATCTACTTGTTCGTGAGGAGTTAGATGAATTCCTTCGGTGGAAATGATCTCCTCACTATAAAGAACAAGATGATTGAAACGGATTTCGCAAAGACGCAGTAGAGAGGGAGATCGAGTGACGGGAAAATCGCGGAGAAACGAAGAACGCGAAGAACACGAACAAAACGCGAATCAACACATCGATCTGCAACCGTGTGGCTACCACACACTACAACAGTGAGATTACGGTCTCACTTCCTCAAAATCTCCAGTACATAGAGGTATGATTCTCTGTGGATCTCAGTTGCTACAGCAGAGGATTGCGAGAGCAGAAAAACCTAGAAGGCAAAGAGCAAATGACTGAGATGAGATGAGAGGTGGGTGTCTCCCTCTACTTATCCTAATTCTAATTCCCACTCTACCCCTAACTAATTACAGAGCGAACCAGCTAAACCCTAGGGTTATTCTGGACCAACTCGAAGATGCTGGTAATCCGTCGGCCACGCCCGCACAACTGGTAGCGTTGCCTCGACGCAACCTCACCGATTTCCGCCACGTGCCGCCACCGCTCCGCTCGTCCTTTTCCTGGACCTCGCCCCCGGTTTTGAGGCCCAAACCGGGAAACCAGCCTTCACGACCAACCCCCGGTTTTGAGGGCCAAACCGGGAAACCAGCCGTCCATTGCCTGAGTTTTGTGGCCCAAACTCAGAAACCCGCAGCACCCAGGTTTTGAGGCCCAAACCTGGAAACCGTCCTCAGCCCAAGTTTTATGGCCCAAACTCGGAAACCATCAGCGCCCAGGTTTTGAGGCCCAAACCTGGAAACCGTCCACTCGATGGTTTTTCTGTGGCTCAACCACCAAACCGAGCTGTAGATGGGATGCACCGCCCGTGCACCCCGTCCACCGACACTTGTCCTCAGGTCCTCGACCCAAGCAACACCGTGGCCGCAAGTCTTCGCTCGTCGCTGTCCCAGGCTGTCAGCCACCACAGCTGATCCTCGGGCCACCGGTCCCTCAGTCCAAGCCTCACGTCCGCCCTTCGCCACTCTCGGTCCATCGGCACAGCACGTCTCTACTTGACCTTCACCTTGCCTTCGATCATTGTATCCGTGCTCGACACCTGCACAACACAAGCCAAAGAACATGCGCATTATCCCAGTTGACAATCACTCATCACTCGAGACTCGGCATACACCCAAGTATCCGCACTATATCTTCAACTCCTGGTGCTCAACTAGAAGTCTAGAATATGGCTGCAATTCAGAACATAGTCAAATAATACTAACCGAGACGTGCTCAAATTTGATGATACAACATTTATAGAACCACCACCATGCTAGCTGTACTTTACGAATTTCATTGTATCATAAATAAATCAAGCTATACAAATATTATAAAACAGGGTACTATATTTTTATACCTCGAGAAGTTCCTGTCGACAGTGTTGTTGCAAGTGCTATCAGTAGTGGTGTCATCCATGGTGTTGTAGGTGGTGCTGGGCCCTTGCATGGCCATCTGCAGCATCAAGGCCAATGCTTGTAGTGCCCCTGGCCCTCATCTGGCTGATGGCGATGCTACTTCTACCCAAACCATGCTGTAGAAGACTGCTGTCCATGAGGGCGACCTGCACCCAAAACGATAAGCTTCAGGAACACAAAATGGTTGAAGTACAAAAAGAAATCAAATAAGATAGACAACTACAACAATAATGGAGGACAAGAGATTGGGGAGGATTCAGGACATGGATTCAGTAGAGGAGAAAAGTGGAAAGGGAGACGATGGGGAAGAGTCCAGTGGAATGAGGAATCCGGCGCTGCTCGACGTACGTCGATTGTGCACAGAGCCGCTGCCGGCCAACGGGAGAGGATGAGGTAAAATGAAACCCTAGGGTTTCCAAGGCAGTGTTGGCCCTTTTATAGTTATGCGGAATATTTGTAGGGCTCATGGATTTTGAGTTGGGCCAAAAATTCAAATTGGACCGAAATAAGTTGTCCAGTTCAATTAACTCTCGGGCCTGTCAGAATTAGATGAATCCCACTGAAATTCGGGCCGAATCCCAGATCTATGTTCTAGGCACGCCTATCTGCTGCTCCCCGACCTGCAGCTCGTACCAAAAGCATCCCTATATATGTCCAACAGGACAGCCCATCCTGGCCCGACACAGCACAAGTTCGTGCTATCCCGACCCGATAGGGGTGGGGACGGCACGATATTCGTGCCCTCTAGGTCGTGCCCCGCAGGGTCATGGACCTGTGGGTCAATTTACGTGTCGGGTTGGCCTGAAGACCATGGCCATTTTCACAAGTCGTGCCGGCTTGAGGCCCGCGTTCCTTGTTTGACCCCAGGGTAGTCTACTAACTGAGCACTTAACCATTTTATCGACAGGTTCAGAAGTTCACATAATCTTATCAATATAGAAATCACAAATGCATAATGACAAAGTTCACCAATTCATTCACGTGATCATAGGTTCACACTTCACAATAAGAGATTCATCTTCATTTGCATAAGGGCATAGCACTAGCACATAATAGAGAAGACACAAGACAGAACGAAAATTGAGAAATATCAAATATGATAACTTGGGCTGTTTTGTGAAATGCTACCACATTAAAAACTTTTCTAGGTAAAATTCACCCTTGTGAGAAGCCCTAGAAAGGAAAAAAAAATATAGTCAGCTCTTAAATTATGTCTTACAACAATTGTTCAAATGATCAAGTTCGGGTTGCACACACACAATCACACAGACCAGACACTCACTCCCAGCCTCACTAGGTGCCACTAGCACTAGCAAAACCTGCAACAACTTCATCTTCATCAAGATACAAGCTTTTGAATACCTCTTCAAGCTCTTGGGTCTCAACAACATGCTGCTCCCTTTCTATCCCAGCTCCTAG
Organism: Coix lacryma-jobi var. lacryma-jobi; assembly: GCA_009763385.1. Lineage (NCBI taxonomy): Eukaryota > Viridiplantae > Streptophyta > Magnoliopsida > Poales > Poaceae > Coix > Coix lacryma-jobi. The sequence continues at coordinate 69,619,412 of CM019823.1, forward strand.
TTTTTTATGCAGGTAAGCATATCCATAGTTTTTGGTAACAAGCACCGCCTTTGCTCCTCAATTATCCAATACGTTTGTCAAGCTAAAACAAGACTCTGATGTTAGAGTAGAAACATGAATAGATATGATATCTCTAGCCACTATAGACAATATTGGATATGTTAGCTTGTGGTCACACCCATGAGATCTCTAGCCACTATAAACTGTATTGGATAGGTTAGCTTGTAGTCACACCACTAGAGAAGAATGTCGAAATCATCCTCATAAGAAGTGATATTGTCACTGTCTAAATAGGTTGAAAGCTCACAAATAGCTGAATGATATGATGAAGAGAGAGCGGAACCAGGGGCAGGACCAACAACATCTGTTCCATGGCCTTCGAAAATTCTCCCCCATGCCTGTTTTCTATTACCTATATGATTTGATGATTGTGCAACCCTCTGAGTCCTAACTACACCAAACTTGTTCTCATACTTAGTAAACAATTTATCCAATTCATTTTTGACATCAGCATAATATGAACTGTAACCAGTACCATTGCATTCACCAAGTAATTGCAGCACATTAAAGAATCCTCTCATTTTAGCTCTAGGATCAAGAATGAATGCTAATGAATATAATAGAAGAATATCATTCCAGTACTTAAGAAATTTTTGTTGCACAGGAAATAGAACGAATCTAAGAGTCTGATCTCTTTCACATGCTTACAAATGAGACACAATTTCTAAATATGGTGCAGAACAAATGGACTGATGGGGTAATCAACACCAGATAGAACAACACTTGAGTCATAAAAGAGTTCTAGGAACTCCAATATCTTCTCAACAATATGCCAATGATCTTTACTCAATAGTTGTGATCCATAATGGAAATTAATGGATACAGAACAAACAGACTTATATGGTAGGTAGAATTCCATCTAACATCCATATCCAAGCCAAATTTTCTAGGCCTAACAGCCTTAGTCTTACAATATTCTTTGAACAATGCAATTCATTAGAAGAATTTAAGAAGTTAATTGTAATTCTAAAATCATCTAAGAAAGGTTTCATCCAATTTAATCTAGATTTTCCTATGAGATTAATGATATGATAAGCACAACGTTGATGCACAAGACTATAATTACGACGACTAGGATCTAAAGGAACAGGTGAAAGATCAAGACCCAAGTAACCAGCAAACAGAGTTGTCAAAGTATCCATAGCCTTAGCATTATAAAAAGCGTTATCTAAAGTGACAAAAAAATCTTGCCCATCAGATAACACTCCTCTACCACAACAGCAATTATTTCAACAATATTTTTCAACAAAATGTTTTACTTCTACCAGCCTTAAACCAACAACCCTTTTTGTAACTCCCAATCAGCATTCACATAGTGTGCAACAACACTAATGAAGTCTTTCTTAGCATTACTAGATCAAATGTCTAAAGTCAAAGCAATACGATATGCAACATACAACACAAAATTCTTAAGCACATTAGGATGATCAGTAAATAACTTAGCAAGATCTGTAGTGGTGGTCTGTCTAGAAACCTTGGTAAACCTAGGGTTATGAGCACTCACAATGTAGTCCTCCCAGGCCTGTGTGTCACCTATACCTAATGGAAGGTCAAGTCTAGCAATCAACCGACACAACTGAGACCGAGCAAAAGCAGGGTTGTAGTCCCAGTTGTGAACAGAACCATCAGGATTAAAAGAAAGCCTTGACTAAACCCTAGAAGCATGATCTACCATTTTCCTATATGATTTCTAGTGCTTAATCAAATGGCCAGTTTCAGCAGATGATCTAGCAGACAAAGTTCTCTTACACATTTTATAGATAGCAGCAACTTCAACATTATCACCATTCACCTTCTCAAACACCTCATCAAAATCAACCCAAACACCAGATTTATGTTAACCAACACCAACAGATGAGGTACCACATGTGATGTGGGAGCTGATCGTGCCTATCACCGTCGCCTCCGGCACCGACGCTGCCCCTCCACCATTGTGGCGTCGTAACTGGGTGACTCAATGATGCATGGTTGACACCTTCACCTCCTATACATTCTGATCTAGGGCATATAATAACTTGAGTGCCCTCGCGTGATCGTCATAAGGTAGGTTGGGTCGATTGACACGCATCTTGTTCACAATCGTCTGAAAGTGAGTGAACATAGCATCAATCGTCTCCCCGTCTAGCTGAGTGAAATCCTCATACTCGTGCTTGTATGTCTCGAAGAGTCTGGTCTTGACCTAAGCGGTCCCCTCGTGATAGCTCGAAAACTTCAACCAGATCTCTCGAGCCGTAGGAAGCTCGGAAATACGCTTAAACTCAGGCATGGAGAGGATGCCCAAAAGAGCATTGCGAGCCTTGTTGTTTGCAGTGTGTTGATCAATTTGATGCTGACCAACACGGGCTGCCAAGACCTCGTACTACTCATCCTCACAAATTTCCCACATGGAAGAATCGATGCTGCTGAGATATTCACGCACCCGAATCTTCCAATAGGAGTAATTGGTGCCATCGAAAAATGGTGCCTTGCCTGACCCTCGATCCATGTCACCATGTGGATCCGAAACCTATTAAGGTGTGAAAGATCCTTAATCGTCTCTGATACCAATTGAAGGACCGGATTGGTGACCAAAGGGGGTGAATGGGAGCCTCAAATTTCTTCTCGAGAAATATTTAGCTTTTGTCCCAGAAAGTCACCCAAAAGCAAAGGCACGAATGAGAGGCTAGTTCTGGACCCAATAGGTGGGTGGATACCTTAGGAGATGTCCTAGAGGTACAGCGGAACTATCGAAGAAAGCCGACGAACAAGGACCAACCAAGCGAGGCAAAACTGCTCACACATCAGGATCTCAGACTGTCCAGGGCTGGCTGCCAGACTATTCGGGATCTGTTCTGGACTGTCCGCAGGCAGAAATCCTAAAACACTACTGTTCTGCAAACCTGCTAGACAGGTCTCGAACTGTCCGCGGTTTGCACGTCGGATAGTCCGCGGTTCACTTGACAGTGAACACCAGAGAGTTGAGCACAACTGGACTTGCTCAACCCCGACCCCCGAATTGTCCGCGACCCTGACGGTGGACTGTCCGGGAATGTCGTGAAAGCTAAAAACAACTCGGGTCAAAACCAAAATTGATTCGATCTCAACCAAATCGAATGGGGCTGCAACCAAACTTCTCCCAAGTGATCTTCTACATGTTGGGGAGCTAATCCTAGGAAATCATCGCTCCAAACCAACTCAACCGTGAGAAATCCAAAGGTCACTAGAAAAGGGGGAAGAACGAAGAATGAATGTGAAATCACCTCGATCTATGTGCTCGTGAGGTGAGAGAGCAAATCCTTTGGTAGAAAGATGACACTCACGTCCTAACAAAAGATGATTCAAGCAAAATCAAAAACCATCCCTCGGATTGGAAGAACGAGTGAAATCACCGAGGAGGCAAAGATAGAAACGCGAAGAACACAAGTCAAAAACACGATTTCAAACTCGATTTCAGCTGAAACTCGTCCCCATGAGAAGACAAAGGGATTACGGTCCCTTTTCCTGAGAGTCACCAAATACATAGAGGAATTTTTGTCTCTACGGATCCCAAGCAGCTAGAGGAAGAAACCCTAATAGAAAGTTGAGTCTGTGTGAAATGAAATGAAGCTACAAGGATAGAGAGAGAGGAGGGGCTCCCTCTCTTATTTATAGTCCTAATACAATAGTCCCCTTCTACCCCTAGATACAAGAGCAAACTAGTCAATCCTAGAGGTATTCTAGTCCAACTCTGTTAAGGCTTCATCTGACGGCCTCGCGCCCTGCCATCCTTCTCTTTACCTCGACGCAAGCTCTAGGATGCTGCCACATGTCGTCCCATTGACCGTTGCGCCTTCTCACCGATAGCTTCGTCGCAATGCAAGCCTCTCGGTGTCGCCACACGTCGATCGTTCCGCATAAAAACCTTTGCCCGGTTTTTAGGCCCAAATCTGCAAACTGTCGCGCCCAGATTTTGTGGCCCAAACCTAGAAATAGTCCACCCCAAGTTTTGAGGCCCAAACTCAGAAACCGGCCAACCCGAGTTTTGAGGCCCAAACTCAGAAATCATAGCGGGTATTTTTTCATGGCTCTACTACCAAACCCGCGTCATAGACATAGTGTGGTTCTCACAACCCGACCAACGACACTGAGGCCGATGCATGTCCAGTCTCCACGCCGAGCACAACGCCTTCGCCTTCCTCCCTGACTTGGCCGACGACACCCGCACCTCAATGCGAGCCCGTGTCCAACCTCTCACCAAGTGCCATGACGCCATCATCCTCCTCTCGACTCGGCCGATGCACCACACATCCCCATGTGCTCTCACTTTTTGAAGCCAAGTGCCAGCTACCACCGCTGGTCCTCCGGCCCTCGGGTCCGTCTGTCCAAGCCTCACGTCCGCCCTTTACCGCTCCCGGTCCATCGGCACAGCACACCTCTACTTGACCTTCACCTCGCATGTCTTCGCTCAACCCTCCCAGTGAGCCTGTTGACCAGTCGCTCATCACTCAGGGTGGAACCACAAGGGCACATATCAACCTTGTGTTCGTAATCTCCCTCTTGATGAGTGCATTGTCAATACACAGTATGAGAGCTAAAACAAAACAAAGAACAAAAGAAGAAGAGAAAGAGAGAGAGAGAGAGCGTACTCAATTGCCCCAAAAGCCAGATCAAAAGCCAAAGAAGGGCAAATTGAGATAAGCAAAGCTTGGTCCCCAAAGACATGGGCAATGTCTCGACTCAACCAAGCAAAGGATTGGAGCAACAACTCATCAAGGAGCAAAACTCGATCACAGAGAAAAGGGTCGGAGCTAAAACTCACCAAAAGAGCTGAAAACTCGATCTCAAGAGCAAAAGACTTGGTCCCCAAATACATGGGCAACGGCTCGACGCAACCAAGTCAAGAACAAGCTAGTCCTCAAAAAGAGGCAGAAAAGGGCTCAACACCACTAGATGAAATCTCCATACCAATCAAAAACTGCCAATCAAAAGCATATCAAGCGTAAACTGCTAGTCCCTGAAGATAGAGGCACAGAGGCTCAACGCAACAAAAAGAAAGCTAAAGCTCCATACCAAACAGATGAAAACGACCAAAGAACGGCTAGTCCCTCAAGATAGAGGCACAGAGGTTCAACACAACTAGCAGGATCGAAATTAATTGAAATCAGCAACAACAAGAAGCAAACGGAGCACACAAGGAAGTAGCTAAGCAAAGCAACTCCCCTAGACATATGCCTAAAATAGAAACTCCCCCTCGCCAAAAGAGCTCCCCCTTGGAAAGTGATGCACAAAAGATTGCAATATGTCATCACAAAGCACATTTAAAGCAAATTCTCCCCCTTCTCCCTCTTAGGGGCATATGCAATCCACCAAGACAAGTATAGGAGCACAAACAGGAGGAACGGAGCGAGGTCATGCCCATCGGAGCAAACACATACACATAAGCCTAAAATGCATGAAAATGCACAATGCAACAACTTCAAGTATATAGTAATTAGAGTGAAAAGATGCTCTAAAGAGTGTTGTTCCGACACCTTAGCAACAAGGATAAGTGCTAGCAAAGGCTCAAACTGATCACAGAATACAAGATATGAACATTAAAGCAAGTAAGTAGTTTTAAGCCATTCAGAAAAAGGATTCACCATCAAAATAGCACTGAACATGCATAGACAGGAAGTCAAACAAGTGCTAAACATGTATGAAAGGTGAACTACCCCTAGCAAAGTTCAATCATCATGCTATAGAATGTAACATAGACTTGTGTTCATCAAATTTTATTAGAGAGTTGCAGCGGTTATTAACACAAGTTCAAATTCAGCATGTTATTATGAGAGGTTGAAAGCTTGTCATTGCTTAACTTTTCAACCGAGCTAAGCCTATGCATGAAAAGCAATCAGAAGCTTAAAGCATCGGTTTCGGTCTTTGTTGATGGTAGATAACTCTTATTTTAAACCGTCAACTAACCTCATAAATGACCCGCAATGATCCAAAGAGTGTGTGTAGCTATAGGGTTTGATTCTAATGAGTTCCACAAGTTGTGTCGATTCCACTTGTTTTACAGGATATTCAATATTTCATCATAAGAAAGTATCTCAAGTGAAGAAACAGAGCACACCATTGTGACAAGCTCATCGAGACGATCACAACGGACATACCACTTGCCATATTTGGAGTCCTGGAGCAAGAGTCCTCGATGAATACGACCAAGAAGACTCTGGAACCCTCTAGAAGCATTATCCATACAAAGATTAGGGGTGTAACAGACGAGATTCCAATAGCTACAGAATACCAGAATTATCCAGGGACAAGACAGGAAGAAGACGATAAGGAATCCAACCACGCCATGACTCATTGCGCAAACCAACCGAACAAGGACTTTAGGCGAAGAAGGTACTAGAAGACTCCCGATCGAAGGACGAGGCAGGCGGTGGTAGGGGGAGGCCGACCGGCCTCAACCCTAGGCCGGCTGGCCTGGGACCACATGGCAGCCACCCCTCCTTCATGCGTCGTGACCTAACCGACCTCTACTTTGTATCTTGGCCGTTGTTCAAGGTCGGTTTGATCCAAGGGCTGCGGTTCATCCCACCGGGCTATATAAGAAACCCCAGACCCCCCTCTGAGAGAATAGAATCCAATCTTAGTCTTCAATCATTTAGTTTAGAATCCAATCTTAGCCTCAAAACTCAGGGTGGCGGGTTTTCAAGTTCGGGCCTCAAAACTCGGGGTGGACGGTTTCCAGGTTTGGACATCAAAACTTGGGCTGGTGGGTTTACTGGTTTGGGCCTCAAAATCGGGCGGAGGTTCCTATGCGGAACAGGTCGACGCATGGCGGCACCGAGAGGCTTGCGTCGCGCCAAAGCTATCGGTGAGAAGGTGCGGCGGTCGATGTGACGACATGTGGCGACATCCTGGAGCTTGTGTCGAGGCAAAATGAAGGATGAGAAGGCATGTGGCCGTCGGATGAAAACTGCTAGAATTGGACTGTTTTACCCCTAGGGGGTATTTGGGCTGAGTACTTCATGTGAGGGCATTTTTGTCTTCAGACGTGCACCTATATTTATGTGAAGGGGCTGTTTCGGACAACCATCCTTGGAGGTGTTGCCATTCTCATTTTGTCATTGTGAGGAGAGGCTAGGGTTAGAGGAGAGAGGGCTCTTGTTCTTGAGCTTTTTGCCATCCTAGCTTTGTTGTTGCGAGGAGTGGCTTGTAACCCGACACTGTGTGCTAATACAATCCTTCATCTTATTGGAATCCAAGGATCAATTTCGTGCTCTTCTTTGTTGGATGGAATCTTGATTGAAATCGCGTTTTATTCTTCATGTTTCTCTCTTTTCCCCTTCGGTGAATTGGCTCGTTCTTCCAATCCGAGGGATGGTTTTCGATTCCGCTTGAATCAAGTTGGGCTAGGACCTGGGTGTCATCTTTCCACCGATGAGCACATAGATCAGGCTATTTTTGCGTTTGTTCTTCATTTTTCCCCCTTTTCTAGTGTTCTTTGCATTTCTCACGGATGAGTTGGTTTGGAGCAATGATATCCTAGGATTAGCTTCCCAACACGTAGAAGAACACTTGGGAGAAGATTGGTTGAAGTCCCGTTCGATTTGATAGAGATCAAATTGATTTTGGTTTTGAGTCATGCAGTTTTTGCATCTTTGGTCAGTGGTGGACTGTCCGGCCCCCCCAATGGTGGACTGTCCAGCCATCGGGGCTTGGCCAGAATAGAACAATGCAGCGAGCACTGTGCTCGGCCAGGTGACCGACGGACAGTCCGGGACTAGGTCTCGGACAGTCCGGGACCCGACCAGGATTGTTGTAGAACAATTCGATTTTGGGTCTTTTGCCGGCGGACAGTCCGGCCATCAGCGGACAGTCCGGGATCAGAGTACCGGACAGTCCGGGACCCTACTGAAAGGCATTTTCAGTTTTGGTTGTTTGGTGCTTGGTTTTCGGCCTTCTCCGGTAGTTCCGCTGTACCTCAAGGACATCTCCAGAGGTATCCACCTACTCCTAGGTCCTGAACTAGCCGGTTGTTTGAGACTTTGTTTTTGGGGTGATTTTCTAGGACAAGGGCCATCTATTTCTCGAGAAGAAATTTGAGGCTCCCATTCACCCCCCCTCTAGTCACCATTTCGGTCCTTCAATTGGTATCAGAGCCAGGTTAAGGATCTCTCTACCTTAACTGGTTCCGGATCTGCGAAGGCGACCTTTTTAGAGCAGTTTTGCTTCTGACATTGTTTGTCGAGGTGTTGATCTTTTGTTTAGCTAACACTAACAATGCTTTTAGAAATAGCATCAAGTTCTTCTTCTAGCGTGTCTTTGTCCTCAAGTTTGAATAATGGACATGCGATTGATGAGAGGGAATGCGAGGTGGATGCTTTGTTGGACTTCCTAGGAGATGATCAGCATTCAATGGAGGATCTTATATGTGAACTTGGCAAGGCCAAGAAAGGTACACTTGCCGCTAGTCTTGGGATTTTGTCCCAACGATTTGATGCTTGCTATGATGATAACATTACATATGATGAGCTTTGTGATACCTTGCGTAGAAAGATTAAGAATTTGAAATGCTCCATTATTATGTTGAAATGTGGTCTCTCTCATTGGAAGTCTAGTGCTTCTTTGCCTTGTTGCGGATACATGGGTGTATGCCGAGTCTCTGACTGATGAGTGATTCTCAACTGGGATGATGCGCATGCTCTTTGGCTTGTGTTGTGCAGGTGTCGAGCACGGATGCAGTGGTCAAAGGAAAGGTGAAGGTCAAGTAGAGACGTGCAGTGCCGAGGGACCGAGACTGGCGAAGGGCGGACGTGAGGCTTGGACTGAGGGACCGGTGGCCTGAGGATCAGCTGTGGTGGCTGACAGCCTGGGACAGCGACGAGCGTAGACTTGCGGTCATGTGTTACTCGGGTCGAGGACCTGGGGACACGTGTCTGTGGACGAGGTGCACGGGCGGTGCATCCCCTCTACGGCTCGGTTTGGTGGTTGAGCCACAAAAAAACCACCGAGTGGACGGTGTCCAGGTTTGGGCCTCAAAACCTGGGCGCTGATGGTTTCCGAGTTTGGGCCACAAAACTCGGGCTGAGGACGGTTTTCAGGTTTGGGCCTCAAAACCTAGGTGCTGCGGGTTTGCTGAGTTTAGCCTTGAAGGACCGAGAAAGCACTAGCAAGGCGACCAGAGGGGGGTGAATGGGAGCTCAAAAATTTCCTTCAGAAACTTTGGCCAAATGTCCCAAAATCAACCTCAAGAAACGGCGACCGAAACCGTGATGCTCAAGACCCTTGGAAGAGGGTGGATGATCCCTAGGATCACAGCGGAGCACCACCAAGAAGAAGCAAACCAAACTCCAAAAGTTCCAGCTCGAACACAACCCCAAAAACCAAGTCCCGGACGTAGATAGACGGCTACGTCGAGAAACTCCTAAATACCTATGCTAACAAGTAGCAAAGATACCTAGAGAGGTTCCTTGGTCAACTACAGGGCCAAACGAGAAGTCCGGAAACCAAGCGAACAAGCCGGGAGAGCAAACGCACTAAACCGGAAGACTCAGGCGATTCCCGGACTGTCCGGACCCCCAGTCCCGGACTGTCCGCGGCAGGGGCGGACTGTCCGCCAAGCAGTCCCGGATTGTCCGCAGGCAGAAACACCAAAACTACAAGGTTGCTGAACCCTTGCTGGACGAGTTCCGGACTGTCCGCCAATCACAACGGCGGACTGTCCGCCGGTCAATGAACAGTGACCCGGCCGAGGAACTCAGCCACTGAACAGGCTGCTCCCCCGATGCCCGGACTGTCCGCCGGTCAAGACCGCGTACTGTCCGCGACCTTGCAGAGAGGGCGATTTTGATCGCCTTCTCTCCAAATCTCTCCAAATCTGATCCAACTCAAAATCCCAAGTTCCCAAACTTGGAGAAGATGATCACGGGGTAGTTAGGAGACTATCCCCAAGAAATCATCCGCTCAAATCAACGAAATCTCCGGGAAATCAAAAGGGAAGGAGGATGAGCGGAAAAAGTGCCATGAAAATGAAATCGTCCCGATCTATTCGATCATGAGGTGTTAGATGAATTCCTTTGGTCGAAATGACCTCCTCAATGATACGAACAAAATGATTCAAACGGATTTCCCAAAGACGCACTAGAGAGGGAGATCGAGTGACGGGAAAATCGCGAAGAAACGAAGAACGCGAAGAACACGAATCAAAACGCGAATCAAGTCATCGATCTGCACTGCCACGGTGAGGATATGGCCTCACTTCCTCAGATCAACAGTACACAGAGGCAAGTCTCTCTATGTACAGCAGGGAATGGGAGAGCAAAAAACCCTAAGTGCGAAAGAGCAAATGACTGAGATAGATGGGAGGAGGGTGTCTCCCTACTACTTATCCTAATTCTAACCTAAGTCTAATTCCTACTCCACCCCTCTCTATTCTAATTACAGAGCGAGCCAGTCAAACCCTAGGGTTAGTCTGGACCAACTCGAGTGGTAGGTGTATTCGACGGCCACGCCTGCTCGACTCGAAGCGTTGCCTCGACACAACCTCCAGATCGCCGCCACGTGCCGCCCTCGCTCTGCACCCCCGGTTTTGTGGCCAAAACCGGGAAACCAGCCTTTTCCAGCCAACCCCCGGTTTTGAGGCCCAAACCGGGAAACCAGCCCACCAGCATCTGAGTTTTGAGGCCAAACTCAGCAAACCCTCAGAGCCCAGGTTTTGAGGCCCAAACCTGGAAACCGTCCTCAGCCCGAGTTTTGTGGCCAAACTCGGAAACCCTCAGCCCGAGTTTTGTGGCCAAACTCGGAAACTGTCCACGCCTAGGTTTTGAGGCCCAAATCTGGAAACCGTCCATCTGATGGTTTTTCTCTGGCTCTACCACCAAACCGACGTCGTAGAGGGGATGCACCGCCCATGTTGACAATCACTCATCACTCAGAGACCCGGCATACACCCATGTATCCGCAATCTCCCCCTTGATGAGTGCATTGTCAACTACTCACACAAATCATAATGGAAAGAAGAAAAGAGGAAGGAAGAAGAAGAGAGAACTCGACCAAATGACCCAAAAGCCTAGCAAAGCCGAAGAAGGTCAAGTGGAAAGAGCAAAAGAACTTGGTCTCCAAAGACATGGGCAACGGCTCGACGCAACCAAGCAAAGCAAAGCTAGCCCTCAAGAAGAGGTAGAACAGGCTCAACACCGCTAGCAAAACACCAATCGAAAATATCGAAGCAAAATGCTAGTCCCTCAAGATAGAGGCACAGAGGCTCAACACAACTAGCAAAGAAAACTCGATACCGATGCCTTTCGGCCAACAAGAGACAGCAAAGCTCAAGCTCCCCCTCGATTAGTGCAAACAATCAAGAAAACACTCCCCCTCAAATGAGCACTCGGGAAGCACAAATGATTTACAAATTCTCCCCCTTAGTTGAAAATGCATGAATCAAGCAAACGTCTCCACCCATCAGAAAAGGCACCAACAACAGTGCTAACAAGGGAGGTTCTCCCCCTTCCAACATGCATATGAGTCAAAATGCCAGTTAGCAACTTCAGGCATATATTCAGGAGAATGCAAAGATGCTCTAAACAGTATAACTCCAATGACTCAAAAACAGCATACAAGCTCAGCAAAGGCTCAAACTGATCACCAGATATGAAATATGAACATATGAGCAGAAAGGAGCAGTTTTGAGTCAAAAGGTATTCACCATCAAAATAGCACTAGCAATGCATAAACAGGAGTTTGAACAAGTGCTAAACATGTATACAAGGTGAACTACCCCTAGCAAAGTTCAATCATCATGCTTAAGAATGTAACATACACTTGTGAATTCAAATTCAGATCGGAGTTGCAGCGGTGAAATTACACAAGTTCAATTATTAGCATGTGATTGCGAGAGGTTGAAAGCTTGTCATTGCCTAACTTTTCAACCGAGCGAAGCCTATGCCGAAGCAATCAAAAGCTTAAAGCTGCGGTTTCGGTCATACACTACACGGCTCAAGTTTAACTCAAAGTGCAATGAGAAACTGTCTCGATACCGTGATGTGTTGACAAGCAGTCCCATCTCGATCTTTTCAATTCACTAAGACTTGGTTCAAATTTTAAACAAGATATGAACAGACCAAGCAAGTGAATGACTCAGAACTAGAGACATAGCAACCTAGCATATATGAAAAGCACGAGTAAACTCAACACATCCTACACATGCTAGTTGCATATCTTAATGGTGAACATTTTCAGATTTTAAGTTATTAAGCAAATTCACCATTTCAAAAATAGCTCAGCTCACAACATGTACTAGTGATCAGAAAGAGCATAAGCTACAAGCATCAACATAAACATCGGAGCATACTACATTGAGCATAGTTACATTCTAGTGATTATAGACATGAAGCTCAGAATGTAAATGCGTATGCTAAAATGCAAAAGAAAAGAAAGACAAACGAAAGAAAGTCAGTCTACTGTACAAGATCCAAAATGTTTCCCCCATCTAAAAGGGGAAACACACACCTAGCTCACCCCTCAACCGATTAAAGGTTGATTCATCTAAAGGCTTGGTGAAAATATCAGCCAGTTGATGATGAGTATCGACATGGCGAAGGTCGATATCACCCTTCTCCTGGTGGTCTCGCAAGAAATGAAAGCGCACATCAATGTGTTTGGTCTTCGAGTGAAGCACGGGGTTCTTAGCAACGCTAATAGCACTCGTGTTGTCACAAAGCAAAGGAACACGAGTAAAGCTCAGACCAAAATCACGCAAAGTGGCCATCATCCAAAGCAACTGGGAACAGCAGCTAGCCGCAGCAACATATTTAGCCTCTGTAGTGGACTGAGTGACACTAGACTGCTTGCGAGAAGACCACGAAACAAGAGAAGAACCAATAAACTGGCAAGTCCCAGAAGTGGACTTGCGCTCAATACGGCAACCAGCAAAATCGGCATCCGAATAACCGCAAAGGGAGAGGGTGGAGGAAGCAGAATACCAAATCCCGAACTCAGGTGAGAAACGATGGTACCTGAATATGCGCTTCACTGCCTGACGGTGAGATGTGCGCGGCGACGCCTGAAAGCGCGCACATAGACACACCGCGAACTGGATGTCCGGGCATGTCGCCGTCAGGTAGAGGAGCGACCCGATCATGCTTCGGTACTCCTTCTGGTCCACTGCTTCTCCATCCACATCCGCATCCAGGGCAGTCGTCGTCGACAAGGGTGTTGGAAGAGGCTTGGCCTCACCCATATCGAACCGCTTCAGCAAGTCCTTGGTGTACTTGCCCTGGTGCACAAACGTCCCCTCCCGGGATTGCTTGATTTGCAACCCGAGAAAGAAGGTCAGCTCGCCCATCATGCTCATCTCGAACTCCCTACTCATAATATCTGCAAACTTGGCAACCAAAGCGTGAGAAGAACCACCAAAAATGATATCTTCCACGTAAATCTGGACCAAGAGAGTGTCTTTGCCTTGTTTGAGGAGAAAGAGCGTTTTATCTACACATCCCATTTTAAAACCCTTAGCAAGCAAAAAAGTTTTCAATCTATCATACCAGGCTCTAGGGGCTTGTTTCAAACCATATAAAGCTTTGTGCAGTTTAAAAACATGGTTTGGAAACTTGGGATTTTCAAAACCGGGGGGTTGCTCAACATACACTTCTTCTTCTATGTAGCCGTTTAAGAAGGCACTCTTGACATCCATTTGAAAGAGTTTAAAACCTTTGGATGCAGCAAAAGCCAAGAGTATCCTCATAGCCTCCAAACGAGCTACAGGAGCAAAAGTCTCCTCAAAGTCTATCCCCTCCTTCTGACTATAACCCTTGGCCACAAGACGCGCTTTGTTCCTCACAATGTGGCCGTCCTCTCCTTGTTTATTTTTGAAAACCCATTTTGTCCCAATAGGATTACAGTTAGGAGGAGGAGGAACTAGAACCCAAACCCGATTTCTGTCAAAGTTTTCTAACTCCTCATGCATGGCATTGACCCAATCCGGATCCGTCAAAGCGTGTCCAACATCTCGGGGCTCAAAATTAGCAACAAAAGCAGAATGAGTGATGTGAGAGATGTGCTGTGACCTGGACCGAGTAACCCATTCGTCGATGCTGCCGATCATCTGCTGAGGCGGGTGCTGGCGCTGAATGTGTCGTGGCGCCTCCCGAGCTGAAGTAGCCTCCCCCTCAACAGCAGCTGGTGCCTCCCCGGGTACAAATGGTACCGCTCAGGGTGGCGAATCCCACGGCCCCCAGGAGGAAGAGGTGTCAGGGCCGTGAGTCGTCGTAGAAGCCGCTCTTTGCGGCACAACAGGTGGAGGGGGTGCTGGATCATCCATACCTTCAGCACCCTCGTCCTCATCATCAAAAAGAGGCTCACCAACCTCATGATCACCTGCACGCTCAAAACGAGAAGAAGGACAAACCATGGTCTCATCGAAGGTGACATCGGATGTCTCCATGACTCGGTTAGTGTCAAGGTTAAGTACACGATAAGCTCGAGTGTGAGTGCCATAACCCAAAAACACACCGTCTGAAGAACAAGACTCAAATTTATCCAAGTTGCCTTTCTTCAATATAAAACAATGGCAACCGAAGACTCTAAAATAACTTACCTTGGGCTGTCTACCAAAACGCAACTCATAAAAGGTCTTCTTCAAGAAAGCTCTCAGAAAAATGCGATTTGAAATGTAGCATGCAGTGTTCATAGCTTCGGCCCAATATCGCCTAGGAGTCCTATGCTCATCGAGCATCGTCCTGGCCATCTCAACAAGGGTATGATTCTTCCTCTCTACAACACCATTCTGAGGGGGTGTGTAGGGGGAAGAAAACTGATGCTCTAAACCCAAAGAGTTACAAAACTTCTCAAAATCCGAATTCTTGAATTCGGAACCATTATCACTCCTAATTGCTCGCATCGAGTTCAAAGGAAACTCGTTCTGAAGACGCAAAATCAGATTGCGAGCAAAGGAGAAAGTCTCGGTCTTCTCAGCTAAAAAGAAGACCCACGAATATCTCGAAAAGTCATCAACAACAACAAGCACATACCACTTCCCCCAAACCGAGCTCACCCGAGCCGGACCAACAAGGTCCATGTGCAAAAGCTCTCCAGGGCGCTTGGTCATGACCTGAGTCACTGGATGGTGGGGAGCAGCAACCATCTTCCCGTGTCTACACGAGTGGTATACAAGATCCTTCTCCATATGCAACTTGGGCAATCCTCGGATTAGTCCAAGTGAACTAAGCCTTGCAAGCAAGTCGAAGCTCAAATGTCCAAGTCTCCTATGCCACTTCAAAAGATCGGAGGAGGAAGGTCTAGCCACAAGTCAACGAGAAGTGCCAAAAGACTCCGAGAAATTCGCACGAAAGACTTTTCCAAAGGGCGAAATCAAACACACAAGATTGCCCTGAGGATCCAAAATACGACTGAGATTCGGTTTAAAACGAATCTCATAGTGGTCATCAAAAACTTGCGAAACAGAAAGAAGGTTAAAATGCAAGTTAGAAACAAGAGCAACATCGCGCAACACAAAGTGCTCATTAACTCACACCAACCCGCGAGACAATACCTTACCTTTGCTATTGTCGCCGAAGGTTATGTACTCCTTTCTGGCAACAGGGCTAAGGCTGGAGAACCACTTGGCGTTTCCGGTCATGTGCCTCGAGCAACCGGAATCCACCAACCAAATGTCCTCCAACCGTTTTACCTACATCAATAAAAAGACATAGGGTGAGCATACGGTCCAACACTGGGGTTAGTGAAGTAGGAAGAATACCAGTGTTGGGCCGGCTGCTCAAAAGAACGGTTAGCGGAAAAACCATTCCTAGCATGTCTACGAGAGGAGCGATCACCACGTAGAGGAAAACGTGGTCCGCTAAGGGAGGAGCATTCATCGCGATACTAAAAACGCGATGGGGAAAAACGCTCAACTACAAAGCCTCCGCCACGGGGTCCATAGCCTACAACTGCAGGCTCCCGCCGGGCACTCTCTCTACGAGGCCTAGGCCTAGCAACTTGAGGCACTGCGCCTCTAGGCCTAGCATCTCTCCTCGGAGCTCTCTGCTGCCTAGGCCTGGGAACTTGAGGTTCTGGACCTCTGGGCCTAGCTGCTCTCCTTGGAGAACTCCTCTGAACATTCGGCTCATGTACATCATGGAAAGGATGGTACATGTCCGTGTTGTTCATCTCTCTAGCACGGTGCACCTCTCTCTTGCGCCTAAAGCAGAACTCGCTCAAGTGTCCATCTCTCCCACAGAAATCACAATAATACCTCACTGCACACAAAGGAGGTTGTTGGTACTCATGGCTGTGGGTGTGGATCACTTTGCCCTTCTGAGGCAACTCCTCCTGGATAGGTGGCATTGTATCCAGCTTGTTCTTTAGGTGGTTGGGTTTGGGATGCCACACTTGGTTCTTGGGTGGAGCTCTCGGAGGTTCCTCAAATATCCCATCCTTGGTGTTAGGTTTGAGAGGCTCTTTGGGTGGAAGTTTGGTAAGTTTGGGAGTAGTGGTGGAGTTGGGCTTCTCACTAGGATTCAGACCACTCGACTCTCAAATCTTCCCAAAAGCAGAAAGATCAACACCCTGAGCAAGACCTACACCAGAACCTCCAGCAGCTCGCTTAAATTGGGAGATCATCATCCCGAGCTGCGGCTCACTAAAAGAGACCCATGACAAGGTGGTCCGAAGTTATGTGTTTTCCTCCTCGGTTTGCATCTTGCCATGCTTGACATTCGAAATCTCCATCTCCAAACCCTCACACTGGGCACACCTAGCCACGCAGGTGCTACCTGAGTTGGCCTCCTCAAGAGACACAATCTTGGCATTCTTGTCTGCCAACTCAGATTGCAAGACAGGACAAGTCTTGCACGCACCCAACAGAGAAGGTCTAGCCTTCAGCTCGTCCACCTCTCCTACCAACGCAGCATACTTACCTCTCAAAGTGAGAAGGTCAGTCAAGTGCGTGGTGCACATCTCACACTCAACCTCCTCCGACACGACCACGGTGGACTTTGCAAACTCTAGCTCCCTCACCGTGTCCTCCCACTTCTGCCTAAACTCCTTGCGCTCTCTATCGGCACGCCTAAGCAACTTATCTTGACTAAGAAGCGCGGTAGTAAGCTTCTCGACCTCAGCAGAAAGCTCATCGTGGGTGAGGGATACCTGGGAGGTGTCGTCGTCGTCCCGAGGAGAGTGCTCCAGCTTGCCGTCGACCTCATCACCAAGCGCCATGGTGCAGAAGCCGTCGTCGTCGGTGAAGAAGCAGAGACCGTTCAGCTTGTCCTCAATCCTCTTCTTCTTCTCGGACTCGTCATCGCTTGAGCAAGCGGAGTCGTCATCCGAGCCGTCGACGTCGCTGAGCGTGGCGAAGAACGCACGCTGCTCAGCCTGGGCCTTCTCCAAGTACTTCTTCTTGATGTACTCCTTGTCGAAGCCGCCCCTCCGCTTGTGCCTTGCGGGGACGTACTTCTCCTCGCGCTTGCCGGAGTCGTACTTGTGCCCATGATCGCCCTTCCCAGATGAATGCTTCTTCTTGGGACAGTTGGCGATGAAGTGGTCGGGGTCGCCGCACTCATAGCATCCTGAGCGTCCTCCTCCGCGGCAACGGTTCATGCAGTTGTTGTGGAACCGCGTGAACCGGTTGGCGAGCATTGCCAACTCGTCATCCCCCAAAGACTCAAGCTGGTCCTCTGTGACAGAAAAGAGAGACGAAAGAGCAAAACCTACAGAGGGGTTAGCAGAAGAACCAGAAACCAAAGCCATAGTCGGGCCAGAAGGATTCTCATAAGAAGCCCTCGACATGGCGTCAATCTCACTAGACTTGAGCTTACTAAAGAGCTCGTTGCAAGTGAGGGTCTCATAGTTAGACGATTCGATGATCGCCTAGACCTTTGAGTCCCACACCGACCGATCAAGAGTGTGCAAAAGCTTCAAAGCCCTCTCATGATCGTCAAAAGGCAACAGCTCCTTGTTCGCTGTCATCTTGTTGACAATGACCTGAAAGCGAGCGAATAAACTCTCTATGCTCTCGCCAGGCATATGTCGAAAGTTCTCATACTCCCGCTTGTGCGACTCATAGAGGCAAGATTTGACTTGAGAAGTTCCTTCATGGGAGCACATGAGGGTAGCCCAAATCTCGCGAGCCGTGGGGAGGTGAGAAACGCGATCGAACTCAGACATGCTCAAACAGGAGAACAAGGCGTTACGTGCCCGGCTATTGGCCTCGTGCTCATCGATCTGGAGCTGAGTGACACGAGCATCCAAGACAACGTAATCGTCCCTGTTGAAAATCTCCCAAACAGAAGAGCCCATGCTCTGAAGATAGGCCGACATGCGTATCTTCCAATACGCATAGTTCGTCCCATCAAAGAACGACGGTTTGCCCACGCCGCGATCCATGTCGCCTTCTGTGGATCTCGAACCGGCTAAGGTGGAAGATCCTTAACCCGCTCTGATACCAGTTGAAGGACCGAGAAAGCACTAGCAAGGCGACCAGAGGGGGCGGGTGAATGGGAGCTCAAAAATTTCCTTCAGAAACTTTGGCCAAATGTCCCAAAATCAACCCCAAGAAACGGCGACCGAAACCGTGATGCTCACGACCCTTGGAAGAAGGTGGATGATCCCTAGGATCACAGCGGAGCACCACCAAGAAGAAGCAAACCAAACTCCAAAAGTTCCGGCTCGAACACAACCCCAAAAACCAAGTCCCGGACGTAGATAGACGGCTACGTCGAGAAACTCCTAAATACCTATGCTAACAAGTAGCAAAGATACCTAGAGAGGTTCCTTGGTCAACTACAGGGCCAAACGAGAAGTCCGGAAACCAAGCGAACAAGCCGGGAGAGCAAACGCACTAAACCGGAAGACTCAGGCGATTCCCGGACTGTCCGGACCCCCAGTCCCGGACTGTCCGCGGCAGGGGCGGACTGTCCGCCAAGCAGTCCCGGATTGTCCGCAGGCAGAAACACCAAAACTACAAGGTTGCTGAACCCTTGCTGGACGAGTTCCGGACTGTCCGCCAATCACAATGGCGGACTGTCCGCCGGTCAATGAACAGTGACCCGGCCGAGGAACTCAGCCACTGAACAGGCTGCTCGCCCGATGCCCGGACTGTCCGCCGGTCAAGACCGCGTACTGTCCGCGACCTTGCAGAGAGGGCGATTTTGATCGCCTTCTCTCCAAATCTCTCCAAATCCGATCCAACTCAAAATCCCAAGTTCCCAAACTTGGAGAAGATGATCACGGGGTAGTTAGGAGACTATCCCCAAGAAATCATCCGCTCAAATCAACCAAATCACCGGGAAATCAAAAGGGAAGGAGGATGAGCGGAAAAAGCGCCACGAAAACGAAATCGTCCCGATCTATTCGATCATGAGGTGTTAGATGAATTCCTTTGGTCGAAATGACCTCCTTAATGATACGAACAAAATGATTCAAACGGATTTCGCAAAGACGCACTAGAGAGGGAGATCGAGTGACGGGAAAATCGTGAAGAAACGAAGAACGCGAAGAACACGAATCAAAACGCGAATCAAGTCATCGATCTGCACTGCCACGGTGAGGATATGGCCTCACTTCCTCAAATCAACAGTACACAGAGGCAAGTCTCTCTGCGGATCTCAGCTAGCTACAACAGGGAATGGGAGAGCAGGAAACCCTAAGTGCGAAAGAGCAAATGACTGAGATAGATGGGAGGAGGGTGTCTCCCTACTACTTATCCTAATTCTAACCTAAGTCTAATTCCTACTCTACCCCTCTCTATTCTAATTACAGAGCGAGCCAGTCAAACCCTAGGGTTAGTCTAGACCAACTTGAGTGGTAGGTGTATCCGACGGCCACGCCCGCTCGACTCGAAGCGTTGCCTCGACGCAACCTCCAGATCGCCGCCACATGCCGCCCTCGCTCTGCACCCCCGGTTTTGTGGCCAAAACCGGGAAACCAGCCTTTTCCAGCCAACCCCTGGTTTTGAGGCCCAAACCGGGAAACCAGCCCACCAGCATCTGAGTTTTGAGGCCCAACTCAGCAAACCCTCAGAGCCCAGGTTTTGAGGCCCAAACCTGGAAACCGTCCTCAGCCCGAGTTTTGTGGCCAAACTCGGAAACCCTCAGCCCGAGTTTTGTGGCCAAACTCGGAAACCGTCCACGCCCAGGTTTTGAGGCCCAAATCTGGAAACCGTCCATCTGATGGTTTTTCTCTGGCTCTACCACCAAACCGACGTCGTAGAGGGGATGCACTTCCCACGCACCCCGTCCACCGACACGTGTCCTCGAGTCCACGACTCAGGCAACACATGACCACACTTCTTCACTTGTCGTCGTCACAGGCTGCCAGCCACCACCGCTGATCCTCGGGCCTCTGGTCCCTCAGTCCAAGTCTCACGTCCACCCTTCGCCACTCTTGGTCCATCGGCACGGCACGTCTCTACTTGACCTTCACCTCGCCGTCGATCACTGCATCCGTGCTCGACACCTGCACAACACAAGCCAAAGAACATGCGCATCATACCAGTTGACAATCACTCATCACTCAGAGACCCGGCATACACCCATGTATCCGCAAGCCTCAAAACTCAGGCCTTGGACGACTGGTTTCCGGGTTTGGGCCTCAAAATTGGGGGTTGGCTGTGAAGGCTGGTTTCCCGGTTTGGGCCACAAAACTGGGGGTGCGACGTCCAGGAAAAGGACAAGCAGAGCGGTGGCGGCACGTGGCGGCGTTCGATGAGGTTGCGACGAGGCAACGCTACCAGTTGTGCGGGCGTGGCCGTCGGATCATCACCTACCATTAGTTGGTCCAGAATAACCCTAGGGTTCAGCTGGTTCTCTCTGTAATTAGTGAGGGGTAGAGTAGGAATTAGAATTAGGATAAGTAGAGGGAGACACCCTCCTCCCATTCCATCTCAGTCATTTGCTCTTTGCTTCTAGGGTTTCCTGCTCTCCCCATCCCCTGCTGTAGCTACTGAGATCCGCAGAGAATCATACCTCTGTGTACTGGAGATTTTGAGGAAGTGAGACCGTAATCTCACTGTTGTAGCGTGTGGTAGCCACACGGTTGCAGATCGATGACTTGATTCGTGTTTTGTTCGTGTTCTTCGCGTTCTTCGTTTCTCCACGATTTTCCTGTCACTCGATCTCCCTCTCTACTGCGTCTTTGCGAAATCCGTTTGAATCAACTTGTTCTTTATAGTGAGGAGATCATTTCCACCAAAGGAATTTATCTAACTCCTCACGAACAAGTAGATTAGATCGATTTCGTGTTCGTGGCGCTTTTTCGTTCATTCTCCTCCCCTTTCGATTTCCCGTTGATTGAGTTGATTTGAGCGGATGATTTCTTGGGGATAGTCTCCTAACTACCTCGTGATCATCCTCTCCAAGTTTGGGATCAAGGGATTTTGAGTTGAATCGATTTGGGCGAGTTTTGGGTGATGGGCGACCGAAATTGCCCTCACTGGGTGTTGGCGGACAGTCCGCCATCCCAGGCGCGGACAGTCCGCGCGTCGGGGGCTAGCCAGATCAGTGGCTGTGTTCTTCGGCTGTTTTACTGTTCCTCGACTGGCGGACAGTCCGCCGTTGGTTTTCGCGGACAATACGGGAACTGTCCAGGAGACATCAGCAGCAGTGCTATATTTGGGGTTTGGCCGGCGGACAGTCCGCCATCTTCTCGCGGATAGTCCGCAGTTAGCCCGGACATTCCGGGACCGTACTGGCGGACAGTCCGGGATCCTGCTGAAGGTTGCGTTTTAGTGTGTTTGCTCTCCTGGCTTCTACGCTTGGTTTCCGGACTTCCCGTTTGGCCCTAGAGTTGATCAAGGAACCTCTCTAGGTATCTTTGCTACTCGTTAGCATCGGTATTTGGGGATTTCTCGACGTAGTCTTCCATCTACGTTCGAGACTTGGTTTTTGGGGGTAGAACTAGTTCCGGTGCTTTTGCCGATTGGTTTGCTTTCGTTTTGTGGTGCTCCGCTGTGATCCTAGGGATCATCCACCCTCTTCCAAGGGTCGTGAGCATCACGGTTTCGATCGAAGCTTTTAGGGTCGATTTGTGGGACAAAGGCCGAAGTTTCGAGAGAAATTTTTGAGCTTCCATTCACCCCCCTCTGGTCGCCTTGCTGTTGCATTCTCAGTCCTTCAATTGGTATCGGAGCGGGTTAAGGATCTTCCACCTTAGCCAGTTCCAGATCCACAGAAGGTGACATGGATCGTGGCGTGGGCAAACCGTCGTTTTTCGATGGAACGAACTATGCGTATTGGAAGATACGCATGTCGGCCTTTCTGCAGAGTTTGGGTGCTTCCATTTGGGATATTTGCAACTCTGTCGATTACGTTGTCTTGGCTGCTCGTGTGACTCAGCGTCAGATCGATGATCACGATGCCAATAGCCAAGCCTGTAATGCTCTTTTCTCATGCTTGAGCATGACAAAGTTTGATCGCGTTTCTCACCTCGCTACGGCTTGGGAGATTTGGGCATCCCTCATGCGTTTCCATGACGGAACCTCTCAAGTCAAAACCCGTCTCTACAAGTCACACAAGCGAGAGTACGAGAACTTTCGACATATGCCTGGCAAGAGCATAGATAGTTTATTCGCTCGCTTTCAGGTGATTGTCAACAGGATGAGGGCTAACAAGGAGTTGTTGCCTTTCGACGATCATGAGAGAGCTTTGAAGCTTTTGCATACTCTCGATCGGTCGGTGTGGGATTCCAAGGTTCAGGCGATCATCGAATCGCCTAACTATGAGACCCTCACGTGCGACGAGCTCTTCAGTAAGCTCAAGTCCAGTGAGATCGATGCCATGGCGAGGGCTTCTTATGAAAATCCTTCTGGCCCGTCGATGGCTTTGCTTTCTGGCTCTTCCGCTAACTCCTCTGGAGGCTTTGCACTTTCTTCTCTTCTTTCTGTCACAGAGGAGCAATTGGAGTTCATGGGGGATGACGAGCTGGCATTGCTCGCCAACCGGTTCTCGCGGTTTCACAACAACCGCATGAACCGTCGCCGCGGAGGAGGACGCTTGGGATGTTTCGAGTGCGGCGACCCCAACCACTTCATTGCCAATTGCCCAAAGAAGAACAAGCAAACCTTCGGCAAGGCGGATCATGGGCACAAGTACGACTCCGACAAGCGCAAGGAGAAGTACGTCCCCGCGAAGCACAAGCAGAAGGGCGGCTTCGACAAGGAGTACATCAAGACGAAGTACTTGGAGAAGGCCCAGGCAGAGCAGCGCGCGTTCTTCGCCACGCTCAGCGACGTCGACGACTCGGATGACGACTCTGCTGCCTCAAGCGACAATGAGTCCGAGAAGAAGAAGAGGATCGAGGACAAGCTGAACGGCCTCTGCTTCTTCGCCGACGACGACGGCTTCTGCACCATGGCCCTCAGCAAGGAGGTCGACAGCGAGCTGGAGAACACTCCTCGGAACGACGACGACGGCACCTCCCAGGTATCTCTGACCTCCGATGAGCTTTCTGCTGAGGTCGAGAAACTTACTGCCGCGCTTGTTAGTCAAGATAAGTTGCTTAGGCGTGCTGCTAGAGAATGCAAGGAGTTTAGGCAGAAGTGGGAGGATACAGTGAAGGAGCTTGAGTTTGCCAAGTCCACCGTAGTTGTGTCTGAGGAGGTTGAGTGTGAGATGTGCACCACACACATGATTGACCTTCTCACTTTGAGAAGCAAGTATGCTGTGTTGGTAGGAGAGGTGGATGAGCTGAAGGCGAGATCTTTGCTATTGGGTGCATGCAAGTCTTGTGCTGGCTTGCAATCCGAGTTGGCAGAGCATAATTCCAAGATTGTGTCTCTTGAAGAGGCCAACTCAGGTAGCACATGTGTGGCTAGGTGTGTTCTTTGTGAGGGTTTGGAGATGGAGATAGCAAATGTGAAGCATGACAAGATGCAAACCGAGGAGGAAAACACATACCTTTGGACCATCTTGTCATGGGTTCCTAGTGGTGAGCCACAGCTCGGGATGATGATCTCCCAATTCAAGCGAGCTGCTGGAGGTCCAGGTGTAGGTTTTGCTCCGGGTGTTGATGTTTCATCTTTTGGCAAGATTGGAGAGTCGAGTGGTCTTAACCCATGTGAGAAGCCCAACTCCACCACTACTCCCAAGCTTACCAAGATTCCACCCAAAGAGCCTCTCAAGCCTAACACCAAGGATGGGGTCTTTGTTGATCCTCCGAGAGCTCCACCCAAGAAACAATCATGGGCTCCCAAACCAAACCACCTCAAGAACAAGCTTGACACCATGCCACCCATCCAGGAGGAGCTTATGCCACGGAAGGGCAAAGTGATCAACACCCACTACCGTCAGTACCAACAACCCCCTATGAGAGCGGTGAGGTACCATTGTGAGCACTGTGGGAGAGATGGTCACTTGAGTGAGTTTTGCTTTCGGCGCAAGAGAGAGGCGCGTCGTGCAAAGGAGATGAACAACCCGGACATGTACCATCCTTTCCATATTGTACATGTGCCGAACGTTCAGAGGCATGCTGCTAGGCCTAGAGGTCCAACACCTCAAGTTCCTAGGCCTAGGCCGCGAGGAGGTCGTGCCCGGCGGGAGCCTGCAGTTGTAGGCTATGGACCCCGTGGCGGTGGCTTTATAGTTGAGCGTTTTCCCCCATCGTGTTTTGAGTATCGCGATGGACGCTCCTCCCTTAGCGGACCACGTTTTCCTCAACGTGGTGATCGCTCTTCCCGTAGGCGTGCTAGGAATGGTTTTTCTGCTAACCATTCTTTTGAGCAGCCGGCCCAACACTGGTTTTCTTCCTACATCACTAACCCCAGTGTTGGCCCGTATGCTCACCCTATGTCTTTTTATTGATGTAGGTAAAACGATTGGAGAACATTTGGTTGGTGGATTCCGGATGTTCGAGGCACATGACCAGAAACGCCAAGTGGTTCTCCAGTCTTAGTTCGGTCGCCGGAAAGGAGTTTATCACCTTCGGCGACAACAACAAAGGTAAGGTGTTGTCTCGTGGGTCGGTGCGAGTTAATGAGCACTTTGTGTTGCGCGATGTTGCTCTTGTTTCTAACTTGCACTTTAACCTTCTTTCTGTTTTGCAACTTTTTGAGGATGACTATGAGATTCGTTTTAAACCGAGTCTCAGTCGCATTTTGGATCCTCAGGGCAATCTTGTATGTTTGATTTCGCCCTTTGGAAAAGTCTTTTGTCCGAATTTCTCGGAGTCGTTTGGAATTTCTCGTTGTCTTTTGGCTGGACCTTCCTCCTCTGATCTTTGGAAATGGCATAGGAGACTCAGTCACCTGAGCTTCGACTTGCTTGCAAGACTTAGTTCACTTGGCCTAATCCGAGGATTGCCCAAGTTGTCCATGGAGAAGGATCTTGTTTGCCATTCTTGTAGACATGGGAAGATGGTAGCCGCTCCCCACCATCCAGTGACTCAGGTCATGACTAAGCGCCCTAGAGAGCTTTTACAGATGGGCCATGTTGGTCCGGCTCGGGTGAGCTCGGTTGGGGGGAAGTGGTATGTGCTTGTTGTTGTTGACGATTTTTCGAGATATTTGTGGGTCTTCTTTTTAGCTGAGAAGACCGAGACTTTCTCCTTTGCTCGCAATCTGATTTTGCGTCTTCAGAATGAGTTCCCTTTGAACTCAATGCGAGCAATTCAGAGTGATAATGGTTCCGAATTCAAGAATTCAGATTTTGAGAAGTTTTGTAACTCTTTGGGTTTAGAGCATCAGTTTTCTTCTCCCTACACACCGCCTCAGAATGGTGTTGTAGAAAGGAAGAATCGAACCCTTGTAGAGATGGCCAGGACGATGCTCGATGAGCATAGGACTCCTAGGCGATATTGGGCCGAAGCCATGAGCACTACATGCTACATTTCCAATCGCATTTTTCTCCGAGCTTTCTTGAAAAAGACTTCTTATGAGTTGCGTTTTAGAAAACTCCCCAAAGTGAGTTATTTTAGATTTTTTGGTTGCCACTGTTTTATACTCAAGAAAGGCAACCTGGACAAATTTGAGTCTCGTTCTTCAGACGGTTTATTTTTGGGTTATGGCACTCACACTCGTGCATATCGTGTACTTAACCTTGATACTAACCGAGTCATGGAGACATCAGATGTCACCTTCGATGAGACCATGGTTTGTCCTTCTTCTCGTTTTGAGCGTGCAGGTGATCATGAGGTTGGTGAGCCTCTTTTTGATGATGAGGACGAAGGTGCTGAAGGGATGGATGATTCAGCACCTCCTCCACCTGTTGTGCCGCAAGGAGCGGCTTCTACTACGACTCACGTCCCCGACCCTTCTTCCTCAACGACTTGGGGGTCGTGGGATCCGCCACCTCGAGCGGTACCTTTTGTACCTGAGGAGGCACCAGCTGCTGTTGAGGGGGAGGCTACTTTGGCAAGGGAGGCGCCACGACACATTCAACGCCAACACCCGCCTTAGCAGATGATCGGCAGCATCGGCGAACGTGTCACTCGGTCAAGGTCACAACAAATCTCTCACTTTGCTCATTCTGCATTTGTTGCTGATTTTGAACCCTGAGATGTTGGACACGCTTTGACCGATCCGGATTGGGTCAATGCCATGCATGAGGAGTTAGAAAACTTTGAGAGAAATTGGGTTTGGGTTCTTGTTTCTCTTCCTCCTGAGTGTCATCCTAGTGGGACAAAATGGGTTTTCAAAAACAAACAGGGAGAAGATGGCCATGTTGTGCGAAACAAGCCCAGACTTGTAGCCCAGGCATACAGTCAGAAGGAGGGGATAGACTATGAGGAGACTTTTGCACCTGTAGCTCGTTTGGACGCTATTAGGATACTCTTGGCTTTTGCTGCATCCAAAGGTTTCAAACTTTTTCAAATGGATGTCAAGAGTGCCTTCTTAAACGGCTACATAGAAGAGGAGGTGTATGTGAGACAACCCCCCGGTTTCGAAAATCCCAAGTTTCCAAACCATGTTTTTAAACTTCACAAAGCTTTGTATGGATTGAAACAAGCCCCTAGAGCCTGGTATGATAGGTTGAAAACCTTTTTGCTTGCTAAGGGTTTTAAAATGGGATGTGTAGATAAAACGCTCTTTCTCATGAAGCAAGGCAGTGACACACTCTTGGTCCAGATTTACGTGGATGATATCATTTTCGGTGATTCTTCTCACGCTTTGATTGCCAAGTTTGCAGACACTATGAGCAGGGAATTTGAAATGAGCATGATGGGCGAGCTGACGTTTTTCCTCGGATTGCAAATCAAGCAATCTTGAGAAGGAACGTTCGTGCACCAGGGTAAGTATACCAAGGACATCTTGAAGAAATTCGATATGGGTGAGGCCAAGCCTCTTCCAACACCCATGTCGACCACGACGGCCCTGGATGCGGACAAGGATGGAGAAGCTGTGGACCAGAAGGAGTACCGGAGTATGATCGGGTCGCTGCTGTACCTGACGGCGACACGCCCGGACATTCAGTTCGCGGTGTGTCTTTGAGCGCGATTTCAGACGTCACCGCGCACCTCTCACCGTCAGGCGGTCAAGCACATTATGAGGTACTTATGCTTCACTCCTGAGTTTGGGATTTGGTATTCTGCTTCCTCCACCCTCTCCCTTTGTGGTTATTCCGATGCCGATTTTGCTAGTTGTCGCATTGAGCGCAAGTCCACTTCTGGAACTTGCCAGTTTATTGGTTCTTCTCTTATTTCATGGTCTTCTCGCAAGCAGTCTAGTGTCGCCCGGTCTACCATAGAGGCTGAGTATGTTGCTACGGCTAGCTGCTGTTCCCAGTTACTCTGGATGATGGCCACTTTGCGTGATTTTGGTCTGAGCTTTTATCGCGTTCCTTTGCTTTGTGACAGCACGAGTGCAATTAGCGTTGCTAAGAACCCCGTGCTGCACTCGAAGACCAAACACATTGATGTGCGCTTTCATTTTTTGCGACACCACTATGAGAAGGGTGATATCGACCATCACCATGTTGATACTCATCATCAGTTGGCTGATATTTTCACCAAGCCTTTGGACCAATCAACTTTTGCTAGGTTGAGAGGTGAGCTTGGTGTGTGTTTCCCCTTTTAGATGGGGGAAACATTTTGGCTCTTGTATTATAAACTGACTTTGTGTTTTCAGTTGGTATCTTTTCCTTCATTTGATTTCATCATACATCTTTGCATTTCATCTTGCATATTTACATTCAGAGCTTCATGTATATAATCTTTAGAATGTAACTATGCTCTGTGTAGTCTTTGCTCCGATGCTTTATGATGACGCTGTAGCTTATGCTCTTTCTGATCACTGATACATGTTGTGAGCGGAGCTATTTTATGAATGGTGAATTTGCTTAAAGAATTTAAAACTTGAAAATGTTCACCATTGAGATATGCAACTAGCATGTGTAGAACGTGTTGAAATCACTCGTGTTTTTCATATATGCTAGGTTGCTATGTCTCTTGTATTGAGTCATTCACTTGCTTGGTATGTTCATATTCTGCCTTAATTCTGAACCAACTTAAGTGAATTGGCAAGATCGAGATGGGATTGCTTGTCAGCACATCACAGTTTCGAGACTGTTTCTCATTGCACTTTGAGTTAAACTTGAGCTGTGTAGTGTATGACTGAAACTGTTGCTTTAAGCTTCTGATTGCTTCTGCATAGGCTTCGCACAGTTGAAAAGTTAGGCAATGACAAGCTCTCAACCTCTCGCAATTACATGCTGAAATTTAAACTTGTGTAATTTTACCGCAGCAACTCCGATAAAATTTGGATACACAAGCCTATGTCACATTCTACAGCATGATGATTGAACTGTGCTATGGGTAGTTCACCTTGTATACATGATTAGCACTTGCATGATTTCCTGTCTATACATGTTTTTGTGTTATTTTGAAGGTGACTACCTTTTTGGCTGAAAACTGCTCGCTTTGCTCTCCTGTTCATATTTCGTATCTAGTGATCAGTTTGAGCCTCTGCTAGCTTCTTATGAATGTTGTTGAGTCATCGGATTAGAACTGTGTAGAGCATCTTTGCATACTCTTGATTATATTCCTGAAGCTGCTAACTTGCACTTTTAACTCATATGTATTTCTTGGAGGGAGATTTTCTGTCAAAGGGGAGAAAATTGAGTGCTTGTGCACATTTGCTTGATGGTGCATTTTCAACTAAGGGGGAGAAAATATTGACAAATCATGTGTTCCCTAGGTTGTGTGCACTTTTTGAGGGGGAGTTTGCTAGTTGTGTTGAGCCTTTGCCTCTTTCTTGAGGGACTAGCAAACATTTTCGCAAACATTTTCAGCTCATTTTCAGCTCTTCAATTGCTATCGTACTCTTTTGGTTTTGAGTTGGTAACAGTTGGTATCGAGTTGTTTTGCTAGCGGTGTTGAGCCCGTTCTGCCTCTTCTAGAGGGCTAGCTATGGTTTGCTTGAATTTCAGTTGATCTCTCAATTGGTTTCAAGTTTTCTCGCTAGTGGTGTTGAGCCTGTTCTACCTCTTCTTGAGGGCTAGAGTTGTTTTGCTTGGTTGCGTCGAGCCGTTGCCCATGTCTTTGGGAACCAAGTTGTTTTGCTCTTTCCACTTGACCTTCTTCGGCTTTGCTATGTTTTTGGGTCATTTGGTCAAGTTCTTTCTCTTTCTTTCTTCCTTTCTCTAACTACTCTAAGCACCACGCTTA
Source organism: Coix lacryma-jobi var. lacryma-jobi (assembly GCA_009763385.1). Lineage (NCBI taxonomy): Eukaryota > Viridiplantae > Streptophyta > Magnoliopsida > Poales > Poaceae > Coix > Coix lacryma-jobi. The sequence continues at coordinate 69,649,007 of CM019823.1, forward strand.
CACTATCCAACTACTCTAACTCTAGAATGACTAGAATTAAAGTACTCAAAAGATAGTCATAAATCTTTAAGAATAACAAGAACAATAGCTCAAACTTAAATATAGACGTTGATTACCGAAACAATCGTTGAAGTTGTTGATGAACTTGAATCCACAGGTACGAGATGGAGAAGTCGATCCGACAGGCCGGAGCTCCTTCTTGATCTCTTCCTCTCTCTCTCTCTCTCTCTCTCTCTCTCTCTCTCTCTCTCTTCTAGTTCTAATATAAGACTAGGTTCTAAACCTAAACTAGAGGGGTAACTAGTCTTCTACTTGATAGCTGGCTCTTGATTACAACTAGATGAACTAGATCTAATTCTAGATGAGCTAGAAGAGATTCATCTAGAGGGACCTCTACTTCTAATTGAAACCCTAGTTTCTGATGTGGAGATGAATAATGAAGATGGAGATGCCTGGAGAGGGGGGTCTGGGGTTGCTTATATAGCCCTGAGGGATCAACCGCAGCCGTTAGATCAAACCGACTTCAGGAACGGTGGAGATGAGTCCTAAGGTTCGGTGGAGAAAGCTTGCAGAAGACGGAAGCCAGCGGGCCCGGGGGAGACCGATCGGTCTCATGGTGGGACCGGTTGGTCCCACCTGGCAGGGTCTCGCGGTGCCCGACCTCCTGGTGTCTTCTGGTGTCCTCTGGAGTCTTCTAGAAACTTCCTGACGTGGCGGTTGCGTTATCTCCCGTCGGTTTCCTTCTAGGGGAAGCAATCAACGCTGGTTTCTGGTTTAGTCCCTGTAGAATCACAATTCACCAAAACTCATGGAATATTGTCAATTAAAACCCTAAATCTTTGTTGGTGATTGAATTCATGCTCTTTTCATATTTATTAATTCTTTAATTTTGATAGATAACTAGTGTCAACATGGAGCTAGCAAGGTGGCAATTAATAACAAGAAATGGTTGGCTTTGTGACATAAAATTCATTTGTGACGTTGGCTTTGTGACATTAATTATGATATAGTATATGACATAATAAGTTAGTTATGACATGAGTTTATGTCATAATACGTTAGTTATGACATGAGTTGAAGGGCAATCATCTTTTTACATTGCACTTTTATCATAATACACATAACTGATGTCATAATTCACATAACTAATGTCATAATTCACATAACTATGTCATAATTAATGTCACAAAGCCAGCGTCACAAATGGATTTTATGTCACAAAGCCAAGCATTTCTTGTAGTAACCATGGAGGATGGTGATGGCCACATACATACAAATGATCAAGCGCTCTACACTTGGTGAAATGGAGAAAAGAGAAGAGATGGAACGAAGAGGCCCGAAGGCAAAGGTATAACCTATAGGGCTCTTTGTTTTGGTGGTCAAGACACTTAGAGACTGTGATCACATTTAGGGTAGATAGTCGTACTATCAAGAGGAGATAATTCATGGCTAATGCGGTGTTCAAGTGCCACTACGAGTTCTCTAACATATTGATGCTTTAGAACTAGTGAGTGACTAACACAGCTCTTGGAACATGCTTTGCAAAAATGCTAACACACATGCACAAGTGGTGAAACACTTTAGTGTTAGTTCCTGGAAGCAAGGGTCAAAGGTAGAAAGTGAACGGTGCTAAGAAGGGGGCATCAGACACTCAGGCAGGCAGCATTGGACGCTGGCCTGGTGCGTCCGATGGCAAACCCTAACTTAGTCTGATGCAGCTGGGTGCATCGGACGCTTCGTTGGACGCTATAGTTTCATTGTTCCAGCGTCCGATGCTGGTGACGTGGCGAGGGTTGACTTAGCTGGGAGCATCAGACGCTCCCTAGTGTCCAATGTGGTCACATCGGACGTGTCCGATGTGAGTTGGAGCTCTCTGGAACCTCTCTGCATAGCCATTGTTGATGGTCACTAACTCAAATCTGATACCATCAATAAGTCATCAAAAAGGGAATAAAAGTGACCATCAACCTAGAATAGGGTTTGACTATAACGAGTTCCACGAGTTTTACCGTTCTCACTTGTTTTGCAGGGATATCAACATTTCACTACATAAATGTATCTCAAGTGATGAATCAGACTACACCATTGCGAAGAGCTCGTCGAGAAGATCAAAATGGACCTAGGGTTTGCTATATTCGGAGTCCCGATGAGAGAGTCCTTATTGGTTACAACTTGGAAGCTTCTAGAACAACTTGGAGTGATCACCAAGCAACATAATCTTAGGACTAAACTGACATATGAATCACTGTTTTCCTGGGAGTTTTCCATCACATGGAAAGAGATAAAATCCTACTCCAACACGATGGATTGCACAACAAGATCAAAACCATTGCTAGGGCAAAAAGGAAAGTTCTAGAAGACGAAAGAGCGAAGGCGGTGCTGGCGGCTACTAGGTGGGGCCGGCCGGCTGGCCTGGGCCAGGGCTCCCCTCGGTCCATCTTTTGTGGAGCGTGCCGTAACCGACCTCCTCGACGTATCTCAACCCTTGTTTAGGGTCAGTTGTTGATCCGAGGGTCACGGTTCATCCCACCGAGCTATATAAGTAGCCCCTGACCGCCTGAGGCAAAGCAAGAGGTCCAAGTTCAGAAAGCCTAATTCACATTCTTCAGGAGAGGATCCGAGCCTAGCTAGCAAGTAGAATCCTATTACCCCTCTAATTAGGGATTAGATCTTGACTTGTTTAGAATTAGAAGCGAGAGAGAGAGGTAGAAGATCTAGAAGGAGCTCCGACCTGTCGGATCTACTTCTTCGCCTAGTACCTGTGGATTCAAGTTCATCAAGAGCTTGGATCAGGATATTCTTCGGTCATCAACTTCTAATTATCAGTAAGCAATATTGTTCTTATTGTTCTTCTGGCTTGCAACTCTACTATGAGTACTTTAATTCTAGTTGCTCTAGGATTAGAGAAGTCGTCATCGTGTAAGCGTGGTGCTTAGACTCGATTTCTTGCATAGTGTACCCTATATTCTGGACCGGTGGTAGCTTGCAAGGTTGACTCTTATAGCCTTGTTGAATCTTCTATAGTCCACCTCCCATCTATAGGCGGAGCAGGAGTATGTTACTTGGGAATAACCATACTCTGGATGTGGTCTCCCAACATAATCCACAGTTGAATAATGATTGCATAGCTTCCTGAAGTTAGAGTTGGAAACCCTAGTTATCCCCTTTATCTTTAGTGTTCTCATCCTTGTTAGTGCTAAGGGTTTAAGCTATAGACTTAAGACAATCACGTTGTTCCATTGGGTTCGATATTAAAACTGGGTCTACATCCGGTGATGTGCGGGTATCTAATTTGTGCGCTTGCAGATTATCTCTTGTGCCTTGATAACGTACCTAAGCCTTTCGAGTGTCGTTGCCAAGGTTAGGGTTTATCTCTACTCTAACTAGCAGCGTTAGTAAGTGTCAACAGCCATCGGAAGCTGGGGTCTAGCATCTGATGCAAAGGGCCCGGTGCGTCCGATGTGAGGCTTTTGCGCATTGTATCGAGTGAGTGGCATTGGAGCGTTCGATGCCCTGGCTCAGCACGTCCGATGTCACATTAACTTGCGCGGGAAGTGATATAGCCATTGGGATCAGGCGGCTCAAATTTATACTGGCAGTACACGTGGCTCCATCTGGAGCATCGGACGCTGACCAGCGTCCGATGCCCCCGACAGCGGAGCTTCAGATGCCCACGTTTTCTGCCAAACGGCTAGCCCGACTTGGGTGGGCAATTTAAGGGGCTTGGTCGGCTTGCAAGGGCTCTCTCTTGTACATTTTGATCCTCAAGCATCCTTGTGAGCATTGTCAATGAAGAACCGAATTGGCGACCAGAGCGGGGTGAATGAGAGCCTCAAATTTCTTTTCAGAAATATTAGACCATTGTCCTAATTCCACAACCCCAAGAGAAAAGATCATAAACTGTGATGTCCATGACCCAAAATATTGGGTGGGTGTTTCCTAAGAACACAGCGGGACAACACACACGCGATCAACCAAGCACACCACCAAAATCGGAGCTCCGAAAAGAAGCACTGGACTCCTATTGAGAAAAAGCAAGTGCCCAACCAAAAATACTTAAGCCAACTAGTGACAAAAGTACTTTAGAATGTCCCTTACAAAGTTAGGAAACCAACGCAACAAACAGAACTCAAATCGGAGCTCAAACGCAAAAACTACGGACGAAACAGCGTGAAAACAGCACTGACCGGACGCTGGTACTGTAGTGACATTGTAACGTCCGGTCACGGTAGCACCGGGGCACTGTAGCGTCTGGTCACTGATACTATAGCAGGTTACTGTAGCACCGAACGCATGAACAGTAATAGCATCGAGTCCGGTCGAAAAACAATACTGAGTCCGGTCGTTACTGTAGCAGCGTCCGGTCAGCCCGAAAATAGCGCTGTTCAAACACCAAATCGACCCGAAACTCAGTCAAATCAACTCCAAACTTCACCAAATTTTGCACAGATGATCACAACTATGTTAGTGAGCTATCTCTAAGAGATCATGGCTCGAACCCAACTAGAAATTCGTGAATTGCAGATCTCATGCAAAAGAGAAAAGTTTAGAACCGAAAACGAAATCCGCCCGATCTATGTGCTCGTGAAGAATTAGATAAATTCCTTCAGTGGAAAGATGTCTCTGACGATGCTACACAAGATGGTTCAAACGGATTTTCAATCCATCCCTTCAAACGAAAAATCTCGCGAAAGAATCGAAGGGAGGAAACGAAGAACGCGAAGAACAAAAACGAGAATCGATCCAAATTTCAGCCAACACAAGAGGAGTAAGAAATTAATCCTTGGATTGCTATGGAATAATGAATTGTGTAGCACACTGTGTAGGGTTACAAGCCACTCCTCGCAACACAAAGCATGGATGGCGAAAAGCTCAAGAACAAGAGCCACTCCTCTCTCTAACCCTAGCCTCCTCTCAAATGAACAAATTGAGAGTGACACTTCCCCAAGGATGGGCTACCCTAACCAGCCCCCTTCATATATATAGGCGCACGTCCGAAGACCAAAATGCCCTCTCATGAAGTACTCAACCCAATTACCCCCTAGGGGTAAAACTGTCCAACCCTAGCAGTTTTCATCTGACGGCCACGCGCCTTCTCATCCTTCGCTTCGCCTCGACGCAAGCTACAGGATGCCGCCACGTGCCGTCACCGTCGACCGCCGCGCCTTCTCACCGATAGCTTCGCCACAACGCAAGCCTCTCGGTGCCGCCACGCGTCGACCGTCCTTTTGGACCTTCCCCCGGTTTTGAGGCCCAAACCGAGAAACCTGCCAGCCCAGGTTTTGAGGCCCAAACCTGGAAACCATCCACCCCGAGTTTTGAGACCCAAACTCGGAAACCCGCGAGCCCAGGTTTTGAGGCCCAAACCTGGAAACCGTCCATCCCAAGATTTGAGGCCCAAACTCGGAAACCAGCCACCCGAGTTTTGAGGCCCAAACTCGGAAACCGTCGATGGTAGCTTTTTGAGGCTCAGCTACCGAACCCGCGCCGTAGACGGGATGTGGTTCGCACACCCCAACCATCAGCACCGATGCCAATGCATGTCCAGCCTCCACGCCGGGCACAACACCTTCGCCTTCCTTCTTGACTCGGCCGATGGCACTTGCGCCGCACGCAAGCCCGTGTCTGACCTCCCACCAAGTGCCACGACGCCATCGTCTTCCTCCCGACTCGACCGATGCATCGCACATCCCCATGTGCTCTCGCTCGCCGATGCCACGTGCCAGCTACCACAGCTGGTCCTCCGGCCCTCTGGTTCATCAATACAAGCCTCACGTCCGCCCTTCACCGCTCCCGGTCCGTCGGCACGGCACGTCTCTACTTGACCTTCACCTCGCCATCGACCACTGTATCCGAGGTCAACACCTGCACATCAACACAGCCAAGCGACACATGTTGCACACGCACACCAACACAGAAACACCACAACTCAACGCCACCGGTTAGTCATAAGCATTAAGCGCATAACGAATAATGACTCAACCAGGAAAAGCCTCAAACCTTCCTCATCAAAGTCAATCATTCATCATATATGTTCTCAGTCAAGCCTCCCCACTCATCTCTAGTGTTGATTTGATCATTTGCTAGTGACATTGAGTGTTCTAGTTGTAAGTTTTGAAAGAGTTCATTCTAATGGCACTAGTTCTTCGCATCAGCAACGAGTTTCTTGTTACTCTTGGCATTTGCCAGTGCCTAAACGACTTGGAGATGATTGGGTGGAGTTGGCAAGATTGGTGATTGTTCTTGGCCACCACCGAGTTGATTGTACTGTGAGGGGTTTTTTGCGGCTAATCCCCGCCGGAGAGGCGAAAGGCACCCCTAGTGGATTGCTCATGTCATTGAGCTACCTCTCTTGTGGTAGATTCTTGTGGGGCTTGTGTAGCTTGGCGTGGTGCCAATTACCCACCGGATCAACAAGAGTTGGTCGACACAACGGGGAGTAGCGTGCCGGCAAGCATGTGAACCTCGGGATAACTTCTTGTGTTCCTCGTGCTTGATTGCGATATTGATCATCTTGGTGATTGGACTAAATTTTCTTTCTTGGTGATTGGTTCTTCATCAAGTATTTTCACCATTGATTGGTTCATCAAAGGCGTTCCTGAAGGCTCGGTGATACACTCCCTAACTACCTCTTTTATTCATTGCAATCTTACACTTTGAGCTAGTATATCTTGTAATACTCTTTTGTATAGATAATTTACTGATCATCTTGTTCATCATTGATCATAATATACTCATTGTGTAGATTACTTCTTCCTAGTCCATATTTGTTGTGCCATATCTCCATCTCTAGCGGAGTTCCAATTATTGGTGTGACATAGAGATATTAGCTAGAATTGTTGGATAGGTGGCTTGCAACACACTCATTAGGCTAGTGCAAAAAGCTTCACAACTTGTGTTGCTAACAGTGTTTTGCCTAAGTGATTTTGTAGATTTTTAATTAGGCTATTCACTTCCCTCTAGCTAATTGGACCTTTCAAGGTTGCGCCCTCGTGCAATAGCAAAATTTGGTCGCACGTTAACCTGCTCCTCATCTGCTAAGGCCAGTCTTAGCTGGGAGTTTCATTGCGCTGTTTTGAAGACTTGCGGATACATGGGTGTATGCCGAGTCTCTGAGTGATGAGTGATTGTCAACTGGGATGATGTGCATGTTCTTTGGCTTGTGTTGTGCAGGTGTCGAGCACGGATGCAGCGGTCAAAGGCAAGGTGAAGGTCAAGTAGAGACGTGTCGTGCCGAGGGACCGAGAGTGGCGAAGGGCGGACGTGAGACTTGGATTGAGGGACCGGTGGCCTGAGGATCAGCTGTGGTGGCTGACAGCCTGGGACAGCGACGAGCGAAGACTTGCAGACATGGTGTTGCCTGAGTCGAGGACTTGGGGACACATGTCGGTGGACGGGTTGCACGGGCGGTGCATCCCATCGACGGCTTGGTTTGGTGGTTGAGCCACAGAAAAACCAACGAGTGGACGGTTTCCAGGTTTGGGCCTCAAAACCTGGGCGCGGATGGTTTCCGAGTTTGGGCCACAAAACTCGGGTTGAGGACGGTTTCCAGGTTGGGGCCTCAAAACCTGGGTGCTGTGGGTTTGCTGAGTTTGGCCTCAAAACTCAGGCCTTGGATGGCTGGTTTCCCGGTTTCGGCCTCAAAACCGGGGATGGCTGTGAAGGCTGGTTTCCCGGTTTGGGCCACAAAATCGAGGGTGCGACGTCTGGGAAAAGGACAATCAGAGCGGTGGCGGCACGTGGCGGCGATCGGTGAGGTTGCGTCGAGGCAACGCTACCAGTTGTGCGGGCGTGGCCGTCGGATCACCACCTACCATGAGTTGGTCCAGAATAACCCTAGGGTTTAGCTGGTTCGCTCTGTAATTAGTTGAAGGGTAGAGTAGGAATTAGAATTAGGATAAGTAGAGGGAGACACCATCCTCCCATATGATCTCAGTCATTTGCTCTTTGCTTCTAGGGTTTCCTGCTCCCCCAATCCCCGGCTGTAGCTATCTGAGATCCGCAGAGAATCATACCTCTGTGTACTGGAGATTTTGAGGAAGTGAGACCGTAATCTCACTGTTGTAGCGTGTGGTAGCCACACGGTTGCAGATCGATGACTTGATTCGCTTTTGTTCGTGTTCTTCGTGTTCTTCGTTTTCCGCAATTTTCCCGTCACTCGATCTCCCTCTCTAGTGCGTCTTTACGAAATCTGTTTGAATCAACTTGTTCTTTATAGTGAGGAGATCATTTCCACTGAAGGAATTCATCTAACTCCTCATGAACAAGTAGAAGGGGTTGATTTTGTTTTCGTGGAACTTTTTCGTTCATACTCCTCCCCTTTCGATTTCCCGGTGATTGAATCATTTTGAGCGGATGATTTCTTGGGGATAGTCTCCTAACCACCTCGTGATCATCTTCTCCAAGTTTGGGAACGTGGGATTGAGTTTTGTTTCGGATTTGAGGGGATTCGTGAAAGGGCCGACTGAAATCGCGCTCTCTGTTCATCCGCAGACAGTCCGCCACTGGGGGCGCAGACAGTCCGCGCGTCGGGATCGAGCCAGATCAGTGGCTGCGGGTCTCGGTCGCGTTACTGTTCCTTGACCGGCGGACAGTCCGCAGATGGAACTCGCGTACAGTCCGGGAACGTCCAGGGGACTTGCAGCAGCTGTGCAGTTTTGCATTTTCAGCCGGTGGATAGTCCGCCACGTGCTCGCGGACAGTCCGCAGTAGGGCCGGACAGTACGGGACCGTACCGGCGGACAGTCTGGGATCCTGCTGTTTGTTGCGTTTTAGTGCATTGGCTCTCCCGGCTTCTTCGCTTGGTTTTTGGACTTTTTGTTTGGCCTCATAGTTAGCCAAGAAACATCTCTAAGTATCTTTGCTTCTTGTTAGCATCAGTTTTTGGGGATTTCTCGATGTAGCCTCCAATCTACGTTCGGGACTTGGTTGTTGAAGGTCAAACTTGTTCCGGTGCTTTTGCCGATTGGTTTGCTATCGTTTTGTGGTGCTCTGCTGTGATCCCAGGGATCATCCACCCTCTTCCAAGGGTCGTGAGCATCACGGTTTCGATCGAAGCTCTTGGGGTTGATTTTGGGACAAAAGGCCAAAGTTTCGAGAGAAATGTTTGAGCTCCCATTCACCCCCCCTCTGGTCGCCTTGCTATTGCAATTCTCAGTCCTTCAATTGGTATCAGAGCGGGTTAAGGATCTTCCACCTTAGCCAGTTCCAGATCCACAGAAGGCGACATGGATCGCGGCGTGGGCAAACCGCCGTTTTTCGATGGGACGAACTATGCGTATTGGAAGATACGCATGTCGACCTTTCTGTAGAGTATGGGTGCTTCCATATGGAATATTTGCAACTCTGCCGATTACGTGGTCTTGGCTGCACGTGTGACTCAGCGTCAGATTGATGATCACGATGCCAATAGCCGAGCCCGTAATGCTCTTTTCTCATGCTTGAGCATGACGGAGTTTGATCGCGTTTCTCACCTCGCTACGGCTCGGGAGATTTGGGCATCCCTCATGCGTTTCCATGAGGGAACCTCTCAAGTCAAAACCCGTCTCTACGAGTCGCACAAGCGAGAGTACAAGAACTTTCGACATATTCCTTGCGAGAGCATAGAGAGTATATTCGCTCATTTTCAGGTGATTGTCAACAGGATGAGGGCTAACAAGGAGCTGTTGCCTTTCGACGATCATGAGAGAGCTTTGAAGCTTTTGCGTACTCTCGATCTGTCGGTGTGGGATTCCAAGGTTCAGGCGATCATCGAATCGCCTAACTATGAGACCCTCACGTGCGACGAGCTCTTCAGTAAGCTCAAGTCCAGTGAGATCGACGCCATGGTGAGGGCTTCTTATGAAAATCCTTCTGGCCCGTCAATGGCTTTGCTTTCTGGCTCTTCTGCTAACCCCTCTCGAGGCTTTGCTTTGTCTTCACTTCTATCTGTCACAGAGGAGCAGCTGGAGTTCATGGGGAATGATGAGCTGGCTATGCTCGCCAACCGGTTCTCGCGGTTTCACAACAACCGCATGAATCGTCACCGCGGAGGAGGACACTCGGGATGTTTCGAGTGCGGCGACCCCAACCACTTCATCGCCAATTGCCCAAAGAAGAACAAGCAGACCTTCGGCAAGGCGGATCATGGGCACAGGTACGACTCCGGCAAGCGCAAGGAGAAGTACGTCCCCGCGAAGCACAAGCAGAAGGGCGGCTTCGACAAGGAGTACATCAAGACGAAGTACTTGGAGAAGGCCCAGGCTGAGCAGCGTGCATTCTTTGCCACGCTCAGCGACGTCGATGACTCGGATGACGACTCCGCTGCCTCAAGCGACGACGAGTCCGAGAAGAAGAAGAGGATTGAGGACAAGCTGAACGGCCTCTGCTTCTTCGCCGATGACGACGGCTTCTGCACCATGGCCCTCGGCAAGGAGGCCGACGGCGAGCTGGATAACATGAAGGACCGAGAAGCAACCAGAAAGCGACCAGAGGGGGGGGTGAATGGGAGCTTCAAAATTTCCTTTCGGAAACTAGTAGCCACTGTCTTGAGAATCACCCTAAAAGACAAACCCTAGAGCTTGCTAATGTCCACTACCCTAGATGAAGGGTGGATGCTTCCAAGAAGCACAGCGGGACACTACACAACTCTAGAAAGCCAACGCAAAATACGGAAATCGAATCCGTCAACGAACGAGCGAACCACGAACGAAACAACACAAGACTGCACTGACCGGACTCAGCAGAGCGTCCGGTCACCAGGCACCGGACGCGTCCGGTCACAGAAAAACAGTTCTGGAACCTCTCTGTTCCTGATCGGACTCACTGAAGGGAGCGTCCGGTCGTTTGTACAGAGCGTCCGGTCGAACAGCAAAAACGCACGTGAACAGTAGCTCCGTCGAGTCCGGTCACACAGGGAATGGAGCGTCCGGTCAAGACCAAAAGGGACACAGCGAGTGTTCAACCACCGGACGCATAGCCTGAGCGTCCGGTCGACACGATCAAGCGTCCGGTCACCCCGTGAATCCACGGTTCATCCACCGATTCGACTCAATCCCACCCAAAACGAAACCTCTAGGGTTCAAACTTGGTGAGTAGAGTCATAAGGAGGATAGTGAGCTATCTCTAAGAGATCATGGCTCGAACCTATCTCCAAATCGATGAATCGAAGAATTTCGGGGGAGGGGAGAAAACTTGACCTGAAACGGAAATCGATCGATCTCCTAGACCGTGAGGTTAGAGGAGAATTCCTTCGGTGGAAAGAAATGCCTCACGATCTAGAACAACTTGGTTCAAACGGTTTTGCAAAAGATGAACCGAGCAAAGAGATCAAGCGAAGAGAAAATCATGGAGAAAAAGGATTCCGCGAAGAACACGAACAAAACGCGAATCACAACCATGAATTGCAACCGTGTGGCTAGCACATGCTACAACAATGAGGATACGGCCTCACTTCCTCAGAATCAACAGTACACAGAGGCAAGTCTCTCTGCGGATCTCAGCTAGCTACAGCAGGGGATGGGAGAGCAGGAAACCCTAAGTGCGAAAGAGCAAATGACTGAGATATTTGGGAGGAGGGTGTCTCCTGACTACTTATCCTACTACTAGCCTAAGTGTATTTCCTACTCTACCCCTCTCTAATCTAATTACAGAGCGAACCAGCTAAACCCTAGGGTTATTCTGGACCAACTCGGTGGTAGGTGTATCTGACGGCCACGCCCGCACAAACCAAAGCGTTGCCTCGACGCAACCTCCGGATCGCCGCCACGTGCCGTCCTCGCTCTGCACCCCCGGTTTTGTGGCCCAAACCGGGAAACCAGCCTTTTCCAGCCAACCCCCGGTTTTGAGGCCCAAACCGGGAAACCAGCCCATCATCCTCTGAGTTTTGAGGCCAAACTCAGCAAACCCTCAGCGCCCAGGTTTTGAGGCCCAAACCTGGAAACCGTCCTCAGCCCGAGTTTTGTGGCCAAATTCGGAAACCCTCAGCCCGAGTTTTGTGGCCATACTCGGAAACCATCCACGCCCAGGTTTTGAGGCCCAAACCTGGAAACCGTCCATCCGATGGTTTTTCTCTGGCTCTACCACCAAACCGACGTCGTAGAGGGGATGCACAGCCCGTGCACCCCGTCCACCGACATGTGTCCCTGAGTCCACGACTCAGGCAACACATGCCCGCACTTCTTCACTTGTCGTCGTCACAGGCTGCCAGCCACCACAACTGATCCTCGGGCCTCTGGTCCCTCAGTCCAAGCCTCACGTCCGCCCTTCACCGCTCGGTACCTCGGCATGGCACGTCCGTCGCACGGCACGCCCATCCTTCACCGCACCCGGTCCATCGGCACGACACGTCTCTACTTGACCTTCACCTCGCCGTGGATCACTGTATCTGTGCTCGACACCTGCACAACACAAGCCAAAGAACATGCGCATCATCCCAGTTGATAATCACTCAACACTCAGAGACCCGGCATACACCCATGTATCCGCAATCTCCCCCTTGATGAGTGCATTGTCAACTACTCACACAAATCATAATGAAAAGAAGAATAAGGAAGAAGGAGGAAGGAGAAGGAGAAAACTCAACCAAATGACCCAAAAGCATAGCAAAGCCGAAGAAGGTCAAGTGGAAAGAGCGAAAGAACTTGGTCCCCAAAGACATGGGCAACGGCTCGACGCAACCAAGCAAAGCAAAGCTAGCCCTCAAGAAGAGGTAGAAGAGGCTCAACACCGCTAGCAAATACCAATTGGAAAATCGAAGTAAAATGCTAGTCCCTCAAGATAGAGGCACAGAGGCTCAAGACAACTAGGAAAGAAAGCTCGATACCAATGCCTTTCGGCCAGCAAGAGACAGCAAAACTCCCCCTTAGATGAACATCCAGGAGACATGCAAACTCTCCTCCTGGGACCTCCTCCTCAAATGGACACTCGGGAAGCACAAATGATTTGCAAATTCTGCCCCTTAGTTGAAAATGCAGTAATCCAGTAAAGGACTCTCCCCATCAGAAAAGGCACCAACAAAAAGTGCGAACATGGGAGATTCTCCCCCTTCCAACATGCATATGAGTCAAAATGCAAGTTAGCAGCTTCAGGCATATATTCAGGAGAATGCAAAGATGCTCTAAACAGTATAACTCCAAAGACTCAACAGCAGCATACAGGCTCAGCAAAGGCTCAAACTGATCACCAGATATGAAATATGAACATATGAGCAGAAATGAGCAGTTTTGAGTCAAAAGGTATTCACCATCAAAATAGCACTAGCAATGTATAAACAGGAGTCTGAGCAAGTGCTAAACATGTATACAAGGTGAACTACCCCTAGCAAAGTTCAATCATCATGCTTAAGAATGAAACATACACTTGTGAATTCAACTTTAGATCGGAGTTGCAGCGGTGAAATTACACAAGGTCAATTATTAGCATGTGATTGCGAGAGGTTGAAAGCTTGTCATTGCCTAACTTTTCAACCGAGCGAAGCCTATGCCGAAGCAATCAGAAGCTTAAAGCTACGGTTTCGGTCATACACTACACGGCTCAAGTTTAACTCAAAGTGCAATGAGAAACCGTCTCGATACCGTGATGTGTTGACAAGCAATCCCATCTCGATCTTTTCAATTCACTAAAACTTGGTTCAAATTTTATACATGATATGAACAGACCAAGCAAGTGAATGACTCAGAACTAGAGACATAGCAACCTAGCATATATGAAAAGCATGAGTGAACTCAACATATCCTACACATGCTAGTTGCATATCTCAATGGTGAACATTTTCAGATTGTAAGTTATTAAGTAAATTCACCATTTCAAAATAGCTCAGCTCACAGCATGTACTAGTGATCAGAAGGAGCATAAGCTACAAGCATCAAAATAAGCATCAGAGCATACTACATAGAGCATAGTTACATTCTAGTGATTATAAACATGAAGCTTAGAATGTAAATGCGTATGCTGAAATGCAAAAGAAAAGAAAGACAAAAGAGTCAGTCAAATATACAAGATCCAAAATGTTTCCCCCATCTAAAAAGGGAAACACACACCAAGCTCACCCCTCAACCGGTTAAAGGTTGATTCGTCTAAAGGCTTGGTGAAAATATCAGCCAGTTGATGATGAGTATCGACATGGCGAAGGTCGATATCACCCTTCTCCTGGTGGTCTCGCAAGAAATGAAAGCGCACATCAATGTGTTTGGTCTTCGAGTGAAGCACGGGGTTCTTAGCAACGCTAATGGCACTCGTGCTGTCACAAAGCAAAGGCACGCGAGAAAAGTTCAGACCAAAATCACGCAAAGTGGCCATCATCCAGAGCAACTGGGAACAGCAGCTAGCCGCAGCAACATACTCAGCCTCCGTAGTAGACTGGGCGACACTAGACTGCTTTCGAGAAGACCACGAAACAAGAGAAGTACCAATAAACTGGCAAGACCCAGAAGTGGACTTGCGCTCAATACGGCAACCAGCAAAATCGGCATCCGAATAACCGCAAAGGGAGAGGGTGGAGGAAGCAGAATACCAAATCCTGAACTCAGGCGTGAAACGAAGGTACCTGAAAATCCGCTTTACCGCCTGACGGTGAGAGGTGTGCGGCGACGCCTGAAAGCGCGCGCATAGACACACCGCGAACTGGATGTCCGGGCGTGTCGCCGTCAGGTAGAGGAGCGACCCGATCATGCTGCGGTACTCCTTCTGGTCCACTGCTTCTCCATCCACATCCGCATCCAGGGCAGTCGCCGTCGACATGGGAGTTGGAAGAGGCTTGGCCTCTCCCATATCGAACCGCTTCAGCAAGTCCTTGGTGTACTTGCCCTGGTGCACAAACGTGCCCTCTCGAGAAAGAATGTCAGCTCGCTCATCATTCTCATCTCGAACTCCCTGCTCATAGTATCTGCAAACTTAGCAACCAAAGCATGAGAAGAACCACCGAAAATGATATCATCCACGTAAATCTGGACCAAGAGAGTGTCTTTGCCTTGCTTGAGGAGAAAGAGCGTTTTATCTACACATCCCATTTTAAAACCCTTAGCAAGCAAAAAGGTTTTCAACCTATCATACCAGGCTCTAGGGGCTTGTTTCAAACCATATAAAGCTTTGTGGAGTTTAAAAACATGGTTTGGAAACTTGGGATTTTCAAAACCGGGGGGTTGCTCAACATACACTTCCTCTTCTATGTAGCCGTTTAAGAAGGCACTCTTGACATCCATTTGAAAGAGTTTAAAACCTTTGGATGCAGCAAAAGCTAAGAGTATCCTAATAGCCTCCAAACGAGCTACAGGAGCAAAAGTCTCCTCAAAGTCTATCCCCTCCTTCTGACTATAACCCTTGGCCACAAGACGCGCTTTGTTCCTCACAATGTGGCCATCCTCTCCTTGTTTGTTTTTGAAAACCCATTTTGTCCCAATAGGATTACAGTTAGGAGGAGGAGGAACTAGAACCCAAACCCGATTTCTCTCAAAATTTTCTAGCTCCTCATGCATGGCATTGACCCAGTCCGGATCCGTCAAAGCGTGTCCAACATCTCGGGGCTCAAATTTAGCAACAAAAGCAGAATGAGCGAAGTGAGAGATGTGCTGTGACCTGGACCGAGTAACCCGTTCGTCGATGCTGCCGATCATCTGCTGAGGCGGGTGCTGGCGCTGGATGTGTCGTGGCGCCTCACGAGCTGAAGTAGCCTCCCCCTCAACAGCAGCTGGTGCCTCCCCGGGTATAAAAGGTACCGCTCGGGGTGGCGGATCCCACGGCCCCCAGGAAGAAGAGGTGTCGGGGCCGTGAGTCATCGTAGAAGCCGCTCTTTGCGGCACTGCAGGTGAAGGTGGTGCTGGGTCAGCTTCAGCATCCTCGTCCTCATCATCGAAAAGAGGCTCACCAACCTCATGATCACCTGCACGCTCAAAACGAGAAGAAGGACAAACCATGGTCTCGTCGAAGGTGACATCTGATGTCTCCATGACTCGGTTAGTGTCAAGGTTAAGTACACGATAGGCTCGAGTTTGAGTGCCATAACCCAAAAACACACCGTCAGAAGAACGAGACTCGAATTTGTCCAGGTTGCCTTTCTTCAATATAAAACAATGGCAACCGAAGACTCTAAAATAACTCACCTTGGGTTGTCTACCAAAACGCAACTCATAAGAAGTCTTTTTCAAGAACGCTCTCAGAAAAATGCGATTGGAAATATAGCACGCAGTGTTCATAGCTTCGGCCCAATAACGCCTAGGAGTCCTATGCTCATCGAGCATCGTCCTGGCCATCTCAACAAGGGTCCGATTCTTTCTCTCTACAACACCATTCTGAGGGGGTGTGTAGGGGGAAGAAAACTGAAGCTCTAAACCCAAAGAGTTACAAAACTTCTCAAAATCCGAATTCTTGAATTCGGAACCATTATCACTCCGAATTGCTCGCATCGAGTTCAAAGGGACTCGTTCTGAAGATGCAAAATCAGATTACGAGCAAAGGAGAAAGTCTCGGTCTTCTCAGCTAAAAAGAAGACCCACGAATATCTCGAAAAGTCATCAACAACAACAAGCACATACCACTTCCCCCCAACCGAGCTCACCCGAGCCGGACCAACAAGGTCCATGTGTAAAAGCTCTCCAGGGCGCTTGGTCATGACCTGAGTCACTGGATGGTGGGGAGCGGCAACCATCTTCCCGTGTCTACAAGAGTGGCAAACAAGATCCTTCTCCATATGCAACTTGGGCAATCCTCAGATTAGGCCAAGTGAACTAAGCCTTGCAAGCAAGTCGAAGCTCAAATGTCCAAGTCTCCTATGCCACTTCCAAAGATCAGAGGAGGAAGGTCCAGCCACAAGACAACGAGAAGTGCCAAAAGACTCCGAGAAATTCGCATGAAAGACTTTTCCAAAGGGAAAAATCAAACACACAAGATTGCCCTGAGGATCCAAAATACGACTGAGATTCGGTTTAAAACGAATCTCATAGTCATCGTCAAAGAGTTGCGAAACAGAAAGAAGGTTAAAATGCAAGTTAGAAACAAGAGCAACATCGCGCAACACAAAGTGCTCATTAACTCGCACCGACCCGCGAGACAATACCTTACCTTTGCTATTGTCGCCGAAGGTTATGTACTCCTTTCCGGCAACAGGGCTAAGGCTGGAGAACCACTTGGCGTTTCCAGTCATGTTCCTCGAGCAACCAGAATCCACCAACCAAATGTCCTCCAACCGTTTTACCTACATCAATAAAAAGACATAGGGTGAGCATACGGTCCAACACTGGGGTTAGTGAAGTAGGAAGAATACCAGTGTTGGGCCGGCTGCTCAAAAGAACGGTTAGCAGAAAAACCATTCCTAACACGTCTACGAGAGGAGCGATCACCACGTAGAGGAAAACGTGGTCCGCTAAGGGAGGAGCGTCCATCGCGATACTCAAAACGCGGTGGGGGAAAACGCTCAACTACAAAGCCTCCGCCACGGGGTCCATAGCCTACAACTACAGGCTCCCATCGGGCACGCTCTCTACGAGGCCTAGGCCTAGGGACTTGAGGCTCAACACCTCTAGGCCTAGCGACTCTCCTCGGAGTTCTCTGCTGCCTAGGCCTGGGACCTTGAGGTTCTGGACCTCTGGGCCTAGCTGCTCTCCTCGGAGCACTCCTCTGAACATTCGGCACATGTACATCATGAAAAGGATGGTACATGTCCGTGTTGTTCATCTCCCTAGCACGGCGCGCCTCTCTCTTGCGCCTAAAGCAGAACTCGCTCAAGTGTCCATCTCTCCCACAGAAATCACAATTATACCTCACCGCACGCAAAGGAGGTTGTTGGTACTCATGGCTGTGGGTGTGGATCACTTTGCCCTTCTGTGGAAACTCCTCCTAGATAGGTGGCATTGTATCCAGCTTGTTCTTTAGGTGGTTGGGTTTGGGATGCCACACTTGGTTCTTGGGTGGAGCTCTCAAAGATTCCTCAATCACCCCATCCTTGGTGATAGGCTTGACCGGCTCTTTGGATGGAAGCTTGGTCAGTTTGGGAGTAGTGGTGGAGTTGGGCTTCTCACTAGGATTCAGACCACTCGACTCTCCAATCTTCCCAAAAGCAGAAAGATCAACACCCTGAGCAAGACCTACACCAGAACCTCCAGCAGCTCACTTAAATTGGGAGATCATCATCCCGAGCTGCGGCTCACTACAAGAGACCCATGACAAGATGGTCCGAAGGTATGTGTTTTCCTCCTCGGTTTGCATCTTGCCATGCTTGACATTCACAATCTCCATCTTCAAACCCTCACACAAAGCACACTTAGCCACACAAGTGCTACCTGATTTGGCCTCCTCAAGAGACACAATCTTGGCATTCTTCTCTGCCAACTCAGATTGCAAGACAGGACAAGTCTTGCACGCACCCAATAGAGAAGGTCTAGCCTTCAGCTCATCCACCTCTCCTACCAACGCAGCATACTTACCTCTCAAAGTGAGAAGGTCAGTCATGTGCTTGGTGCACATCTCACACTCCACCTCCTCAGAAACGACCACGGTGGACTTAGCAAACTCAAGCTCCCTCACCGTGTCCTCCCACTTCTGCCTAAACTCCTTGCGCTCTCTAGCAGCACGCCTAAGCAACTTGTCCTGACTAAGCAAGGCGGCAGTAAGCTTCTCGACCTCAGCAGAAAGCTCGTCATGGGTGAGAGATACCTGAGAGGTGTCGTCGTCGTCGTCGTTCCGAGGGGTGTCCTCCAGCTCGCCGTCGACCTCTTTGCCGAGGGCCATGGTGCAGAGACCCTCGTCGTCGGTGAAGAAGCAGAGGCCGTTGAGCTTGTCCTCGATCCTCTTCTCTGGCTCTACCACCAAACCGACGTCGTAGAGGGGATGCACAGCCCGTGCACCCCGTCCACCGACACATGTCCCTGAGTCCATGACTCAGGCAACACATGACCGCACTTCTTCACTTGTCGTCGGCACTGGCTGCCAGCCACCACAGCTGATCCTCGGGCCTCTGGTCCCTCAGTCCAAGCCTCACGTCCGCCCTTCACCGCTCGGTACCTCGGCATGGCACGTCCGTCGCACGGCACGCTCATCCTTCACCGCACCCGGTCCATCGGCACGACACGTCTCTACTTGACCTTCACCTCGCCGTCGATCACTGTATCCATGCTCGACACCTGCACAACACAAGCCAAAGAACATGCACATCATCCCAGTTGACAATCACTCAACACTCAGAGACCCGGCATACACCCATGTATCCGCATAACACTCCTTGGAACGACGACGACGACGACACCTTCCAGGTAAAACGATTGGAGAACGTTTGGTTGGTGGATTCCGGATGTTCGAGGCACATGACCGGAAATGCCAAGTGGTTCTCCAGTCTTAGTCCGATCGCCAGAAAGGAGTTTATCACCTTCGGCGACAACAGCAAAGGTAAGGTGTTGTCTCGTGGGTCGGTGCGAGTTAATGAGCACTTTGTGTTGCGCGATGTTGCTCTTATTTCTAACTTGCATTTTAACCTTCTTTCTATTTCACAACTTTTCGATGATGACTATGAGATTCATTTTAAACCGAATCTCAGTCGCATTTTGGATCCTCAGGGCAATCTTGTTTGTGGGATTTCGCCTTTTGGAAAAGTCTTTCGTGCGGATTTCTCAGAATCGTTTGGAATTTCTCGTTGTCTTTTGGCTGGACCTTCCTCCTCTGATCTTTGGAAGTGGCATAGGAGACTCGGTCACCTGAGCTTCGACTTGCTCTCAAGACTTAGTTCACTTGGCCTAATCCGAGGATTGCCCAAGTTGTCCATGGAGAAGGATCTTGTTTGCCATTCTTGTAGACATGGGAAGATGGTAGCCGCTCCCCACCATGTAGTGACTCAGGTCATGACTAAGCGCCCTGGAGAGCTTTTACACATGGACCTTGTTGGTCCGGCTCGGGTGAGCTCGGTTGGGGGGAAGTGGTATGTGCTTGTTGTTGTTGACGATTTTTCGAGATATTCGTGGGTCTTATTTTTAGCTGAGAAGACCGAGACCTTCTCCTTTGCTCGCAATCTGATTTTGCATCTTCAGAATGAGTTCCCTTTGAACTCAATGCGAGCAATTCTGAGTGATAATGGTTCCGAATTCAAGAATTTGGATTTTGAGAAGTTTTGTAACTCTTTGGGTTTAGAGCATCAGTTTTCTTCTCCCTACACACCGCCTCAGAATGGTGTTGTAGAAAGGAAGAATCGGACCCTTGTAGAGATGGCCAGGACGTTGCTCGATGAGCATAGGACTCCTAGGCGATATTGGGTCGAAGCCATGAGCACTGCATGCTACATTTCCAATCGTATTTTTCTCCGAGCTTTCTTGAAAAAGACTTCTTATGAGTTTCGTTTTGAAAAACTCCCCAAGGTGAGTTATTTTAGAGTTTTTGGTTGCCACTGTTTTATACTCAAGAAAGGCAACCTGGACAAATTTGAGTCTCATTCTTTAGACGGTGTATTTTTGGGTTATGGCACTCACACTCGTGCATATCGTGTACTTAACCTTGATACTAATCGAGTCATGGAGACATCAGTTGTCACCTTCGACGAGACCATGGTTTGTCCTTCTTCTCATTTTGAGCGTGCAGGTGATGATGAGGTTGGTGAGCCTCTTTTTGATAACAAGGACGAAGGTGCTGAAGGGATGGATGTTCCAGCACCTCCTCCTCCACCTATTGTGCCGCAAGGAGCGGCTTCTACTACGACTCACGGCCCCGACCCTTCTTCCTCGATGACTTGGGGGCCGTGGGATCCAACACCTCGAGCGGTACCTTTTGTACCAGAGGAGGCACCAGCTGCTGTTAAGGGGGAGGCTACTTCGGCAAGGGAGGCGCCACGACACATTCAGCGCCAACACCCGCCTCAGCAGATGATCGGCAGCATCGGCGAACGTGTCACTCGGTCAAGGTCACAAGAAATCTCTCACTTTGCTCATTCTGCATTTGTTGCTGATTTTGAACCCCGAGATGTTGGACACGCTCTGACGGATCCGGATTGGGTCAATGCCTTGCATGAGGAGTTAGAAAACTTTGAGAGAAATCGGGTTTGGGTTCTTGTTCCTCTTCCTCCTAAGTGTCATCCAATTGGGACAAAATGGGTTTTCAAAAACAAACAGGGAGAAGATGGCCATGTTGTGCGAAACAAGGCCAGACTTGTAGCCCAGGGGTACAGTCAGAAGGAGGGGATAGACTATGAGGAGACTTTTGCTCCTATAGCTCGTTTGGAGGCTATTAGGATACTCTTGGCTTTTGCTGCATCCAAAGGGTTTAAACTTTTTCAAATGGATGTCAAGAGTGCCTTCTTAAACGGCTACATAGAAGAGGAGGTGTATGTGAGACAACCCCCCGGTTTCGAAAATCCCAAGTTTCCAAACCATGTTTTTAAACTTCACAAAGCTTTGTATGGATTGAAACAAGCCCCGAGAGCCTGGTATGATAGGTTGAAAACCTTTTTGCTTGCTAAGGGTTTTAAAATGGGATGTGTAGATAAAACGCTCTTTCTCATCAAGCAAGGCAGTGACACACTCTTGGTCCAGATTTACGTGGATGATATCATTTTCGGTGGTTCTTCTCACGCTTTGGTTGCCAAGTTTGCAGACACTATGAGCATGGAATTTGAGATGAGCATGATGGGCGAGTTGACGTTTTTCCTCGGATTGCATATCAAGCAATCTCGAGAAGGAACGTTCGTGCACTAGGTTAAGTATACCAAGGACATCTTGAAGAAATTCGATATGGGTGAGGCCAAGCCTCTTCCAACACACATGTCAACCACGACGGCCCTGGATGCGGACAAGGATGGAGAAGCTGTGGACCAGAAGGAGTACCAGAGTATGATCGGGTCGCTGCTGTACCTGACGGCGACACACCCGGACATTCAGTTCGCGGTGTGTCTTTGCGCACGATTTCAGTCGTCGCCGCGCACCTCTCACCGTCAGGCAGTCAAGCGCATTATGAGGTACTTATGCTTCACTCCTGAGTTTGGGATTTGGTATTCTGCTTCCTCCACCCTCTCCCGTTGTGGTTATTCCGATGCCGATTTTGCTGGTTGTCGCATTGAGCGCAAGTCCACTTCTGGGACTTGCCAGTTTATTGGTTCTTCTCTTGTTTCGTGGTCTTCTCGCAAGCAGTCTAGTGTCACCCAGTCTACCACGGAGGCTGAGTATGTTGCTGCGGCTAGCTGCTGTTCCCAGTTACTCTGGATGATGGCCACTTTGCGTGATTTTGGTCTGAGCTTTTCTCGTGTTCCTTTGCTTTGTGATAGCACGAGTGCGATTAGCGTTGCTCACAACCCCGTGCTGCACTCGAAGACCAAACACATTGATATTTTCATCAGTTGGCCACTATGAGAAGGGTGATATCGACCTTCGCCATGTCGACACTCATCATCAGTTGGCTGATATTTTCACCAAGCCTTTGGACCAATCAACTTTTAATCGGTTGAGAGGTGAGCTTGGTGTGTGTTTCCCCTTTTAGTTGGGGGAAACATTTTGGTTGGTGTATTATAGACTGTCTCTTTTCCTTCTTTTGGTTTCTTCATGCATCTTTGCATTTCATCCTGCATATTTACATTCAGAGCTTCATGTATATAACCTTCAGAATGTGACTATGCTCTGTGGAGTAGTTGCTCCGATGCTTTATGATGTTGTAGCTTATGCTCTTTCTGATCACTGATACATGTTGTGAGCGGAGCTATTTTATGAATGGTGAATTTGCTTAATGAACTTAAAACTTGAAAATGTTCACCATTGAGATATGCAACTAGAATGTGTAGAATGTGTTGAAGTCACTTGTGTTTTTCATATATGCTAGGTTGCTATGTCTCTAGTTCTGAGTCATTCACTTGCTTGGTATGTTCATATTCTGCTCTGAAATCTGAACCAAGTTAAGTGAATTGGAAAGATTGAGATGGGATAGCTTGTCAGCACATCACAGTTTCGAGACTGTTTCTCATTGCACTTTGAGTTAAACTTGAGTTGTGTAGTGTATGACCGAAACTGTTGCTTTAAGCTTCTGATTGCTTTTGAATAGGCTTCGCAAAGTTGAAAAGTTAGGCAATGACAAGCTCTCAACCTCTCGCAATTACATAAACTTGTGTAATTTAACTGCTGCAACTCCGATAAAATTTGGATACACAAGTCTATGTTACATTCTACAGCATGATGATTGAACTGTGCTATGGGTAGTTCACCTTGTATACATGATTAGCACTTGTCTGATTTCCTGTCTATACATGTTTTTGTGTTATTTTGATGGTGACTACCTTTTTGGCTGAAAACTGCTCGCTTTGCTCTCATGTTCATATTTCGTATCTAGTGATCAGTTTGAGCCTCTGCTAGCTTCTTATGAATGTTGTTCAGTCATGGGATCAGAACTGTGTAGAGCATCTTTGCATTCTCTTGATTATATTCCTGAAGCTGTTAACTTGCATTTTTAACTCATATGCATTTTTTGGAGGGAGATTTTCTGTCAAGGGGGAGAAAATTGAGTGCTTGTGCACATTTGCTTGATGGTGCATTTTCAACTAAGGGGGAGCAAATATTGACAAATCACGTGTTCCCTGGGTTGTGTGCACTCTTTGAGGGGGAGTTTGCTAGTTGTGTTGAGCCTTTGCCTCTTTCTTGAGGGACTAGCAAACATTTTCTGCTCATTTTCAGCCCTTCAATTGGTATCACACTCTTTTGGTTTTGAGTTGGTAACAGTTGTTCTCGAGCTGTCTCGCTAGCGGTGTTGAGCCCGTTCTGCCTCTTCTTGAGGGCTAGCTCTGGTTTGCTTGAATTTCAGTTGATCTTTCAATTGGTATCAAGTTTTCTTGCTAGCGGTGTTGAGCCTGTTCTACCTCTTCTTGAGGGCTAGCTTTGCTTTGCTTGGTTGCATCGAGCCGTTGCCCAAGTCTTTGGGAACCAAGCTGTTTTGCTCTTTCCACTTGACCTTCTTCGGCTTTGCTATGCTTTTGGGTCATTTGGTCGAGTTCTCTCTTTTTCTTCCTTCCTTCTTCTATTCTGTTATGATTTGTGTTGGTAGTTGACAATGCACTCATCAAGGGGGAGATTGCGGATACATGGGTTTATGCAGAGTCTCTGAGTGATGAGTGATTGTCAACTGGGATGACACGCATGTTCTTTGGCTTGTGTTGTGCAGGTGTCGAGCACGGATGCAGTGGTCAAAGGCAAGGTGAAGGTCAAGTAGAGACGTGCCGTGCCGAGGGACCGAGAGTGGCGAAGGGCGGACGTGAGACTTGGACTGAGGGTCCGGTGGCCCGAGGATCAGCTGTGGTGGCTGACAGCCTGGGACAGCGACGAGCGAAGAGTTGCGGACATGGTGTTGCCTGAGTCGAGGACTTGGGGACAAATGTCGGTGGACGGGGTGCACGGGCGGTGCATCCCATCTACGGCTTGGTTTGGTGGTTGAGCCACAGAAAAACCATCGAGTGGACGGTTTCCAGGTTTGGGCCTCAAAACCTGGGCGCTGATGGTTTCCGAGTTTGGGCCACAAAACTCGGGCTGAGGACGGTTTCCAGGTTTGGCCTCAAAACCTGGGTGCTGTGGGTTTGCTGAGTTTGGCCTCAAAACTCAGGCCTTGGATGGCTGGTTTCCCGGTTTGGGCCTCAAAACCGGGGGTTGGCTGTGAAGGCTGGTTTCCCGGTTTGGGCCACAAAACCGGGGGTGCGACGTCCGGGAAAAGGACAAGCAGAGCGGTGGCAGCACGTGGTGGCGATCGGTGAGGTTGCGTCGAGGCAACGCTACGAGTTGTGCGGGCGTGGCCGTCGGATCACCACCTACCATGAGTTGGTTCAGAATAACCCTTGGGTTTAGCTGGTTCGCTCTGTAATTAGTTGAGGGGTAGAGTAGGAATTAGAATTAGGCTAAGTAGAGGGAGACACCATCCTCCCATATGATCTCAGTCATTTGCTCTTTGCTTCTAGGGTTTCCTGCTCCCCCAATCCCCTGTTGTAGCTAGCTGAGATCCGCAGAGAACCATACCTCTGTGTACTAGAGATTTTGAGGAAGTGAGAACGTAATCTCACTGTTGTAGCGTGTGGTAGCCACACGGTTGCAGATCGATGACTTGATTCGCATTTTGTTCGTGTTCTTCGTGTTCTTCGTTTCTCCGCTATTTTCCCGTCACTCGATCTCCCTCTCTAGTGCATCTTTGCGAAATCCGTTTGAATCAACTTGTTCTTTATTGTGAGGAGATCATTTCCACCGGAGGAATTCATCTAACTCCTCACGAACAAGTAGATCGGGTTGATTTCGTTTTCGTGGCACTTTTTCGTTCATACTCGTCCCCTTTCGATTTCCAGGTTTTTGAATCGTTTTGAGCGGATGATTTCTTGGGGATAGTCTCGTAACTACCTCATGATCATCTTCTCCAAGTTTGGGAACGTGGGATTGAGTTTTGTTTCGGATTTGAGAGGATTCGTGAGAGGGGCGACTGAAATTGCCCTCTCTATTCATCCGCGGACAGTCCGCCACTGGGGGCTCGGACAGTCCGCGCGTCGGGATCGAGCCAGATCAGTGGCTGCGGGTCTCGGTCGCGTTACTGCTCCTTGACCGGCGGACAGTCCGCACTTGTCTGATTTCCAGTCTATACATGTTTTTGGGTTATTTTTATGGTGACTACCTTTTTGGCGAAAAACTACTCGCTTTGCTCTCATGTTCATATTTCGTATCTAGTGATCAGTTTGAGCCTCTGCTAGCTTCTTATGAATGTTCTTGAGTCATCGGATCAGAATTGTGCAGAGCATCTTTGCATTCTCTTGATTATATTCCTGAAGCTGCTAACTTGCATTTTTAACTCATATGCATTTTTTGGAGGGAGATTTTCTGTCAAGGGGGAGAAAATTGAGTGCTTGTGCACATTTGCTTGATGGTGCATTTTCAACTAAGGGGGAGAAAATATTGACAAATCATGTGTTCCCTGGGTTGTGTGCACTCTTTGAGGGGGAGTTTGCTAGTTGTGTTGAGCCTTTGCCTCTTTCTTGAGGGACTAGCAAACATTTTCAGCTCATTTTCATCCCTTCAATTGGTATCACACTCTTTTGGTTTTGAGTTGGTAACAGTTGTTCTCGAGCTGTTTCGCTAGCGTTGTTGAGCCCGTTCTGCCTCTTCTTGAGGGCTAGCTCTGGTTTGCTTGAATTTCAGTTGATCTTTCAATTGGTATCAAGTTTTCTTGCTAGCTGTTGACTCAAAACGCGACGTCTCGCGTCAGGCACACAGCAAGCCGAACGAGGCTAGCTTCAATCGGGAGACCGAGGTGTATCGAACCCGGAGACGTGCCAGTCGGTTTGACCTAAAAACCAACATGGGATAAAAGTATGAGAATACCTTGGAACATGCTGGGTGAAACCAGACAGTTCCATATGTATGGCTTTGGAAGCCAATCATGACGGCACAAAGCTATAGAAGCTGTTTGTCGAAACAGGTTTAATATGTCATTCAGCAAGTATAGAGAGAAAGCATGTAAACATGTCGAATGCCGAATACATACGTGACAAAAGGATAAAAGAAGTAACTTGTAAATACAAATCTATTCAGATAACATATGCATAGGCCAATCCAGCCAATCTGCCGCACGTCCAGCCTTCATAAACCCGTCAGGCATAAACTCAAGCAAAGCTAATCCACCGCATGATACCACTTGCTATAAATCTACACCACTCCTTATAATTAGATTAATCCACCGCATGATACAATCTAATTATAAGAAGCTAAAAGCACACATACATCTGAACAGATCTATACATACTCATTACTCATGTAAGCTTAACCAGAATCGGCAAACTAGCCGAACTGGGGTCCATGAAGAAGAAACATACAGGCCAAGCATGATCAAACTAATCTAAAACCTGCACCTGCCGCACGACACCCAGCTCTATTAAAGCCTAAACATGATTAGCATGCATGAACCCACAACATGTAACAATCTAGATTGAAAGTCAATTCGGCCATTATGATCTTATGATAATCAAAAGCACAAGTGAACTCATGCAACAAGGCTGAACGAAGATCAATCTAGATTGGGCAAAAGTGTTGTACGAATTAAATAAATAAAACATACGACACATGATAACTTAATGAATCTATTAGATCTGCCAAATCTAACAGAGCCGATAACTATTTTTACTCATGACACAATCCGCCGCACGATACAGGTCATAGGTAAAAACTTCTCGTCATAAGCTTAAATCCGCCGCACGATACTAAGCTTAATATACGAGACTGCTTGCATCATATCTAAATCTGCCGCACGATACTAGACATGATAGCAAGGTTGCCGGTACTTACGGAGGTCGACGGATCGATGATTCCTCTCGAAGAACTCGACGACACGACTAAGGACTCGAATAGGTGGCACGGAGCCGGTTTGTATTGATGTGGTTGTGAACAGTTTTACAATGGTCGAGGGCTATTATTTATACCCTGGACGAAACACGAGTCCTAGACGATTACGACTCTAAAAATAAGAAAAGATATAACTCACATTCCTAAATCTTTCGGCACCTTCCATTGTCACGTGCCTTCTTGCGCAAACCGGCTTCACCTGCATCATCCATCTCCCGAATGAGGTCATTGCTTCACGAAATAGCCGACCGCGCAGCTGCTCACCAAAAGCCCTAAGGACCAAATATCCGTCTGAATGCTTGCCGAATCCTTCTTTTCTTTGCTGGCTGTGCCGATCCGTCATACCCTTACATGTGCAAAAATCCGGTGTCAACACATGCCCCCTAATTTTGGGATAAATGTTTTATTCTAAAATTCCTTTTCCTTTTCGCACTGACGTGGAAACCCCAGAAGCATCCGTCCTCTCATATCATCATTATCGTGTCTGTCGATTCGCTTCCCGATGCACTTGGGGTTTCTTAAACTCTCCCCTTTACTTCATTTCGGCTCGTGCATTTCGGACTCCTCTGCTTCAGCCTCCAAACCAGAAAACCCTCTTCTCCCTCGCCACTCTAAAAATCAGCCAGAAGATGTCTTCCCAAGCAAGCCGCCATAGCCTCGAGCTCGGCGCCTCCAGTTCTTCCAAAAGAAGGTTACTTCCCTCTTTTCTCCTCTCCAAAGAATCTGGCTTCATTCCACTGTTTTTGCCTCAGGAGGACTAGCGACGATCTTACCGAGGTTTTGACCCAGAAAATCATGAATCTTCAGCTTGACCTGGAAAGGAAGGATCAGGAAATTACCCAAATCTCCCAAGAGCGTGACGCCGCTCGAAAAAGAGCCACCAGTAAGTGTTTTTCTTGCCATTTCTTTTTGTTCTCCCTTTTTCTGCTTTTACCGATTTCTTCTTTCTTCAGCCTTGGCGGCCAAACTCCATGATCTCGAGGCTGCCATTACCAAGCTTGCTGTCACGGCCGATGTAATGGGCACAACACCCTTGAAACAGGTAAACGAAGTCAACCGTGTCCTCCCCATCATCTCCAGAGCCGGCATGGGGTACGGCGCGGCACTCACTTTTTCCGCCGTGAAGATTCATTCCGGCGCCGATTACCATAGATTCGACGTCTGTGAACAAGACCTAGAGGATAGAGTAGAACGTTCCGCAGATGACATGAAGGTAGCTGGATCAGATCTGGCCGACACTTTCGATCATTTTCTCTCGATTAGACATAGGATGGAGTGGATAAATTAGCTCTCTATAATCCTATTTCCCCTTTTGTAAATATGAAGCTCAATTGTTTGCCCATTTGAAATCAATCCATGACCGATCTTCCGAGACCACTGTGTCTTCTGCTTTTTAGCATATTGACCACTGATTTCTGTCTTTCCGCTTCAATCGGCAATGCATACACATTGGTTACCATGATGACCGTACTGGAAAACTTTACTTTGCCGACAACACTGAAACTGGCCATTTCAGATCTGAAGTTTCCAATCTTCTTCTTCAAATTTCCAATGACATTAGAACAGCCTTCTTCAAGGAATCCTTTCGTCTCTGCTTCCATCGTTAATCGACAATATGAGCTTCCAAACAACCAATTAAAACTGAAAGAATCTTAGCCGAATCCCATTGGCCTCCTGATCCTGAAGCCACAACATTCTCTAACCATCAAAAGATTCGGCCCGGCCCAACAACGGTCCATAAACTGTGCAAACCCTACCCCGACGCTTGGTCTCCAGTGTGCAGGCTTTGGTTCTATAAAGATGACCGCATATAAGCTGTGACTCCAATCAAACAACTCATCTTGCAAAACTCTCACCCTTCAACTTCCAGTTCAAGTCAGAGAGAAAAACAATGGCAGGGAATGGCGACCGCAGCAAGCATCCTACTGAAGGCGAAGCAGGAGGGAGCCGAACACGAATTCACCGACGTTACAGGTAAGAAACCAATTCTCTGCCCCCTTGTGATAGCTCGCTCCTTGATTTGTTTTTTACCCTCTCCCCAGGGTGGAATCTTCCTCCAGCCACGCTCAGGTTCCCTCTTCAGAAACGGTATATCTAAAAAGCTCTTCTTCAAATTTTCCTCAAACCATCAGATTTTGAGTTTAACGATTCACTTTAGCAGATCCGTTTGGATGCTCCTTGGCCCTGCGAGGAAAGGGACAAAGCTCAAAAAGAACTGGAGGATGTACGTAAGAAGCATAGCACTGAGAAGGCCGAGTGGGCAGAATAACGGAAGCAACTCTGCAGCATCATTACATGTTAGCAGAACCTCAGTTCTCCCCTTTCTCCTGATTGAATCTGCTTCTGCTTATCATATCTTTGCTTCTTGTCAGCCTTGTCTGCGGAGAATGAGCGCTTGAAGACAGCAGCAGACAAAGTCGCTCTCAATGTAAATGCCCGTGGGGATTCTGTCGAAGCTCGTCTTGACGCTGTGAATGGCCGCATAAATCAGGCCGTCATCCAAGGTGTACGCGCCGGGGTTTCTTTCGGGCTAGCAGCAATGAATTCTTGGACCAAAGAAGATTATTCTTCCCTACCAATTGGATTCGCATGTGATCCAGATGAATTTGAAGATCTCGAAGTTTATGATAGTCATGCTGCCGCTATTGCTGAAATCACTGACCCGCAATCTATTGTGAATACATTATTCCGAGAGTAATTTGTACTAGGATAGACCTGTAAATGACGTTCGCAGCAGATGAACTTGCTCCTCTCTAAATGATGCTCATTTCCGATTTTTTCAATGACTTTTCCTGTTCGCAACATCCCTTCAGAAGAGCGCTTGCCGAATGTATGACGTCATCTTAGCCGACTAGATCTCATCCTTAACATGTCATGTCACCCGGCATTGCATTTACTGCACTTTACCTATCTCTTTCCCCGACAAACCTACCAATTTGAAACTGCCAGGGTCACCAAGATCATAAATATCCTTGTACTAAAGGCGATATGTAAAAATATCGGCTATAACTTAATCCCTTGGAATATTTTTTCTGCTAAAGGTGATGTTTCTTCACATCGGCTGTATACAAAATATTTCTCGAGTTACACGACTCCCACGCATTCGGCTTTAACAAGTAGTGCCGAAGCTTCAACCGACAAGTACACAAACCGAAAAGTCTTGTCACAGCCGAATACCCCTCTCTTATGTTTGACATTTTCAGCTAAAACAAATTGTTGATTTATCTTTCCTTTAAATTCAAAAATAAGGGCCGATCCTACTATAAGGCTACCGGCCGTCACGTACAACTCGAAATAATCCCCAAGTTGTGGAAGCACCTCCATATATCTTCAATTTCATCAAAAGCTTCTGTTGCACGTCACCTTGCATGAATCTTCCCTGAACTTCCATGAGCTCTGGTAATGAAGAAATAATTGAAGTTCCCTTAAAGGATTGCAGATTTTGAATCATATCGAGATCCCAACTTGCACACATTGATCCAACTTCGGCTTCATTATCAACACTTTATTCCTTGTCAGCCGATATGAGACTTTGGCTCTAGCTTTCCCCATTACCATTAGTCAGATTTAAAAATTACTCTGAGAGCCGATTGTCTGAATCGGCTGTTGGTCCTCGTCGAAGACATTCACAGGACCTGCTTCCCAGGCTCTTCCAGAGAAACACTCGACACCTTCATACTCCCAATAGATTGGTTCTGTATTAGCAACACTAACCGAATCATCAGCATGAACGATGTCAATATCATCTCCAATCCACTGTATGAGGAACTGATGCATAGTTGATGGTACGCAACAGTTTGCATGTATCCAATCTCTTCCTAACAGCAAACTGTATGCCCCCTTGCCCTCAATGATGAATAAGGTAGTGATCAAGGTTTTAGACCCAATCATTAATTCGACATGGATTGCTCCTCAGGTGTTAGAAGAATTTCCCGCAAAATCCCTCAATACCATGTCAGTCTTCATTAGATCTTCACTTGTCATGCCAAGCTTCCTGAAAGTGGTATACGGCATGATATTTATGGCAGCTCCTCCATCAATGAACATCTTGGTTAATGGCTTGCCATTGACATACCCCCTCATATATAATGGCCTCAAGTGTCGGTGTCTGATTGGTTTATCAAATACTGCCTTTTCAGCCAAGACGAGATGAGCCAATAAGTCCTGAAATTCATTTTCATCGAAGTCTGAATATGTCTCGTCCTGGACATCTTGATTCTCCGGAGCTACAAACTCTGACGGGAGAAAGGACGCCATGCATGTATCAACCGAATGATTACCTCCATCTGGCTTCTCTTTAGGACGCCAAACTTGTCTTGTCTTGGTGCCCGCTTGTTCTAATTCTCTGTTCCTCAAGCGTTGCACTCTCCTTTTCTGGCTCTTCCTTAAACCTAGCGGACACCATTGCCCTTTTTGCCAGACATACTCATGGTATTCTTCCTCTTCGGTATGAGCCCAGCTTCGATCGACAAATCTTCCCTGCCGATTCTCAAAATTATTTATTTTTAAGCGCCGATCGTCCTCAGGGATTCGTGCCCCAAGCCTTTCATGGACAGAACGGCGGTTGACTCGAAATTGCCTGTACTCGAAGTACTGACTACTGCATTCAGGGCAGTCGTTCTTAATAGGCAACTTCAAGCCTTTGTTCCAACAATACTGGAAGAACGAGCATTCCCAATGAGACTGTTCCTGATTCTTCGTATCTTCTCGTTCTTTTCGGTACATCTCTTCCTCGTACCTCCTCTGCTCCTCCAGGAACTTCTGTTCTTCATAAAGCCTCTGCTTCTGGTACCGTTCCTGTTCTCGACGCCACTTATTCAATAGAATGCGCGTCGTGACCCTGGGCCTGGAGGTGTTACCCGTCTCAATTCGGCTATCTTGGAACCGAACTCCCCGCTGAAGTTCTCCTTTCGTAACCTGCCGATCGGGACCAATAGTGCCAACTTCCCTCGCTCTGTCAGAGGTTAAAACTTTCATCTTACCCTTACCCCTGGGATCGGCTACATTGATCATGTTAACAGAGAAAGACACAGTATTCTGCTCAAAAGGGCTACCATCAATCTTCATCTTTCCATCGAACCTCAGATCTCCGCTTTGAATAGCCTTCTGGACACGATCTCTGAACACTCGGCAATCATTTATGGAATGGGACTTAGTGTTGTGGAAACCACAATACTTTTTGTCTTTGACGCCCCCAGGAAGCAGCATAGGATGACCTTCCGGCAACTTGATGCGTCCCTCCTTCAACAAGTATTCAAATAATTTGTCTGACTTGGACACATCAATGTCATAAGTACCTTTGTGTTGCCTCAGCCACCGTTGGTTGACTTGAGTCGGCTCTTTAGACTAGGTTATCTCGGCTGCAGCCACCTCATCTTCATCATGATATTCATCTGCTTCCTCTAGGAAAGCCTGATACATGTCGGCAGCTACATCACCCTTCTGGAACTGATTATTCCTCTTGAATCCCTGAGCTTGATTGCTCATCATTGCCAACCTTTGCGATAACTGCCCGAGGTCTTCAAATTCCATGCCGAATAGCTTTTCTTTGATACTCGGCAACATGCCAGCTATGGCTATCCCCGGTAATTGGTCATCCGGCAAATTCAGAGAATAGCAGAGTTTTTGGTCTCCCTGAATCGGCGCAGATACTCTTGCGGTGTCTCGCCGGGTCTCATCCTCAAGCTCATGAGATCGACCAACTTCTTCTCACTGGTTCCCATAAAGAAGTATGAGTGGAATTTCTGCTCCAGCTCTGCCCACGTACTGATGGAATTCGCTGGCAGTGAGGCGAACCAAGAGAAGGCTGGTCCTGTCAACGACAACGGGAAGTATCGAATCCTCCAAGCTTCATCTGCCGATGCTTCACCAAGCTGCATCAGGTAACGGCTGATGTGTTCCCTCGTACTAGTATCATCTTGGCCCAAAAACTTGGTAAGGTCAGTAGGAGGTTTGACCCTCGGAGGAAGAGCTACCCGATTGTACCATTCTGGGTAAGGAGATTTGTACGTGTACGTCTGATTCTTCGGTTTTAGGTTGAACTGATTCTGCATCATATCTGTCATCTTATGCATGATGAGGTCGACATTTGAATCAGGAGCTGTTTGTGTCTGCCCCCCAGCATGTAACCCTGCTAAACTCCTGTATCCGGGATTCGAAAGAGCGTTAATCGAGTTATAGTCCATAAATTCCCGATATCCGTCTCCAAACATATCTTTCTGGATCCTGTTTGCCACAGGAGATACCCTAGAAGTAGATGGTGGGACGTCCCTTGTTGTGCCGAATGTGAGTTGGCCATAGGTCTGGGGAAGTAGTCGTGTCTCCTGAGAAACCATCCCACCCGTGCTTGGGCCAACTCCACTGTTTTCGACAACTCTTCGGCGTTGATGTACTTGGAACAACAATGGCCCCCGCACTGGACCAGCAGCTTCTTCAAAATACTTATCCGCGTTTGCACCGAAAGTATCAACCATGACAACATGAAAGGTGTTCAGGAAAGCTGACTGATGACTGGTCACTGCTCCCGATACGATCCTATGCATCATATCCGCCATCTTCTGGAGAGCCGCTTCTTCGCTACCGTCAGGTAGCTCAAGTTGGTGATGAGGAACAACCTTCGGGAACGTCTGCTTCTGATAGACTTTGCCGCTTTTATTCTTGGAGAAGGTCTCCAAGCACTTGCGCTGGAATTCATCACAAGCTTGCTACACCAGATCTTTTGATTCTAGCGGCAAATCGTCCATGGTCACCTCGAAGACTTGATCTTCGTTAATCTCAGGCATCTTGAAATGAGTGGTCCCACCGGGCGTGCCAAAAAGTGTGTTGACGCAAAATGCGATGTCTCGCGTCAGGCACACAGCAAGCCGAACGAGGCTAGCTTCAATCGGGAGCCCGGGGTGTATCGAACCCGGAGACGTGCCAGTCGGTTTGACCTGAAAACAAACAAGGGATAAAAGTATGAGAATACCATGGAACATGCTGGGTGAAACCAGACAGTTCCATATGTATGGCTTTGGAAGCCAATCACGACGGCACACAGCTATAGAAGTTGTTTGTCGAAACAGGTTTAATATGTCATTCTGCGGATACATGGGTGTATGCCGAGTCTCTAAGTGATGAGTGATTGTCAAAGGGTTTGATCGCATGTTCTTTGGCTTGTGTTGTGCAGGTGTCGAGCTCGGAGACAGTGATCGAGGGCAAGGTGAAGGTCAAGTTGAGACGTGTCGTGCCGATGGACTGGGTGCGATGAAGGATGGGCGTGCCGTGCGGCGGACGTGCCATGCCGATGGATCGAGCAGTGAAGGGCGGACGTGAGGCTTGGACTGAGGGACCGGAGTGCCTGAGGATCAGCTGTGGTGGCTAGCAGCCTGGGACAGCGACGTGCAGAGACTTGCGGGGCACGGTGTTGCTCGGGTCGAGGACCTGGGGACACGTGTCGGTGGACGGGGTGCACGGGAGGTGCATCCCCTCTACAGCTCCGGTTTGTTGGTTGAGCCAGAGAAAAACCAACGGGTGGACGGTTTCCAGGTTTGGGCCTCAAAACCTGGGTGCTCGGTTTCCAGGTTGAGCCACAAAACCTGGGTGCGGATGGTTTCCGAGTTTGGCCACAAAACTCGGGTGATGGGCCGGTTTCCGAGTTTGGGCCTCAAAACTCGGGCGCTACGGGTTTCTGAGTTTGGGCCACAAAACTCAGGCTGGTGGGCTGGTTTCCCGGTTTGGGCCTCAAAACCGGGGGTTGCTGGAAAAGGCTGGTTTCCCGGTTTGGGCCACAAAACCGGGGGTGCAGAGCGAGGACGGCACGTGGCGGCAATCGGAAGGTTGCGTGGAGGCAACGCGGACGAGTTGTGCGGGCGTGGCCGTTGGATCTACCTACCACCGAGTTGGTCCAGAATAACCCTAGGGTTTAGCTGGTTCGCTCTGTAATTAGAATAGAGAGGGGTAGAGTAGGAAATAGACTTAGACTAGAATAGGATAAGTAGTCAGGGGAGACACCCTCCTCCCCTATCTCAGTTGTCTCAGTTTTAGCCATCTCATTTTGCTTCCTGCACTTAGGGTTTCCTGCTCTCCCATCCCCTGCTGTAGCTGAGATCCGCAGAGAGACCAAGAACTTTGTGTACTTGTTGATTCTGAGGAAAGGAGGCCGTATCCTCCTTGTCATAGCGTGTGTTTGCATTTCGGCTTGCAATTCGTGGGTGTGATTCGCGTTTCGTTCGTGTTCTTCGCGGAATCCTTTTTCTCCACGATTTTCCCGTCGCTTGATCTTTTTGCTCGGTTCATCTTTTGCAAAACCGTTTGAACCAAGTTGTTCTAGATCGTGAGGCACCTCTTTCCACCGAAGGAATTAAACTCTAACCTCACGGTCTAGGAGATCGATCGATTTTCGTTTTGGATCGCGTTCTTGCTTCCTTGCCCCGAAATTTCTTGATTCACCGATTTGGAGTTAGGTTCGAGCCATGATCTCTTTGAGATAGCTCACTAACATCCTTGTGACCCCTCAGATCGAATCCTAGGCCTAGAACTTTTGATTCGGAGGAGATCGGATTGAATCATCGAAGAACTGCGCTGTTTTCGGGAGCATCGGACGCTATCACGGGAGCATCGGACGCTAGGGTTCCTAGCATCGGACGCTCCGGTGACGCGTGTCACGTTGTCAGCGTTCTAGTTTGCATCGGATGCTAGGCATCGGACGCGTCCGTTGTCCATCGGACGCGCCGGAGCTTTTGCATCGGACGCTGGGTGATTACTGTTCACAGCGTCCGATGGTGGAACAGTAAGGTTCCAGAACCGGCCAGTTTGCATCGGACGCGTCCGGTGGTCTGGCATCGGACGCAGGCCAGCGTCCGATGCGACTGGTTTCGCACGGTTTCGTCCGCGGTTCGCTCGTTCGTTGTCGGAATTGATTTCCGTCTTTTGCGGTGGCTTTCTAGAGTTGTGTAGTGTCCCGCTGTCCTTCTTGGAAGCATCCACCCTACATCTAGGGTCGTGGACATTAGCAAGCTCTAGGGTTTGTCTCTTGGGGTGATTCTTGGGACAGTGGCTCTAGTTTCCAAAAGGAAATTTTGAAGCTCCCATTCACCCCCCCTCTGGTCGCTTTCTGGTTGCTTCTCGGTCCTTCAATTGGTATCGGAGCGGGTTAAGGATCTTCCACCTTAGCCGGTTCCAGATCCACAGAAGGCGACATGGATCGCGGCGTGGGCAAACGCGCCGTTCTTTGATGGGACGAACTATGTGTATTGGAAGATACGCATGTCGGCCTATCTGCAGAGTTTGGGTGCTTCTATTTGGGATATTTGCAACTCTGCTGATTACGTGGTCTTGGCTGCTCGTGTTTCTCAGCAACAGATCGATGAGCACGATGCCAATAGCCGAGCCCGTAATGCTCTCTTTTCTTGTTTGAGCATGGGTGAGTTTGATCGTGTTTCTCACCTTGCTACGGCTCGGGAGATCTGGGACACCCTCATGCGTTTCCATGAGGGCACCTCTCAAGACAAAACCCGACTCTACGAGTCGTTCAAGCGTGAGTATGAGAACTTTCGACATCAGCCTGGCGAGAGCATAGAAAGTTTATTCGCTCGCTTTCAGGTGATTGTCAACAGGATGAGGGCTAACAAGGAGCAGTTGCCTTTTGACGATCATGAGCGTGCTTTGAAGCTCTTGCATACTCTTGATCGGTCGGTGTGGGATTCCAATGTTCAGGCGATCATCGAATCGCCTAACTATGAGACCCTCATGTGCGACGAGCTCTTTAGTAAGCTCAAGTCCAGTGAGATTGATGCCATGTCGAGGGCTTCTTATGCGAATCCTTCTGGCCCGACTATGGCTTTGGTTTCTGGCTCTTCTGCTAATCCCTCTGCTGGCTTTGCACTTTCTTCACTCTTTTCAGTCACAGAGGACCAGCTTGAGTCGTTGGGGGATGACGAGTTGGCAATGCTCGCCAACCGGTTCACGCGGTTCCACAACAACCGCATGAACCGTCGCCGCGGTGGAGGACGCTCAGGATGCTATGAGTGCGGCGACCCCGACCACTTCATCGCCAACTGCCCCAAGAAGAAGCATTCATCTGGGAAGGGCGATCATGGGCACAAGTACGACTCCGGCAAGCGCAAGGAGAAGTACGTCCCCACGAGGCACAAGCGGAGGGGCGGCTTCGACAAGGAGTACATCAAGAAGAAGTACTTGGAGAAGGCCCAGGCTGAGCAGCGTGCGTTCTTCGCCACGCTCAGCGACGTCGATGGCTCGGATGACGACTCCGCTTGCTCAAGCGATGATGAGTCCGAGAAGAAGAAGAGAATCGAGGACAAGCTGAACGGTCTCTGCTTCTTCGCCGACGACGACGGCCTCTGCACCATGGCGCTTGGTGATGAAGTCGACGGCAAGCTGGAGCACATCCCTCGGAACAACGACGACGACGACGACTCCTCCCAGGCATCTCTCACCCACGACGAGCTTTCTGCTGAGGTCGAGAAGCTTACTGCCGCGCTCCTTAGTCAGGACAAGTTGCTTAGGCGTGCCGCTAGAGAACGCAAGGAGTTTAGGCAGAAGTGGGAAGACACGGTGAGGGAGCTTGAGTTTGCCAAGTCCACCGTGGTCGTGTCGGAGGAGGTTGAGTGTGAGATGTGCACCACACACATGACTGACCTTCTCACTTTGAGAGGTAAGTATGCTGCGTTGGTAGGAGAGGTGGATGAGCTGAAGGCTAGACCTTCTCTGTTGGGTGCGTGCAAGACTTGTCCTGTCTTGCAATCTGAGTTGGCAGAGAAGAATGCCAAGATTGTGTCTCTTGAGGAGGCCAACTCAGGTAGCACTAGTGTGGCTAGGTGTGCTTTGTGTGAGGGTTTGGAGATGGAGATGGCGAATGTCAAGCATGGCAAGATGCAAACCGAGGAGGAAAACACATACCTTCGGACCATCTTGTCATGGGTCTCTTGTAGTGAGCCGCAGCTCGGGATGATGATCTCCCAATTTAAGCGAGCTGCTGGAGGTCCTGGTGTAGGTTTTGCTCCGGGTGTTGATCTTTCTGCTTTTGGGAAGATTGGAGAGTCGAGTGGTCTGAACCCTAGTGAGAAGCCCAACTCCACCACTACTCCCAAACTTTCCAAGCTTCCACCCAAAGAGCCCGTCAAACCTACCACCAAGGATGGGGTGTTTGAGGAACCTCCGAGAGCTCCACCCAAGAACCAAGTCTGGCATCCCAAACCCAACCACCTAAAGAACAAGCTGGACACAATGCCACCTATCCAAGAGGAATTGCCACAGAAGGGCAAAGTGATCCACATCCACAGTCCTGCGTACCAACAACCCCCTGTGCGTGCGGTGAGGTACCAGTGTGACTTCTGTGGGAGAGATGGACACTTAAGCGAGTTCTGCTTTAGGCGCAAGAGAGAGGCGCGCCGTGCTCGGGAGATGGACAACCCGGACATGTACCACCCTTTCCAAGGTGTGCATGGGCCGAATGTCCAGAGGAGAGCTGTTAAGTCTGGAGGTCAAGTTCCCAGGCCTGGGGAGAGGAGAGCTCCGAGGAGAGAGGCCAGGCCTAGAGGTCCGGAGCCTCAAGTGCCAAGACGAAGGCCTCGTAGAGAGCGTGCCCGACGGGGTCCTGCCTTTACAGTTGACGGACCCCGTGGCGGAGGCTTTGTTGAGCGCTTTCCCCCACCGCAGTGTGAGTACCGCGGTGAGCGCTTCTTCCCCAGCGGACCACGTTTTCCTGTACGTGGTGATCGCTACCCCCCGTAGACAGGCTAGGAATAGTTTTTACACTGACCGTTCTTTTGAGCAGCCGGCCTAACACTGGTATTCTCCTTACTTCACTAACCCCAGTGTTGGACCGTATGCTCACCCTATGTCTTTTATTGATGTAGGTGAGACGGTTGGAGGACATTTGGTTGGTGGATTCTGGTTGCTCGAGGCACATGACCGAAAACGCCAAGTGGTTCTCCAGCCTTAGCCCGGTCGCCGGAAAGGAGTACATAACCTTCGGCGACAATAGTAAAGGTAAGGTATTATCCCGTGGGACGGTGCGGGTTAATGAGCACTTTGTGTTGCGCGATGTTGCTCTTGTTTCTAACCTGCATTTTAACTTGCTTTCTGTTTCGCAACTTTTTGATGATGACTATGAGATTCGTTTTAAACCGAACCTTAGTCGCATCTTAGATCCTCAGGGCAATCTTGTATGTCTGATTTCGCCCTTTGGGAAAGTCTTTCGCGCGAATTTCTCAGAGTCGTTTGGTTCTTCTCGCTGTCTTTTGGCTAGTCCTTCTTCCTCCGATCTTTGGAAGTGGCATAGGAGGCTCGGTCATTTAAGCTTCGACTTGCTTGCAAGACTTAGCTCACTTGGGCTAATCCGAGGATTGCCCAAGCTTTCGATGGAGAAGGATCTAGTTTGCCATTCTTGTAGACATGGGAAGATGGTTGCCGCTCCCCACCATCCAGTGACTAAGGTCATGACCTCGCACCCTGGAGAGCTTTTACATATGGACCTTGTTGGTCCGGCTCGGGTGAGCTCGGTTGGTGGCAAGTGGTATGTTTTGGTTGTTGTTGACGACTTTTCGAGATATTCGTGGGTCTTCTTTTTGACTGAGAAGACTGAGACTTTCTCCTTCGCTCGCAATCTGATTTTGCGTCTTCAGAACGAGTTCCCCTTGAACTCGATGCGAGCTATTAGAAGTGATAATGGTTCCGAATTAAAAAATTCGGATTTTGAGAAGTTTTGTAACCGCCTTGGCTTGGAGCATCAGTTTTCTTCCCCCTACACACCGCCCCAAAATGGTGTTGTAGAGAGGAAGAATCGGACCCTTGTTGAGATGGCCAGGACGATGCTTGATGAGCATAGGACTCCTAGGCGCTATTGGGCCGAAGCTATGAACACTGCATGCTATATTTCCAATCGCATTTTTCTGAGAGCTTTCTTGAAAAAGACTTCTTATGAGTTGCGTTTTGGAAAACTGCCCAAGGTGAGTTATTTTCGAGTTTTTGGTTGCCATTGTTTTATACTCAAAAAGGGCAACTTGGACAAATTTGAATCTCGTTCTTCTGACGGTGTGTTTTTGGGTTATGGCACTCACACTCGAGCTTATCGTGTACTTAACCTTGACACTAACCGAGTCATGGAGACATCCGATGTCACCTTCGACGAGACCATGGTTTGTCCTTCTTCTCGTTTTGAGCGTGCAGGTGATCATGAGGTTGGTGAGCCTCTTTTTGATGACGAGGACGAGGGTGCTGAAGGTATGGATGATCCAGCACCCCCTCCACCTGCCGTGCCGCAAAGAGCGGCTTCTACGACGACTCACGGCCCCGACACCTCTTCTTCCTGGGGGCCGTGGGATCCGCCACCCCGAGCGGTACCATTTGTACCCGGGGAGGCACCAGCTGCTGTTGAGGGGGAGGCTACATCAGCTCGAGAGGCGCCACGACACATCCAGCGCCAGCACCCACCTCAGCAGATGATCGGCAACATCGACGAACGAGTCACTCGGTCCAGGTCACAGCAAATCTCGCACTTCGCTCATTCTGCTTTTGTTGCTAATTTTGAGCCCCGAGATGTTGGACACGCTTTGACGGATCCGGATTGGGTAAATGCCATGCATGAGGAGTTAGAAAACTTTGAGCGAAATCGGGTTTGGGTTCTAGTTCCGCCTCCACCTGACTGTAAGCCTATTGGGACAAAATGGGTTTTCAAAAACAAGCAAGGAGAGGATGGCCACGTTGTTAGAAACAAGGCCAGGCTTGTAGCGAAGGGTTATAGTCAGAAGGAGGGGATAGACTATGAGGAGACGTTTGCTCCTGTAGCTCGTTTGGAGGCAATTAGGATAATCTTAGCCTTTGCTACATCCAAAGGTTTCAAACTTTTTCAAATGGATGTCAAGAGTGCCTTCTCAAACGGCTACATAGAAGAAGAAGTGTATGTTGAGCAACCCCCTGGTTTTGAAAATCCCAAATTTCCAAACCATGTTTTTAAACTCCACAAAGCTTTATATGGTTTGAAACAAGCCCCTAGAGCCTGGTATGACAGGTTAAGAACCTTTTTGCTTGCTAAGGGTTTTAAAATGGGATGTGTAGATAAAACGCTTTTTCTCCTCAAGCAAGGCAAAGACACTCTCTTGGTCCAGATTTACGTGGATGATATCATTTTCGGTGGTTCTTCTCACGCTCTAGTTGCCAAGTTTGCAGATACTATGAGCAGGGAGTTCGAGATGAGCATGATGGGCGAGCTGACATTCTTTCTCGGGTTGCAAATTAAGCAATCCCGAGAGGGGACGTTTGTGCACCAGGGCAAGTACACCAAAGACTTGCTAAAGCGATTCGATATGGGTGAGGCCAAGCCTCTTCCAACACCCATGTCGACGACGACTGCCCTGGATGCGGATGTGGATGGAGAAGCAGTGGACCAGAAGAAGTACCGCAGCATGATCGGGTCGCTCCTCTACCTGACGGCGACACGCCCGGACATTCAGTTTGCGGTGTGTCTGTGTGCGCGCTTTCAGGCGTCGCCGCGCATCTCTCACCGTCAGGCGTTGAAGCGGATTTTCAGGTACCTTCGTTTCACGCCTGAGTTTGGGATTTGGTATTCTGCTTCCTCCACCCTCTCCCTTTGCGGTTATTCGGATGCCGATTTTGCTGGTTGCCGCATTGAGCGCAAGTCCACTTCTGGGACTTGCCAGTTTATTGGTTCTTCTCTTGTTTCGTGGTCTTCTCGCAAGCAGTCTAGCGTCGCTGAGTCCACTACGGAGGCTGAATACGTTGCTGCGGCTAGCTGTTGTTCCCAGTTGCTTTGGATGATGGCCACTTTGCGTGATTTTGGTCTGAGCTTTTCTCGCGTGCCTTTGTTTTGTGACAGCACGAGTGCCATTAGCGTTGCTAAGAACCCCGTGCTTCACTCGAAGACCAAACACATTGATGTGCGCTTTCATTTTCTGCGAGACCACCAGGAGAAGGGTGATATCGACCTTCGCCATGTCGATACTCATCATCAACTGGCTGATATTTTCACCAAGCCTTTAGATGAATCAACCTTTAATCGGTTGAGGGGTGAGCTTGGTGTGTGTTTCCCCTTTTAGATGGGGGAAACATTTTGGATCTTGTATAGACTGACTCTTTTATTTTAAGTTTCTTTTCTTTGCATTTGTGCATACGCATTTACATTATGAGCTTCATGTTTATAATCACTAGAATGTAACTATGCTCTGTTTAGTATGCTCCAATGCTTATATGGATGCTTGTAGCTTATGCTCTTCCTGATCACTAGTACATGGTATGAGCTGAGCTAGTTTGGAATGGTGAATTTACTTAATAACTTACAATCTGAAAATGTTCACCATTGAGATATGCAACTAGCATGTGTAGGATATGTTGAGTTCACTCGTGCTTTTCATATATGCTAGGTTGCTATGTCTCTAGTTATGAGTCATTCACTTGCTTGGTCTGTTCATATCATGTATAAAATTTGAACCAAGTCTTAGTGAATTGAAAAGATCGAGATGGGATTGCTTGTCAACACCTCACGGTATCGAGACTGTTTCTCATTGCACTTTGAGTTAAACTTGAGCCGTGTAGTGTATGACCGAAACCGTAGCTTCAAGCTTCTGATTGCTTCGGCATAGGCTTCGCTCGGTTGAAAAGTTAGGCAAAGACAAGCTTTCAACCTCTCGCAATCACATGCTAAATAATTGAACTTGTGAAGTCTTTACCGCTGCAACTCCGATGTATAACTGAAATCACAAGTGTATGCTTCATTCCTATGCATGATGATTGAACTTTGCTAGGGGTGGTTCACCTTGTATACATGTTTAGCACTTGTCTGGATTCCTATCTATACATGTGTAGTGCTATTTTGATGGTGACTATCTTTTTGGCTAAAAACCTGCTCACTTGCTCATATGCTTCATATTTCGTATGTGTGATCAGTTTGAGCCTTCGCTATTTGAGTGCTTAGTTGTGTCATTGGAGCTATACCGATTAGAGCATTTTTGCACTCTTTCGATTATATACCTAAAGCTGCTAACTTGCATTTCTGACTTCATATGCATTTTGGAAGGGGGAGTTGTGTTGGCTCAAGGGAAGAGTCTGTGCTTGATAAGTGCATTTTCAACTAAGGGGGAGAGTTTTTGCAAATCATATGTCTCCTGGCGTTCAACTAAGGGGGAGTCCCGGGTTGCTTGCACTTGTCGAGGGGAGTTTGCTAGTTGTGTTGAGCCGTTGCCCCTGTCTTGAGGGACTAGCAAACATTTTCCTCATTTGGCGTCGAGGTTGATTTTGATTGGTTCGGAGACCTTTCGGTTGTTTTTCAATTAGTT
Organism: Coix lacryma-jobi var. lacryma-jobi; assembly: GCA_009763385.1. Classification (NCBI taxonomy): domain Eukaryota; kingdom Viridiplantae; phylum Streptophyta; class Magnoliopsida; order Poales; family Poaceae; genus Coix; species Coix lacryma-jobi. The sequence goes on from CM019823.1 coordinate 69,692,586, forward strand.
CGGAGTGGTTTTCGTGCTAGTTGTGTTGAGCCTCTGTGCCTCTATCTTGAGGGACTAGCATTTTGCCATTTTTTTTAGCTCTGATTTTCAATTGGCTTTTGCTAGCGGTGTTGAGCCTATTCTACCTCTTCTTGAGGGCTAGCTTTGCTTTGCTTGGTCGCGTCGAGCCGTTGCCCATGTCTTTGGGGACTAAGTTCTCGCTTCTTCCACTTGACCTTCTTCGGCTTTGCTATGCTTTTGGGTCATTTGGTTGAGTTCTCTCTTCTCCTTCCTCCTACCTTCTTCTTTCATTATGATTTGTGTGAGTAGTTGACAATGCACTCTCAAGGGGGAGATTGCGGATACATGGGTGTATGCCGAGTCTCTAAGTGATGAGTGATTGTCAACGGGTTTGATCGCATGTTCTTTGGTTTGTGTTGTGCAGGTGTCGAGCTCGGAGACAGTGATCGAGGGCAAGGTGAAGGTCAAGTTGAGACGTGTCGTGCCGATGGACTGGGTGCGATGAAGGATGGGCGTGCCGTGCGGCGGACGTGCCATGCCGATGGATCGAGCAGTGAAGGGCGGACGTGAGGCTTGGACTGAGGGACCGGAGTGACTGAGGATCAGCTGTGGTGGCTGGCAGCCTGGGACAGCGACGAGCAGAGACTTGCGGGGCACGGTGTTGCTCGGGTCGAGGACCTGGGGACACGTGTCGGTGGACGGGGTGCACGGGAGGTGCATCCCCTCTACAGCTCCGGTTTGTTGGTTGAGCCAGAGAAAAAACAACGGGTGGACGGTTTCCAGGTTTGGGCCTCAAAACCTGGGTGCTCGGTTTCCAGGTTGAGCCACAAAACCTGGGCGCGGATGGTTTCCGAGTTTGGCCACAAAACTCGGGTGATGGGCCGGTTTCCGAGTTTGGGCCTCAAAACTCGGGCGCTACGGGTTTCTGAGTTTGGGCCACAAAACTCAGGCTGGTGGGCTGGTTTCCCGGTTTGGGCCTCAAAACCGGGGGTTGCTGGAAAAGGCTGGTTTCCCGGTTTGGGCCACAAAACCGGGGGTGCAGAGCGAGGACGGCACGTGGCGGCAATCGGAAGGTTGCGTGGAGGCAACGCGGACGAGTTGTGCGGGCGTGGCCGTTGGATCTACCTACCACCGAGTTGGTCCAGAATAACCCTAGGGTTTAGCTGGTTCGCTCTGTAATTAGAATAGAGAGGGGTAGAGTAGGAAATAGACTTAGACTAGAATAGGATAAGTAGTCAGGGGAGACACCCTCCTCCCCTATCTCAGTTGTCTCAGTTTTAGCCATCTCATTTTGCTTCCTGCACTTAGGGTTTCCTGCTCTCCCATCCCCCGCTGTAGCTGAGATCCGCAGAGAGACCAAGAACTCTGTGTACTTGTTGATTCTGAGGAAAGGAGGCCGTATCCTCCTTGTCATAGCGTGTGTTTGCATTTCGGCTTGCAATTCGTAGGTGTGATTCGCGTTTCGTTCGTGTTCTTCGCGGAATCCTTTTTCTCCACGATTTTCCCGTCGCTTGATCTTTTTGCTCGGTTCATCTTTTGCAAAACCGTTTGAACCAAGTTGTTCTAGATCGTGAGGCACCTCTTTCCACCGAAGGAATTAAACTCTAACCTCACGGTCTAGGAGATCGATCGATTTTCGTTTTGGATCGCGTTCTTGCTTCCTTGCCCCGAAATTTCTTGATTCACCGATTTGGAGTTAGGTTCGAGCCATGATCTCTTTGAGATAGCTCACTAACATCCTTGTGACCCCTCAGATCGAATCCTAGGCCTAGAACTTTTGATTCGGAGGAGATCGGATTGAATCATCGAAGAACTGCGCTGTTTTCGGGAGCATCGGACGCTATCACGGGAGCATCGGACGCTAGGGTTCCTAGCATCGAACGCTCCGGTGACGCGTGTCACGTTGTCAGCGTTCTAGTTTGCATCGGACGCTAGGCATCGGACGCGTCCGTTGTCCATCGGACGCGCCGGAGCTTTTGCATCGGACGCTGGGTGATTACTGTTCACAGCGTCCGATGGTGGAACAGTAAGGTTCCAGAACCGGCCAGTTTGCATCGGACGCGTCCGGTGGTCTGGCATCGGACGCAGGCCAGCGTCCGATGCGACTGGTTTCGCACGGTTTCGTCCGCGGTTCGCTCGTTCATTGTCGGAATTGATATCTGTCTTTTGCGGTGGCTTTCTAGAGTTGTGTAGTGTCCTGCTGTGCTTCTTGGAAGCATCCACCCTACATCTAGGGTCGTGGACATTAGCAAGCTCTAGGGTTTGTCTCTTGGGGTGATTCTTGGGACAGTGGCTTTAGTTTCCAAAAGGAAATTTTGAAGCTCCCATTCACCCCCCCCCTCTGGTCGCTTTCTGGTTGCTTCTCGGTCCTTCACATTCGCCAAGTATAAAGAGAAAGCATGTAAACATGTCGAATGCCAAATACATACGTGACAAAAGGATAAAAGAAGTAACTTGTAAATACAAATCTATTCAGATAACATATGCATAGGCCAATCCAGCCAATCTGCCGCACGTCCAGCCTTCATAAACCCGTCAGGCATAAACTCAAGCAAAGCTAATCCACTGCATGATACCACTTGCTATAAATCTACATCACTCCTTATAATTAGATTAATCCACCGCATGATACAATCTAATTATAAGAACCTAAAAGCACACATACATCTGAACAGATCTATACATACTCATTACTCATGTAAGCTTAACCAGAATCGGCAAACTAGCCGAACTGGGGTCCATGAAGAAGAAACATACAGGCCAAGCATGATCAAACTAATCTAAAACCTGCACCTGCCACACGACACCCAGCTCTATTAAAGCCTAAACATGATTAGCATGCATGAACCCACAACATGTAACAATCTAGATTGAAAGTCAATTCGGCCATTATGATCTTATGATAATCAAAAGCACAAGTGAACTCATGCAACAAGGCCGAACGAAGATCAATCTAGATTGGGCAAAAGTGTTGTACAAATTAAATAAATAAAACATACGACACATGATAACTTAATGAATCTATTAGATCTGCCAAATCTAACAGAGCCGATAACTATTTTTACTCATGACTCAATCCGCCGCACGATACAAGTCATAGGTAAAAACTTCCCGTCATAAGCTTAAATCCGTCGCACGATACTAAGCTTAACATACGAGACTGCTTGCATCATATCTAAATCTGCCGCACGATACTATACATGATAGCAAGGTTGCCGGTACTTACGGAGGTCGACGGATCGATGATTCCTCTCGAAGAACTCGACGACACGACTAAGGACTCGAATAGGTGGCACGGAGCCGGTTTGTATTGATGTGGTTGTGAACAGTTTTACAATGGTCGAGGGCTATTATTTATACCCTGGACGAAACACGAGTCCTAAACGATTACGACTCTAAAAATAAGAAAAGATATAAATCACATTCCTAAATCTTTTGGCACCTTCCATTGTCACGTGTCTTCTTGCGCAAACCGGCTTCACCTGCATCATCCATCTCCCGAATGAGGTCATTGCTTCACGAAATAGCCGACCGCGCAGCTGCTCACCGAAAGCCCTAAGGACCAAATATCCGTCTGAATGCTTGCCGAATCCTTCTTTTCTTTGCTGGCTGTGCCGATCCGTCATACCCTTACATGTGCGAAAATCCGGTGTCCACACTAGCGTTGTTGAGCCTGTTCTACCTCTTCTTGAGGGCTAGCTTTGCTTTGCTTGGTTGCATCGAGTTGTTGCCCATGTCTTTGGGAACCAAGCTATTTTGCTCTTTCCAGTTGACCTTCTTTGGCTTTGCTATGCTTTTGGGTCATTTGGTCGAGTTCTCTCTTTTTGTTTCTTCCCTCTTCTATTCCGTTATGATTTGTGTTGGTAGTTGACAATCCACTCATCAAGGGGGAGATTGCGGATACATGGGTGTATGCCGAGTCTCTGAGTGATGAGTGATTGTCAACTGGGATGATGCGCATGTTCTTTGGCTTGTGTTGTCTAGGTGTCGAGCACGGATGCAGTGGTCAAAGGCAAGGTGAAGGTCAAGTAGAGACGTGCCATGCCGAGGGACCGAGAGTGGCGAAGGGCGGACGTGAGACTTTGACTGAGGGACCGGTGGCCCGAGGATCAGCTGTGGTGGCTGACAGCCTGGGACAGCGACGAGCGAAGACTTGCGGACGTGGTGTTGCCTGAGTCGAGGACTTGGGGACACATGTCGGTGGACGGGGTGCACGGGCGGTGCATCCCATCTATGGCTTGGTTTGGTGGTTGAGCCACAGAAAAGCCATCGAGTGGACGGTTTCCAGGTTTGGGCCTCAAAACCTGGGCGCTGAAGGTTTCCGAGTTTGGGCCACAAAACTCGGGCTGAGGATGGTTTCCAGGTTTGGGCCTCAAAACCTGGGTGTTGTGGGTTTGCTGAGTTTGGCCTCAAAACTCAGGCCTTGGATGGCTGGTTTCCCAGTTTGGGCCTCAAAACCGGGGGTTGGCTGTGAAGGCTAGTTTCCCGGTTTGGGCCACAAAACCGGGGGTGCGACGTCCGGGAAAAGGACAAGCAGAGCGGTGGCGGCACGTGGCGGCGATCGGTGAGGTTGCGTCGAGGCAACGCTACCAGTTGTGCGGGCGTGGCCGTCGGATCACCACCTACCATGAGTTGGTCCAGAATAACCCTAGGGTTTAGCTTGTTCGCTCCGTAATTAGTTGAGGGGTAGAGTAGGAATTAGAATTAGGATAAGTAGAGGGAGACACCCTCCTCCCATATGATCTCAGTCATTTGCTCTTTGCTTCTAGGGTTTCCTGCTCCCCCAATCCCCTGCTGTAGCTAGCTAAGATCCGCAGAGAACCATACCTCTGTGTACTGGAGATTTTGAGGAAGTGAGACCGTAATCTCACTGTTGTAGCGTGTGGTAGCCACACGGTTGCAGATCGATGACTTGATTCGCATTTTGTTCGTGTTCTTCGTGTTCTTTGTTTCTCCGCTATTTTCCCATCACTCGATCTTCCTCTCTAGTGCGTCTTTGCAAATTCCGTTTGAATCAACTTGTTCTTTATAGTGAGGAGATCATTTCCACCGAAGGAATTCATCTAACTCCTCACGAACAAGTAGATCGGGTTGATTTTGTTTTCGTGGCACTTTTTCGTTCATACTCCTCCCCTTTCGATTTCCTTGTGATTGAATCGTTTTGAGCGGATGATTTCTTGGGGATAGTCTCCTAACAACCTCGTGATCATCTTCTCCAAGTTTGGGAACGTGGGATTGAGTTTTGTTTCGGATTTGAGAGAATTCGCGAGAGGGGCGACTGAAATCGCCCTCTTTGTTCATCCGCGGACAGTCCGCCACTGGGGGCGCGGACAGTCCGCGCGTCGGGATCGAGCCAGATCAGTGGCTGTTGGTCTCGGTCGCGTTACTGTTCCTTGACCGGCGGACAGTCCGCAGTTGGAACTCGCGGACAGTCCGGGAACGTCCAGGGGACTTGCAGCAGCTGTGCAGTTTTGCATTTTCAGCCGGCGGACAGTCCGCCACCTGCTCGCGGGTAATCCGTAGTAGGGCCGGACAGTCCGGGACCGTACCGGCAGACAGTCCGGGATCCTGCTATTTGTTGCGTTTTAGTGCATTGGCTCTCCCGGCTTCTTCGCTTGGTTTTTGGACTTTTTGTTTGGCCCCATAGTTAACCAAGAAACATCTCTAAGTATCTTTGCTACTTGTTAGCATCGGTTTTTGGGGATTTCTCGACGTAGCCTCCAATCTACGTTCGGGACTTGGTTGTTGAAGGTCAAACTTGTTCCGGTGCTTTTGCCGATTGGTTTGCTATCGTTTTGTGGTGCTCCGCTGTGATCCCAGGAAACATCCACCCTCTTCCATGGGTCGTGAGCATCACGGTTTCGATCGAAGCTCTTGGGGTTGATTTTGGGGACAAAAGGCCAAAGTTTCGAGAGAAATTTTTGAGCTCCCATTCACCCCCCCCTCTGGTCGCTTTGCTATTGCAATTCTCGGTCCTTCAAGACTGTCGTGTCATATAAAATAAAATGAAACTTAAATTATAGTTTCATATGTATTTAATTTCATGGCTCATAGAGAGTTGGTAATCGTGCCAAGAAAGTTTTATCTAAATGAAATTCATTTCTTCTCTCACTTCTTAAATACACCGTCATGACATAAAAAATAACTATGTGACAACCTATTTAATGCAAAAAAAACTCATATTAAACTTTCATTGGGACTAGCCTAAGGACCCGTTTGATAAAGTTGTACTCCCTAATTCTCTAGTTGTGCTCTTTGATTCTCTAGCGAAGTGATTTTGTGGCTGAAAATGATTTTCTTTGATTCTTTAGTACAAACTTTAAAAATCAGGATGAAGAATCACTTCATAGAATCAGGAGAAGCTACTTTTTCAGCTCTCAACCTCTTAGTTCATTTTAGAGAATCGTGTCATAAAATCAGCACAGAATCACTTCTGGTCGAAAATATGTTTGACAGATAAGAAGTGATTCTCCCAAAAAATCAGCTCCGCCAGTGCTCCTAAATGCACCCTAATAGTTATCTTATTTCAACCCAAACATGTATAAATAGTGAACTACATAGCTATTAGTTGAAACTTTAAATAACAACCATCTCACTAGTTAACTAAATCACATAATAACTACTCCCTCCGTCCCAAAACAAATATCATTTTAGATAAAAATCTGGACAAACGTAGGTCTAGATTCATAGCTAAAACAACATCTTAAGGGTATATCTACTATCAACTAATGGATTCAAATAGACCCTTAGAAATTAGAATTAGCGTTGGATAGTACCAAATACCGACATTAGGATTGGATGGCTAAAAGTTTAGAATTGAAAATCAACTTATCACAATTCTAGGCACTATGTTAAGCTTTCTCTTGCCATTCTTCTAGCTCGGTGATTTTTTTTGTCTGTTTTTGGCGACTAGCTTCACATTCGTATTCCAGCTCTTGATTGCTTAGTGAGCTCGATGCTCAAGCTTAACTATCAAATGATAACTTTTATTCATGGTCCAGCTTTGTCCAATGAGCTCGGTGCTCAAGCTCAACTAACAAAAGGTGTAAGGAAAATGGACCTCGGCCCATTTAACTTTGGATTTTGATGTTTGATGAACAACATAACCATATTGGACTAATGTGTTTGCATGTGTTTGTTTTGTAGTCCAACAGGGTGCAAATGTGACTTGGACAAAGGCAATGTGATGATCCGATGAACAACACCTCAAGCAAAACATTAGAAGCTCAGTAGAAGACTCACATAGATCAAGCAAAGTCCAAGGCACAAGACTGGAACCAAGATGGCGTAAGAAATCACGAAGAAACAAAGAGAATAGGACATCAGACGCTGCATCGGATGCTGGCTTTGCAAGCGTCGGACGCACCGATGGCAAACCCTAGCTCGTGTCAGCGCCAGCAGAAGCATCGGACGGTGAGACCATGCACATCGGATGCGACGGTAACACTGTGTATCGTGCAAACTATTACATCAGATGCACCGATGCACATCGGACGCTATAGGACCTGTGCGTCCGATGCCCATGCAGAGAGGTTCCAGAGAGGCTCTGAAGACATCAGACGTGTCAGGTGGTGAAACATGGGACGCTGTCAGAGTCCAATGTGACTGAGTGTCAAGTCGGTAACTAGCCGTTAAAGTGACATCAGACGCGCGTCCAATGCTCCCAACAGGAGCGTCCGATGCTACGCAGAAAACTCCATCTTTGGTGTCCAACGACTCTATTTGGTTGGGGCTTACCCCATGGTCGGCCAAAAACACAAGGTTGGAGCTCAAGGAAGTGTACCAAGTGCATAGACACATATTTAGTTGCTCTAGCCACCAAAGTGCTTAGTAATATACTAGGTGATTAGTGTAGGTGCTTTGTGAAGTGCTTAGGCTAGTTAGACCATCGCTTTGCGCTTGCTCTAGGTGTTAGGCCTAGTGTTTAGTGAGGTTTGCATACCTCTTACCTACCGGTGCTTGCGTGCACCGTTATTGTACATCGGAGGGGCTTGTAGTCTTGCAAGACCACACCAACCACGTTTGTGGTGTGGCCGCCACCGTGTACCGAAGGGAACAAGGCCCGTGGCGGTTCGGCCGGAAGCTTGATAGTGGAGACGGTGGGGAGCATCCAGGAGAGGCTTTGCCACGAGTGGCTTAACCGAAGACCCACTTGCGCGTGGGGAAGGACCAGAGCTATCCACAGAGTTACCTGACCGGGAGCTTGGCCCTTGCGAGGGATTCCTTGCGAGGGGCTCCAACGAGGACTAGCAAGAAGCTTGCGCGCTTCTCGATACCTCGGTAAAAATACCGGAGTCATCGACAGGAGTTTGCATCTCTACCTCTCTCTTTAGCTTCCGTATTTACATTCCTTCCTTGTTGTGAGCTTTATCTTTCCTAGCTTTGTTGATAGGCTAGTTAATAGGTTTGGAACATAGGTTGCAAAACTCTTTTGCGGTAGAGATAGCAACACACCTAGCAAAACCTTAGTTGCACTTTAAATAGTTTACCTTTTTGCATAGGTTTTCACTAGGTGGAAAATAGATGCCATAGTTTAGAGTAAAAGTTTGAAGTTGCCTAATTCACCCCCCCCCCTCTTAGGCATCACGGTCCTTTCAATTGGTATCAGAGCCGGTTGGATCATTTGTGGATTCTTGGCTTCACCGCCTTCGAGCCGATGCCCCTAAGAGTGGTTGGGATGGATACCACTAGGCCTCTGCAGTTTGACGGCACAAACTTCCCCTACTATAGTGCTAGATGGCTTGTTACCTAGAAGCGATTGATCTAGGTGTTTTGAGAGTCACCCGCGATGGGATGAGACCCCCTAAGAATCCCAACAAGTTAACCGCGGGTGATGAAAAAGAAATTGATCTTAATGCTAGAGCTAAAAATTGCTTGCTTGAATCTTTTAGCATGGATGTGTTTAACCAAGTTTTTACTTTACAAACATCTCATGAAATTTGATTAAAACTCCATGAGCTCCATGATGGTACAAGTAATGTTTGAGAGCAAAAACATCACCTAGCTAAATCAAGTTATGATTCTTTTAAAATGAATGAAAATGAGCTTGTTCGTGATATGTATTCTTGTTTGAATCTAATTATCAATGAGCTCAATTCTATTGGAATTACAAAGGTAGGTGATGCGGATATTGTGAGGAAGATCATCTCCGTGCTTCCAAAGAACAAGTATGCAACCATCATCACCATCCTCCATAACATGGAAGACTTGAGCATAATGACCCCGACCATTGTCATTGGTAAATTGGTGGCATTTGAGATGTCATCCAAGATGGGTCAAGAAGAAGCCACTTCATCAAGCAAAGGCATAGCTCTCACATGTGATGAGCACAAGAAGATGAAGGGCAAGAAGCAAATTGAGACAAGCTCAAGCTCAAGCTCCTCAGGTGAAGATGAGGAAGAAGAAGAGGATGACGAAGAAGAATCAAGTGATGATGATCGAGCCTCCACCTCATCCAACTACTCCTTAGATGAAGAAACAATCAAGCTAGTGCAATGAGTGAAGAGGATGAACCACAAGCTCAATGTCAAGGGTGTGCCCATCACAATTGAAGATTGCCTCTTCACCAATCAAAGAAGAGAGCAAAGGAAAAATGGATGCTATGGATGTGGCAAGAGAGGGCACTTTGTGGAGGATTGTCCAAAACAAAAGCCCACACCCAAGGACAATAAAAAGAAGGGATGCAAGGTCAAAGCCCTCACCACCATCAAGACATGGGATGATTCATCAAGTGATGATGAAGCCTGACACGAGGCGCGGTCACAAGCACTCATCATCAATCTCCTCACGTGTGTGCCTTACGGCACGAGGTAACACAAACTCTATCTCTAGTGATAGTGATAGTGATAGTGATGATGAGCTACCTTCTTATGATCAACTTGTGCAAGATAATCTCAACCATGCTAAGGCTTGCACTAGTCAACAAAAGAAAATAAATGCTTTAAAAGAAAAAATAGATAGTTCTCAACAAGCTTATGAGGCTATGCTTGATCAATATGAAACTTTTTCAAACCTAAATGTTGAGCTATCTAATAAAATTGAGAAACTTGAAGCTAGTGTAAGCACAAGTGATAGCACAAGTAATGATGACCAATTTGTTAAGAAAAATGAAAAACTAAAATCAAAGTTAGCTAGTACACAAGATGCTTACAAAAGTTTGCTTGCTAAAATGGAAATCATGTGCAAACATTGTAATGAGCTAACTAACAAAGTTGCTAATCTTGAAACCATCAGAGCAAACCCCACCGAGGCATCTAAAATTGAAAAATAAACTAAAAAGGATGTCTCTACTTCTTGCATTGATTTACTTGATCTAGACTCACCCATGTGCAAACAAGCTTGTGTTGAGGATTTGATTGTAGAAACATATACACAAGAAGTTGCAATGGAGAATGAGCTGCTAAGGCAAGAAGTGGCTCGCCTCACCATGGACTTGACTCAAGCAAAAGTGAAAGCCATAGTTTGGTTTTGGTTAATTGATGAAACCTATTTGGTCTAATCCTATTGCTAAGCATATATGTAGCTTATAAGAAAGGATTGTGACCAAGCCAAGTGGTGGAGCTAGCATGGTGGCAACCATGGAGGATGGTGATAGCCACAAGCACTCAAAGAGATCAAGTGCTCTACTATTGGTGAAACATGAGAAGAAGGGAAGAGATGAGCAAAGAGGCCCAAAGGCAAAGGTATAATCTATAGGGCTCTTTGTTCTGGTGATCAAGACACTTAGAGAGTGTGATTACATTTAGGATAGATAGCCGTACTATTAAGAGGAGATAATTCACGGCTTATGCGGTGTTCAAGTGCCACTAGGTGTTCTCTAACATTTCGATGATATAGACCTAGTGAGTGACTAACTAAACCCTTGGAAAATGCTTTGCAAAATGCTAACACACGTGCACAAGTGTTGGAACACTTTGGTGTTGGCGCATGGGAGCAAGGGTACAAGTTAGAAAGCAAAAGATGCTGAATTGTCAGCATCGGACGCTAGAGGCAGAAGCATCGGACGCTGGCCGAGCGTCCGATGGTAAACCCTAGTTTCTGACAAATGATGAAGGAGCATCGGACGCTGGCAACGGACGCTGAGGAAACACTGTTGCAGAGTCCGATGCAGGTGACGTGGTGAAGGACCGAAAGTGCTACCAGAAAGCGACCAGAGGGGGGTGAATGGGAGCTTCAAAATTCCTTTCGGAAACTTGTTGCCACTGTCCTGAGAATCAACCCCAAGAGCAACCCTAGAGCTTGGAAGTGTCCATGACCCTAGATGTAGGGTGGATGCTTCCGAGAAGCACAGCGGGACACTACACAACCCTAGAAACCCAAAGCAAAAGACAGAAACCAAATCCGTCAACGATCGAACGAATCGCGAATGAAACAACGTGAAACAGCCCTGACCGGACTCACTAGAGCGTCCGGTCAACAGGCACTGGACGCGTCCGGTCGATCAAAATCCGGTTTGGAACCTCTCTGTTCCTGACCGGACTCACTGAAGGGAGCGTCCGGTCATTTGTGCAGAGCGTCTGGTCAGTCAAAGAAAACCTGATGAACAGTGCACGAGACGCGTCCAGTCGCAAAGAAGTTGTGCGTCCGGTTGAAAGCAGAAAGAACACAGTAATCACATTCAACGACCGGACTCACTGGCCTAGCGTCCGGTCAGTGCGAGTCAAGCGTCCAGTCACCCCGACAGTGAATTGTTCGTCCACCGATTTGACTCGATCTCACCCAAAACGAATCCTCTCGGGATCAAACTTGGTGAGATGAGTCACAAGGAGGATAGTGAGCTATCTCTAAGAGATCATGGCTCGAACCTATCTCCAAATCGATGAATCGAAGAAATTCGGGGGAAGGGAGAAAACTTGACCCGAAACGAAAAACGATCGATCTACTAGGACGTGAGGTTAGAGGAGAATTCCTTCAGTGAAAAGAACTGCCACACGATCTAGAACATCTCTGTTCAAACGGAATCGCAAACGATGCAACGAACAGAGAGATCGAACGATGGGAAAATCATGGAGAAAAGCAATCCGCGAAGAACACAAACAAAACACGAATCACAACCACGAATTTGCAACCGTGTGGCTACCACACGCTACAATAGTGAGATTACGGTCTCACTTCCTCAAAATCTCACGGGCACAGAGGTATTGTTTTCTTCTCTGTGGATCTCAGTTCGCTACAGCAGGGGAGAGGGAGAGCAGGAAACCAAGAAGGCAAAATAGCAAATGACTGAGATAGATGGGGAGGTGGGTGTCTCCCCCTACTTATCCTAATTCTAACTATTCCTAATTCCCAATCTACCCCTAACTACTTACAGAGCGAACCAGCTAAACCCTAAGGTTATTCTGGACCAACTCGATGGTAGGTGGATCCGACGGCCACGCCCGCACAACTCGTTGCATTGCCTCGACGCATCCTCCCGATTGCCGCCACGTGCCGTCACCGCTCTGCGTCCTCTTCTCGGACTCCGCCCCTGGTTTTGTGGCCCAAACTGGGAAACCAGCCTTCACAGCCAACCCCCGGTTTTGAGGCCCAAACCGGGAAACCAGCCCACCAGCGCCTGAGTTTTGTGGCCCAAACTCAGCAAACCCGCAGCACCCAGGTTTTGAGGCCCAAACCTGGAAACCGTCCTTAGCCCGAGTTTTGTGGCCAAACTCGGAAACCATCCGCGCCTAGGTTTTGAGGCCCAAACCTGGAAACTGTCCACCCGATGGTTTTTCTCTGGCTCTACCACCAAACCGAAGCTGTAGAGTGGATGCACCGCCCGTGCACCCCGTCCACCGACACGTGTCCCCAAGTCCACGACCCAGGCAACACCATGCCCGCAAGTCTTCGCTCATCGCAGTCCCAGGCTGCTAGCCACCACAGCTGATCCTCAGGCCACCGGTCCCTCAGTCCAAGCCTCACGTCCGCCCTTCACCGCTCCCGGTCTGTCGGCACGGCACGTCTCTACTTGACCTTCACCTTGCCCTCGATCACTGTCTCCGTGCTCGACACCTGCACAACACAAGCCAAAGAACATGCACATTATCCCAGTTGACAATCACTCATCACTCAGAGACTCGGCATACACCCATGTATTCGCAATCTCCCCCTTGATGAGTGCATTGTCAACTACACACACAAATCATAATGGAAATAGAAGGAGGAAGAAGGAGAAGAGAGAACTCGACCAAATGACCCAAAAGCACAGCAAAGCCGAAGAAGGTCAAGTGGAAAGAGCAAGACAACTTGGTTCCCAAAGACATGGGCAACGGCTCGACGCAACCAAGCAAAACAAAGCTAGCCCTCAAAGAAGAGGTAGAACAGGCTCAACACCGCTAGAAAATGCCAAATGAAAAATCAAATCAAAACGCTAGTCCCTCAAGATAGAGGCACAGAGGCTCAACACAACTAGCAAGAAAGCTCGATACCAACTGAACCCAACTGAAACAAAGATGCGACTGCTAGTCCCTCAAGAAAGAGGCAAAGGCTCAACACAACTAGCAAAGCGCTCCGAATCAATTGGAAATTTCAAAAAATCAGCACAAGCAAACTCCCCCTTGCATGGTGCACACAACCGCCAACATGGGAGACATGATTTGTCCAAATTTTCTCCCCCTTAGTTGAAAATGCACCATCAAGCAAAAGGAACTGAAAGCAATTTTCTCCCCGTCAGAAAATGCACCAGCAAAAGTGCCAACAAGAGAAGTTCTCCCCCTTCCAAAATGCATATGTGTCAGAATGCAAGTTAGCAGCTTCAAGAATATAGTCAAGAGAATGCAGAGATGCTCTACACAGTATAAGTCCAAGGACGCAACTGAAGCACACATGCTAGCAAAGGCTTAAACTAATCACCAAATATGAAATATTAACATTTGAGCAAGGTGAGCAATTTTAGCCAAAAAGGAGTCACCATCAAAATAGCACTAGACAAGTATAGACAGGAAGTCAAACAAGTGTTAAACATGTATACAAGGTGAACTGCCCCTAGAAAAGTTCAATCATCATGCTATAGAATGAAACATAGACTTGTGTATCCAAAATTTTATCGGAGTTGCAGCGGTTAAATTACACAAGTTTAAATTTCAGCATATGATTGCGAGAGGTTGAAAGTGCGGATACATGGGTGTATGCCGGGTCTCTGAGTGTTGAGTGATTGTCAACTGGGATGATGCGCATGTTCTTTGGCTTGTGTTGTGCAGGTGTCGAGCACGGATACAGTGATCGACGGCGAGGTGAAGGTCAAGTTGAGACGTGCCGTGCCAATGGACCGGGTGCGGTGAAGGATGGGCGTGCCGTGCGACGGACGTGCCATGCCGAGGTACCGAGCGGTGAAGGGCGGACGTGAGGCTTGGACTGAGGGACCAGAGGCCTGAGGATCAACTGTGGTGGCTGGCAGCCTGTGACGACGACAAGTGAAGAAGTTCGGTCATGTGTTGCCTGAGTCGTGGACTCAGGGACACGTGTCGGTGGACGGGGTGCACGGGCTGTGCATCCCTTCTACGACGTCGGTTTGGTGGTAGAGCCAGAGAAAAACCATCGGATGGACGGTTTCCAGGTTTGGGCCTCAAAACCTGGGCGTGGACGGTTTCCGAGTTTGGCCACAAAACTCGGGCTGAGGGTTTCTGAGTTTGGCCACAAAACTCGGGCTGAGGACGGTTTCCAGGTTTGGGCCTCAAAACCTGGGCGCTGAGGGTTTGTTGAGTTTGGCCTCAAAACTCAGAGGCTGATGGGCTGGTTTCCCGGTTTAGGCCTCAAAACCGGGGGTTGGCTGGAAAAGGCTGGTTTCCCAGTTTGGGCCACAAAACCGGGGGTGCAGAACGAGGGCGGCACGTGGCGGCAATCCGGAGGTTGCGTCGAGGCAACGCTTCGGTTTGTGCGGGCGTGGCCGTCGGATACACCTACCACCGAGTTGGTCCAGAATAACCCTAGGGTTTAGCTGGTTCGCTCTGTAATTAGATTAGAGAGGGGTAGAGTAGGAAATAGACTTAGGCTAGTAGTAGGATAAGTAGTCGGGAGACACCCTCCTCCCAAATATCTCAGTCATTTGCTCTTTCGCACTTAGGGTTTCCAGCTCTCCCATCCCCTGCTGTAGCTAGCTGATATCCGCAGAGAGACTTGCCTCTGTGTACTGTTGATTCTGTGGAAGTGAGGCCGTATCCTCATTGTTGTAGCGTGTGGTAGCCACATGGTTGCAATTCGTGGTTGTGATTCGCGTTTTGTTCGTGTTCTTCGCGGAATCCTTTTTCTCCACGATTTTCTCTTCGCTTGATCTCTTTGCTCGGTTCATCTTTTGCAAAACCGTTTGAACCAAGTTGTTCTAGATCATGAGGCATTTCTTTCCACCGAAGGAATTCTCCTCTAACCTCATGGTCTAGGAGATCGATCGATTTCTGTTTCGGGTCAAGTTTTCTCCCCTCCCCCGAAATTCTTCGATACATCGATTTGGAGATAGGTTCAAGCCATGATCTCTTAGAGATAGCTCACTATCCTCCTTGTGACTCTACTCACCAAGTTTGAACCCTAGAGGTTTCGTTTTGGGTGGGATTGAGTCGAATCGGTGGACGAACCGTGGATTCACGGGTTGACCGGACGCTTGATCGTGTCGACCGGACGCTCAGGCTGTGCGTCCGGTGGTTGAACACTCGCTGTGTCCCTTTTGGTCTTAACCGGACGCTCCATTCCCTGTGTGACCGGACTCGACGGAGCTACTGTTCACGTGTGTTTTTGCTGTTCGACCGGACGCTCTGTACAAACGACCGGACGCTCCCTTCAGTGAGTCCGATCACGAACAGAGAGGTTCCAGAACTGTTTTTCTATGACCGGACGCGTCCGGTGCCTGGTGACCGGACGCTCTGCTGAGTCCGGTCAGTGCAGTCTTGCGTTGTTTCATTCGTGGTTCGCTCGTTCGTTGACGGATTCGATTTCCGTCTTTTGCGTTGGCTTTCTAGAGTTGTGTAGTGTCCCGCTGTGCTTCTTGGAAGCATCCACCCTTCATCTAGGGTCGTGGACATTAGCAAGCTCTAGGGTTTGTCTTTTGGGGTGATTCTCGGGACAGTGGCTACTAGTTTCTGAAAGGAAATTTTGAAGCTCCCATTCACCCCCCTCTGGTCACTTTCTGGTTGCTTCTCAGTCCTTCAATTGGTATCAGAGCGGGTTAAGGATCTTCCACCTTAGCCGGTTCCAGATCCACGGAAGGCGACATGGATCGCGGCGTGGGCAAACCGCCGTTCTTTGATGGGACGAACTATGCGTATTGGAAGATACGCATGTCGGCCTATCTCCAGAGCATGGGCTCTTCTGTTTGGGAGATTTGCAACAGGGATGATTACATTGTCTTGGCTGCTTGTGTCACTCAGCTCCAGATCGATGAGCACGAGGCCAATAGCCGGGCACGTAACGCCTTGTTCTCCTGTTTGAGCATGTCCGAGTTTGATCGCGTTTCTCATCTCCCCACGGCTCGCGAGATTTGGGCGACCCTCATGCGCTTCCATGAGGGAACCACTTAGGTCAAATCCCGCCTCTATGAGTCGCACAAGCGGGAGTATGAGAACTTTTGACATATGCCTAGCGAGAGCATAGAGAGTTTATTCGCTCGCTTTCAGGTTATTGTCAACAAGATGAGAGCGAACAAGGAGCTGTTGCCTTTTGACGATCATGAGAGGACTTTGAAGCTTTTGCACACTCTTGATTGGTCAGTGTGGGACTCAAAGGTCCAGGCGATCATCGAATCGTCTAACTATGAGACCCTCACCTGCGACGAGCTCTTTAGTAAGCTCAAGTCTAGTGAGATTGACGCCATGTTGAGGGCTTCTTATGAGAATCCTTCTGGCCCGACTATGGCTTTGGTTTCTGGCTCTTCTAACCCCTCTGGAGGTTTTGCTCTTTCATCTCTCTTTTCTGTCACAGAGGACCAGCTTGAGTCATTGGGGGATGACGAGCTAGCGATGCTCGCCAACCGGTTCTCGTGGTTTCACAACAACCGCATGAACCGTCGCCGCGGAGGAGGACGCTCAGGATGCTATGAGTGCGGCGACCCCGACCACTTCATCGCCAACTGCCCCAAGAAGAACAAGCATTCGGGGAAGGGCGATCATGGGCACAAGTACGACTCCGGCAAGTGCAAGGAGAAGTACGTTCCCCCGAGGCACAAGCGGAGGGGCGGCTTCGACAAGGAGTACATCAAGAAGAAGTACTTGGAGAAGGCCCAGGCTGAGCAGCGTGCGTTCTTCGCCACGCTCAGCGACGTCGACGGCTCGGATGATGACTCCGCTTGCTCAAGCGATGACGAGTCCGAGAAGAAGAAGAGGATCGAGGACAAGCTGAACGGTCTCTGCTTCTTCGCCGACGACGACGGCTTCTGCACCATGGCGCTTGGTGATGAGGTCGACAGCAAGCTAGAGCACACCCCTCGAAACGACGACGACGACATCTCCCAGGTATCTCTCACCCACGACGAGCTTTCTGCTGAGGTCGAGAAGCTTACTGCCGCGCTCCTTAGTTAGGACAAGTTGCTTAGGCGTGCCGCTAGAGAGCGCAAGGAGTTTAGGCAGAAGTGGGAGGACACGGTGAGGGAGCTTGAGTTTGCCAAGTCCACCGTGGTCGTGTCGGAGGAGGTTGAGTGTGAGATGTGCACCACGCACATGACTGACCTTCTCACTTTGAGAGGTAAGTATGCTACGTTGGTAGGAGAGGTGGATGAGCTGAAGGCTAGACCTTCTCTGTTGGGTGCGTGCAAGACTTGTCCTGTCTTGCAATCTGAGTTGGCAGAGAAGAATGCCAAGATTGTGTCTCTTGAGGAGGCCAACTCTGGTAGCACTTGTGTGGCTAAGTGTGCTTTGTGTGAGGGTTTGGAGATGGAGATTGCGAATGTCAAGCATGGCAATATGCAAACCGAGGAGGAAAACACATACCTTCGGACCATCTTGTCATGGGTCTCTTGTAGTGAGCCACAGCTCGGGATGATGATCTCCCAATTTAAGCGAGCTGCTGGAGGTTCTGGTGTAGGTCTTGCTCAGGGTGTTGATCTTTCTGCTTTTGGGAAGATTGGAGAGTCGAGTGGTCTGAATCCTAGTGAGAAGCCCAACTCCACCATTACTCCCAAACTGACCAAGCTTCCATCCAAAGAGCCGGTCAAGCCTATCACCAAGGATGGGGTGATTGAGGAATCTCCGAGAGCTCCACCTAAGAACCAAGTGTGGCATCCCAAACCCAACCACCTAAAGAACAAGCTGGATACAATGCCACCTATCCAGGAGGAGTTGCCACAGAAGGGCAAAGTGATCCACACCCACAGCCATGAGTACCAACAACCTCCTTTGCGTGCGGTGAGGTATCATTGTGATTTCTGTGGGAGAGATGGACACTTGAGCGAGTTCTGCTTTAGGCGCAAGAGAGAGGCATGCCGTGCTAGGGAGATGAACAACACGGACATGTACCATCCTTTTCATGATGTACATGTGCCGAATGTTCAGAGGAGTGCTCCGAGGAGAGCAGCTAGGCCCAGAGGTCCAGAACCTCAAGGTCCTAGGCCTAGGCAGCAGAGAACTCCGAGGAGAGTCACTAGGCCTAGAGGTGTTGAGCCTCAAGTCCCTAGGCCTAGGCCTCGTAGAGAGCGTGCCCGACGGGAGCCTGTAGTTGTAGGTTATGGACCCCGTGGCGGAGGCTTTGTAGTTGAGTGTTTTCCCCCACCGCGTTTTGAGTATCGTGATGGACGCTCCTCCCTTAGCGGACCACGTTTTCCTCTACGTGGTGATCGCTCCTCTCGTAGACGTGCTAGGAATGGTTTTTCTGCTAACCGTTCTTTTGAGCAGCCAGCCCAACACTGGTATTCTTCCTACTTCACTAACCCCAGTGTTGGACCGTATGCTCACCCTATGTCTTTTTATTGATGTAGGTAAAACGGTTGGAGGACATTTGGTTGGTGGATTCCGGTTGCTCGAGGCACATGACCGGAAACGCCAAGTGGTTCTCCAGCCTTAGCCCTGTTGCCGGAAAGGAGTACATAACCTTTGGCGACAATAGCAAAGGTAAGGTATTGTCTCGCGGGTCGGTGCGAGTTAATGAGCACTTTGTGTTGCGCGATGTTGCTCTTGTTTCTAACTTGCATTTTAACCTTCTTTCTGTTTCGCAACTCTTTGACGATGACTATGAGATTCGTTTTAAACCGAATCTCAGTCGTATTTTGGATCCTCAGGGCAATCTTGTGTGTTTGATTTCGCCCTTTGGAAAAGTCTTTCGTGCGAATTTCTCGGAGTCTTTTGGCACTTCTCGTTGTCTTGTGGCTGGACCTTCCTCCTCTGATCTTTGGAAGTGGCATAGGAGACTTGGACATTTGAGCTTCGACTTGCTTGCAAGGCATAGTTCACTTGGCCTAATCCGAGGATTGCCCAAGTTGCATATGGAGAAGGATCTTGTTTGCCACTCTTGTAGACACGGGAAGATGGTTGCCGCTCCCCACCATCCAGTGACTCAGGTCATGACCAAGCGCCCTGGAGAGCTTTTACACATGGACCTTGTTGGTCCGGCTCGGGTGAGCTCGGTTGGGGGGAAGTGGTATGTGCTTGTTGTTGTTGATGACTTTTCGAGATATTCGTGGGTGTTCTTTTTAGCTGAGAAGACCGAGACTTTCTCCTTTGCTCGCAATCTGATTTTACGTCTTCAGAACGAGTTCCCTTTGAACTCGATGCGAGCAATTCGGAGTGATAATGGTTCCGAATTCAAGAATTCAGATTTTGAGAAGTTTTGTAACTCTTTGGGTTTAGAGCATCAGTTTTCTTCCCCCTACACACCCCCTCAGAATGGTGTTGTAGAGAGAAAGAATCGGACCCTTGTTGAGATGGCCAGGACGATGCTCGATGAGCATAGGACACCTAGGTGTTATTGGGCCGAAGCTATGAACACTGCGTGCTATATTTCCAATCGCATTTTTCTGAGAGCGTTCTTGAAAAAGACTTCTTATGAGTTGCGTTTTGGTAGACAGCCCAAGGTGAGTTATTTTAGAGTCTTCAGTTGCCATTGTTTTATATTGAAGAAAGGCAACCTGGACAAATTCGAGTCTCGTTCTTCTGACGGTGTGTTTTTGGGTTATGGCACTCACACTCGAGCCTATCGTGTACTTAACCTTGACACTAACCGAGTCATGGAGACATCAGATGTCACCTTCGACGAGACCATGGTTTGTCCTTCTTCTCGTTTTGAGCGTGCAGGTGATCATGAGGTTGGTGAGCCTCTTTTCGATGATGAGGACGATGATGCTGAAGATGACCCAGCACCACCTTCACCTGCAGTGCCGCAAAGAGCGGCTTCTACGACGACTCACGGCCCCGACACCTCTTCTTCCTGGGGGCCGTGGGATCCGCCACCCCGAGCGGTACCTTCTGTACCCGGGGAGGCACCAGCTGCTGTTGAGGGGGAGGCTACTTCAGCTCGTGAGGCGCCACGACACATCCAGCGCCAGCACCCGCCTCAGTAGATGATCGGCAGCATCGACGAACGGGTTACTCGGTCCAGGTCACAGCACATCTCTCACTTCGCTCATTCTGCTTTTGTTGCTAAATTTGAGCCCCGAGATGTTGGACACGCTTTGACGGATCCGGACTGGGTCAATGCCATGCATGAGGAGCTAGAAAATTTTGAGAGAAATCGGGTTTGGGTTCTAGTTCCTCCTCCTCCTAACTGTAATCCTATTGGGACAAAATGGGTTTTCAAAAACAAACAAGGAGAGGATGGCCACATTGCGAGGAACAAAGCACGTCTTGTGGCCAAGGGTTATAGTCAGAAGGAGGGGATAGACTTTGAGGAGACTTTTGCTCCTGTAGCTCGTTTGGAGGCTATTAGGATACTCTTGGCTTTTGCTGCATCCAAAGGTTTTAAACTCTTTCAAATGGATGTCAAGAGTGCCTTCTTAAACGGCTACGTAGAAGAGGAAGTGTATGTTGAGCAACCCCCCGGTTTTGAAAATCCCAAGTTTCCAAACCATGTTTTTAAACTCCACAAAGCTTTATATGGTTTGAAACAAGCCCCTAGAGCCTGGTATGATAGGTTGAAAACCTTTTTGCTTGCTAAGGGTTTTAAAATGGGATGTGTAGATAAAACGCTCTTTCTCCTCAAGCAAGGCAAAGACACTCTCTTGGTCCAGATTTACATGGATGATATCATTTTCGGTGGTTCTTCTCACGCTTTGGTTGCCAAGTTTGCAGATACTATGAGCAGGGAGTTCGAGATGAGCATGATGGGCGAGCTGACATTCTTTCTTGAGAGGGCACGTTTGTGCACCAGGGCAAGTACACCAAGGACTTGCTGAAGCGGTTCGATATGGGAGAGGCCAAGCCTCTTCCAACTCCCATGTCGACGACGACTGCCCTGGATGCGGATGTGGATGGAGCAGCAGTGGACCAGAAGGAGTACCGCAGCATGATCGGGTCGCTCCTCTACCTGACGGCGACACGCCCGGACATCCAGTTCGCGGTGTGTCTGTGCGCGCGCTTTCAGGTGTCGCCGCACACCTCTCACCATCAGGCGGTGAAGCGGATTTTCAGGTACCTTCGTTTCACGCTTGAGTTCGGACAAAGAACCAAAATGTTTCCCCCATCTAAAAGGGGAAACACACCAAGCTCACCCCTCAACCGATTAAAGGTTGATTCGTCCAAAGGCTTGGTGAAAATGTCAGCCAACTGATGATGAGTATCGACATGGCGAAGGTCGATATCACCCTTCTCATAGTGGTCTTGCAAAAAGTGAAAGCGCACATCAATATGTTTGGTCTTCGAGTGAAGCATGGGGTTCTTAGCAACGCTAATCGCACTCGTGCTACCACAAAGCAAAGGAACACGAGAAAAGCTCAGACCAAAATCACGCAAATTGGCCATCACCCAAAGCAACTGGGAACAACAGCTAGCCGCAGCAACATACTCAGCCTCCGTGGTAGACTGGGCGACACTAGACTGCTTGCGAGAAGACCACGATACAAGAGAAGAACCAATAAATTGGCAAGTCCCAGAAGCGGACTTGCGCTCAATGCGACAACCAGCAAAATCGGCATCGGAATAACCGCAAAGGGAGAGGGTGGAGGAAGCTGAATACCAACTCCCGAACTCAGGGGTGAAACGAAGGTACCTGAAAATGCGCTTGACCGCCTGACGGTGAGAAGTGTGCGGCGACGCCTGAAAGCGCGCACACAGACACACCGCGAACTGGATGTCTGGGCGTGTCGCCGTTAGGTAGAGCAGCGACCCGATCATGCTTCGGTACTCCTTCAGGTTCACAGCATCTCCATCCTTGTCTGCATCCAGGGCCGTCGTGGTCGACATGGGTGTTGGAAGAGGCTTGGCCTCACCCATATCGAACCTCTTCAGCAAGTCCTTGGTATACTTGCCCTGGTGCACAAACGTCCCTTCTCGGGATTGCTTAATTTGCAATCCGAGAAAGAAAGTCAGCTCACCCATCATACTCATCTCGAACTCCCTGCTCATAGTGTCTGCAAACTTGGCAACCAAAGCGTGAGAAGAACCACCGAAAATGATATCATCCACGTAAATCTGGACCAAGAGAGTGTCTTTTCCTTGCTTGAAGAGAAAGAGCGTTTTATCCACACATCCCATTTTAAAACCCTTAGCAAGCAAAAAAGTTTTCAACCTATCATACCAGGCTCTAGGGGCTTGTTTCAAACCATATAAAGCTTTGTGGAGTTTGAAAACATGGTTTGGCAACTTGGGATTTTCAAAACCGGGGGGTTGTTCAACATAAACCTCTTCTTCTATGTAGCCGTTTAAGAAGGCATTCTTGACATCCATTTGAAAAAGTTTGAAACCTTTGGATGTTGCAAAGGCCAAGAGTATCCTAATAGCCTCCAAACGAGCTACGGGAGCAAAAGTCTCCTCATAGTCTATCCCCTCCTTCTGACTATAGCCTTTCGCTACAAGCCTGGCCTTGTTTCTAACAACGTGGCCATCCTCTCCTTGCTTGTTTTTGAAAACCGATTTTGTCCCAATAGGCTTACAGTCTGGAGGAGGTGGAACTAAAACCCAAACCCGATTACGCTCAAAGTTCTCTAACTCCTCATGCATGGCATTGTCCCAATCCGGATCCGTCAAAGCGTGTCCAACATCTCAGGGCTCAAAATCAGCAACAAAAGCAGAATGAGCAAAGTGAGAGATTTGAGACCTGGACCGAGTGACCCATTCGTCAATGTTGCCGATCATCTGCTGAGGGGGGTGATGGCGCTGGATGTGTCGTGGCGCCTCCCGTGCAGATGTGATCTCCCCCTCAACAGCAGCTGGTGCCTCCCTGGGTACAAAAGGTACCTCTCGGGGTGGCGGATCCCACGGCCCCCAGGAAGAAGACGTGTCGGGGCCGTGAGTCGTCGTAGAAGCCACTCCTTGCGGCACAGCAGGGGGAGGGGGTGCTGGATCATCCATACCTTCAGCACCCTCGTCCTCGTCATCAAAAAGAGGCTCACCAACCTCATGATCACCTGCACGCTCAAGACGAGAAGAAGGACAAACCATGGTCTCATCGAAGGTGACATCGGATGTCTCCAAGACTCGGTTAGTGTCAAGGTTAAGTACACGATATGCACGAGTATGAGTGTCATAACCCAAAAACACACCTTCAGAAGAACGAGACTCAAACTTGTCCAAGTTGCCCTTTTTGAGTATAAAACAATGGCAACCAAAAACTCGAAAATAACTCACCTTGGGCAGTTTTCCAAAATGCAACTCATAAGAAGTCTTTTTCAAGAAAGCTCGGAGAAAAATGCGATTGGAAATGTAGCATGCCGTGCTCATAGCTTCGGCCCAATATCGCCTAGGAGTCCTATGCTCATCGAGCATCATCCTGGCCATCTCTACAAGGGTCCGATTCTTCCTCTCTACAACACCATTCTTTGGCGGTGTGTAGGGGGAAGAAAACTGATGCTCTAAACCCAAGGAGTTACAAAACTTCTCAAAATCCGAATTCTTGAATTCGGAACCATTATGACTCCTAATAGCTCGCATCAAGTTCAAAGGGAACTCATTCTGAAGATGTAAAATCAGATTGCGAGCAAAGGAGAAAGTCTCGGTCTTCTCAGCTAAAAAGAAGACCCACGAATATCTGCGGATACATGGGTGTATGCCGAGTCTCTGAGTGATGAGTGATTGTCAACGGGTTTGATGCGCATGTTCTTTGGCTTGTGTTGTGCAGGTGTCGAGCACGGAGACAGTGATCGAGGGCAAGGTGAAGGTCAAGTTGAGACGTGCCGTGCCGACGGACTGGGTGCGATGAAGGATGGGCGTGCCGTGCGGCGGACGTGCCATGCCGATGTATCGAGCAGTGAAGGGCGGACGTGAGGCTTGGACTGAGGGACCGGAGTGCCTGAGGATCAGCTGTGGTGGCTGACAGCCTGGGACAGCGACGAGCAGAGACTTGCGGGGCACGGTGTTGCTCGGGTTGAGGACCTGGGGACACGTGTCGGTGGACGGGGTGCACGGGAGGTGCATCCCCTCTACAGCTCCGGTTTGTTGGTTGAGCAAGAGAAAAACCAACGGGTGGACGGTTTCCGAGTTTGGGCCTCAAAACTCGGGTGCTCGGTTTCCAGGTTGAGCCACAAAACCTGGGCGCGGACGGTTTCCGAGTTTGGCCACAAAACTCGGGCGATGGGCCGGTTTCCGAGTTTGGGCCTCAAAACTCGGGCGCTACGGGTTTCTGAGTTTGGGCCACAAAACTCAGGCTGATGGGCTGGTTTCCCGGTTTGGGCCTCAAAACCGGGGGTTAGTGGAAAAGGCTGGTTTCCCGGTTTGGGCCACAAAACCGGGGGTGCAGAGCGAGGGCGGCACGTGGCGGCAATCCAGAGGTTGCGTCGAGGCAACGCTTCGGTTCGAGCGGGCGTGGCCGTCGGATCTACCTACCACCGCGGGTTGGACCAGAATAGCCTTAGGGTTTAGCTGGTTCGCTCTGTAATTAGTTTAGAGAGGGGTAGAGTAGGAAATAGGCTTAATCTAGGTTAGTATAAGTAGTCCAGGGGAGACACCCTCCTCCCTATCTCAGTTGTCTCAGTTTTAGCCACCTCATTTGCTCTTTGCACTTAGGGTTTCCTGCTCTCCCATCCCCTGCTGTAGCTGAGATCCGCAGAGAGACTTGCAACTTTGTGTATTGTTGATTTTGAGGAAAGGAGGCCGTAATCTCCTTGTCGTAGCGTGTGTTTGCGCCTCGGCTTGCAATTCGTGGGTGTGATTCGCGTTTTGTTCGTGTTCTTCGCGGAATCCTTTTTCCCCACGATTTTCCCGTCGCTCGATCTCCTTGCTCGGTCCATTTCTTGCAATTCCGTTTGAACTGGTTTGTTCTAGATCGTGAGGCACTTCTTTCCACCAAAGGAATCATCCTCTAACCTCACGGTCTAGGAGATCGATCGATTTTTCGTTTCGAGTCAAGTTTTCTCCCTTCCCCCGAAATTCTTCGA
Source organism: Coix lacryma-jobi var. lacryma-jobi (assembly GCA_009763385.1). NCBI lineage: Eukaryota > Viridiplantae > Streptophyta > Magnoliopsida > Poales > Poaceae > Coix > Coix lacryma-jobi. The sequence goes on from CM019823.1 coordinate 69,718,000, forward strand.
TTCATCGATTTAGAGATAGGTTCGAGCCATGATCTCTTAGAGATAGCTCACTATACTCTTTGTGACTCTTCTCACCAAGTTAGATCCCTAGAGGATTTGTTTTGGGTGAGATCGAGTCGAATCGGTGAACGAACAGCCTGAATCGGGGTGACCGGACGCTGCCTGTTCAACGACCGGACGCTGTCAGTGAGTCCGGTCGATGAACACCTTCGCTGTGTTCGGTTCGTGACTTTGACCGGACCCTCTGTTCACGTTTTGACTGGACGCACCGCTTTCACTGTTCATCGTGCTTGTTCGCTTCTGACCGGACGCACTGCTCTCGACCGGACGCTCCGTACTCGTGAGTCCGGTCGCGATCAGTAAGGTTCCAGAGCCGAATTTTGTTGACCGGACGCGTCCGGTCCCTGCTGACCGGACGCTGGCCAGAGTCCGGTCGATCCAGTTTCGCGCGTTTTCGTTCGCGGTTCGTTCGTTCTTGATCGGATTCGAGTTCCGTCTTTTGCGTTGGCTTTCTAGGGTTGTCTAGTGTCCCGCTGTGCTTCTAGGAAGCATCCACCCTACATCTAGGGTCGTGGACATTAGCAAGCTCTAGGGTTCGCTCTTGGGGTTGATTTTGGGACAGTGGCATCTAGTTTCCAAAAGGAAATTTTGAAGCTCCCATTCACCCCCCCTCTGGTCGCTTTCTGTTAGCTTCTCGGTCCTTCAATATCTCGAAAAGTCGTCGACAACAACAAGCACATACCACTTCCCCCCAACCGAGCTCACCCGAGCCGGACCAACAAGGTCCATGTGCAAAAGCTCTCCAGGGTGCTTGGTCATGACTTGAGTCACTGGATGGTGGGGAGCGGCAACCATCTTCCCATGTCTACAAGAGTGGCAAACAAGATCCTTCTCCATCGACAACTTGGGCAATCCTCGGATTAGGCCAAGTGAGCTAAGTCTTGCAAGCAAGTCGAAGCTCAAATGTCCTGGCCTCCTATGCCACTTCCAAAGATCAGAGGAGGAAGGTCCAGCCACCAGACAACGAGAAGTGCCAAAATACTCTGAGAAATCCGCACGAAAGACTTTCCCAAAGGGCGAAATCACACAAACAAGATTGCCCTAGGGATCCAATATACGACTGAGATTCGGTTTAAAACGAATCTCATAGTCATCATCAAAGAGTTGTGAAACAGAAAGAAGGTTAAAATGCAAGTTAGAAACAAGAGCAACATCGCGCAACACGAAGTGCTCATTAACTCGCACAGACCCATGAGATAACACTTTACCTTTGCTATTGTCGCCGAAGGTGATAAACTCCTTTCCGGCGACTGGACTAAGACTGGAGAACCACTTGGCGTTTCCGGTCATGTGCCTCGAACACCCGGAATCCACCAACCAAACGTTCTCCAATCGTTTTACCTACATCAATAAAAAGACATAGGGTGAGCATACGGTCCAACACTGGTATTAGTGATATAAGGGGAATACCAGTGTTGGGCCGACTGCTCAAAAGAACGGTTAGCAGAAAAACCATTCCTAGCACGCCTACGAGGGAAGCGATCACCATGCTGAGGAAAACGTGGTCCTCTGGGGAAGGAGCGCTCACCGCAATACTCAAAACGCTGTGGAGGAAAGCGCTCAACTACAAAGCCACCGCCACGGGGTCCATAGCCTACAACTGCAGGCTCCCGCCGGACACGTCCTCTCCGCTGCCTAGACCTGGGAACTTGACGTTCTGGACCTCTAGGCCTAGCAGCACGCCTCTGAACATTCGGCGCATGTACATCATGGAAAGGATGGTACATGTCCGGATTGTTCATCTCCCTAGCACGGCGCGCCTCTCTCTTGCGCCGAAAGCAGAACTCACTCAAGTGTCCATCTCTCCCACAATGCTCACAATGGTACCTCACCGCTCTCAAAGGGGGTTGTTGGTACTCACAGTAGTGGGTGTGGATCACTTTGCCCTTCTGTGGCATAAGCTCCTCCTGGATGGGTGGCATGGTGTCAAGCTTATTCTTGAGGTGGTTTGGTTTTGGAGCCCATGATTGTTTCTTTGGTGGAGCTCTCGGAGGTTCAACAAAGACCCCATCCTTGGTGTTAGGCTTGAGAGGCTCTTTGGGTGGAATCTTGGTAAGCTTGGGAGTAGTGGTGGAGTTGGGCTTCTCACATGGGTTAAGACCACTCGACTCTCCAATCTTCCCAAAAGATGAAACATCAACACCCAGAGCAAAACCTACACCAGGACCTCCAGCAGCTCGCTTGAATTGGGAGATCGTCATCTCGAGCTGTGGCTCTCCACTAGACACCCATGACAAGATGGCCCAAAGGTATGTGTTTTCCTCCTCGGTTTGCATCTTGTCATGCTTCACGTTCGCAATCTTCATCTCCAAACCCTCACAAAGAACACACCTAGCCACACATGTGCTACCTGAGTTGGCCTCTTCAAGAGACACAATCTTGGCATTCTTCTCTGCCAACTCAGATTGCAAGACAGGACAAGTCTTGCACGCACCCAACAGCATGGGTCTAGCCCGGAGCTCATCCACCTCTCCTACCAACGCAGCATACTTACCTCTCAAAGTGAGAAGGTCAGTCATGTGCTTGGTGCACATCTCACACTCAGCCTCCTCAGCAACGACCACGGTGGACTTAGCGAACTCAAGCTCCCTCACCGTGTCCTCCCACTTCTGCCTAAACTCCTTGCGCTCTCTAGCAGCACGCCTAAGCAACTTGTCCTAACTAAGCAAGGCGGTAGTGAGCTTCTCGACCTCAGCAGAAAGCTTGTCATGGGTGAGAGATACCTGGGAGGTGTCGTCGTCGTCGTCGTTCCAAGGGGTCTCCTCCAGCTCGCCATCGACCTCCTTGCCGAGGGCCATGGTGCAGAAGCCATCGTCGTCGGCGAAGAAGCAGAGGCCGTTGAGCTTGTCCTCGATCCTCTTCTTCTTTTCAGACTCGTCGTCGCTTGAAGAAGCAGAGTCATCGTCCGAGTTGTCGACGTCGCTGAGCGTGGTGAAGAAAGCACGCTGCTCAGCCTGGGCCTTCTCCAAGTATACTTGGTCTTGATGTACTCCTTGTTGAAGCCGCCCTTCCGCTTGTGCCTTGCGGGGACGTACCTCTCCTTGCGCTTGCTGGAGTCGTACTTGTGCCCATGATTGCCCTTCCCAGATGAGTTCTTCTTCTTGGGACAGTTGGCGATGAAGTGGTTGGGGTCGCCGCACTCGTAGCATCCCGAGCGTCCTCCTCCGCGGCGACGGTTCATGCGGTTGTTGTGGAACCGCGAGAACCGGTTGGCGAGCATAGCCAACTTGTCATCCCCCAAAGACTCCAGCTGCTCCTCTGTGATAGAAAAGAGAGAAGACAGTGCAAAACCTCCAGAGGGGTTAGCAGAAGAGCCAGAAAGTAAAGCCATCGACGGGCCAGAAGGATTTTCATAAGAAGCCCTCGCCATGGCATCGATCTCATTGGACTTGAGCTTACTGAAGAGCTCGTCGCACGTGAGGGTCTCATAGTTAGGCGATTCGATGATCGCCTGAACCTTGGAATCCCACACCGACCGATCAAGAGTATGCAAAAGCTTCAAAGCCCTCTCATGATCGTCGAAAGGCAACAGCTCCTAGTTAGCCCTCATCCTGTTGACAATCACCTGAAAGCGAGCGAATACACTTTCTATGCTCTCGCCAGGCATATGTCGAAAGTTCTCATACTCTCGCTTGAATGACTCATAGAGACGGGTTTTGACTTGAGAGGTTCCCTCATGAAAACGCATGAGGGTAGCCCAAATCTCCCGAGCCGTAGCGAGGTGAGAAACGCGATCAAACTCACTCATGCTCAAGCATGAGAAAAGAGCATTGCGGGCTCGGCTATTGGCATCGTGCTCATCGATCTGAAGCTGAGAGACACGAACAGCCAAGACCATGTAATCGGTAGAGTTGCAAATATCCCAAATGGAAGCACCCAAACTCTGCAGATAGGCCGACATGCGTATCTTCCAATACGCATAGTTTGTCCCATCGAAAAACGGAGGTTTGCCCACGCCGCGATCCATGTCGCCTTCTGTGGATCTGGAACCGGCTAAGGTGGAAGATCCTTAACCTGCTCCGATACCAATTGAAGGTCCGAAAGTGCTACCAGAAAATGACCAGAGGGGGGGTGAATGGGAGCTTCAAAATTCCTTTCGGAAACTTGTTGCCACTGTCCCGAGAATCAACCCCAAGAGCAACCCTAGAGCTTGCAAGTGTCCACAACCCTAGATGTAGGGTGGATGTTTCCAAGAAGCACAGCGGGACACTACACAACCCTAGAAACCCAACGCAAAAGACGGAAACCAAATCCGTCAATGATCGAACGAATCGCGAATGAAACAGCGTGAAACAGCCCTGACTGGACACGCTAGAGCCTCCGGTCAACAGGCACCGGACGCGTCCGGTCGATCAAAATCCGGTTTGGAACCTCTCTGTTCCTGACCGGACCAACTGAAGGGAGCGTCCGGTCATTTGTGCAGAGCGTCCGGTCAGTCAAAGAAAACCTGATGAACAGCACACGAGACGCGTCCAGTCGCAAAGAAGTTGTGCGTCCGGTCGAAAGCAGAAAGAACACAGTAATCACATTCAACGACTGGACTCACTGGCCTAGCGTCCGGTCAGTGCGAGTCAAGCGTCTGGTCACCCCGATAGTGAACTGTTCATCCACCGATTCGACTCGATCTCACCCAAAACGAATCCTCTCGGGATCAAACTTGGTGAGATGAGTCACAAGGAGGATAGTGAGCTATCTCTAAGAGATCATGGCTCGAACCTATCTCCAAATCGATGAATCGAAGAAATTCGGGGGAAGGGAGAAAAACTTGACCTGAAATGAAAAACGATCGATCTACTAGGTCGTGGGGTTAGAGGAGAATTCCTTCAGTGAAAAGAAGTGCCTCACGATCTAGAACATCTTTGTTCAAACGGAATCGCAAACGATGCAACGAACAGAGAGATCGAACGATGGGAAAATCGTGGAGAAAAGCAATCCGCGAAGAACACAAACAAAACACGAATCACAACCACGAATTTGCAACCGTGTGGCTACCACACGCTACAATAGTGAGATTACGGTCTCACTTCCTCAAAATCTCACGGGCACAGAGGTATTGTTCTCTTCTCTGTGGATCTCAGTTCGCTACAGCAGGGGAGAGGGAGAGCAGGAAACCTAGAAGGCAAAATAGCAAATGACTGAGATAGATGGGGAGGTGGGTGTCTCCCCCTACTTATCCTAATTCTAACTATTCCTAATTCCCACTCTACCCCTAACAACTTACAGAGCGAACCAGCTAAATCCTAAGGTTATTCTGGACCAACTCGATGGTAGGTGGTTCAGACGGCCACGCCCCACAACTCGTAGCATTGCCTCGACGCAACCTCCCGATTGCCGCCACGTGTCGTCACCGCTCGGCGTCCTCTTCTCGGACTCTGCCCCCGGTTTTGTGGCCCAAACCGGGAAACCAGCCTTCACAACCAACCCCCGGTTTTGAGGCCCAAACCGGGAAACCAGCCCACCAGCGCCTGAGTTTTGTGGCCCAAACTCAGCAAACCCGCAGCACCCATGTTTTGAGGCCCAAACCTGGAAACCGTCCTCAGCCCGAGTTTTGTGGCCAAACTCGGAAACCATCCGCGCCCAGGTTTTGAGGCCCAAACCTGGAAACCGTCCACCCGATGGTTTTTCTCTGGATCTACCACCAAACCAAAGCTGTTGAGGGGATGCACCGCCCGTGCACCCCGTCCACCGACACATGTCCCCAAGTCCACGACCCAGGCAACACCGTGCCCGTAAGTCTTCGCTCATCGCTGTCCCAGGCTGCCAGCCACCACAGCTGATCCTCAGGCCACCGGTCCCTCAGTCCAAGCCTCACGTCCGCCCTTCACCGCTCCCGGTCCGTCGGCACGGCATGTCTCTACTTGACCTTCACCTTGCCCTCGATCACTGTCTCCGTGCTCGACACCTGCACAACACAAGCCAAAGAACATGCGCATTATCCCAGTTGACAATCACTCATCACTCAGAGACTCCGCATACACCCATGTATCTGCACGTGGCGCGAGCGTGCTTTCCAGGGAGCATCAGACACTGGCCTGCGTCCTATGCAGAACCATCGGATGCGTCCGATGTGTTTTGGAGCGTTCTGGAACCTCTCTGGTGTATCATCAGATGCTGGTATTTAGCATCCGATGCTAAGTGTCCGGCGCATCCGATGTGAGGTTGTTCTTGTGCAGACTTGAGCAGAGGCATCGGAGCGTCCGATGCTAGGCATCGGCGCGTCCGATGCCACTTTAACCGTGGAACGAAACAATGTGACCGTTGGGATCTAACGGGCAGATTTCATATCAGAGGGACACGTGGCTCCATCCGAAGCATCGGACGCTGGGACAGCGTCTGATGGTTGATCATCGGCGCGTCCGATGACCCCGATTCTAGCCCAACCGCTAGGTCGACTTGGATGGCTTATTTAAGGGGCTTGGCCGGCTCATATGGACTTACCTTTCCATATTCTGATTCCTAAGTATACTAGTGAGCATTGGCAAGCCTCCCAACTCATCTCCCAAGTTGTTTTGATCAAACCGAGTGAGATTGAGTGATCTAGTGCGTGGTTTGATAGAGTTCAATCTAGTGGCACTAGTTCTTCGCATCGGCATTGAGTTTTCTTGTTACTCTTGGCATTTGCCGGTGCCTAGACGGCTTGGAGGTGTTGAGGTGGTTTTGGCAAGAGAAGGAGATTGTTCTTGGCCACCACCGATCGTGATTGTGAGAGGTTTTGGAGCCTCACCTCACCGGAGCGGCAAGAGGCATCCTTAGTGGATTGCTCATATCATTGAGCTACCTCACTAGCGGTAGATTCTTGTGGCGCTCTTAGTGAGCTTGGCTTTGCGCAGATTAGCCACCGGGTCACCTAGTGTTGGTCGACACAACGGGGAGTAGCGTGCCGGCAAGCACGTGAACCTCGGGATAAATCTTGGTGTCCCGTGTGCTTATTGTGATTGGTCTTCATATTCACATCTTGGTGATTGGCATCATGAGTGGACTTCTTCACCAGTGATTGGCTCTCTACTAGGCGATCCTGAAGGCTCGGTGAAACCACCTCTATCTAGCTCATTTACTTTGTGTATTTACTTTGAGCTATTTCTCTTGTGTAGATTCTATCCTTGTTGTATATCTCTTATTCTATTACTTGTGTAGCTAGTTGTGATTAGTTTGCTTAGTCTATCTATTGCACACAGGTGTCTCATATACTTTTTGCATATCATACTTGTACTAGAGCTAGATAGCTTTATTCCGTATTTGATATTAGCTCTAGTTGATTGTGTGACATAGAAATATTAGGTAGAATTTGTGGATAGGTGGCTTGCAACATACTATTAGGCTAGTGCAAGAAGCTTTGCCATTTGTTGTACTAATAGTGTTTGCCTAAGTAATTTTGTAGATTTTTAATTAGGCTATTCACCCCCCGTCTAGCCAATTTGGACCTTTCAAGTGGTATCAAAGCCGTGGTCACCGTTTGTTTGAGGCTTAACATCCTCCGGTGTTAAAATGGCTCAAATCAACTATATGGGGAAGCCACCACATTTTGATGGCACCAACTTTGATTGTTGGAAGAGGAAGATGTGTGCATTCACAAGAGGAATGAATAGAAAGATTTGGAAAGTGATTGAACATGACTTTGTGGTAATTGACACCGCAAGTCCCACTCCAAGAGAAGAAGAGAAGCTTCAATGGAATGATGTGGCAATCAACTTGTTCTATGAAGCATTTGACACAAAGGTGTTTGAGCAAATCAAGGACCTTGAAAGATCAAGTGAGATATGGGAGAGATTGGAGGAAACATATGAAGGCACCAAGGCGGTCAAGGGAGCCAAGCTATATATTCTCAAGGACAAGCTCGCCATGTTCAAGATGCAAGATGATGAAAGCATACCGGAGATGTTTCACTGGTTGCAAGTCATTAACAATGACTTGAAAGCCTTGGGAGAGAAGGTGGAGGATAAGGACTTTTCTCACAAGTTCTTGAGATGCTTACCACCAAGGTTTGATACTTTGGTGACAATCCTAGTGAGAGAAGGATTGGATACGGTAACCCCAAACCAAGTACTAGATGATGTGGTCACACAAGACACATACCGTGTGGAAAGGAATGGTGAGAACATATATGATGAATGATTGACTTTGATGAGGAAGGTTTGAGGCTTTTACCCGGTTTAGTCCATATCTCGCTATGCGCTTATTGTTTATGACTAACCGGTGGCGTGAGTTGTGTGGTGTTTCTGTGTTGGTGTGCATGTGCGACATGTGTCTCTTGGCTGTGTTGATGTGCAGGTGTGGAGCTCGGATACAGTGGTCAATGGCGAGGTGAAGGTCAAGTAGAGACGTGTCGTGCCGACGAACCGGGAGTGGTGAAGGATGGGCGTGCCGTGCGGCGGACGTGCCATGCCGATGTACCCAGAGCGGTGAAGGGCAGACGTGAGGCTTGGACTGACGGACCAGAGGGCCAGAGGACCAGCTGTGGTAGCTGGCACGTGGCATCGGCGAGCAAGAGCACATGGGGATGTGCGGTGCATCGGCCGAGTCGGGAGGAAGGCGCTGGAGTCGTGTCACTTGGCGGGAGGTCGGACACGGGCTTGCGTGCGGCGCAAGTGCCATCGGCCAAGTCAAGAAGGAAGGCGAAGGCGTTGTGCCCGGTGTGGAGGCTGGACATGCATCGGCATCGGTGCCGGTGGTCGGGGTGTGAGAACCACATCCCGTCTACGGTGCGGGTTCGGTAGCTGAGCCTCAAAAAGCTACCATCGACAGTTTCCAGGTTTGGGCCTCAAAACCTAGGGTGGCCGGTTTCTGAGTTTGGGCCTCAAAACTCGGCGAGGACGGTTTCCAGGTTTGGACCTCAAAACCTAGGCGCGCGGGTTTCTGAGTTTGGGCCTCAAAACTCGGGGTGGACGGTTTCCAGGTTTGGGCCTCAAAACCTGGGTTGGCGGGTTTACCGGTTTGGGCCTCAAAACCGGGGTTGGTCTGAAAGGACGGTCGACGCGTGGCGGCGTGGAGAGGCTGGCGCGGCGGCGAAGCTATCCACGAGGAAGGCACGGTGGTCGACGTGACGGCACGTAGCGGCATCAGGGAGGTCGCGTCGAGGCGAAGCTACCGGATGTTCGGGCGTGGCCGTCGGATCGAAACTGTCAAGTCTGGACGGTTTTACCCCTGGGGGATATTTGGGATGAGTGCTTAATGTAAGGGCGTTTTGGTCTTCGGACGTGCGCCTATATATATGAGGGGGGCTGCTAGGGCAGCCGTATCCTTGGAGAGTTCTTGGTGGTGCCTCTCTCATTTTGTTCCAGTGAGAGGAGGCTAGGGTTAGGGAGAGTTGGCTCTTGTTCTTGAGCTTTTTGCCATCCAAGCTTTGTGTTGCTAGGATTGGCTTGTAGCCCGACACCAAGTGATTAATCAATCTTCCATTCTTCTGAATCCAAGGATCAAATTCGTGGTTGAATACGCGTTTTGAATTTGTTCTTCGCGTTCTTCTTTTCTCCACGATTTTCCCCTCTCCCGATCTCCCTCTACGCTGCGCCTTTTGCGTTTTCATTTGAATCAACTTGTTCTTTGATGTGAGGAGAATATTTCCACCGGAGGAATTCATCTCTACCCTCACGAACAAGTAGATCAGGCTGAAATCGTTTTGGTTCTTCGTTCTTCCCCTTTTCTAGTGTTCTTCGGATTTGTCATGGATTAGTTGGGTTGAAGCGATGATATCGTAGGATTAGCTTTCCAACACGTAGAAGAACACTTGGGAGAAGTTTGGTTGCAGCCCCATTCGATTTGGTGAAGATCCAATCGATTTTGGTTTTGTCCCGTGAGGATTTTGGGGTCTCTGGTCAGTGGTGGACTGTCCGGCCATCGGGTTCGGCCAGACCAGAATAGCGCAGCGCGCACTGCTCACGGTCACTTTGACCGGCGGACAGTCCACAGTGTTAATCGCGGACAGTCCGCGAGTCGCGCAGGGGAGTCCGGCAGCGGTGTTGCTTTTGTTCTTTGGCCGGCGGACAGTCCGGCCCCCTAGTGGCGGACAGTCCGGCCCACACCGGACAGTCCGAGACCAAGAGTCCGGACAGTCCGGGAACTGCCTATAGGTTGCAGTTGAGTGCGTTTGCTCTCCCGGCTTTTCCGTTTCATTTCCAGACTTCTCGTTTGCTCCTAGAGTTCACCTAGGAACCTCTCTACATATCTTTGCTACATGTTAGCATCGGTATTTGGAGGAATCCCTACTTAGCCCTCTATCTACATTTGGGTGTGGGTTGTTTAGGCACGAACTTGTCTCGGGGTTTTGAGAGTTTTGATTTGCTCTCTTGTGTGGTGCCTCGCTGTGATCCTAGGGATCATCCACCCTCTTTCCGAGGATCGTGGGCATCACGTTTGAGTTTGAAGCTTTTGGGGTTGATTTTATTGGGACAGAGGCCATAATTTTGAGAAGAAATTTTAGGCTCCCATTCACCCCCCCTCTGGTCGCCTTGCCATAGCATTTTTGGTCCTTCAATTGGTATCGGAGCCAGTTAAGGATCTCTCTACCTTAACCGGTTCCGGATCCGCGAAGGCGACCTTTTTAGAGTGGTTTGGCTTTCGACATGGTTTGTCGAGGTGTTGAGCTTTTTAGTTTGCTAACACTCACGGTGCTTTTGGAGTGCACCAAATTCTTCTTCAAGTATGTCTTTGTCTTTCAGCCTGAACGGTTTCATGGACGACATCTTGGGAAGAAGGAGGAGTGCAGTTGATGAGAGGGATCGCGAGGTGAACGATCTGCTAAATCTTCTACGACATGACGAGCTTTCATCGGAGGATCTCCTACATCAACTTGGCAAGGCCAAGAGAGGTACACTTGCTTGTGGTCTTGTGACTTTGCACAACTTATATGTGGCTTGCTCTAGGGATGATGAGCTTTGTGATACCTTGCGTAGAAAGGTAGAAAAATTGAAATGCTCCATCGCTAAGCTGAAGTCTAGTGCCTCTTTGCCTTGCACCTCTTGTAGTGACATGGTTAGGAAGAATGATGAGCTAAGCTTTTCCCTTGCTAGCTTAAAATCTGAAAATGAAATGTTGATATCTAATGCTTCCAAACCATGTTTAGTTTGCACTGACCTAAGCAAGGACCTTGATTGTGCTAAAACTGAAATAGCCTTGCTAAAGTCGGATGCTTTGTTACCATGTGTTTATTGTGAGTCCTTGTGTACTGAAATTGATGAACTAAGATTGACTCACACCACATGTGTAGATGAACTTGAGCATGCTAGGGCTGAAATTGTTGAAATAAATTCTAGGCCTTGTAGCTTGTGCTCTTTGAATAAAGATGCTTGCCATGCTTCTAGTGATATTCATGATTCTTTGCTTGATGTGAATGGTGATGTTTCTTCCACCGATTTCATTTGCACATCTTGCACTGATTTAGAAAAAGAAGTTTTGGTTTTGAAGCAAATGTGCGATGATATGAGCGCCAAGTTGGTTGAGCACAATGATATGAGTGCCAACCTTGAGAGGGAAGTTTAGCTCTTGCGTACCACATATGCCGAGTGCATTCAGAAGGAGATGGAAAACTTGAGAAACACTCCTTGTGGTACTTGTGATCGCCTCATGTTTGAGAATGAGGTTTTAGCCAAAAGGTGCAAGAGCCTTTGTGCTAAGTCGTTTGATTCATGCATTTCTTGCAACTCCGATGTTGATATTTCCAAGTCTGCATCTTTGCAACCGGAGTTGAGTTCTTGTGTTGCGCATGATTCTTTTGACGGTAGCACTTGTGCCAAGGTTTCGGATAGCTCTTTCATAGCTACTCCTAACCTTGTTGTTTCTTCGAGTGATGTCCAAGGGACGTCTCTTGACAAGGGTGCTTCTCATATTTTTGGGACTCGTGCTCCCAATCCGGTTTTTCATTGCACCTTTTGCAAGAAGGATGGACATTCGCTCGATTTTTGTTTTCGCCGTGTCAAGCACGAGCGGCGTATTCGAGCTAAGGCATTTAGGAAGCCGCGTAGCCCTTCCCATGGCACGTGTGCTCCTAGTGTTGGCACCAAGTTGGTAGTTGATGCTTCTTGTTCTAAGCCCCAAGGGACTTCTCACTTGTCAGATTTTGGTGTGCCCTCCAGTAGGCCTTTGTACCATTGCTCTTTTTGTGAGAAAGATGGGCATCAGGAAAGCTTTTGCTATCGGCGTGCCAAACGCTTGCGCCAAGCTCGCTCTTCTAGGAAGTTGGTGGTTCATAGCCCTTCCCATGGCATGAACACTTGTGCTCCTAGTAAGAAGCCCCTCTTTGTTGATGGGATTTATGACTCCTTTTCTAGTGGGATAGGCCATGGTCGTGGACATGCTTCTAGTGCTTCTTCTCTTGGTCCACGTCATGCTTTTCATGATGCTTCTATTGGTTCTTCTACAAAAACCTTGGAAGATGTTTGCCTCTTTTCCCGTGGTACGACTCGGTCTGCTCCTCGAGTTGTCCTTTTGAGGAATGCTTCCAAGGGTGTTTCACAGCTGCATTTGAACCAGCATTTGCATCATGCTAACCCACATGATAAGGTGAGATTTGTGACCAAGTCCTGGATTCCCAAGTACATGCTTGCTAACCCTTCGGGATCCAAGACTCGGGTTACTTTGTCCTCTTGTGTGTAGATATGAGGGCGTGGGGTGGAGAACATGCGCCTGATGGAGCTTGATCTTTTAGAAGTGATCAAGAGTTGATGGTTCTCTACACCTCACTTAGATTTGTCTCCAAAGAGGCTTTTGCTACTCGGTGATCTTTCATATACACTCATACCTTGTACATCCATGATCTATGTCTTGTGGTATGAGATGGACTTTCATGTGCTCACTTGTATAGCTTTTACATGTACATTTTCTTTTGTATCATGTTTTGCTTTAGTCTAGCATGTGCTATCTTGTATATCATGTCATGCTAGCCTTGTGTATAGCTTTTGTGGAATATCCACTTTTCATGCTAGTCTGTGATCCGTATGAACATTATGCCATGCTTTACCTGATTTCTCCATGAGCTTTACTTGTAGTGGTATGATGTTCATTAGGTATCACTTTTCAGGTGCTAGTTTTGTGTAGTGACATGTATCCTGTTGATATGATTAGTTTGAGCACTAGCCTTTCCACAATTTTATCATGTTACATGCTTTTGGATCTATTGCTATCATTATCTTGCATTGTAGCATGTGTTGAGGTTTATGCTGTGATTGGGTTGATCATGTCTTTAGGCTGCATTCTGCTATACAGTGCTTTATCCTGTTGCATGGTAGTCTTGACTAGGTTGAGTTCAGATCTCCTTGCGGTATCATTCATAGGTAGATCTCTTTTTGTTGAGAGTTAACCTTAAGCTTATCATGTGACTAACCGTTTTCGTGGAGACCTTGAGGTCACACTAGACGAGACAACGCCTTGTGTTTCTTCTGCCTTTGAGTGTGCAGGAGAACAGGAGCCTGGAGAGAGCATTTCGGCTCACGGACCCGATCCCACTTCTTCCATGACTTGGGGTTCCTTTCGAGCAGCTCTCCAGCAAGCACTAGCAGCACCTGTGGGAGCGACAACATCAGGCGAGGGGGAGACGACTTCGGCGAGGCAGGCGCCCCGGAGTTCCGCAGATTCAGGCGTCCCCTTGGGCATCACACCAGCAGGCGGTCATGCGCTTCATGAGGTACCTCCGACACACTTCTGAGTTTGGTTTTTGGTACTCTTCTTCTCCGACCCCTTTCTGCTGTGTGGTCTTTTCAATGTGAATTTTGCTGGCTGTCGCTTGAGCGTTTCTTGGCTCTTCTCTTATGAGTCTGGTGTGTGTTTCCTTTTTAGTTGGGGAAGCATTTTGCTTGTTGTATCTTAGTTGGACTTCTTCGATACCCTTTTGCTTTGGGTTTTCCTTTTAGGCTAGTTTTGCTTTGTCTTTGATAGACTAGCCTTTGCATACATTTCATCATGTACATCTTGCATTTTAGAGCTTCATGTATATAACAATGAGAATGATATTGTGCTCTTTTTGGTATGCCCTGCTTATTCATGATGATGCTTGTAGCTTAGGCTCTTTTTGATCACTTGATACATGTTATGAGCTAAGCTATTTTTGCAAATGGTGAACTTGATTAATCATCTATGAAACCTTTAATTTGTTCACCATTGAGAGTGGCAACTAGCATGGGTAGGATGTGTTGAGATCACATGTGCTATCTTTTGTATGCTAGGTTGCTATGTCTCTTGCACTGAGTCATTCACTTGCTTGGATTGTTCATATTTACCCTGTGCTTAAAATTTGATCCAAGTCTAGTGAAATGAAAAGATTGAGATGGGATTGCATGTGTCAGCATATCACGGTATCGAGACTGTTTCTCATTGCACATTTGAGTTAAATTTGAGCTGTGTAGTGTAAGACCGAAACCGGTGCTTTAAGCTTCTGATTGCTTTTCTTGCATAGGCTTAGCCCGGTTGAAAAGTTAGGCAATGACCAAGCTTTTAACCTCTCGCAATCACATGCTTTTAAATATGAACTTGTGTTAATACCGCTGCAATTTCCGATAAAATTTGAAAAATAACACAAGTCTATGCCTCATTCTATTGCATGATGATTGAACTTTGCTAGGGGTAGTTCACCTTTTATACATAAGTTAGCACTTGCTCGATTTCCTGTCTATTCATGCTAAGTGCTATTTTAGTGGTGGACTCCTTTTCAAATGGCTTAAAACTGCTCATGTGCTTAATTGTTCATATTTCGTATTCATTTGATCAGTTTGAGCCTTTGCTAGCATTTGTATTGATTGCTACACTTTCAGGGCAGCACCCTTTTGAGCATCTTTTCATTTTGATTGCTATACGCTTGAAGCTGTTGCATTGTGCATATCATGCATTTTTAGCTTAGTGTATATACCCCCACCTCCGATACACTTTGTGGTCACTTTCAGTGCTTTTCATTGCCCCCATATGCTTTTGGTTGATGACTTGTCTTGTGTTTGTGTCAATTTTGTGAAAATGTTAAAACCCCTCAGCATGTTCCCTTTTGTCAAGGGGAAGAAGCTGTTTGCAAGGGGGAGTTTGTGTGTTGGCACAACGGGGAGCGTCATGCATTTTGGGGAGAGCTTTGAGCAAGGGGGAGTTTAGCTCTTTTATGTTCTTCTTCACTCGGTTTAGCTCTTTTATGTGTCTCAATTGGTATCCATCTCTTGGTATGGAATGCAATTGGTGTCATGAGCTTTGTGCATAGCTTTTGTGTATAGGCTTGCTTTCAGGGGGAGTCGCTTTTGTCTTGCTGCTTCTCCGCGTGCTCCGAGTGTTTGTGCTCCATTTAGTGTTGAGCTTCTCTTGTGGTTTTTTTCAGTCGATATCGAGCCTGCTAGTCGTGTTGAGCCATTTTTGCCTCTGTCTAGAGGGACTAGCAGTTTTTGCTTGGTATTTTCGATTGGTATGAACCCTTCAGCTAGTTGCGTCGAGCCTATGTGCCTCTGTTTTGAGGAACTAGCTGTTTTCACCAATTCTTGGCTGTCTGTGATCAGTTTTGCGCTCTTATGCGTTGTTTCAGCCTCAGTTGGTGTTGAGCCTTGAGCTAGTGGTGTTGAGCCATTTTCTTCCTTTTCTTGAGGGCTAGCTCATTTTTTGACTTGGTTGCGTCGAGCCGTTGCCCATGTCTTTGGGAACCAAGTCTTCTACTCTGTGTGATCGAGTTTTGCTCTTTGATGAGCTGTTGCTCCGATCTCTTGCTTGGTTGCATTGAGCCGTTGCCCATATCTTTGGTGACCAAGTTTTTGGTTATGGTATCTCAAACCATCTCTTGTGCCTAGTATTTGTCAATTCAATCATCAAGGGGGAGAAAGAGAAAGAGAGAGAATAAGGGGGAGAAATTGACCCAAAACCAAGTGAATAAGTACCTTGGTCTCTCCTTTGTGATGATTGTTTGATAATTTATTTGAGATTGGTTTTCGAGTGCCTTTTGGGTTTCATGAAACTCTTGTTTATCTTGACTCTTCGGTTGTGTGGAGGCTTTGCCCGCTTTTCCCGTTTCTTTCGGGACCGAGAGCTTTTATTTGGAGTTTTCATGACCCTTCCTCATTTCAAGTAGCCTTGTTGTCGCTTTTGCTTGGCTTTTGGGCACTTGGATGAGGCTTGCCTTCAAACCCTTCCTTTGTGGTTTATTTTTAGTCAATGCATTCATCAAGGGGGAGATTGAGAACATATATGATGAATGATTGACTTTGATGAGGAAGGTTTGAGGCTTTTACCCGGTTTAGTCCATATCTCGCTATGCGCTTATTGTTTATGACTAACCGGTGGCGTGAGTTGTGTGGTGTTTCTGTGTTGGTGTGCGTGTGCGACATGTGTCTCTTGGCTGTGTTGATGTGCAGGTGTGGAGCTCGGATACAGTGGTCAATGGCGAGGTGAAGGTCAAGTAGAGACGTGGCGTGCCGACGAACCGGGAGCGGTGAAGGATGGGCGTGCCGTGCGGAGGGCGTGCCATGCCGATGTACCCAGAGCGGTGAAGGGCGGACGTGAGGCTTGGACTGACGGACCAGAGGGCCAGAGGACCAGCTGTGGTAGCTGGCATGTGGCATCGGCGAGCAAGAGCACATGGGGATGTGCGGTGCATCGGCCGAGTCGGGAGGAAGGCGCTGGAGTCGTGTCACTTGGCGGGAGGTCGGACACGGGCTTGCGTGCGGCGCAAGTGCCGTCGGCCAAGTCAAGAAGGAAGCGAAGGCGTTGTGCCCGGCGTGGAGGCTGGACATGCATCGGCATCGGTGCCGGTGGTCGGGGTGTGAGAACCACATCCCGTCTACGGTGCGGGTTCGGTAGCTGAGCCTCAAAAGGCTACCATCGACGGTTTCCAGGTTTGGGCCTCAAAACCTGGGATGGCCGGTTTCCGAGTTTGGGCCTCAAAACTCGGCGAGGACGGTTTCCAGGTTTGGGCCTCAAAACCTGGGCGCGCGGGTTTCCGAGTTTGGGCCTCAAAACTCAGTGTGGACGGTTTCCAGGTTTGGGCCTCAAAACCTGGGCTGGCGGGTTTTCCGGTTTGGGCCTCAAAACCGGGGGTGGTCCGAAAGGACGGTCGACGCGTGGCGGCGTGGAGAGGCTAGCACGGCGGTGAAGCTATCCACGAGGAAGGCGCGGTGGTCGACGTGACGGCACGTAGCGACATCAGGGAGGTCGCGTCGAGGCGAAGCTACCGGATGTGCGGGCGTGGCCGTCGGATCGAAACTGTCAAGTCTGGATGGTTTTACCCCTAGGGGGTACTTGGGTTGAGTGCTTAATGTAAGGGCGTTTTGGTCTTCAGACGTGCGCCTATATATATGAGGGGGGCTGCTAGGGCAGTCGTATCCTTGGAGAGTTCTTGGTGGTGTCTCTCTCATTTTGTTCCTGTGAGAGAAGGCTAGGGTTAGGGAGAGTTGGCTCTTGTTCTTGAGCTTTTTGCCATCCAAGCTTTGTGTTGCTAGGATTGGCTTGTAGCCCGACACCAAGTGATTAATCAATCTTCCATTCTTCTGAATCCAAGGATCAAATTCGTGGTTGAATACGCGTTTTGAATTTGTTCTTCGCGTTCTTCTTTTCTCCACGATTTTCCCCTCTCCCGATCTCCCTCTACGTTGCGCCTTTTGCGTTTCCGTTTGAATCAACTTGTTCTTTGATGTGAGGAGAATATTTCCACCGGAGGAATTCATCTCTACCCTCACGAACAAGTAGATCAGGCCGAAATCGTTTTGGTTCTTCGTTCTTCCCCTTTTCTAGTGTTCTTCGGATTTCTCATGGATTAGTTGGGTTGAAGCGATGATATCCTAGGATTAGCTTCCCAACACGTAGAAGAAAACTTGGGAGAAGTTTGGTTGCAGCCCCATTCGATTTGGTGAAGATCCAATCGATTTTGGTTTTGTCCCATGAGGATTTTGGGGTCTCTGGTCAGTGGCGGACTGTCCGGCCCCCCAGTGGCGGACTGTCCGGCCATCGGGTTCGGCCAGACCAGAACAGCGCAGCGCGCACTGCTCACGGTCACTTTGACCGGCGGACAGTCCGCAGTGTTAATCGCGGACAGTCCGCGAGTCGTGCAGGGGAGTCGAGCATCGGTGCTGCTTTTGTTCTTTGGCCGGTGGACAGTCCGGCCCCCTAGTGGCGGACAGTCCGGCCCACACCGGACAGTCCGAGACCAAGAGTCCGGACAGTCCGGGAACTGCCTGTAGGTTGCAGTTGAGTGCGTTTGCTCTCCCGGCTTTTCCGTTTCGTTTCCGGACTTCTCGTTTGCTCCTAGAGTTCACCTAGGAACCTCTCTACATATCTTTGCTACATGTTAGCATCGGTGTTTGGAGGAATCCCGACTTAGCCCTCTATCTACGTTTGGGAGTGGGTTGTTTAGGCACTAACTTGTCTCGGGGTTTTGAGAGTTTTGATTTGCTCTCTTGTGTGGTGCCTCGCTGTGATCCTAGGGATCATCCACCTTCTTTCCGAGGGTTGTGGGCATCACACTTGAGTCCGAAGCTTTTGGGGTTGATTTTATTGGGACAGAGGCCATAATTTCGAGAAGAAATTTTAGGCTCCCATTCACCCCCCCCCCCTCTGGTCGCCTTGCCATAGCATTTTCGGTCCTTCAAATGGGGGAGCCCAAGAAGAAGAAAAGAAGAAGAGGACAGTGGCATTCAAAGCTTCATCTTCCAAGAGTAAGAGCAAGGGCAAGGCAAAGAAGCAAGAAAGTGATGATGAAGCTAGTACAAGTCCAAGTGAAATGGATGATGAAGAAATGGCTCTCTTTGTGAAAAGGTTTGGCAAGTTCATGAAAAAGAAGGGCTATGGAGCACGAAAGAGAAGAGATGCTAATAAGAGCACAACCAAGAGATGCTATAGATGCAAGAGCAAGGATCACTTCATTGTGGATTGTCCACAATCTAGTGATGATGAAATTGATCGCAAGAAGAGCAAGAAGGACAAGAAGGAGAGGAAAGAGAAGAAGAAAGAAAAGAAGAAGGGTGGATCCTATGTTGTGACATGGGATAGTGACGCTTCCTCAAGCGATGATGATGATTCTAGTGATGATTAGAGGAAGACCACCAAGAAGAAGGCTATGGCTAGTCTTGCTATCTCAAGCAAGCCTTCTATCTTCAACACACCATCGACATGCTTCATGGCTAAGGCCTCTAAGGTATCATCCGATGAGAGTGAAAGTGAGAGTGAGAGTGATGATGATGAGGATTACTCAAAGGAGGACCTCATGAGCATGCTACAAGATGCTCACTCTTACATTGAGACTAAGAGGAAGGAGTGCAAAGAATTGCGCAAGGCCAACAAAGCTCTTGAGCAATCCTTTGATGAGCTCAAGTCTACTCATGAGAGGCTAGAGGAAGCCCATGAGAAGCTTGATCAAGCTCACACTAGGCTTAAGGAAGCCCACTCCTCCCTCCTTGATCAAAGTAAGATTGAAGATGTTGTAGAGACATGCAATGTAGGAGTTACATGTGATATTCTTGATGAATCTTTTTATGCTCCTATTATTGTTACTCCCACAAACGCATCATCATCATCTAGTTCAACTACAATGCCTACTTCTACTATATGTGATTCATCATTAGTGGTAGAAAATGAGAACCTTAAGAACAAGGTGTATGAGCTCACTCATGCTTTAGGCAATGCCTATGGTGGTGATGCCCGCTTGTTTAAGTGCTTGGGTAGCCAAAGATGTCCACTCAACAAGGAGGGACTTGGCTATACCCCCAGGAAGGGCAAAGCCGCCTTTGCTCCTCACAAGACTAGTTTTGTGAAGAGCAATGGTCGGTATTGCTACAATTCCAAGCAATCCGGGCATATAAAGCAAAATTGCCTTAACAAGAACAAGAATAAGAACAATGCTCATGTTTCATCCATTAGACTTGATTCTTGTTATATGGTTACAAAGGGCACTAATGGTGTGAAGGCTAAGTACATTAGTGCACCCATGGTTGGCCCAAGGAAGAAGGCAATTTGGGTGCCCAAGAGCTTGGTAACTAACCTTGGAGGACCCAAAAAGGTTTGGGTGCCTAAAAAGAATTGATCTCTTTTGTAGGTGAACTATAAAGCGGGAGGAAGGCATTGGGTGCTTGATAGTGGGTGCACTCAACACATGACCGGAGATGGAAGAATGTTCAAATCAATCAACACTAGTGGCAATGATCATGCGGATGCTATCACATTTGGTGACAACAAGAAAGGCAAGGTCAAAGGCTTGGGCAAGATTGCAATATCCAATGACTTGAGCATCTCCAATGTGCTATTAGTGGAATCTCTCAACTTCAACTTATTATCCGTGGCACAATTCTGTGACTTGGGATTCAAATGCATATTTGGTGTTGATGATGTGGAGATAGTAAGTGTTGATGGAAGTGACTTGGTATTCAAAGGATTTAGATATGAGAACCTTTATTTGGTGGACTTTGATGCAAGTGAAGCTCAATTGACAACATGCTTATTCACCAAATCAAGTATGGGTTGGCTATGGCATAGGCGCTTGGGACATGTTGGAATGAAGCAACTAAAGAGGCTAGTGAAGCATGACATGGTTAGAGGACTAAAAGATGTTCACTTTGAGAAAGACAAGCTATGTAGTGCATGTCAAATGGGAAAAAAAGGTGGAAACACCCATCCAAGCAAAGGAATGATGAGCACTACACATGCACTTGATGCGGATACATGGGTGTATGCCGAGTCTCTGAGTGATGAGTGATTGTCAACGGGTTTGATCGCAGGGTCTTTGGCTTGTGTTGTGCAGGTGCCGAGCACGGAGACAGTGATCGAGGGCAAGGTGAAGGTCAAGTTGAGACGGGTCGTGCCGACGTACCGGGTGCGGTGAAGGATGGGCGTGCCGTGCGGCGGACGTGCCATGCCGATGAACCGAGCGGTGAAGGGCGGACGTGAGGCTTGGACTGAGGGACCAGAGTGCCTGAGGATCAGCTGTGGTGGCTGGCAGCCTGGGACAGCGACAAGTTAAGACTTGCGGGGCACGGTGTTGCTCGGGTCGAGGACCTGGAGACACGTGTCGGTGGACGGGGTGCACGGGCGGTGCATCCCCTCTACGACGCCGGTTTGGTGGTTGAGCCACAGAAAAACCACCGGGTGGACGGTTTCCAGGTTTGGGCCTCAAAACCTGGGGGCTGAGGGTTTCCGAGTTTGGCCACAAAACTCGGGCTGAGGACGGTTTCCAGGTTTGGGCCTCAAAACCTGGGCTCTAAGGGTTTGCTGAGTTTGGCCTCAAAACTCAGGTGCTGATGGGCTGGTTTCCCGCTTTGGGCCTCAAAACCGGGGGATAGCTGGAAAAGGCTGGTTTCCCGGTTTGGGCCACAAAACCGGGGGCGCAGAGCGAGGGCGGCACGTGGCGGCAATCGGAAGGTTGCGTGGAGGCAACGCAGACGAGTTGTGCGGGCGTGGCCGTCGCATACACCTACCACCGAGTTGGTCCAGAATAACCCTAAGGTTTAGCTGGTTCGCTCTGTAATTAGAATAGTGAGGGGTAGAGTAGGAATTGTACTTAGACTAGAATTAGGATAAGTAGTCGTGGAGACACCATCCTCCCCTTATCTCAGTTAGTCATCTCAGTCATTTGCTCTTTCGCCTTAGGCTTTCCTGCTCTTCCCATTCCCTGTTGTAGCTAGCTGAGATCCGTAGAGAGACTTGCTTCTATGTACTGTTGATTGTGAGGAAGTGAGACCGTAATCTCACGATTGCAGTGCAGATCGATGACTTGATTCGTGCTTTGATTCGTGTTCTTCGCGTTCTTCGTTTCTTCACGATTTTCCCGTCACTCGATCTCTCTCTCCCGTGCGTCTTTGCGAAATCCGTTTGAATCAACTTGTTCGTATTTGAAAGGAGATCATTTCCACCGAAGGAATTCATCTATCTCCCTACGAGCAAGTAGATCGAGTTGATTTCGTTTTCATAGCGCTTTTTCGGTTCATCCTCCTCCCCTTTTGATTTCCCGGTGATTGACTCGATTTGAGCGGATGATTTCTTGGGGATAATCTCCTAACTACTCCGTGATCATCCTCTCCAAGTTTGGGAGCGTGGGATTTTGATTTGAATCGATTTGGAGAAGATTTGGGAGAAGGGCGATCAAAATCGCCCTCCCTGTGTGACCGCGGACAGTCCGCCACTCAGGGCGCGGACAGTCCGCGAGTCGGGGACGAGCCAGACCAGTGGCACTGTCCTTCGGCTGAGTTGCCTTTTGTTTGAACGGCGGACAGTCCGCAGTTCAAAGCCGCGGACAGTCCGGGAACATCCAGGGACTTTGCAGCGACCTTGCTGTTTGGCGAGTTTTGCCGGCGGACAGTCCGCCACTCGCCCGCGGACAGTCCGGCACTACCGCGGACAGTCCGGGACCGTACCGGCGGACAGTCCGGTATTTGGCTGTTTGCTCCGGTTTAGTGAGTTTGCTCTCCCGGCTTGTTCGCTTGGTTTCCGGACCTCTCGTTTGGCCCTGTAGTTGACCAAGGAACCTCTCTAGGTACCTTTGCTACTTGTTAGCATAGGTATTTAAGAGTTTCTCGACGTAGCCGTCTATCTACGTCCGGGACTTGGTTTTTGGGGTTGTGTTTGAGTCGGAACTTTTGGAGTTTGGTTTGCTTCCTCTTGTTGGTGCTCCGCTGTGATCTTAGGGATCATCCACCCTCTTCCAAGGGTCGTGAGCATCACGGTTTCGGTCGCCGTCTCTTGAGGTTGATTTTGGGACATTTGGCCAAAGTTTCTGAGAAGAATTTTTGAGCTCCCATTTGCCCCCCTCTGGTCGCCTTGCTAGTGCTTTCTCGGTCCTTCAATTGGTATCGGAGCAGGTTAAGGATCTTCTACCTTAGCCGGTTCTAGATCCACAAATGGCGACATGGATCGCGGCGTGGGCAAACCGCCGTTCTTTGATGGGACGAACTATGCGTATTGGAAGATACGCATGTTGGCCTATCTTTAGAGCATGGGCTCTTCTGTTTGGGAGATTTGCAACAGGGACAATTACATTGTCTTGGCTGCTCATGTCACTCAGCTCCAGATCGATGAGCACGAGGCCAATAGCCGGGCACGTAACGCCTTGTTCTCCTGTTTGAGCATGGGTGAGTTTGATCGCGTTTCTCACCTCTCTACGGCTCGGGAGATTTGGGCCACCCTCATGCGCTTTCATGAGGGCACCTCTCAAGTCAAAACCCGACTCTACGAGTCGTTCAAGAGAGAGTATGAGAATTTTCGACATCAGCCTGGCGAGAGCATAGAGAGTTTATTCGCTCGCTTTCAGGTGATTGTCAACAGGATGAGGGCTAACAAGGAGCAGTTGCCTTTTGACGATCATGAGAGAGCTTTGAAGCTTTTGCATACTCTTGATCGGTCGGTGTGGGATTCCAAGGTTCAGGCGATCATCGAATCGCCTAACTATGAGACCCTCACGTGCGATGAGCTCTTTAGTAAGCTCAAGTCCAGTGAGATTGACGCCATGGCAAGGGCTTCTTATGAGAATCCTTCTGGCCCATCTATGGCTTTGGTTTCTGGCTCTTCCGCTAACCCCTCTGCTGGCTTTGCATTCTCTTCACTCTTTTCTATCACAGAGGACCAGCTGGAGTCTTTGGGAGACGAGGAGTTGGCTTTGCTTGCCAACCGGTTCACGCGGTTCCACAACAACCGCAAGAACCGTCGCCGCGGAGGAGGACGCTCAGGATGCTATGAGTGCGGCGACCCCGACCACTTCATTGCCAACTGCCCCAAGAAGAACAAGCATTCGGGGAAGGGCGATCATGGGCACAAGTATGACTCCAAGCGCAAGGAGAAGCACGTCCCCCCAAGGCGCAAGAAGAGGGGTGGCTTCGACAAAGAGTACATCAAGAAGAAGTACTTGGAGAAGGCCCAGGCTGAGCAGCGTGCGTTCTTCGCCACGCTCAGCGACGTCAACGGCTCGGATGACGACTCCGCTTGCTCAAGCGATGACGAATCCGAGAAGAAGAAGAGGATCGAGGACAAGCTGAACGATCTCTGCTTCTTCGCCGACGATGACGGCTTCTGCACCATGGCGCTTGGTGATGAGGTCGACGGCAAGCTGGAGCACTCCCCTCGCGACGACGACGATGACGACGACACCTCCCAGGTATCCCTCACTCAAGACGAGCTTTCTGCTGAGGTCGAGAAGCTTACTGCCGTGCTTCTTAGTCAAGATAAGTTGCTTAGGCGTGCCGCTAGAGAGCGCAAGGAGTTTAGGCAGAAGTGGGAGGACACGGTGAGGGAGCTTGAGTTCGCTCGGTCCACCGTGGTTGTGTCGGAGGAGAGTGAGTGTGAGTCGTGCACCAAGCACATGACTGATCTTCTCACTTTGAGGAGCAAGTATGCTGCTTTGGTTGGAGAGGTGGATGACCTCCGTTCTAGGCCGCAGCTGTTGGGTGCATGCAAGACTTGTCCTGTCTTGCAATCCGAGTTGGCAGAGAAGAATGCCAAGATTGAGTCTTTAGAGAAGGCCAACTCGGGTAGCACTTGTGTCACGAGGTGTGCTTTGTGTGAGGGCTTGGAGATGGAGATTGCCAATGTGAAGCATGGCAAGATGCAAACCGAGGAAGAAAACACATAGCTTCGGACCATCTTGTCATGGATCTCTTGTGGTGAGCCGCAACTCGGGATGATGATCTCCCAATTCAAGCGAGCTGCTGGTGGTCCAGGTGTAGGTTTTGCTCCGGGTGTTGATCTTTCTGCTTTTGGGAAGCTTGGAGAGTCGAGTGGTCTGAACCCGAGTGAGAAGCCCAACTCCACCACTGCTCCCAAACTTACTAAGCTTCCACCCAAAGAGCCTGCTAAGCCTACCACCAAGGATGGGGTGTTTGAGGAACCCCCGAGAACTCCACCCAAGAACCAAGTGTGGGCACCCAAGCCAAACCACCTCAAGAACAAGCTTGACACAATGCCACCCATCCAAGAGGAGTGCTTGCCATAGAAGGGCAAAGTGAACCATACCCACAGCCCTGCCTACCAACAACCCCCTTTGCGCGCGGTGAGGTACCAGTGTGACTTCTGTGGGAGGGATGGTCACTTGAGTGAGTTCTGTTTTTGGCGCAAGAGAGAGGCGCGCTGTGCTCGGGAGATGGATAACCCGGACATGTACCACCCTTTCCATGGTGTGCATGTGTCGAATGTCCAGAGGAGAGCTGCTTGGCCCAGAGGTCCAGAACCTCAAGTTCCCAGGCCTAGGCTGCAGAGAGCTCCGAGGAGAGATGCTAGGCCTAGAGGCGCAGTGCCTCAAGTTGCTAGGCCTAGGCCTTGTCGAGAGCGTGCCCGACGGGGTCCTGCTTTTGCAGGCTACGGACCCTGTGGCGGAGGCTTTGTTGAGCGCTTTCCCCCACCGCGTTTGGAGTATCGCGGTGAGCGCTTCTTCCCTAGCGGACCACGTTTTCCCCTACGTGGTGATCGCTCCTCTCGTAGACGTGCTAGGAATGGTTTTTCTGCTAACCGTTCTTTTGAGCAGCCAGCCCAACACTGGTATTCTTCCTACTTCACTAACCCCAGTGTTGGACCGTATGCTCACCCTATGTCTTTTTATTGATGTAGGTAAAACGGTTGGAGGACATTTGGTTGGTGGATTCCGGTTGCTCGAGACACATGACCGGAAACGCCAAGTGGTTCTCCAGCCTTAGCCCTGTTACCGGAAAGGAGTACATAACCTTCGGCGACAATAGCAAAGGTAAGGTATTGTCTCGCGGGTCGGTGCGAGTTAATGAGCACTTTGTGTTGCGCGATGTTGCTCTTGTTTCTAACTTGCACTTTAACCTTCTTTCTGTTTCGCAACTTTTTGATGATGACTATGAGATTCGTTTTAAACCGAATCTCAGTCGTATTTTGGATCCTCAGGGCAATCTTGTGTGTTTGATTTCACCCTTTGGAAAAGTCTTTCGTGCGAATTTCTCAGAGTCTTTTGGCACTTCTCGTTGTCTTGTGGCTGGACCTTCCTCCTCCGATCTTTGGAAGTGGCATAGGAGACTTGGACATTTGAGCTTCGACTTGCTTGCAAGGCTTAGTTCACTTGGAATAATTCGAGGATTGCCCAAGTTGCATATGGAGAAGGATCTTGTTTGCCACTCGTGTAGACACGGGAAGATGGTTGCTGCTCCCCACCATCCGGTGACTCAGGTCATGACCAAGCGCCCTGGAGAGCTTTTGCACATGGACCTTGTTGGTCCGGCTCGGGTGAGCTCGGTTGGGGGGAAGTGGTATGTGCTTGTTGTTGTTGATGACTTTTCGAGATATTCGTGGGTCTTCTTTTTAGCTGAGAAGACCGAGACTTTCTCCTTTGCTCGCAATCTGATTTTACGTCTTCAGAACGAGTTCCCTTTGAACTCGATGCGAGCAATTAGGAGTGATAATGGTTCCGAATTCAAGAATTCGGATTTTGAGAAGTTTTGTAACTCTTTGGATTTAGAGCATCAGTTTTCTTCCCCCTACACACCCCCTCAGAATGGTGTTGTAAAGAGGAAGAATCGGACGATGCTCGATGAGCATAGGACTCCTAGGTGATATTGGGCCGAAGCTATGAACACTGCGTGCTATATTTCCAATCGCATTTTTCTGAGAGCGTTCTTGAAAAAGACTTCTTATGAGTTGCGTTTTGGTAGACAACCCAAGGTGAGTTATTTTAGAGTCTTCGGTTGCCATTGTTTTATATTGAAGAAAGGCAACCTGGACAAATTTGAGACTCGTTCTTCTGACGGTGTGTTTTTGGGTTATGGCACTCACACTCGAGCTTATCGTGTACTTAACCTTGACACTAACCGAGTCGTGGAGACATCCGATGTCACCTTCGACGAGACCATGGTTTGTCCTTCTTCTCGTTTTGAGCGTGCAGGTGATCATGAGGTTGGTGGGCCTCTTTTTGATGACGAGGACGAGGGTGCTGAAGGTATGGATGATCCAGCACCCCCTCCACCTGCTGTGCCGCAAAGAGCGGCTTCTACGACGACTCACGACCCTGACGCCTCTTCCTCCTGGGGGCCATGGGATCCGCCACCCCGAGCGGTACCTTTTGTACCCGAGGAGGCACCAGCTGCTGTTGAGGGGGAGGCTACTTCAGCTCGAGAGGCGCCACGACACATTCAGCGCCAGCACCCGCCTCAGCAGATGATCGGCAGTATCGACGAACGGGTTACTCGGTCCAGGTCACAGCACATCTCTCACTTCGCTCATTCTGCTTTTGTTACTAACTTTGAGCCCTGAGATGTTGGACACGCTTTGACGGATCCGGATTGGGTCAATGCCATGCATGAGGAGTTAGAAAACTTTGAGAGAAATCGGGTTTGGGTTCTAGTTCCTCCTCCTCCTAACTGTAATCCTATTGGGACAAAATGGGTTTTCAAAAATAAACAAGGAGTGGATGGCCACATTGTGAGGAACAAAGCGCGTCTTGTGGCCAAGGGTTATAGTCAGAAGGAGGGGATAGACTTTGAGGAGACTTTTGCTCCTGTTGCTCGTTTGGAGGCTATTAGGATACTCTTGGCTTTTGCTGCATCCAAAGGTTTTAAACTCTTTCAAATGGATGTCAAGAGTGCCTTCTTAAACGGCTACATAGAAGAAGAAGTGTATGTTGAGCAACCCCCCGGTTTTGAAAATCCCAAGTTTCCAAACCATGTTTTTAAACTTCACAAAGCTTTATATGGTTTGAAACAAGCCCCTAGAGCCTGGTATGATAGATTGAAAACTTTTTTGCTTGCTAAGGGTTTTAAAATGGGATGTGTAGATAAAACGCTCTTTCTCCTCAAGCAAGGCAAAGACACTCTCTTGGTCCAGATTTACGTGGATGATATCATTTTCGGTGGTTCTTCTCACGCTTTGGTTGCCAAGTTTGCAGATATTATGAGCAGGGAGTTCGAGATGAGCATGATGGGCGAGCTGACATTCTTTCTCGGGTTGCAAATTAAGCAATCCCGAGAGGGGACGTTTGTGCACCAGGGCAAGTACACCAAGGACTTGCTGAAGCGGTTCGATATGGGTGAGGCCAAGCCTCTTCCAACACCCATGTCGACGACGACTGCCCTAGATGCGGATGTGGATGGAGAAGCAGTGGACCAGAAGGAGTACCGAAGCATGATCGGGTCGCTCCTCTACCTGACGGCGACACGCACGGACATCCAGTTCGCGGTGTGTCTGTGTGCGCGCTTTCAGGCGTCGCCACGCACATCTCATCGTCAGGCAGTGAAGCGCATATTCAGGTACCTTCATTTTTCACCTGAGTTCAGGATTTGGTATTCTGCTTCCTCCACCCTCTCCCTTTGCGGTTATTCGGATGCCGATTTTGCTGGTTGCCGTATTGAGCGCAAGTCCACCTCTGGGACTTGCCAGTTTATTGGTTCTTCTCTTGTTTCGTGGTCTTCTCGCAAGCAGTCTAGTGTCGCTCAGTCCACTACAGAGGCTGAATATGTTGCTGCGGCTAGCTGCTGTTCCCAGTTGCTTTGGATGATGGCCACTTTGCGTGATTTTGGTTTGAGCTTTACTCGTGTTCCTTTGCTTTGTGACAGCACGAGTGCCATTAGCGTTGCTAAGAACCCCATGCTTCACTCAAAGACCAAACACATTGATGTGCGCTTTCATTTCTTGCGAGACCACCAGGAGAAGGGTGATATCGACCTTCGCCATGTCGATACTCATCATCAACTGGCTGATATTTTCACCAAGCCTTTAGACGAATCAACCTTTAATAGGTTGAGGGGTGAGCTTGGTGTGTGTTTCCCCTTTTAGATGGGGGAAACATTTTGGATCTTGTATAGTAGACTGACTTTCTTTCATTTGTCTTTCTTTTCTCTTGCATTTTAGCATACGCATTTACATTCTGAGCTTCATGTCTATAATCACTAGAATGTAACTATGCTCTATGTAGTATGCTCCGATGCTTATGTTGATGCTTGTAGCTTATGCTCTTTCTGATCACTAGTACATGTTGTGAGCTGAGCTATTTTTGAAATGGTGAATTTGCTTAATAACTTAAAATCTGAAAATGTTCACCATTGAGATATGCAACTAGCATGTGTAGGATGTGTTGAGTTCACTCGTGCTTTTCATATATGCTAGGTTGCTATGTCTCTAGTTCTAAGTCATTCACTTGCTTGGTCTGTTCATATCTTGCTTAAAATTTGAACCAAGTCTTAGTGAATTTAAAAGATCGAGATGGGACTGCTTGTCAACACATCACGGTATCGAGACAGTTTCTCATTGCACTTTGAGTTAAACTTGAGCCGTGTAGTGTATGACCGAAACCGCAACTTTAAGCTTCTGATTACTTCGGCATAGGCTTCGCTCGGTTGAAAAGTTAGGCAATGACAAGCTTTCAACCTCTCGCAATCACATGCTAATAATTGAACTTGTGAAATTTTCACCTCTGCAACTCCGATATTAATTTGAAATCACAAGTGTATGTTTCATTCCTATGCATGATGATTGAACTTTGCTAGGGGTAGTTCACCTTGTATACATGTTTAGCACTCGTTTGGATTCCTGTTTATACATGTGTAGTGCTATTTTGATGGTGACTCCCTTTTTGGCTAAAAACTGCTCACATGCTCATATGTTCATATTTCGTATGTGTGATCAGTTTGAGCCTTTGCTATTTGAGTGCCTAGTTGAGTCATTGGAGTTCTACTGTTTAGAGCATCTTTGCACTCTTGTGAATATATGCCTGAAGCTACTAACTTGCATCTCTGACTTCATATGCATGTTGGAAGGGGGAGTTTCTTCCCTTGATGCCTTTCTTGATAAGTGCATTTTCAACTAAGGGGGAGAGTTTTTGCAAATCATATACTCCTGGATGTTCAACTAAGGGGAGTTTTCCTAGTTGCTTGCACTTGTCGAGGGGGAGTTTGCTAGTTGTGTTGAGCCTTTGCCTCTATCTTGAGGGACTAGCAAACATTTTCAGGGTTTTTCGATCGATTGGTTCTCTTTTGGTTTGGAGTCATTCCAATTGGTTCAGAGCATGTTTGGCCGAAAGGCATTGGTTTTGAGCTTTCTGTGCTAGTTGTGTTGAGCCTCTGTGCCTCTATCTTGAGGGACTAGCATTTTGCTTCGATTTTCATTTGGCTTCAATTGGTTTTGAGCTCTTTTCTCTGGAGTTTCCAATTGGTATCTGCTAGCGGTGTTGAGCCTGTTCTACCTCTTCTTGAGGGCTAGCTTTGCTTTGCTTGGTTGCGTCGAGCCGTTGCCCATGTCTTTGGGGACCAAGTTGTTTTGCTTCTTCCACTTGACCTTCTTCGGCGTTGCTATGCTTTTGGGTCACTTGGTCGAGTTCTCTCTTCTCCTTCTTCCTTCTTCTTCTTTTCATTATGATTTATGTGAGTAGTTGACAATGCACTCATCAAGGGGGAGATTGCGGATACATGGGTGTATGCCGAGTCTCTGAGTGATGAGTGATTGTCAACGGGTTTGATCGCAGGGTCTTTGGCTTGTGTTGTGCAGGTGCCGAGCACGGAAACAGTGATCGAGGGCGAGGTGAAGGTCAAGTTGAGACGGGTCGTGCCGACGGACCGGGTGCGGTGAAGGATGGGCGTGCCGTGCGGCGGACGTGCCATGCCGATGAACCGAGCGGTGAAGGGCGGACGTGAGGCTTGGACTGAGGGACCAGAGTGCCCGAGGATCAGCTGTGGTGGCTGGCAGCCTGGTACAGTGACAAGTGAAGACTTGCGGGGCACGGTGTTGCTCGGGTCGAGGACCTGGGGACACGTGTCGGTGGACGGGGTGCACGGGCGGTGCATCCCCTCTACGACGCCGGTTTGGTGGTTGAGCCACAGAAAAACCACCGGGTGGACGGTTTCCAGGTTTGGGCCTCAAAACCTGGGGGCTGAGGGTTTCCGAGTTTGGCCACAAAACTCGGGCTGAGGACGGTTTCCAGGTTTGGGCCTCAAAACCTGGGCTCTGAGGGTTTGCTGAGTTTGGCCTCAAAACTCAGGTGCTGATGGGCTGGTTTCCCGGTTTGGGCCTCAAAACCAGGGGATAGGTGGAAAACGCTGGTTTCCCGGTTTGGGCCACAAAATCGGGGGCGCAGAGCGAGGGCGGCATGTGGCGGCAATCGGAAGGTTGCGTGGAAGCAACGCGGACGAGTTGTGCGGGCGTGGCCGTCGGATACACCTACCACCGAGTTGGTCCAGAATAACCCTAGGGTTTAGCTGGTTCGCTCTGTAATTAGAATAGTGAGGGGTAGAGTAGGAATTGTACTTAGACTAGAATTAGGATAAGTAGTCGGGGAGACACCCTCCTCCCCTTATCTCAGTTAGTCATCTCAGTCATTTGCTCTTTCGCCTTAGGCTTTCCTGCTCTTCCCATTCCCTGCTGTAGCTAGCTGAGATCCGCAGAGAGACTTGTCTCTGTGTACTGTTGATTGTGAGGAAGTGAGACTGTAATCTCACGATTGCAGTGCAGATCGATGACTTGATTCGTGCTTTGATTCGTGTTCTTTGCGTTCTTTGTTTCTTCACGATTTTCCCGTCACTCGATCTCTCTCTCCCGTGCGTCTTTGCGAAATCCGTTTGAATCAACTTGTTCGTATTTGAAAGGAGATCATTTCCACCGAAGGAATTCATCTATCTCCCTACGAGCAAGTAGATCAAGTTGATTTCGTTTTCGTGGTGCTTTTTCGGTTCATCCTCCTCCCCTTTTGATTTCCCGGTGATTGACTCAATTTGAGCGGATGATTTCTTGGGGATAGTCTCCTAACTACTCTGTGATCATCCTCTCCAAGTTTGGGAACGTGGGATTTTGATTTGAATCGATTTGGAGAAGATTTGGGAGAAGGGCGAACAAAATCGCCCTCCCTGTGTGACCGCGGACAGTCCGCCACTCAGGGCGCGGACAGTCCGCGAGTCGGGGACGAGCCAGACCAGTGGCACAGTCCTTCGGCTGAGTTGCCTTTTGTTTGAACGGCGGACAGTCCGCAGTTCAAAGCCGCGGACAGTCCGGGAACATCCAGGGACTTTGCAGCGACCTTGCTGTTTGGCGAGTTTTGCCGGCGGACAGTCCGCCACTCGCCCGCGGACAGTCCGGCACTACCGCGGACAGTCCGGGACCGTACCGGCGGACAGTCCGGTATTTGGCTGTTTGCTCCGGTTTAGTGCGTTTGCTCTCCCGGCTTGTTCGCTTGGTTTCCGGACCTCTAGTTTGGCCCTGTAGTTGACCAAGGAACCTCTCTAGGTATCTTTGCTACTTGTTAGCATAGGTATTTAAGAGTTTCTCGATGTAGCCGTCTATCTACGTCCGGGACTTGGTTATTGGGGTTGTGTTCGAGCCGGAACTTTTGGAGTTTGGTTTGCTTCCTCTTGGTGGTGCTCCGCTGTGATCTTAGGGATCATCCACCCTCTTCCAAGGGTCGTGAGCATCACGGTTTCGGTCGCCGTCTCTTGAGGTTGATTTTGGGACATTTGGCCAAAGTTTCTGAGAAGAATTTTTGAGCTCCCATTCACCCCCCCTCTGGTCGCCTTGCTAGTGCTTTCTCGGTCCTTCACTTGAGTTGTTGCACATGGACTTGTTTGGACCAACTACATATGCAAGTATTGGGGGAAACAAGTATGGCTTTGTGATAGTAGATGATTATACAAGATACACATGGGTCTTCTTTCTCGTTGACAAGAGTGAAGTGTTTGGGATATTCAAAACCTTTGTCAAGAGAAGTCAAAATGAATTTGATAGAAAAATCAAGAAAGTGAGAAGTGACAATGGAAGTGAGTTTAGAAACACAAGAGTTGATGAGCTATGTGATGAATTTGGAATCAAACATCAATTCTCGGCCAAGTATACACCTCAATCCAATGGGATAGTTGAAAGGAAGAATAGGACACTCATTGATATGTCAAGATCCATGCTTAGTGAATACAATGTGAGTGATTCCTTTTGGGCCGAAGCAATCAACACGGCATGCTATTATAGCAACCGGCTCTATTGTCACCCTCTATTGAAGAAGACACCATATGAGCTCCTCAATAATAGAAAGCCCAACATTGCTTACTTCCGGGTCTTTGGGTGCAAGTGCTACATATTGAAGAAGGGCACAAGACTTAGCAAGTTTGAGAAGAAATGTGATGAAGGGTTTCTACTTGGTTACTCCACTACAAGCAAGGCATATAGAGTGTGGAACAACATATCAAGAATAGTTGAAGAAGTCCATGATGTTGAGTTTGATGAAACCAATGGTTCACATGAAGAACAAGATAATCTAGATGATGTGAGAGGAACACAATTGGTGGAAGCTATGAAGAACATGGACATTGGTGATATAAGGCCAAAACAAGTGATTGACATCGAAGATGACAAAGATCAAGTGCTCTCTCCTCCAACCATGCATGACAAAAATGTTGCAAGCTCTAGTGGTTCTCAAGATCAACAAGATACTAGTGCAAGTACAAGTGCTCAACCGCAACAAGTGCTCCAACCAACACATATTGCAAGAGATCATCCTTTGGATCAAATTGTTGGTGACATAAGAAGAGGTGTGCAAACAAGATCAAGATTGGCATCCTTTTGTGAACATTACTCATTTGTATCATCTATTGAGCCAACCAAGATTGATGAAACTTTGATGGATGTTGATTGGGTGAATGCAATGCATGAAGAGTTGAACAACTTCACCCGCAATGATGTTTGGCAGTTAGTGGAAAGACCAAAGAAGACAAATATTATTGGTACAAGATGGGTCTTCCGGAACAAGCAAGATGAAGATGGCATTCTTGTAAGGAACAAAGCAAGATTGGTTGCACAAGGATACACTCAAATGGAAGGCATTGACTTTGGACAAACCTATGCACCGATTGCTAGATTGGAAGCCATTAGAATTCTTCTTGCATATGCTTATGCTCACAACATCAAGCTCTATCAAATGGATGTCAAGAGTGCTTTTCTCAATGGATTCATCAATGAGCTAGTGTATGTTGAACAACCTCCCGGATTTGAAGATTTGAAGAAGCCCAACCATGTGTACAAGCTCAAGAAGGCACTATATGGGTTGAAACAAGCACCAAGAGCATGGTATGAAAGATTGAGAGACTTCTTGCTAGCAAAAGGGTTCAAAATTGGGAAAGTTGACACCACTCTCTTCACCAAGAAAATTGGAAGTGACTTGTTTGTATTGCAAATCTATGTGGATGACATCATATTTGGATCAACCAATCAAGACTTTTTTGAAGAGTTTGGAAAGATGATGGCTAAGGAGTTAGAGATGTCTATGATTGGAGAGCTTAGTTACTTCCTTGGGCTACAAATCAAGCAAATGAAGAAAGGCACATTTGTTAGTCAAGGCAAGTACATCAAGGACATGCTCAACAAGTTTGGGTTAGATGAAGCTAAAGCAATAACCACTCCAATGGGCACAAATGGACATTTGGATAGTGACTCTAGTGGTGACATGGTGAATCAAAAGCTATATCGGTCAATGATTGGAAGTTTACTCTATGTGACCGCATCAAGGCCGGATGTCATGTTTAGTGTGTGTATGTGTGCAAGGTTCCAAGCTTCACCAAGAGAAAGTCATTTGAAGGCAACCAAAAGAATATTGAGATATTTGAAGCACACTCCTAATGTTGGACTATGGTATCCCAAGGGCTCTCAATTTGAATTGATTGGATACTCGGATTCCGATTATGCGGGATGCAAGGTGGATAGGAAGAGCACATCGGGCACTCATCAATTGCTTGGAAGATCACTTGTTTCATGGTCATCAAAGAAGCAAAATAGTATTGCACTCTCTACCGCCGAAGCCGAATACATATCCGCAGATAGTTGTTGTGCACAATTGCTATGGATGAAAGCAACATTGCAAGATTATGGGATCAAGTTTGGACAAGTCTCATTGCTATGTGATAATGAGAGCGCCGTCAAAATAGCCACCAACCCGGTACAACATTCAAGAACAAAGCACATTGACATAAGGCATCACTTCATTAGAGATCATCAAGCAAAGAAAGACATATCTATTGAGAATGTGGGCACCGATGATCAACTTGCCGATATCTTCACCAAGCCACTAGATGAAAGAAGGTTTTGCAAGCTAAGGAATGAATTGAATATCCTAGACTTCTCCAACATGAGTTTAATGCACCCCACTTATGACATGCCTCTCCTCCAAGAAAGCAAAGGTGAAATTGTTTGACATGTGCATTCATTCTTATTAGGTTGTGATCTAGTTCATATAGCCATCACATTGCTTATTTAGGCTCATTCATGGTAAATCAAATAAATTTGAAGTATATATGGTACCGCTATTGCTTCTATGTTTGACTTGATCTAGTGGTAGCATATAACTCGTTTGTGAGCTTGTAACTCTAGTGTTTGGTCTATTAAGTGAGCAATGGGTGTTTAACCAACGTGAGTAAGATAACCATTGTAAGATGTGTGAAGAAGCTTACTCTAGAGCAAACTGTGTTAAATATTCTATGCTCATGAGCTAGATTAAGCCATAACTTGACTTAGTTTGATCCCCACATATAAAGATTGCCTCCTTTCATGAAAACTTGCCCCACTTTTATGATAATTGTTGACAACGGGGGAGAAAATGATGACAAAGATATGAGGGAATATAAAAAGAGACATGCTAAGTAAACCTTCAAGTGCTTCAAGTAGGATCGGAACATACAAATAGGGGGAGCAAGCTCATAAACATGTATGTTGCATTTGAAATGTGCATATTCATATGATTAATTGCATTGCATAAGCTATTTATTTTATATTCATGCTTATGTGGTAAATGCTAGTGTTAGAACATGATTGATGATATGACTCACTAGCATGGATAGGATGATAACTAGACATACTTGTATTTTAGTATTTTCAAGTGGTTCAAGAGCCTTATTATTATGTTGATCTCACGGGGTTCTTGAGTTTTGATGTATGTCTAGTGACAAATGATGCTAAGGATGGTTTAACATGTGCACTCCGATTGGTATCACGCTTCAAGGGTCCATTCTTATACCTTAGCATCATCATTGGTAGTATTGCTCATCCACATTTCATATCCATACATATGTGCAAATTTTAGAACCAAACTCTGCGGATACATGGGTGTATGCCGAGTCTCTGAGTGATGAGTGATTGTCAACTAGGATAATGCGCATGTTCTTTGGCTTGTGTTGTGCAGGTGTCGAGCACGGATACAGTGATCAGAGGCAAGGTGAAGGTCAAGTAGAGATGTGCCGTGCCGATGGACCAAGAGTGGCGAAGGGCGGACGTGAGGCTTGGACTGAGGGACCGTTGGCCCGAGGATCAGCTGTGGTGGCTGGCAGCCTGGGACAGCAACGAGCGAAGACTTGCGGGCACGGTGTTGCTTGGGTCGAGGACTTGGGGACACGTGTCGGTGGACGGGCTGCACGGGCGGTGCATTCCCTCTACAGTTTCGGTTTGGTGGTAGAGCCAAAGAAAAACCATCGAGTGGTCGTTTCCAGGTTTGGGCCTCAAAACCTGGGCGCTGATGGTTTTCGAGTTTGGGCCACAAAACTCGGGCTGAGGATGGTTTCCAGGTTTGGGCCTCAAAACCTGGGTGCTGCGGGTTTGCTGAGTTGGTGCCACAAAACTCAGGCTACGGTCGGCTGGTTTCCCGGTTTGGGCCTCAAAATCGGGGGTTGGTCGTGAAGGCTGGTTTCCCGGTTTGGGCCTCAAAACCGGGGGCGAAGTCCGTGAAAAGGACGCAGAGCGGTGGCGGCAAGTGGCGGCAATCGGTGAGGTTGCATCGAGGCAACGCTACCTATTGTGCGGGCGTGGCCGTCGGATCACCACCTACCATGAGTTGGTCCAGAATAACCTTAGGGTTTAGCTGGTTCGCTCTGTAAGTAGTTAGGGGTAGAGTGGGAATTAGGAATAGTTAGAATTAGGATAAGTAGGGGGAGACACCCACCTCCCCATCTATCTCAGTCATTTGCTCTTTGCTTCTAGGGTTTCCTGCTCTCCCAATCCCCTGCTGTAGCTAGCTGAGATCCGCAGAGAACCATACCTCTGTGTACTAGAGATTTTGAGGAAGTGAGGTCGTAACCTCACTGTTGTAGCGTGTGGTAGCCACACGGTTGCAGATCGATGTGTTGATTCGTGTTTTGGTTCGTGTTCTTCGCGTTCTTCATTTCTTCGTGATTTTCCCGTCACTCGATCTCCCTCTCTAGTGCGTCTTTGCGAAATCCGTTTGAATCAACTTGTTCTTTATAGTGAGGAGATCATTTCTACCAAAGGAATTCATCTAGCTCCTCACGAACAAGTAGATCGGGTTGATTTCGTTTTCGTGGCGCTTTTTCATTCTTGATCTTCCCCTTACGATTTCCCGGTGATTGAATCGATTTGAGCGGATGATGGATAGTCTCCTAACTACCCCGTGATCATCTTCTCCAAGTTTGGGAACGTGGGATTTTGATTTAGATCGAATTTGGAGAGAGTTGGGGAGAAGGCGACTGAAATCACCCTCTCTGCACGTTCGCGGACAGTCCGTCGTTTTGACCGACGGACAGTCCACGCATCGGGACTCAGCCGAGCAGTGGCTGTTTGTCTCGTTGAACAGTGCCAAAGTTTGACCGGCGGACAGTCCACCGTTGGTTTTTACGGACAGTCCGCGAACTGTCAAGGGGACTTCAGCAGCAGTGCGGTTTTGCTCTTTTGGCCGGCAGACAGTCCGCGACCTGAGCCCGGACAGTTCGCCACTGGGCAGACAGTCCGTGACCGTACCGGCGGACAGTCCAGGATCCTGCTATAGCCTCCGGTTTAGTGCGTTTGCTCTCCCGACTTGTTCGCTTGGTTTCCGGACTTCCCGTTTGGCTCTAGAGTTGATCAAGGAACCTCTCTAGGTATCTTTGCTACTTGTTAGCATAGGTATTTAGGAGTTTCTCGACGTAGTCGTCTATCTATGTTCGGGACTTGGTTTTTGAGGGTCAAACTTGTTTCGGTGCTTTTGACGTTTGGTTCGCTATCGCTTTGTGGTGCCTCGCTGTGATCCTAGGGATCATCCACCCCCTTCCAAGGGTCGTGGGCATCACGGTTTCGGTTGAAGTTTTCCGGGGTTGATTTTGGGACATTTGGCCAAAGTTTTGAGAGAAATTTTTGTAGCTCCCATTCACCCCCTCTCTGGTCGCCTTGCTAGTGCTTTCTCGGTCCTTCGATTGGTATCGGAGCGGGTTAAGGATCTTCCACCTTAGTCGGTTTCAGATCCACAGAAGGCGACATGGATCGCGGTGTGGGCAAACCGCCGTTCTTTGATGGGACGAACTATGCGTATTGGAAGATATGCATGTCGGCCTATCTCCAGAGCATGGGCTCTTCTGTTTGGGAAATTTGCAACAGGGCGGATTACGTTGTCTTGGCTGCTCGTGTCACTCAGCTTCAGATAGATGAGCACGAAGCCAATAGTCGAGCACGTAACGCTCTGTTCTCCTGTCTTAGTATGTCCGAGTTTGATCGCGTTTCTCACCTCCCCAGGGCTCGCGAGATTTGGGCGACCCTCATGCGCTTCCATGAGGGAACCACTCAAGTCAAATCCCGTCTCTACAAGTCGCACAAGCGGGAGTATGAGAACTTTTGACATATGCCTGGTGAGAGCATAGAGAGTTTATTCGCTCGCTTTCAGGTTATTGTCAACAAGATGAGAGCGAACAAGGAGTTGTTGCCTTTCGACGATCATGAGAGGGCTTTGAAGCTTTTGCATACTCTCGATCAGTCGGTGTGGGACTCAAAGGTCCAGGCGATCATCGAATCGTCTAACTATGAGACCCTCACTTGCGATGAGCTCTTTAGTAAGCTCAAGTCTAGTGAGATTGACGCCATGTCGAGGGCTTCTTATGAAAATCCTTCTGGCCCAACTATGGGCTTTGGTTTCTGGCTCTTCTGCTAACCCCTCTGGAGGACTTGCACTTTCTTCTCTCTTTTCTATCACAGAGGACCAGCTAGAGTCTTAGGGGGATGACGAGTTGGCTTTGCTTGCGAACCATTTCTCGCGGTTCCACAACAACCGCATGAACCGTTGCCGCGGAGGAGGACGCTCAGGATGCTATGAGTGCGGCGACCCCGACCACTTCATCGCCATCTGTCCCAAGAAGCACTCATCTGGGAAGGGCGATCATGGGCACAAGTACGACTCTGGCAAGCGCAAGGAGAAGTACGTCCCCGCGAAGCACAAGTGGAAGGGCGGCTTCAACAAGGAGTACATCAAGACCAAGTACTTGGAGAAGGCCCAGGCAGAGCAGCGTGCGTTCTTCGCCATGCTCAGCGACGTCGACTGCGGATACATGGGTGTATGCTGAGTCTCGAGTGATGAGTGATTGTCAACGGGTTTGATCGCATGTTCTTTGGCTTGTGTTGTGCAGGTGTCGAGCACGGATACAGTGATCAGAGGCAAGGTGAAGGTCAAGTAGAGACGTGCCGTGCCGAGGGACTGAGAGTGGCGAAGGGCGGACGTGAGGCTTGGACTGAGGGACCGGTGGCCCGAGGATCAGCTGTGGTGGCTGGCAGCCTGGGATAGCGACGAGAGGAGACTTGCGGGCACGGTGTTGCCTGGGTCGAGGACCTGGGGACACGTGTCGGTGGACGGGGTGCACGGGCGGTGCATCCCTTCTACAGGTTTGGTTTGGTGGTAGAGCCAGAGAAAAACCATCGGGTGGACGGTTTCTAGGTTTCGGCCACAAAACCTGGGCGTGTTGCGGGTTTCCGAGTTTGGGCCACAAAACTCGGGCTGAGGACGGTTTCCAGGTTTGGGCCTCAAAACCTGGGCGCTGGTGGGTTTCCTGGTTTCGGCCTCAAAACTAGGGGATGGACTTGGAGGCTGGTTTCCCGATATGGGCCTCAAAACCGGGGGTGGACGTGAAGGCCTGGTTTCCCGGTTTCGGCCACAAAACCGGGGGCGAGGTCCGTGAACAGGACGCAGAGCGGTGGCGGCACGTGGCGGCAATTGGTGAGGTTGCGTCGAGGCAACGCTACCAGTTGTGCGGGCGTGGCCGTCGGATCCACCTACCATCGAGTTGGTCCAGAATTACCCTAGGGTTTAGCTGGTTCGCTCTGTAAGTAGTTAGCGGTAGAGTGGGAATTAGGAATAGTTAGAATTAGGATAAGTAGGGGGAGACACCCACCTCCCCATCGATCTCAGTCATTTTGCTCTTTGCTTCAAGGGTTTCCTGCTCTCCCAATCCCCTGCTGTAGCTTGCTGACATCCGCAGAGAACCATACCTCTGTGTACTGGAGATTTTGAGGAAGTGAGGTCGTAACCTCACTGTTGTAGCGTGTGGTAGCCACACGGTTGCAGATCGATGAGTTGATTCACGTTTTGGTTCGTGTTCTTCGCATTCTTTGTTTCTCCGTGATTTTCCCGTCACTCGATCTCCCTCTCTAGTGCGTCTTTGCGAAATCCGTTTGAATCAACTTGTTCTTTGAAGTGAGGAGGTCATTTCGACCAAAGGAATTCATCTAACTCCTCACGAACAAGTAGATCGGGTTGATTTCGTTTTCGTGGCGCTTTTTTGATTCATTCTCCTCCCCTTTTGATTTCCCGATGTTTGAGTTGATTTGAGCGGATGATTTCTTGGGGATAGTCTCCTAACTACCTCGTGA
This sequence comes from Coix lacryma-jobi var. lacryma-jobi, assembly GCA_009763385.1. Taxonomy (NCBI): domain Eukaryota; kingdom Viridiplantae; phylum Streptophyta; class Magnoliopsida; order Poales; family Poaceae; genus Coix; species Coix lacryma-jobi. Next base: position 69,758,497 of record CM019823.1, read on the forward strand.
TCATTTTCTTCAAGTTTGGGAACGTGGGATTGAGTTTTGGTTCGGATTTGAGAGGATTCGTGAGAGGGGCGATCAAAATCGCCCTCTCTATTCATCCACGGACAGTCCGCCACCAGGGGCACGGACAGTCCAGGGGTCGGGCTCCAGCCTGTTCAGTGGCTGCGCGGCTCGAGAGTTTTGGTCCGGAGTGACCTGCGGACAGTCCGCCGGTCTAACTCGCGGACAGTCCAAGAGCCGACTAGGGAACCTTCAGCAATGTTGCTGTTTGGTCCATTCAGCCGGCGGACAGTCCGCCACCAAGTTGTGGACAGTCCGTAGTAGGGGCGGACAGTCCGGGACCCCAGGTCCGCAGAATCGCTTGAAGCTTCCGGTCTTGTGCGTTTGCTCTCCCGGCTTCCTCGCTTGGTTTTCGGACTTCTCGTTTGGCCTTGTAGTTGACAAAGGAACCTCTCTAGGTATCTTTGCTACTTGTTAGCATCGGTATTTGGGGATTTCTTGACATAGCTATCTATCTACGTTCGAGACTTGTTTTTTTGAGGGTTGAACTTGAGCCGGTACCTTAGGCGTTTGGTTCGCTATCGCTTTGTGGTGCCTCGCTGTGATCCTAGGGATCATCCACCCTCTTCCAAGGGTCGTGGGCATCACGGTTTCTATCGAAGCTTTCGGGGGTTGATTTTGGGGACAATAGGCCAAAGTTTTGAGAGAAATTTTTGAGCTCCCATTCAACCCCCCCCCCTCTGGTCGCCTTGCTATTGCATTCTCGGTCCTTCAATTGGTATCGGAGCGGGTTAAGGATCTTTCACCTTAGCCGGTTCCAGATCCACAGAAGGCGACATGGATCGCGGCGTGGGCAAACCGCCGTTCTTTGATGGGACGAACTATGCGTATTGGAAGATACGCATGTCAGCCTATCTCCAGAGCATGGGCTCTTCTATTTGGGAGATTTGCAACAGGGATGATTACGTTGTCTTGGCTGCTCCTGTTACTCAGCTTCAGATGGATGAGCACGATGCCAATAGCCGAGCGTGTAACGCTCTCTTCTCCTGTTTGAGCATATCCGAGTTTGATCGCGTTTCTCACCTCCCCACGGCTCGTGAGATTTGGGCGACCCTCATGCGCTTCCATGAGGGAACCTCTCAAGTCAAATCTCGCCTCTACGAGTCGCACAAGCGGGAGTACAAGAACTTTCGACACATGCCTGGCGAGAGCATAGAGAGTTTATTCGCTTGCTTTCAGGTTATTGTCAACAAGATGAGAGCAAACAAGGAGCTGTTGCCTTTCGACGATCATGAGAGGGCTTTGAAGCTTTTGCACACTCTTGATCGGTCAGTGTGGGACTCAAAGGTACAGGCGATCATCGAATCGTCTAACTATGAGACCCTCACTTGCGACGAGCTCTTTAGTAAGCTCAAGTCTAGTGAGATTGACGCCATGTCGAGGGCTTCTTATGAAAATCCTTCTGGCCCGACTATGGCTTTGGTTTCTGGCTCTTCTGCTAACCCCTCTAGAGGATTTGCACTTTGGTTTCTGGCTCGACTATGGCTTTGGTTTCTGGCTCTTCTGCTAACCCCTCTAGAGGATTTGCACTTTCTTCACTCTTCTCTATCACAGAGGACCAGCTGGAGTCTTTGGGGTATGACGAGTTGGCGATGCTCGCCAACCGGTTCTCGCGGTTCCACAACAACCGCATGAACCGTCGCCGTGGAGGAGGACGCTCGGGATGCTTTGAGTGCGGCGACCCCGACCACTTCATCGCCAACTGTCCCAAGAAGAAGAACACATCTGGGAAGGGCGATCATGGGCACAATTACGACTTCGGCAAGCGCAAGGAGAAGTACGTCCCCGCGAGGCACAAACGGAGGGGCGACTTCGACAAGGAGTACATCAAGAAGAAGTACTTGGAGAAGGCCCAGGCTGAGCAGCATGCGTTCTTCGCCACGCTCAGCGACGTCGACGGCTCGGATGACGACTCCGCTTGCTCAAGCGATGACGAGTCCGAGAAGAAGAAGAGGATCGAGGACAAGCTCAACGGCCTCTGCTTCTTCACCGATGACGAGGGTCTCTGCACCATGGCCCTCGGCAAAGAGGTCGACGGCGAGCTGGAGGACACCCCTCGGAACGACGACGACGACGACGACACCTCTCAGGTATCTCTCACCCATGACGAGCTTTCTGCTGAGGTCGAGAAGCTTACTGCCGCCTTGCTTAGTCAGGACAAGTTGCTTAGGCGTGCTGCTAGAGAGCGCAAGGAGTTTAGGCAGAAGTGGGAGGACATGGTGAGGGAGCTTGAGTTTGCTAAGTCCACCGTGGTCGTTTCTGAGGAGGTGGAGTGTGAGATGTGCACCAAGCACATGACTGACCTTCTCACTTTGAGAGGTAAGTATGCTGCGTTGGTAGGAGAGGTGGATGAGCTGAAGGCTAGACCCTCGTTGTTGGGTGCGTGCAAGACTTGTCCTGTCTTGCAATCCGAGTTGGCAGAGAAGAATGCCAAGATTGTGTCTCTTGAGAAGGTCAGCTCGGGTAGCATTTGTGTGTCTAGGTGCACTTTGTGTGAGGGTTTGGAGATGGAGATCGCAAATGTGAAGCATGACAAGATGCAAACCGAGGAAGAAAAACACATACCTTCGGACCATCTTGTCATGGGTGTCTACGGATACATGGGTGTATGCCGAGTCTCGAGTGATGAGTGATTGTCAACATGTTTGAGCGCATGTTCTTTGGCTTGTGTTGTGCAGGTGTTGAGCACGGATACAGTGATCAGAGGCAAGGTGAAGGTCAAGTAGAGACGTGCCGTGCTGAGGGACCGAGAGTGGCGAAGGGCGGACGTGAGGCTTGGACTGAGGGACCGGTGGCCCGAGGATCAGCTGTGGTGGCTGACAGGTTGGGACAGCGACGAGCAAAGACTTGCGGTCATGTGTTGCCTGAGTCATGGACTTGGGGACACGTGTCGGTGGACGGGGTGCACGGGTGGTGCATCCCTTCTACAGCATCGGTTTGGTGGTAGAGCCAGAGAAAAACCATCGGTTGGACGGTTTCCATGTTTGGGCCTCAAAACCTGGGCGCGGATGGTTTCCGAGTTTGGCCACAAAACTCGGGCTGAGGACGGTTTCCAGGTTTGGGCCTCAAAACCTGGGTGCTGCGGGTTTGCTGAGTTTGGGCCACAAAACTTAGGCTACGGTCGGCTGGTTTCCCGGTTTGGGCCTCAAAACCGGGGGTTGGCTGTGAAGGCTGGTTTCCCGGTTTGGGCCACAAAACCGAGGGTGCGATGTTTGGGAAAAGGACAAGCAGAGCGGTGGTGGCACGTGGCGGCAATTGGGAGGTTGCGTCGTGGCAACGCTACGAGTTGTGCGGGCGTGGCCGTCAGATCACCACCTACCACGACTTGGTCCAGAATAACCTTAGGGTTTAGCTGGTTCGCTCTATAAGTAGTTAGGGGTAGAGTGGGAATTAGGAATAGTTAGAATTAGGATAAGTAGGGGGAGACACCCACCTCCCCATCTATCTCAGTCGTTTTGCTCTTTGCACTTAGGGTTTCCTGCTCTCCCAATCCCCTGCTGTAGCTAGCTGAGATCCGCAGAGAACCATACCTCTGTGTACTGGAGATTTTGAGGAAGTGAGGTCGTATCCTCACTGTTGTAGCGTGTGGTAGCCACACGGTTGCAGATCGATGTGTTGATTCGCGTTTTGGTTCGCATTCTTTGTTACTTTGCGATTTTCCCGTCACTTGATCTCCCTCTCTACTGCGTCTTTGCGAAATCCATTTGAATCAACTTGTTCTTTATAGTGAGGAGGTAATTTCAACCAAAGGAATTAATCTAACTCCTCACAAACATGTAGATCGGGTTGATTTCGTTTTTGTGGCGCTTTTTTGGTTCATACACCTTCCCCTTCGATTTCCCGTTGATTGAGTTGATTTGAGCGGATGATTTCTTGGGGATAGTCTCCTAACTACCTCGTGATCATCCTCTCCAAGTTTGGGTTCAAGGGATTTCGGTTTGAATCGATTTGGGAGTGATTTGGGTGAAGGGCGATCAAAATCGCCCTCACTGGACAGCCGCGGACAGTCCGCCACCTGACCGGCAGACAGTCCGGGCGTCGGGGAACAGCCGGACCAGTGGCTGTGTTCTTCGGCTGATTTGGCTTTGTGTTGACCGGCGGATAGTCCGCAGTTCAAAGCCGCGGACAGTCCGGGAACTGTCCAGGGGACTTCAGCAGCTTTGCGGTTTGGCGAAGTTTTGCCGGCGGACAGTCCGCCACTCGCTCGCAGACAGTCCGGCAGTACCGCGGACAGTCCGGGACCCCAGGGCTGGACAGTCCGGGATCTGCCTGAATGTTGCGTTTTGGTGCGTTTGCTCTCCCGGCTTCCTCGCTTGGTTTTCGGACATCTCGTTTGGCCTTGTAGTTGACCAAGGAACCTCTCTAGGTATCTTTGCTACTTGTTAGCATCGGTATTTGGAGATTTCTCGACGTAGCCGTCTATCTACGTTCGGGACTTGGTTTTTGAGGGTCGAACTTGATCCGTTGCTTTTGTCATTTGGTTTGCTATCACAATGTGGTGCCTCGCTGTGATCCTAGGGATCATCCACCCTCTTCCAAGGGTCGTGGGCATCACGTTCTCGGTCGTAGCTTTTGGGGATTGATTTTGGGACAATCGGCCAAAGTTTCGAAAGAAATATTTAGGCTCCCATTCAAACCCCCCCCCCCTCTGGTCGCCTTGCTAGTGCATTCTCGGTCCTTCAATTGGTATCAGAGCGGGTTAAGGATCTTCCACCTTAGCCGGTTCCAGATCCATAGAAGGCGACATGGATCGCGGCGTGGGCAAACCGTCGTTCTTTGATGGGACGAACTATGCGTATTGGAAGATACGCATGTCGGCCCATCTCAAGAGCATGGGCTCTTCTGTTTGGGAGATTTGCAACAAGGCCGATTACGTTGTCTTGGCTGCTCGTGTCACTCAGCTTCAGATCGATGAGCACGAAGCAAATAGGCGAGCTCGTAACGCTCTTTTCTCCTGTTTGAGCATGTCCGAGTTTGATCGCGTTTCTCACCTCCCCACGGCTCGGGGGATTTGGGCGACCCTCATGCGCTTTCATGAGGGAACCACTCAAGTGAAATCCCGTCTCTACGAGTCGCACAAGCGGGAGTATGAGAACTTTCGACATATGCCTGGCGAGAGCATAGAGAGTTTATTCGCTCGCTTTCAGGTCATTGTCAACAAGATGAGAGCGAACAAGGAGTTGTTGCCTTTCGACGATCATGAGAGAGCTTTGAAGCTTTTGCATACTCTCGATCGGTCGGTGTGGGATTCAAAGGTCCAGGCGATCATCGAATCATCTAACTATGAGACCCTCACTTGTGATGAGCTCTTTAGTAAGCTCAAGTCTAGTGAGATTGACGCCATGTCGAGGGCTTCTTATGAAAATCCTTCTGGCCTGACTATGGCTTTGGTTTCTGGCTCTTCTGCTAACCCCTCTGGAGGATTTGCACTTTCTTCTCTCCTTTCTGTCACAGAGGACCAGCTGGAGTCTTTGGGGGATGACGAGTTGGCTTTGCTTGCCAACCGGTTCTCGCGGTTCCACAACAACCGCATGAACCGTCGCCGCGGAGGAGGACGCTCAGGATGCTATGAGTGCGGCCACCCCGATCACTTCATCGCCAACTGTCCCAAGAAGAAGCACTCATTTGGGAAGGGCGATCATGAGCACAAGTACGACTCTGGCAAGTGCAAGGAGAAGTACGTCCCCGCGAAGCACAAGCGGAAGGGCGGCTTCAACAAGGAGTACATCAAGACCAAGTACTTGGAGAAGGCCCAGGCTGAGCAGCGTGCGTTCTTCGCCACGCTCAGCGACGTCGACGACTCGGATGACGACTCCTCTTCTTCAAGCGACGACGAGTCCGAGAAGAAGAAGAGGATCGAGGACAAGCTCAACGGCCTCTGCTTCTTCACCAACGACGAGGGCCTCTGCACCCTGGCCCTCGGCAAGGAGTTCGACGGCGAGCTGGAGGAGACCCCTTGGAACGACGACGACGACGACGACACCTCCCAGGTATCTCTGACCCCCGATGAGCTTTCTGCTGAGGTCGAGAAACTTACTGCCGCTCTTCCTAGTCAAGACAAGTTGCTTAGGCATGCCGCTAGAGAGCGCAAGGAGTTTAGGCAGAAGTGGGAGGATACGGTGAAGGAACTTGAGTCTGTCAAGTCCACCGTAGTTGTCACTGAGGAGGAGGAGTGTGAGATGTGCACCACGCACATGACTGACCTTCTCACTTTGAGAGGTAAGTATGTGGCGTTGGTAGGAGAGGTGGATGAGCTGAAGGCTAGACCCTCGCTGTTGGGTGCGTGCAAGACTTGTCCTGTCTTGCAATCTGAGTTGGCAGAGAAGAATGCCAAGATTGTGTCTCTTGAAGAGGCCAACTCAGGTAGCACATGTGTGGCTAGGTGTGTTCTTTGTGAGGGTTTGGAGATGGAGATCACAAACATAAAGCATGACAAGATGCAAACAGAGGAAGAAAACACATACCTTCAGACCATCTTGTCATGGGTGTCTAGCGGTGAGCCACAGCTTGGGATGATGATCTCCCAATTCAAGCGAGTTGCTAGAGGTCCTGGTGTAGGTTTTGCTCCGGGTGTTGATGGTTCATCTTTTGAGAAGATTGGAGAGTCGAGTGGTCTCAACCCATGTGAGAAGCCCAACTCCACCACTACTCCCAAGCTTACCAAGATTCCACCCAAAGAGCCACTCAAGCCTAACACCAAGGATGGGGTCTTTGTTGAGCCTCTGAGAGCTCCACCCAAGAAACAATCATGGGCTCCCAAACCAAACCACCTCAAGAACAAGCTTGACACCATGCCACCCATCCAGGAGGAGCTTATGCCACAGAAGGGCAAAGTGATCCACACCCACTACCGTGAGTACCAACAACCCCCTTTGAGAGCAGTGAGGTACCATTATGAGCACTGTGGGAGAGATGGACACTTGAGTGAGTTCTGCTTTCGGCGCAAGAGAGAGGTGCGTTGTGCAAGGGAGATGAACAACCCGGACATGTACCATCCTTTCCGTGTTGTACATGTGCCGAATATTTAGAGGAGAGCTCCGGGGAGAGCTGCTAGGCCTAGAGGTCCAAAACATCAAGTTCCTAGGCCTAGGCCACGTAGAGAGCGTGCCCGGCGGGAGCCTGCAGTTGCAGCTTATGGACCCCATGGCGGTGGCTTTGTAGTTGAGCATTTTCCTCCACCGCGTTTTGAGTATCGCGATGGACGCTCCTTCCTTAGCGGACCACGTTTTCCTAAACGTGGTGATCGCTCTTCTCGTAGGCGTGCTAGGAATGGTTTTTCTGCTAACCGTTCTTTTGAGCAGCCGGCCCAACACTGGTATTCTCCATACTTCACTAACCCAACTGTTGGCCCGTATGCTCACCCTATGTCTTTTTATTGATGTAGGTAAAACGATTGGAGAACATTTGGTTGGTGGATTCCGGGTGTTCGAGGCACATGACCGGAAACGCCAAGTGGTTCTCCAGTCTTAGTCCAGTTGCCAGAAAGGAGTTTATTACCTTCGGCGACAATAGCAAAGGTAAAGTTTTGTCTCGTGGGTCGGTGCGAGTTAATGAACACTTTGTGTTGCGTGATGTTGCTCTTGTTTCTAACTTGCATTTTAACCTTCTTTCTGTTTCGCAACTCTTTGATGATGACTATGAGATTCATTTTAAGCCGAATCTTAGTTGTATTTTGGATCCTCAGGGCAATCTTGTTTGTGTGATTTCGCCCTTTGGAAAAGTCTTTCGTGCGAATTTCTCGGAGTCATTTGGAATTTCTCGTTGTCTTTTGGCTGGACCTTCCTCCTCTGATCTTTGGAAGTGGCATAGGAGACTTGGACATTAGAGCTTCGACTTGCTTGCAAGGCTTAGTTCACTTGGCCTAACCCGAGGATTGCCCAAGTTATCCATGGAGAAGGATCTTGTTTGCCATTCTTGTAGACATGGGAAAATGGTTGCCGCTCCCCACCATCCAGTGAATCAGGTCATGACCAAGCACCCTGGAGAGCTTTTACATATGGACCCTGTTGGTCCGGCTCGGGTGAGCTCGGTTAAGGGGAAGTGGTATGTGCTTGTCGTTGTTGATGACTTTTCGAGATATTCGTGGGTCTTCTTTTTAGCTGAGAAGACCGAGACCTTCTCTTTTGCTCGCAATCTGATTTTGCGTCTTCAGAACGAGTTCCCTTTGAACTCGATGCGAGCTATTAGGAGTGATAATGGTTCTGAATTCAAGAATTCAGATTTTGAGAAGTTTTGTAACTCTTTGGGTTTAGAGCATTAGTTTTCTTCTCCCTACACACCGCCCCAAAATGGTGTAGTATAGAGGAAGAATCGGACCCTTGTAGAGATGGCCAGGACGATGCTCGATGAGCATAGGACTCCTAGGCGATATTAGGCCGAAGCTATGAGCACAGCATGCTACATCTCCAATCGCATTTTTCTCCGAGCTTTCTTGAAAAAGATTTTTTATGAGTTGCGTTTTGGAAAACTGCCCAAGGTGAGTTATTTTAGAGTTTTTGGTTGCCATTGTTTTATACTCAAAAAGGGCAACTTGGACAAGTTTGAGTCTCGTTCTTCTGACGGTGTGTTTTTGGGTTATGGCACTCATACTCGAGCTTATCGTGTACTTAACCTTGACACTAACCGAGTCATGGAGACATCCGATGTCACCTTCGACGAGACCATGGTCTGTCCTTCTTCTCGTTTTGAGCGTGTAGGTGATCATGAGGTTGGTGAGCCTCTCTTTGATGACGAGGATGAGGGTGCTGAAGGTATGGATGATCCAGCACCCCCTCCACCTGCTGTGCCGCAAGGAGCGGCTTCTACGACGACTCACGGCCCCGACACGTCTTCTTCCTGGGGGCGTGGGGTCCGCCACCCCGAGCGGTACCTTTTGTACCCTGGGAGGCACCAGCTGCTGTTGAGGGGGAGATCACTTCTGCTCGGGAGGCGCCACGACACATCCAGCGCCAACACCCCCCTCAGCAGATGATCGGCAGCATTGACGAACGTGTCACTCGGTCCAGGTCTCAAATCTCTCACTTTGCTCATTCTGCTTTTGTTGCTCATTTTGAGCCCTGAGATGTTGTACACGCTTTGACGGATCCGGATTGGGTCAATGCCATGCATGAGGAGTTATAGAACTTTGAGTGAAATCGGGTTTGGGTTTTAGTTCCACCTCCTCCAGACTGTAAGCCTATTGGGACAAAATGGGTTTTCAAAAACAAGCAAGGAGAGGATGGCCACGTTATTAGAAACAAGGCCAGGCTTGTAGCGAAGGGCTATAGTCAGAAGGAGGGGATAGACTATGAGGAGACTTTTGCTAATGTAGCTCGTTTGGAGGCTATTAGGGTACTCTTGGCTTTTGCAACGTCCAAAGGTTTCAAACTTTTTCAAATGGATGTCAAGAGTGCCTTCTTAAACGGCTACATAGAAGAAGAGGTTTATGTTGAACAACCCCCCGGTTTTGAAAATCCCAAGTTTCCAAACCATGTTTTCAAACTCCACAAAGCTTTATATGGTTTGAAACAAGCCCCAAGAGCCTGGTATGATAGGTTGAAAACCTTTTTGCTTGCTAAGGGTTTTAAAATGGGATGTGTGGATAAAACGTTGTTTCTCCTCAAGCAAGGCAAAGACACTCTCTTGGTCCAGATTTACGTGGATGATATCATTTTCGGTGGTTCTTCTCACGCTTTGGTTGCCAAGTTTGCAGATACTATGAGCAGGGAGATCGAGATGAGTATGATGGGCGAGCTGACTTTCTTTCTCGGATTGCAAATTAAGCAATCCCGAGAAGGGACGTTTGTGCACCAGGGCAAGTATACCAAGGACTTGCTGAAGAGGTTCGATATGGGTGAGGCCAAGCCTCTTCCAACACCCATGTCGACCACGACGGCCCTGGATGTGGAAAAGGATGGAGAAGCTGTGGACCAGAAGGATTACCGAAGCATGATCGGGTCGCTGCTCTACCTAACGGCGACACGCCCGGACATCCAGTTCGTGGTGTGTCTGTGTGCGCGCTTTCAGGCGTCGCCGCGCACTTCTCACCATCAGGCGGTTAAGCGCATTTTCAGGTACCTTCGTTTCACACCTGAGTTTGGGATTTGGTATTCAGCTTCCTCCACCCTCTCCCTTTGCGGTTATTCCGATGCTGATTTTGCTAGTTGTCGCATTGAGCGCAAGTCCACTTCTGGGACTTGCCAATTTATTGGTTCTTCTCTTGTATCGTGGTCTTCTCGCAAGCAGTCTAGTGCCGCCCAGTCTACCACGGAGGCTGAGTATGTTGCTGCGGCTAGCTACTGTTCCCAGTTGCTGTGGATGATGGCCACGTTGCGTGATTTTGGTTTGAGTTTCTCTCGTGTTCCTTTGCTTTGTGACAGCACGAGTGCGATTAGCGTTGCTAAGAACCCCGTGCTTCACTCGAAGACCAAACACATTGATGTGCGTTTTCACTTTTTGCGAGACCACTATGAGAAGGGTGATATCGACCTTCGCCATGTCGATACTCATCAACAGTTGCCTGATATTTTCACCAAGCCTTTGGACGAATCAACCTTTAATCGGTTGAGGGGTGAGCTTGGTGTGTGTTTCCCCTTTTAGATGTGGGAAACATTTTTGGATCTTGTATCATAGACTGACTATTTTCTCATTTGCTTTGTTTTCTTTTGCATTTCAGCATACGCTTTTACATTCTGAGCTTCATGTATATAATCTTTAGAATGTAATTATGCTCTGTTTAGTATGCTCTGATGCTATATGCTGATGCTAGTAGCTTATGCTCTTTCTAATCATTAATACATGTTGTGAGCTGAGCTATTTTACTTGAAAATGTTCACCGTTGACATATGCAACTAGCATGTGTAGGATGTGTTGAATTCACTCGTGCTTTTCATATATGCTAGGTTGCTATGTCTCTAGTTCTGAGTCTATCACTTGCTTGGTCTGTTCATATTCTGTCAATAAAATCTGAACCAAGTTTTAAGTGAATTGAAAAGATCGAGATGGGATTGCTTATCAACACATCACAGTTTCGAGACTGTTTCTCATAGCACTTTGAGTCAAACTTGAGTCGTGTAGTGTATGACCGAAACTGTTGCTTTAAGCTTCTGATTGCTTCTGCATAGGCTTCGCACAGTTGGAAAGTTAGGCAATGACAAACATTCAACCTCTCGCAATCACATGCTGAAATTTTAACTTGTGTCATTTTAAACCGCTGCAACTCCGATACATTTTGGATACACAAGACTATGTTTCACTCTATAGCATGATGATTGAACTGTGCTAGGGGTAGTTCACCTTGTTGCAACGTAACGGCCCTAATCCCATGGCCCACCGGTCCCTGTCATCCACTGACAGCCGAACTGATGTTCCGTGTGATTAAGACTGTTCGTCACCGGGCTGCATCAGCGCCCATTGTCCGCAGGATCATCTCACCATTCGGTTACAATACTTGGATACTTTTACAAATAACATCGGAATACAGAGCGGAAGACTTAAATAACATTAGTTTTACAAACCGAGTTTCCAAATAAGATTAAAGGTGCAGTTATTACAAACCAAGTTCGGATAATAGAAATTGGAAATAGAAAAAGGCAGCGTAGCAAAGTACAACGAAATAAAGATACTTGCAAACACCCAGCCCGAGGGTGCACAACTATTCTTCGGCCTCATCGGCCTCTTCCTGGACGATGGTCATGCAGCAGGGTGCAAGACACATCGGGGACTCAGTCATACCTGCAACATGGGTAACAAACCCTGAGTACTGGGGTACTCAACAAGACTTACCCGACTAAAGAAAAGGGGAGAAGACTCAGGAATGAGAGGCTTAGGGTAGTCAAGGTAAGGCTTAAGCAATATCAAGTATTTTGCAGAAAAGCGTTTTGCAAACCTTGTTCTATTTTTGGAAAGATTCAAGTATTCCTCAATTCTTCATTGTTCATGATTCATTTTACTTTTCAAAACATACCTAGTTGAGAACCACTCTCCGTTGACAGTCAGTGACCAAGTCTCCATAACCGAGGAGCAACGTTAATCCGGATAAATAATACTCAGCTGAGGATCCCTATCCACACTGCATATGTAGCACCCAAGCTTGCATATGCCAACTCGTCTACCACGATTCCTCCAAGATTGGGCCCGGTCCTACGCCACCCGGAAGTACAGTACACCACTCCTATCCAGGTACGACGACCACGTGGGTACATGCTACTTCCGCCATCTCTCCACTCCCAGTGCGCGGTTGTCGGTCCAATAAAGGATTCCTTGGAGCCAGAGCTTTCCGAAGTATGTGAATAGTTGCAAGTCTTGACCAGCAGGCCCCCATACGGATGGTCCCTAAATTTTTCCGCCAGCAACAAGCACCTCGGGACTCTAACCCAAGAGTACAGGTTCTGTCGGTTTTTCAACCCTGTCCCGGCCGGTGTCAACTGTTGAGTCCCGGACTACAACATGACGGCACCGTACGCTCGGACAACCTTTCCTCGCTGTTGACTAGGTACGGATCAGATACTTAGCCAACAGTCGGGGAGTAAAGCCAAATTCCCATAAAAATTCTTTGAGTGATCACACTTTTGAAAATTGGCATTTTTATTGCAAATCTATTGTATAGCATCACTAAGCATTTTGTAAATAGTTTTTAAACAGGGCAGGTGAATATTCTGGTGGAGGTAGACAATGCAGGTAATAGGTCGTCACACAACTCTTATAACCTAATGTAGTAGTTTTAACTCAAAAGCATTTAAGTAAACTTTTGTGAAAACAGGGAAGGGTTAAATGCACCGGGGCTTGCCTTGAAGAGCAAAGAGGACAGGCTCGGGGTCGGCAGTGCAGGTGTCGGAGCTCGGGGTCGCCTCGGGAGTAGGTTCGTCAGCGGCTGACTCGGCTTTGATGCCTTCTCCTTCGGTCACTATACGGATGCAATGATGTATGCTTATGAGGATGCTGACATGAACAATACAGCACATGACAAAACCACTGATTCTAGAGTACAACTTTCTATCGTGTAAGTAATTTCTAGAATGGACATAAAGTTACTTATCTCTACCCTTAAGCAAGATTAATCGAACTTATTAAACATCTTTTACCTGACCTAAACACAAGTCATTGCATGGCATCACAAATATCATAGACCAGTTGGGTGGGGGTCTATGAACAGCAAACAATCCCAAAGTCACATCACAGGGCATACAACATGAACCCTAAGTGCTTTTCTATTTTCCCTAATTATTAAAAAAAAGGTCATTTTATACAGTTGCTCCAAAAGGCCTCAAAATTCTACCAGAGACTAAGTATGACATAACTAGCACATAAAAATTTATCTCATAAATTTTGGAACTACACATGATTTTCTAAAAATCTAAAACCATCCATTTCTTAATTAAAAGAAGGATTTTTCATTTTCTAATTTTTGCAGAAAGGTAGAGTTTCTTATTTTTCTAAAATTCTACACAGTGCAAGGAGCATACCATATTTTTCTCAAGATTTATGGAACAACAGATTAATTCTCACAAAAAAGAGAAAACAGAACACTATTCATATTTTTCAGAAAAAAGAAAAGAGCCCTGTGCTCCTTCTTCGCAGGGCTCGGGCGAAACGGAAAACGATCGCTTCGTCCGAGGCCTGGCTAGGAGGCTCGGGCGAGACGGAAAACGATCGCTTCGTCCGAGGTCTGGCTAGGAGGCTCGGGCGAAACGGTGAACGGGTGTTTGCTTCGAGGCTCGAGACCTGGCTCGAGGCTCGGGCGAAACGGTGAGTGCGTGTCCGCTCGAGGCCTGGCTCGAGCGAGACGGTGAGTGTGCGTTCGCTCGAGGCCTGGCTCGAGCGAAGCGGTGATTGAGTGTTCGCTCGAGGCCTGGCTCGAGCTTGTGCTGGGAAAGCAGAGACCAGGGGGGCTTCGAGTACTCACCACGGGTCGGGGGCGAGGGTCGGCGAGGTGGAACAAGGGTCGAAGGAGGAAACTCGACGGTGGCGGCGCCTCGGCGGAACTTCTCGGCGACGAGCGGCGTTCCGGCGGCTCTGTCCACCAAGAGAGGGTTACCGATGTGCGGATAGGAGCGCAAGGAGGCAAGGAAGATGAAGCAGGGGTCGGGGAAAGAAAATCACGGCCGGGGAGTAAATATTTCTCAAACCCGTGCTTACCGGTGTTTCGCCGGAGTTTGGGAAGATGGGGTTACGCCGGGCGATTGGAGGCGGCGGAGGTAAAATCGAGGGGATGGGAAGCTTCGCGAGCTCAAGGCGGAGCTTCTGAGCTAGGTGGTTGAGTGACGGAGGCTCTGGACTGAGCTGGCGATGATGGCGGAGGGGATGAGGAACTCCGGCCAGCCGGCGGTTCCTTTTATAGCCGTGCGCGGGGGCGGATAAGCGTCGCGCGCAGGTGGATAAGAACGGGCGAAGCGTGCGCACTCGATTGCCTGAAGAAACAGGATGGGAGAGTCGCCTAGGGGCCTGGCGTGAGCTCGCCGGCGTTGTCCACGCGGCGGCGGCTTGCTGGGAACTGTGGGGGATGGGCGAGGGTCAGCGCTTTGCGCGTGCGGGGGCGGAATGATCACGCGGCCGCAGGCGGCAGGTCGGGAGCAGGCGAGCGGCAGCCCAACGCGTGGCGCGCGCAGCTCCGGCGGGGTGGCCATGTCCGGCTCCCCCCTAGCTCTAGGTTGAAGATGAACAGGAGTAGGGTCTAGGGTTTGACTTTGAACTAATTTCTGTATTTTGCAAATAACTCCCAAAATTTGAACTGAGCAGCAAAAACTCAAAACACCAAAGTTGTGCAGAAAAAATAGATCTACAACTTTGTCAATATGAACATTTTCAAAATCCAAATAGTTTTTAAATCACATTTGAAATTTGAAAAAGGGACACTTTTGGGATTTAAATCAATTCAAAATTACTTTTTAATTTTATACTGAAAGTTGAAATCTGTAAACATGCAAGTTGTTCCTTTTGTCAAAACCTATAACTTTGCTATTATACACTTTTTCTGAAACTCATTAATTTTGAAATTATTTTGGAAACTAAAAAGGGGACAAAAACTGGAGTTTGAATGAATTTGAAATTACTTCAAACTTTGTACAAAAACTTGAAAATTTGTAAATACCAAAGTTGTTTATCTTGATCAGATCTACAACTTTGCTTTTTGGACCAACTCCAAATTTTGAATCGTTTTTAAATTAATAAAAGAGGGGTAAAAACCAGGGTTTGGAAATCAGGGTTTTCCAAAAAGGGATTTGAAATCTGTTTTTTTTATTTTGGTTTTTTGAACACACAACAAAGCTTCAAGACACTAAACTGCACAAGAATTACACAAAGCTAGGCACAGAGGTGAAATTACCATTTTGCCCTTATAGGAGGATTTGGGCTTTTAGGGTTTTAGAAAAAAGGAATCACTACACACAAAATACCTTTAGCAAAGGTAAAGGCAAGCAATCATAAGACAAACATTAATGCATGACAAGAATGATTATGACTTAAGATGATGACATGTCAGGTTAATTACAAATTAATCACCAGAGGTGTTACACTTGTATACATGTTTATCACTTGTCTGATTCCCTATCCATACATGTTTTGTGCTATTTTGGTGGTGAATACCTTTTTGGCTAAAAACTGCTCACTTTGCTCATTTGTTCATGTTTCATATTTGGTGATCAGTTTGAGTTTTCGCTAGCTTGTATGCTTTCCAGTGAGTCGTTGGAGCTATACTGTTTAGAGCATCTTTGCATTTTCTTGACTATATTCCTGAAGCTGCTAACTTGCATCTTGACTCATGCGCATTTTGGAAGGGGGAGAACTTCTCTTGTTGGCACTTTTGATGGTACATTTTCTAAGGAGGAGAAAATCGTTTTCAGTTCCTTTTGCTTGATGGTGCATTTTCAACTAAGGGGGAGAAAATTTGGACAAATCATGTCTCCCATGTTGGCGGTTGTGTGCACCATGCAAGGGGGAGTTTGCTCGTGCTGAATTTTTGAAATTTCCAATTGGTTCGGAGTGCTTTGCTAGTTGTGTTGGGCCTTTGCCTCTATCTTGAGGGACTAGCAGTCGCATCTTTGTTTCAGTTGGGTTCAGTTGGTATCGAGCTTTTCAGTCGATGTCGAGTTTTCTTGCTAGTTGTGTTGAGCCTCCGTGCCTCTATCTTGAGGGACTAGCATTTTGCTTCGATTTTTCATTTGGTATTTGCTAGCGGTGTTGAGCCTGTTCTACCTCTTCTTGAGGGCTAGCTTTTCTTTTCTTGGTTGCGTCGAGCCGTTGCCCATGTCTTTGGGGACCAAGTTGTCTTGCTCTTTCCACTTGACCTTCCTCGGCTTTGCTATGCTTTTGGGTCATTTGGTCGAGTTCTCTCTTCTCCTCCTTCCTTCTTCTATTTCCATTATGATTTGTGTGTATAGTTGACAATGCACTCATCAAGGGGGAGATTGCGGATACATCGGTGTATGCCGAGTCTCGAGTGATGAGTGATTGTCAACAGGTTTGAGCGCATGTTCTTTGGCTTGTGTTGTGCAGGTGTCGAACACGGATACAGTGATCAGAGGCAAGGTGAAGGTCAAGTAGAGACGTGCCGTGCCGAGGGACCGAGAGTGGCGAAGGGCGGACGTGAGGCTTGGACTGAGGGACCGGTGGCCCGAGGATCAGCTGTGGTGGCTGACAGCCTGGGACAGCGACGAGAGAAGACTTGCGGTCATGTGTTGCCTGAGTCGTGGACTTGGGGACACGTGTCGGTGGACGGGGTGCACGGGCGGTGCATCCCTTCTACAGCATTGGTTTGGTGGTAGAGCCAGAGAAAAACCATCGGGTGGACGGTTTCCAGGTTTGGGCCTCAAAACCTGGGCGCGGATGGTTTCCGAGTTTGGCCACAAAACTCGGGCTGAGGACGGTTTCCAGGTTTGGGCCTCAAAACCTGGGTGTTGCGGGTTTGCTGAGTTTGGGCCACAAAACTTAGGCTACGGTCGGCTGGTTTCCCGGTTTGAGCCTCAAAACCGGGGGTTGGCTGTGAAGGCTGGTTTCCCGGTTTGGGCCACAAAACCGGGGGTGCGACGTCCGGGAAAAGGACAAGCAGAGCGGTGGCGGCACGTGGCGGCAATCGGGAGGTTGCGTCGAGGCAACGCTACGAGTTGTGCGGGCGTGGCCGTCGGATCACCACCTACCACGAGTTGGTCCAGAATAACCTTAGGGTTTAGCTGGTTCGCTCTATAAGTAGTTAGGGGTAGAGTGGGAATTAGGAATAGTTAGAATTAGGATAAGTAGGGGGAGACACCCACCTCCCCATCTATCTCAGTCGTTTTGCTCTTTGCACTTAGGGTTTCCTGCTCTCCCAATCCCCTGCTGTAGCTAGCTGAGATCCGCAGAGAACCATACCTCTGTGTACTGGAGATTTTGAAGAAGTGAGGCCGTATCCTCACTGTTGTAGCGTGTGGTAGCCACACGGTTGCAGATCAATGTGTTGATTCGCATTTTGGTTCGTGTTCTTCGCGTTCTTTGTTACTCCGCGATTTTCCCATCACTCGATCTCCCTCTCTACTGCGTCTTTGCGAAATCCGTTTGAATCAACTTGTTCTCTATAGTGAGGAGGTCATTTCGACCAAAGGAATTCATCTAACTCCTCACGAACAAGTAGATCGGGTTGATTTCATTTTCGTGGCGCTTTTTCGGTTCATACACCTTCCCCTTCGATTTCCCGCTGATTGAGTTGATTTGAGCGGATGATTTCTTGGGGATAGTCTCCTAACTACCTCGTGATCATCCTCTCCAAGTTTGGGTTCAAGGGATTTCGGTTTGAATCAATTTGGGAGTGATTTGGGTGAAGGGCGATCAAAATCGCCCTCACTGGACAGCCGCAGACAGTCCGCCACCTGACCGGCGGACAGTCCGGGCGTCGGAGAACAGCCGGACCAGTGGCTGTGTTCTTCGGCTGATTTGGCTTTGGTTGACCGGCGGACAGTTCGCAGTTCAAAGCCGTGGACAGTCCGGGAACTGTCCAGGGGACTTCAGTAGCTTTGCTGTTTGGCGAAGTTTTGTCGGCGGACAGTCCGCCACTCGCTCGCGGACAGTCCGGCAGTACCGCGGACAGTCCGGGACCCCAGGGCCGGACAGTCCGGGATCTGCCTGAAGGTTGCGTTTTGGTGCGTTTGCTCTCCCGGCTTCCTCGCTTGGTTTTCGGACTTCTCGTTTGGCCTTGTAGTTGACCAAGGAACCTCTCTAGGTATCTTTGCTACTTGTTAGCATCGGTATTTGGAGATTTCTCGACGTAGCCGTCTATCTATGTTCGGGACATGGTTTTTGAGGGTCAAACTTGATCCGTTGCTTTTGCCGTTTGGTTTGCTATCGCTTTGTGGTGCCTCACTGTGATCCAAGGGATCATCCACCCTCTTCCAAGGGTCGTGGGCATCACGTTCTCGGTCGTAGCTTTTGGGGATTGATTTTGGGACAATCGGCCAAAGTTTCGAAAAAAAATATTTGGGCACCCATTCACCCCCCCCCCCCCCTCTGGTCGCCTTGCTAGTGCATTCTCGGTCCTTCAGTGTAACACTCTAGTGTTACGAAAACTAAAACCTGCCATGTCATCATCTGCATTAGCATGTCATTGAGTGATAACTTGAATATGCATTCACTAAAAACAAGTTTAAGTTACCGTGCTTGTGCTTAGTGATAAGTTTGTAACCCTTTTAATGTGATGCTTTTGTTTAGTGAGGAATGTTACATAAAATGATAAGGGTTAAAACCCAATTTCCTATGTTTTTCCTATACCTTTCTCTATAAGACAAAAAGAGTATCAAATTTCAAAATGGTTTCAAAAGCAAAGTTGTTCTATTTTTGATAAGAAACAACTTTGATGTGTAAAGTTTTTCAAGTTTTCTTTTGAAATCAAAAGTAATTTGGAAAATACAATTCTATCCTTTTTGTCCTCTTCTATTTTTCAAGCTATAATTCAAAATCTGAGCATATTTTAAATATGTTGCAAAAATAATATCTGTTCAGAATCAAATTCTGAACATTTGATAGTTTAACATATTTTTAACTTCTATTCAAAAATCCAAAGTTTTTTTTAATTTTCAGAAAGGGTAGATTGGGAAGGAGAGGGGATAAGTCTTTTCCCCTGTTCAAGACAGCAGAGCGCCGATCTTTTGATCACCGTTCCTTGAGCGGTAAGCATCGATCTCTCCCGAATAACTCGCGTCTGTGACCGTGGCAAAGTGGAGTAGCTGATGGCGTTTTTCTTCGCGTCGTGGCGCCTCCACCGGAGCTCACCGACCTCGGGTTGCCACCGGAGCACCGACGAACGCTTTTTGATCCAATCTCTAAATTCACCGTCCCTGCTCATTCTCATCCAATTTCACCGCGGCTATAAATACTTCATCTCCTTGCGCATCTCCAGAGCCAACCAGTGCAATCTCTACTCACTCAGAGAGCTTGTATTCGTCATTTTCCTTTCCGCCGGTGAGCAAGCGCCGCCGAGCTCGGTCTCACCGTGGTCAGCTCAACCGAGCACTACTCCACTCTCTCTTTTTCGTGTTTGTGTTTCGTCTTGATCTCAGAGAACTCATCAGCTCGATGGTTCCCTGTCTGGTGCTCAGGTTTTACCGGAACAGCATCGTCTTCGCCGGAGTTCACCGCCGAAGGCCACTGCTCCGTGGACGCCTACTCTCCGAGCAACCTCCGCTCAAACCGACTTCATCATCAGCACCAGGGTGAGCTTCTACACCTTTCTAGCTTCTCCGTTCGCTTGCTACCGGCCTAGGTTCACCGGAACGGCCGTGCCGAGATCCAATCCGCCGCCGTGCGTGGCCAGACCTCGCCGTAGCAGTAGAGTTTAGGGTTAGGGGCTCAATCGGTTGCGACTGGCTTGCCGGTGCTGATGCTTGCGTCCGTTGGGTCTTTAGTGGCCGGAGTTGACCGGCGTAAGTCACACCGCCGCTCGGTTCATCGCCATGTGCGTCGGCCATGGTCGAGGACCTCCTCGTTGTAAAGATGAGAAGTTCTAGGATGTTGGTTGCTAAGTCCAAGACTCTGGTGAATAGCACCATGGACTGCGGGTTGTTTTAGCGCAAGCCGGAGGGCTTTTCTGCAAAGCTGTTAGGCACACCGCTTCGCTCGAGCCCAGCCTCGGGCGAACGCGTTCACCGACCCGCCCGAGCTAGGCCTCGGACGGACGGGCGTTTCCGTCTCGCCCGAGCCTCGAGCGGGCACGTGCGCAGCGTATCGCCCGAGCCTCGAGCTAGGCCTCAAGCGGACCCTCGGGCGCTGTCTCGTTCGAGCCGGGCCTCGAGCGAACGAACCCTCACCCACCGCCGTGCCCTCGCGCCGCGCTGAGTTGAGTTGGGCTGGGCCGAAAGCCCCGTTTGGGTTAGTTTAGGTTTTTCTTTTTCTGTCTTTTTGCAGAGTGCTTGATTTTGTTATTTTTGCTATAATTAATTTATAGCTCTGAAAATTATGAAATGTTGTGTGAAGCTTTCTCAAGTTATCTAGTATTTATGAAAAATTTAAAACTTGAGTTTTGAACAAATTTTAAAACTGATTTAAATAGGTCTTTTAATTAATAAATGAAACTTGGATGATTTTTGTAGTTTTCTGTGTTACTCCAAAAATCATAAAATTTGACATATGAATTTATATCACTGATATACACCTTCAGGTTTAATTTCATCTCTGTTTGATAAAGTATGCTTGGTGTATAAATAAAAGGCTAATTAAATGATTAATAAAATAAATAGAAATAGTTGATCCCTGTAGATTTGTGTGACTTTTGGAATTAGTTGACAACCAATGGGAAGATAGCATGAATTGCTCCCTGGTTACGGACTCTTTTATACAGATACCTTTTTGTTGCTTGTTAAGTTGTTTAACCATGTTTAATGAAAATATTAAAACCTGTTTAGTTATGCTTTAGAATAACTAAAGTTGGTTTGTTGGTTTGCAACTTTACCACGATGGAAAGTTATACTCTATAAAGAGTATAATTTAAGAAAATTTCCATCTTTACCATGATCATATCATAAGCATCTCATTGATCATGCATATGCAGTTTTACGTGTAGCTCCCGTTCCGAAAGAATCTGAAACTCCGTGGATATCTCTTGAGGGAGTGGATTCTTCTTTTCCTGAGACTCCGGACTTCGCTGACTCTCAAGGCAAGCCCCGGACATTAACATTATCCTTGTGTTTTTTTTAAAAAAAAGTTATTTCACTTGAGTAATATGATGCATTAGGTAATAGGAGTTGGGTGAATCCTATTTGATGCATTACCTACCTTGATGTTTCCAACCCTTAACCTGGATACCTGTTTATGAAAATATTTAGTATGCTTAGCCAAGCTTTACTACTTTAGTATAGTAGATGCTTTTCAAAATGGTGGTTATGCTATAAGAATAATGAATCTTGAGACAACATGATAATGATAGCAACTTACAACAAGAGTGGAGTCTTGTTGTAAGATTACTCATCTT
Source organism: Coix lacryma-jobi var. lacryma-jobi (assembly GCA_009763385.1). NCBI lineage: Eukaryota > Viridiplantae > Streptophyta > Magnoliopsida > Poales > Poaceae > Coix > Coix lacryma-jobi. The sequence goes on from CM019823.1 coordinate 69,779,960, forward strand.
AGGACCGTATCGTTGTTGGACCGCTGTGTTTGAGACCTTTGAGTACAGCCCACATACAGTGGTAAGCCTAATCTATAGCTATTCCGATACCTGAGAACGGCTAATCGCGCACTGGGAGTGGAGAGATGGCGGGAGTAGCGTGTACCCTCGGGGCTATGAGATAGTCGGGTTCGAGGTGTACTGTACTCTCGGGTGACGCGGACCCGTTCTTGTATGGGAGGATCTATAGATAGGGTTGATATATGCAAGATTAAGTTCTACATATATCGTGTGGTACTGAATCCCCAGCTGGGTTAATCGATTCGAATCACCGTGTTTCCTCGGATATGGAGCCTCAATCCACTGTCCCGCACCGTAGTAAAGAATGGGATGGTTATGAAATGAGAATTTAAAGAGGATGAAGGTTTAAGAATCTTTGGTTAGTTACAAACTTGAGTTAAAACTTGAAAATAGGTTTTACTTTTAGTAAGCTTTTATGCAAACAAAATGTTTTGACTTTGCTAAAAGCCTTACCTTGAATCCTTACAGCCTTCATACCTGAGTCTTCTTCTCTTCTCTAGACGGTTAAGTCTTGTTGAGTACTTTTGTACTCAGGGTTTGTTAACCCTTGTTGCAGGTGAATACATGGATCCAACTTTAGATGGACAATGTTACTTTACCCTTATAGAAGAAAGTGATGATGACTCTATTGAGTGACCTTGGGCAAGTGAAAACTTTTGTGTGAAGTTATGTAATATAAGTTCCGAACAAGTTATGTAATAAATACTTCGGTAATGTAAACTTTTAAACATAAGTTTTTAATCTATGTATTATAATCTTTCTGCTTTACTCTGATTTATCTTATCTATAAAACTGGTGTAATACTGTGATGCTTGATGGGGAATTATCCTGGAAAACATAAACGTGGATGATTCGGGTCTTCCGAGGACACCCGACAGATCTCTTGGATCATTTGGAACTCGTGCACGCCGATCAGAAGTCTTTAAGACAATGATGGGTGCAGGAGGGCCACTTAATTCAGGAGGTTCTGCCACAGCTGGTATCAGAGCAGGAATTCCTTAGAAAGTATGACACTATTCATTTTTGAAAATTTCAAAAATTTTGGGGTCAAACAAATTTTAAATTAGTTTGAGTCCAAATTGCTTCTAAGGCTTGTCTTATTCTTCTGACTTGCCTAAATTCATTCTGTAGACTTATCCTTCTATCTAAATGAATATGTATAGTTATGGTGATATTGATATCTAAGGAACATTGTTTATAATATTGCCCTAATTATGAAAAGAAAGTTTATTCACTTTTATAGTAAGTGAATATTTTGAAGTTGATTATTTGTTTGATATATGTTTTGTTCGTAAGTACGGTTCATGCATCATTATTGTTAACATAAGATTTACTTTCCCTCTTAAAAGTTATATCTAAGTAGAGTTTATATTTATCTATTTATAAAACTCTATCTCTTTATCTTAGAACATATATGGTTCGAAGCTTCAAAATGGGTATATTTTAGCAGATGGCCCGTACCAGGCTAACAGCACGTAAGTGCACTGGACCACGTGGTGTTCCTCGGCATGCTCTCGCCCTGAGGCAAGCCGACCTTGCCAAAAGCGAAGGAAGTAACCAACCCCTGGTTACTTACGAAGAAGGCGAAGGCAGCAATAGCGCCACTTCACGGCTACAGGCAGAAGTAGACCGCCTATATATGGATTTAGCTAGAGCAAATGGAGAAAGAATGAGGGGTAACCAGGAAAGAGAAGAGCTTAATGAACAATTGCAATATCACCACAAGAAACACCAAGTATATGAATGTAAGTGGAGGCAGGCAGTAAATCAGAGAAACCGGGCACGATGTCGGGTGGATACCATGAGGGAGAACCAAACCCTCATGGCAAATCACCATGTGGAGTTACACAGGCAGTTGGAGGAACTAACTGCACAGTTGCATTCTGAACCTGCTATGCCAACCACTACTGAGGAAGAAACCGAAGAGGAAGAGGAGGATGAAGAGTTAGAACCCGAGGAGTATGAGGTCTCATCCGAAGCAGAATCCTAGATCTAGAGGTGGAATAATATGGAGATATATCATAATGAATCATTCTGACATTGTAACATAGTTAGTCAGAAAAACCTCTAGCCTGGGGATATATGTAATCATTTCAGTAATCCTTCTGTCTCAGAGTGGCTTGTTTAGTAAATAAAATGGGCTTGATATGTTTTATATGTGAGATGATATGTTATTCAAGTATAGTTGTGTTAAACAGATGCCTGTCAATACTTGTGGAGTTAATTCTTCTCGTGGCGGAGATGATATACCCAACCCACCGCCAGTTCCACCATCTTTAGCCGATGCTATTGCGGCATTGGTTAATGCTACAACTCTCCTAGCTCAGAATCAGAATGCCGGACAGCGTGGTCATGGCCGATTCAATAGGGATGAAACAACTTATGTGGATTTCACAGATACACGTCCTCCAATCTTTACAAAGGCTGATGAACCTTTGGAAGCAGACGATTGGCTCCGCACTATGGAGCAGAAGTTTAGTCTTATCAATTGTACGGAAACCCAGAAGCCAGTATTCGCAGCGCAACAGCTTCGGGGAGCTGCCGGTGTATGGTGGGCAAATCTTTTGGCTGTACAACCAGCCGGTCATCATATAACTTGGGTTGAATTTAAAGAGGCTTTCGGGGCGCATTACATTCCGGATGGTATTATGCAAATGAAACTTTTTCAGTTTCTGGCATTACATCAGGGGGATGAACCGGTGATGCAGTATGTCGGGAAATTTAATCATTTATCTCAATATGCTTTTGATCAAGTTAATACTGATGCAAAGAAAAAGGCATGTTTTATGAGGGGTCTGAATACAAAGTTACAATCTATGATGACAACGTGTGGTAATATATCATATCATGAAGCAGTAAATATTGCTATAGCCAGTGAAGAGAAGAATCTTAAACATAAAGAGACCAAGAAGAAGAGGGAAAATGTATCAAGATCTGGACCATCAGGCGGTAGTAAGAAACGTCAAAGACTGATATACCATCCTATTCAGCAGTTTCGCACACCATACCGTCCGCCTTATCGTCCCCCTCAACAGCAAAATTTTCAGGGTTCTTTTGTAAGGCCGGCAATGCCTTACAATATTCAACGTCAGTCAAATGTTCCAGCTATTCGTCCACAGGTACCTCAAGTTACCAAGTATCCATGCTTTAATTGTGGGAAAGCTGGGCATTTTTCTCGTGATTGTCCATACCCAAGGCAGAACATTCCAAATGTAAATGTACCAAGAGCAACCGGGAATCAGCAAGCAAGCCAAAACAAGGGGAATACCCAGAACACTCAAAAGGGTAAAGGTGTCCAGAAAACAGGAAAAGTATTTCATACTCAAATAGAAGCTATTCCTGATGGCGAGCCGGTTATGCTTGGTATGTTCCCTATTGCTCAACACCCAGCAGTTACACTTTTTGATTCAGGTGCATCTCATACTTTCATGAATAGAACATTTGCGGAAAAGCATAACATACCTATTGGTGAAACCCAAGATAGCTTCTGTATACAGTCACCGGGGGGTAGACTTTGTACTAAGGAAATGGTACGACAGGTACCAATAGATATGGGAGGCTATATATTTCCAACCTCCATGATAGTTTTAAAAGGTCCCAGTATAGATGTAATCTTGGGTATGAATTGGTTGATCCAAAGAGGTGCAGTGATTGACACCTTAAATAGGACCATCAAGCTCAATCTACCTGATAACAAGTCTCAACTTCTTATCCATCTTCCTTCTGTTCAGAAAGCAGTTGAGCAAGTTTATGCTACCTCTATCAAGGAAATCCAAGACATCCCCATAGTATGTGAATTTCCTGATGTGTTCCCGGAGGATTTACCTGGACTACCACCCGATCGAGATGTGGAGTTTGAAATAAAACTCAAACCAGGGACAGCACCTATAGCCAGAAGAGCTTACAGGATGCCACCAAAAGAATTAGCAGAATTGAAAACTCAGTTACAAGGGTTGCTTGATAAAGGTTTCATCCGACCCAGTTCGTCACCTTGGGGTTGTCTTGCAATTTTTGTAAAGAAGAAAGACCATACTTTAAGGCTTTGTGTGGATTACCGTCCCTTGAATGAAGTAACAATCAAGAACAAATATCCTTTGCCCCGTATTGACCTTCTGTTTGATCAACTTTCTGGTGCAAAGGTTTTCTCAAAGATAGATTTGAGGTCAGGATATCATCAAATCAAGATCAAGCCAGAGGATGTTCCAAAAACAGCCTTCACAACCAGGTATGGGTTATATGAATATTTAGTCATGTCATTTGGGTTAACAAATGCTCCAGCACACTTTATGTATTTGATGAATTCAGTGTTTATGCCAGAACTTGATAAGTTTGTGGTGGTGTTTATTGATGATATTCTCATCTATTCTAAAACAAAGGAAGAACATGTAGAACATCTCAGAATAGTATTGACTCATCTGAGAGAACATCAATTATATGCTAAATTCAGCAAATGTGAGTTCTGGATAAATGAAGTTCAATTCTTGGGTCATGTTTTGTCAGCCAAAGGAATTGCTGTGGATCCAAGCAAAGTTCAAGAGGTACTAGACTGGAAATCCCCAATATCAGTGCATCAAGTTCGGAGTTTCTTAGGATTGGCAGGGTATTATCGAAGATTTATCCCTGACTTCTCCAAGATCTCCAAACCTATGACAACCTTACTAAAGAATGATACCAAGTTTGTATGGTCATCAGAATGTGAAAAAGCTTTTCAAACTCTGAAAAAGTTGTTAACAACGGCACCAGTATTAGCTCAGCCAGATATTGAAAAGTCCTTTGATGTCTTTTGTGATGCTTCAGGCAAAGGAATTGGGTGTGTATTGATGCAGGAAGGCAGAGTCATTGCTTATGGTTCACGACAGCTGAAACGACATGAAGAGCATTATCCAACGCATGATTTAGAATTGGCAGCTGTGGTTCATGCTTTAAAGATCTGGCGACATTATTTATTGGGAAATACATGTCATATATACACTGATCATAAAAGTTTGAAGTATATCTTCACACAGTCTGAGTTAAATATGCGACAGCGAAGATGGCTAGAATTGATAAAAGATTATGATCTTGAAGTGCACTACCACCCAGGAAAAGCCAACGTGGTGGCGGATGCACTTAGTCGGAAGATTCATTGTAATTGTTTGGAAATGAAGCCAATTCATCTTACCATGAGTCATGAATTTGAAAGACTAAACCTTGAAATGATTCCCCAAGGAAGTCTTGCAAGTATAACAGTTAAATCATCCCTAAAAGATCAAATCATTGCAGCCCAACAGGAAAACAAGGGTATAATTCGTCTGAAAGAAAAGGTTCTCTTAGAGCAAAACTCTAATTTCACAATAGATGCAGCCGGAGTAATATGGTTCAGGAATCGGTTAGTAGTTCCAAAAGTACCTGAACTTAGAAAGCAGATACTTGATGAAGCACATGCCGCAAAATTCTCAATACATCCCGGCAGTAATAAGATGTATCACGATTTAAAACAGAAATTCTGGTGGACTAAGATGAAACTGGAGATTGCTAGCTACGTTGCAAGATGCGATACTTGTCAAAAAGTAAAAGCAGTTCATCTTAGGTCTGCAGGAGAGTTACAACCGTTATCAATTCCAGCTTGGAAATGGGATGATATTAGTATGGATTTCATAGTAGGTCTACCCAAAACTTCAAAAGGATTTGATTCCATATGGGTCATTATTGATCGTCTAACTAAGTCAGTTCATTTCTTACCTGTCAAGACAACATATCATGCATCCAATTATGCCAAGATGTACTTTGATCGAATTGTAAGTTTGCATGGTATACCCAAGACTATCATATCAGATAGAGGAACACAGTTTGTCAATATTTTCTGGAGGCATTTACATGAATCTTTGGGTACCAAGCTTTTGCACAGTACCGCTTATCATCCACAAACCGGAGGGCAAACTGAAAGAGTTAATCAGGTTCTAGAAGATATGTTGAGATCCTGTGTACTCACTTATTCAGAAAAATGGGATGAATGTTTGCCTCTAGCAGAATTTTCGTATAACAATAGTTATCAGGAAAGTATCAAAATGGCACCGTTTGAAGCACTATATGGTAGGAGATGTAGAACACCTTTGAACTGGTCTGAACCAGGAGAGCATAGTCTCTTTGGAGTGGACCTAGTCAAAGAAGCTGAAGAAAGAGTCAGATTGATTCAAGAAAATATGAAAATAGCACAATCTAGACAAAAAAGTTATGCTGATAAGAGACGCCGATCTCTCACTTTTGAAATTGGTGATTATGTTTACCTCAAAGTATCGCCAATAAAAGGAGTAACTCGATTTGGAGTCAAGGGAAAATTAGCACCTCGATATATAGGCCCCTATCAGATCAGGAAAAGATGTGGGAAAGTGGCATATCAACTAGAATTACTGCCACAGTTATTACTAGTCCATAACGTGTTTCATGTTTCACAATTGAAGAAGTGTCTCCAAGTACCAGATCATATCCTTCATGTGGAGGAAATTGAATTAAAACCTGATTTGACATATTCAGAATATCCTATCAAGGTTCTTGATCAGAAAGATCGAGTCACTCGCAAAAGAACAGTGAAGTTCTATAAGGTGCAATGGAATCAGCATACGGAAGAAGAAGCCACCTGGGAGTCAGAAGAGTTTCTCTTAGAGAGCTTCCCTGAGTTTCTTTCCTCTATATAAGCAGTATGATCTGTTTTATGAAGATCAGTTCCCTGCTCTATGTAAAGGTCAGTAATGGGAGTGCCTGACACTTTTCCTTTTCCATTACTTAGCCTACAGTTTAAATCTCGGGACGAGATTTCTTTTAGGGGGAAAGAGCTGTAACACTCTAGTGTTACAAAAACTAAAACCTGCCATGTCATCATCTGCATTAGCATGTCATTGAGTGATAACTTGAATATGCATTCACTAAAAACAAGTTTAAGTTACCATGCTTGTGCTTAGTGATAAGTTTGTAACCCTTTTAATGTGATGCTTTTGTTTAGTGAGGAATGTTACATAAAATGATAAGGGTTAAAACCCAATTTCCTATGTTTTTCCTATACCTTTCTCTATAAGACAAAAAGAGTATCAAATTTCAAAATGGTTTCAAAAGCAAAGTTGTTCTATTTTTGATAAGAAACAACTTTGATGTGTAAAGTTTTTCAAGTTTTCTTTTGAAATCAAAAGTAATTTGGAAAATACAATTCTATCCTTTTTGTCCTCTTCTGTTTTTCAAGCTATAATTCAAAATCTGAGCATATTTTAAATATGTTGCAAAAATAATATCTGTTCAGAATCAAATTCTGAACATTTGATAGTTTAACATATTTTTAACTTCTATTCAAAAATCCAAAGTTTTTTTTTAATTTTCAGAAAGGGTAGATTGGGAAGGAGAGGGGATAAGTCTTTTCCCCTGTTCAAGACAGCAGAGCGCCGATCTTTTGATCACCGTTCCTTGAGCGGTAAGCATCGATCTCTCCCGAATAACTCGCGTCTGTGACCGTGGCAAAGTGGAGTAGCTGATGGCGTTTTTCTTCGCGTCGTGGCGCCTCCACCGGAGCTCACCGACCTCGGGTTGCCACCGGAGCACCGACGAACGCTTTTTGATCCAATCTCTAAATTCACCGTCCCTGCTCATTCTCATCCAATTTCACCGCGGCTATAAATACTTCATCTCCTTGCGCATCTCCAGAGCCAACCAGTGCAATCTCTACTCACTCAGAGAGCTTGTATTCGTCATTTTCCTTTCCGCCGATGAGCAAGCGCCGCCGAGCTCGGTCTCACCGTGGTCAGCTCAACCGAGCACTACTCCACTCTCTCTTTCTCGTGTTTGTGTTTCGTCTTGATCTCAGAGAACTCATCAGCTCGATGGTTCCCTGTCTGGTGCTCAGGTTTTACCGGAACAGCGTCGTCTTCGCCGGAGTTCACCGCCGAAGGCCACTGCTCCGTGGACGCCTACTCTCCGAGCAACCTCCGCTCAAACCGACTTCATCATCAGCACCAGGGTGAGCTTCTACACCTTTCTAGCTTCTCCGTTCGCTTGCTACCGGCCTAGGTTCACCGGAACGGCCGTGCCGAGATCCAATCCGCCGCCGTGCGTGGCCAGACCTCGCCGTAGCAGTAGAGTTTAGGGTTAGGGGCTCAATCGGTTGCGACTGGCTTGCCGGTGCTGATGCTTGCGTCCGTTGGGTCTTTAGTGGCCGGAGTTGACCGGCGTAAGTCACACCGCCGCTCGGTTCATCGCCATGTGCGTCGGCCATGGTCGAGGACCTCCTCGTAGTAAAGATGAGAAGTTCTAGGATGTTGGTTGCTAAGTCCAAGACTCTGGTGAATAGCACCATGGACTGCGGGTTGTTTTAGCGCAAGCCGGAGGGCTTTTCTGCAAAGCTGTTAGGCACACCGCTTCGCTCGAGCCCAGCCTCGGGCGAACGCGTTCACCGACCCGCCCGAGCTAGGCCTCGGACGGACGGGCGTTTCCGTCTCGCCCGAGCCTCGAGCGGGCACGTGCGCAGCGTATCGCCCGAGCCTCGAGCTAGGCCTCAAGCGGACCCTCGGGCGCTGTCTCGTTCGAGCCGGGCCTCGAGCGAACGAACCCTCACCCACCGCCGTGCCCTCGCGCCGCGCTGAGTTGAGTTGGGCTGGGCCGAAAGCCCCGTTTGGGTTAGTTTAGGTTTTTCTTTTTCTGTCTTTTTGCAGAGTGCTTGATTTTGTTATTTTTGCTATAATTAATTTATAGCTCTGAAAATTATGAAATTTTGTGTGAAGCTTTCTCAAGTTATCTAGTATTTATGAAAAATTTAAAACTTGAGTTTTGAACAAATTTTAAAACTGATTTAAATAGGTCTTTTAATTAATAAATGAAACTTTGATGATTTTTGTAGTTTTCTGTGTTACTCCAAAAATCATAAAATTTGACATATGAATTTATATCACTGATATACACCTTCAGGTTTAATTTCATCTCTGTTTGACAAAGTATGCTTGGTGTATAAATAAAAGGCTAATTAAATGATTAATAAAATAAATAGAAATAGTTGATCCCTGTAGATTTGTGTGACTTTTGGAATTGTTTGACAACCAATGGGAAGATAGCATGAATTGCTCCCTGGTTACGGACTCTTTTATACAGATACCTTTTTGTTGCTTGTTAAGTTGTTTAACCATGTTTAATGAAAATATTAAAACCTGTTTAGTTATGCTTTAGAATAACTAAAGTTGGTTTGTTGGTTTGCAACTTTACCACGATGGAAAGTTATACTCTATAAAGAGTATAATTTAAGAAAATTTCCATCTTTACCATGATCATATCATAAGCATCTCATTGATCATGCATATGCACTTTTACGTGTAGCTCCCGTTCCGGAAGAATCTGAAACTCCGTGGATATCTCTTGAGGGAGTGGATTCTTCTTTTCCTGAGACTCCGGACTTCGCTGACTCTCAAGGCAAGCCCTGGACATTAACCTTATCCTTGTGTTTTTTTTAAAAAAAAGTTATTTCACTTGAGTAATATGATGCATTAGGTAATAGGAGTTGGGTGAATCCTATTTGATGCATTACCTACCTTGATGTTTCCAACCCTTAACCTGGATACCTGTTTATGAAAATATTTAGTATGCTTAGCCAAGCTTTACTACTTTAGTATAGTAGATGCTTTTCAAAATGGTGGCTATGCTATAAGAATAATGAATCATGAGACAACATGATAATGATAGCAACTTACAACAAGAGTGGAGTCTTGTTGTAAGATTACTCATCTTAGGACCGTATCGTTGTTGGACCGCTGTGTTTGAGACCTTTGAGTACAGCCCACATACAGTGCTAAGCCTAATCTATAGCTATTCCGATACCTGAGAACGGCTAATCGCGCACTGGGAGTGGAGAGATGGCGGGAGTAGCGTGTACCCTCGGGGCTATGAGATAGTCGGGTTCGAGGTGTACTGTACTCTCGGGTGGCGCGGACCCGTTCTTGTATGGGAGGATCTATAGATAGGGTTGATATATGCAAGATTAAGTTCTACATATATCGTGTGGTACTGAATCCCCAGCTGGGTTAATCGATTCGAATCGCCGTGTTTCCTCGGATATGGAGCCTCAATCCACTGTCCCGCACCGTAGTAAAGAATGGGATGGTTATGAAATGAGAATTTAAAGAGGATGAAGGTTTAAGAATCTTTGGTTAGTTACAAACTTGAGTTAAAACTTGAAAATAGGTTTTACTTTTAGTAAGCTTTTATGCAAACAAAATGTTTTGACTTTGGTAAAAGCCTTACCTTGAATCCTTACAGCCTTCATACCTGAGTCTTCTTCTCTTCTCTAGACGGTTAAGTCTTGTTGAGTACTTTTGTACTCAGGGTTTGTTAACCCTTGTTGCAGGTGAATACATGGATCCAACTTTAGATGGACAATGTTACTTTACCCTTATAGAAGAAAGTGATGATGACTCTATTGAGTGACCTTGGGCAAGTGAAAACTTTTGTGTGAAGTTATGTAATATAAGTTCCGAACAAGTTATGTAATAAATACTTCAGTAATGTAAACTTTTAAACATAAGTTTTTAATCTATGTATTATAATCTTTCCGCTTTACTCTGATTTATCTTATCTATAAAACTGGTGTAATACTGTGATGCTTGATGTGGAATTATCCTGGAAAACATAAACGTGGATGATTCGGGTCTTCCAAGGACACCCGACAGATCTCTTGGATCATTTGGAACTCGTGCACGCCGATCAGAAGTCTTTAAGACAATGATGGGTGCAGGTGGGCCACTTAATTCAGGAGGTTCTGCCACATTCAGTGTCTAGTGGTGAGCCACAGCTCGGGATGATGATCTCCCAATTCAAGCGAGCTACTGGAGGTCCTGGTGTAGGTTTTGCTCCGGGTGTTGATGTTTCATCTTTTGGGAAGATTGGAGAGTCGAGTGGTCTTAACCCATGTGAGAAGCCCAGCTCCACCACTACTCCCAAGCTTACCAAGATTCCACCCAAAGAGCCACTCAAGCCTAACACCAAGGATGGGGTCTTTGTTGAGCCTCTGAGAGCTCCACCCAAGAAACAATCATGGGCTCCCAAACCAAACCACCTCAAGAACAAGCTGGACACCATGCCACCCATCCAGGAGGAGCTTATGCCACAGAAGGGCAAAGTGATCCACACCCACTACCGTGAGTAGCAACAACCCCCTTTGAGAGCGGTGAGGTACCATTGTGAGCATTGTGGAAGACATGGACACTTGAGTGAGTTCTGCTTTCGGCGCAAGAGAGAGGCGCGTCGTGCAAAGGAGATGAACAACCCGGACATGTACCATCCTTTCCATGATGTACATGTGCCGAATGTTCAGAGGCGTGCTGCTAGGCCCAGAGGTCAAAAACCTCAAGTTCCTAGGCCTAGGCCGCGCGGAGGTCGTGCCCGGCGGGAGCCTGCAGTTGTGGGCTATGGACCCCGTGGCGGTGGCTTTGTTGTAGAGCGTTTTCCACCACCGCGTTTTGAGTATCGCGATGGACGCTCCTCCCTTAGCGGACCACGTTTTCCTCAGCATGGTGATCGCTTCCCCCATAGGCGTGCTAGGAATGGTTTTTCAACTAACCGTTCTTTTGACAGCCGGCCCAACACTGGTATTCTTCCTACTTCACTAACCCCAGTGTTGGACCGTATGCTCACCCTATGTCTTTTTATTGATGTAGGTAAAACGATTGGAGGACATTTGGTTGGTGGATTCTGGGTATTCGAGGCACATGACCGGAAACGCCAAGTGGTTCTCCAGTCTTAGTCCGGTCGCCGGAAAGGAGTTTATCACCTTCGGCGACAATAGCAAAGGTAAGGTATTGTCTCGTGGGTCGGTGCGAGTTAATGAGCACTTTGTGTTGCGCGATGTTGCTCTTGTTTCTAACTTGCATTTTAACCTTCTTTTTGTTTCGCAACTCTTTGATGATGACTATGAGATTCATTTTAAACCGAATCTCAGTCGTATTTTGGATCCTCAGGGCAATCTTGTTTGTGGGATTTCGCCCTTTGGGAAAGTCTTTCGTGCAGATTTCTCGGAGTCTTTTGGAGTTTCTCGTTGTCTTGTGGCTGGACCTTCCGCCTCTGATCTTTGGAAGTGGCATAGGAGACTAGGACATTTGAGCTTCGACTTGCTTGCAAGACTTAGCTCACTTGGCCTAATCCGAGGATTGCCCAAGTTATCCATGGAGAAGGATCTTGTTTGCCATTCTTGTAGACATGGGAAGATGGTTGCCGCTCCCCACCATCCAATGACTCAAGTCATGACCAAGCGCCCTAGAGAGCTTTTGTGGCAGAACCTCCCATTAATGTGGCCCACCTGCACACGTCATCGTCATAAGGAGCCCAATGACAGTGCAAATGAAACACATCACTGGAAAGAACTGTCGGGTGTCCCCGAGAGAACCCCGAATCATCCACGAGTTACAGGATCGTCTTGTCTTCGGGTGGAATAATTACAACATTTCCACAGTTGATACAAAATACGTCGGAGTGCGGAAGCAAGAGAGAAAGACTTTACAAAACATGAATAAGTTACTTTTTACATAAACATAACTTGTATTGCGGAAGTAGAGAAATACTATGGAGCCACACTTAGGTGGAGCACCTAAGATGGAGAAGAAGAATAACCAGATCACGTCAAGCCCACTGACATGATCATGATCAACATCACCTGTTAGAAACCTGTAACAGGGAATTAACAAACTCTAAGTACTGTCGGTACTCAGCAAGACTTATCCATCAACAGAAAAGACTTCAGGGTCATGCTATCTTTAAGGGATGTAGTGGGGCTAGCAATAGAGAAGCAATTTGCAGAAAAAGCATTTTTAACCAAACATTCCTCTTTTCCTTAGTAATTCCAAATGTACCATCACTATGCCTTTAGAATGAAACATCATTTTCCAATTGCCTTGGTTTTGAAAACTCTACGTTGAGGGTCAGAGATCGAGTCTCTTTTTATCGTAGAGCAACGATGATTCGAACCGCTTTATCTACCCAGCTCGGGGTTCCCAATCACACAATATGGCAGGACTCTAACCTGCAACATATTGCACAACCACAAGTGATTTGTATGGCAGGACTCTAACCTGCAACATATCAAAGCACACCGGCGTTGTATGGCAGGACTCTAACCTGCAACATATCAACCCGTATCCCATGATTGGTACTATCATGCACTCGATCAAGGGCCAGCAACGAACGGTTCCTAAGCGACACAGACGGAAACACTACATCAGGATTCCATTCCGGATGCAAGTTACCCGCCCGGTCTGAATTCCATTTCTCATTCATTTATCAGTTTGTACCTGAGAGAGGTATCCTAACAATGATGACTCATCATCCCTTAGTTTGCTCAAGGCCTAAGCGGAGGATAATCTCATCATCCTGCATCTTGGCTAAGCATTTATAATTAAATAGGTAACAAGGATAGGGTAAAGGTAACCAACTGGTAATGCAACTACTGGTGTCATTCAACTCCTATTACTTAAATGCAGTTGATAAATCATTGTATAAACTTTGCAATAGAAATAGAAAGGTTAAATGCATCGGGGCTTGCCTTTGTTGCAGGGAAGATAGGATCCAAGAAGGATCCACACAAGTTAGTTCCTTCATCTTGAAGTTAAGTCTTCTCGACGAAGCTTATCCAACAAGGATCTCCTTCCGAGGCTTGTTCGACAAGGGTGCTCATCAAAGCTTGATCAACACGACTCCAACACTCTCGGATACTACACGTAGATAAATGATGTATGCTTAGTATGATGCTATGAAATGCATGCTAAGGTGCAGGACAATTCAATTGCATAACAGAAGTTAAACAAACTTAAGGAAAGTCGAGTACAACTTTCCTTCGCGGTAAAGTTGCAAACCAACAAAACCAACTTGCAATTTACCAACTAAGATTCTTAGCTACAAGTACAACTTCCACCAAGCACCTTTAGGTGAGTTAACTAAAGATGACTAAGGTTCATTAAAACATCACTCAAGCCATAGGAGCACAAGATGAGAGGTGTCTCATGGTCTTCAAACAATAATCCAAAGTCACGCAAGACGTAAACACTGCTGCCCCCACTTTGGACAGATTACATGTCCTAACTTAATTAACCACAACCAGAGCTCCCGACATCCAAAAGGGGTGATCTTAGACAATTTAGAAAGCTTATAAAGTTTACTACATCTTTCCTATTATGGCCATTAGGTGATTTACAACCTAAAAGGTTCAAACAGCACAAAACCTCAGATCTGTCCAAAAGGTAGGGCAGATCTGACCTGTTGAGTTACAAAAACTATATCTCCTAATCTAGCAGGCCTAAAATCATGAAATTTTAGGACATGCTAGAGACAGAAGTTAACTACAACTTTTGTACACAACTTATTTACAGAAAACATAAACTTAACCATGAAAACAGTTCATTTAAGAGGACTGGTCCAGCAACTAAATCAACATAAGGCATCAAAACTTAAATGCATAATTTGAACTATAATAAGCCAAACATGATTAACTAAAAACATGAAATATAACCATCAAACAACAGATTACTGAAGATACAAGATTAATCATAACTTCTTATAAACATTTAATTACATAATTATTCAGACAAAACTCAATTAACCATTTCTTTATAAATTAAACATAGGAGAAGGACTTACATTTAACTTTGTCAAAATGAGCCCAAACTTTTAGAGATGATAAATTATATAAAATAACTGTATCAAAATAAATATCACAATTTTTGGACAAACATATAAACCTACAGAATTAAATCAAACTATAAACATTTAAATGATTAAATAAAGCATGGAAATAAGAATAAAATTTATTTTCTCCAACAGAGCTCAAAATTTTTGTGAAGATACATTTTCAGCTCAAAACAGTGGCAAAAATAGTTTCTTTATTTTTGGACATTTAAGTAAGCCTACAAAAATCATCAAAGTCCATTTATTAATAAAAAGACCCATTTAAATTACTTTCAAACTTTGTTCAAAACTCAAGTTTCATATTTTTGTTAAATACTAGACAGCTTGAGAAAGCTACACAAAAATTTTCACAAATTTTGGAGCTTTCTAGAAAAACCTATGAAAAAGACAAAACCTAATACTATTCACTTGAACTGGAAAAAGGAAAACTTCTTTCATCTCACTGACAGGAGGGCCCCAGGCGTCAGGCCTCTCCTTTTCCCCCATGCCCAGACCAGAGCCCGACTGGGCCTTGACCGGCCGCTAGCCCCCGTTGACCGGCCGTCGATCTCTTCACCGGTGAGGTCTCCGGCGACGGCGAGGGCCTCAGCGCCCCCGACGTGACCTCGCGCACCAACTCCACCCTAAGCTAGGCCTTGAAAGCACCCGACCACAAGCCGGTCGCAACCATGGCGGCTCGGCCACGCCGAGCACGGCGGCGGCGCGGCGTTCCGGACAAAAGGACATGGTAGAGACCCAAACTCCGATAGCACTGCACTCTCGCACTCCTCGCGAACACGATGCGCACTCTATCTCAAACGGAGACGACTCGGAACATTGGGGTCCCAGGTGACGGCCATGGCGGCGCTTGCGCTGACGGCGGGCCACGCGAACCGACTAAGATGATCCGGTAGAGACCAAACTAGGGGGCGCAATACGCCTAGGGACTCCTCTCGACCATGGTGCGCACCCTAGACTCACTGGAGCATCACCCGACCAAGGATGGCCATGGCGGCGGCGAAAGTAGAGCTTGCGCCGATGGCAAAGCGCGCGGACCGGCCGACCCACAACGGTAGAGACCTAAAACGCGAGCCAACCATGATCACCAACTCGAGAGGAAGCTAGGACACTTATCGGTGGGGCTTGGGATCCGCTGGAGTGGGCTCGCCATGGTGGAGGCTTGCGGCGGCGCACTGCTCGGCTGCGAGGAAGAAGAGGATGGTGCGATGGCTACCGACGGCCAGAGCTTGCACAAGCTAGCTCTAGAGGAGTGGTTGGCGAGGCAAGACTACTGGTGAGGTTTTCTCGAATGGAGGAGACACGATGACAACGAACTTCTCCAGCGGGCGGTGGTGCAAGCGCTCTGTTCTTGCCGGAGCAGAGAAAGAAGAAGAAGAGAGGGCTCGACACGGTGCTAAAGGGTGATAGAGCGGCTTCTGGACGAGGACACCTCATGCTAGATCTTGTAGACGTGGACAAAACGTGGTGCACGCGCAGAGTCGGTCGGCTGCCCACGGCGGCGACGGCGGCGGCCAGGAGCAGAGCATCTGCTCTGTTTTTCACTCCCCCTCTCTAATCTACTGTAGCGCCCAGATCTCTCCCCTTTTGAAAATCTCCAGATTTTTGTACTGCATGACAAAAACTCCTAAAACAAAAGTTGCTCCAAACTTTGCATTCTACAAGTTTGCTTTAAGAACCAAAGTAAAATTCTGCCTGGATTTTGAAATGGAGTTCAAATTCAAATTTGAACCAAACTGAATTTCAAAATTACTTTTGAATTTTCTGAACAACTTCAAATTTCACCAATATAAAAGTTGTTCCTTATTAAATGATCTACAACTTTGTTTTTGGTCATATATCCAAATTGTGCATAATTTTGAAACTACACAAAAGGGGGTAAAACTAGGGTTTGGAAATTAATTTCTGATTTGAAACCAATTCAAACTGGTTTTCCAAATTACTTCAGATTTTCTTTAGTAACTTGAAAATCTATCTTAATAAAAGTTGTTGCTTTTAATCCTCTCTACAACTTTGACTAAAGGACCAAAGCCTAATTCTTTTTACTTTTTGAAATCTAGTTTAGAGGTCAAATTTAGGATTTGAAAAAAAAATCACTTTTATTCAAAATTTTGTACAGAAACTTTGAAAACTTTGAATACCAAAGTTGTGCCTCTCAACAAGAGATACAACTTTGCCTTTGAAATCACTTTGAAATTTTACATACTTTTTGACTTATAGAAAAGGGAATAAAAAGAAGCATAGAAAATTTAGGTTTTCTACTTTTCCTTTTATGTGACACTTAACTACACTCTCATGCAACATACAATACTATGTAAATCACCCAAGATTATGCAACACTTATATTAAACATGTGAAGCATCACAATTATACTTAAAACATGAAATGCTTTTATGCCCTAATGCCAAATGATTATGCATACTAATGAACTTAATTAGGGTTTTAATTATCACTTAACACCAGGGGTGTTACAGCTTTTGCACATGGACCTTGTTGGTCCGGCTCGGGTGAGCTCGGTTGGGGGGAAGTGGTATGTGCTTGTTGTTGTTGACGACTTTTTGAGATATTCGTGGGTCTTCTTTTTAGCTGAGAAGACCGAGACTTTCTCCTTTGCTCGCAATCTGATTTTGCGTCTTCAGAACGAGTTCCCCTTGAACTCGATGCGAGCTATTAGGAGTGATAATGGTTCCAAATTCAAGAATTCGGATTTTGAGAAGTTTTGTAACTCTTTGGGTTTAGAGCATCAGTTTTCTTCCCCCTACACACCCCCTCAGAATGGTGTTGTAGAGAGGAAGAATCGGACCCTTGTATAGATGGCCAGGACGATGCTCGATGAGCATAGGACTCCTAGGCGATATTGGGCCGAAGCTATGAGAACTGCATGCTATATTTCCAATCGCATTTTTCTTCGAGCTTTCTTGAAAAAGACTTCGTATGAGTTGCGTTTTGGAAAACTCCCCAAGGTGAGTTATTTTAGAGTTTTCGGTTGCCATTGTTTTATACTTAAAAAGGGCAACTTGGACAAGTTTGAGTCTCGTTCTTCTGACGGTGTGTTTTTGGGTTATGGCACTCACACTAGAGCTTATCATGTACTTAACCTTGACACTAACCGAGTCATGGAGACATCCGATGTCACCTTCGACGAGACCATGGTTTGTCCTTCTTCTCGTTTTGAGCGTGCAGGTGATCATGAGGTTAATGAGCCTCTCTTTGATGACGAGGATGAGGGTGTTGAAGGTATGGATGATCCAGCACCCCCTCCACCTGCTGTGCTGCATGGAGCGGCTTCTACCACGACTCACGGCCCTGACACTTCCTCTTCTTGGGGGCCGTGGGATCCGCCACCTTGAGCGGTACCCTTTGTACCCGAGGAGGCACCAGCTGCTGTTGAGGGTGAGGCTACATCGGCACGGGAGGCGCCATGACACATCCAGCGCCAACACCCGCCTCAACAGATGATCGGCAGCATCGGCGAACGTGTCACTCGGTCTAGGTCACAACAAATCTCTCACTTTGCTCATTCTGCATTTGTTGCTGATTTTGAACCCCGAGATGTTGGACACGCTTTGACGGATCCGGATTGGGTTAATGCCATGCATGAGGAGTTAGAAAATTTTGAAAGAAATCGGGTTTGGGTTCTAGTTTCTCCTCCCTGTGAGTGTCACCCAATTGGGACAAAATGGGTTTTCAAAAACAAACAAGGAGAGGTTGGCCATGTTGTGAGAAACAAGGCCAGACTAGTTGCCCAGGGGTATAGTCAGAAGGAGGGAATAGACTATGAGGAGACTTTTGCTCCTGTAGCTCGTTTGGAGGCTATTAGGATACTCTTGGCTTTTGCTGCATCCAAAGGGTTTAAACTTTTTCAAATGGATGTCAAGAGTGCCTTCTTAAATGGCTACATAGAAGAGGAGGTGTATGTGAGACAACCCCCCGGTTTCGAAAATCCCAAGTTTCCAAACCATGTTTTTAAACTTCACAAAGCTTTGTATGGTTTGAAACAAGCCCCTAGAGCCTGGTATGATAGGTTGAAAATCTTTTTGCTTGCTAAGGGTTTTAAAATGGGATGTGTAGATAAAACGCTCTTTCTTCTCAAGCAAGGCAGTGACACACCCTTGGTCCAGATTTATGTGGATGATATCATTTTCGGTGGTTCTTCTCACGCTTTGGTTGCCAAGTTTGCAGATACTATGAGCAGGGAATTTGAGATGAGTATGATGGGCGAGTTGACGTTTTTCCTCGGGTTGCAAATCAAGCAATCCCGGGAAGGGACGTTCGTGCACCAGGGCAAGTACACCAGAGACATTCTGAAGAAGTTTGATATGGGTGAGGCCAAGCCTCTTCCAACACCCATGTCAACCACGACGGCCCTGGATGCGGACAAGGATGGAGAAGTTGTGGACCAGAAGGAGTACCGGAGTATGATCGGGTCGCTGCTGTACCTGACGGCGACACGCCCGGACATTCAGTTCGCGGTGTGTCTTTGCGCGCGATTTCAGTCGTCGCCGCGCACCTCTCACCGTCAGGCGGTCAAGCACATTATGAGGTACTTATCCTTCACTCCTGAATTTGGGATTTGGTATTCTGCTTCCTCCACCCTTTCCCTTTGTGGTTATTCCGATGCCGATTTTGCTGGTTGCCGGATTGAGCGCAAGTCCACTTCTGGGACTTGCCAGTTTATTGGTTCTTCTCTTGTATCGTGGTCTTCTCGCAAGCAGTCTAGTGTCGCCCAGTCTACCATGGAGGCTGAGTATGTTGCTACGGCTAGCTGTTGTTCCCAGTTACTCTGGATGATGGCCACTTTGCGTGATTTTGGTCTGAGCTTCTCTCGTGTTCCTTTGCTTTGTGACAGCACGAGTGCGATTAGCGTTGCTAAGAACCCCGTGCTGCACTCGAAGACCAAACACATTGATGTGCGCTTACATTTTCTGCGAGACCACTATGAGAAGGGTGATATCGACCTTCGCCATGTCGATACTCATCATCAGTTGGCTGATATTTTCACCAAGCCTTTGGACCAATCAACTTTTAATCGGTTGAGAGGTGAGCTTGGTGTGTGTTTCCCCTTTTAGATGGGGGAAACATTTTGGCTCTTGTATGGTACACTGACCTTGTGTTTTTCAGTTGGTATCTTCTCTTTTCTTTGATTTTGTCATGCATCTTTGCATTTCATCTTGCATAATTACATTCATAGCTTCATGTGTATAATCTTTAGAATGTAGCTATGCTCTGTGTAGTCTTTGCTCCGATGCTTTATGATGGTGTTGTAGCTTATGCTCTTTCTGATCACTGATACATGTTGTGAGCGGAGCTATTTTATGGTGAATTTGCTTAATGAACTTAAAACTTGAAAATATTCACCATTGAGATATGCAACTAGCATGTGTAGAATGTGTTGAAGTCACTTAGTGCTTCTCTTACATGCTAGGTTGCTATGTCTCTAGTTCTGAGTCATTCACTTGCTTGGTATGCTCATATGCTGTTTTCATCTTGAACCAAGTTAAGTGGATTGGAAAGATCGAGATGGGATTGCTTGTCAGCACATCACAGTTTTCGAGACTGTTTCTCATTGCACTTTGAGTTAAACTTGAGCTGTGTAGTGTATGACCGAAACTGTCGCTTTAAGCTTCTGATTGCTTCTGCATAGGCTTCGCATAGTTGAAAAGTTAGGCAATGACAAGCTTTCAACCTCTCGCAATCACATGCTAAAATTTAGACTTGTGTAATTTAACCGCTGCAACTCCGATAAAATTTTGAATACACAAGTTATATTTCATTCTATAGCATGATGATTGAACTTTGCTAGGGGTAGTTCATCTTGTATACATGATTAGCACTTGTTTGACTTCCTATCTATACATATTCTGTGCTATTTTGATGGTGAATACCTTTTCGGCTGAAAACTGCTCTTTTTGCTCTCATGTTCATATTTCGTACCTAGTGATCAGTTTGAGCCTTTGCTAGCTTCTTATGGATGTTGTTGAGTCATCGGATCAGAACTCTGCAGAGCATCTTTGCACTCTTTTGTTTATACTCCTGAAGCTGCTAACTTGCATTATGACTCATATGCATTTTGGAAAGGGGGGAGAAATTTGCTCGTTGGCACTTTGTTGGTGCATTTTCTAAGGGGGGGCACTCTTTCTTTAGTGATGCATTTTTGCTTGTTAAGTGCATTATCAACTAAGGGGGAGAAATTGCAAATCATATGCCTCCCAAGTTCAACTAAGGGGGAGTTTTCCTAGTTGTTGTGTGCACCGTTTGAGGGGGAGTTTGCTCGTGTTGCTTGCTACTGAGTTTTTGAGCCTTTTCAGTTCGTTCGGAGCGTTTTCTGCTAGCGGTGTTGAGCCTGCTCTACCTCTTCTTGAGGGCTAGCTTTGCTTTGCTTGGTTGCGTCGATCCGTTGCCCATGTCTTTGGGGACCAAGTTGTCTTGCTCTTTCCACTTGACCTTCTTCGGCTTTGCTATGCTTTTGGGTCATTTGGTCGAGTTCTCTCTTGTCCTTCTTCCTTCTTCTATTTCTATTATGATTTGTGTGTGTAGTTGACAATGCACTCATCAAGGGGGAGATTGTGGATACATGGGTGTATGCCGAGTCTCTTAGTGATGAGTGATTGTCAACTGGGATAATGCGCATGTTTTTTGGCTTGTGTTGTGCAGGTGTCGAGCACGGATACAGTGATCAGAGGCAAGGTGAAGGTCAAGTAGAGACGTGTCGTGCTGATGGACCGAGAGTGGCGAAGGGCAGACGTGAGGCTTGGACTGAGGGACCGGTGGCCCGAGGATCAGCTGTGGTGGCTGGCAGCCTGGGACAGCGACAAGCGAAGACTTGCGGGCACGGTGTTGCTTGGGTCGAGGACTTGGGGACACGTGTCGGTGGACGGGGTGCACGGGCGATGCATCCCCTCTACAGTTTTGGTTTGGTGGTAGAGCCAAAGAAAAACCATCGAGTGGACGGTTTCCAGGTTTGGGCCTCAAAACCTGGGCGCTGATGGTTTCCGAGTTTGGGCCACAAAACTCGGGCTGAGGACGGTTTCCAGGTTTGGGCCTCAAAACCTGGGTGCTGCGGGTTTGCTGAGTTTGTGCCACAAAACTCAGGCTACGGTCGGCTGGTTTCCCGGTTTGGGCCTCAAAACCGGGGGTTGGTCGTGAAGGGTGGTTTCCCGGTTTGGGCCTCAAAACCGGGGGCGGAGTCCGTGAAAAGGATGCAGAGCGGTGGCGGCACGTGGCCGCAATCGGTGAGGTTGCGTCGAGGCAACGCTACCTATTGTGCGAGAGTGGCCGTCGGATCACCACCTACCACGAGTTGGTCCAGAATAATCTTAGGGTTTAGCTGGTTCGCTCTGTAAGTAGTTAGGGGTAGAGTGGGAATTAGGAATAGTTAGAATTAGGATAAGTAGGGGGAGACACCCATGTCCCCATCTATCTCAGTCATTTGCTCTTTGCTTCTAGGGTTTCCTGCTCTCCCAATCCTCTGCTGTAGCTAGCTGAGATCCGCAGAGAACCATACCTCTGTGTACTAGAGATTTTGAGGAAGTGAGGTCGTAACCTCACTGTTGTAGCGTGTGGTAGCCACACGGTTGCAGATCGATGTGTTGATTCGCGTTTTGGTTCGTGTTCTTCGCGTTCTTCGTTTCTTTATGATTTTCCCGTCACTCGATCTCCCTCTCTAGTGCGTATTTGCAAAATCCATTTGAATCAACTTGTTCTTTATAGTGAGGAGATCATTTGTACCAAAGGAATTCATCTAGCTCCTCACAAACAAGTAGATCGGGTTGATTTCGTTTTCGTGGCGCTTTTTCGTTCTTGATCTTCCCCT
This sequence comes from Coix lacryma-jobi var. lacryma-jobi, assembly GCA_009763385.1. Lineage (NCBI taxonomy): Eukaryota > Viridiplantae > Streptophyta > Magnoliopsida > Poales > Poaceae > Coix > Coix lacryma-jobi. The sequence goes on from CM019823.1 coordinate 69,802,506, forward strand.
TTCGATTTCTCGGTGATTGAATCGATTTGAGCGGATGATTTCTTGGGGATAGTCTCCTAACTACCCCGTGATCATCTTCTCCAAGTTTGGGAACGTGGGATTTTGATTTAGATCGAATTTGGAGAGAGTTGGGGAGAAGGCGACTGAAATCACCCTCTCTGCACGTTCGCGGACAGTCCGCGGACAGTCGGGACTCAGCCGAGCAGTGGCTGTTTGTCTCGTTGAACAGTGCCAAAGTTTGACCGGCGGACAGTCCACCGTTGGTTTTTACGGACAGTCCGCGAACTGTCAAGGGGACTTCAGCAGCAGTGCGGTTTTGCTCTTTTGGCCGGCAGACAGTCCGCGACCTGAGCCCAGACAATTCGCCACTGGGAAGACAGTCCGTGACCGTACCGGCGGACAGTCCGGGATCCTGCTGTAGCCTCCGGTTTAGTGCGTTTGCTCTCCCGACTTGTTCGCTTGGTTTCCGGACTTCCCGTTTGGCTCTAGAGTTGATCAAGGAACCTCTCTAGGTATCTTTGCTACTTGTTAGCATAGGTATTTAGGAGTTTCTCGACGTAGCCGTCTATCTACGTTCGGGACTTGGTTTTTGAGGGTCAAACTTGTTTCGGTGCTTTTGACGTTTGGTTCGCTATCGCTTTGTGGTGCCTCGTTGTGATCCTAGGGATCATCCACCCTCTTCAAGGGTCGTGGGCATCACGGTTTCGGTTGAAGTTTTCTGGGGTTGATTTTGGGACATTTGGCCAAAATTTCGAGAGAAATTTTTGTGGCTCCCATTCACCCCCCCCCCCCTCTGGTCGCCATGCTAGTGCTTTCTCGGTCCTTCAAACTCTATAGCACATATGTAGGGGGAGCTAATACTATCAATGTGGTTACACAAATTTAAATCACATATCTTTGTATAGGTTGTCATCAATTACCAAAAAGGGGGAGATTGAAAGCCCTAGTTTGGTTTTGGTTAATTGATGAAACCTATTTGGTCTAATCCTATTGCTAAGCATGTATGTAGCTTATAAGAAAGGATTATGACCAAGCCAAGTGGTGGAGCTAGCAAGCTGGCAACCATGGAGGATGGTGATAGCCACAAGCACTCAAAGAGATCAAGTGCTCTACTATTGGTGAAACATGAGAAGAAGGGAAGAGATGAGCAAAGAGGCCCAAAGGCAAAGGTATAATCTATAGGGCTCTTTGTTCTGGTGATCAAGACACTTAGAGAGTGTGATCACATTTAGGATAGATAGTCGTACTATTAAGAGGAGATAATTCACGGCTTATGCGGTGTTCAAGTGCCACTAGGTGTTCTCTAACATTTCGATGATATAGACCTAGTGAGTGACTAACTAAACCCTTGGAAAATGCTTTGCAAAATGCTAACACACGTGCACAAGTGTTGGAACACTTTGGTGTTGGCGCATGGGAGCAAGGGTAGAAGTTAGAAAGCAAAAGATGCTGAATTGTCAGCATCGGACGCTGGAGGCAGAAGCATCGGACGCTGGCCAAGCGTCCGATGGTAAACCCTAGTTTCTGACAAATGATGAAGGAGCATCGGACGCTGGCAACGGACGCTGAGGAAACACTGTTGCAGAGTCCGATGCAGGTGACGTGGCGCGAGCGTGCTTTCCAGGGAGCATCGCACGCTGGCCTGCGTCCAATGCAGAACCATCGGATGCGTCCGATGTGTTTTGGAGCGTTCTGGAACCTCTCTGGTGTATCATCGGATGCTGGTGCTTAGCATCCGATGCTAAGTGTCCGGCGCGTCCGATGTGAGGTTGTTCTTGCGTAGACTTGAGCAGAGGCATCGAAGCGTCCGATGCTAGGCATCGGCGCGTCCGATGCCACTTTAACCGTGGCACGAAACAATGTGACCGTTGGGATCTAACGGGCAGATTTCATATCAGGGGGACACGTGGCTCCATCCAGAGCTTCGGACGCTGGGGCAGCGTCCGATGGTTGATCATCGGCGCGTCCGATGGTTGATCATCGGCGCGTCCGATGACCCCGATTCCAGCCCAACGGCTAGGCCGACTTGGATGGCCTATTTAAGGGGCTTGGTCGGCTCATATGGACTTACCTTTGCATATTCTGATTTCTAAGTATACTAGTGAGCATTGGCAAGCCTCCCAACTCATCTCCCAAGTTGTTTTGATCAAACCTAGTGAGATTGAGTGATCTAGTGCGTGATTTGATAGAGTTCAATCTAGTGGCACTAGTTCTTCGCATCGGCATTGAGTTTTCTTGTTACTCTTGGCATTTGCCAGTGCCTAGACAGCTTGGAGGTGTTGAGGTGGTTTTGGCAAGAGAAAGAGATTGTTCTTGGCCACCACCGATCGTGATTGTGAGAGATTTTGGAGCCTCACCTCGCCGGAGCGGCAAGAGGCATCCTTAGTGGATTGCTCGTGTCATTGAGCTACCTCAATAGCGGTAGATTCTTGTGGCGCTCTTAGTGAGCTTGGCTTTGCGCAGATTAGCCACCGGGTCACCTAGTGTTGGTCGACACAATGGGGAGTAGCGTGCCGGCAAGCACGTGAACCTCGGGATAAATCTTGGTGTCCCGTGTGCTTATTGTGATTGGTCTTCATATTCACATCTTGGTGATTGGCATCACGAGTGGACTTCACCGGTGATTGGCTCTCTACTAGGCGATCCCGAAGGCTTGGTGAAACCACCTCTATCTAGCTCATTTACTTTGTGTATTTACTTTGAGCTATTTCTCTTGTGTATATTCTATCCTTGTTGTATATCTCTTATTCTATTACTTGTGTAGCTAGTTGTGATTAGTTTGCTTAGTCTATCTATTGCACACATGTGTCTCATATACTTTTTGCATATCATACTTGTACTAGAGCTAGATAGCTTTATTCCGCATTTGATATTAGCTCTAGTTGATTGTGTGACATAGAAATATTAGGTAGAATTTATGGATAAGTGGCTTGCAACACACTATTAGGCTAGCGCAAGAAGCTTCGCCATTTGTTGTACTAATAGTGTTTGCCTAAGTAATTTTGTAGATTTTTAATTAGGCTATTCACCCCCCCTCTAGCCAATTTAGACCTTTCAAAAAGGCAAGACGGAGCAAAGCCGAACTCATCAAGATAACACCGTCAAGAGAGTGAAGAAGCTTGATGAGAAGCAAACCGTAGTTTGTTACATTTGCCACAATGAAGGCCACAAGTCATATGATTGCAAGGTGAAGCATGGGGGAGAGAAGAAGAAAGAGAAAAACAAAAAGCAAACAAGCAAGCTCTCCAACACCTACACCAACAAGGTGAACAAGAAGGTCTCCACACCTTACCTTTTGAAGAACAAGAAGAATGACAAGGTGGTGGCCATCAAGGTGAACAAGCAAGCCAATAATGGGGCCAAACGCATTTGGGTGCCTAAGGATATTATCTCAACCATGAAGAGCACCAAAAAGGTTTGGATCCCGAAAGGGAAGTGAGTAGTCAAGTGGACTACGGGGAATTAGGAGACTTGGCAAAGGTTGGGTGCATATCATGGGGTGCATCACACCGGATCATGTCATTGCCAAGTATGTTAGAGGCTACTATGGACCCAAGTTCCCTTTCCCATGTTAGGTAAATAGATTTAAATTCTTGCAATTTCTTTTAGCATCTAGTTCCTTCCATTGCCTAGGTTTGCATTTGCATATTTAAATCCCTTGTCATGCATACACTAGGCTTATCATATGGTAGTTTTTCACGGTATCACTCTCATCTTTTGAGCAAACCTACATGGTTTAATTTGCTTAGGTGCACGACACATAGCTTCTCTTACTTGTATTTATCCTATATGTGCCAAAGTCTAAATAGTAGATAAACTACCCCGATTACCGTCTTCATTTGGTGTCACACTTCTAGTGATGTCAACTTGTAAAATGGTAGTTTGACCTTACAAGTCAATGTGCATGTCTCCTACAAGTATTTCAAACTTGTATGCACACTTTTAGGGGGAGTTTATTCTACGATTTGGAAGCTTTGCGACTAACACTACTTTCAAGTATATCATGTGTGTAGTAGTCTCATTGCAAGGAAAATGGAGTCCCGGAGAAAAGCATTGTGTGTGGCGATAATCCAATTGGTATCTACTTGTGGTATTTGTAACCAATATCATTATGTTGATTTCAATTTGATTCCCTTATATGCTTTCTCCATGCATTATATAGATTAAACTCCTTTGTGCATTAATTTGTCGGTTATGCATATGCTTTGCCATACACCTTATGTATGCATTCACTTAGGGGGAGTTTAGTTTATATAATGTGAGAGCCAGGTTTTGTGATCAATTTCACTCGACATAAAAAGGATCACAAAATTTGACCCTCCCTTGTGCAACTAATGTCTTCCTTTTTGGTGTTTAATTCCAAAGGGGGAGAATTTGAAGGACCAAAAGTAAGCCCAACTCAAAATAATAACCCAAACCAACATTCAAAATTTTTGTGGTTATTATTTTGGGAAGTTTCCTACTTTGGGAATGGTCCTAGAAAGGGTGGAAGCGGATTATGGAGTTAGGGGGAGGCTTAAATCCATAATGCCGCAAATGGACTCTATTGCAAGGGCAAGATAAGTTATAATAGTGTTCTTCAATTTGGTATCTTTTAACATCAAATGATCTTTCCTCTGCATTGCATCCTAGCAAGTAGATTGCATTTTAATTTTGTATCTTTTATTTGCTTGCTTTGGTCGTGTTGTCATCAATCACCAAAAAGGGGGAGATTGTAAGGAAAATGGACTTCGGCCCATTTAACATTGTATTTTGGTGTTTGATGAACAACATAACCATATTGGACTAATGTGTTTGCAAGTGTTTGTTTTGTAGTCCAACAGGGTGCAAATGTGACTTGGATGAAGGCAATATGAGGATCCGATGATCAACACCTCAAGCAAAACATTAGAAGCTCAGTAGAAGACTCACAGAGATCAAGCAAAGTCCAAGGCACAAGACTGGAACCAAGATGACGCAAGAAATCGCGAAGAAACAAAGAGAATAGGACATCGGACGCTGCATCGGACGCTGGCTTTGCAAGTGTCCGACGTACCGATGGCAAACCCTAACTCGTGTCAGCACCAGCAGAAGCATCGGACGCGGAGACCGTGCACATCGGACGCGATGGTAACACTGTGTATTGTGCATAGTATTACATCGGATGCACCGATGCACATCGGACACTACAGGACCCGTGCGTCCGATGCTCATGTAGAGAGGTTCCAGAGAGGCTTTGAAGACATCGGACGTGTCAGGTGGTGAAACATCGGACGCTGTCAGAGTCCGATGTGACTCAGTGTCAGGTCGGCAACTAGTCATTAAAGTGACATCGGACGCGCGTCCGATGCTCCCGATAGGAGCATCCGATGCTATGCAGAAAAGTCCATCTTTGGTGTCCAATGACTCTATTTGGTTGGGACTCTATATATACCCTCATGGCCGGCCAAAAACACAAGGTTGGAGCTCAAGGAAGTGTACCAAGTTCATAGACACATATTTAGTTGCTCTAACCACCAAAGTGCTTAGTGATATACTAGGTGATTAGTGTAGGTGATGCGCCTCGTTGTCCCGATCTTCATGACGTGGGATCTTGAACTTGATAACTAGCTGAAGAACAGCCGGATAACTTGCTGCAAGCAGTGATAACTAGTGCAACGTGACAAATAAAACTCGAAGCCAACCACCATCTTTAACCGGCAACCTGAATCGAGGATTCGCCCAAACACACTCTCAAAGAACCAGCCAACACAGTCTACAATCAATCAAGGCAAACCTTGAAGGGAGTAGGAGCACCAATTGGGAGTGGATGACGCCGCCGCTTCTGTAAATCCCACGAAGGAAATCACAAGAGCAAAAGGAAGAGATTACACTCTCAGAGTTGTTAGCACACAGCTGAACAAAGGGGTTCATCAAAAATCTCTGTTTGCTATGAAGCAATGACATATTTATACTAGGAACAGCCCTCCTAGATAGGTATAAACACAAAATGGAAAATAAAAAGATAGACTATGTGAACAGGCTTCCACGGAAGGGCTTCTGAGTTAATCCCGCGTGACTGTTGGACTTCGGAGTAGTCTTCAATGTTTTGGCAATAACTCCACCTAGGAAAGTCCAAATGATGCACCGTCAGTTGCGTCGGAAAGTTAACTTGATAAGCTTTCACACCATGTGTAGCATGCACCATGAAGTTTCGTAGATTGGTACAGTTTTGCACGACAAGTTGGACAACATGCAGTCTGTCCACCAGCTGACCAGTATGCACTAAATCCAATCGGCAGTCAAGAGGAAAATTCCAAACTAGTCGGGGTTGGTTTCATTGGAAACTAGACTTCATAAGCTTTCCAAATGTCCTCATGGGCCTTCATAGCTCTCCCTCTCCTTTCTTTTTATCTCTCAAATTTGGCTTGTGGCTCTCACTCACCGAATTGTGGATGACACTCAATTTCTTTTGTTCTTCTTCCTCTCTACTCACTGAACTTGTGGTCGACTTCTTCTGTAGATGCTCAGCCATGATTTGTTGAGGGGTCATAGGTTTGAGTACAAACTTCTTCCCTTTCAGCTCTAGAGTGAACTGATTTGTTCTTCTGCAATGTTGGCTATATCGATCATATTGACATGGCCTTCCAAGCAGCAAGTGACACACCGACATGGGTGCCACATCAAACTCTACTGTGTCAACATATTCACCAATCTTGAATGGAACTTTTACTCTATATCCAATCTTAATATCTCCTGATTCATTCAACCATTGGACATGATATGGATGAGGATGCCGCTATAATTTCAAACCAATCTTATCAACCATCTCACGACTAGCAAGGTTATGGCAACTCCTGCCATCAATGATCACCTTCACTACTTTATCATGCACCTTTGCTCGGGTTTGAAAAAGATTGTGTCGCTGCCCAATTTTAGCTTCTTTATTCTGAACACTCAAGATTTGGGCCACTACAAGAGCAGCACCATGCTCAAATTCACATCGAGTATGTTCATCTTCTTCATGAACTTCGTCAACGCACTCTTCCTCAACTTCCTCTTCACTAGCTGATTCATATTCTCCTTTATCATTCACAATGACCACACGATTGTTTGGACACTCTCTGACTACATGGCCACGGCCCCCACACTTGAAGCATTGAATCCCACTACTCTTGGCTATAGAACTCACTGAAGTGGAGGTCGATACTGCTGGTTTAGAGCTCGTTCTTGGGGCAGCAGCATTCTTCCCACTATAAACACTTGGACTATTGGAGCGCAAGGCTCCACTTAAGCTCTTTGACATTGAGGGTGCAACAGCAAACTTGGAGATTGACTTGCTTCCTCCTGACATAGTCTTCACACCATATGGCAAGGACTTGCTGCTCTTAGCATCTTGCTGCAGTTGGCGTTCAGCTTTGGTTGCTTGATGTACCAAATCAATAAGATGACGGTACGGCTAAAACTCAACAATGCGTTGGATATTGCGATGCAAACCAGCCATGAAACGTGCAATAGTTTGCTCTTCATCTTCATACACATTGGCTCTAATCATAGCCTTCTCCATCTCCTTATAGTACTCCTCAACAGAGAAACTTCCTTGCTTCAGATTCTGCAATTTATCAAAAAGATCACGCTGATAGTGTTTCGGCACAAAGCGAGTTCTCATTTCTCTCTTCATCTCTACCCAACTTTCAATAGGATCTTCTCCATCTTCTTCACGATCACGAAGAACTTGCTCCCACCATATCAGCGCATATCCTTCAAACTCCAAAGATGTCATTGCTAACTTTTTCTGCTTTGAATAATTATGGAAGCGAAAGATCTTATCCACCTTCAGCTCCCAGGTGAAATAAGCTTCAGGATCAGACCCTCCATCAAATTTTGGCATGGTAAATTTCAGTTTTCCAAACCTCTCTTCATAGTTACCTCTTCTATGATGTCGGCGACCAGAATATTGTGAACGATTATCATCATCCACATCTTCAGATTCTGCATCACTTCTTCGTCCTCGCCCTCCTCCCCTACCATATGCACCTCTTCGGTTCCTCCTTTCGTGTTCTCTTGCTCTTCTAGCGGCAACTCTTTCGTCACTTTATTCCTCATCTTCACCTTGGTTGCTTGCTCCATCACGAGGTTGGTGATGTTCTCTGATTTTAGCCATAAGGGCTTGAAGATCTTGTGTCAACCGGTCTTGCTTCTCTTCCATGCTTTGCCTTAATTCATTAAATTGTGCCATAGTGACACAATCTTCTATCTCAACTCCACCCATCTTCCTGTAAGGTTACTGAATACGAAACAGTACTTATTTGTGGAATGAAATTTTTTGTAGATCTCTCAACCTCACCTCTCTTACCAACCGAAGCTCTTATGAGGTCCCTGTGGGTTACAGAAAAGCAAAGCGTGTGCTGGTAACAAAAAATGATGGTTAGGCGAATACAAGACCAGAGAGTACCCATTACGATGGCTTGTATGTGGAGCTTGGTGAGGATTAATACACAAGGAAAAGCAATCTGAATTCTAGTTATTGTAAAGTTAAATAACAATCCAAACTAGATATTCCCTGCCTAGTGTTGACCACAAGATATGAAAGATGTAAATGAATCACACACGCACAAAGAAATTTCAGAGTTGATGCAAACAAGGAATATGATTGGGATGCAAGTGTTGCGATCAGACCCAACCAAAGTTTTGCACCAAACAAAAAAAAGCAAACTGGTTGCACAACTTGACGTGAGAAACTTCAACACTTGTGCATATAAACTAACAGATTTTAATTTTTTTTAACTTCTTGCAGCACTTTTTTTGGCACTTTTTCTTCCTCCCTTTTTTTGACACACTTTTTGTTTTTTAAATAGAACTAAACACAGGGATCAGATATGATACTTGCACAATTAGGGATAGAATCATACAAACGAAAAGCAACCAGTGGCTATAAGTTGATAGGTCCAAAGTTAACGTGAAGGATGATATAGGTTTCCGATTTTTTATACGGATTTTTAGATATATTTAAGAGGCACAAAGGACACAGGAAGGATAAAAGATCTGCGACTAAACAAAGATTCAAATGGACTGAAACTTAACAAAACTCACAAAAATAATAGATTGAAACAAAGGGCTATGGCGAAATATTTTTACGGCTTTTTGGTGGATAGGACGAACACAAAATATATGTAGCTAAGAGTAAAGAATTCTACTGTGGTAACGAAAGCTTAATAGCTGAAGAACAACCCGATAACTAGTGCAACCTGACAAATAAAACTTGAAGCCAACCACCGGCTTTAACCGGCAACCTGAATCGAGGATTCGCCCAACCACACTCTGAAAGAACCAACCAACACAACCTACAATCAATCAAGGCAAACCTTGAAGGGAGTAGGAGCAGCAATTGGGAGCGGATGACGTCGCCGATTCTGTAAATCTCGCGAAGGAAATCACAAGAGCAAAGGGGAAGAGATTATACTCTCAGATTTGTTAGCACACAGCTGAACAAAGGGGTTATGTATTTTGATTATCAAAAATCTCCATTTGCTATGAAGCAATGACATATTTATACTAGGAACAGCCCTCCTAGATAGGTATAAACAGGAAATGGAAATGAAAAGATAGACTATGTGAACAGGCTTCCACGGAAGGGCTTCTGAGTTAATCCTGGGTGACTGTGAGCAGTCTTCAATGTTTTGGCAATAACTCCACCTAGGAAAGTCCAAATGATGCACCGTCAGTTGCGTCGGAAAGTTAACTTGATAAGCTTTCACACCATGTGTAGCATGCACCATGAAGTTTCGTAGATTGGTACAGTTTTGCACGACAAGTTGGACAACATGCAGTCTGTCCACCAGCTGACCAGTATGCACTAAATCCAATCGGCAGTCAAGAGGAAAATTCCAAACTAGTCGGGGTTGGTTTCATTGGAAACTAGACTTCATAAGCTTTCCAAATGTCCTCATGGGCCTTCATAGCTTTTGTGAATCAAAAGATATGGCGTTTCTGCTGGATTGGACTGGTCAGAGTGTGGAGCTTCACTGTAATCAATTCTTTGTGTGTTCTTGTCTTGCTCCTTGGTGAACCTTAGCAATAGCAATATTCACGACTTAGGTAGTATATAATTCTCATTAATATTAAAATGAATTTCACAAAGTAGTGCGTGCACCTCTTGTTGTAGCTTCTTTGCTCGGCTACGTGTAATGGGTCCATCGAAGACCTGAGCTGGTGTAGTTTGACTCGGAGCTTGTAACCTCTTGTTGTTCGGCGAGCTGGTCGGTGAGGTTGATGTGCTGGTCGGTGAGGTGGTCGTGGTCGGTGAGGTCATATCAGTAGGTGCTTTGCGAAGTGCTTAGGCTAGTTAGACCACTGCTTTGCGCTTGCTCTAGGTGTTAGGCGTAGTGTTTACACTACTAGAGAAAGGGCCTTTAGCCCCAGTTGAAATGAGCTTTTAGCCCCGGGTATCCCAACCGGGGCTAAGAATCCAGGACTAAAGGTCCCGGCCTTTAGTCCCGGGTGCTTTCAACCGGGGCTAAAGGTCCAGAGAGGAAAAATAAATGTGTGTTATGTGAGATTCGAACTCAGCACATCTCGCCTCAGGCACGCTTACCAACTGAGCTACGCAACTCACGTGATCTAGTTCTGGACGTTTTCCTTTTGAATCCACTCGGGAAGGACCTTTAGCCCCGGTTGGTAACACCAACCAGGGCTAAAAGGACCTTTAGTCCCGGTTGGTAACATCAACCGGGGCTAAAGGTTCACCCTTTCAGCCTCGGTTGGTATTACCAACCGGGACTAAAGGTCTTTAGCCCCGGATACAATTTTTGGCCGAGACTATAGCTCAATTGATAGATCGTCCAAAGGCCTGTTCTCTAGTAGTGTTAGTGAGGTTTGCATACCTCTTACCTACCGGTAATTGTGTGCACCGTTGTTGTACATCGGAGGGGCTTGTAGTCTTGCGAGACCATACCAACCGCGTTTGTGGTGTGGCCGCCACCGTGTACCGAAGGGAACAAGGCCCGCGGCGGTTCGGCCGGAAGCTTGATAGTGGAGACGGCAGAGAGCATCTGGGATAGGTTTTGCCACTAGTGGCTTAACCGGAGACCCACTTGCGCATGGGGAAGGACCGGAGCTATCCACGGAGTTAGCTGACCGGGAGCTTGGCCCTTGCGAGGGAATCCTTGCGAGGGGCTCCAACGAGGACTAGGGGGAAGCTTGCGCGCTTCGCAATACCTCGGTAAAAATACCGGAGTCGTCGACGGGAGTTTGCATCTCTACCTCTCTCTTTAGCTTCCGCATTTACTTTGCTTCCTTGTTGTGAGTTTTATCTTTCCTAGCTTAGTTGATAGGCTAGTTAATAGGTTTGGAACATAGGTTGAAAACTCTTTTGCGGTAGAGATAGCAACATACCTAGCAAAACCTTAGTTGCACTTTAAATAGTTTACCTTTTTGCATAGGTTTTGACTAGGTGGAAATTAGAGGTCATAGTTTAGAGTAAAAGTTTTAAGTTGCCTAATTCACCCCTCCTCTCTTAGGTGTCACGGTCCTTTCAAATGACAACTTTTTTCATAGACGATCTGGAACGGCAATATACCAATGAGGGTTTTGTAAGCTGTCATGTATGCTCAAAGTGTATCAAAAAGCTCGTTCTTTCATCCCTTCTACATATCGTTGAATGTCTTTCTATAAGATGTTTTTAATTTGGTTGTTTGAAGTTTCTATCTGGCCGCTGGTTAGAGGATGATACAGGGTGGTAATGTTGTGCTTGGCGCCAAGCTCTTTTACGTAGGCTTTAAATATTTTGTCGATGAAGTGAGATTCCCCATTGCTTGTCACCATCCTTGGATCCCAAAGCTAGGGAAGATCACTTCAATTTATATGCTTTGAGATAAAATTTAGTTCAGATTATACTCCAATTCACCCTAACGCCGTGGGTTGGTACCAATCCATCTACATACAAACAAGGCTCTATTTTCTTATATGAAAACAAAAACCGAAAAAAATAATATATAGTTCACGTGTGGTCCATCAAATAATAAACTCAGCTTTTTTTTAGTGATAGCCAACGATTGCTGCTGTAAGATTAGGCCTCGTTCAGTTGCTAAAATATCTCCAAAAATTTTGTGCAGTAATAGTCATATCGAATCTTTAGACGTATGCATAGAATATTAAATGTAGATAAAAAATAATTAATTGTACTTTTAGTCTGTTCATGTCGAGACGAATCTTTTAAGTCTAATTAGGTCTTATTTTGATAAAGTTTGTCAAATAACAATAAAAGCGCTATATTAACTTCCAAATAGTAGTAGCCTCGGTGAACAGGAGGCAGAGGAGATGAGAGAGGTGGACGGCAGTGCGGCAGAGGACCAGAACAACGGACTCATGGGTTGGAGACGCCGTCAAAGGCGGCCAGAGGCGGAGGAGGTGGGTTGGAGCTGTGGTTCACACGGTTCACTGTAACGCTAGAGACGTACTCCCTAGCTCATAAAACGAATTCCCATAGGACCAAAGCAAATTAAAATATAATTTAATTCACTATATTCCACTCATTGTCATTGATAATCTTCCATCTTGGGGAAAAATGAACAACTACTAATCTTTTTCTTTCTTTATTCCTCTGCCATGTGAATTCGTGGATGACGAGGTACTAGTCTACATGTTGATAATCTGCCATGTTGGGAGTACTATCTTTTACTGTAATATATTATTGTAGAACGCATGGACGACGAGGTCATTGCCGTGTGCTTTCCTTCCATCGATATTGAGAGGACGGTGACTCGGTGAGTGCATGAGGCCGCGCCGTGCTATCTTGCGGTGTTTCTTGTGATCTTTGTGTGCCATCGTGCGGTGTCGGCCACCGAATTGCCTGGCCCTCGGGACCACCTCTGCCGCTGCCGCTGCCGGCGCGCGGTCGGATCATTTTTTTCAACTTTACTGCCCTACAACTTTCGTTTGTATTTGATAAATATTATTTAATCATATGTCAAACAGGCTCAAAAAATTCGTCTCGTAATTTATAACTAATCTGTGCAATTAGTTATTTATTTTACTAACATTTATTGCTTCATGCATGCGTCCAAACATTGACGTGATAAAGAGATAGTGAAAAAAGTTGGAAGTTTAATGAAATCTAAGCAAGACCCAGGTTAACGTGTTTGGTTAGGTGGATATCCCTCGATACAACTTGGCTATTCATGGATGAGCGGTGTTTGGTTCAATGGGTCAGCTAAATATGGATATTCACAATAGAGAATATTCTTACTAGATATTGGATATGGTGGCCACCAAAAAACTAGCGAATGAGTTTTTTCATGCTTTCTAATCTTTGTCATTAGTAAATAAATTAAGAATCATTAGGATGTTACATTATTAATTAGTAATCATGGTGACAAGATAAATTTTGATAAGTGCTAATATGTTGATTAACACATGTTTTGTGTGATGACTAGAGTAGTATAGTACTAATTAACAAATTTTAGATTTAATTAGTGATTATAATGACAAGATTAGTGTCGATGCATATTTATTATTGTATAATTATTTGTTTTAAAATAACAGATATAATTAGTCAAGTATTCTCATCTCATCCGTCTAACAAAAAGAAAAATCAGGCGTCTCATCCACCGAACCAGACAGACAACATAAAAATCCATATTCCTAAATCCATTGATAGTCGTATCCCATTCACCCTTGTCCTCAACCCAAACATACTCTAGATGTCCATGGGTTCTTCGATTGATTCCATGATGAAATAATCCCCCATGGGAAAGGGGAAGGACAAGTCGCAGAGGCTCGGAACATGCACGGCGTCAGATTGTTGGCGAGCACTCTGAGCAAGTATCTCGAGCAATTCGTGTTCCGACAACCAAGGACTGTTCCACGGCAGCTGCTGCGGGACCGAGGCGTACACGTACCTCTCCTTCCAAGTGAACGGCACCGGCACGTCCAGCAGGCTCTCTTCCTCCTCAGGCATCAGGTCCAGAGTCTCGTACATGGCCTTCCACAGCTCGCCGTCGCGCTCCGCCACGAGATGCCGCAGCAGCCTGCTGCTGCACTCCACCCTCGCCAGGTCCTTGCCGTCGGGGAGCCTCTTGAAGATCTCGGCCTTGGCATCGTCGGGCAGGGACGCGAACCCCGTCACCGGCAGGTCGTTCCGTCGGCACAGCTGGAGGAAGAGGACCCGGCACACCCAGTCGGCGAGTGACTTCCACAGCCACGAGCCATCCGCGCCCGTCTGCAGCGCGCGTGCCGCGTCGTCCAGGCCTCCGGAAAGGATCGGCGCCAGATCGGCCTCGTCCAGGAGCGCTTCGCACAGGCACTGCCGGTGGCCGTCCCTTGTCAAAAGGTACGCCTGGAACGCCACGTCGCCATCCCCCTGCGCGCGCATCTCCAGCACGGCGACCTCGACGCCGCCGCCTTCTTCGCCACGCGCTAGCTGTGGCGCCGTGTACCGGCCGGAGAGCAACGGGGCCGATGGGCCGATCTCGTCTACATGCTCCAGGAGGAGGTGGCCGGACCTCGGCACGGCGCCGCACCGCACGAAGCCGGCGCGGACGAAGGCGGCGTGCGCTACTATGCTCAGCCGACCGGCGAGGTCGTCGGCGCCCCACTGATCAGCGTCCACGAATCTACGGAGCGGGACCGCAGCGAAGGGTGTTGGCATGGTCGCTTAAGTTATTTTTGGTTAAACTGATAGGAAGGAAATGGACACCTCCTCCTATTCTCGAGGACTTTAGTCACCGTCCTCTCAATATCGATGGAAGGAAGCACACGGCAATGACCTCGTCGTCCATGCATTCTACAATAATGTATATTACAGTAAAAAATAGTACTCCCAACATGGCAGATTGTCAACATGTAGACTAGTACCTCGTCGTCCACGAATTCACATGGCAGAGGAATAAAAAAAGAAAAAGAGTAGTAGTTGTTCATTTTTTCCCCAACATGGAAGATTATCAGTGACAGTGAGTAAAATTGTAAATTAAATTAGATTTTAATTTGCTTTGGTCCTATGGGAATTCGTTTCATAATCTAACGTCTCTAGCGTTACAGTTACAGTGAACCGTGTGAACCACAGACGGTTCTGGCCGCCTTTGACGGCGTCTCCGATCCAACCCATGAGTCCGTTGTTCTGGTCCTCTGCCGCGCTGCCACCCGCCTCTCTCATCTCCTCTGCCTCCTGGTCACCCAGACTACTACTAATCTTGCAGCAGCAATCATCGCCTCGCTGGCTATCACTAAAAATAGCTGAGTTTATTATTTGATGGACCACACGTGAAATGTATATTATTTTTTCCGTTTTTTGTTTTCATATATAAGAAAATAGAGCCTTGTTTGAATGTAGGCGTATTGGTACCAATCCACGTACGTTGCGGGCGGATTAGAGTGTAATCTGAACTAAATTCCACCTCAAAACATGTGAATTGAAGTGATCTTGACTCGCTTTGGGACATCAAGGATAGTGATAAACGATGGGGGATCTCACTTCATCGACAAAATATTCAAAGCCTTCGTAAAAGAGCTTGGGGCCAAGCACAACATTACTACCCGTATCATCCTCAAACCAGCGGCCAAATAGAAACTCCAAACAAGCAAATTTAAAACATCTTACAGAAATACATTCAACGAGGAAGGATGAAAGAACAAGCTTTTTGATACACTTTGAGCATATAGAACATCTTACAAAACCTCCATTGGCATGTCGGCATTCTAGATCATGTGTGAAAAAGTTGTCATTTGTCAGTTGAGCTTAAGCACCGAGGTCACTCGACAATCAAGAGCTGGAACATGAATAAAAGTTGTCATTTGCCGGTTGAGCTCAAGCACCGAGCTCACTGGACAATCAAGAGTTGAAATATGAATGTGAAGCTAGTCGGCCAAAACAGACAAAAAAATTTTGCCGAGCTAGAAGAATGGCAAGAGAAGGCTTAACATAGTGGTGATAAGCTGATTTTCAATTCTAAACTTTTAGCCATCCAATCCTAATGTCGGCATTTGGTACTATCCAATGCTAATTCTAATTTCGAAGGGTCTAATTGAAACCATTAGTTGATAGTACATATTCTCTTAAGGTGTTGTTTTAGCTATGAATCTAGACAACTGTTTGTCTAGATTTTTATCTAAAACGACATTCTTTTTGACACGGAGGGAGTAGTTATTATCTGATTTAGTTAATTAGTGTGATGGTTGTTATTCAAAGTTCCAATCTAATAGTTATGTAGTTCACTATTTATACATGTTGGGGTTGAAATAAGATAACTATTAGGGTGCATTTGGGAGAGCTCGCAGAGCTAATTTTTAGGGAGAATCACTTTATGGCCGTCAAACGTATTTTTTTAGTAAGAAATGATTCTTCGTTGATTCTGTGATGAAATTCTCTAAAATAAACTAAAAGGTTGAGAGCTAAAACAAGTAGCTTCTCCTGATTCTACGAAGTGATTCTCCATCCTGATCTTTAAAGTTTATGCTAAAGAATCAAAGAAAATCACTTTTAGCCATAGAATCACTTCACCAGAGAATCAATGAGCACAACTAGAGAATTAGAGAGTGCAACTTTATCAAACAGGCCCTTAGGCTAGTCCTAATGGGAGTTTCATATGAGTTTTATTTGCCTTAAATAGGTTGGCACATAGTCGTTTTTTATAACATGACGATGTATTTAAGAAGTGAGAGAAAATAATTAAATTTCATCTAGATGAAACTTTTTAGCATAATTATCATCTCTTTATGAGTGATAAAATTAAATACATATGAAACTCTCACTCTCAATATATTCAAATTTTATTTTATTTCACATGACATGACAGACAACGCAATAAAACCATTGAGACTGGCCTTAGCAGATGGGGAGCAGGTTAACGTATGACCGAATCGCGCTATTACGTGAACTCCCGACCCTAACAGCACATGCAATGCAACACAACATATCATGCACTGCCACAGCCTGCCTAGCGACCGCATGCATCCTAAGACTATCCGGTCATCTATACTCATTTCTCCTGTATTCATCCTCTATCTATTTTTATCCTCTATACTGTCTGGTCATTAAGATTCCCTCATCTATACTCATTTCTCCTGTATTCATCTATCATCTATGTTATCCTCTATCCACTATGAGCTCACTTATCACTTTATTTAAATATATCCATGAGAGATCTAGTTTTGAAGAATTAATTGCAACAAATTTAATGGTACAATCGGAATTTAATTTGGGTTTTCGGTTGATGAGATATAGCATTTTTTTGAAACGAAATGGGATGGGGCCCACACCGTACTCTCTCCTCTCCCTCTCACGCAACGTGCTGCCGGCCTTCTCCGCTAAATGCTGCTGCCTCCGCTAGCTTTACGGCACGCGCGCGCATACAGTATGAATTACCAGCTCCCGTTGCAGCTCTGGTTTCGTGTAAACGCGTTTAGAGAACGGTACAGAGTACGCCAGTGCGGGTGGTCTAACACATGCGCCCTTGCCTGTAGCGCGTGCGCGTTCTCCAACGTGGCTGGTAGAAAAAACAAAATATGTTTTTTAAATTTCTATAACTTTTGAATGTTGTATTTATCTTTAGTTTCGTCTGCACATATTCCACGTGACGATATAAACAAAACTATACCTCCAATACATATATTTCAAAGAATTTTATTTTAATAATAATTTATGTGTAAACATTTAGTATGAGATTATAAAATAAATTACTACCATATATAGTACTAAAGTTGCTAGTCTAAAAAATATACAAAAACTTATATATATATATATATTAATGTGGATTTTCTATTATGGGGGATAGCTATCCTCCTAGGGGTGGTAGCTACCCATGTTTTGGATTGATGACAAGTGGCATGATGAACAAAGGGATTGTCCTGCTATTTATGGTAAATGAAGTACATGGCTAAGACGTGTTTGCTTATTTTTGGAATTCTGGACCCCATGATGACAAGCAGTACAGGAGAGTACTACAGTACCGTTTCACTTTTTGAGATTTACAAAACTTTTAATGGTTATAGCTTTTAAATGATGCATCATTTTTATGATATGTTTGCACTACAATATTCTTTGTAATTAAATTTACAAAACAAGATCCCACTCGGCTATATTCCAATAAAAAATATTTTTCATGACATGATCTCTTATTTTATTCTTTGTTTTTTTGTGATACAAAAAAGGTCATACGGAAGGAAAAAAATTTAACGTGTTGGGAGCTCAGTGAAACCGAGAAAAATCGAAAACCGTAAAAGAAAAAATAAAGTCACAAATATCTATGAAAAGGTGAAAAGTCACCATAAAAAGTCTGAACGTAAGTGAAAATAGCCACGACAAAATAGTAACGTATAGTCGAGAAAATGTTTGGATGAGTCACAGGAGCCGCAAGAATTCACGGGATAGCTGGAAAAATATTCACCTCTAACATATGTTTCTTGCTCTCCTACACAACTCAAATCTCCCCGAACAACATACAGTCATGGGACCATGATACAGAACAGTCCAAAATAATAGGGAAGGTCTGCTCTCTGTGTTCAGCCCATGTCTATGTAGTTTTGGTGATGGGTAGCTACCATCCGTGGGTGATAGAAAACATGGATGATAGCACAATATTTTTGATATATATATATATATACACACACACTATGCACATCAATTGCTATCATGAGAATATAATAAAATTATTATATAGCATATATATACTATAGCTATGCTATACTAGTATTTTAAGAGCAAATTATATGGATCGAGATGTTAGCAAGAGTTTGTTACAACTTATATATTACGAAACACATCATAATTCATATAAAAACAATGCAACTAGCAGTCAATTAGGGGAAATTATTAAAAAACAAAAGTCGCAATACAAAAACAAAAGACAGTCGGCAACCTAAAGCGACAAATTATTAAAACAAAGTATTACAAAAGCTACAAAATAAGAGAGCAAGTTATTATATAATCTATCGTAAAAGGCTTAAATTATGACTAGCTCCTAATCAGAGCAAAATATTATGAAACTAAAAGAAATAATGAAACAAAAATAAAATATTTAAAGTAAGAAATGTTGGGGAACAATTAATATGCATGATTTATAAAGGTATTTGAACCGAAAAGGAAACTGAACACTGACAATTGCTACCAAAAAGTCAAACTGAAATCGGCAACTAGAAAATTAAACAAAAATTAATAAACAAAAACTGAAGACTAAAATAAACACAATGGAAAATAATAATAAAAAATAAAATAATGAAACTAAAATGTCCAGAAACATTATAGCTATGTTTGACAAGTTTAATTTTAAAGTATGTAACAAGTTATATTTTGAGGAGGTGACAATATATTGTAAAATAAAAAACTTTTTAAAATTATGACTATTAAAAATAAAAAAATTAAAAAACTAAAACTAAAAATAACAACTAGAAAATAAAACTAAAACTAGCAGATAGAAACTGAAAATAAAGTAGACATTAAAAAACCATAATACTGACACTAAAATTACCAGAAACTAGAAGTGACAATTAGAAAGTAAGACTGAAAATGGTAAATAAAAGTTGAAAATTGAATTAAACATGATAAAAAAATAAAACATGTCAACCAAAACTAAAATGATCAGAAATTGAATAAAATTGATAACTTTAAAACTAAAATTATTAAAAAATAAAACTAAAATTGACAACCACAAAAAAACTAAAATTCAAGCAACCAAAATATAAAAAGAAAAAGATGCAAAATGTGAATAATATAAATACTAAAAATCAAATAAAACGAAAGAGAAATAAAAATAAAAAATAGCGCACAAACACAAAAGGAAAACTATAGAAAAACATGGTGCATGGCGTGGCCAGGCTGCAGCGGTCAGCGAAGGTGCCGGTGGGCCAGGCCACATGTGGCATGGGCGTGCTAGGCTGCCTGCGCGCTGGAGGATTGCTCTATTTCCGTAGCACGACCCCGCACGTAATAAACTTTGTGTTAGCAGATACGGAGTAGGTTCTATAGCAATCTAAACTGGTCTATGCGTCAACGTCTACGTCCAAATATGCATTAAAACGGACGGAAACGGAAAAACTCCTGTCCCAATTCTGTTTCTATATTTTTTTGGCAAAAATGGATCGAAATCGAGATAAAAACGGAACTAAAAACAGATAGAGATATATAGAAATACAGATGAAGGGCTAGAAAATTAAGTTAGAATATTATGATCAAATTTTTTCAAGTATACACGAATAAAGTCATAAAATAATATATATACACGCACGAAGTTAGAGGAACATATTGTGGGATTTGTTTATGCTCTCTACCTCATCACGATGCGCAGGGAGAGGGGCGAGTGTACCACGGCTTGCCCTAGAATGAAAGGCAACGGATAGAGGAATTTAATGGAACAAATGGCGAGGGAATATGCTCTCCATCCCTTTCTTTTCCGTCAAAAAAATCACTCTGTTTCACTGTTTCCTTCCCGGTATTTATATGGCATACCAAGGGTCATCTAACAAATTACAGAAAAGTACAATGCCAGCTGCCAAATGCAGCTAAAACCTAAGGGTACGACCATACAAACACACGAAAACCCTAACTGCCCCCTATTTGCTCCCCTCCGTCGCTAGGGTCACGATGGCTGGCCTCCAGGTCCTTCTAGGCTGGTTGCGTTGTACCTCCGCCCAGCCGAAGGTTCCTCCTCCCCGCTTCCGAAGGTAGCCTCGTCGAACCTTCGATTTTTCTTGATTCCTGAAAGAAGGAAGATGAGCGTGGTGGTGTGGTTTTCACCGTCCCGTCCTACAATGAAGATTAGGCGATAATTTTGATCAAGCGGTTGCGGGGGTTGCTGCCGGCATTCCGTTTTCCCAACACATGTGTTATGTTGATATCTTAAGCATATCAATTGCTAGACATATCTCACATAGATTGAAAAACAGGATGAAGAACAGAATAAATACAAGTCAATTCTAACAGAATAAATACAAGTCAATTCTGATTTTAAACGGGATTTCCGAAAACGGAAGGAAAAAACCATCTCTTATTTCTGTAAATACGAAAATGGAATTCCACAAATACGGGTCGCAATAGGATTTTTTCGGTCCGTTTTCAACCTTACGTCCATACATACGAAGCCCACTGAGGACATCGCTAGCATTTCCTTGTTGAAATCTTGGTTTCTGGTACAACCGAGACAGGATATATTAGTCGCTAAGGTGTCCATTTCGTTCCTTTCAGCTTCACCAAGAAACTTCACCGAATCACCGACCATGCCAACACCCTTCGCTGCGGTCCCACTCCGGAGATTCGTCGACGCTCACCAGTGGGACAACGAAGACCTCACCGGTCGGCTGAGCATAGTAGCGCACGCCGCCTTCGTCAGCGCCGGCTTCGTGCCGTGCGGCGCTGTGCCAAGGTCAGGCCACCTCCTCCTGAAGCATGTGGACGAGATCGGCCCATCGGCCCCGTCGCTCTCCCGCCGGTACACGGCGCCGCAGCTTGCGCGTGGCGAAGAAGGCGGCGGCATCGAGGTCGCCGTGCTGGAGATGCGCGAGCAGGGGGGCGGCGACGTGGCGTTCCAGGCGTACCTCCTCACGAGGGACGGCCACCGGCGGTGCCTGTGCGAGGCGCTCCTGGACGAGGACGATCTGGCGCCGATCCTTTCCGGAGGCGTGGACGACGCGGCACGCGTGCTGGAGACGGGCGCGGATGGCTCGTGGCTGTGGAAGTCGCTCGCCGACTGGGTGTGCCGGGTCCTCTTCCTCCAGCTGTGCCGGCGGAACGACCTGCCGGTGACGGGGTTCGTGTCCCTGCCCGACGACGCCAAGGCCGAGATCTTCAAGAGGCTCCCCGACGGCAAGGACCTGGCGAAGGTGGAGTGCAGCAGCAGGCTGCTGCGGAGTCTCGTGGCGGAGCGCGACGGCGAGCTGTGGAAGGCCATGTACGAGACCCTGGACCTGATGCCTGAGGAGGAAGCAGAGAGCCTCGACGTGCCGTTCACCTGGAAGGAGAGGTACGTGTACGCCTCGGCTGCCGCGCAGCAGCTGCCGTCGAGCAGTCCTTACGACGAATTGCTCGCGAGACTTGCTCAGAGAGTTCGTCAACGCTTGGCCGCCTGGGCTCCTCCGCCTTTCATGTTGTTCCCTTTGCCCATGGAGATTCCTTTCATCATGGAGGAACCAGTTGTAGAACCCATGGACTTCTATATGCCGCCTTACGTGGTGCTTGATCCGCCGCCACCTCCGCAGGCGGCCGCAGGGCCAGAGGTGGTCGCGAGGGCCAGGCAATTCGGCGGCCGACACCGCAAGGTGCCACAGAAAGATCACAACAAGAAGCGGCACGGCGCCGGCGCCACCCACTCACCGTCCTCTCGACATCGATGGAGGCACCGTTGATTGATGCAGCACGGCAATGACCTCGTGATCCATAGACTCTTCTACAAGAATAATAATATAGCAAGGCCACCCAAGTCGGGCTCCACAGGGGTTAGACTGGAATAAAAAAATAAGAACCCGGCCGGCTGGAGCTCTCGAGATTTTGTGACTGTTTTATCAGGGGATAATTCCCCCAGATTCTTAATAAGTAAATCCTCAGCGATTTGCAAAGTGTCTTTTGCTGTTGTTTGCTTTAGCCTTTTCTGCAACCCGGCTGCTTTTACTTCTGTATTGTTTTACTGTTGCTGTTGAGTACTTGAGTGTCGTTGTGGGGCAATTGCTGCAACTGTTCTAATGACGCAGGTCTTTTTTTTTTGAAGAAGTCACTAGAGGAGACGAAACATCTCCACCTCAATAATTTTCCACTCATAGTGGCAAAGATAGGAATAGAGCCTAAAAAGAGGCGAATTTTAGGGTCAGAGAAGGATCTGCTGACCCAACTAAGAACCCGTCATGTGGCCGGCGCCCCGTCCACTTCCTATGGGGCCGGTGGCGGCGGCCATGGTGAGGTGGAGGCTGTCCGATGTGCACTTGTAGCGGGGCTTTGGTGCGTCGCCGACAAGCGAGCCTAGGCAGAGAACTTCGCCTCTGTGCACGCTGGGGCGGGCAGTCGACATCGTGGTCAGGTCCCTATGCACGTGGCCATCAGGCCAAAGCCAAGCGCCTAGCTGTAGCGGTTGAACGGACGCTGCGACATGGTCTCCACGCTAGCGCGCGTGCCTGCAGCGACAAGTGCTGGACAACTTGGTGGCGGGTGGGCGCAGCAGCTGGTGGTGGAGGTGGCACCCCTCAAGTACGTGCCCTCATTCACCGGTATGTTCCTCTGCGGGGCTCCAGAAGGGTGTAGCAGGCAGGATGGTTGAGGTCGGGATGTAAACCCAGACGACGACGTTTGCAAACACCGCTCCCTCCTTGTAGGTGTCCTCTCCGTTCCTCTCCCCCTACCTCACTGATGCAGACATTTGCTTGTGTGTGGCGCGAGTGGCCTGGATACTTGAAGCGACGTCGGGTTGGTAAGGAATCTGGGCGAAAGCCTTATCCGGCTCTGTTCCAGTCCAGCGACGATGGCGCAACTGGCGTCATGGCCCTCCCTAGAGGCGTCATTGAGGATTCTGGTACTGTTACCCTCTCCACAGAGCTGGTGAATGCTCTCCCTGCTTTGAGCTACGATGGTGGTATATGCGGATGTCACTGTCCTTGATGAATGTGTCGTTACCTATGACCATCTTGTTCATGACGCCATTTTGAGCTCTTCATGTCCTCTCCACTTCCTTCCTATCCCTTTTCTTTCTTGGTGTGTCTCTCTACTCCTTGTTCCCCTCTTGGGTGAGACTAGCCTTGGTTGTCAGTCGTTGCCGATGTTTCAACGAGTGTTCTGCTCTGGTGTCTCTGCTCCGTCGACGCTCTCCATGATGGTGCCAGAAAATCTAATGCCGGGTGGTGTTTCCGCTGGTGCCACACTCCCCTCCAAGGTTTCCTCCCCGTGGATATATATAGTGTTGAGTGATGGTACGCGGGGTCATCGGCTCCGGTGATCTTGGGCTTTCGTGTCCATCACCACTCTTAGTCCTTCATTCCACTGGTTGATCCTCAGATGGAGGGCAGCAAAGGAGCGACGTATCTACAAGGACTGGTGCAGGGCACAATGGCCCCGATGAAACTGGTGAGTGTGCTATATTCAGTGGTGGTGCAAATCGATGGTCGGTGGCTTCTTCCGGCTTGCGTCTAGGATTACCCTCCTTCTCTCCCCCTATGATGTCGGAATTGTAACTGCATCTAGGAGAGGTTGTGGCTTTGGGACTGCGATCGAACCTAAGAAAAGGTTGATTGATGCTGGCGTAAACTTGCCTTCTCGAATTCTGTTTGCTGAGGTAAAGTTGGTTGTGTGGCAATTGCCTTCGTCTAAATGTGTGGCATCAATCAGCTGGTTTTGTACTTCATTTGGCAACGTAGAATTAAATAAAAGATTTGACTTTCCTTTTACTAAGGCATTGTTTGGGACACAAGTTGACTTCAATCCACGTGGGCTGGAGTGGAACTACAATTAAATTTTATTGTAATCCCTCCCAAATCATACAGAACAGAGTAAATTTGTATACAGTCGACAGACTCGTCCACAAAGGTGCTCACAAGCATGCTGTGTAGCGGGTCACATCCCTTCACTGGCTCCTCCCTTGTATGTCACTGAACATGTCTCCAATTCTCAAGCAGCACCACAAACACCATCGATATAATCCCTCTTCTTACTTTCCGAGAAATAACTTTGATGAATTTTATATAAACAAAAATAGGGAGCATAATTGATATCATTAGATCTTTTAATCTAATTTTATAATTAATTTATTTGGAGATACAAATATTACACGTATTTTCTATAAACCTAGTCAAACTTGTGGTACAAAAATCGAAAATGATAAATAAAAACGGACGGAGAGAGTATATATCCATGTGCAGTGCAAGAAGCCACTCAAAGTCAAGGAAAGAAAGAGGCAAAATAAATAAATAACTATTGTAGAGCTCATAAACGTTAGTTTCATGATGCGACATTGAAATCCCACAAACCTTTCATGGTATGGGCCAGATCTCTATTAAGAATTTCAGACTTCATGTGTCGCGCTTGCACCCTGGAATAGCATATATCCAAGATTATGGGTCCCGAAGTTTAGGTCCTGGAGATGGGGACAGTGTGAGAATGGCGTAAGTTAATTGCGTCGATGCCAACACAAATATATAATGATATAAACTCACCTTATCAGCAAAAATTCAGAGCTGCCGTACATGTTTGCACACATGGATTTTAGTTTTGGTTGTGTTTTTCTACAGTCCAAGACGCAATCAGCGAAATTCTGTTTTTTTTGTATGGAAGAATTCCAGTTTAGTTATTGAACAGATAAGTTTTATAATGAATTACCACCCACACGGAAGTCCTAATGTGATGCTTCATCACGTCACTGGGTATTCTACTGGTGCAAAGTTCGATTTCAACTTAATTTTAGTACAAAAATAAATCAGTTTTGTAATACGAAATATGATGAATTAAATTAAGCTGAATGAATCAGGTGCAGAAACGTTAAATCCCGTGTTTCAGTATGGAATTCCAGTTGAAAAATAAGTTTTACGATGAATGAATAACCATCACAAAAGTCTCCTGCTGTGCTGGTTCATCAGGTCACTCACTATTCAATTCCATTGGTAGAGACGTTAAGTTTTACTCCAGAATTTTCGTGGAGCCCATATGTTGGGTTGTTCATTGTTGGGGTGAAGAGACCCTCGGCAATGGTGCCGTGCAGGCTGGTTCGGAAAACGATCTTCGTGCGACCTGCGTCCTCTCTTGTGCTCTCTTCTTTCCGTTTTTGACCCTTCGGTCCGTTTCCTAACCTTCGGACACAAGTTCAACCCTCGGATTCTGTTGATTATCTTGCAGGCAAAGGCACACAGTAAGCACAGAAGGCGGCCCTCGAGCGTCATGATCACAGTCGGGGTCCGACCTCGCAACCGGCGGAGCCGATAGTCTGACCCCGCCTTTCCCGCGAAGGCAACACTACTAGAGAACAGGCCTTTGGACGATTTGCAAAATCAGCTTTAGTCACGGAAAAATAAGCGCCCGGGACTAGAAAGGTCTTTCGCTCCGGTTGGTTGTCAGAGGGGCCTTTAGTCCCGGTTGGTGTTACCAACCGGGGCTAAAGATTGGCCTTTAGCCCCGGTTGGTAACACCAACCGGGACTAAAGGTTTTGCCCCGGTTGGTGTATCCAGCCGGGGCTAAATGTAGGCATCTTTAGCCCCGGTTGGTAACACCAACCGGGACTAAAAGGTTTTGTCCCGGTTGGTGTACCCAGCCGGGGCTCAATGCCAACATTTAGCCCCGGCTGGGAATAAAGACCGGGGCTAAATGTCTCTCCCTATATTTGAACTGTTCTTCCACCTCTAGCCGTGCCCGAGCTCGTGTCTTCATTTTTTCTTCATTCAGTCACTTGCTTGCTTGTTTGCTCTCTACTGTTCTCCCTATATTTGAACTGTTCTTCCACCTCCAGCCTAAAATAGCTCCGGTGATTTTTGTTTCTTAACACATCTCCGGCGATTGATTTATTTCATCACATCTACACACCGCCATCGACTCCTTGAAAGGTTACTAGCTTAAGTTTTTATTTTTGTAGCTATTTTGAGTTCATTGACTTGATAGTTCAAATTATTACTCTAAAAACAAAATATGACCGTTTAATTAGTTTATTTTAATCTTTTAGAGAAATAGAGATCATTTAAATCATTTGTTGACAAAAAATAGAAATATATAATACTTTAGTTTACAAAATGTGACCGGTTTAATTAGTTTTTTTTAGAAATAGAGATGAGTTAAATCATTTGTTTACAGAAATTAGAAATGTATAATACTTTAGTTTACAAAATGTGACCGGTTTAATTAGTTTATTTTAATTTTTTAGAGAAATAGAGATCAGTTAAATCATTTGTTTACAAAAAATAGAAATATATAATACTTTAGTTTACAAAATGTGACCGGTTCAATTATATTATTTTATTTTTTTGAGAAATAGAGATCAGTTAAATCATTTGTTTACAGAAATTAGAAATATATAATACTTTAGTTTACTGCTCAACTACAAATGCAGAAGGATGCCTGCTTGGTATGTTGTTTTCGAGGGCACCAAGCCAGGTATTTACACCAGCTGGGCCGAGTGTAGTCAGTATGTCCTCAAAGTTAAGGGAGCTGTGCATAAAAAGTACAAGTCATTTGAGGAAGCTTCTGCAGCTCTAGAGGCTTTCAACTCAAGAGTCAACTCAATTCCTACTGCACCTACCCCTACCTTACCCTCCTATCAGGTTGGAGTGACAGACAGTTCATCTTGTTGGACTGTGATGTGGGAAAAATGTGCAGGTGTTGTTAGTTGCTTTGGTTGTGGCCAAGTGGATGAGGCTGCAATGTTATCTTGATGTAATAATTAATTAGACAAGTTCAACTGCTACTACTTATATGCCACCAGTGATGCTTACTAAATTTGGGTGTCATGAACTTGTTTATAAATTTGAGCTAGAAAATTAAATTTGTTGATAAGAATGAGAGATATAATTATGTTATATGTTATTTTATAATTTCATTTGTTTATAAGAATGAGAGATATAATTATGTGATATGTCATATAATACAGACGATGACACGTCACTGGATGTACAATGCCGATCGTCGCTCAAAAGAGTTCATTGATGGCGTGCATTATTTCTTAAGAGTGGCCGAGGCGAACAAGCGAGATGGTTTTATGTGCTGCCCATGTGCCCTGTGTAATAATTCAAAGGAATATTGTAGGTCAACTAGTCTTCACTCACACTTGTTGAAGTCGGGTTTCATGCCAAACTATATTTGTTGGACGAAGCACGGAGAAACTGGGGTTATGATGGAAGAAGGTGAAGAAGAACAATTGGACTCTGACGACGACATTATTGCTCAATACGGTGACTTTGGTGATACTGCAATGGAGGGAGGTGAAGAAGAGGCATGTGCAGAAGACACACTCGCTGAAGATGATGCTCTTGTTGATGTCATTCGTGATGCATAAAGAGATTGCGAAAGTGAAACAAGGACCATGCAAAGTTATTGCGATGGCACAAAGAAGACCGTAAGGTTGATAACATGTTGAGACACCCTGCTGATGGGTCCCAATGGAGAGCAATTGACAGAGAATTCCTGGAATTTGCAAAAGATGCTAGAAACTTAAGGTTTGGTTTAAGTACGGACGGGATGAATCCTATTGGAGAACAGAGCAGTAGTCATAGCACGTGGCCTGTTACTCTATGTATCTACAACCTTCCTCCACGGTTATGCATGAAGCGGAAGTTCATTACGATGCCAGTACTAATCCAGGGCCCGAGGCAACCTGGCAACGACATCAATGTCTACATAAGGCCATTAGTTGAGGAACTGCTACTTTTATGGAGTAAATCAGGTGTACGCGTGTGGGATGATTACAAACAAGAACACTTTGACCTGCGAGCATTGTTGTTCGTAACCATCAATGATTGGCCTGCTCTAAGTAATCTTTCAGGACAGACAAACAAGGGATATAATGCATGCACACATTGTTTTGATGACATGGATAATGTATATTTGAAAAAATGTAGAAAGGTAGTCTACCTTGGGCATCGTCGATTTCTTTCTATGAATCACCAGGTTAGAAGGAAAGGCAGGCATTTTAAAGGTGAGGCAAACCACCGGAGCAAAGCCTCGCAACAGAACTGGGGAAGATGTACTTGAGATGGTCAAGGATGTGAAGGTAGTCTTTGGAAAGGGCACGGGCAGTGAACCTGTTCCAAAAGACGCTACGGGACACGCACCCATGTGGAAGAAGAAGTCAATATTTTGGGAGCTACCCTATTGGCATGTACTAGAGGTCCGCCACGCGATCGACGTGATGCACCTGACAAAGAATCTTTGTGTCCACCTTCTAGGATTCATGGGTGTGTATGGGAAGTCTAAGGATACACTTGAAGCACGACAAGAGTTGCAGCGCATGAAAGAACGAGACAACCTACATCCAGAGAAGACAGATGATGGACGCCATTACATAAGACCTGCTAGCTACACTCTTAGCAATGAAGAGAAGGAAATCATGTTTGAATGCCTCAACAGCATCAAGGTCCCATCTGGATTCTCCTCCAATATAAAGGGAATAATAAATATGCAAGACAAGAAATTCCTAAACTTAAAGTCGCATGACTGTCACGTGCTTATGACGCAATTGCTACCGGTTGCTTTAAGAGAAATTCTACCTCCACATGTACGTCTGGCCACTGTGAAGCTATGTGCATTCCTTAATGCAATTTCTCAGAAGGCAATTAATCCACTAGAACTGGCTACTCTACAGAATGATGTGGTTCAATGCCTTGTGAGCTTTGAGTTGGTGTTTCCTCCATCCTTCTTTAATATCATGACACACCTCCTAGTTCACCTGGTCAAGGAGATTCATATTCTCGGTCCTGTGTTTCTACACAACATGTTCCCCTTTGAGAGCTTTATGGGAGTACTGAAAAAATATGTTCACCAACGTGCTCGGCCAGAAGGAAGCATCGCCAAGGGCTACAGGACAGAGGATGTCATTGAGTTCTGTGTTGACTTCATTCCTGACCTTTGACTCGATTGGTGTTCCTGAATCGCGGCATGAGGGGAGGCTGAGTGGAAAGGGGACACTAGGGAAGAAAACATATATCGGTACGGGGGATGGTTATTTCAATCAAGCGCACTACACAGTTCTTCAAAACTCCTCTGTGGTCGAGCCATATGTCGAGGTACACAAGGAGTTCCTACGATCCCAATTTCCAGAGAAGAATGAAGTTTGGATAACACGTGAGCACATGAAAACTTTTAGCACTCGGTTGCGAAAAGAATGTCTGGGTGATAGCAATATTGATGAGCAACTATATTTGTTGGCTAGGCAACCATCGTGGCACATCCTCACGTACAAAGGGTATGAGATAAATGGAAATACATTTTACACCATTGCCCAAGATAAGAAGAGCACGAACCAAAACAGTGGTGTTCGCGTAGATGCCACAGACCCAAATGGGAAGAGGCAAACATATTATGGCCGCATAGAGGAGATTTGGGAACTAGACTACGCACCTAATTTTAAAGTCCCTTTGTTTCGATGCCAATGGGTCAAGACGACCGAAGCCGGAGTAACAGTTGACAAGGAGTATGGAGTGACAACAGTGGATCTCAACAATATTGGATACAAAGATGAACCATTCGTCCTTGCTGCTGATGTGAATCGGGTGTTCTACGTCAAAGACATGTCTACAAAGCCCAGGAGAGGGAAAAATGACGATAAATCAACCAAAGAGCCGAAACGCCACATAGTTCTTTCAGGAAGAAGAAACATCGTGGGAATTGAGGACAAGTCAAACATGTCAGAAGATTATGAAAGGGATGACCGGATACCACCCTTCAGTGTGACCAAATACCCAAGCATCCTGCTAAATGCTGAGGAGGCTCCATGGTTACGACATGATCATAACCAAGGGACATACGTCAAGAAGAAGATCACCAGTGTACCCGCTTGATATATAGTGATGTTTTAACCAATATTATGTATTAGATTTTTTGTGTAATTAATAATGATTATGGATAGTCATGGTTCATTGATGTCGGTGTCGAAATGACTTGATTTATTTTTGGCAAGCATATGAGCCCAAATTGATGCCTCACAAGAGGTGTTAGATTTTTCTGATCATTATTTTAATTATTATAGTTTTCTCTGTGCCGAATGAGATAAAAGCCGAAAAATCACAAACTTGTTGGTTACCTCATCCGTGCCACGTGACAGCCTAAGAAAAAGTTTGAGACCAATACGACACAGAAACGTATATGAAGTACACAAATTTATCTTTTTAAATTAAATTGCAATTTAACAGTGAATTTTGCTATCGTGCATTTGGACAATGAAAGATAAACAACCCAAAATTTAACGTTCAGATAATGCAAAAATAATCTTCCTATCGAGAACCAGTTGTTTCAGATATTTAAATTTAACATTATATTTTTGCATTAACAAAATATGAATTGTTATTTACATTTATATTCGTTATTATAAGAAAAGAAAAGAATTTATGTTACAAAATTTTCTATTATACAATAAGGTAAAAGAATATACAACTGTCATTTTGAAGTAATTTTATACCTAATATTTAATTTACTATGCAATTAACAAATATTACAACATATTAATATAGTGAAAACCTAATACAAAACCCAAAATACAGAAAGCCCAAAACAGTGGCGAAAAAAAACCTTTAGTCCCGGGCGGTAGCACCACCAGGGACTAAAGGAACTTTAGTCCCGGGGCGTAAGCCCACCCGGGACTAAAGGTACCTAATACAAAACCCAAAATACAGAAATCCCAAAACAGTGGCGGGAATAAAACCTTTAGTCCCGGGCAGTGGCACCACCCAGGACTAAAGGAACCTTTAGTCCCGGGGCGTAAGCCCGCCCGGGACTAAAGGTCCCTTTAGTCCCGGGCGGGCTTACGCCCCGGGACTAAAGGTCCTTTAGTCCCGGGCGGTGCCACGGCCCGGGACTAAAGCCTCCCCGCGTATATAGGGCACAGTGCGCTCCTCCTTCCTCAGATCGACGTCAGACTCCCGCGCCGCCGCCTCCCTCGCCGTCTTCCGACCGATCCATTGTCGCGCCGCCGTCGTCCTCAAGCTCCCTCGCCGACGTCCGCCTCGCCGTCGTACTCTCCGGCGCCGCTCTCCGCCCTTGCCGTGCCTCGCCGTCGTCCTCTCCTGCGCCGCTCTCTGCCCTCGCCGTGCCTCGCCGTCGTGTGGCCTAGCCGTCGTCACGCGGCCGCGCCGGCGCCGACGCCTCGTGCTTGCGCCGCACGTCACCCGTGCCTCGTCTTCGCCGTGCCTCTCGCCGTGTGGTCGCCGTGGCTTCGCCGTGTTGTGGAGTGCTGTGTGTGTAAGTGTGTGCGTGTGTGGTCAGTGTGTGTGTGTGGTTGCAGAGAAAAAAAGGAAGTGTGTGTTTGCAGAAAAAAAGGAAGTGTGCAGAGAAAAATGATTATAGACAAATGATTATAAATAAATATATATTTATAGAAAAAGAAAAAATGATATATATATATAGAAAATGAATTATTACAAAAATATGATTATATATATTGAAAATAAATATATAAGTTTTTTAATCTAACAAAATATATGTTACATGTAGATAAAAAGAGATTGGTCGCGTTGACCTCGCCGTCGTCCGCCATCATCTTCACCGCAACGTCATCCTCGTCGTCGTCCGTCGTCGTGCTCACCTCCTCACCGCGACATCATCCTCGTCGTCGTCCGTCGTCGTCCTCTCCTCAACGGTGTGTCCCTTGTGATGGAGAAGGAATAATCAATTAGATATGTTTATAGCGTGTATATGTTTTTACGAATGTGTATGGAATAATCACTTAGCATAATCAATTAGATATGTTTATGTCGTGTATATATTCTTACGAATGTGTATGCAATAATAACTAAACCTAAACCCTAAACCCCGAACCCCGACCTCCGAACCCCGAACCCTA
The DNA here is from genome assembly GCA_009763385.1 of Coix lacryma-jobi var. lacryma-jobi. Taxonomy (NCBI): domain Eukaryota; kingdom Viridiplantae; phylum Streptophyta; class Magnoliopsida; order Poales; family Poaceae; genus Coix; species Coix lacryma-jobi. The sequence goes on from CM019823.1 coordinate 69,834,897, forward strand.
ACCCCTAAACCCTTAACCCTAACCCCTAACCCCTAAACCCTAACCCCTAACCCCTAACCCATGAACCCTTAACCCTAACCCCTAAACCCTAACCCCTAACTCCTAAACCCTAAACCCTAAACCCTAACCCATAACCCTAACCCCTAAACCCTAAACCCCAAACCTAAACACTAAACCCTAAACCCTAAACCCTAAACCCTAAACCCTTAACCCTTAACCCTAAACCCTAAACCCTAAACCTTAACCCCTAAACCCCAAACCTAAACCCTAAACCCAAAACCCAAAACCCTAAACCCTTAACCCTAAACCCTAAACCCTTAACCCTCCATGGTCTGTATGAATATACGTTATTTGCAAAAATATGGTGTTTATTGTCCTCCATGTTATTCGCAGAAATGGCCGACCCAGTTGACAACATGGAGGAGGAAATGTACGAATTAATCAACAGCGGCGCTAATCCAGATGTAGCAGGTGACGATAACAATAATCAAGAAGTAGATGACGGCAGTCATTACTTTGCCGATTATGAAGAAATCATGCAAGAAAATACTGGCGAGGTATACCTACAATCTCTATGAGCACATAAAATTCTAATCAATTTGTAAATGTATTTATAATCTATTGTTCCTACATACATAGCCCTCCGGATCGACAACGACTACCGGGAAGAGTAGGACCGTACGAGGTCCGAAGAAGCCGTTGGATGGCCGATACATTATCTCAGAATTCAACGAGGAAACAGGCCAAGTACTTGGAGAACATGCACAGAAATTTGTTAACCACTGTGGGTACCTCGTAAGGGATAAGATCCCGATCAATGCTCGTGAATGGAAGGAAAAGAAAAGTGCTCCTCATATAAGTTTTGTCTCTGATCGTGATAAGGAACTGGTTTGGCAAGATGTTCTTGAATATTTCACGCTTGAAACAGAAGATAGAAATTTGAAGGCAAGTGTTCGGGATTGGGCTATGAAGAAAATGGCAACACTATTCCAGGGATGGAAGAAGAAATTGTACAACACATTTATCAAGAAGGACCTAACTCCAGATTTCAACACCAAGGCCTACGTCAAGTTGAGGCCTTTTTGGGATGAGTTTGTAGAATTCAAGAAATCAGAAGAGGGTGAGGCACGTGTCAGAAGGAACCAACAGAATGCCCGACAAAAACAATACCACCATCACTTGGGATCAGGTGGCTATAAGAGTGCCATTCCCAAGTGGGAAAAAATGGAACGGGAGATTCTAGCCAAGGGCATCGAACCAGAATCAATAAACTGGCCTGAGCGCGCCAAGTATTGGTTTTTTGGTCATGGAGGAGGTCTGGACCTACAGACAGGAGGGGTAGTGTATGGCACAAAACTCCAAAGAGCAGCAGAAAGACGGGCTTATGCTCGAGACATGGCTAACAGTGGCACGTGGCAGCCGAACAGAGAAAAGGATGAGCTTACATACGCCCTAGAGAATCCTGAACATGGTGGGAGAACAAGAGGCTATGGGAGGTGTCGTGGGAGCATGGCTTCCCACAAGACAAAGAGACCTATAGAAGCCGCGCAAGAAAGAGGCAGGAGGAGGTAGAGCGGATGCGAAGGATGGAGGAAATGGTTATTCAGTCAAAGGCCGCCGCTCGTGAAGCGATAGAGCGAGCAGAAAAGGCACTTGAAGACAGAATGAGTGAGGAAATCAAAAGGCAAGTGCAGTTAGCAGTGAGTTCCCTGCAAAGGCAATCTGCATCAGAGCCAGGAGTCAACATCAGCACCCCTGGTCAGTTGAAAAGCAGTTGCGCTTCCACGGAGGTGCCAACGATTCAAGGTGACGCAGGGCTGCGCTTCCCCGTGGATGACATCACTGATCCTCTCACGACCTGTGAGCTGCACATTCCACAGGGGAATGACACAATAATGGTGGCTATTGGTGTCGTATCTCCTATTGACCCTACGAAGACACCAAGATGCCATGGGGCATTAGTACCACCTGGTTATGCTAGTGTCTCGGTGGATAGAGTATTGAAAGGGCATAGCAATGTGACTCTTGACATTGAAGGAGGTGATGGTGAGAAGACTTTAGGAGAAGCGGAGAAGGCATTCATATGTTGGCGTAAGCGCTATATCATTATTCCTAGGGCATCACCTCCTCCTCCTCAGCAAACTAACCCTAGGTGCGGATGAAAGTCAATGAAACATTTTTTCACTAGTTATGTATTGACTTAATTAAATAATTGTTTACTCATACTATGTTGCTTTCACAGCAGGACCTCTCCGCACCTAAGTCCAATTATCCATTCACCACATAGTCATCATAGTGCTGCGGGCAATGCAGTGAAAGACACAGCTGCATCCCCACCGGCTCCATCCCCTCCACGATCGGCTCCATCCCCTCCATGACCGGCTCCATCTCCACCACGGGCTCCATCCCCGCCACCGGCTCCATCTCCACCACGGGCTCCATCCCCGCCACCGGCCCCATCTCCTCCACCACGGGCTCCATCCCCGCCACCGGCCCCATCTCCTCCACCACGAGCTCCATCCCCGCCACCGGCCCCATCAAAGAAGAGGCCAGCCACAAAAATGAAGGCATCGGCCCCACCGCCACCAAAGAAGAAAGCCTCTACAGAAAGACATCAAGCTGTTCCTCAGAAGACAAAACTTTCCTATGATATGACTGATGAGGAAACAAATGCTGCAGCGAAAGCAGATTTGGACAAATTTTGGGCGGACGTCGAGGCTAAACAAAAAGCAAAGAAAAACCCAAAGAAGCCGTACCTTTTTGTACGTCCTGATATGCTCAGGAAAAAGATGGATGCTCATCAGAAAAAAGTGCGTGATTCTCGTAAGAAATCGCCACCATCAGACTATGACCGCACTATGACCAAGTCACTCGAGGAGGCGAAGCAGAAACAGAAGAGAGCAAGCAAGGGTGTCCCACAGCTCGGGGAACAATCGAAACAATCAGTGCCCTCGCTTATTGTGAATGAATATGGTTCTAACTTGAAAGCGCTAGAACAACTTGAGGTGAATCCTGAGCATCTTGATGCATTTTTCACAGAAACTGGTCTAACCTTGTCACAAATGCTCGGTGAAGCACCCATTGAAACTGCTTCGCAAGTTGATCAGTGGAAGAAGAATTATGTATATGGCCAGAGTCTATACAACCCTACGGCCCTCACAGAACTTGGCACTCAAATGTACTTGTTAAACCAATGGTACATGGCAGCGTGTACCAAAAAAGCAAATGATTGGATATGCGTCAGAATTAGAGACCATCATTACTTCCGTGGTGATGACATTATACTTATCCAATTCAATGAGTTACACCAGCTATGCCACCTGGATGCTCTAGACAAATCTCTAGTCAGCCTCTTCTGTTTGTAAGTGATCCTTCGTTTTAATAATCTCACTCTAGCATATGTATATGTAAATGTAATTATGCTAACACTAGCTAGCGTGCCTATATACATATGCAGAAACATGATGAGAGACCTCGCACGTAGAAATGACAAGGAGGTTGGTTTCATTGATCCATATATCGTATTCTCGGTCCCAAAGAAAGATCCCGCCTATGATATATGGAGAAATGAAACAGGGAGGAATCTCCGAAGGTTCTTGGTGAACCAAAAGAACAAAAGATATATACTCTTCCCATACAACTTTAGGTGGGTGTTGTTATCATGTGCATATTTATTTTTACTTACTCAATTTCTATGATATATGTTGACTATATAAGCAAATTAATGCAGCTATCACTGGATATTGATCGTCTTCGATCTCTCCGAAAGTCAATTGATAATCTATGACTCGTTGAGAAAACCACTGGGAGATTATCAAGATATCATAGACATTATCCAGGGGTAACTTTCGATCTCTAAATATTGATTTAATTTCTACACTTTAAATCTGCAATAGTTAATTACGATCCAATATTATTGTGCAGGGTTTGGGCTTGGTTCGTTCCGAAACACCGTCCGGATTTGAATGCGACACTTCCTCGTCCTATCCAATTGCAAGTAAGTAGTACTAGCTCCCCGCGTCTTTACCACTGTAGCATGCTTTATCACACGCGCGAGATGATGAGAGTAATATCTTTTTACATCGTGCAGTGGGTTCTACGGCAACCACCAGGGAATAATTTGTGTGGGTACTACGTTTGCAAGTTTCTCTCGGTGTATGCCAAAAGAACTCCTCTAGAGAGATAGAAGGAGCTATGGTTTAAGAACCAGGTGTTGCACATGGTGCGCCTGAAAGGAATTCAAGAGACAATCGCAGGAGTTCTTAATGACCATGTCCTCAAAGCCGGCACCGAGTTCTACTATAACCCGGAAGAACCAATAAAACCAAACCAAGACGACCATTTGTATGACATTTAAGTGACAGTCAATATTTGTGTTGTAAATACCAAGGATGCATGGATAATGCTGTAAATTTTATGTGCATAAAAATATTATACACATAATATGTATAGCTAGCCCATATATATATAGTTTCATATTTTATGTGTGTAATTGTAAATTTTATGTATATATATATGCGGATACATACATTAGCAGCGAAGAATACGTATTAGAAATCCTAATGTAATATATTAGTAGCGAAGAAAACGTATTAGAAAACCTAATGTAATTGAAAAACTGAAAACAATAGCCAATTGAAAAGAAAAAAGAAAAGAAAAAGAAAAAAGAAAAAAGGTCTTTAGCCCCGGTTGGTAATACCAACCGGGACTAAAGAGGCCAGTCTTTAGTCCCGGTTGGTATTACCAACCGGGGCTAAAGGTCCCCTCTTTAGTCCCAGTTGGTATTACCAACCGGGGCTAAAGGTCCCCCTTTAGCCCCGGGGCAGGGAACCGGGGCTAAAGGTCGGGCCTTTAGTCCCGATTCCTTAGCCCCGGCTCCATGCCCGGGGCTAAAGGCCATTTTCGACCGGGGCTAAAGGCCCATCGTGCAGTAGTGCAAGCAGGGCCAGATGGCGGCGGGCAGAAGGCAGGCGAGCTAGGGTTTCCACTCCAGTTGTGTTTGTACAATTTTACCCTTTTCCTATACGATGTCGGGGAATCTTTTCTGTACCCTTTTGTAATTAGACCAGTGTCCCTTGGTATTCTCTATAAATATCATGGGGTGAACAGTGTAAAGAGGATGATTTTTTGGGAATAGTGAAGCTTTCTACCATCTTACTTTCTTGTACCTTCGCCTGCACCTTCGCGTGTGTTTGACTGTTGTTCACCCTCGCTTTGCACCCTGCATCCTTGCGGGGGTAGGGCAGGTGTGCATCCAACAGTTTGGCGCCGACCGTGGGGATCGAAGTTCGAAATGGCAGGAAACAGAAGAGCGACCACTACTAGAGACCTTCGCGCGGCTAGAGAGGTTGCGGCGGTGGTTCCACCCGCCGAAGAGATTGTGGAACCCTCGGGAGCAGAAGATGTTACTCCAGGTTCAGAAGTCCTGGGCCCTCATACCCGGACGGCGGCGCAGCTGCACCCCCACACTCTCGAAGAGGGTGAGGGAGGAGACAAAGAGGAATTGGGCCTCGAAGCCCTGGAAAGACTTCAAGCTGAGTTGCAAGAGAAGAAAAGGCGCCTGGACCAGCTTGAGAGGCACAACCGGTTGCGCGCCATCAGGCAAAAGGCGGACGAGGCAAGGGAACAGCTTCGCCGGATAGAGGAGTCCCTCGCAGCAGCTGAGGCCGAAGCCGAGGGTTGGAACGACAGGGAAATGCCACCACTGCAGGAGGGGAACGAAGAGCAGGATTAGGGCAACCTCCGCCACCATCCACCACCCCCCCACCAAATCACCCAAATAACCTATACCCTATGAGACAACCAAACTTTCGCCAACTCTACCCAGAGGAAAGAGAGTCAAACCGCCGCAACCAACGGAGAGCCCAACAACACCAAATGCCATATGACCCAAAATCACCCCTCTCCCAGATACTACAAACTCAACCGTGGCCACCATGCTACAATCCACAAAATCTACCCCGTTACGACGGTCTTACTGACCCTCGCCAATTCATCATGAGCTATGAAGCGGCAGTCGCCGCAGTAGGGGGAGATGAATCACCAATGGCAAAATCCTTCGTAATCATCCTTCGTGACATTGCACAAACTTGGTACAGCAACCTTCGCCCCGGAACTGTGGACTCCTGGACCATCCTCAGAGATAGGCTCTGTACAAACTTTAAGGGTATCACAGCAGCCCCATCAAACCCCCATCGAATTGTTCAACTGTAAAAAAGAAGAGCGCGAACCACTTCAAGATTATTGGCGAAGGTTTATCCAAATCAGAGCAAGAACTCCGGGGATCTCTGACGAGGCTGTCATCCTCGCTGCGGTCAGCGGTCTGCGCCCAGGCCCATGCTCTTCAAAATTTGCCAGGAAGCTGGCAAATACAATCGAGGAATTGCATGAGACAATGGAAAGGTATTGTAGAGCGGACATGGATTTCAGGGCAAAGTCCGATGCTCGGAGGTCACAGCAGAAGCCGCAGCCGAGGCCTTAACCGAGAGAAAACAACCCTCACCAAGAACAAAGCAACATTGGCGCTATCAACAAGGCAGCCCACTTTGAAGACCAAAGACGAGGCGCTCAACCTTCGAGCAACCAAAACCCTCAAGGTTTGCCACCCCCGCCGGACCAACAGAACCAACAGAAAGATCCCGCGAAAATGTATTGCCATTTTTGTGGTCTTGGAAAGGGGCACACCACCAAACAATGCGAGTGCTTCGCTAAGGGGAATGAGTACCAGGAGTCCAAAAGAGCCGCTTCGGCAGACAACCGAACCATCAATCACACCAGGAAACCAAACTTCAACCAACCCAATCCTACATACCAGTACACCCCCATAAACTACGACCTACCTTCGCACCAACCTTTCTACGCACATCACCCACACTACAACCAAGCCTCTTATCAGCCAACCGCCATCCCACAATGACAAAATGCACCATATACCGTCACATACCCAACAACCCCCCAAACCCAAACCCAAACCAACCAACAAGCCAACAATACTCTACCACCACCACCATCAATACCAGCATTACCAGCTCCCCAAACCATCAAATCTGAAGCCCAAACACAAACAACCATCAACAACCCAACATCAACTTTCGGTGTTATTCTAGCCATCACCGAAGGTTCCAACGAAGATCACGGCAATAAGAGGCAAAGGAAAGAACATGCTAGAAGAGTACATCATGTAGCCGTCGAAGGACCGCACAAGTTCGGTCGATGGTCTCACATCCCAATAACCTTCGATTCTAGTGACATGAGGTTAAGGGATTACCCTCACACTGACGCTATGGTGATCAAGACTAACTTAGCAGGGTGGACAGTCACCAAAATCCTCGTCGATACTGGAAGCTCCGCAGACATCCTGTTCGCCACAACCTTCGACAGCATGAGGCTTGATAGAAATCTCTTGCAACCCGCCGACAACCCACTATACGGTTTCGGTGGGCAACAAGTTAGAGCTATTGGAAAAATTTCTTTGCTCGTTACCTTCGGAGATCAGTTGAACTGCAGAACTGAGCACATAACCTTCGACGTGGTTGACATGTTCTATCCTTACAATGCAATATTCGGCCGAGGCGTCACCAATGCATTCAATGCTGTAATCCACCTTGCATACCTCTGCATGAAGCTTCCTACCCCGAAGGGGGTCGTTGCAGTATACGGAGATCAAGACATCGCAAGAGCAACCGAAGGAACAGTAGAACCAGGGCAACACAATGTACACAATTTGACAAAGCCTCGAGCTACAAACCTCAACGACGAAGGTGAAGTATCCATTGACAGAGTAAAAGCATCACACAAGGAAGAGACTAAACAAGTCCAACTTTTTGAGAGCAACACCGAAAGAAAAGTGCTTATTTCAGCCAACCTAGACCCCCAATCAGAAAACGACCTTGTCTTTTTCCTTAGGGAAAACTCCGACACCTTCGCTTGGTCCACAGAGGACCTAAAAGGGGTAAGCAGCATTTTGATAGAGCACAGTCTAAACATCAAACCAGGCTATCGCCCAGTTAAGCAAAAGCTTTGCAAAATGTCAAAAGAAAGGAAAGAGGCAGCGAAGGCAGAGGTAAAAAGACTTTTGGACGCAGGTGTCATCCGCCCAGTCAAATATCTGACATGGCTCTCAAACATGGTCCTAGTTCAGAAAAAGAACAAGAAATGGAGAATGTGCGTAGATTTCACGTGCCTCAATAAAGCTTGTCCGAAGGATGATTTTTCCCTCCCCAACATAAGCACCTTGGTCGACAGAGCAGCTGGTTGCGAAATGCTTTCCCTCCTCGACTGTTTCTTAGGGTACCACCAGATCTGGATGAATGAAGAAGATGAGGAAAAAACAAGCTTCATTACACCTTTGGGCACTTTTTGCTTTCGAAGAATGGCAGAAGGCCTGAGAAACGCAGGATCAACCTTCGCTCACATGACATCCAAAGTGTTCAAAGATGAACACGCCATCTCCGCCTACATCGATGATTTGGTTGTCCAAAGCGAGCTAAAAGAAAATCACATATCAGACCTGGCAAGAGTTTTCAATAACCTTCGGTCCGCCGGACTAAAATTAAACCCCGAAAAGTGTGTTTTCGGGGTAAGCGAAGGAAAACTGCTAGGCTGCATCGTCTCAGCAAGCGGAATTGAAGCCAACCACGAAAAAATTGATGCCATCATCAATATGAAACCACCAACAACCAAAAAAGCAGCTCAGCGTTTGTCAGGCCGTTTAGCAGCACTCAGCAGATTCATCTCCAGGTCCGTTGAGCGAGGGTTACCTGTCTTTGAAACATTGAGAAGCACTGCACCATTCAATTGGGGACCTCGGCAGCAGAAAGCCTTCGAGCATTTAAAAAAGTATCTCACCAACTTGACTGTTCTAACCAGCCCAAGCAAAGGGGACCTGCTGCTGTTGTATGTCGCAGCTTCACCTCACGCGGCAAGCGCAATTCTAATCAAAGAGGTGCACGAGAACAACAAAACCAGGCAAGCCCCAATCTACTATGTATCAAAAACCCTCGAGGGTCCCAAACGAAACTACTCAGAGCTCGAAAAGATAGCATACGCCATGGTCATGGCATCAAGAAAGCTAAAACATTATTTCCAGGCACACGAGATCCATGTACCTTTGGCATACTGTAACACCCCGATTTTTAAATTAATAAAATAAATTAGAATTAAATAAGAAAATGGCCAAAATCCTAGATGGAGGAAAATTCTAACCAGATGTTTGTTGCATTCATGCCGATGCATAATTTTTATTGGGTGAATTTTTTTTTTATTAAATCCCGATTAGGGCGAATCGAATTTATTCTATTTCGAAAACAAATAAAATATTTATGAAAATTTCACAAAATCAAAATCAAAGTTTTAATTGAAAATCCTAGGGAAGATATTTCGAAATTTTGCAAAAGTCATTTGATTTCAAACTGATTTGAAATTGGATTTCAAATGGTTTTATAAAGTTTGAAAAAGAAAAAGAAAAGGGCAAGGACTGGACTCAAACCCCTCACCCTTTTTCCTTGCTTCCGGCCCATTCCTCCCTCATGGCCCAGCTCCCTCCACTCCCCACTCCGCTCCCGGCCCGCCTCCCCCCTGCGCTCGGCCTCCCCCCCCCCCCGCTCCTGCCCCCAGCTAGCCGTGCCCACCCAACCCCCTGGGCCACTGCTCCACCCCGCCGGCCCAGTCCCTCGCGCACACGCAGCCGGCCCGTGCGTGCCATTCCCCTCCTTCCAGTCACTGGCAGGTGGAGCCCGCGCGTCAGGGCATCACCCCCAACCTCCCGCGCGAGTCTTCCGCACCGGCTCCGAGCGTGATCTACGCTCCACCGTGCCGCGCCCCGCTCGGCCCCACCCCGCCCTCCTCTACCTCTTTTAAGCCCTGCATCGCATCGCACGAGCGCGCCGCCACCCCTGTTCACCATCCCGAGCTCCCTTCCTCTCTCCCCGGTGCACCTCCGCAACGCCGCCGTCGCCGACAGTCAGCCGCGAGCCGCACCGGCACCACCGGCCTCGTTTCCTTCTCCTTCGGCATCGCCACCGCACACCGCACCCAAGGAGCCCTTCAGCGAGGTACATCGACGCCCTGGGACGTCTTCCACCGGAGCTCCGAGCATCGCCCTCCACTCCGCCGTGTCGCCCGCCGCCTGGAAGCCAAGGTCGGCGTCGCCGACCCTTTCATCGAGCCCGCTGTAAGCTCCGCACCGTCCCCCTTGTTTTTCTCAGTCGCTACCGCCCCGTAGTCTCGTCTTCGTGAGCACCGGCGAGCCACCACCACGAATCCATGGCACCGCCGCCGCTACTTTCCATCTGTCGGTGCCTCCGAGCCCCTGTAGGCGTCGATGACACCACTGTAGAGCCCGCAGTGAGCCTATCTATCTCCCCATGCCTTTCCCTTTCCATTCCGGGCACTGCACCGTCGTCCCGGGCCGCTCCGGCCACCTCCCTCCCATGGCACCGCCGTTCTGGCCACGGCACCGCCGCGTGCTGAGCCATCGGCGCTCCCCACGCCGCCCTTCCCTCCCTCCTGGCCACTGGATCATGAGCCGACGGCCACGATTAGATCGGCGCAAAGAGGTATGCGCCGATCGGTGGATTTGGTCCACGGCGCCACCCTCCCTCGGTCTACCGTACGCATGGCGAACCAAGCCAACCACACCGTGCCACGTAGGAGCCATGCGAGCACTGACCCAGTCAGCGGGGTCAACCCCGGTCGCCCTGGCCAGTTTGCAGAAAGGCCCTTATGTTTCTCCCGAATCAACCCGCAATCCACATACACTATTCCTTGAGTCAGCCGAAACTTGTGTCCTAGCCCCTCTGTTTTCAGTTAAATGAGGCCCGGTCCAGAGCTCTTTTAAATTTGGATTTGATTTATTTAAATTCGCAAATTGAGTTCAAATGATTTACAGTTTTGCCATCAAATTTCAAATGCCCATAACTTGCTCATTTTAACTCCGTTTTGACCCATTCAACTTGCGTTAGATTCATAATTTCGTTCTCTACGCAGTAGATCTATTAGTTTACTGTTTTCATAATGTTTGTTGTACTGTTATTTATTTCTATGTATTGTGCCATGTATGTTGCTTGGGCCAGAGAGTGCGGAGTACGAGGACGCTCCAGACCATCCTTGCGACCCAGTTGATTCGACCCAGTCCGAAGGCAAGTGTCCTTGAACATCTTGCACCTACTTAATTTTACTTTTGGTACTAGAGTAGTTAGATCTTGTAGATGCATGCTTGTCATTAATTTGAATCCCATGTTATGGTTTACTAGAATTTGTACATATTGTCCTTGTCGCCTGTTTTGGGATGTTCGGGTAGGTGTCTTGCTTAGCCCTGCAGTCATGGTTGGGATGGGAGTTAAAATGTTTATAATCTTGATTAATGAACTATGAAACGAATGTGAACATGGTAATTTTGTAGTAACATGGTTATTAGGTAAATCCGGTAGGATGGACCCGTATTGGTGGTTTTGTGCCGTGGGACTCGGCAGCTGCTTTTGGTTTTTGGTTCTGGGCGAGTGCTAGATTTATCCTGCCTGGATCCCTAGGACCCGGTTCTTGGACAAGTAACCCGGCAAAACAACGCAACCATGAGATCTGGATGGGCTGGACCTGGCTAATTAATTAGCAACCTTTAAGTTGAGGGTCCACACAGGGTTTGTTTTAGTGGCTCACGAGGGGGCCCTGGGGGTCATAGACCTTTGTATGGGGTGAAACCTTAGAGGTACGTGTGGAACGGACTTGGAGGGGGCTTTGTAAAGGCCTTGCAGTGCAACCTGCTATGCACCTTGGCAGTGTTTAGCGTGACGGGATCTGCACGACTCATGGGTAACGATGTGCAACCTCTGCAGAGTGTAAAACTGATATATCAGCCGTGCTCACGGTCACGAGCGGGCTTGGACTTCTTCGAGATTAGTTGGTTACTGGTTGGTTTTGGGTTCGGGTCATCTGATGGACTTCAGGTGCGGTTGCCTGATGGACTTCAGGTGTTGGTTGCTCGGTGTGACTCCGAGTGTGGCTTGCTCGGTGCGACTCCGAGTGTTGTTACTTTTCTACAGTATCTGTGGCTATAACCTAGTAAATAGGTGCATAGGATTAATAGGGTGTGTCGCTTTAGGCGCTTGAGTCAAACAAAGTCAGCCTACCTTTGTTATAAGCCTCATAAGCATATATTTCCCACACTTGCAGAGTACATTTTGATGTACTCACCCTTCCTCTTTGTCCCCCCTGCTACCCCACCCAGACGCTGGAGACTACGCGTACGAGGAGCAGGAGTATCCAGAAGACGGAGGCTACGACCCTGACGACCTGTACTAGGATGGCGCTACCCCCGGTCGACCTTCCTGTGGAGTGGAGTCCAGATCTTCCGCATCGACACCAGAGTTTATTTTAGAGTTAGACTGAGAGTCTGTACTTTTCTTTTGGACCCGAGGGTCATTTTTGTAATAATGTACGATATATTAATAAAGCATTGTTTTGATATTTACTATGATGTGGATATATGTATGAAAATTGATCCTGGCATACATATATTGTGCTCCAATTTTGTTCTTAAAATTGGGGTGTCACACATATCCCTCGAGAACATTTTCAAGAATAACGAGGCAGTTGGCAGAATAGCGAAATGGGCAGTCAAACTGAACAGCTACGCTATAACCTTCGTCGGAAGAACAACAATCAAATCACAAGCACTAGCAGATTTCATAGCTGAATGGACCCCTGACCCTCGCAGAGAAGGAGCCCAGCAAGACCCGTTTTGGACAGTGTATGTCGACGGAGCCTGGGGAGCAACTGGAGCAGGAGCCTCGGCCATTCTAATCTCGCCATCCAGGTCGAAGCTAAGGTATGCAAAAAGACTTGACTTCAAGTGCATAAACAACTCCACAGAATACGAAGCCGTAATACTAGAACTCTCAAGGCTTCGATCATTATCAGTCCGAAGGGCAGTCATCAACACAGACTCACAAGTCATCGCGGGGCATATTGAGAAAAACTACAAGGCAAAAGATCTAGAGCTACAAAAATACTTCCAATATGTCCGAAGGTTAGAATCTTTCTTCCTCGGCATAATAGTGAAAGCAATACCGAGGTCAGAAAACAACGAGGCAGACTGCCTAGCTAAAGCAGCAGCACAACAGCTAGACCTGCCGCCAAATGTGTTTCACAAGGTAGCGACTCAATCAGCATTCGAAACCTCCGAAAAGAATGCCAAGCTGATCAATGCAATCCAGAACGAGGACTGGAGAGCACCCATCATAGCCTATATCAAAGGGCTCCATGAACCCGACTCCAAAGAGGAAGAAAACAGACTAAAACAAAGAGCTCGAGGGTACAAAATAGTGGACAACATTCTGTTCAAAGCCTCGGTAACCTCGCTATGGTTAAAATGCGTGTCACAAATTGAAGGAAATGACATTCTCAATCTCATTCACGAAGGTATCTGCGGCTCACATAACGGCCCAAGGGCGCTAGTTGGGAAAGCTTTCCGCCAAGGCTTTTACTGGCCAACAGCATTACGAGATGCAGAAGACATCATCAAACGTTGCGAGGGTTGCCAACTAACGGCAAAAATGCAAAACTCCCCAGGGGCTCCAACAACTCTCATATGCCCAACTTGGCCTCTGCAAAGATGGGCAATGGACCTCGTTGGCCCACTACCAACAGCTCCAGGAAACCTTCGCTACGCAGTGGTAGCTGTGGAATACTTCACAAAATGGATTGAAACTAGACCGCTGGCTTCCATCACCTCCCACGCCATGAAAAAGTTTTTCTGGCAGCAATTAGTTTGTCGTTTTGGAGTCCCCAAACATTTAACAGTCGACAATGGCACCCAGTTTGACAGCGAGGTTTTCAAAGAATTCTGCGCACAAATCGAAACAGCCTTGTGCTTCGCCTCAGTCCGCCACCCGCAATCCAATGGCTTAGTCGAAAGAGCCAATGCAACAATTTTCCAAGCCATATCCAAAAAGTTGCAAGGCAGGCCCAAGGGAAAGTGGGCGGAAGAACTAACCTCGGTCACCTGGTCTCACAACACCTCGGAATGCAGAGCCACAAAATTCACACCTTTCAGGCTTCTGTTTGGGGAAGAAGCTGTGTTACCAGAAGAATTGAAGCACGGATCACTCAGAACAACCCTCGAATCAGATGAAAAAAGCCAGCTGCTTGATAAAGACCTACTCGAGAAAACAAGATGCAACGCAGTGCACAACCTTCGCAAGTATCAGGAAGAAACCAAAAAATGGAGAGACAAAAAGGTTAGAATCAAAGACATGCAGAAGGGTGACCTCGTCCTTATTCGGAAGCAAAACGCCAACATGGCGGGTAAATTCCAACCAAAATGGACGGGACCATACCTAATAGTAGAATGCAATCGTCCCAGGTCATATCACCTCGCAGACAACGAAAGAAAATACCCTGCCTCACACCTGGAATGTTGATGACCTTCGCAAATATTATCCACAGCGGAGCCTTAGCGAGCTCTCGCAATATGTAATTTGTTTTTCCTCTCTTGTCTCTTTTCGGTTCCATGTTTGTAACAAAAACAAAGGAGCTGTACTCTTTTTCCTTACGAAGGGGCGTAAGGTTTTTTAATGACGTAGTATCCAAATCCTTAATACAGGCTAGAACCCCCGAAAAGCAAAACTCCAATCTGTTTACTTTTGCTAACAAACATTGAAAAAAGCAGCTCTTCTTCAAGAGTGCTACAATCGATGTAAACACCCCGAAGATTGCTTCGAAAAACAAACTTTTTCGAAACAAACTTGGAAAAAAGTCGAGCACCCTCGCAAAACACGCCAGGGGCTCGCAAAGCAAACTTCACCTCCACCTAAGAAAAGGGGAGGCGCGAAGTACAAAAGTCGAGCACCCTCGCAAAGGGGCTCGCAAAGCAAACTTCACCTTGAAAGGACCTCGATGTCGCCTAGAGGGGGGTGAATAGGCCTGTAAAAACTCAACTCGAACAAATGTTAGAATCTCGAGCGGCACTTCTGCTCTGGGAGCAGAACTTCTGCTCTGCCTGTAAGTTCGAGATCACAATTCAAAATCTACCAAAGGGAAAATAGATCAAGTAAATTACTGAGCTTCCTAGGGTAGAGTTGAACCTATTTCACCACTTGAATGTATGCAGAAGTGTACAAGTGAGTAGATCGGCACCAAACCCTAAAATCACCACAAATGAAAGTAGAGAACAATACAAACAACAAGAACACAATAGAGACAAGGTATTTATCCCGTGGTTCAGCTCGCCACCAAGGCTTGCCTATGTCCACGTTGTTGAGGAAGCCACAAAGGCTTTTAGGTCTCTTTCAACCCTATCCTCGATCTCAAGTCAAGAGAGCAAGTCTCTTGAGATGAGAGTGTTCTTACTAGTTGCTTGGGTGATAACAAACGTCCCGGAGCTGCCACACAAGAGTTGGAAGCTTCCGGGCGACGCCTAGCCGGCTAGGAGCCTTGCTCCAAGAATAATAAACACAATCCACCGGCTTCAACGCGAACCAAGTGCTCTAGGAGTTGTAGAACAGTTTGGGGAGCTCTCTATTGCAGTTTGGAGGCTCAAACTCTCAAGGAATCAGAGAGGAATCGAAGGGAGAAGCTTGAGGGGCTCCAATGGAGAGTGAGGGAGAGAGAGCTGCTCTGGTCGCACTTGGGAGGAGAATGGTCGAGATGACCGTTGGGAGAGGCTGGGAGACAAAGGAAATACCCCCTGCTGTCCAACAGTAACATTAAGTCCCGGAAGTGCCGCTCGCAGAGCAGAACTTCTGCTCCCCCGGCACTTCTGCTCTCAGAGCAGAACTTCTGCTCGCAGAGCAGCACTTCTGCTCTGACACAAACAGCCAAGAATGAGGAATGGAAAACTTGCTGTTGTGGCTTGTTTTTGAGGATGGTTTGGTGGAACTTTTGAGCACTTAGTTGCACATATAAGCTAGAGCATTGTGTCCCCCTTAATAGTACAGCTTTTCCTAAACTCAAATTCAAAGCATAAAAGAATTTAAACGCCTTTGAGCTGGATGCCGCTTTTCTTTGTAATTGGGGGTTCCACCATTTCTTATACTATCCTCTTTCTCAATATCACTTCATAAAGGTTTGCAATCATCCTTGTCTCATCTCTTTGAGCAAACACACCCTTGAGCTTGTGACTTGAATCTTTCCAACACATATGAGTTTAGTCCATGGCTTCAAGTCACCTCCGCTAATGATTTGATCCTCAACATAATATGACTCCTCATAGCTCGATTAGTACCTCGACTCAATGCAAGTACTCTCTTCTTCACCCTAGCCATAGTACCTCAGTCTCCTTGACCTTCACCTTCGCTTAGTACCTCGAAGACCTTTCCTTGCTATCTTCACCCTATCAAGCCATACTCAAGTCACATCACATTAAGCATCCATTGAATAATCATTTCTTCAATATTGTGATCCTTGCTTGAACATCTTATAGATATGAATGTTGAGATCAATCAAGCTTCACATAGAGTGTCATATATGAATCAACATCAATATGGTCAAGCCAATTCACGGTTCCTTATATTCTCTCCGTTTTGGCTTGACACTCAACACTCACTTCAATCTATCTTCATACTTCTAGCTTGATCAAAACAATGCAAAGTGATTTCCCAAATCTTTATCCATACAAGCAAACCAAAGTAGAGACCAACTTATATCCAATATGAGTTGTGTCCATTGTCATTTCAGCTTTGCTTGCCATTTCCTCACTTATGCATTCTTGATTCATTCTTCATCCTTGATCAAAGCTAATCCACTATCAAACTCTTCTTGTTCATGAAAAGCAAGCCATTATTGAGACCAATCCAAGTCATCACCTCATGTCTCATTTGTCACTTGTCAAATATGCTTGCTTTCTCATGATGCTATGATATCCCACAACATAGAAGCCATCTCATTAATTCTAGTAGCATTGTTGTCTTTTGCTTGAACTAGATTGTTTCCATAATCTTTCCATACAACAACAATACACAGTTTTGGCCTTTATTTCAACACAATGTGGAGTACCATCAAGTTTGCTACTTTTGTTGAACCTTTAATACACTTAGCAAACTTGTTAGACCTTTAGTTGAGTTGTCATTCAATTCACCAAAACCCACTAAGGGCTAGATGCACTTACAATCTCCCCCTTTTTGGTGATTGATGACAACACAACTAAAGCTTACAAGAGATTGATAAATAATAAGATTTTGAATCCTATGATATAGTGAGCTCCCCCTTAATGTGTGCATTGAAAGGAATTCAATTTTTGGCCTCAAATGCCAAGTGCACATATTTAAGGAAAAGTGTGAGAACTCTCATATATCTTAGCATTCGTGGGGTGCAAGGTGTCAACATGATAAACGTGATGCTCATGACAGTTCATGCACTCAACAAGTTTAACAATACATCATTCAAGGCATGAATGTCACACACTAGCATAAATGGTCCTTATCAAGAGCATCAATTTAAACTATCCTTGCACACACCACTCAATTTTGAAAAATCTTATATGCCTCTCTTTTACCCCTTTACATCCACATATCAATCTCTCTTTCCTTGCATTCTCCCCCAATATTTCTCCCCCTTTGGCATTAATCTCCAAAAAGGATCTCTCCACCAAAAAGAAAGAAATGATGGTAGACAAGTGAGGGCAAGAGGTAGGTAAAAGTTTAGCATATAGGATTTCTCTCCTATATTTTCTACCAAACAAAGTATGGAACACTTTAAGTCAAGATTCTTGAGAGGTTAGCATATTTAGCTCATACCTCATAGCATCACCACAAGAGGTATCAACCAAATATCTAACTCATTCTCTAATCGTCACCATAAGAACAAACTCTTGGTGTGACTCAAAATATTGCATACACATGCACACTCTAGCATGTAAGGGCCTAGATGCACAAAGGTAATACAAATGTTCATAGAGCGATATACCTTTGTTCTAAGCCTCATAATCTCCACCACGATGATGATTTTGAATTTAGTGCTTTGATGGGCCTAGCACTTCATTAAGCAAAAGATCTCATTTGTGCCCATATCTATTTTTTATCATCTTCAAGGAGACATTTCAAACTTGTGCTTCATCTCAATTGAAAGTCCATTGCTAGCTCTTGTTGTCATTTTGAGATACCAATTGAAGACATATTTCTTGATATACCAAAGTGAAAGATTATCCACCAATACCAATTGAAATATGATCTTCATAGTTTGACACCGATGGAAGGAATCTTCACAAATTGATGTCAATAGGAATGGATGCTCGTATCTCATAATATCACCTAGATGTCTCCTAGGGACCTTGATGTCTCCTAGGAAATACTCACAAAGACAAGAGATAACATTAAATTGCACAAGCTACAGTTTTACAACTAGTGACCATTTGGATGTGGAAGGCATGTGGATCACTAATTGCAAACCTCATAACATAGACTAAATTCCCCGTATTTGATAGTGCATACATATGTATGTGGAAAGCAGAACATATGCACTTTTGGTCAATAAAGTCCAAACAAGGGAATTTAAGCTATATTATGGAGAGTAGCTACATAAGGGTTAAAATTGCAATCCAAATGAATATGAGAGATAACTTTACCAATTTGGATTGAGTTAATGTAGCATACCCATGAGAAACTCATTCTCACCAAGAGACTACACAAGTTCACTTAGAAGAAAATGTTAGTCTCAAAAGACACAAGACATAGAATAGACTCCCCCTTAATATGTGCATCAAGTACTCGAATTACTTGTGAAATGCACTTGAATTAGTTTAAGAGTCTAGAGGAGTTCATCCTATACCTTGGTCAAGGCACACCAAATTTGCAACAACTGAAATTATGCCAAGAACACATACCACCACCAAGATAGATAGATCACCACACAAATTTTGATTGACATGATCATCATATAAGTATGACTTCAATGATTTGGATGGCCATAGATCTCTTTGATGAAATGTGGTGAACTAGAGCTTTGGTGATCATCCAAGATCCATATTAAGTTCCTAGTTCTTTCTTTACCTAAAGCAACTCACATAGAGAGCAAATGGTAAAATTCATGAAATTTGCAAATTGTGAACTAGGAGTTACCACTCTTTATTGACAAGGTCTTGGTTGATCAATAGGATGGATCATGTGCACTTGATGAGCTCAAGAGAGGAGAATTTGACAATGAGAGTCCACCCTTCAATTATTTTCTCCAACTCATTAGAATCATGTTCCACTAAGGATTGGGGCATTCGACACTAAGCCGGAAGAACTTGGTTTATAAAGACCAAGACTACCTAGAGTAACTGTGAAGTACCCAATGTGAATCCAAAGGAACTATCCATCCTTCCAATGTATGAGACTGCACAACATGAAACTTGAAAGAATCCATTAGTCCCTTGAGATATAGACTAAACTCCCCTTCAATTTGTGCATATGAGTACACATAGTACAGTCATGCATATCAAAGGATCCTGGGGTCAAGAGAGAAAGTTTACACTATATTTCAACTGATTGAAACTCCTTCAAGCTGCTTGTACTCAATTTCCTTTCAGCTGGTTCTAGTAGCTTCCAATTGATTTCAGCTAGTTGCAATAGGTTGTAAACACTTGTTGCTGCATGTAATTTGATTGCAACTCTTTTCCACAATTGTGTGAGTCCTTCTCTTTCATTGCAACTCCTTTGGACCAACTGGTTCTTATTTTTACTGATTCTTCATGACCAACTTGAGAACCATCTTAATCTTGTTGTTGCAGTGCAATCCAATTCCATACAGTGAGTTTTCAGATTATGTCCCCCTTGGTGAAAAATTCATATCAATCAAACTGCTGATCCAATATGTATGAAATTTGGTAGAGATATGCATGTATGGGTTCTCTAACTGCTGTAAAAATTTTAGCCCATTTGAACTTCATTTGATCAGTCAAATCAATTTTCTACCACAACTGCTCAAGTCTGAAACTGCAGTGTTGAGGCTGACAGAATTCAACTCAAAACTGATTTTCTATGAAACCAAACTGCATGCCAACTGTACAACAATAAGTACTAGATGTGTATACCATGCTCACAAAGTTTTAGGTCAAATCATCAGTATTTGAACTTCCAAATCCATACTTGAAGGCAGTCAATTCAGATTTCCAATTTTCTGGACAGATTTGATAATTTTCAAAGTTCTTCTCTTCTTGTCCAATCTTGAGGTGATTTTGATTGAGAATACTCACAAGATATTATTTCCATTCAGCCCTCTTATCAATACTTGTAATCTTGTGGATTCCGCAATATAGCTCATCCAATTCAACCTCAACTTTGATTTGTCAAACTCAGATTTTTTTATCTCTTGGGCCTTTGACAATCTCATCTTACTTTAGGTGAAGAGTAACCTTTAGGCTTGTGATGCATCCAAATAAATAAGCACAACCTCCTCTTATTGATTTCCTATGAATAAGCTCAAACACAAGAGGGCATTAGTAACACAAGCACTAGTTTCTCATTTTAGTAACCCTTTATGTGTGGAAGGCAAGTGGGCTACCAAAATAGAGAAACCTCATAACATGGACTAAATCTCCCTTGATGCCTCATGCACACTCTTTTGAGTGGAATGGAAATGTAGATGTGCATGGTTGCTCAATTAAGTCCAAAGGGTAGATTTAAGCCATATTATGGTGAGTGGCTAACATAGACGAATCAACCCAAAATTAACTAGAGAGAACACATCACATAGTTTTGGATTGATGGCATTGATATGATAGCACACTCCATTGGAAAAACACCTTCTCATTTAGTGAGACTACATACATCACTTAGAGAGAAAGGTTAGTCTCACAAAACTAGTCACATAGTAGATTCCCATTTTGATAAGTGCTCTAAGTATTTGAATTTCTCACATAGCACTTTATTCATTTAAGAACTTGGGATTTCACTCTATGTCTAGATCATGGCAACAATAGAGTATTCAAATTGAACTTATGCCAAGAAAAACTCACAACCATTTAAGCATGTAGATGACCATAAGATGAGAATGAGAATTTGTCAATCTACCATATGACAAGAATCCATCAAGTAGAGGAGTTCTTGATTTATGAGTGATAAGTGCCTCTACTTGAGCTTGATTCTTTATTCTTGTCTTTCTTGACATTCTTTGTTTGAAGTCCACAAAGAAAACCTAAGCCATGTATCTTGATTGGAGTGGATGATCAATTCAATTCCAATCATGATTTTCTTTCATCACCAACAACCAATAAATATCCTCAAGTGCTTCATTTTCCTAAGTGGCTACACAAGACACAAAGGAGTTTAATTTGAAATAAATTACACTTGAGATTTAGTTGTTACCACCCTTATGAATATGATGGATGAGGTGGTCTCTTTATCTTCACTTTGCTCATCATCATGTTGTAGGTTTTGTCCCTAAATTGAACTGTTGACAAATGATGTTGTTGTTGTCCACAGGGGCATGACAATGCTGCTCCATCGCGCGGCACTGCTGCGGGCAGCACTGCTGCTCGGAGGGCAGCACTGCTGCTCGTACTTCAGCAGCAGGTTGCAAATCAGCTGCAACTTGAGGAGCCTCCACTTTTGTAGCCTATACCTCTTGTGGTCTTATATCACCAATGACCACTTGTTTTATTGTCTCAAATGGTGGTTCCTCATTACCTACAACAAGAATAGATCTTGCTCTACTAGAGAGCCATTAAAAGCATCATATGGAAAAATAATTTATTTAAGCTTGAAATATTCTAGCCAATCCTAATAATTCACAACTAACACATATTTGTGAACTACTAGAGACTACACAAGTCATGTGGCTAGCCTACAAGGGTTAGGTACTTGTTACAAAGGTGAATATGAAGTTTTAAATATTTCCATCAAATCATCTTCGGGTCAACCATATAAGAAAAGACAATATGAATTGGTTGATAGCTTGAGTGAATATTTTCAATTAACTTGCTTAAGCACCCCGATGCATCATATCACCTTCAAGTACCTACAACACCACTCATTCAAGCACAACTTGGTACCCATACCAAGATGGGTCCATCAAGGTTAGTCACAAGAGACTTAGGCACCCAAATGGCCTTTGTGCTAACACGTGGTGAACCAATCACCTTTCTAGCACAAGTGTCATTTTTTGGTCTTCTAAGCAAATTTGAATTAATTGATGAGTTGAGCTTAGGAGTGTTAACCATGGGACAATCCATACTTAGATGTCCCTTTCCTCGGCAAGTGTAGCAAATGCGGTGCTTGTTCTTGCAAGACATCTTATCTTGCTTCTTGATTGCTACCTTGTTGATGAGCCTCTTTCTTGATGATGGCAAACCTTCATCCTTCATGTGAGGACATGCTGCACTTTCATGACCCTCATTGCATCCATAACACTTCCTCTTGCTTGTTCTTGTCTTCTTGTTTGGAAGTGTGGCTTGGTCATCAACCTTGTTGGAACACATAGAGGCATAGTGTCCCATATTGGAGCACTTGACATGAGCCATCTTTTTCTTCTCTTGGATCTTGCTCATGCCCTTGTACTCTTTCTTCAAGGAGCAATCTCTAACATGGTGACCCTCCTTCTTGCACTTGAAGCAAGTGATGAGAATATTCTTTGGTTGATCTTGCTCCTTGGTTTTAGTCACCCACAATGATTCTTTTGGCTTCTGAGAAACCTGCTTTTGCTTGGGCATCCTCTTGTTGGTTACTTTAGTCTGATCAGGGATAGAACTGGTAGCCTTCCCTTTCTTAGGGCGCGGCACTTCTGCTCGTGGAGCAGAACTTCTGCTCGAGCAAAACTTCTGCTCGGAGAGCAGCACTGCCGCTGTCTGTGCAGGCTGAACTGTACCAATCTGCTCCTTCCTCTCAAACTGTGCACATTCAAACCCATTGTTGGACTTGTGACTTTGTTGATGGGGTTTGGTGCATGCATTGGTTGACCCCTTGCAATGAATCAAGTCCCTCCTTAGCCTCTCAACCTCTTCCTTGAGTTGTTTATTTTCTTTTGTGATAGAATCATCACAAATATCTACAAGTACATGCTCAATGGAAGATTGGCTTGCTTGAGAGCAACAAATGTTAGCACATGATAAAATAGATGAAACTTGTGTACATGTGCACTTGTGGGTGTGAGGTTGGTATGACTTTACCATTGTTACCACAACCTCATGATCAATCTCTAGCATGAGATGAGAATCCATAAGTTTGTCATGAGAGCACAAGAGCCCATCATGACTTTCTTGCAAAGTCTCATACTTGCTAGTATGCCTTTCCAACTTGTCCTTGAGCATATAATTCTCATCTTCTAATTGAGCAACACAAGATAGAGAGATAATAGTACGAGTTTGCTCAATTGACAAGTTTTCATACCTTTCGGCCAAAATAGCATGGGAGCAGTTAAGCTTTTCATGCTTTTCGGTCAACTTCTCCAAGCATTTGATCTTTTTGACAAGAAACTCTTCTTGCTTGTGAAGTGACTCTTCTTGCTCACTAATTTTCTCCATGAGCTTGAGCACCATCAACTTGTCTTTCTTGCTTAGCTGAGCAAGGTGTTTAGTGACCTCATCATCATCACTCTCACTCTCACTCTCACTTGAACACTCACTCTCACTTGCCACATTCTTCTCTTCCTTTGCCATGAGACCCATATGAGAAGTGGCATAGAGAGTTGAGCATCTCGGTGAGGTTGACTCATCATTTGGCCTCCACTGATCAAAAGCTTCTTCTTCCTTCAAAATGTTAGCCTCACAAGAACTATAGGAAGTAGAAGCACCACATGTATAATCCTTGTTCTCACCAACCATTTCATTACCTTCCACATATGTCGGTGAGGGAGTGGTTGTGCCATGATCACTTAGGCCTTTTGGGAGAATCACTTGAGGCTCTTCAATTGTTGGTGAAGTTGAGCACTCCTCAAGTGATTCCTCCAATGAGAGCAACTTCTCATCACATTTGGACTTGTCATATCTTTCCTTCAGTGTGGTCCAAATGACATGAGCATCCTCAAGAGGTTCACCATCTCCAAATATGACGACATCAAATACATCTTCACTCAAAGCACTAAATAAGACATTAGAAGCTTGAGCATTATGTTGTAAGCATTTCACTTCCTCTTTAGATAAGTAGGTCAAATCATTACTAGGAGGTGAAATGCTCACATCTACAATCCGCTCGATATGAGGACCCATGGTCCTAAAAACAGTAAGCACACTAGCGGACCAAGATGTATAATTTGAGCCATCAGAAAGTAAAAGTTCTAGAGATACATCCTCACTTGTCGACATCGTCTCTCAAGGCGGTTAAGCCCGAATTTGAGAGCCTAGCTCCGATACCAATTGAAAGGACCTCGATGTCGCCTAGAGGGGGGGTGAATAGGCCTGTAAAAACTCAACTCGAACAAATGTTAGAATCTCGAGCGGCACTTCTGCTCTGGGAGCAGAACTGCTGCTCGGAGCAGAACTTCTGCTCTGCGAGCAGAACTTCTGCTCTGCCTGTAAGTTCGAGATCACAATTCAAAATCTACCAAAGGGAAAATAGATCAAGTAAATTACTGAGCTTCCTAGGGTAGAGTTGAACCTATTTCACCACTTGAATGTATGCAGAAGTGTACAAGTGAGTAGATCGGCACCAAACCCTAAAATCACCACAAATGAAAGTAGAGAACAATACAAACAACAAGAACACAATAGAGACAAGGTATTTATCCCGTGGTTCAGCTCGCCACCAAGGCTTGCCTATGTCCACGTTGTTGAGGAAGCCACAAAGGCTTTTAGGTCTCTTTCAACCCTATCCTCGATCTCAAGTCAAGAGAGCAAGTCTCTTGAGATGAGAGTGTTCTTACTAGTTGCTTGGGTGATAACAAACGTCCCGGAGCTGCCACACAAGAGTTGGAAGCTTCCGGGCGACGCCTAGCCGGCTAGGAGCCTTGCTCCAAGAATAATAAACACAATCCACCGGCTTCAACGCGAACCAAGTGCTCTAGGAGTTGTAGAACAGTTTGGGGAGCTCTCTATTGCAGTTTGGAGGCTCAAACTCTCAAGGAATCAGAGAGGAATCGAAGGGAGAAGCTTGAGGGGCTCCAATGGAGAGTGAGGGAGAGAGAGAGCTGCTCTGGTCGCACTTGGGAGGAGAATGGTCGAGATGACCGTTGGGAGAGGCTGGGAGACAAAGGAAATACCCCCTGATGTCCAACAGTAACATTAAGTCCCGGAAGTGCCGCTCGCAGAGCAAAACTTCTGCTCCCCCGGCACTTCTGCTCTCAGAGCAGAACTTCTGCTCGCAGAGCAGCACTTCTGCTCTGACACAAACAGCCAAGAATGAGGAATGGAAAACTTGCTGTTGTGGCTTGTTTTTGAGGATGGTTTGGTGGAACTTTTGAGCACTTAGTTGCACATATAAGCTAGAGCATTGTGTCCCCCTTAATAGTACGGCTTTTCCTAAACTCAAATTCAAAGCATAAAAGAATTTAAACGCCTTTGAGCTGGATGCCGCTTTTCTTTGTAATTGGGGGTTCCACCATTTCTTATACTATCCTCTTTCTCAATATCACTTCATAAAGGTTTGCAATCATCCTTGTCTCATCTCTTTGAGCAAACACACCCTTGAGCTTGTGACTTGAATCTTTCCAACACATATGAGTTTAGTCCATGGCTTCAAGTCACCTCCGCTAATGATTTGATCCTCAACATAATATGACTCCTCATAGCTCGATTAGTACCTCGACTCAATGCAAGTACTCTCTTCTTCACCCTAGCCATAGTACCTCAGTCTCCTTGACCTTCACCTTCGCTTAGTACCTCGAAGACCTTTCCTTGCTATCTTCACCCTATCAAGCCATACTCAAGTCACATCACATTAAGCATCCATTGAATAATCATTTCTTCAATATTGTGATCCTTGCTTGAACATCTTATAGATATGAATGTTGAGATCAATCAAGCTTCACATAGAGTGTCATATATGAATCAACATCAATATGGTCAAGCCAATTCACGGTTCCTTATATTCTCTCCGTTTTGGCTTGACACTCAACACTCACTTCAATCTATCTTCATACTTCTAGCTTGATCAAAACAATGCAAAGTGATTTCCCAAATCTTTATCCATACAAGCAAACCAAAGTAGAGACCGACTTATATCCAATATGAGTTGTGTCCTTTGTCATTTCAGCTTTGCTTGCCATTTCCTCACTTATGCATTCTTGATTCATTCTTCATCCTTGATCAAAGCTAATCCACTATCAAACTCTTCTTGTTCATGAAAAGCAAGCCATTATTGAGACCAATCCAAGTCATCACCTCATGCCTCATTTGTCACTTGTCAAATATGCTTGCTTTCTCATGATGCTATGATATCCCACAACATAGAAGCCATCTCATTAATTCCAGTAGCATTGCTGTCTTTTGCTTGAACTAGATTGTTTCCATAATCTTTCCATACAACAACAATACACAGTTTTGGCCTTTATTTCAACACAATGTGGAGTACCATCAAGTTTGCTACTTTTGTTGAACCTTTAATACACTTAGAAAACTTGTTAGACCTTTAGTTGAGTTGTCATTCAATTCACCAAAACCCACTAAGGGCTAGATGCACTTGCACACCTCCACCTAAGAAAAGGGGAGGCGCGAAGTACAAAAGTCGAGCACCCTCGCAAAACACGTCTGGGGCTCGCAAAGCAAACTTCACCTCCACCTAAGAAAAGGGGAGGCACGAAGTACAAAAGTTGAGCACCCTCGCAAAACACGCCAGGGGCTCGTAAAAAGCAAACTTCACCTCCACTTAAGAAAAGGGGAGGCGCGAAGTACAAAGTCGAGCACCCTCACAAAACACGCCAGGGGCTCACAAAGCAAACTTCACCTCCACTTAAGAAAAGGGGAGGCGCGAAGTACAAAAAGTCGAGCACCCTCGCAAAACACGCTAGGGGCTCGCAAAGCAAACTTCACCCTCACCTAAGGAAAAGGGAAAGCGAAGTACAAAAGCAATGAACACCCTCGCAAAACACGCCAGGGGCTCGCAACGTAAAATTCACCTCCACCTAAGACAAGGGGAGGCACGAAGTTCAAAAAAGACAAACACGAAAAACAAAAAACGAAATAAGGCGATGTCATAGTTTTAACAAACATCTCGCTTAGACAAAAAGCGAGCCTCGCTAAAAAGAAAAGGGGGCGTCGCTGTATTAACAAACATCTCGCTTAGACAAAAAGCGAGCCTCGCTAAAAAGAAAAGGGGGCGTCACTGTTTTAACAAACATCTCGCTTAGACAAAAAGCGAGCCTCGCTAAAAAGAAAAGGGGGCGTTGCTGTTTTAACAAACATCTCGCTTAGACAAAAAGCGAGTCTCGCTGAAAAGAAAAGGGGGCGTCGTTGTTTTTCTTAAAGCATCTCTCTTCAACGAAAAGCGAGCCTCGCTAAAAAGAAAAGGGGGCGCCGCTGTTTTAACAAACATCTCGCTTAGACAAAAAGCGAGCCTCGCTAAAAAGAAAAGGGGGCATTGCTGTTTTAACAAACATCTCTCTTCAACGAAAAGCAAGCCTCGCTAAAAAGAAAAGGGGGTGCCGCTATTTTTCTCAAAACACCTCTCTTCAACGAAAAGCGAGCCTCGCTAAACCAAAAAGGGGGTCGTCTTTTAATTGAACATTATACACAGCAATCAACGCAAAGCCGGACAGCTAACGGACCTCGTCAATTTTCAGCAAGGACAAAACATCCACTACAAAAGTTACAAAAGAGAATCGTATATGCACAAAACAAACATGCAGTCTTCACGTTCACATACAAAACAGCTTCACAACGTCACACAATCAATAAAGGTTACAAAATTACAACGAACCATCGCCTCCCTCAATTAACGTCAAATCTTCATAACCTTCGCCACCCTCCTCAAATCCTGTCTCCGCCAAAACTATGGGTCCCCACAACAAAGGAGCTGCAGGAACAATCGGCAGCTCTCCGGGCAGAACCCTTGCCCTATACATATATCTACGATCTACATCACTAACTTTTGAAGGTTCCTCTTTCGGAACCACAAGCGATCCATCTGAACCTAGATCTAGCTTACTCCGCCCAAACAAATAATCCAAAGCTGTATTCTCATCGATATCATCATCAACAACACCTTGTGAGGACGATGAAGAACCAAACAAATACCGTGTGGCCTGGCGATCAGTATAATCTGGCTCATGCCAAAAACGACTTGATCTGCTGTTCTTCAAATCGTACCTTCGCACCTTTGACCACCAAAAATGGTCAAAGGACAGCAAAGGGTGTTTAAGCCTAGCCCGAGCCCACGATTCACCAGTTATAAAAGTATCTTGATAATTTAGCGTCAATGGCGTCACATCAAATACTTCTAGCACGGTTCCATCAGGAACCTGCATTACCATAGAATTAAAAAGTATCTCAGTGTCATCAAGTCATTCCAACTACTACACATATTACAAAATAACCTTCTCGTCCGAGCAATCCTAAGTTCTCACACCTGCTCGGCTTCCCCCTGCTCATCCGCCCCAGCTTCGCCAGTCGCAGCCTCTAAACCTTCACCAGTGGTAGCATCCAAGCCCTCAACAGGTGCCTCTTCCGTCGCTGCCTCTTCAACAGTAGTTTCTCCAATGATCGGAGCGTCCTCAGCCCGGTGTTCAACCTCAACGGGTGGAACCTCCGCAGAATCGGGTGCAGGAGCAGCTTCAGAACCACCGGCAGCATCGTTAGTTGCAGGCGGCGAAGGCATCGCTTCCTTCCGAGCCTACAACGAAAAATAAGGGCGAACCCTCAAAAATTAATAATAACTCCTTCATTACTAAAACAAACCCAAAATCAAATTCTCTCCAACACCATTGACCTGACGAGTAGCCTCGGCAGCCTCTTCGAAAAGCAAGAGCGCGGCCACCACCAGCGATCCAGAACTTGCGAAGCAATCGCATCGCACAGTTCCGAACCTCAGCGTCGTCAATCTTCATTTGGCACACTTCGTCAACAGTCGGAAAATTATGGTTGGGCTTTCTGATCTTGTGAAGGTGCTCGCAATCCGCTTGACGAAGTGTACTGGCCATTGCCAATGCCCCTGCATACCCACCAAAATCGACCGCGTTTCCAACCAATGAGCTAAACACATCAAGCTCAGTACAAAGCCAACCTTCGAAGGCCGTCGCATTGGCGGCAGGCAGCGGTTCACCGGTAGAACCTCCGGCTTCGGTCAAGCAGGTATCAAGTTTGCTCTTAATGTTCCCCATACTCCTCTGCCAAGCCTCCGACTGCGAAGCTACCTCCGACGACAGCTCACTTATGCAATTGTTCGCTGTTAACAAATCCTTGTCTTTCTGACGGCAGAACACCAAAAGTTCTGCATTACTATTTGCAGCCTCCTGTGCCTCCTCTCGAGACTTCTTAAGTTTTTCTAAAGCAGTTTTAAGCTCAATTTCTTTATTTTCCAAGCTTCGCCGGAGATCTTTATTTTCTTTCTCAACCTTCGCCAACTGCGTACTCATATAGTCGTGGTTGTAACCTGCCCTTCGACGCGCAGAACGGCTAAGAAGCATCAACTCAGCCAGCTTAACATCTATGTCATCCTGAAGCTCACCCAATGGCTGGTTTGTCAATCGAAGCTCCGCCTCCGGCACATAAACTCTACCAAATACTCGGCCAAGAAAACGCCTTTCCTCCGGAGCGCATTGCAAATGACACTCTCGAAGGTCCGGACTAGTAAAAAGCTCTGTGGCCGGATCGGTGACACCAATCTTGTTAGCATAATACGCTAGAGCATCCCGACTAGCTTCGCCATAGGACCTTTTGCTCGGAATTTTATCAGATTCAAGGCCACCAACCACCTCAACGCCATCAACCCAGATATGAGACCCCCCGTACTTGGGCACTGCCCCCCGCTCCGGACTCTCAGGCTCAAAGTCCCGTAAAATATCATCAATACTTCGAGCAGCTGCAGCGTCAACACTCGATGAGGCAACCCCCTTCCCGCGATCGTCACCGACGGAAACGTCATCATCGGAGTTACCTCCGCTACTAGAGGTATCACTGACCTCATCAGTTGAGTCATCTTTGGTATCAGCCTCCTTTTCAACCCCCTTCTCCCCTTCCTCCCCCTCATCATCGTCGGAGACACCCTCATCGTCCGAAATCTGTATAAGAGCGTTGATGCCACCGACACGGGGCACCCGCCCTATGACCCTAGCTACCCCTCGACCACTTGATGACGAAACAATGGCCGAAAAAGAGGTAGCGCCAGCAGCGCTTGAACCCACAACGACCTTCGTCGCAAGAGCTTTAACTCGGCCGCCAGCGCCGCTGCGCCCTCGACCATGACCCCTCTTCGGCCGCGAGACAACATCTTTCTCCTCTGCGGCAGCACGTTTCCTTTTCTTCGGCACATCATCGCTCGAAGGTGCGGGCCAGTCCTCATACTGGATCCCAAGAATGTCGAAAAGCCTATTAACACGACCTCCGCTACCCACCGAGCTGTGGATAGCCTTAATCTCCATTGTAGAGAGTTTTCCAATGAGGTCTTCAGTTCTCTGCTGGACTCGCTTATAAATGGCTTCGACACCATCTTGACGTCTGGGAAATTTCCTTAGGACATTCTCCCAAATCCTGTTCAACTCAAGCTTCGGTTTCTTCAAACCCTTACCCTCGTACTTTGGGTCTTCCTCAACCGGAAACCAGATCTGTCTCCGGCTGAGGGGCCACGCCTTGGCACAGCAGTACTCCTCGACTAAGTCACGAGTGCAGTGAGATCGCGCAACCACCCTCAGACAGTCAACCGCGGTGTGCGCCTCGGCGCTCATCTTAGCTTCGGTGCTCATGTCACCGAGAGGCGGAAGCTCGCCGCAAAGCTCGGATACCCCATCAACCTTGTAGTAAAACCAGAACTCTTGTCACCCGCTGGTCCATTTGTTCTTTTGAGCTTGTACCGGCAACTCCAATCCGGTGCGATGGCAAAAAGTGTACACTACAAACTGACCTAGACTGGTGTTACCTTCGCGATCCACTATCTTGCGAGGCTGCATGTGCACACGGTGGGTCCGAATAAAACCCTCGACATGAGGTACAACACCTTGCGAGCGGCACGCCCAGACATATACTGACATCTTCGTAAAGCACGAAGGTGTGAGCTGATGGAACTTCAGATTGAACCTTTGCAGAACTGAAGACACAAAAGAATCAATAGGAAAGCGCAGACCAGCTTCGAAGAACTCCTCAAAAACAACAACCTCATCAGCATCAGGCTTCGGCACAGTTTCACCAGCGCTGGTCCTCGCTTTCCCATCCTCGATCCAGCCCCGCTTGACATAAGCCGCCAACTCCGAGGTACAAACCCGGCTGAGTCCGAACTCGAAGGTCACTCCTTCATCTGCGGTAGAAGGGGAAGCAACACGAGCGGTTTGCTTGGACCTCACCATCTCTCAAATCTAAAACCCTCGCAGAAAACAATACGCTCAACCTTCAAAACCGAAGTAAAAACAAACCCTCGCAACAAGCAAAAGGCAGCAACAGGATGGCTAGAGAAAGAGGATGGCACAAGTTCAAGTCCCCCACCTACCCGACGTATTTATAGGGGCGCGGAGACGAGTCACCCCATCTGACAAAACCAGCACGAAAACCGAAATCCATGACGCAAAAAACGAAATGGACCTCAACAGTACAAACAAAAACATAACGTCCCGGCCCAAGTCAGCCGCGGGCGTCGCTGCCAAGGGTATTGTTACATCAAAGAGCGCTGCTTGGGCCCAAACACTATTCTTTAGGGCCAAGGCAACGAGGGGCTACTGTTGGGGTGAAGAGACCCTCGGCAATGGCGCCGTGCAGGCTGGCTCAGAAAACGACCTTCGCGCGACCTGCGTCCTCTCTTGTGCTCTCTTCTTTCCGTTTTTGGACCCTTCGGTCCATTTCCTAACCTTCGAACACAAGTTCAAGCCTCGGGTTCTGTTGATTATCTTGCAGGCAAAGGCACGCAGTAAGCACAGAAGGCGGCCCTCGAGCGTCATGATCACAGTCGGGGTCCGACCTCGCAACCGGCGGAGCGGAGGGTCTGACCCCGCCTTTCCCGCGAAGGCAAGCAGGGCCAGATGGCAGCGGGCAGAAGGCAGGCGAGCTAGGGTTTCCACTCCAGTTGTGTTTGTACAGTTTTACCCTTTTCCTGTATGATGTCGGGGAATCTTTTCTGTACCCTTTTATAATTAGACCAGTGTCCCTTGGTATTCCCTATAAATACCATGGGGTGAACAGTGTAAAGAGGATGATTTTTTAGGAATAGTGAAGCTTTCTACCATTTTACTTTCTTGTACCTTCGCCTGCACCTTCGCGTGTGTTTGACCGTTGTTCACCCTCGCTTTGCACCCTGCATCCTTGCGGGGGTAGGGCTGGTGTGCATCCAACATTCATAATCCTGCAAAGTTTCGAAACTAGAAAACATTATACCGGTCATGATTGGGAACACCACAAATCACAAATCTAATAAGGAAATATCGCCGAAACCCTGTTTACACATATATGCTTCTGAACTCAAACAAAATAAACACATGTCTCCAAGCGACGTGCTTAAGGATCAACCGAGGTTAGATTAGGCTGCCTAATACATAGAGCAACTTTACATCATAATAATACAAGTTCATCTACAAACAGTGAGAGAATCAGTTGGAAATCTTGGGACTGAATCATAAATTTGTTTAGAAAGCACATTTATAATAAAGGACCTACACATACTTTTGTACTGAAATAAAACAAAACACTGAACAAGGGACTATGGCATATCTCCCTATTATAGGGAAAGAGAGGGCATATTTGTTTCTCTAGACCTTCCCAGCCAAACCCGAGCCGCACAGTCAGGCTGCAAATGACCAGGCCCAAATGGTGCAAGGCATCTTGTTTGGTTTGCCTTCCCAACTGGGCCTGGCTAGCGCGGGTTTGTTGTTTGTTTGACTGGGCTGTGTGCCGGTGTACCCAACCACCTGCCAATCGCCTGGTTGGGATGTTGTTTGGTTGCCTGCACTCCTCACCATGCACCAACTGCAACAAGGCATCCAAAGAGTAGAATGAAGGCAAATGACAGGTGTTTGCAATATTTCGTCACATAAGCATGCCAAACTTGATTAGCAACATTAATTGTTGGTCACTTTACTACAATGTACTGACATTAAAAAAGATCAATGAAGATTAGAACTGATAATACTGACATTACAACAAGATTAATGAAGATTAGAATTGATAATTAAGTCATACATCCAATAACTATCAGGCTAACAGAGATTGCACTTGTCCACCCTCTTTAACATGACCACAACAGAAGCACTTAGCATTAGCCCTTGCAATACTATTAAACAACATAGAACAACTGATTGGAACAACACACACTTGGTTGTCATTGACTATAGAAGTAAAAGGTTGAGGAAGGGATTGAGTTCATTGTTGAGTTGAAATAATGATATGCTTGCTCATATCAGGGTTGTTTAAAACCCACTGGACTCCGCTCGCACCAGAGAAATCGGAGCATTGGTGGCTTAACCGCCACTACAAGAAATGGTTGGCTTTTTGACATAAAATCTATTTGTGACACTGGCCTTTTGACGTTAATTATGACATAGTTATGTGAACTATGACATTAGTTATGCGAATTATGACAGCAGTCATGTGTATTATGACAAAGTGCAATGTCAAAAGATTATTTCCTTTCAACTCATGTCATAACTAACGTATTATGATATAAACTCATGTCAAAAGATTATTGACTTTCAACTCATGTCATAACTAACGTATTATGACATAAACTCATGTCATAACTAACGTAGTATGTCATAAACCATATATAATTAACGTCAAAAAGCCAGTGTCACAAACGGATTTTATGTCAAAAAGCCAACCATTTCTTATAGTGCACGGGGCAACACGCGTCATTGCCTATTTTTGCACAAAAACCCTTCATTGTTTCAGAAACTAACCTCCAATCCATCCAGCCGGGCAGGAATAGTACACGCGTTCACATATTTTATGTATAGACCCTTCATCTAAACTTTATTTCAATGTCAAGAAGAGAAAATTTGAGATCTCTATGAATTTTACAGAAACTGTCCCGTATCATTTGCGGAGGACCCCCTCTCCCATCCCCAGCCCTGGCTCCCCAGCCTCAAGCTCATTATGTTCTATTTGTTCTCTCTTCTTGCCGCCGTCGCCGCCACAGCTGCCCCCTCTCATCTCGCCACTCGCGGTCCGACGACACGAGGCATATGTGGTTGCAAGATGCCGACACTGATAATATTGCTCCTTTTCTTGAAACCTAACATGTTGTTTTATAACAAAACTTGGGGATCTTGACAAGATATGATTATAGCTATTGCAGCCCTCTAATTGTTCATATTGTTGCATATCAAAAGGAGATTTCAGATTTGAACAAATATATACTTGTCAATAAAGTGATATGTACATCTAGACAACCATGGCAATTCAATGCACAAAAATTTCTTCCTCAAATTACTTAGACCACACAGATTATCAAACTCAATATAACCTAAAGTATTTAAAGAAGATAATAATTCTAGCTCATATTTTTCGGTAGCAATTGGAAACAAATGACTATTTTCAGCACAAGTATTTTGATCCAAAATAATATAGTCAATCTCATTCACTAGTTGTGACACAGGTATAATAAAAGCATTATCACACTACTCTTCTTTATCACAAGCATTATTAGAACTATTATTTTGTGACAAAGGCAATTTGGATTTAGTGTCCACTAATTGTTGCTCTATCATAGCATGAGCGGTGGACAAATTCAGCACATCATCATCATTGTTAGTAATATCGAAGTTGTTATTAGAAAATATAAAAGAACTAATCAATTCAGATACTTGCTTATCTTCAGATTTGATATCTAATTCTTTCTTTTCATCAGCGGCTCTATCTTCAGTAGTCTATATAATTTCAGCATGCATTAAAATATTACCAAACTTGGATGGTGGTGGTGAAGATGTTGTTGGAGCAGCAGAAGTGGCCACTCGCTTGCTTATTGTAGTCCCAACCTTCGCAAATGCTTCCTCCACCCTTGTTAATATCTGGTCTGTGAGGTTATCACCAATCTTGCTCTGGTTCTTTTGCTGATGTTCCTGCAATTCTTTTTCTGCACGCATAGCAAACTCAAACAACTTGTTGACATTATCAAATTCTTTATAATCAATAATATCTTGAATTTCACGTCTCAAACCCGAATAAAATTGAACAATAGAATCATCGGGTCCCTCAACTATAGCACAACGCAACAAACCCTTTTGAAGCTCATCATAGTAGTCCTGTATAGATTTATCTTCCTGATCTAATCGCATCTATTTATTACGCAGGTCTCTATAATAAGATGGGGTAACAAATCTATCACGCATAGCAACCTTAAGCTCTTTCTAAGTACGAGGTGTGGCACCATCTGCAGCTAAACCAGTCCACCAAATAATAGCAAAATCTTTAAACTCACGTACTGGTGGCTTGTCTAACTATATGTTGTTTAGGTACTTGGTGGGCACTAAATTTCTGCTCTACTGTCATCTCTCAATCAAGATATCCCTTAGCATCATAATGTCCCGAAAAAGAAGGTATAGTAAATTTAACTTTAGCATAAGGATCTTTAGGAGCTCGATTATACATACCTCGATGGTGGTGGTGATGTGGAACACCACCCATACCTGTGGTGTTAGTGCGAAGATGACACCGTAATCTGTTTTGCATCATCAACATTGGATCAATATTACCATCAGCGTCATACACCCCATCACCACCGTTGCTTCCAGTCGCATCTTCGTCGTGTGCAAGGTCGTTTTCCAAAGCATATACCCTGTCGATTAACTCAGATAACCGTTTGTCCACCTGCTCAACCGCATTTGCAAGTTTCATCTCCATTATTGCTTCAGTGGCAACCTTGATGATTGTCTCCTTCATCTTCTTTTGACCATTTGTCTATAATAGCTTGTAGTTGCTCTTGACTAACACACTCTGTGAAGTCCTTCGGCGTTTTATCTCCATCAACTGATATTGTGGACACAAAAACAACAACAAACAGTGAAGGTTATCCATAATAATCATACTAAAGGGTGGAGTGGTGCCTCTCAATCAAGATCAGCAAAATGTAATCACCTTACCAAGCTCTTACCGGTGTTCTTACCCGCAAAGCAAAGGATACCAGGAAGGCGTGCGAGTGATTGCAGGGATCACAAACCTATATTGTTCTAAAGAATGTGGAGCTAGGTAGGCAAACAAAAAGAATAATATATATGTGGCACACAAGTTAGTAACACATAGCAATATTGAATAAATGTCCAAAGCACTTGTCCTAGTTGCTGGCCTATACATGTTCCTATCACCAGTTGTGACAAACAAGGTAGTGAAACAAGGATGAAAGGAAACAAGTATGAAAGGTAGCAACGGATAGGAAAGACAAAAGACACCACAAATAACAGAGCTATTATGTGTTCCTTGTGTGCTCCTTTTCTCTTCTCTTCTCTTCTCTTCTCTTCTCTTTTACTATTTTTCTTTTCTTTTTTATTGTTCAAACTTTTTTCTTGCTTTTGACCTTTTGATATTTTTTCTCAGTAGGAATCACACAAGAACAAGCCACAAAAAATTTGAGCTCAATTGGATAAAAGATGTGGCCTATAGAAAATTAGGATTGTGCTCTGAAAAAATTATATCAAAACTTGAGAACCTGAAAACTCGATTTTCCTGATCCAATTTCACAATTTTAATTTTTACGAACCTAGATCTGCTAGGATGAAATGGATCTAAAATTTTCTAGCATTCTCCATAGATATAAAATTCGCCCCGTTTCGAGTTCAAACGCAAAACTTGTGACTGTTTTATGGAAGACAGTGTGAATCAGGGTTTTATGTGGACACAGGATGCAAAACGACGGTGATACCGGATGGTGGTGGATGGAGAGATCAACACAAACAAGTAAAGAAAACAATCTAAACTAGCAACAAGACCTTGACCTAGGACACAAACTTAACACTACGAACTCTGAAACCGAAATATGCAAAGGCTATGGCGCGGAATGTTCTAGGACAGGAAAACAAATATGGCACTGGACTATGGGACGATGAAAAAACACTTGAAACTAATGGTAGATATGAACCTGACGATATACCTGAAGCTTTGATACCACTTAATGTGAACAAGGGTTCTCGATCTTTCGAAAGGTTCTGGTAACTCTCGATTTGGTGGAAATGAGACACAAGTCATCCGGCTTCCGAACAACACGATCTGAAACCCCGCAATCGCAGCACCACGTCTCCTCTAGTTATCAACCGGCGTTGCACGGTTGACCTCGCCAAGAAGGCTAAAGTCTTTGCCTGCGAATCGAAGAACACGAGCAAGAACAAGGAAAAATACAACAAAATTGTAGTTGAATGATTAATCTCACGAGTTGGGGTCTCATAAACCGATGAAACGACAAAACTATTCTTGACAGATTAATCTAAGCAAAACCTAAACCCTAATGTGGGCGGCGGCTACGGATTATATAGCCTAAGGGGCGTCCAAGTACTCCTACTCACGTCCCTATGGTGCCCTAACAAGTTACAAGGCCCATATAGCCCAAAAGACGGCGACACAGCACCCTGACAGATTCTGGACGTCAACTTGTTTTGACGATTGCTGTTGATTCCTATGGAGTTCCGACCTCAAACCAAAATCATTGGTTAGCTTATCAGATTATCTTTCATCCATATGTGGATCATCAAAAATGGAATTCGTATGTAACCTGGGCGTCCGTTTTACCGTTGATTGCTCCTGGATTCCGAGATGGACTCGAACTTGACACGGATTAGGCCTCTAACTTGGGTTGGACGACTTGACTGCCCTTCTAAGGTGGTGGCCAAGGAGGAGGACGTTCTTGCACATCCTTGTGCTCTTCTCCATTTGTTTTGGGCATGCTCCCACTTGGGCCAGGGTCCCAAGGTTGCATGACAAGCTCATGTCAACGTCGTAGCACCTGACAGAAATAGTAGTAGATTATCGTGACAACTTGAAGACCTTGTCAACGTGATATTGAGCTGGGACCAGATCTATTTGAAAGCTTATCAAATAAGCTTTCCATCAAGTGCTCATTGACCTCAATCGCACTCCGGATGGATGAGCTATGGTCTTTCCACAGAAGCACTGTCGGGCTGCCAATGAACCGAATGTTGGACTTTGACGAGCTTGCACTTTGAGACATGTTTATACCTATAAGCAAATAATGACATGTACATGTGGATCCAAATGAATTGTGCCAAAAATCATTATGCAAATGTAGAAATGAGCTCACCTTACAATCAACGGTCGTATCCGAAGGTGTCATGTCCTCATCATTATCCACAAGCGCACAGATAAAATACACCTGTTGTAACATTTCACCTAGGAGAGTTTCCAAGGTATCGTTATTTATATTATGTCTTCTACTTCTAAGTCTCAAGAGAGTGGCAGGAGATAAACACCTAAAGACTATAACACACACATGTATGATTATGATAAGAGTTCCACTAAATCTACTCAACGCAGGAATCAATCATATACGATAAATAAGATAAATATAATAGAACAGGATAAACAAAAAAGAGTTCCATAGAGCATTCCGATCCAAGGTTTGATCATAACTAGAACTAGAAAGAGATAGATTAACCTCCTAATATGGTTCTAACTATTGGTCATAGACTACATCGATTAGTGCAATTATGTTTAGCAATCATGGTTAGAATAACTTATATCTACTAGTTTAGTGACTGTGCTAACGCTACGGCTTTATTTAACTAATGTGCAGCCGTCATTTGGCGTTCCTATTTTTGCGTCTAGAAGCCTCCCGCCGTGTGCCGCGATCAAGAGCCGACGAGTGCCGCGATCGTTAGCCAACGCGCACCTTGTTCAAGAGGAGACTGTGGCCGTCGTCAAACCTCGGGCACCAGAGGATGGTTCATGCGTGCGCACAAAACAATCAGTGAATATTGTTCAACTAATTCTTAGAGGCTAACAAAATATATAAATAACAGTTAAGATTTTAAAAAGGGGTTCACATTTTATCTGAAAATCAAATATTACCTTGTATTTCTCATCCCACGGTATCAAACATGAATATTAGTAGTGTCAGTTAAACAGAAACGAAGCAAATAAAAATTATAAGACATTAAGGCCAAGAAACTATTCAGACAAAAATCTTAGGACTTATAGAAGCTCATTTGACAAATAGATTAGATGAAAAAATAGTACCAGAAGCGGAGGACGGTGGGAATCGATCGCCTTGGACGCATCATGTGCAGGCACCAGGGTCCTCCTCCTTCCCCTATTGGATCTCCATGGTCCTTCTTCTCCTTCTCGTGCTGGACCACGTGCGGGCGCTAGGGGAGCTTCGTGCGGCGGAGATAGCAGCGACACGGCGGCAACCGATTGCGCGGGGGAGCTTCGTGCACGCGAAGACGACTGCGACCGAGGCCTCGTGTGCTGGATGGCGGCGGTTAACGGCACAACGACGATCAGCGACACAACATCGATCAACAGCACGATGGCGACCAAGGCCTCGTGTGCTGGACGATGGTGATCGGCAGCACGACGGTGATCAGCAGCTCGACGGTGGCTGAGGCCTCATACGTTGGACGACGGCGGATGAGGCCACGTGTGTGCTAGCGACAAGGCGGCATCCTGTGGCACGACAGTGGCCGATCACGCCGATCAGCGGCACGACACTCAGTGACGTTGAGCGTCGTTTTTTTTTCTTTTTTGCTTTGGTGATTTGTTTCTTCCTAGACGGCCTTGAGTACGGTGTGGAGGCTCGCATGCGTCAACATAGACGACGACGTGCGTGTGAAGGTTCGCGTGGCGCTGGCGACCGACGGCGTGCTTATGGAGGCTCGCGTGACGCCGGCGACCGGCGAAGTGCGCGTGGAGGCTCGCCTGCGTCGACAGCGTGCTTGTGGAGGCTTCGTGCATTGACGCATACGGCGGCGTGCACGTGGAGGCTCGCGTGCATGGTGCCGACGACCGACGGAGTGCGCGTGGAGGCTCGCGTGCGTCGACACAGACGACGACCTCAGTGCACGGAGAGTGGGCTCACGTACATTGCGTTGAGTGTTTTAATCGTGTGCATGAGTCTCACCTGCGTTCGTGGAGTCGGACGATGGCCACAAATCGTGGACGGCGATTGGCTGACGCCGCCTTCGTCCGTGGAGTCCGATGACGGCCTCGGATCGCTGACAGCGACCTCGCAGCTGCGAACACAGATAATAATATTTTTTTCACGATATTACCTGATTAGCGCTTTTTGCAATATTCTCTCTCCTGTCACACTCTTGTTTCACGGACGGCAATAATTTTTCCCAATCGAGATTAGCACACGAATATTTTTTTGGTAATATTTTATCTCCTCCTACGTGCTTGTTTTAGGGACGACAACATCTTTTGAGGATCTCACGGGATTAGCGATTAATTTTTTTTGGTAATATTTTATGTCAACAATCTCACGATGCGTTTGTTTTTTTGGAATTTTTCCTCCAACGCTTGGCTTGCGCTTGGCTTGCTTTTTAGGCTATATTCTATTTCCCACGATTTTTTTTTCTCTCCTTGTGTGGAAGAGGAGGATATATACCATACACTTAATTTGGTCCATTGGATGTGAGTGAGTAAAGAGAGAGAATGTTATGCAACAAATCTGGATGGTCCATTATCATAGAGTTGGATTTCTAGGTACAGTTTCGTGTGTGGCTTTAGTGAGACTATCTCAGCGGGGAAGATTTTTTTTTTACACCAAGCAAAGAATTAATAAGATGGTGCTTTAGTAGTGTAGATACGCAGGAGACATCATGCATGGAGGATTAGATCCTAGAGTCTGTCCACTTCGGGTGACTGTGTCTTACTTGACCTATATTCGGGGAGTGGACTACAGAGGAATCAACGAGGCTATAAGAGTCACCCTCGCGAACTACCACTTGCTGGCCCAGAATATAGGGTGCATTCGTAGGTAAACAACGTATAAGCACTATGCTTACACAATGTTGACCACTCATCCCTCGATCGTCAGAATGAGCCCTATACGAACAAGTGCATAAACATAAAAGTACCATAGCTATGCTAGACATAGAGTCAAAGTAGACGATGAACATTATAATTATGAACATGAAATAGTAACAAGTCATATCAAGTATCAACTAGAACAAGAACTAGAAGATGAATAAGAACTAGAAGATGAATAAGAACTAAAAGAACACAATTAGAAGTAGATTAGAAACACAATGGTGAACTAGAAGAGTAATATGCAATATACCTTTGAAGCATCTGAAACACTTAAAATATACGCTTGCAACATGCACTTTCAGCTTGAGAGAATAAAGGCTCGTCAACTCGTGGAGTTCGCCGGAAGGTAGCGGCCCTGCTCGGCGGTGGTTGTGTGACAGGGAAGGGAGGCAGCGGCCTCCCGCCGCGCTTGGCAGGGCCGGCAGCCGAGCGCTGCGGCTCGCAGGCGGCTGCGCACCTGGCAAGGCTGGTAACTGCGGAGAGAGAGAAGCTCGTTGGGCAGGCGACTGCGGAGCAGAGGTGAGAGAGGCAAGACAACAAGAGTTATTTATGGGAGTGGACGCGTGTGGCAGTGAGATAAAGTTGTGGTGCAGTCATGCTACGCGTTCGGAGATAAGTCATTGGATCGGACGTCCTGGTTACAACATTACCGATTGGAGATCGGGGAGTTGTGAGGCAAGGGTTGAAGCTTTGCTGATATTTTCTAGCTAATAACTTGTGCGAACATTATTGAAGAGTTTGGTCTACGTACCTTTCATCTTTGATGACCATACACTTTCTTGTGGCTGTGCTAAGAGTAGGGATGTGTCTAGAGTAGGGCTGTTCTAAGAGTAAGCTCCGAAAGGTAAAATCTAGTCTCTGTTCAGTTGCCAAAGACTTGGATCGGACTAAGAGTAAGCTTAGGATGGAAGGACGAAATTCCAGCAGACGAAGAAGACTTGACCAACACACCGACTACTATCTTTGACGGACTAAACAACAGAGCTAGGCCTGGGCGTTCGGTTAACCAAAACTGATTGGTTCGGTTCTTTGGTTTCTGGATAAATTCGGTTCCCTAAGTTTGGTAACCGATCGTTTTTTTGAAATCTAGGAGCCATCTATATTCAGTTTCGGTTAGCTCGGCTCGGTTCCGGTTATGACCGAACTAACAGAGGTGCTACGAACAGAGAGAAACACACAAAATCACACATCCAAGTTACAAGAGCAACACAAATCACTCATTCTAGTGGTGATGAAGAATAAATCATCGGTTTCTGGGTTATAGATCAAAAAACATCATGTCTCCTTGCCTCGCCCGTGGCGCAACCCTATGCGGTGCGCATCATCTCCACATAGCTCAAACAGCTCGCCGCCACGCAGCTCGTCTTGCCCTGCTCACCACTGTGCAACTCGGTAGCTCCCGTGCTACACCGTCAGATGCTACGACGGAGGAGAGGAAGGCACAGGGCCATGCCACCGCCGCTGGATCTGAGAGTAGGAGTGGGAAGGAGAGAGAGAGCTGAGGCTACCACAGGAGTCGACAACTAAGGGGTGACGAACTGAGGACAAGGGATATGCATCTGCAGGATAAGGCTGAAGGTAGGGTGAGAACCGTGAGATGGCTTACATACATATAGGATTTTATTATGGTTTATTGGGTTGTATATTTGTTGATGGGCTTCTTTGTCCATCTCAGTTAATTTGGGTATTTGGGTTAACCAATGGTTAGAACGGAGTTGACCGAGTAAAATTCAGTTCCTGAGAGTTGGAACCAAATTAGGGAAAGAATTTTCCAGTTCTGCTTCTTTTGGTTTTAGTTTCGGTACCGGTTATTTTGGTTCATTTTTTTGGTACTCGGTTAATTTTGTCTAGGCCTAAGCAGAGGCAGCATTATCTATACCACATTCATGTGGAGACTTCGATCTACCATGGCCTTGGCGTATACAATGGACCTATATAAAGCACTTGATCTTGAGGCACGTACTGCAGCAGTGTATGTACAACTGTTCAATTATTCAATCTTCATATATTGCACTTGCACTGCTAGCTTGGCAATAAATTTCACGAGAGTGAGCATGGACCATCAATGATCGTCTTGCTAATGATGCTTTGTGCAGCGATGTTCTCTCTGTTGATTCTTCATGGGTCATTTAGTCTCTACTAGTTGAGGCATCGACCAGAGGACGAAACTAGCACAAAATTTGAGTGACAGTCCTGTTATTGATAGACCTCTACAGCTACATGAAAGAGGTATATTTTCTTTTGGAATGCAGAATTTGAGTGTGGGCACGTGCCCCCGCTCCATGTATACTATGTCCACCCCCGATCGACCACCATGCTAGCTGACTCGTCCGGCAGCTGTAAAAAGCATCAAGGCCATAGGGAACAAGACTAGACTGTGGTTTTACGCTGAGTTGCGGCAATCTGACCTTCGCCTACCCATTTGTCATCAGTCCGAAGTGCTCCAAAGGACCCGATACCAGACTAATTTGCGACAACGACACCACTTGACCCCAAGCTTTTCTTAGCAGATGACATCATCGAAGTTATCGACTACAACATCAATGTTGGCTTTGAAAGAAATTACTATGGCCCTTCAACGAAGACTTCCATCTAGCGTGTTGTATACCTATGGAATCTAGCGTCCATGTGTACACCTATCACAGCAACCCAAGGGATGTCCTTCTCACATGCCTACGCTCGGCTAAACATCATTGGTTGTGACCTGGATGTGAACTGGGTCAACTATATAGTTGGAAAACCACTTGGGTTTGCTCCACTTAGTGCCACATGGAGGGCAGTTAGAAAGATTTCTAGCTTAGTATCATCCATCCACGACTACAACCAAAGCAACAACAACGACACCTCAAGATTCAATCGGACCTCTCTATTGCGGGATAGAACATTGTATCCAGTGACAGCCCCAAGCCCGTAGTTGGCGTAATCCAGATACTCCACCGTGTTTGGAATGTGGTCGTTGCAACGGTTTCACTCCACCCAACTGTGAAGTTGACTATGTAGTCGAGGAAGCACTCCATGAAGATCACATGGGAGTGTTCCTTCCATAGGCGGCCAAGGATGGTCTCGACACCTGTGAGGTTTGCTCCCTCATCTGCGGCCACTGAACAGTTCTGGATGGAGAATCCAGATCTGTCAAAAGGGGTTGTTGCACCGTGCATGGTGACCACTTTGTGAGCGCCAATATTGCTAGTGCTGGAGCTGCGAACCAAGAGCCGACAGCCTAGGAAGGCCGTCCTACCGTAGCCGAACACGAAGTCCACGGTGCTGCGGATATGTCTCGTATCTAGATACATCTGGTCTTCAGTGTCGGCGTCGAGCATATCTTAATACCCCTCGATCAAGCACCAGTAAATCAGGGAGAAGTGTGATCTTGACATTGGTTCATTGTTGATGAACCCAACTGTCTCGCCACCAATAATAACCAGAAGAACTATGCATGTATCAGCAATAATTCCAATTGCTTTGATTGACACCAAGCCAAGGCTGGCGACAAAACTAATACACAAGGAGTGGGGGCACATGCCCCCACCTAAATTCTAGGTTTTCAAAGAAAACATACCTTCTTTCGTGTAGCTATAGAGGTCCATTAGTAATAGACTATCACTCTAATTTTCCCCTAGCAAAGGCATGTGCCAATGTGAAATAGGCTATACAGACAACCCCTACATTCTTGAACCAACGATGAAGGTAATAATATTATTCTTCATTCGTACACCTTCAATCTTACTATTACTAGTAATCAGAGCCTCTAAGAAGACTTTAGTCGTCACTAGTCATACTACCTTGCTACTCCCTCCGCCATTTTGATTGACAATACAACATTTCATATTACTTGAT
Source organism: Coix lacryma-jobi var. lacryma-jobi (assembly GCA_009763385.1). Taxonomy (NCBI): domain Eukaryota; kingdom Viridiplantae; phylum Streptophyta; class Magnoliopsida; order Poales; family Poaceae; genus Coix; species Coix lacryma-jobi. The sequence goes on from CM019823.1 coordinate 69,879,682, forward strand.
TGGTTCATGATTTGGTGAGAGTTAGGAGGATCCGATTGCATTGCATGAGTGTTTTCATCTAGAGTCTCCTGGTCACTGTGTTTCGCTGTGGATTTCGCTTGTTACTCTTGCTGTTTGCTGACACCAAGAGACTTGGAGCAGCGAGGATTGTTGAGCAGAGGTTGGTGATTGTCTTCGGCTCTGGTCGGTGGATTATGAGGGGTTCCTGAGCCTTCCCTTGGGAGATCACAAAAGGTATCCCTTGGGACTAGCTCGTGGATCCCCTTGTTGTGATGTGCTTTTGCGGCACCCTATTGAGGGTTTGGCGTGTGATGCCAGTTAGCTGGTGAACCTTCAAGCGGGTGAATCACTACAGTGAGAACATAGCTTTCCGGCAAGCAAGTGAGGCTCGGTAAAAAATATTGCGTCATCTTTACTCGAGGATTTTATTGGTGTTCAGTGTATTGATCAGTTGCGCCATGACGGTATATCCATTCTATCACTTGTATTTACCTTTGGCTGATTCTTATCTAGTAGTTGAGTAGAGTAGCTTAGTTAGTGTAATTATTCTTGCTAGCTTGCTCACTAGTGGTAAAATAGCGACATAGCTAATTGTGTATGACATAGAGATCATAATATACTAGAATTGTGGATAGGTGGCTTGCATTTTTATAGATCTAGCGTAAAACTTGCTTACGTCATTTAGTTATCTAGCATATTTTTTTAGTGGTGTTCTAGAAATTTTATAGGCTATTGAACCCCCTCTAGCCATCTAGGATCTTTCACTTGGGATAATCTTGCTAAGAGAAGGGAGGTTAATGACTTTACTTGTTTATTTTGCTCCGAGCATGAGTCAATTGTGTATCTCTTTTTTGAATGCTATGTTTCGAGGCAGGTGTGTGGGTCTACATCGGTCTACATCTCAGACTTGCTGAATATGAATGTTGGGAAGGCCGGACTTTGAATCTGTAGCCTTTTCTCTCTTGATAGCAAATAAAAAAGGTATGCTCACCAATCTCGTGCTCTCATTGGTTCTTTAGATGATATATGGAAATTACGAAACTCTCTATGTTTTGAGGGAGAGGTGTGGAGTGGTTTGAAGAAGGTGCTAATAAGATTGGAAATATGGTAAGAAGATGTTTGCTGATGTTCAGGGTGGATGTCCTGAAGAAGATGGAATCGAGCACTCAACGAATGGAAGCCGAAACAAGCTTGCCGCCGCATATCAAATGGAGGCTAGATATATCAGAGTTGGATCGGTCAGGTGCTCAGCGTTTGGGGTCTCCAGAGCTGTGATTCTGAATCAATGTAATAGGAAGGGACTTAGTTTCTACCTGGAATCGGGCTCTGTTTTTTTTTTTTTGGCTCTGGGCTTATGGCTCTCTTGTGCGCGGATGCACAAACAAAACGCTGAATGTGAATGCAAAACCCAAGCAATCGTACTTAGTTATATATAATATATTCTGGCATTTCTAGATACATGGTTTTATTATTAATCTAAACATAGTGTATATTTAAATACATAGGAAAAACCACAAAGATAAGATGTAGTTTAGAATTGAGTGAGTAATAAAATTGAGGTAGTAGAAAGAAGCCAGACAGTAATAACATCCAACCCAATAAATGAAACAAAGTATTTTGCCAACAAGAACTACGAAGAAATTTTACAGACTAACAAAAATATGCAATAGAATCTCCAAGTAGATCTAGTATTATTTATGGCAGAATTACTACTGTGAAGGACCTGATTATATTAGTGCAAAAAGACCCCCAGCTCGACTGATGCCTGTTGAGAAACTGGTGACCTCACCGTCACCGGTGATTCCATCGGTGCCGGGAAGACGGCGAGTGAACCGCACCGACACCGTTCCCCTTCCTATATGGTTGGCTGCCCCGCACCGCCGTCGCCATCGTCCTTGTGCTGCTTCTGTTATCAGCGGTGGTGCCTCTCCAGCTCCATCCATGACCATGATCACTAGTCGTCCGGGCAACTGTCCTCGGCTGATCTGGTCCATGACCATTATGGTGTTGCGGCGAATTACGTTGCGCACGTCGTTGCACCATATCTATAATGGTCCGTAACCTTACTCTCTTGGCCGGCGGCACACGTGGCTTCCATGTCGGCATGGGACTCATCCCCAACGTCTGCCATGTCCTCATCACCATTACCTGCCATCTAGTCATCGCGTACCTTTCTTTCCAGCTCATCAATGGCATGTCCTCGTCGGTGAAGTACGGTGGTTCCTTGATGTTGAAGAACGGCGGCGGTGGTCTGAGGAATTCGATATAACTAGGACCGGAGTTTGGAGATCGGATGGACTCTTCGTACTTGGACTTCCAGAGCACGGCGTCGTGGTCGGCGACGAGGCACCTGAGCTCCTTGCTAGCGCACGCCACCCTCGCGACGTCCTCAGCCACGTTTAGCCTACAGAGGATCGTCATCTGTAGGTCGACGGGAAGGCACTCGAAGCTGGGCAACACCTGCACGTCGCTGTGGAGGCAGATGGAAACAAAGAGGCGGCGGCACAGCTGATCTGCGAAAAGCTTCCAGAGCCACGCGCCGCCGTTGGCGTCATCCGCCGCCGACGCCGTCGTCAGCGCGCGGGCCGTGTCGTCCATGCCGCCTGAGAGGACGGGCGCGAGAGCCGCCAGCGCCAGCCGCTCCCTGCGCGCGTTCCGCTGGCGGCCGTTGCTGTCCACGTAGGCGTCCACCGTGATCTTGCCGCGGCCCCAGCCTCCCCGACGCCGCCCCCACGGTGAGATGCACAGCACGGCGGCGTCCGCGCCCTCGCGGTGGGCCAGCTGCGGCACCGTGTAGCGGCGGGATACAGACCACCAGGGCGTCGTTTCCGGCGCGTCGCACGGCACGAAGCCAGCGGAGAGGAAAGCGGCGTCGATCACAATGCAGAGGCGCCCGAAGAGGTCCGCGGCGTCCCAGGACTCCCAGCGGGCGCCGTCGGTGACCTTGCTGAGGGGCCAGCACATCTTGGCGGCTCCTATTGCCGTTGGTACGCAGATGCGTTATTTGGAGGAGGTCACGATCTCTTGATTGAGGGTTTCATCAGCAGATAATATAATAAGAGAAACAAACTTGGATCGGTCAGTAATCTCCAAATTTATAGGATAATTAACAGCATCTCAGACCCTTTATATTTTTCCTAATTTATTACACAAATAGCGATTTTGGTTAAAAAAAACTCTCCAAAAACCTTTTCGATTGGATACTCAAATACGGATATTCTCTATTCCAGATTTCTCACTGGCTAAAAATAAAAAGCAAGAATGGTTTTCTAAGATCCACAACTAGAGACGGCGTCTTTACCGAGCGTCTCATACTTTACTGAATGGCACACAAGGGCTCTCGACAGAAAAGCTCTCGGCAAAGATTTCCTGTGCCGAGAGCCGAGCCCTCGGTAAGGACCGGCTCGGCAAACATGGAACCTCCAAACAGCCCCTGCGCCATTAGCTTTGCCGAGAGCCCTGACCCAGGCTCTCGGCAAAGCTTTCCTTTGCCGAGAGCTTTAGGATGCTCTCGGCAAAGTAAATTATTTTTTCTTTTTTTTGCTTCCAATTTTTCGTAGGGTCTTGCTACAGTACTACAAGTTAAGATTTGAAATTTTGTGTATTTTCAATACTTCTTGCTATATTTCACGTAATTTCTTTATTTTCTTAATTTTTCTGCGAGATGCACGTTTAAACTGCAGGTGCATGAAATAACGAAACTCAACGATTCAAAAATAATATCCATTCATCCGAGGGTATTTTGACGCCGTATCCAGGGACAGACACGAAAACTCGACCATCTCGTACACGAGACACGGCGACCAAGTTGCGTGAGATTTGAATTAAAATTATTAAAAAAAATACAAACATAGTCGGAAAATTATGAAAATGGACGAGAGACCTTGACATCGCATGTAGAGGCTATGAAAAAAAATTAGGAATATTTAGAGCAAGTGGTGGCGCAAGATGGTTAAAACTCTGAGATTTCCTGAGGTGTCAAATTTCTTGCCTCACCAGCCTTGTGCGGCTTGCGGGGTTGTTTTGATTCAACACACACATGACACTTAGACTTTTTAACCAACTTAAATTTAGGAATTAAATTCAGATTTGTTAACCGCATTAGACAACCAAAACTTGTACGACAGAAACGTGAATGTCATAAATCTGACTCTTCAGAAATGTTAACAGAATTCACTAGTTTATTACACACATCATGCAGTGATAAGCGAACAAACCTCCACAATCATATCCTTTACTAACAAATAAACCATGTTTAGACACAACACATTTATTAAATTCAAGAACAACTCTTAGCCATCTCGACATAGCAAAGAGGCGCTAACAAGATTCTTCTTGATGGAGGACACATATTGCACGATCTTTAATGACACCGTCTTTTCCGAAGTAAACTTTAGAATGATTGTACCAACACCAAGAACATAAGTATGCGATCCATTTTCCATCAACAAGGTGTCAGACCTCCTGACCTGGTAGGAGAAAACAGACATACATCAGCACACACTTGTATATTTGCACCACTGTCCATTCACCACCCAGATGAATTACAAACTGAAAGAACAAATGGTAAAAAATTACCATACCCAGATGTTCCTCCCTCATTGTCAGTGGTCACTAGATTTACTAATTTATTGTCCTGCTAGTATTTGCGATTAGGGCACTCACTTGCCCAGTGATCGTCACTGTCAAAGACAAAGCATCCTCCCTTCTTCTAGTTATTAATGTTCTTTTTTCTAAAATTGTGCAGTCTAATTGGTCTTAGGGGTGTTGTGTTGCATGTTCTGGTTTTTCTTCTTGTTGTACGTGTAGAATTTACAGTTTGTCTTCTGCACCACATTAGCACTAGAGGTCTCAACACCTTTTTCATTATCCTTTGCTCTCGTCCTCTCCTCAACATAAAGAGTGATAATGAGCTCTTCCACATTAAACTCCTGTCTCTTATATTTGAGGGAGGTAGCAAAGTTATTCCATGACGGTGGTAGATTGGCGATAATACTGCCAGCCACAAACTTTGTCAAGAAGAAGACAAGGAAAAAGCTTAAGTTCCTTTGCTAGTGCCTGAAACTCATAAACCTGTTCCACTACAGATCGGTTCTCAACCATCTTGTACTCATACAGTTGCTCCATCAGATACAACTCGCTACTAGCATCAGTAACTCCAAATTTTCCCATAATTGCATCTCACAGCTCTTTACCTGTGAGAAGTATGATGTAGCTTTTCTGGAATTTTGGATCAAGTGCGCTAATCACTGCTCCTCGAAAGAGGTTGTCATCAGCCTTAAAATTAGCCTTATCCTCAGGAGACAAGTTAGCAGGCTTGCCCTTAGAGGCATGATAACATGACATAACAGTTAGCCACAATTCCATTTTAGCACGCCATACCAAGAAGTTTTTACCATCAAAAGCATCAGGCTTTAAAACGGTAGCAAAACCACTGACAGAAAAATGCCTATAATTAGGTTTTTGATTGTTAGAAATAAAGATAATTTTCATATCATTTTAATTCCATAAATTAACATGATGATGATGACATATAAAAGTTTATTAATTATTGAGATCATGACTTTATTGATAAACATGATAAAGTTAAATATATGATCATAAAAACATAAATATAATAATAAACAACATGTGGACATGATTCATATATATATATTAAACAAAAGACAAGACAAGGCATATATCTAATAACAGAAACAAACACATAACAACATGTAAAACAACATAACATAACTACTGAAACACATACGCAGGGCATATAACTTTTTGTAGTAACAGTAACAGAAACAGATAGCGACTTATGAAACAGTATAAGACAACAGATGCAAGACATCTAGTGAAACATCATGACATAACTATCAAAACATATGTGATCTATAAAACGTAAAACAGAGAGGTGATGAAATATTTGTACCCTCTCATCCTTAGAGAATTCGATGTTCCTGAACCTTGTCCAACTTCCATGCCTAAGGAGAAGAAGAACATCAGGAAGTCGATGGACGCAGAGGCTTCGCCAGGAAGAAGACGACGAACGGCGACAGTGACGACATTCCTTCGGGAAGAAGACGAACGGCGGCAATTCTTCGGGCAGTCGCATAGTCGCTCCCCAAAAACCTAATTGCCAATCCCCCGTGCAAGGTCTCGAATGGCAAGGGCTTCAGAGGCACTTGCCCTCTCGCTCCTCCGTGCACGCAGAGTTACGAGATGGAGATACCGTCTAGCAGCGGAATCGAGTTTTGGAATCTGTGTCTGTTCTCGGTAAGGGGGAGGAAGAAGAAGAGATGAGGATTTATTCTCGTAGAGGTAAGGGACGACAATTTCACAGGGAGGCGAAGAGACCGCGGAAGGCGGATGGTCAGGATTCCGACAGGCAAAGAGTTGTAACTCCTGTGGTAAGTGGGTGCTAAAAAGTTAACACGCCACGTCACCTGCCTGCCCCACCTACGGCCCCGGCCCGAGCCCGACCGGTGACGCGCGCGTGTGGCTTCCTTTGTCCATTTCTCAATTTCTCAAATTAGACGAAATAATTCCCACCATATAAGTTAAGTTAACGTCTCTTTAACTTCCAATCCGGTACAACATTAATTCCCACCGTTGCACAACATAGTTATTGATTTATTAAATATTTAAATAGGCTTGGCCCTCAAAGGACCGAACGGACCTAAGATGCCGCCTAGAGGGGGGTGAATAGGCATTTCTGAAAAATTAACACCTTAAAAGCAGAAGCAATTAGTAAGTGAGCTTCCAAAGCTTGGAAGCTCTTGATCAGAGTAAAGTAACCCCTCAAGAGACTAACACTAAGAGTATGAAAGATATACAAAGAATATAAAGTTAATTCCCTACACCACAAATGATCAAAGAAAGATATAAAGGATTCTGCACAGAGAGCTAATATCGGACACGTCTGGTAGGAATACCGGACATGTCCGGTAACCCTAAGTCGCTGAGCCTTTAGCCAATACCGGACACGTCTGGTAGCAATACCGGACACGTCTGGTAGCAATACCAGACTCGTCTGGTATTTGGGAATTCAGCACAGAGCTCCAAATCTTCTCCGGTTTCTTCACAACTTTCACACACCCTGCAGAGGTACAATATTTATATATGTACCACACACAGAACCTACAAGGAAAGCTCAAGCCACACAAATATCAAAAGTAATATGGAGAGAAGACATGATATTTGTTTTACCGAAGTTCGGCACCCCCTCGGGTCCTACTCTCCGTTGAGCCGGCTGCGAGCTACCACAAAGGTACTCTAGAGGACACCACCGGTCACTCTAGCCGCGGTCTATTTCACCCGCAATGCTCCTTCCACTAGATGATCTCTTTTGAGGAGAGATCGAACCTTCACAAACTTTCCGAGGCACTCCACAAAGCTTAGAGGGTGCTCAATGGTGACGCCTAGCCATCTAGGACCATAGAGTCCAAGAGTAACGAATGTGCACAACAAGATTGATGGTTTGCGCAAGTGCTCAAGTGGTGGCTTGCTCTCAAATTTTGAATCTCTCTCAACCCACTAATGGATTTGACAATTAGAGTTCAATCACTCACCAAGAGAGGCTTGAAAAGCGTTTTGGGAGCTCTAGAATGGGTGTGGGAAGTAGCAGAATCAGCAGCCTTCAAATGAGAAGGCTTGGGGGTATTTATAGCCTCACCCACGAAACTAGCCGTTTTCTAGCCGTTGGTCTGAAAACATGAAGGTTGGAACTTCCGGTCCAGATCTCAGAACTTCCGATGTTCACTAGAAACACTATTTATAGAGGGCCAACGGCTACTTTTCAGTCAGTGTCGGAACTAGAGTCGGAACTTCTGGGATTTAACCGGAACTTCCGACGAGCTTGCAGCAGGGAGGCTGAGCAGGTCAAGATCCCACTGTCGGAACTCATGTCGGAACTTCCGACGTTGACAGTGTCAGAACTCGTGTTGGAACTTCCAATGCTGGGAGTGTCGGAACTCACGTCGGAACTTCCGACGCTGGGAGGACAGAAAAGCTTTCTACTTGCTGAAAGTCCCAGTGTTGGAACTTCCGACCTTAGGGTCGGAACTTCCGACGCTGGAAGTTCACAGCACCTCCCCAAGTGTTCGTGAAGTGGCTTTGTGTCTCTCTTTTGATTTTATTTTTATACTTGAGCACTTATGAAGAATGATCTACTATATGTTGCATCCCTCTTAATAGTACAATATTTCTATTTACTCAAGATAAATTGAAAAACAAGTTTTAAACCTCTTGAGTTGATTTCCATTGAACCGAAGCCGCTTCTCTTCACTTTCTTTACCTAGAGGAATGCTTGTCATGATAAAGAGTAGATGTCCCTCGAGCATAGCCAACTTGAGCATGTGACTTGACTCCATACAAGTGATATGATGAAATCCCAAATGTTTCAATCAATATTGTTGCTAGGAATGTTGATTCTCCACTCAATGTAATCTTCAAGCTTGATTGATCCTTCGACTAAATGCAAGTACTTTCTTCTTCACCCTAGCTAGGTTCTTCGGTCGCCAAGTCATTGCTTGTCCTTCACCTTTGCTTAGTACCTCAAACTTGAAGACTCTTTTCTTGCTATCTTCATCATCTTCAAGCCATTCAATCACACTTTGCTTTGAATCCTTTGTTAGCATACATATGAACCATTGATTATCCCACAATAGAGTAGCCTTTTCATCAATGTCATTTTCATTTGTTGTCTTGTGCTTGTGACATGAACATCATACAACAATCCATCATTTTGGCTTTGCATTTCATTTCAAACATATTGTGAGATAAGCTTTTTCCTGTGTCACAGTTAGCAAACACGTACTTTAGACCTTTAATCAATGATGTCATCAAGTCATCCAAAACATACTTAAGTGCAACATGCACTTTCAGGCCCATAATAAATCTAACATGCTCACCACTATGCAACTCGCTAGCTCCCGTGCTACACTGTCAGATGCTACGACGGAGGAGAGGAAGGCACAGGGCCATGCCACCACCGCTGGATTTGGGAGTAGGATTGGGAGAGAGAGAGCTGAGGCGCTGCCACAGGAGTCGACAACTAAGGGGTGAGGAACTAAGGACGAGTGATATGCATCTGTAGGATAAGGCTGAAGGTGGGGTGAGAACCGTGAGATGGCTTACATACATAGGGTTTTATTATGGTTTATTGGGTTGTATATTTGTTGACGGGCTTCTTTGCCCCTCTCAGTTAATTCGGGTATTTCGGTTAACTAATGGTTAGAACGGAATTGACCGAGTTAAATTTAGTTACTAAAAGTTAGAACCAAATTAGGGAAAGAATTTTCCAGTTCTGCTTCTTTCGGTTTTAGTTTCGGTACCGGTTATTTTGGTTCATTTTTCGGTACTCGGTTAATTTGTCTAGGCCTAAGTAGAGGCAGCATTATCTAAACCTCACTTTCACATTCATGTGGAGACTTTGATCTATCATGGTCTTAACGTATACAACGGACCTATATAAAGGAATGTATCTTTAGGCATGTACTGCAGCAGTGTATGTACAACTGTTCAATTATTCAATCTTCATATATTGCACTTGCACTGCTAGCTTGGCAATAAATTTCACGAGAGTGAGCATAGACCATCAATGATCATCTTGCTAATGATGCTTTGTGCAGCGATGTTCTCTCTGGTGATTCTTCATGGGTCATTTAGTCTCTAGTTGAGGCATCGACCACACGACGGAACTAGCACAAAATTTGAGTGACAGTCCTGTTATTGATGGACCTCTATAGCTACATGAAAGAGGTATATTTTCTTTTGGAATGCAGAATTTGAGTGGGGGAATGTGCCCCCCTCCATGTATACTAGGTCCACCCCCGATCGACCACCATGCTAGCTAACTTGTTGGTAGTTGTAAGAAGCATCAAGGCCACAGGGAACAAGACTGGACAATGGTTGTCCACCGAGCTATGACACTCTGACCTTCTTCGCCTACCCATTCGTCATCAGGCCGGAGTGCTCCAAAGGACCCAATACCGGACTGATTTCCGACAACGACACCACTTGACCCCAAGCTTTTCTTAGCAGATGACATCACTGAAGTTATCGACTACAACATCAATGTTGGCTTTGAAAGAAATTACTATGGCCCTTCAATGAAGACTTCCATCTAGCGTGTTGTATGCCTATGGAATCTAGCGTCCGTGTGTACACCTATCACTGGAACATGTGGGATGTGCTTCTCACATGCCTACGCTCGTCTAAACATTATTGGCTATGACCTGGATGTGAACTGGGTGAACTATGTAGTTGGAAAACCACTTGGTTTTGCTCACTTAGCGCCACGTGGTGGGCGCTCAGAATGATTTCTAGCTTACTATCATCCATCCATGGTTACAACCAAAGCAGCAACAACGACACCTTAAGATTCAATCAGACCTCTCTATTGCATGATAGAACCACTGTATCCAGTGACAGCCCTAAGCCCGTAGTTGGCGTACTCCAGATACTCCACCGTGTCTGGAATACGGTCGTTGCAACGGTTTCACTCCACCCAGCCGTGAAGTAGACTATGTAGTCGAGGAAGCACTACATGAAGATCACATGGGAGTGTTCCCTCCACAGGCGGCCAAGGAAGGTCTTGACACCTGTGAGGTTCGCTCCCTCATCCGCGGTCACTGAACAGTTCTGGATGGAGAATCCAGATCTGTCAAAGGGGTTGTTGCACCATGTGCGATGACCATGTTGTGAGCGCCAATATTGCTGGAGCCGGAGCTATGAACCAAGAGCTGATAGCCTAGGAAGGTCGTCGTACCATAGCCGAAGCCAAAGTCCACGGTGCCGTGGATGTCCCATATCCAGATACATCTGGTCTTCGATGTCAGCGTCGAGCATATCCTGATACCCCTCGATCAAGCACCGGTAGATCATGGAGAAGTGCGATCTTGACATTGGTTCATCGTTGATGAACCCAACTGTCTCTCCACTCTCTCTATTTTATATATTTAGAAATGAAGTGTCGTGGGGACCTCCCCCACAGTTTTTGCCTTCAAAATAATAACTAGAAGAATTATGCATGTATCAGCAACAATTCCAATTGCTACGATTGACACTATGTCAAGGCTGGGGACAAAACCAATACACGGAATGGGGGCACATGCCCCCACCTAAATTCTAGGTTTTCAAAGAAAACATACCTTCTTTCGTGTAGCTATAGAGGTCCATCAGTCACAGACTATCACTCTAATTTTCCCCTAGCCAAGGAATGTGCCAAAGTGAAATACGCTATACAGGCAACCCCTACATTCTCGAACCAACAATGATGGTAATAATATTATTCTTCATCGTACACCTTCAATCTTACTATTACTAGTAATTAGAGGCTCTAAGAAGACTTTAGTCGTCACTAGTCATACTACCTTGCTACTCCCTCCATCTTGTAATATAAGGTATCCAAACATTCAAATTTTTCCTAAATTATTATAAGAGATTTTAGATGTATAAATCCTCCAAAAGACAACATTCACATGTGTATCTACCACTAATGACTATCACCATCCAAATATAGTAATTAGAGAAGGTTAGATGCACCATTCCTTTCACACATATAATTCGTCCAAAAATTGTTTGGATACCTTATTATCTAATGATGGAGAGAGTATTACAAATTAGAGGCCCTAACAGAGCCTTCATGTAATTCTTCTAAAAAAAGCTCATGGTAATTAGAAATATTTTACTTTTCATTGAGTAGACTCTAATCATCAACACCGTATTATATTAAAAAACACCTTCACCGTTATGAGAAAATACATAAAGTAATAAATTAACCACCTCAGCCAATACGAAAGATAATTTAAATTGACCCCTAAATTTGTATATAAATTACTCACATCTATCACTATCAAAGAAATTCAAACTAACCCCTAAAATTTGCATCTAAATTAGCTACATCTTCCATTATGAAAAGACAAAATACCTACATAACTAAATTACTCACCTCTATTATTATGAAAAATGATTTAAAATATTCTCTTAATATTATTTATAAATTACTCACATATGACATTATGAAAGATGCATATTGGCTGGATGCTTTACTTGTGAGTGTGAAAACATCATTGTGCAAGTCCCTTTATTCTCTATGAATAAACGTTGCATAAAAAATTAATAGGTTGATATATATGTACACTGTCATTTAAAACCTGAATGCATGCTAACACATTTTTGTTACTGAAACTAGAATACAATCCAAATCAAACAAGAGTTCAGCTGAAAAGGACGATCGTCTCCTCTCTTGAGGGATAGTTGTAGCTCTGGATGCTGAATTGAAACTTAGACTAAACAGAATCTTAATCTTAGTCTAAACATTACCACTAATTTATCTTTGCGAAAACTGATCTGAGATACTAACCAGAGTCACTGGATGTCATCTAAATGCTTCTGTAGATGTAGTAGATAACTTGAGTTCACCGGTTGAGGTCTTGATGTCCTCTGTCGGTGAAGAACATGTTGTTGCCGAACAGCGACAGGCTTTTGGACGTCGCTGCAAAAGACCTGGACGAGATGGACGTGGGAAACGACCTTCCTAAACTCTTCAGCGCCTTATTGACCGGTTGTGTGATCTAGAATCACTGATACATTGATGGATTGGTTGAGCCGCCGGGGGCGTCTCTTCTTATTTATAGATGCGCTGCGGGTCAGGAGGCCGAACCCTAAAAGATCTAAGGGCTGCTGCCGATCACGGCAGATCTAATCTGTTGGATATATATGACAGGTGGACCAAAACTAATTAATTAATTAATCTCATAATTAATCTCGGAATTAGCCGAGATCATATTCCAACATTCTCGCACTTGATCGAACGGCTAATGCACTTATACAACTAATGTTCGCTTTATACTTATGTTCACACTTAGTATTATAGTAAGACCAGAGCAATGCATCGTCAGCAACATTAATCGTCACTGGGACCCCATTACCCATAGTTCACTACAATACCTTGTTAGAACGTTTATTATTTATTGGGAGTATGGCCCTATATCCAGGAATCAAGTTAGAGACTTTGCACTAAAACCCAAACTGATTTGCGCGCTCATATATGGGATTAGTGTTAAGACTCAATATGCAAATATGCTAGCATCAACTCAGTTCTTTATTTTTCTCAAGCTTAATAATTTGATCCTGTATTTCTTCTTTCACAACATATAATCAAAGTGCTTGGCATCAGCATTTGATGTGTTGTTACTTGAAATAATACTGCAATTTAAAAGTATGCCTATAGCAGTATGTTAATACTCAATTTAGGATAATCTATCTTAAGCCAGATGGCCTGTCCTATTCATTATTAAACATATCACTAATTGAGCTCATCTTAGTACTAATCTTGTTTGGAGCTTTCAATTAAATTGTCCTTTTCTGCAAGAGTAGGTAGAATCTAATTGTGCACTTCCTTATACATACTCAAGAGAATTGACAATCAAACAATTCATAATTTTTATAAGTGACATGATGATTCTTTTGGTGCCTCCTTAATATCTTAAAATTTATTAGCACCATCTAGTGGACCTATTCTGGATAAATCTTAAATTTCTTTGCCAAGTATCCCAATGTCAAGTCTAAACTAGTATTGACTTTGACCATTCTTAAAGTTAATGACAGTCAAAATATATGGAACGTCTTTCTCTTCAACTGTTACTAACTTATTCTTAGAATATTTAGGATAATTCAACTTAATGCATTATGCAACTGCATTATGCAAAAACAGATAGACATGGCATTATATATTCCAAAATTTATCACTTTATGCATATACTTGATATGCCTTCTGTGATAATCCTAATACTCATTTGGTCCTATATTGGTGTATTTCAATAGCCAAGAACTTAGAGGTTTCACCAAAATATATCTTTAGTGACTAGAGCTCTTATGTGCAATTCCCATTGCCACATATTAACTCGACATCACCCACATAAAGTATTAGGATAATAACCTTTTCCACCTTTTGTATAATTGTCCACTTAAAATAGTATTCTAAACTATAGTAGGCTATGTGTTCTTAGTTTTAATCTTACAAAGAATTCCCTTTGAAATCACGCTTAAAATTATAGACTCATTTATAGTCTACTGTTTTTGACTTCATCAGGAAACTTATCCGTAGCCACACTTTACGTATATACTTATGGACCTAAGCTCATAAAATTGCTTAGTTTAGAATAACACAATTTCCTCTTTTTAGTGTGATCACTTATAGTTTGACCATAGATCACAAGCAGTTTAGTAACAATAGAGGTTTACTTATGTGCCTAATTATCAACTAATAGTAGCTACATATATCTGTCGGGGCTTACTAATTAACATGAAAAATCCCCAATAGAAAATTGTAGTAACTTGAATGGAGGTATACTAAATGACTTATGGCACAAACTAGGGTATTTATATCTTCCTGAATCATTGATACAAAAAACTAAGTCTGTATCTCTTCAAGATTTAATTTTCCTCATTTGTAAACTTCCACTAGCTCCCACTGATTCTTGCATTCTCTAGGAACACATCATATCTTTAACAGTTATAACAGTAGAAACGCAAGCCCTTGGACTTTGCTCCCACCGATTTCTGCATTCTCAAAGAACAATAATCCCTTGGATTTTTATCAGGGTGTTATGTGGATAGCTCGTTTACTTAGAATATTATTTCTCATCCTTAGTTAGACTATACTTATGTCTTGCTAAGGTTTCGCCCAGTAAAACTTTTATGATCAAATATTTGTCAATCAGCGTTGGCCAGAATGATAAACATAAGTCATATAAGTTTATAATAACAAGTTTATTGAATTAGTTTAATCAACGTTGGCCAGAATGAACTAGAACAAATAAACTTGATGACCATACAAACACTAGTCAGCTTTGGCCAGAAAAGTGAAAGCAAGTCATATAATTCTCTAATTACAAGTTATATTGAACTAGTTTAATCAGCGTTGGCCAGAATGAACTATAACAAACGAACTTGATAAACATGCAACCACTAATCAGCTTTGGCCAGAAATAGTGAAAGCAAGTTTTTTCTTTATTTAGAGATTATTATTGGGCTAAGGGACAAAACTTAGTATGATTTCTTTATTTCTCAAGTTCCATACTTTATTTAATAATAGTGGTGAATAGAGCATCTCTTTTATGATGAGACAGTCCATTCTCCCCTTCGAAATGTGGCTCAACAGCAGTGACATAATTTCGATGAGGTCTCATCATCTGACTAATGATTAACTAAAAATAAAACATAGAAAAAGAACTCATATCACACGAAATAAATCTTACTACCAATAAATAATTTAAAATCATAATGAAATAAATATGAAGTATTCATAAACTCCAAACTTGCATAAGTTCAAAATACAAAGTATCTTAAACTAAGATGACATAAGCATCATTAAGAGCTAATTCTGAAACTAATCAAATGTGAAGCTCCAAGTCTCGACTTCATCTTTATTCCATTAATGGCTCCTTACAGTTAGTTCCCCTTGCTCCTCTTGTACTTATGGTTGGCAAGACCTGAGGAGAAAATAAAGACATGCATTTCTGCACCTTAGTTTATCCACCATATGATGGGGAAATAACTTAAGTAAAATCTTATAAGACAACTTTAGTTACCTTTCTTTGTGAAGCCATTCTTATTACTTATCATCAATTTGGTAACTTGCAAAATTTGCAGACTAATGGAAACTTATCATTTTGAGCATGTTTGTTATGATTTTCTGGCATAGAACTCATAAGGCAGCTTACCATAAAATCATCAGACAGATCTAGTCTAAGCGCCTTCAACTCATAAGCCATATCAAACAAGCTCTTAATGTGGTTACCCAGACCACTTATTCCATCATAACAGGAATTAATTGACTTATCAATGAGGAAATTTTTTCTAAAATGTGCTCTTATGGAGTTGTGAAGCTCCTTAGCACTTATTTCCATGATGTTCTTTTCATTAGAGAGAAACCTCCTCATCATATTAACTAAGAGCGAGCATCTTAATTATAATCATTTTAGCAATCATGTCGGATTTCTCTCATTTTTCTAATTTGGAGTGTAGTCCTTCATCCTCTCAGTATAATAATCATAAATAGGAGAAGGAGCATGTGGTTTTTCCTCATTAAGCGCATAATCAAGGACCAGCTCCTTGAGAATGGCATGCACCTGGTTATTCCAAGTAAGAAAATTAGTGCAACTTAAGGGTTTTATATTACTTATATAGTCTGCATAATTTACTGAAAAATTGAAGCAAAATAATATCTCAATTAGTAGACTGTATATAAGATGTAATTAAAAAGCATGCAATTAAATCAACGTTAGTCAGAATTAACAACACACTTAAGGATTTAATTTGCATCACCGTTGGGCAGAAACAAATCAAAAACCATCTTAATAACTCATAATTAAAGTCAATGTTGGTTAGAAATTAACTATGAGTAATCTCTAATTAAACTTCTTGTTGGTTCTATTTAACCAGAGACCACCTTATTATACAGTTGTGGATAAGATTTATATATGTGAAAAAATATAATTGAATGCATGAAGCAAAACTTAATTTTAAAGCCTCAATAAAATATAAAATACTTATAAAAGCATAAAATTAATACTTAAATTGGAATTTAAAAAATAAAATTTAAAGCTTAGAACTTATTTAAATAGCACATAAAAGTTAACTAAGTAAATTGTACTAAATAAAATAAATTCCTTACAATTAATTATTCTCAGCAACATATATTCCCTAGACATACTCAAAATTATCTTAAAATATCACTTAATAAGAGAGCGAAGGGAATATATTAATCACATTAAACATATTTTATACACTTATCGTACGTAATGAGAACATTAAAACTCAGAATTCAATTAAAACACTTAAAAAAAATTTATATTGAATAACATAGGAAACTTATATTCCAAATAATGAATCTTCGTTTAGTCTTTGAAAAGACAGTAGTATCATGTCAAATTACTCTCCCCTTAAAATTAATAACAACCCACTAATGAAAAATCTAGTGTGTGGGATGATCTCGAGAAATAGAATTTAATGAGATAAAAGCTCATGGTAAATATTCTGCCAAAATATTAATATCTAATTGCTTATTTATTTTCTACTCCTTAGTGCAATACCCACATATGAAAACTCATAAATATCAGTGAGCAGAAAATAAACTCATAAATAAAAATTTACATTAATTAACTTAAAACTTAACTGAAATACTTAAATATTATGTTGAGAATAACAAACAATAATAATAATAAAAAGAACTTAAACTCAAACTTACAGCCTTAATGTGGATTTAGCCAATGGAGCCCGTGACCGTGCTCAAAGCACGTGCGGCCTGATAGGCCCACTCGGCTTGCTTACGCGGGCGTGGCCCAACAGCGGCCCGTTGGAGGAAACCCTAATATTTGCGAATCGGAGCCGTCCATTCTGATCCAACGGTTGCAAATCGTTCGGACATGATTGACTCAGTATAAAAAGGGTTCTCAAAACCCTATAATTCACCATTCTCACTTTCTTACTCTCCCCTTTCTTCAGCCGCACATAACAGAGAGGAAATTAAGGGAGCGGTGGCGGCGGCGGCTGGCCGGGCTCGCTGGACCCGGCAAAGATGGTACCACGGTACCCGGCTCGCCGGCGCACGCGTGCGGCAAGGCCGCGCGCGGCTCCGTCGAGCTCGGTCCCGGTGCCCTAAGGCCGTGGGACGAGTTTCCCAGAGTGGAGTTGCGGCGGCGACCCGAGGAGGAGCGCGCGTCGTCGCCGTTTCTGACCCTCAGCGGCGCTACGGCCGCGGCCTCGCCACTCGGGCCCATGTGGTTTTTAGCGCAGTGGCGGCGGCCTGCCCTGAGGTCGCGCACGGAGGCGGACCCGAGCCGAAGGAACAAGATCGTCTAACGTTTACCTCCTGAACGTGTGTCTGCAGTTGATCATCGTAGCCATCTGTTTTGGATCCAACCGTGAGGCTTGAGCTATTGAACCAAACGAATTAAACAGGCCGGCCCATCTTAGCCCATCCACGGGAAGCTTCCATCCGCACGACACTCTCCATCCTCCGTTCCCTGTGCGTTGTGTCTTGTTCGGTCGTCGCTTCCGCCGCCGTTGCAGGTCGTCGGATCGGCACGCGCGTCCTCGCCAGGCCGTCACCGCCACGCTCGGGAGTTCACCTCACTGACGCTCCTCTCCACTCTCTCCACGATCTGGTGGCCTGGCGCGTCCCTCCATCTCGCCACCGAGCATCATCGCCGCAGTAGCTGTCGTCCTGTTGCTGGTCGCATCGACGGTGGTCCTCACCACACCGGCGATTCCTACACGCCACCACGGCGCATCCTGGCTGCAGGCAATGGCACATGGCCAGGCACGCTGGTATTCGGCAAAATGGGGAAGATTGTAAACTGTGCTCACACTCCCAGTGTTGCTGTAGACTGAGTTCTCAGTACTGAAGTTTTGCAAGTGCTGACAGTCTATGCAAATTGTAACGATATAGGAATTGTAAAGATTGCCATTGTGCAAGTATGAGCAAACTTCCCATTATATTATAAATTGTTTTGTAATACTCTTACCCATGGAATGTACAAAAGCTATTGCTTGTAATTTCAGCTTCACAGGCTGCATCTAGTTTTAAGCGTATGATGACGTTCCTGCTGAATATTACAATTAGACCACAAAACCCAAAACTATCTGAACATCAAAGGAGATTGATGATCCATGTTCCATGATGCAGAGACTGCATGGTCTGTCCTACTAGAAGTCAGCGATAACACCTGTCATTGATCCCTGAAAAATAAAAGAACAACAATTCAACATAGTGGCCATGTATGATTCAGAGAAAATATAAATTGCTATGAAATTATACCATCAAAAGTTCAGAGAAGCTATTGATGGCCATGTATGGTTCGGACATCCCTTCTTTGTGCAAAGAAGTACTAGGGGAATTATTTGGTGCTGTTGTATCATCATGGAATGCAACTTGTATATTTGCTTGTTCCTTCAAATTTTCTTGTTCCTTCATATAACAGAGACCCAAATAATGAAATACAACTGAACTTTTTTTCCAATGAACCAAGTAAGTTTTTTAACCTCCCTTTGAACATACCTTTGAAACCTTTGTCTTTTTTTACCTCCCTTCTTTGCAATATTTTCTTGTTCCTTGAGATAAAATAAAATCAAATATTAAAATACAATTGAACTTTTTTCAGCAACTACAGTCAGAAAATCAAGTTTTGTGGTGTTACATACCTCTAAACCTTTTTCCTTTTTCTTACTTCCCTTCTTGACAACCTTGCGTCTCTTATCAAGCCAAGTTCTCTTGCATCTGGAGGTTTTTGTTTCCACTTCTTTTTTCTTTAGTTTTGCTATACTCATCAAATCAATGACGGGAGTAACATTTGTAGGAACAATGATAGGATCCATAGAACTAGTCGAACCATTTATTTCTTCTTCAACTTGCTGGCTAAGCTTGTCAAGTGTGTTGTTTACTAGCAAGGTGCATCTAGGATGGCGGGCAGCTCTATGTGCCAAATTGATGAATTTGCGAGTCATATCCTTGTAGCGAAGCATGTCATCAAGTTTTGGATTCTCTATTATGTTCCGCCCTTGGTTGTCTTGTACCATTCCACTCGTGCTTCTCGTGTCCATCGCTTCAATACATATTGTGTTGGTAGTGTTTTGATATTCATCAAGTCAACAACTGCATGTGCTGCTTTGCTGTAAATCATCACCGATAACTTTGTACTCCTTCTCAAAGGTACAATTTTCATCCAGACTCCCAATTGTTACAAGATATTCATTTTTGTCTTCCAATGTTGTGGTGAATGCTACCATAGGCCTCTCATACTCACTTTGAAAAGCTTCAAAAATAGTTGGTGTGTACAACTTGCTAGCTTGGATTAACATAGGTGTCCTCATTTTGATTCTAGGTAAATTTTTTCCTTGATTCGAATTCAGATTTTAGTTCATTACTTCTTTTATACTCGACAACCCTTTCAAAATGCTTAAGAAATCGAATGATGTCAAAATCAGATTTGAAATATCGCTTCAAATCACTATTTAGACTCTCACTAAGTTGTGTACTTCTCATCCCTAATGTAAACACATCCTTCATATAACATTCAACCCATTTTTCTTTTACCTTATAAATACTATCCAACCAAGATTGTTTGCTCACCTTTGATCTCATGATGTTAAATGCATGTTCAAATGTTGCTTCATCTTCGTATTCATACATACATGCACTAAAATCTGAGAGAATACTTGGTTCTTTGTTGCTATCTTCGGTTTCTTGTTTGGGAGAGGCACTTGAGTCTTCATCATCGGTTTGAGCTAGATGCTTGACAGCATTCTGCATAATGTGAAAAGTGCATAGACCATGCCATGCTTCTAAAAAGACTTCCTTAACTGCTTTTCACATTGCATAATCTTGATCAGTATAGATTGTCTTAGGTTGCTTGCCATTATGTGCTCTCAGGAAGGTCTCAAATAGCCACTTGAAGGACTCGAATGTCTCATCATACATGAGAACAACACCAAAAACCACAGTTTCCCTGAAATGATTGAACCCAACAAATACGCCAAAAGGCCTACTCTCCTTATTTGTACCAAAAGTAGTATCAAAACTGATAACATCACCAAAATATGCATAATCAGTGAGCATTTTAGCATCTACCCAGAATATGTTCGCAATTTGTTCTTCCTGATCCATTTGCAATGCATATTGAAATGATGGGTTTTCAGCTATTTTTTCTTGAAAATACATAAGCATGCTTCCTTCTTGACCATATGCAATCTCTCGTTGGCGTTTGCCCTGTAAATAGTTCTTGTGGTCTTGAAGTGTGTAACTGAGATTAACTGAGCCGCCAACTTGGATGCAAGCCAACTCATGTGCAGCTTTGGGTCCGATTCCTGCATTATCAGCCGTTAGGTGTGAAGTTTGTGGCAACTGAAGGGTGTGATTGTGTTCCAAAACCACATCAGTCACTTTATAATTTTCCTTCTCCTTGTCCATTACAAGTCCCGTACGAACTGCACAATTGGTTCTAGTTTCGGCTCTTGGACATTTTGTTAGATGATCCCTTTTATCTGGCAACCTGTGGCCCTCATTTGCACAAACATACCTGCAGGAACTAATCTTTCCATCTGACTTTCTTTTGTTTGTGTACCTTTTTCTAACCTCAAAACCTTTTTGACCCTCATAGCTAATCCAAAACATCCAAGCCTCATCTATAGTATTGAACCCCATGCCAACTTGTGGTAATAGACTAGAAAGCAAACCCTCCCTACAATAATATAAATAACGATGGACATGATATTATTTATGTTGTTCAAATAAATATTTTATTTGCTGGAGAACTGAACATCTAAAATCTAACCCCTAATTGGATGGACAAGAAGGAACGAAATCTAACCCCTAATTGGATGGACAAGAAGGAACGGTAGTGGCATTACTTACCTATTTTCTTCCATCTTCAATATGTAGGTTTGTTTTCACACAAGCAAAGTGTTGTTTTCTTCAAGCTTTCATCTTAAACATGTTGATTTTGTTTTGATGCAGATTTTCTCCTAGATTTCCTTAAATCTGTCATTTTAGCCCAATCTAATCAGGGAGGATATAAGCAAACAAATTAGAACAAATATCAATTTAAATACGCAGGAAGAGAGGACGTGAGTGCTGAGATTTTTAGAACCTGTGTACCGATGGAGACCGAGTAGCACCTGGAGATGTCGTCGATCACTATCGCATCAGCTTCCACTCCGAGCAGCACTAGGGAACGCCGATTGCCGCCGGCCACCATGTGCGACTGCACTTGCGCCGTCGCGCCAAAAACACGAGGAACCGCGCCAAAAAGCCAAATACCCGCGCCAAAAAAGAACGCCGTCGCTGTTTTCTGCTGAGCAGGTCGTGCTCTTGTTGGGCCAAAAGCCCAGCATGCATATGAGGGCAACATATGTAATCTTGTCACCGTTCGATACAAACGAGTGGTCAGATTCGTTGCGACTGCAGGCACACGTTCAGGAGGCAAACGAGACGATCTTGTTCCCCGACAGCGGGTGGCGACCCGGTCTCAGAACACCGAGTACGAGCCACATCCGCAAGCGGATTCGCGCAGCACAGACGACACGACGGCGCATCTCAGATCCTCGTGGCAGCAGCCTTCATGTGCGTGTGTGGACTTACGCCGGCAGCAGCACCGGTGAGCCTGCACGGTGGCCCTTACGCCTTACCCCATGTGGCCCAGCCAGCGGCGGCGACGGCGACCCGGTCTGAAGCGCCGAGTACGAGCCATCTGCTCGCGTATGGCTGCGGTGCAACACAACCTGCAGTGGTGACATGGCCTGCAATCCAGGTACAGACCACGCAAAGGTCTGCTCCTTATTTTCTTATACTGAATCTTTGGGTCAGGTTTCACGATTTTGGGACTTTTATTTATGGCTGCGGATTTGATTCAATTCCCTCCTTCTAAATTCTTATCTCGGATTAATTTGGTGAAAACACCCTTAATCACTGAAAATTAAACTAATTCGAGACTAATTGCTTAGATTAATTCTTAATCCTGAAGTAAGATCTTAACCCAAAATACTTAGTTTAATCGTGAAAACAAAATTTAGCCGTACCTAATTAGGGTCTAATTGCTAACTGAAAAAACTTAAAACAGATCTAATATGCCACTAAACAGACAAGATCGATCTAGACTAATTGCATCTAATCTGACTTAAGCCGATAAAAAAACTGATCTTATCTAATTAACGCAACAGAGGCATAAAACAATACTGACTCTGGATTAGGATCACGTTATAACTAAGCAGGCTTTGATACCAATTGTTGAATTAAAACTTAGATTAAACAGGATGTTAATCTTAGTCTAAACATGACCACTAATTTATCTTTGCGGAAACTGATCTCAGATAGTCACTAGATGTCATCTGAATGCTTCTGTACATGTAGTAGATAACCTGAGTTCGCCGGTTGAGGTCTTGATGTCCTCTGTCGGTGAAGAACGTGTTGTTGCCGAACAGCGACAGGCTCTTGGACGTCGCTACAAAAGACATGGACGGGATGGACGTGAGAAACGGCCTTCCTAAACCCTTCAGCGTCTTATTGACCGGTTGTGTGATCTAGAATCACCGATGCTTTGATGGATTGGTTGAGCCGTCGGGGGCGCCTCTTCTTATTTATAGATGCGCTGCGGGTCAGGGGGCCAAGCCCTAAAAGATCTAAGAGTTGCCGCCGATCACGGCAGATCTAATATGTTGGATATATACGACAAGTGGACCAAAACTAATTAATTAATTAATAATTAATTAATCTCATAATTAATCTTGGAATTAGCCGAGATCATATTCCAACACTGGATAGTCATCTTCAGCTCTGCCAGACTCTCTTGCATTGCGTTGCAGAGATCAATCAACACAAAGGACTGTTGCTGCTCTTCCTCTGCCATTTTCTTTTGTTGGGGTATGGAGAGCGAAGCTTGATTGTTGGGAACGGACATGGTCTCCTCTATGCACTGTAGATGTCTCCAAGCATCCTCAAACCATTACACATCATTTCAATGGTTGCGCATGGCAAAGAGATGCACGCCTTGAAGCTCTGCAACTCTTCTTCTACTTTGGCCTTTAGTGGAGAAAGGTTTTGAAGGCAAACTTTTAGACCTCTTCTCGGTAGTAGCCTCTTATGGGTAGTAGCCATGTTTGTACGTAGCCATGGTTCTAACATACATTGGAATAGCATGGATGCTGACCGGATGTAGGGGACGCCGTCTCACCCTAGCTCCGGCGATCAAGTGTGCGCTCTGATCGACCTTGTCGACGGCGGACTCTGTGGAGGACGAGGATGAAGACGAAGAAAGGCGCTGTGCACAGGGTCGGAAGGAACTTTATAGGAGACGGTCGATCTTGCTGTGGCAGCTTCTCGTCGCCCACCACCGATCCACGTTGTTCAAGACCTCATTGGGGCGGCGCATCTCGACGTGGAGGAGAGCCACGAACCGATCTCGAATCATGGCGCTAAGGACCAGCTCGCCCCGATCACTTTCAGGTTTTGGGCGCATTCCGAAGACAGTGAAGAATCCGATGATGAAGGAGAGCCGTCGACTCCAGAATTCATCCAGCGGGTGACAGAGGTGGGATTTTCAGTAGATCAACTTCTCAAAGCCGAGCGGGCTTTGGCTTCAGGTAAAGAATCGTGCTCCTCGGACGTTAAGATTTCTAAGTTGATCGTCTCCAAGATGGTGTAGGGGAAGCTCTCTGGTGGAGTTCCGTGGCAAGGACCATTACCGCTGCCCCGCGTATCTCCTTCAAGGACGTTGGATGACTGCTTGTCCAAGGCTTCATACCAGAGGGTTTCTCGTCGGAGTCAGTCGGCCCTGCGTCGGGACCATGCGATGACTCCGTCGAAGCCATTGTCGACCGTGTGTGCGAAGCGGGGCTTGCCACTGGGGGTGGGCCGCTTCGGAGTTAGTTCATGGCCGTCACCGGCGCGGGCGACATCGGCGAGCACCGAAGTTTTTTCAAAAAAAAATTGAATAGCAATTTTTCAAGGGTTGTGACCTGGATTTTCCTCTGTTGCCATCTGCAAAGTTACCAGTCGATCTGACCGTGTGCGACGCGGGCAGCAATATGGGGAGCAGGGCGCCAGTTTCCGTGAAGATCTTAGGCCCGGGAAATTTTTTCCAACCCACCAAAGGCCTTACTGCTCTCTTTGCGAGGACAGGCACCAGGACTCGGGCAAAAACCCTACTGAAGCCGCAACCTATCGCATCATCGTCAGCCTCCATCGCGCCATCACGGTCCTTCGCGGACACAGTGCAAAGTGGGAAGATCATGGTGACTCAAGGCTCGGGTGGCGGTTTTGGGTGTGGAGGAGGGGGTAACCCGACGGGCTACGACCCTAACTTCCACCACAGCTTCAACCTAGGGCCTGGAGGACAGGGTGGAGGCCGCAACTTTGCAATTCCTCATGGACGTGGTCACGGACTCACGGTCGCGGCCAAGGTCACGTCGGTCTGATCTTTAATGGCTTCAACAGAGCTTTCAATAGAGGTGACCGTGGTAGGTGCCCCTTTGGTGGAGGCAGGTCGTATGGTGGTGGTCGGGGCTTCGACGACAGTAGAGGGTGTAGGGGTTGACCTCGGCCCCAGTTCCAGCAACCCGGTCCTCCAAAACGGCCAGGCGCGCCTGGAGCCATGGGTGGCTACCATCAGTGTTGGATCTACACCTGCCTGACCCTCGTACGTGTACTGGGGTGAGGCGAGGGTAACCAACCGTCCGAACTATGAGCGAAGGTGAAAAGTAAAAGGTGGTAAAATTTTTTTCTTCCAAAAAGTCTCTTCCTTTACACTGTTCATCCCCTGGTATTTATAGGGCATACCAGGGGTCACTGTCTAATTTACAAAAGGGTACAAGAAAGATTCTCCAGGACTATGCAGCGGAAGGGTAAAACCATACAAACACAGAAGGTGCAGAAATCCTAGCTTCCCTTCTCCCTATCCGCCGCCGCCGAACACGTGCACACCTTCGTGAGGGCGAGGAAACCAGCCACGCGCCCGAGAATCCTTCGCTTCTAGGACAAGAACCAAGCTTCGCTTGCTGTCCGTCGAGTTCCCGCGTTCTTACGGTCTCTCTTCCTGCAGGCAAGAATTAGAAGCCGACCCGAGGGTCGTGTCAGTGGCGAGGGTTTTTGAAGGCCATCGAGCGTGCGAGGGTGGTTTCTGCATGACAGCTCGCATGATGTCACTACCGAGGGTCCCTTTCCCCAACAGTAGCCCCTCGATGGCTTGGATCAACCAACGGTCCTTGGGCCCAAGCAGCGTCCCTTGTGGGATACGTAAAGTGTCCCTCGGTAGCGACGCCCGTGACTGCTTGTGGGCCAGGCCATCAATTTTTCTTGTTTTTGCTTTATAAAAGTTTGTTTCATTTTTCGCGCCGTGTTTTTGGGAACAGTTCTGAGTTTTCTGGATCTGGCGGTTCTCCCTTTTGCCTATAAATAGATGCGGTAGGTGAGCTGGTCAAATTTGTGCCATCCTCTTGCTTTAGCCACCCCGTTGCTTTGTTTTGCTTGCTACGAAGGTTGTTAGTTTTATTGTATCTGTGAAGGTTTTTTGCTTGTGCTGCGTTTCGGTCATGGCCAGGTCCAAGCAGACTGCTTGTCTTGCGTCACCATCTGCCGCAGGCGATGGGGTGACCTTCGAGTTTGGTCTTAGTCGGGTTTGTGACTCAGATTTAGCGTCCTACGTCAGGCGAGGCTGGATTGAGGAGGGGAAAGCGAGGGCTAGCAGTGGAGAGACCATTTCGAAGCCATGGCCTGATGAGGTGGTTGTATTTGAAGAGTTCTTTGCAGCTGGCCTTCGTTTCCCAGTGACTTCCTTTGTAACTTCAGTTCTGCAACGGTTCAACTTGAAGTTCCATCAGCTTACGCCTTCTTGCTTCATGAAGCTTTCTATTTTTGCCTGGGCCTGTCACTCTCAGGGTGTTGTTCCGCACGTCGAGGGTTTCGTGCGGACTCATCGTGTTCATATGCAGCCTCGGAAGATTACTGATAGCGAGGGTAACACCAGCTTTGGTCAGTTTGCGGTATATATCTTTTGCCATCGCACTGGTTCGTAGCTTCCGGTGCAGGCTCAGAAAAAATGGACGAGCGGATGGCAGGAGCATTGGTTTTATTATAAGCTTAGCGAGGTTGTAGAGCTTTGTGGTGACCTTCCACCTCTTGGAGATGTGTCTGCCGAAGCTTTGATGACTGATGAAGCGCATGCTGTTGTTGATTGTCTGAGTGTAGTTGTTCATTCTCAGTGTACTCGGGACCTAGTGGAGGAGTACTGTTGCGCTAAGGTATGGCCCCTTAGCCGGAAACAGTCCTGCTTTGATGTTGAGGATGATTCTAAGTATGAGAAGAGAGGTTTGAAGAAACCAAAGCTGGATTTGTATAAGATTTGGGAACCTACGCTTAAAAAGTTTCCCAACCGGAAAAGTGGTGTTGAAGCTGTTCTAAAAAGGGTTCAGCAAAAAGTGGAAGATCTTGTTGGTAAGCTTTCTGCATTGGAGGTTAAAGCCATTCACAACACAGTAGGAAGTGGAGGTAGAGTCAACATGCTCTTTGACATGTTTGGCACCCCTATCCTGATTGGCTGGCACCTTTGAGTGACGAGGCACCAAAAAAGAGAAAGTGCTCATCTAAGGATGAAGGCGAGGTTGTCGCAGTTGCGAAGAGGGGTCCAGGCCGTGGACGCGGAGGTGGTGGCGGTGGTCGAGTGAAAACTCTAGCGAGGAAAGTCGCTGTTGCGGCGTCCTCCGTTGGCGCGTCATCTTCTTCGGCCACGGTGCAAGGTGCGGGTGGCCGCGGCATTGGCGGGATTGGTTTCGGTGCGAGTGGGTGCGTGCCGTGTGTTGGTGGTATTGGGCCGCTCATCCATATTTCGGATGACGAGGCTACCTCTGACGATGATGAGAAGGATGAGGAGAAGGATGATGAAAAGAGGCCCAGCTCCGAGGGTGATTCATCAGAAGAGGTTAGTCAGACCTCCGGAAATCAAGCGGGTTCAGAGGAGGATGTCTTTACTGGCAAGGACCGAGGAAAAAGGGTTGTTTCATCGTCTGTTGATGTGATAGCCTCGACTGACATTGATGAGATGCTTCGGGACCTTGAACCTGATAGTCCCGCACATGGGTCTATACGTGAATTTGCTAGGTCGCATATCGGGGTTGATGGTTTTGAGGCGCCTGGTGACCTTGAATCCGAGTGGAATCCCGGCAAGAGGCCATATGGGGAAGCCAGCCGTTCAAGTCTTCCTTATTTTGCAAAGAAGATTGGTGTTTCAGACCCGGCGATAGAGCTATTTACGAGTCCGGACCTTCGGGCATGCCACTTGCAGTGTGCTCTGGAGGAAAGGCATTTCCTCGGCCGAGTGTTTGGTCGTGTTTGCATGTCAGAAGCCGAGCTTCGCCTGGCCAACCAGCCTCTGGGGGACATATTGGATGATGTCGATGTCAAAGTGGCTGAGTTGATGCTCCTTAGTTGTTCAGCTCGGCAGAGGGCCGGTTACAACCATGACTACCTAAGTGGTCGGGTGGCTGAGCTTGAGAAAGAAAATAAGGATATTCGGCGGACTTTAGAAAATAAAGAAATCGAGCTAAAAAATGCTGTGGAAAAAGTTAAGAAGTCTCGCGAGGAAGCACAGGAGGTGGTAAACCATAACATTGACTTGGTTTCGGCCGGCCGCGAAAAGGACCAAGCTCTGGCATCGGCAAAAGGTCGCATAGCGGATCTAATCTCAGAGCTGGCTTCCCAAACGGGGTCATGGAAAATGAGCATGGAGAGGATTAAAGTCAAAATTGATGGGTGCTTGACCGAAGCTGGTGGTTCTGCCGGGGAGCCGCTTCCTGCTGTTGATGCTTGTGAGCATCTAGGCCCCCGGTGGGTTTCGGTGATTGGATGATAACGGTAAATTACTATGACTAACGTGTGTTTTGCAGAAACAGTTGAGTTAGGTCATGGTAATGATGATCGTGAGGACACTATGGTATTCATGTCCCCTTATTGATGGAATTCGTTCGGTTTTCAAAGGATGGACGACGAAGACGGTGATAGGCTAGTTCTAAGTGTTATTTGGTGTTGAAGGACACTTAGAGTAGCATAGGTCTTTGTTTTATCTTTGGCCGTACTATAAAGGGGGGTTTGAATGGGTAGCTTGACCTAGGTGAGACTTTTGAGTTAGGTGTGGTGCACACTTGTTAACCAAAGCCCTAGGTAGCTTAGAAAGGTCCCTAAGATCATAAGGAAGAAAGTTCGTGAAGGGAGCGTTGCAAACCGAAGTCGTTTTGGACTTCAAATGTTGACCAGACGCTCGAACCCTAGGGACCGGACGCTGGGGCATGCGTCCGATCAGTGGTGTTCACTGAGGGGTGACTCTGGCTGTGACCGGACTCTCCCTCAGCTATCGACCGGACGCACCAGGGGGTGACTCCGGTCGCGTCCAGAGAGGTTCTAGAGAGGGAAATTCATGACTGGACGCGTCCGCTTAGTGGTGATCGGACGCTTGGGAGCGTCCGGTCATTGCTTCGTACATGTGTCAGGGCTAACGTCACTTAGCCATTAGACACTGACCGGACGTGTCCGGTCACCCCGACAGGTGCATCCGGTCAGTGTGTAACTGGCTGGACTTTCCCCTTTGTGCATGTTTTGAGTTGGGGGGTATAAATATGCCTCCCCCTCATTCATGCTGTTACACATGCTCATTTGAAAGGTTGCCAAACACATTGTGATTGCAAGTGAGTGCAAGGGGCCTAGTGAGGTTGAGAGATTTGATAATTGAGTGATCAAACACCTCATTAGTGGATAGAGAGTAGCAAGTGTGCATCCACCCATCTCATTAGCCTTGCGTTGGTCAAGTGAGAGTTCTTGCTTGTTACTCTTGGTGATCGGCATCACCTAGACAGTTTGGTGGTGATCGGAGAGCTTGGTGATCATCCGGAGGCATTGTGGATGACCCAAGCCATGTTGTGACCGGTAGCGAGCGATTCACTGAGCTGGAGTGGCGAAGAATCAGCTCGTAGTGAGCACTTGATCCTTGCACGGATCAAGGGGAAGCGATACCCTTGCGCGGGTGCTCCAACGAGGACTAGGGGGTGTGCCGACACCTCGATACCTCGGCAAAAAGATCGTCGTGTCATCTCTACTCTCTTTACTACGCATTTACCTTTGAGCAATTCAATTCCGCATTTACTTGTTGTTCTTTCATAAGTTGAATTGCCATGCTAGAGTAGAAATGGTTTAGCGATAGTCTTTTGTGCGGTTGATTCTAGTCAAACACACTTCTAGGCACTAGGGGGTTAATTGGGCTTGATAGGTTTTAATTCTTGCAAAAGTTTTAGAAAAGCCCAATTCACCCCCCTCTTGGGCATCTTGATCCTTTCAATGCTGAAGCCTTTAGAGACTGGCTTTCGACTGAGCTTGATGTGTTCAGCTCGTTGGTTGAGAATGCGGCCGACTTCGGTGGTTATGATGGAGCTTTGGCCATGGTCAGTACTCTTCGTCAGGCAGATTGCGAACACCTTAGAAGGGTGAAAATGCCAAACCATGTTTTCCCAACCGTCGATGATGTGTGGGCGATGAAAATTGATGATGCGGATGTCCGTAACTGTGCGATGCGTTTCCTGCAAAGGTTTTGGATAGCTGGCGGAGGTCACGCTCTTGCATTTGAAGAGGCCGCCGAGGCTACCCGTCAGGTTAGTATACGGCTTTATCATTTGTTATATATGTATCTTCTTTTGACTTGGCCGTCTTGTATTTTCCTAGGAGTTATTTTGATTTGTTGAATTTTTTATGCAGGCTCGAAAGGACGCGCTGCCTTCGCCAGCAGCAGTTGATGATGTTCTGGGGTGCTCCAAGTCTGTGCATTCGCAAGGCTCTATGGAGGTTCCGTCGGTTAATGTTTTTTCCTCGGTTGAAACTGCTTCTTCGACTGTTGAGGCTGTTGTCGATGAACCGGCCGTGGTTGAAGCACCTGCTACCGACCATGCTGCGGCGGAGACTTCAGCGTCTGGCCAGGCTGATGCTGAAAGATCCGAAGTTCCCAAATCGGTGTGAGGGGAGAAAAAAGACTCTAGGGTTTTGTTTTGTATGGATTTTTTTGTTGTGAGAAGCGAGGGTTGTTACGGACTAAGAGTCTTTATTTGGTTGTTTGACAATGCAGGTTCCTGATTGAACCATGCTTGAGGTGTTTGATGTGACGCCCATTATGTTAAATTATCAGGATGTTTTTATATCTGGAGAATCATGGGCTCGTGCTAGGCTCAAACATCCTTCGCTGTCCTTCGAACATTTTTGGTAGTCTAAGGTGTGAAGATATGACCTTAAAAATAGCCAGTCAAGCTGTTTTTGGCACAACACTGACTGTTTTTGAAATTTGTACAAAGTTTGTCTCTAAGATTGGCCCAGGAATCCACGGTTCCAGGGTGCAGGTTGCTATACCACGTTTGTGCAATATCCCGGAGGATGATCACAAATGACTTAGCCATTGTTGATTCGTCTCTCCCCGCCGCAGTGACTGCTGCTTTGTAACTCATTACAAACTGTCGAGGGTCGGAGTGTCCGTCATAACGGGGAAGGTTTTGTGGGTTGTAAGATGGGGCCAATGTTGAGTTTGTAGTATCTGGGAAAGTGGTGATTTTGGATCGTAAGGCATTTGGTGTTGTTGAGCCCTTCGCGGATTGCGAAGGTTTGGTTCTCTCTCCTCTAAGTATAGGTTGCGGTAATTTGGCTGTCTCTCTAGGTATGGGTGAATGAATGGTGGAGGAGCTTGGGGGTTTAGTGGTGGTGGGGGTGGTGGTGGCTGACAAACATTGTCCTCATGCCCATCGACATTCTCCTCATGAGGCAATGACACCTCTCTCTCATTCCAACCTTCGGCTTCGGCCTCAGCCGCCGCGAGGGACTCTTCCATTTTGCGAAGCTGTTCTCTTGCCTCATCCGCTTTCTGTCCGATAGCACGTAGCCGGTTGGGCCTTTCAAGCTGGTCGAGACGTCTCTTCTTTTCCTGCAACTCTGAGTGAAGCCTATTCAAAGCTTCGAGGCCCATCTCTTCCCCATCCCCTCTCTCACCTTCTCCAGTGGTGTGAGGGTGATGCTGTGTTACCAGCCGAGTGTGCGGGCCCAGGAGCTCTGTCTCAGGGTCGACTCCTCCTGCCCCCGAAGGTTCAACGTTGTCCTTTGTAGTTCGCATCGCCGCCGCGACCTCGCCAGTCGGGCGATGATCCATACCAGAATTTGCTCTCCTTGTTCCCGCCATTGTTCGAAGGTGTCCACTAAGCGGAAGATGTTTCGTTCCCCATGGATGGCGCCAAACTATTGGATCTACACCTGCCTAACCCCCGTACGCATACTGGGGTGAGGCGAGGGTAACCAACCGTCCGAACGATGAGCGAAGGTGAAAAGTAAAAGGTGGTAAATTGTTTTTCTTCCAAAAAGTCTCTCCCTTTAGACTGTTCATCCCTTGGTATTTATAGGGTATACTAGGGATCACTGTCTAATTTCCAAAAGGGTACAAGAAAGATTCCCTGGGACTATACAACGGAAGGGTAAAACCGTACAAACATAGAAGGTGCGGAAACCCTAGCTTCCCTTCTCCCTATCCGCCGCCGCCGGACACACGCACACCTTCATGAGGGCGAGGAAACCAGCCACGCGCTCGAGAAACCTTCACTTCTAGGACAAGAACCAAGCTTCGCTTGCTGTCCGTCGAGTTCCCGCGCTCTTACGGTCTCTCTTCCTGCAGGCAAGAATTAGAAGCCGACCCGAGGGTCGTGTCAGTGGTGAGGGTTTTTGAAGGCCGTCGAACGTGCGAGGGTGGTTTCTCCATGACAGCTCGCGTGACGTCACTGTCGAGGGTCCCTTCCCCCAACAATCAGCAAGTCGTGGGGGGCCATCTGCATCAGGCGGGGGCTGATCAACAGCAACTGTCCATGGACAGTCATCCACAGGCCATGGGTGGTTATCCGCTGCAATCCGATGTAGGCCATCTTTCCCAGCAGCTAGCGGTGTCCAGCCATCTTCAGCAGCAGGTGATGGGTGATGCTCATCCGTCATCTGCACAGCCAGCACATGAGCCAGCTGGGAACGATCAGAAGGGGAAAGCAGGGTTGGTGGTCCAGCCGACCCATGGAGATGAGACCTATGGACAACAAGTCGACGGGAACAAGTCTACAATGATGATAGAGGTACCCAAGGTCACTGTCCCACCAATTTGTAAAAATAGAACCATGATGAATGAAGTACCAAAGTCATCTAATAAGGGAGCACAAAAAATAAGGGAAAACCATTGTTATCCTTGTCATACTAAAGGTCATACCATTCACGAATGCACTATAGTTCTCTGTTGTGACATTTGCTATGGTGACCATGTTACTAAGATTTGCCCAATTATGAAAAATGAGCATTTCTGCCATTCCATGTGGTTATGTCATTGAGGGTTTGGGATTCTACTTTATTCCGGTGAGTGAGAACCCTAAGGTGGTCAAAGAGGAAAAATCAGTTTTGGTATGTGTTTTGGAAGGTTCTTTTACTGTTGAGCAGTTGATAGTGGATGTGGAAAAACTACTACCAGGTAAAAACAAGTGGGAGATTGAGGAGAAAGGCAAAGATGCCTTCACCACTAATTTCTCACTTCTGACCTACTAGACACTATGGTGAATTGGGGTCCTATGGATACAAAATCAGTGAAAGGAAAAAATTGATTTGAAAAGGGCATGGAGAATGAGGTATACAAATATGAGATTGAGAAGGTTTGGGTGCAGTTCCGAGGCCTACCCAAAGAGTTCAGAGAATTCCCCATTATTTGGGTGATTGGAACAATCTTAGGTGTGCCTCGAGTTGTCGATACTAAATTCACCAAGAAATTTGGAAGAGCAAGAATGAAAGTAGCCGTGCTTGATCCTAATCTTATCCCGGATTTAGTGGATGTTGTGATTGTGGATTTTGTTTATGAGTTACAATTCAGGGTTGAACAGGATGTGCCTAATGGTGAGCCAGAGGTTATTGACATGGACTCTACCAAGGACGATTAAAATCCTATGAGGAACAACATAATGGAGAAAAACCTATCGACGACATGGATGTGGATGGAAATAAATATGAGGATCAGGAATCCAACAAGGAGATCGGTAATGAGATACCAGCCTCTAGTCAGCACAACACGGGAGGCGATGCCCAAAAAAGAGGGCACTGGTGGTGCTGCCCAGAAGGAGGGCATAGGGGATGGTTCTGTGCAACCATGTCAAAAATCAGTGATAGTGCTTTCTCATACCCGAGTGCCACAAAATGGTAATAGTCAGTGGAAAGCTAATCTGCTCTCTCAGAAGAATGACTCGGGTCTTATTAATAAATTGAAATCGCAAAATTGTGGGATAGTGTCACCGGTGAGATCAAGTAAGAGGAATGCTTCCTCTGCGGATCAAGATTTGGTGGAGAAGGCAACAAAATTGAAGGCTAGACTCCACACCAGACAAAGGTAAAGAATCACATCCATGCTCTTTTATTTCTCGCGATGACTCTTCCTTGTTAGATTATTTTAAGTCTATAAGAGTGGTTCTAGGGGATAGTAACCAAGATATTATGAATTCTTTAAAGGCTTTAAGAGATGTAAAAACTAGTAGAATGAATGTTAATAAAAAAATAGAGGAGGACAATGCAGTTTTGGCAGATGATGCGTCCATGGTTTGCTCTAATGAGGATAATATTGACTTAGTGGCTTTGAATCTTATTTGTTCAGAAATCTCTGAAGGGCTAGGTGAAAGCCCTAGTTTGGTTTTGTCTAATTGATGAAACCTATTGGACTAATCGTATGCTTAAGTGTATATGACATAGGTTGGTCCAACGCCAAGTGATGGAGCTAGATGGATGGTGATGTCCACATGATGGTGATCAAAGGCTCCAATGCTTGGAAAAGAAGAAAGAGAAAAACAAAGTGAGCTAGAGGCAAAGGTATATGCATAGGGCCATTTTGTTTTGGTGATCAAAACAGTATAGAGAGTGTGATTACATTTAGGACTGATAGGCATAATATTAAGAAGAGCGGAACTCGTTTGTGAAATGCGGTTATCAAAGTGTCACTAGATGATCTATGCTTTGCATGTGCATTTAGAATCTAGTGTGTGCTAACATCCCTTGGACAAGTGCTTGGTAAATGCCAACTCACGTACATAAGTAGTAGAAACTTGGTGGAGTTAACACATTTGCATAAGGTATGAAGTGGAGATTGATTTTGTGCTCTCTAAGAGGCATCAGACGCTAGTCTGATGGGCATCGGATGCTGGGAGTAGCGTACGATGGCAAATCCTAGCTGAGCTGTGTTAACTAAGCGGCATCGGGCACTGGCAATGGACGTTGGGAAATCACTGTTACAGAGTCCGATGTCGATGATGTGTCCTAGGGTTGTTCTCAAGGGAGCATCATATGTTGGGGTGCGTCCGATGTGGCTTCATCGGATGCGTCCGATGTGTCCAGGTCTCTATATGCTCTCTGGACACCCATCGGACATAGGCCCTGTAGCGTCCGATGTGGCTCTATGCGAGCGTCCGATGTTAGCACGACTAGCCGTTGTGAATTCTAATAGGACATCGGATGTAGGATCGGTGCATCCGATGTAGCGTCCGATGCAACATTGACAAGACGTGATGGAATCTAGCCATTGGGATCTGGCGGCTACAGTTGAATCTGAGGGGACGCGTGGCGCAGATCTAGGCATCGGACGTTGGCCTAGTGTTCTATGCAGGACCAACGGCGTGTCCAATGGCCCCGTAGAAGCTGAGTGTTTGAGGGCTTCGACTCTCTCATGTGAGGGGGCTCTATATATATAATTGTTGGCTGGATTGGGCTCACCCTCTTGCACATTTGGATTGCCTAAACTCCATTGTGAGCCTAGCCATTTATTTCCTACTGCATTTGATTGATTGTTCATCATATTGAGAGAGTTTGGGAGAGCCAAGTGCATTGCATGAGTGTATTCATCTAGAGGCACTTGGTGTTCATGTTTTGCTGCGGTTTTCTCTTTTTACTCTTGGTGTTTGCTGACACCTAGACGGCTTGGAGCAGCAAGGGTCGTTGAGCAAAAGTTGGTGATTGTTTCCGGCTCCAATCGGTGACTTGTGAGGGGTTTCTTGTGCCTTCCCCGCGGGGGATCACGAAAGGTAACTTTAGTGGATTGCTTGTAGCTTGTGGATCCCCATCTTGGGGG
Source organism: Coix lacryma-jobi var. lacryma-jobi (assembly GCA_009763385.1). Classification (NCBI taxonomy): domain Eukaryota; kingdom Viridiplantae; phylum Streptophyta; class Magnoliopsida; order Poales; family Poaceae; genus Coix; species Coix lacryma-jobi. The sequence goes on from CM019823.1 coordinate 69,915,360, forward strand.
GGGGGGGGTGTGTGGTTGTGCGGCACCCTATTGAGGGTTTGGTGTGATGCCAATTAGCTCGTGAACCTCCAAGTGGGTGAATCACTACAACAAGGGCATAGCTTGCCGGCAAGGAAGTAAACCTCGGGTGAAAAATCTTGTGTCATATTGTTCCTGAGGATTTCATTGGATATCTATTGTATTGATCACTTGTTAGCTCTGTATACATTACTCATCTCTTGTATTTACTTTGTCTCTCTATTGAGAGTAGTAGTTGTATCTATTTGTTGCTAGATTCTTTGCTTAGCGTGTAGAGTAGTATATTCATTTAATCATATTGCTCACATAGTTGTAATCTAGCAACCTAGCCTTTGAGTGAAAATAGAGATTATAATTATCTAGAATTGTGAATAGGTGGCTTGCATTTGACTTAGAGCTAGCGGAACCTTTGCTTCACCATTTAGTTTACTAACAAAGTTGTTTAGTGTTTTTGTAAAAATTTTATTAGTCTATTCACCCCTCTAGCCATTTAGGACCTTTCACTAGGTGATGGAGGTTGTGACCCTGAGTGTCTACAAAACTCAATATCACAAAAAAGAAATGCCCGCCCTAGACACAAGAAGGAAAAAATAAAAAGTTTTCTAGATGAAAGGAATTTTTTTAGAATTGTAATGGGTTTGTAGACTGTAAGAATTATATATTTCTGTCGGATTTAACTAAAGAGAAGAATCTAGATTTCATTGCCCTATTGGAAACTAGTAAAGCCAATTTTCCGCAATCCACTTTGAATAATATCTGCTCAGGCAGAGATTTTCTATTTTATTGCATGGCTCCTAGGGGCAGGTCCGGTGACATGATTCTAGGCGTTCATTTGGTAACTTTTGACATAGGAGAAATTAAAGAAGGTGATTTTTTATCCGTTTTAAGGTTAGACATAGAGAAAATGATTTTAAGTTTAATTTAATCTCAGTCTATGGGCTGCTCAGGTGGATCACAAATCTCATTTCTTGTCTGAGATTATACGTGTATGTTCAAAAGTAGCCTTACCTATCGTGATAGGTGGTGATTTTAACATTATATGTTCTCCGGATGAGAAGAATAATGATAATTATAATGATAGATGACCTTTTCTTTTTAATACTGTGATTGATACTTTAAACTTAAGAGACATAGAGATGTCAGATAGAAGATTTACTTAGGTCAATCGTTTATAAAGCCAAACATTTGAAAAGCATGACATGATTCTTCGTGTGTAATTGTAAATTTTATATGCGTATATATATATATATTTATTATAGATGCGCACATACATATATTAGCAGCGAAGAATACATATTTGAAACCCAAATATAATTGTAAAGCCCAAAACAATAATCAATTGAAATGACAAAAAGAAAAAAAACCTTTAGTCCTGGTTGATATTATCAACTGGGACTAAAAATGGCAGCTCCAGCTTCCCTGTTGGAGGCCTTTTTAAGTCTCAGTTGATATTATCAATTGGGACTAAAGGCCCCCATTTAGTCCCGGGCCAGGGAACCTGTTGACGTCGGAAGTGATCCGAATCACACCAGCAGGGCTAGAACGCCCGGAGAGGTTGCAGATCAACCTGAGACAGCAGGGACCCTGGCTAAATCGATGAAAACCGATCTAAAGACCGGCTTATACCGATTTAGGGTTTTAGATCCCTGTGTTGGTAACTCTAGAACTCCTCCTGGGAAGACCCGTCGGGGAGAAGCACGTAGAGGTTGCCCTAGGACCAGCAAGGCCGCCTAGGACGCCGTCGAGCCTCGCCCGGAGACACGCTGAACAGCAAGGTAGAGAGGAAAAAAGGGTAAAGAGATAGTAGATTGATTTTGATCGATTAGGGTTGGATGCCTCAATCAGCCATGATCCTCTCATATATATCGAGGGGGCTGATCTTATCCCAATAGGAAACATCTCCAGATATAATCTCCAAGTTTCCTATTCAAACTCCATCAAACAATGGAATCCAAGAGTTAAATCCGGACTACACAAGGTAAACCTGATCTCACCGATCTTTGAATCGACTAAACCGGCTCAATGGGCTTTATAGATGCCAGCCCAAACTGATTACACTGATTAATAGACCTTCAAAACCCTTGCAGATAAAAGATCCTCGAATCGGTACCTGAATCATTATTCATCATCATTCCAGAATTTCCGACCAGCATCATCTGGTCGGGAATAGCATAATTGGTTGGAAAACATCAAGAAAGCAAGCTAATCTTTCCTAGAATATCCAACCTTTAGACATAAAGTATTAGAAGATAAATTCATCTTCAAAATACTATGAGCCGAATATATCTCCTAACTTTATTATTTTCTTATGTCACTTTTGAGTGTTAACATATGCCCCCTGTTTTTAGGTGATCTTTAGTAGAACCTAAAAACAAATCGAATAACACCGTTGTCCAACTCATCAGTCATTCAGTAACCAAGGATAAATATTTCTGATCATTTTTGTTCTAAGGGCGATACATGTATCGGCCATTGTTTGGAAGGCACTCAGGCTTCCTGCCAAACACTTGAAAAGTATTTCTTCAAATACCTTTCGTTTATTGCTCTTGGGAGACTTTCACCTTGCAACATCTCTAACATATATGCATTCTCGAATATCACTTTAATCACTTTATAAGGACCTTCCCAGCTCAGCGACCACTTGCCAAATTTATTGCTTCTTGATCCAAGCGGCAGTATAGTCTTCACACTAATTCTCCGACTTGGAACGACTTGCTCCTCACCTTCTTATTGTAAGCTCTAGCAACTCGGGCTTTGTCTCTCTCCATCTCCTTAAGAGCCTTTAACCTTTTGTCGGTTACCTTATCAACGTTGTCCATCATGGCATCATGATACATAACAGCAGATAAATCATTTTATTTAGCAAGCCTATATGCATTCAGATTTACCTCAACAGGCAACACTGCTTCTTGGCCATATACCAGCTCAAAAGGAGTGACTTTTGTAGCGCCATGTCTTGATATACGATGAGCTCACAGAGCCTCAGACAAGACCTCATGCCACCTCCTTGGGTTATCCTCAATCTTCTTTTTGATGAGCTTGTTCAAAGTCTTGTTACTAGACTCAGCTTGACCATTGGCTTGAGCATAATATGGAGATGAATTGAGCATCTTTATTTTATATAATTCGGTAAAATCTCGTACCTCCTTAGAAATAAAAGATGTCCCTTGATCTATAGTTAATGTTTGGGGTATGCCAAATCTATGTATAATATGCTCAGTAATAAACTCAATTACCTCCCTGTGTGTCATATTCTTCAAAGGTACCGCTTTAGTCCACTTAGTGAAGTAATCTGTAGCGACCAGAACAAAACGATGTCCCTTTGAAGATGGGGGATGAATTTGGCCAATGAAGTCTAGCCCCCAACCACGAAAAGACCACGACTTGATGATAGGATGATAATAGGATGAAGTGTAGCAGCAGGTGCAAGCTGTATATTTCCAAACCGTTGACATTCTTCACACCCTTTGTAGTAACGAAAACAATCAACCATCATCGTGGGCCAATAAAACCTAGCTCTGCGTAATAACCACTTCATTTTCGGGGCCGATTGATGTGTACCACAAATTCCTTCATGGACCTCTCCCATAGCCACCTTTGCTTGATCAGATCCCAAACACTTAAGTAACAAGTCTTCGATGATTCTTCGGTAAAGTTCATCATTGTGCAACACATATTTGAATGCACTCCGCCGAACATTCTGATCAACTCTAGCATTTGGATCATTGAGATATTTTAACAAGGGAGTCCTCCAATCTTCTAAATCGATTTTATTTCCATTAGAACTTGACATTGACCGATTTAAAAGTTCTTCAGATAAGCCAGCTGGACCAGACGTTCCAAGATCGACTAGGTCAATCGGACGAACTAGCTGACCTGACTCACTACCAATCTGGTCGGCTAGAGTGCTTATCCAAGTATGCTTAGTATTTACCTGGTCTCTGGAGCAGGCTGGTTGAACTGGCCCAAAAACAGTCTGGTCGGCCATACAAGCTGACAAAACTTTTGCATGTTGATGCATCGGCTTTATGTGAAAATTACGTCTACCAACACTATAGCCAGATGCTTGTTGAGCTAACATGTTAGCTTTACAATTTTCGTGCCTCAGTATATGCCGAATTTGGAATTCGGTAAAATGAGCAATAATATCAAGGCACATATCAAGATAAACATTCAGCAACCCTTCTAGACATTGAAATTCACCAACAACTTGTCGTACTATTAATAAGGAATCACAATAGGCCTCAACATGCTTAACTCCCATGGAACACAATATTTCTAAACCAAATAACCGAGCTTCATATTTGGTTTGATTATTAGTGCAAAGGTAATCTAATCAGCTTAGCATTTCAAATTCAGCACCATTAGGAGAAACAATGACCACACCAACACCTTGGCCCTCTTTACAAGCCGATCCATCGAAATAAAGTTTCCATGGTGCAAAAGTAAGATAACTGATCTCATCTTCTAAACTAATACTATGCTCAACAATGAAATCAACAAGGACTTGACCCTTTAATGTTTTCAATGGTTCATAAGTCAAGTCATATTCAATCAATGCATACGCCCATTTGCCAATTCTTCCTCTAAGAATTGGCCGATATAACATGTGCTTAATTACATCGGCTTGGCATGCAACAACACATGTACTAGATAGTAAATAATGTCTCATTTTAGCACAAGCATAGTACAAGGATAAACATAATTTCTCAATATGGGCATACCTTGTCTCGGGGACAAGAAGACAGCGACCAATATAAGCAATTACATATTCCTTGCCTCTGTCTTCTTGCGTTAAAACAGCTCCAATAACTTTCTCTTTGGCGATAATATATAATCTGAAAGGAACTCCTCTCTTAGGCGCTCGAAGAACTAGTGGAGATGATAAATATTCCTTTATCTTCTCGAATGCTTCCTATTGTTCTACTCCCCAAACGAATTCAGATTCTTCTTTTAATTTTAGTATGGGGGTAAAAGGAATAATTTTTTCGGACAAGTTTGCAATAAACCTCCTCAAGTAGTTCACTTTTCCCAAGAACTTTTGTAAGTCCTTTTTACATGTAGGCGCTTGAACTTTCTTGATCTTTTCTATCCTCTTAGGATCAATTTTTATGCCCTTGTCATGAATAATAAACCCTAAGAACTTTCCAGCCGATATGCCAAAAGCACATTTCAGTGGGTTTATTTTTAAACCATAGTGGCACATTCTCTCAAATGCCAAACGCAAAGAGACACATGAGCATCCGATGTGATTACAATATCATCAATATATACTTCCATGACTATACCAATTAAATCATGAAAGATCAGATTCATAGCACGTTGATAGGTAGCGCCTACATTCTTCAAACCAAATGTCATCACAACCCACTCAAAGAGACCAACAAATCCAGGACAAATAAAGGCCATTTTGGACATATCCTCTTCAGCCATGAATTGTAACCAGCGTTGCCATCAAGAAAACTGACAACCTGGTGTCCTGAAGCATCGTTGATCAACATATCAGCTATAGACATAGGATACTCATCTTTGGGAGTAGCTCTGTCTAAATCTCTAAAATCAATGCATACCCTAATCTTTCTAGTATCTTTCTTCTCGATAGGCACAATATTAGAGACCCACTCCGCATATCTGCATCGCTAGATAAACCCCACTTGTAATAACCGATTAATTTCTTCCTTAAACCGGTCACATATTGTAGAATTAAAATGGCGAGGATACTGCTTGAAAGGCCTGAACCCCGGTTTAATAGGAAGCCGATGCTCAACAAGTTCTCGGCTTAACCCAAGCATCTCCGTATAATTCCATGCAAAGCAATCAACATACTCCTTCAAAAGCGCGATTAATTTTAATTTATAATCGACTTCAAGGTTCTGATTCACAAAGGTCGGTCTAGGCACAGAACCATCCCAAATATCAACTTGTTCTAAAGGGTCGGCCGACGTGAAACCTTGGCCCAACTTATTGAGTTCGTCAAAGTCATCAATAGCCTCACAAGCATCAGCCTTGAAAGTCCGATATTGTTCAACACGATGTTTTAACCAATCAACATTAGCATCCATTAAATTACATGATAATGTTGAACTGATTATCAATCATCTTTAGGGATACTGGTACAAAACCCTCCTTAGTAACACTAACAAATTGAAAATCAGAAAGGTCCCAACCAGATAAACAAGCAATAGTATCATGCCCCCCGAGCAAAAGAGCATCGGCTGCAGCTACATAAGCCGATGAATCTGAGTGCACAATCTCTACATCATCACCTACCCACTGAATGAGAAATTGATGTAGACTAGAAGGGATGCACCGATTAGCATGAATCCAATCGCGTTCGAGTATAAGGTTGTAACTACCTTGTATATCGGTGACGAAGAAGGCAGTAGCCAAAGTCTTGCTCCTAATGGTAAGTTCCATGGACGCAACCCCTTTGGCCGGAATGGGATCTCCTCCTCCGACTCCAGTGATAGTCATGTTGGTCTTGATCAGCTCCTCATCAGTGCCACCAAGCTTTTGATAAAGCGAGTACGACATCAAATTCATTATCGCCCCACTGTCTGCCAACATCCTGTGAACTGGTGTGCCATTGATATGGCCCTTCACATGTAACGGCTTGACATGATTGACAGAATCCTCTGGTTTCTAGAATACAGCAGTCTACATAGCAAAGTTGAACTGCGTCGCTGTTGAATCATCTCCGACCACATAGTAGTCGGCCAATAAGTAAACCACGTTAACCTCTGCCCTCTCTGGGGAAGGTTCGTAATCCACCATTTCCTCATCTTGTTCTTCAGGTAATTCTTCACTGGTCGCGGCAACATCAGCGGAGGAAATAGGATCACTAGGACATGCATCGGATCCCATTGGAGCATTAGGAACCGATTCGGTATTAGAATCTGGTCGGGTTGGCTCAACTCTTGCCTCAGCAGAAACCGACTTAGCCTGCTCAAGCCCTAAACTGGTCGACACTCGATCTGGGGTAGTTGGATTGAGATCCGACCAGATTGGGTCCGAAGCTACCTTAGTAGATTCGGCGTCTAGACTGGTCGGCTTAGTATCCGACCTGTCTGCTTCAACAATTGCCAAAGTTGGTTTCTTACTAATAAAAGCTGACTCTTCACCACCTCACTTACCTTGAGGGAAGATAGGGTGTGTCAAATTAAATATATCCTCGCTTACCGAGCTAAGCCTATGCATTTGCAATCAGAAGCTTAAAGCATCGGTTTTGGTCATACACTACACGGCTCAAGTTTAACTCAAATGTGCAATGAGAAACAGTCTCGATACCATGATGTGTTGACAAGCAGTCCCATCTTGATCTTTTCAATTCACTATAAAACTTGGTTCAGATTTTAAACAGAATATGAACACACCAAGCAAGTGAGTGACTCAGAACTAGAGACATAGCAACCTAGCATATATGAAAAGCACGTGTGATTTCAACACATCCTACACATGCTAGTTGCATATCTCAATGGTGAACAATTTCAAGTTTTATGTTCATTAAGCAGGTTCACCATTCAAAAATAGCTCATCTCACAACATGTATTAGTGATCAGCAAGAGCATAAGCTACAAGCATCATCATAAAGCATCGGAGCATACTAAACAGAGCATAATCACATTCTAAGGATTATATAAATGAAGCTCAGAAAGTAAAGATGCATGATATGCAAAGACTAACCTACCAAAGGTGAAAACAAAACAAAAGAAAAAGTCAGTCTATGATACAGGAACCAAAATGTTTCCCCCATCTAAAAGGGGAAACACACACCAAGCTCACCTCCTAACCGATTAAAAGTTGATTGGTCTAAAGGCTTGGTGAAAATATCTGCCAACTGATGATGAGTATCGACATGGCGAAGGTCGATATCACCCTTCTCAACATGGTCTCGCAGAAAATGAAAGCGCACATCAATGTGTTTGGTCTTAGAATGCAGCACGGGATTCTTAGAAATGCTAAACGCACTCGTGCTGTCACAAAGCAAAGGTACGCGAGAAAAGCTCAGACCAAAATCATGCAAAGTGGCCATCATCCAAAGCAACTGAGAACAACAGCTAGCCGCAGCAACATATTCAGCCTCTATGGTAGACTGAGCAACACTAGACTGCTTGCGAGAAGACCAAGATATAAGAGAAGAACCAATAAACTTACAAGTCCCAGAAGTGGACTTGTGCTCGACTCGGCAACCAGCAAAATCGGCATCAAAAAAACCGCAAAGGGAGAGGGTGGAGGAAGCTGAATACCAAATCCTGAACTCAGGTGTGAAATGAAGGTACCTCATAATGCGCTTGACCGCCTAACGGTGAGAAGTGCGCGGCGGATCCCACGACCCCCAAGTAGTAGAGGAAGAAGGATTGGGGCCGTGAGTCATAGTAGAAGTCGCTCCTTGCGGCACAGTAGGTGGAGGTGATGCTGGGTCACCCATGCCTTCAGCATCCTCGTCCTCATCATCAAAAAGAGGCTTGCCAACCTCATGATCACCTGCACGCTCAAAATGAGAAGAAGGACAAACCATGGTCTCGTCGAAGGTGACATCGGATGTCTCCATGACTCGGTTAGTATCAAGGTTAAGTACACGATAAGCTCGAGTGTGCGTGCCATAACCCAAAAATACACCGTCAGAATAGCGAGACTCAAATTTGTCCAGGTTGCCTTTCTTAAGTATAAAACAGTGGCAACCAAAAACTCTAAAGTAACTCACTTTGGGCTGTCTTCCAAAACGCAACTCATAAGAGGTCTTTTTCAAGAAAGCTTGGAGAAAAATGCGATTGGAAATATAGCATGCAGTGTTCATAGCCTCGACCCAATATCGCCTAGGAGTCCTATGCCCATCGAGCATCGTCCTGGCCATCTCTACAAGGGTCTAATTCTTCCTCTCTACAACACCATTTTGTGGCGGTGTGTAGGGTGAAGAAAACTGATGCTCCAAACCCAAAGAGTCACAAAACTTTTCAAAATCCGAGTTCTTAAACTCGGAACCATTATCACTTCTAATAGCTCACATTGAGTTCTTAGGGAACTTGTTCTGAAGACGGAAAATTAGATTGCGAGCAAAAGAGAAAGTCTTAGTCTTCTCAGTCAAAAAGAAGACCCACGAATATCTCGAAAAATCGTCAACTACAACAAGAACGTACCACTTTCCCCCAACTGAGCTCACCCGAGCCGGACCAACAAGGTCCATGTGTAAAAGCTCTCCAGGGTGCTGTGTCATGACCTTAGTCACTGGATGGTGGGGAGCGGCAACCATCTTCCCATGTCTACAAGAATGGCAAACAAGATCCTTCTCCATGGACAACTTGGGCAATCCTCGGATTAGGCCAAGTGAGCTAAGTCTTGCAAGCAAGTCGAAGCTCAGGTGACCGAGTCTCCAATGCCACTTCCAAAGATCAGAGGAGGAAGAACCAGCCACAAGACAACGAGAAAATTCAAATGACTCTGAGAAATTCGCACGAAAGACTTTCCCAAAGGGCGAAATCAAACATACAAGATTGCCCTGAGGATCTAAAATATGACTGAGATTCGGTTTAAAACGAATCTCATAGTCATCATCAAAAAGTTGCGAAACAGAAAGAAGGTTAAAATGCAAGTTAGAAACAAGAGCAACATCACGCAACACAAAGTGCTCATTAACTCACACCGACCGACAAGACAACACTTTACCTTTACTATTGTCGCCGAAGGTGATAAACTCCTTTTCGGCAACGGGACTAAGACTGGAGAACCACTTGGCGTTTCCGGTCATGTGCCTCAAGCAACCGGAATCCACCAACCAAATGTCCTCCAACCGTTTTACCTACATCAATAAAAAGACATAGGGTGAGCATACGGTCCAACACTGGGGTTAGTGAATTAGGTAGAGTACCAGTGTTGGGCCGGCTGCTCAAAAGAACGGTTAGTAGAAAAACCATTCCTAGCACGCCTACAGGGAAAGTGATCACCACGCATAGGAAAACGTGGTCCGCTAGGGAAAGAGCGTCCATCGCGATACTCAAAACACGGTGGAGGGAAACGCTCAACAAAGCCTCCGCCACGGGGTTTGTATCCTGCAAAGTCAGGGCCTCGTCGGGCAACACCTCTCTGACGCCTAGGACCTTGAGGCGCTGCACCTCTAGGCCTAGCAGCTCTCCTTTGGACATTTGGCACATGCCCATCATGGAAAGGATGGTACATGTCCGCATTGTCCATCTCCCTGGCACGTCGCTCCTCTCTCTTGCACCGAAAGCAAAACTCACTCAAGTGTCCATCCCTCCAACAGTGCTCACAATGGTACCTCACCGCTCTCATAGGGGGTTGTTGGCACTCGCGGTAGTGGGTGTGGATCACTTTGCCCTTCTATGGCATAAGCTCCTCCTGGATAGGTGGCATTGTGTCTAGCTTGTTCTTGAGGTGGTTGGGTTTGGGATGCCACATTTGTTTCTTCGTTGGAGCTCTCGGAGGTTCCTCATATACTCCGTCCTTGGTGTTAGGCTTGAGAGGCTCTTTGGGTGGAATCTTGGTAAGTTTGGGAGTAGTGGTGGAGTTGGGCTTCTCACTCGGGTTAAGACCACTCGACTCTCCAAAAGATGAAACATCAACACCCGGAGCAAAACCTACACCTGGACCTCTAGCAGCTCGCTTAAACTGAGCGATCATCATCCCAAGCTGCGACTCATTACATGACACCCATGACAAGATGGTCCGAAGGTATGTGTTTTCCTCCTCGATTTGCATCTTGCCATGCTTTACATTAGCAATCTTCATCTCCAAACCCTCGCACAAAGCGCACCTAGACACACAAGTGCTACCCGAGCTAGCCTTTTCAAGAGACTCAATCTTGGCATTCTTCTCTGCCAACTCGGTTTGCAAGCCTGCACAAGACTTGCACGCACCCAACAACACGGGTCTCGCCCGGAGCTCATCCACCTCTCCTACCAAAGCAACATACTTACCTCTCAATGTGAGAAGGTCAGTCATGTGCTTGGTGCACATCTCACACTCAGCCTCCTCAGACACGACCACAGTGGATCTAGCAAACTCAAGTTCTTTTACCATGTCCTCCCATTTCTGCCTAAACTCCTTTCTCTCTCTAGCTGCACGCCTAAGCAACTTATCCTGACTAAGCAAAGCGACAGTAAGCTTATCTACCTCAGCAGAGAGTTCCTCAGGAGTTTGAGATACCTGAGAGGAGTCGTCGTCGTCGTCATCTTGAGGGATCTCCTCCAGCTTGCCGTCGACCTCATCACCAAGGGCCATGGTGCAGAAGCCCTCGTCGTCGGTGAAGAAGCAGAGGCCGTTCAGCTTGTCCTCGATCCTCTTCCTCTTCTCGGACTCGTCAGTGCTCGAGTGTGCGGAGTTGTCATCCGAGTCATTGACGTCGCTGAGCATGGCAAAGAAAGCACGCTGCTGAGCCTGGGCCTTCTCCAAGTACTTCTTCTTGATGTACTCCTTGTTGAAGCCACCCTTCTGCTTTGGCTTCGTGGGGGCGTACTTCTCCTTGCACTTCCCGGAGTCATACTTGTGCCCATGATCGCCCTTCCCAGATTGCTTGTTCTTCTTGGGACAGTTGGCGATGAAGTGGTCGGGGTCGCCGCACTCAAAGCATCCTGAGCGTCCTCCTCCGTGGTGACAGTTCATGCAGTTGTTGTGAAACCACGAGAACCGGTTGGCAAGCAAAGCCAACTCATCATCCCCCAAGAACTCCAGCTGCTCCTCTGTGATAGAAAGAAGTGAAGAGAGTGCAAAGCCTCTAGAGGTGTTAGCAGAAGAGCCAGAAACCAAAGCCATCGACGGCCCAGAAGGATTCTCATAAGAAGCCCTCGTCATGGCGTCAATCTCACTAGACTTGAGCTTATTGAAGAGCTCGTCGCATGTGAGGGTCTCATAGTTAGACGATTCGATGATCACCTGGACCTTTGAGTCCCACACTGACCGATCGAGAGTATGCAAAAGCTTCAAAGCCCTCTCATGATCGTCGAAAGGCAACAACTCCTTGTTAGCTCTCATCTTGTTAACAATCACCTGAAAGCGAGCGAATAAGCTTTGTATGCTCTCGCCAGGCATGTGTCGAAAGTTCTCATACTCACGCTTGTGCGACTCATAGAGGCGAGTTTTGACATGAGCTGTGCCCTCATGGAAACGCATGAGAGTAGTACAAATCTCGCGAGCCGTGGTGAGATGAGAAACACGATCAAACTCAGACATGCTCAAACAGAAGAAAAGAGCATTACGCGCTCGGCTATTGGCATCGTGCTCATCGATCTGAACCTGAGTAGCACGAGCAGCCAAGACAACGTAATCGGCCTTGTTGCAAATATCCCAGACAGAAGCACCCATCCTCTGGAGATAGGCCGACATACATATCTTCCAATACGCATAGTTTGTCCCATCGAAAAATGGCGGTTTGCCCACGCCGCGATCCATGTCGCCTTCTGTGGATCTGGAACCGGATAAGGTGGAAGATCCTTAACCTGTTCCGATACCAATTGAAGGACCGAGAGTGCTACCAGAAAGCGACCAGAGAGGGGGGGGGGGTGAATGGGAGCTTCAAAATTTCCTACCAGAAACTTGTAGCCACTGTCCCGAGAATCACCCCAAAAGCAAATCTAGAGCTTAAATAATGTCCACGACCCTAGAGGTAGGGTGGATGCTTTCGAGAAGCACAACGGGACACTACACAGCTCTAGAAACCCAACGCAAAAGCCAAAAATCAAAACCGACAATGAACGAACGAACCGCGAACGAAACTGTGTGAAAATAGTTGCATCAGACGCTGGCAGCGTCCGATGACCCAGCACCGGATGCGTACGATGCTAAAAAGGCCTGACTGGATCCTTACTAGACTGCCATCGGATGCTTTGAACAGTGAACCTTCAGCGTTTGATGGTTACACTCCGGACGCGTCCGATTAACAACGGAGAGTTCGATGGTAGCGTCCGATGCTCCTTTAAAAATGTCAGAAACTGACATGTGGCAACCGTGCGTCCGATGCTATCCGGGTTAGCGTCCGATGCCATGAACACAAGCGTCCGATGCCCCCAATTTAGTGTTGTTCTTCCACGAAATCAACCCGATCTCCTCCGAATCAAAAGCACTAAGGCTTAGATTTGGTATGAGGAGTTCCAAGGAGGTTAGTGAGCTACCCCAAAAGGATCATGGCTCGAACCTAACTCGAAATCGGTGAATTGCAAGAATACGGGGCAAGGGAGCAAAACTAGATCCAAAATGAAAAATCGACCGATCTACTAGCTCGTGAGGTTAGAGATGATTTCCTTCGGTGGAAAGAAGTGCCTCACGATCTAGAACATCTTGGTTCAAATGGATTTGCAAAAGACACTCCAAGTAGAGAGATCGATCAACGGGAAAATCATGGAGAAAAGCAACCTGCGAAGAACGAGAATAAAACGCGAATCACAACCACGAAATTGCAACCGTGTGGCTACCACATGCTACAATAGTGAGATTACGGTCTCACTTCCTCAAAATCTCACGGGCACAGAGGTATGATTGTCTTCTCTGTGGATGTCTGTTCGCTACAGCAGGGAGTGCGAGAACAGGAAACCCTTGAAGCAAAAGAGCAAATGGCTGAGATAGTTTGGGAGGTGGGTGTCTCCCCCTACTTATCCTAATTCTAATTCCCACTCTACCCCTAGTTATTTACAGAGCGACCCAGCCAAACCCTAAGGCTATCTTGGACCAACCCGAAGATAATGTTGATCCGACGGCCACGCCCGCACAACTGGTAGCGTTGCCTCGACGCAACCTCACCGATTGCTGCCACGTGCCGCCTCCGCTCTGCTTGTCCTTTTCCCGGACTTCGCCCCCCGGTTTTGAGGCCAAAACCAGGAAACCAGGCCTTCAAGTCCATCTTCCGGTTTTGAGGTCCAAACCGGGAAACCAGCCACCCATCGCCTGAGTTTTGTGGCCCAAACTCAGAAACCCGTAGCACCCAGGTTTTGAGGCCCAAACCTGGAAACCGTCCTCAGCCTGAGTTTTGTGGCCCAAACTCGGCAAACCTGAAGCACCCAGGTTTTGTGGCCCAAACCTGGAAACCGTCCACCCGGTGGTTTTTCTGTGGCTCAACCACCAAACCGGCGCTGTAGAGGGGATGCACCGCCCGTGCACCCTGTCCACCGACATGTGTCCCCAGGTCCTTGACCCGAGCAACACCATGCCCCGCAAGTCTCCGCTCGTCGCTGTCCCAGGCTGTCAGCCACCACAGCTGATCCTCAGGCCACCGGTCCCTCAGTCCAAGCCTCACGTCCGCCCTTCACCGCTCCCAGTCCGTCGGCACGGCACGTCTCTACTTGACCTTCACCTTGCCCTCGATCACTGTCTCCGTGCTCGACACCTGCACAACACAAGCCAAAGAACATGCGCATCAAACCCGTTGACAATCACTCATCACTCGAGACTCGGCATACACCCATGTATCCGCAGTATGTTGTTGAGTCATCGGATCAACACTTTGTAGGTCATCTTTTCATTCTATTGACTATATTCCTGAAGCCGCTAACTTGCATTTTTGACTAATATGCATTTTGGAGGGGAGAAGTATGCTTGATAGTGCATTATCAACTAAGGGGGAGAAATTCTACAAATCATGTTGTTCTAGTTGTGTGCACTATTGAAGGGGAGACTTTTGCTCGCAGTTGAGCATTTTTCAATTGGCTCGGATTTTTGAATTTTTTCAATTGGTTCAGAGCTTTTCTGCTAGTTGTGTTGAGCCTCTGTGCCTCTATCTTGAGGGACTAGCAGTTTTGCTTTTCCATGCGTTTTTCAGCTGATTGTGTCATTCAGTTGAGCTCTTCAGTTGGCACCATTTCAGTTGGATTTCAGCTGGTATCGAGCGTTTGTGCTAGCGGTGTTGAGCTTGTTCTACCTCTTATTGAGGGCTAGCTTTGCTTTGCTTGGTTGCGTCGAGCCGTTGCCCATGTCTTTGGGGACCAAGTTGTTTTGCTCCTCCACTTGACCTTCTGTTGGCTTTGTTGTGCTTTTGGGTCATTTGGACGAGTTCTCTACTCTTCTTCTTACTTCTTCTATCTTCATTATGATTTGTGTTGGTAGTTGACAATGCACTCATCAAGGGGGAGATTGCGGATACATGGGTGTATGCTGGATCTTGAGTGATGAGTGATTGTCAACTGGTTTGATGCGCATGTTCTTTGGCTTGTGTTGTGCAAGTGTCGAGCACGGATACAGTGATCAAAGGCAAGGTGAAGGTCAAGTAGAGACGTGCCGCGCTGATAGACCGGGAGCGGCGAAGGATGGGCGTTCCGTGCGGCGGACGTGCCATGCCGATGGACCCAGAGCGGCGAAGGGCGGACGTGAGGCTTGGACTGAGGGACCGGTGGCCTGAGGATCAGCTGTGGTGGCTGACAGCCTAGGAAAGCGATGAGCGGAGACTTGCGGGGCCCGATGTTGCTCAGGTCGAGGACCTGGGGACACGTGTCGGTGGACGGGGTGCACAGGCGGTGCATCCCCTCTACAGCGTCGGTTTGATGGTTGAGCCACAGAAAAACCATCGGGTGGACGGTTTCCAGGTTTGGGCCACAAAACCTGGCTTCTGTGGGTTTGCCGAGTTCGGGCCACAAAACTTGGGCTGAGGACAGTTTCCAGGTTTGGGCCTCAAAACTTGGGTGCTAGCGGGTTTCTGAGTTTGGGCCACAAAACTCAGGCGATGGACGGCGGGTTTTCCGGTTTGGGCCTCAAAACCGGGGGTTGGTCGTGAAGACAGGTTTCCAGGTTTCGGCCTCAAAACCGGGGGCGAGGTCTGTGAAAAGGACGAGCAGAGTGGTGGTGGCACGTGGCGGCAATCGGTGAGGTCGCGTTGAGGCGAAGCTACCTATTATGCGGGCGTGGCCGTCGGATCAGCATCTACTTCGAGTTGGTCCAGAATAACCTTAGGGTTTAGCTGGTTCGCTCTGTAATTAGTAGGGGTAGAGTGGGAACTAGAATTAGGATAAGTAGGGGGAGACACCCACCTCCCAAACTATCTCAGTCATTTGCTATTCTCCACTTAGGGTTTCCTGCTCTCCCACATCCCTGCTGTAGCTGCTGAGATCCGCAGAGAACCATACCCTCATGAGATTTTGAGGAAGTGAGACCGTAATCTCACTATTGTAGCGTGTGGTAGCCACACTGTTGACGCAAAACGTGACGTCTCGCGTCAGGCACACAGCAAGCCGAACGAGGCTGGCTTCAATTGGGTGCCCGAAGCGTTCTGGTTCCGGAAACGCGCCAGTCGGTTTGACCTGAAAACCAACAAGGGATAAAAGTGTGAGAATACCTTGGAACATGACGGGTAAGACCAGACAGTTCCATATGTACGGCTTTGAAAGCCAATCACGACGACACACAGCTATGAAAGCTGTTTGTCGAAACAGGTTTATAATGCCATTCGGCAAGTATAAAAATAAAGCTTGTAAACGTGTTGAATGCCGAATGCATATGTAGCAATGAGATAAAAAGGGCAACTCGTAAATATAGATCTATTCAGATAACATATGCATAGGCCAATCCAGCTAGTCTGCCGCACGTCCAGCCTTCATAAACCCGTCAGGTATAAATTCAAGCAAAGCTAATCCACCACATGATACCACTTGCTATAAATCTACACCACTCCTTATAATTAGATTAATCCACCGCATGATACGATCTAATTATAAGAAGCTAAAAGCACATGTATATATGAATAGATCTATATGTACTCATTACTCATGTAAGCTTAACCAGAATCGGCAAAACAGCCGAACTGGGGTCCATGAAGAAGAAACATACAAGCAAAGCATGGTTAAACTAATCTAAAACCTGCACCTGCCGCACGGCACCCAGCTCTATCAAAGCCTAAACATGATCAGCATGCATGAACCCACAACATGTAACAACCTAGATTGAAAGTCAATTCGACCATTATGATCTTATGATTAGCAAAAGCACAAGTAAACCTATGCAACAAGGCTGAACAAAGATCAATCTAGATTGGGCAAAAGGTGTTGTACGAATTAAATAAATAAAACATACGACACATGATAACTTAATGAATCTATTAGATCTGCCAAATCTAACAGAGCCGATAACTATTTTTACTCATGACTCAATCCGCCGCACGATACAAGGCATAAGCAAAAACTTCCCGTCATAAGCTTAAATCCGCCGCACGATACTAAGCTTAACATACGAGACTACTTGCATCATATCTAAATCTGCCGCATGATACTAGACATGATAACAAGGTTGCCGGTACTTACGGAGGTCGACGGATCGATGATTCCTCTCGAAGAACTCGACGACTCGACTAAGGACTCGAAAGGTGGCACGGGGCCGGTTTGTATTGATGTGGTTGTGAACAGTTTTACAATGGTCGAGGGTTTATATTTATACCCTGGATGAAACATGAGTCCTAGACGATCATGACTCTACAAAGAAATACGGAAAGATATAAATCTGCATTATTCGGCGCTCCCCGCTGTCACGTGTCTTCTTACGCAAGCCTTCTTCACCAAATGAAGTTGTTGTCTCTCAAGACAACCAATCATGTAGGCATTTGCCGAATCCTGAAGATTAGCCGACCGCCCGGTCTTTCGCTGAATGTTCCTTTCACCGCCAGCCGGGGCCCACTTGTCATCCTCTGTGCGTGCGGGAATTTGGTGTTAACACATGCCCCCCTCAATTTTGGGATAAAAGTCCGTTTTATTCCGAAATTGCTTACAAGCTTCTTCCCTCCTCTAGGTTTCCGCTTTCTAACACTGCAGCCGCCGCCTGAGAAATTCAAATCTTCGCGTAGCCGATCTTCACTTTGAGTTTTTGATGGCGACCCAAGACAAGATCCCAGAGGTAAACTTCACATATTCAGCAATTTCCCTCTAGTTCTTTTCTTCGATTCATCTTCTTCCCTATTTGCTATTTTTCTGAAGGAATATGAGAACCAAATCCTGATCCCTTATGCTGTTAGCCCTGACTCTTACCTCCTTGGCCCAATGGGAAACCCCGATCCAGCAGAGATTATTGAGAAAGAAACCCAAATAATTCCTTTTAAATCCGGAATCACTCCACCGAGCACTGGCCGAACACCTTCAAGAACTGACCTTTTTCCCCAATTGTTGGATGGCGAAATTGGTATCAGAGGATGCTCGAAAAAAGCAGCAGCCACTGGGAAAACCAAGACATTGGTCACTGCCTGGAACTGTCTCTATCAGAAACACTCAGAAATGATCCTCTCCTGATAGCAGCTTCTCATTTCTGGTCTAATGCCACCAATGCCTTCATCTTCGGTCATGGTATGATGACTATTACATTAGCTGACGTCTTCATGATGACTGGTCTGAATACAATCTTACCAGTATATCCATATAAATATAAGAACAAGAGCAGTCAGAGAGCTGTCAGCTCCGGATGTGGATGGGCTAAATATATTCAGACCTATATGGAGTCGTCCAACACTGTCTCTGACAAAGAGCTGAAAGCTTTTATGAACATGTGGCTATGCAGATTCATCTTCTGTGGAAAATCTAATGAACCCACCTTAAACCACATGGTGATGGCCGAGGATTTATCTGCAGGCACCCAAATTCCACTAGGCAAATACCTCCTGGGGTCTGTCTACCACATGATGCACCAGATCACTATCCAGATGCGTACAGGCAGAGAAATCGCTTGTGTGAATGGCCCTTGGTGGCTGGTTCAAATGTGGCTTCAACTATATATGCATCAGATAGTGTCTGTGAGCTTGCTCAACCTGAGTTTCCCCTCAATTAACTATGCTGAAGGCCAATTAGCAAGAGTCAAAGCTTGCCAAACTTATGGAGAAGTAGCATCATCCATCAGTATTGACATAGACATTGGCCATCTCTTCAAGCTATTCTTCAAAGGTTTTGGCAGTGTACTCTGGTTTCCTTACAGGGAGAATGAAAACTTGACCTTCCCTTGCAAGTTTAATTATGAATCCGGCTGCGCAGATCAAACATCCATTGGCATTTTTAACTCTTTCATCAAGCCCTGTGTTCTACCAGCCGAATTTCATCACGGAAGATTAGTGCAATCCACCTATGAATTTTACTATCCAAACACAGTGGCCAGACAACTAGGATGCGGTCAGTTGCCCCCTAGATTCTTCTTTTCAACAGTAATAAGACCCAGGGAGATCATCACAGAAGGGATAATGGCTAAAAAAGTCTTCGAATTAGGATGGGAGCTGCCAACATATAAGCCATCTCCATTTGGGATAATAGACGCAACTCACCCCTTCTTCATTTCCTAGTGGGAAGAATGGCATACTCATCTCTTCAACGTACTAGTTCATCCTTTATGCCAGAACTTGCAACCTGACTTCGCTTCTGACAGCGAGGTAATTTCATTACTCCTGTCATTCTCCGTTCTTGAATCCAATCTTTCTTTAACATTCGGCCATACATAGGATCCCGAGCCTACACCTCCTGCCAAGGTAATTCAATACTACCAGGCTGGACCGAATCCCGCTCTTGGTTTCAACGCTCCAAATCTGGATAGCTTCATGAAGATTCCCGCAACCTCAACCATCATGTTTCCAGGAAGAGAGAGTAAGAGAAAAGCATTTGAGACCTCTTCTTCATCCAAGAAAACAAGGACCAAAAAAGCTAAACCATCTCCCAAGGTATGAACTTCCATCTGGTACCAATTAATTTCATTCGGCAACGAATCTGACCAAATCTTCGTTTTGTCACTTGCTCCAGCCACAGGTCAAGGCTCTGAAGCCTAGTAACACCTCAACAACTGCCGAACCATCTCTCGATGCTTCCTCAAGAAATATCCAAGACGAAGCCGAGAATCCAAGATCTCCCGAAGTCTTAAGAAACAAAGAAACCGACGGGACCATAGGTAATATGTTTGGCTATTCTCTTCCCTGTTGTCATACGCTCATACTTTTACTGAAACAGATAATATTCTAAAAGAACTGGAAGCAGAGCCATCTCCTGATCATATCCCAAGTCCACCCCCTCTGAACATTCAACAAGGCCCCCGAGCAAGTCAAGGCGCAGCGTCTTCCAACGACCAATTAGTTTAGCAGGTAAAGCTTCGTTCTCTCCGAATTATTGCACTTTACCAAAACATTCATCCGGCCAATCCCCTTTTCTTCCCCAGAAGAATACAAAAGAGCCGAATACAAGCTATTCCTTCCCTACCGAAGACTACATCGCTGAGAGAGGTGAAGAGAGTACCTCCCGACAGACCTTATGAAAGGAGAACCAGGTTCGGTTGAGAGAAATAATCAGTTTGCTGAATAAGGACATCGTCAACCTGGTTCAAAATGCGGACCAGATAAGGGATATTCTTGAGCTCATCGATGAAGACATTCCTCCCGCTCTCCTAGCTCATTTAGAATCTGCATCCTGCCTTGACAACTTCTTTGGCACGGTAAGGAGAGTAATTAAAAACATGTCATCCAAAACTGCCCTGCAGTATAACAGATCTTCAAAGAAGCAGGAATTGAAAAACCTGCATTTCGACATTCAGACTGCAAAGACTTCTCTGGAAACTCTGGAATCTGAACTAAAAGTCATGGAGGAAGACAAAAGCAAGTTGGAAGCTCAGCTAGCCAACCTGAATACCAAAATCCAATCTCACAAAGCTTGCATGGCTGATCTGCCGAAGAACATAGGAGCAGCTTCACTAAAGATAACTTCAATCCTCAAAGAAGATCGACAAATCAAAACCAAACTCTCCAAGATCCAGAACTCCACAGATGAGGACCAAAAGGTATTAGATACCGTTAGCCGAATCAGAGCTGAGGCTATAAAGACGATCAATCAGCTTTTGAATGAGTGAAAACCAATTCTTGTAACAAATTGAGCATAGTACATCTTTTCCACTCTCTTGATACTTTATTCGTCTGAAATGTGCAATCGGCCTTTTTCCTATAAAATTCTCACGACATAGCCGATTGTCTTCATCTTTCTGATAACCGAACGAACCCGTACTCAAATGTTTTAAGAAGATAACCAAATGGTGCTCGACTTAACTAAGATTGGCCCAGTAAAAAATGGCCCAGCAAACATGGCCCCGCCGAAAGAAAAACCCTACTCCATCATTCGGCATTCTCGCTCCACTACTCCGTAGACTTTGCCATGACTCCCTTCGGCTTATAAATAAGTTTCCACAACAATCTCGATTAGTACTTGCAGTTGCGCATCTTCGCATTTGCCTCTTCATTTCTTTTCGTCGGCTCAACCCAGAAGAAAGCCCTAGTCTTGCAGCAATGGCAAACGGCGACGACCGTGGCAAGCGACCCGCCGAAGGAGAGGCGGAGGACAGCCGAGCACTGCAACGCCGGCGCCAAGGGTAAGATTTAACCACTCTGCCCCCTTGCAATCTATATTTTGCTTGTCCGCCGTTTCGGTTTCGATTTCTTCTTCTCGTCTTTAGGATAAGATTCATTACCAGCAGCCAAAGCCATCTTCTTCCCCGACCCGGAACTCCATCATCCGGATCCTCCAGCTCTTCTGGTTCTTCGGGTTCCTCCTCAAACTCCTCCAACACCGATCGATGGAGCCACCGCGACGCTCGCCGTTTCAGGGAAGAAAGGGACAAGGCCCGGGAGGAACTGGGTGAAGTCTCCAAGCAGTACGACATCGACCAACTCGACTGGGAAGACCAGCGGAAACAGTTCTGTGATGCAATCTCAGGTCAGTGAAACTTCCGTCCAATTTTTTTTTCAAATTGGATCCGTCTTCCTGATGCATTCTCCTTCTCCTCAGCTTTATCCGCAGAAGTCGAGCGCTTGAAGATTGCTAGAACCAAGGTGGCCGACAAGGTGAACGCCCAGGGGGAAACTATGGAGGCGCGCCTTGACGACGCAGACGGCCGTGTCGATCAAGTCACCATCCATGGCATACACCACGACGTCGCCTTGAGGCTGGCGGCAATGTCCACCCAGATGCATGAGGACTTCTCCGCCATGCCGACTGGTTTCCATGATGGTGAGCTCCCAGAGGACGTCGAGGATCTTCTGGAAAGCTATGAAGATCATGCGACCGTGCTCGCTCAGGCTTCTGATGCTCAATCTGTTCTGAACAGGTTGTTCGATGAGTTGTCTGTATTTAGGTGCCTTCCATAATAAAACTATTCCCCTTTCGTGAAACATCTGCATCCGAAAAAATGCTTGTCTGTGATTTCTGCATCCTGAATTGCCGAAAGCAAAACCCTCGCCTGATATTATCCTCATTCGGTTAAGTCAAAATTTTTGCTCTAAAGGCGACACATATCATGTCGGCTGTCCAAGCACTTTCTTCGTTAAAGGCGATATTTCTCATCGGCTAATTCATCGCACACGATTCATGCACCGGCTTCTATGCTGGGATAAAACTTCTTAAGAAATCTCCCATTAATTGCTCTAGAAAACTCCTCCCCCAGCAAATTCTTCAAAATATATGCATTGCCAGGCACATGCCTCACTATCTGAAAAGGACCTTCCCAGTTTGGAGACCATTTACCGAATGCTTTGTCTTTCGTCCCGATTGGCAATATAACCTTCCAAACTAAATCCCCTTCTTCAAAGCATTTTTCCTTGATTTTCTTATTGTAATACTTGGCAACACGCAATTTGTTTTTCTCTATATTCTCCAATGCCTTAAGACGAATTAAGTGCAAATCTTCTATTTCGTCCATCATCAAGCTCTTATAATCTTCTTTCCTTAATTCATTCTGCAATATAACCCGCCTTGAATTTGATTGCTACTCCCACGGCAACATAGCACAATGCCCATAAACTAACTCATAGGGAGACACTTGAGTAGACCCATGACATGCCATTCGGTAAGCCCATAATGCCTCATTTAAAACCAAATGCCATTTCTTCGGTTTTTCATCAATCTTCTTCTGGATAATCTTGATCATAATCCTATTCGATGCTTCAGCTTGCCCGTTGGCTTGCGCATAATAAGGAGAAGAATTACATAGCTTGATCCCTATTTCTTCAGCAAAATCACAAAACTCGAACGACGTAAATTGGGTCCCTTGATCTGTAGTTATAGTTTGAGGGATTCCGAATCCGTGAACTATATGCTCCTTGACAAAATCGATCATGTTCTCTGACGTAACATTCTTCAAAGGTACAGCTTCGACCCATTTGGTAAAGTAATCCGTGGCCAAAAGTACAAACTTGTGTCCTTTGCTAGAAGGTGGGTGAATTTGGCCAATTAAATCTATGGCCCATCCTCTAAACGGCCACGGCTTGATGATTGGGTTCATAGCCGATGCCGGGACTCTTTGAACATTTCCGAACCTTTGACAATCTTGACATCCTTTATAATATTCAAAACAATCTTCAAGCATAGTCGGCCAAAAATAACCGGTCCTTCTTATTATCCATTTCATTCGGTAGGCCGACTGATGTGCACCACATAGTCCTTCATGTACTTCATACATCAACTTCTTGGCTTCCTCCTGGCTCAGACATTTTAGGATCACCCCATCTATAGATTTGTAGTACAACTGATCATCAAGAAGTGTAAATTTGACAGCTTTATATCTGAGTTTTCAAGAAACCTTTTGTGATGGATTTCTTAAGTAATTGGTAATCTCTCTTCTCCAATCATCAACTATATGATCCCCTTGCAAGGCAAGAACCTCTTGATCTTCCCGGTACCCTGAAGCAGCCTGAGCTAATTTATTCGTTTCTTCATTATGCCCCCTAGGGATATGATGCAAAGTTGCTACCTGGAAGCACCTTAAAAGCTCTTGACATTTTTCATAATATTTTCTCAATATGTCGCTTTTACATTCATACTGACCGATCAACTGGTTGATGACTAACTCAGAATCCTCAAAGATTTCAACAGCGATGGCTTTTACTTCCACAAGAAGCCGAAGTCCTCTGAGCAAAGCTTCATATTCTGCTTGATTATTGGTAACATAGAATTCAATGGGGATAGCATATTTGAAAATTGATCCTTGTGGAGAAATTATGAGAATGCCAACACTGCCACCCTTGCTGCAGGACGAACCATCGAAAATCAACGTCCATGGTGCAATATTTACCATGCTGGCAGAAGGATCACGATGATGAGTAACAAAATCGGCAATAACTTGTCCTTTCACTGCCTTTGCCGACTCGTATCTTAAATCAAATTCTGACAATGCTAAAATCCACTTGCCGATTCTTCCATTCAGAATAGGCATTGACAACATATGTTTTATCACGTCAAATTCAGAAATTATTATGCATTTGGCGTTTAACAAGTAATGCCGAAACTTGGTGCACGAATAATACACGCATAAACAAAGTTTCTCTGTAGCCGAATATCTTATCTCTGGATCCAACAGTTTTTGGCTAAGATAAGCTATTACTCTTTCTTTCCCTTCAAACTCTTGCATAAGAGCCGATCCTATTATTAGTTCATCGGCTGATACGTACAATTTAAAAGGTTTACCAAACTATGGAGGTATTAAAACTGGTGGTGCTTTCATGTATTCCTTGATTTCATCAAAAGCTTTCTGTTGTACGTCTCCCCATATGAACTTCTAATCCTTTTTAAGCTTTAGCAATGGAGAAAAAGGCAAGACTCTTTCAGATAAACCAGATATGAATCTTCTTACAAAATTAATCTTGCCCAGCAGTGACTGTAACTCTGTGAGGTTGGTTGGAGGGAAAACTTTGTCTATTGCCTCCATGCTTTTCTTTCCGACTTCAATCCCTCCTTTGTGAATCAAAAACCCCCAAAACTCTCCTGCTGAAACTCCAAAAGCACACTTGTTCGGATTCATCTTCAAACCATGCTTCCTCGTGCACTCTAAGGTCTTCTTTAGATCAGCTAAATGCTTCTCATGATCTTTGGACTTCACGACCACGTCATCGATATAGATTTCTACAATTTCGCCTATCAACTCATGAAAGATGTAATTCATAGCTCGCTAATAAGTTGCACCGGCATTCTTTAAACCGAAAGTCATAACAACCCACTCAAATAAGCCTATATGACCGGGACATCTGAAAGCTGTCTTTGAAATATCCTCTATCGCCATAAAGATCTAGTTATATCCAGTATTACCATCCATAAAGCTGATGACTTCATAACCAGCTGCTGCATCAACAAGCAATTCAGCAACCGGCATTGGGTAACTATCCATCAGAGTAGCTTTATTGAGATCTCTAAAGTCGATGCAGACTCTCATCTTTCCATTCTTCTTATATACTGGAACTATACTCGAGATCCATTCTGCATACCGACATGGCCGAATAAAATTTGCTTTTAATAATCTCTCAATCTCTTTCTTTACATCGGCTAACACTTCTTCCTTGAAAATCTTTCAAGGAGGCTGTTTGTAAGGAAGATACCCAGGTTTGATTGGTAGCCGATGTTCAATGATAGAGCGATCCAAACCGGGCATCTCTGTATAATCCCATGCAAAACAATCCTTGAACTCCTTTAAAAGATCTATTAGCTTCAGTCTATACTCCGGATCTAAATTTGCACTGATATATATCGGCTTTGCTTCAGTTTTGACACTAATATTTACTTCTTCTAACTTATCAGCCGACATAAAGCCTTGTCCCAATTTCCCTTTGTTTCCATCAATTGGGTTGTTCTCGACTTCAGGCATCTGGAAATGAAGTTGTCCCACCGGGCGTGCCAAAAAGTGTGTTGACGCAAAACGTGACGTCTCGCGTCAGGCACACAGCAAGCCGAACGAGGCTGGCTTCAATTGGGTGCCCAGAGCATTCTGGTTCCGGAAACGTGACAGTCGGTTTGACATGAAAACCAACAAGGGATAAAAGTGTGAGAATACCTTGGAACATGCCGGGTAAGACCAGACAGTTCCATATGTACGGCTTTGAAAGCCAATCACGACGGCACACAGCTATGAAAGCAGTTTGTCGAAACAGGTTTATAATGTCATTTGGCAAGTATAAAAATAAAGCTTGTAAATGTGTTGAATGCCGAATGCATTGAAGGACCGAGAATGCACAAGCAAGGCGACCAGAAGGGGGGGGGGGTGAATGGGAGCCAATCAAATTTCTCTCGAAACTTTGGCCAAGTGTCCCAAATTCAACCCCGAAAAGCACGGACCCAAATCGTGATGCTCACGACCCTTGGAAGAGGGTGGATGATCCCTAGGATCACAGCGGAGCACCACCAAACACAAGCCGAGCAAACACCAAAGGTTCCAGCTCGAGTCTCCCTTGAGAAAACCGACTCCCGAACGTAGATTGGAGGCGACGTCGAGAAATCTCCAAATACCTATGCAAACAAGTTGCAAAGATACCTAGAAATGTTTCTTGGTTAACTCTAGGAACAAACGAGAAATCCGAAAACCAAGCGGAAAAGCCAGGGTGAAGATTGCACTGAAAAGCAAGCTTCAGCAATGTCCCGGACTGTCTGGACCTGGGGTCCCGGACTGTCCGCCCCTACTGCGGACTGTCCGCGAGGGGGTGGCGGACTGTCCGCCGGCAAAAGAGAAAAAATAGCAAGACTGCTGGACCCTCCCTGGATGATCCCCGGACTGTCCGCCAACTTGAACGGCGGACTGTCCGCGGTTCAAAAACCACAGCAACAGTAGCACTGAGTCAGGCTACAGGCCTGTCCGAACCCGATGCCCGGACTATCCGCCGGTATAACCGCGGACTGTCCGCGGCCCTACAGAGAGGGCGATTTTGATCGCCTCTCTCCCAAATCTCTCCAAATCCGATCCAAATCAAAATCCCAGGTTCGCAAACTTAGAGAAGATGATCACGGGGTAGTTAGGAGACTATCCCCAAGAAATCATCCGCTCAAATCAATCCAATCAACGGGAAATCACAAGGGAAGGTGGATGAACGGTAAAAGCGCCACGAAAAGAAAATCGTCCCGATCTATTCGATCATGAAGAGTTAGATGAATTCCTTTGGTCGAAATGACCTCCTCAATGATACAAACAAATTGGTTCAAACGGATTTCGCAAGGACGCACCGGAGAGGGAGATCGAGTGACGGGAAAAACGCGGAGAAACGAAGAAGGCAAAGAACACGACGAACTCGAATCAAAACGGGAATCGACACAACGATCTTGCAGCCGAAGCGCAAACACACGCTACAACAGAGAGGTTACGGCCTTCCTTCCTCAAAATAAACAGTACACAGAGGTGAGTCTCTCTGCGGATCACAGCTTGCTACAGCAGGGGTTGGGAGAACAGGAAAACCTAGAAGGCAAGAGCAAATGACTAACTGCGATAAGGGGAGGAGGGTGTCTCCCCGACTACTTATCCTAATTCTAGCCTAAGTACAATTCCTACTCTACCCCTCTCTATTCTAATTACAGAGCGAACCAGCTAAACCCTAGGGTTATTCTGGACCAACTCGGTGGTAGGTGTATCCGACGGCCACGCCCACACAACTCGTCCGCGTTGCCTCCACGCAACCTTCCGATTGCCGCCACGTGCAGCCCTCGCTCTGCACCTCCGGTTTTGTGGCCCAAACTGGGAAACCAGCCTTTTCCAGCCAACCCCCGGTTTTGAGGCCCAAACCGAGAAACCAGCAACCAAGTCCATCGCCAGAGTTTTGTGGCCCAAACTCAGAAACCCGCAGCGCCCGAGTTTTGAGGCCCAAACTCGGAAACCGTCCTCAGCCCGAGTTTTGTGGCCAAACTCGGAAACCCTCAGCACCCAGGTTTTGAGGCCCAAACCAGGAAACCGTCCATCAGTGGTTTTTCCCTGGCTCAGCCACCAAACCGAGGCTGTAGAGGGGATGCACCGCCCGTGCACCCCGTCCAACGACACGTGTCCCCAGGTCCTCGACCCGAGCAACACCGTGCCCCGCAAGTCTTCACTTGTCGCTGTCCCAAGCTGCCAGCCACCACAGCTGATCCTCAGGCACTCCGGTCCCTCAGTCCAAGCCTCACGTCCGCCCTTCACCGCTCGGTTCATCGGCATGGCACGTCCGCCGCATGGCACGCCCATCCTTCACCGCACCCGGTCCGTCAGCACGGCACGTCTCAACTTGACCTTCACCTTGCCCTCGATCACTGTCTCCGTGCTCGACACTTGCACAACACAAGCCAAAGAACATGCGATCAAACCCGTTGACAATCACTCATCACTCCGAGACCCGGCATACACCCATGTATCCGCAATCTCCCCCTTGATGAGTGCATTGTCAACTACACACACAATTCATAAATGAAAGAAGGTGGGAGGAAGGAGAAGAGAGAACTCGACCAAATGACCCAAAAGCATAGCAAAGCTGAAGAAGGTTAAGTGGAAGAAGCGAAACAACTTGGTCCCCAAAGACATGGGCAACGGCTCGACGCAACCAAGCAAAGCAAAGCTAGCCCTCAAGAAGAGGTAGAGCAGGCTCAACACCGCTAGCAGATACCAATTGGAAACTCCAGAAAAAGAGCTCAAAACCAATTGAAGCCGAATGAAAATCGAGGCAAAATGCTAGTCCCTCAAGATACAGGCTCAACACAACTAGCAAAGAAAGCTCGATACAAATGCCTTTCGGCCAAACATGCTCCGAACCAATTGAAAATCAATCAAAATCAATCAAAATCAAAATGCCCTGAAAATGTTTGCTAGTCCCTCAAAACAGAGGCAACGGCTCAACACAACTAGCAAACTCCCCCTCGAAAAGTGCAATCAACTAGGAAAATGCTCCCCCTAGGTTCAAGTCGGAAAGCAAAGAGCTCAAGATTTGAAAATCTCCCCCTTAACAAAAGCTCCCCCTTGGTTGAACACCCAGGAGACATATGATTTGCAATTTCTCCCCCTTAGTTGAAAATGCACTTATCAAGAAAAGGCAGCAACAGGCAAAAGAGCAAAGGTCTCCCCCTTCCAACATGCAAATGAGTCAAAATGCAAGTTAGTAGCTTCAGGCATATAATCAAAAGAGTGCAAGGATGCTCTAAACAGTATAGCTCAAATGACAAAACTAAGCACTCGAATAGCAAAGGCTCAAACTGATCACAAATACGAAATATGAAGCATATGAGCAAGTGAACAGTTTTTAGTCAAAAAGATAGTCACCATCAAAATAGCACTACATATGTATAGGTAGGAATCCAACCAAGTGCTTAACATGTATACAAGGTGAACTACCCCTAGCAAAGTTCAATCATCATGCATAGGAATGAAGCATACACTTGTGATTTCAGTTTTATATCGGAGTTGCAGTGGTAAAATACATAAGTTCAATTTCAGCATGTGATTGCGAGAGGTTGAAAGCTTGTCTTTGCCTAACTTTTCAACCGAGCGAAGCCTATGCCGAAGCAATCAGAAGCTTAAAGCTACGGTTTCGGTCATACACTACACGACTCAAGTTTAACTCAAAGTGCAATGAGAAACAGTCTCGATACCGTGATGTGTTGACAAGCAATCCCATCTCGATCTTTTCAATTCACTAAAACTTGTTTCAAATTTTAAACATGATATGAACAAACCAAGCAAGTGAATGACTCAGAACTAGAGACATAGCAACCTAGCATACATGAAAAGCAGGAATGGACTCAACACACCCTACACATGCTAGTTGCATATCTCAATGGTGAACATTTTCAGATTTTTATATACATTAAGTAAATTCACCATTCCAAAATAGCTCAGCTCATAACATGTACTAGTGATCAGAAGGAGCATAAGCTACAAGCATCAATAAAAGCATCGGAGCATACTAAACAGAGCATAGTTACATTCTAGTGATTATAAACATGAAGCTCAGAATGTTAAAAGCGTATGCTAAAATGCAAAGGAAAAGAAAGACAAACGAAAGAGTCAGTCTAGTATACAAGATCCAAAATGTTTCCCCCATCTAAAAGGGAAAACACACACCAAGCTCACCCCTCAACCTATTAAAGGTTGATTCGTCTAAAGGCTTGGTGAAAATATCAGCCAGTTGGTGATGAGTATCGACATGGCGAAGGTCGATATCACCCTTCTCTTGGTGGTCTCGCAAGAAATGAAAGCGCACATCAATGTGTTTGGTTTTCGAGTGAAGCACGGGGTTCTTAGCAACGGTAATAGCACTCGTGCTGTCACAAAGCAAAGGCACGCGAGAAAAGCTCAAACCAAAATCACGCAAAGTGACCATCATCCAAAGCAACTGGGAACAGCAGCTAGCCGCAGCAACATATTCAGCCTCTGTGGTAGACTGAGCGACACTAGACTGCTTGCGAGAAGACCACGAAACAAGGGAAGAACCAATAAATTAGCAAGTCCCAGAAGTGGACTTGCGCTCAATACGACAACCAGCAAAATCAGCATCGGAATAACCGCAAAGGGAGAGGGTGGAGGAAGCAGAATACCAAATCCCAATCTCAGGTGTGAAACGAAGGTACCTGAATATGCGCTTCACCGCCCGACGGTGAGAAGTGCGCGGCGACGCCTGAAAGCGCGCGCACAGACACACCACAAACTGGATGTCCGGGCGTGTCGCCGTCAGGTAGAGCAGCGACCCGATCATGCTGCGGTACTCCTTCTGGTCCACTGCTTCTCCATCCTTGTCCGCATCCAGGGCAGTCGTCGTCGACATGGGTGTTGGAAGAGGCTTGGCCTCACCCATATCGAACCGCTTCAGCAAGTCCTTGGTGTACTTGCCCTGGTGCACAAACGTCCCCTCTCGGGATTGCTTAATTTGCAACCCGAGAAAGAATGTCAGCTCGCCCATCATGCTCATCTCGAACTCTCTGCTCATAATATCTGCAAACATGACAACCAAAGCGTGAGAAGAACCACCGAAAATGATATCATCCACGTAAATCTGGACCAAGAGTGTGTCTTTGCCTTGCTTGAGGAGGAAGAGCGTTTTATCTACACATCCCATTTTAAAACCCTTAGCAAGCAAAAAGGTTTTCAACCTATCATACCAGGCTCTAGGGGCTTGTTTCAAACCATATAAAGCTTTGTGGAGTTTAAAAACATGGTTTGGAAACTTGGGATTTTCAAAACCGGGGGGTTGCTCAACATAAACCTCTTCTTCTATGTAGCTGTTTAAGAAGGTACTCTTGACATCCATTTGAAAAAGTTTAAAACCTTTGGATGCAGCAAAAGCCAAGAGTATCCTAAATGCCTCCAAACGAGCTACAGGAGCAAAAGTCTCCTCATAGTCTATCCCCTCCTTCTGACTATAGCCCTTCGCTACAAGCCTGGCCTTGTTTCTCACAACGTGGCCATCCTCTCCTTGCTTGTTTTTGAAAACCCATTTTGTCCCAATAGGCTTACAGTCTGGAGGAGGTGGAACTAGAACCCAAACTCGATTTCGCTCAAAGTTTTCTAACTCTTCATGCATGGCATTGACCCAATCCGGATCCGTCAAAGCGTGTCCAACATCTCGGGGCTCAAAATTAGCAACAAAAGCAGAATGAGCAAAGTGAGAGATGTGCTGTGACCTGGACCGAGTGACCCGTTAGTCGATGTCGCCGATCATCTGCTGAAGGGGGTGCTGGCGCTGGATGTGTCGTGGCGCCTCCCGAGCAGAAGTGATCTCCCCCTCAACAGCAGCTGGTTCCACCTCGGGTACAAAAGGTACCGCGCGAGGTGGAGGATCCCACGGCCCCCAGGAAGAAGAGGTGTCAGGGCCGTGAGTCGTCGTAGAAGCCGCTCTTTGCGGCACAGCAGGTGGAGGGGGTGCTGGATCATCCATACCTTTACCACCCTCGTCCTCGTCATCGAAAAGAGGCTCACCAACCTCATGATCACCTGCACGCTCAAAACGAGAAGAAGGACATACAAGAGTCTCGTCGAAGGTGACATCTGATGTCTCCATGACTCAGTTAGTATCAAGGTTAAGTACACGATATGCGCGAGTGTGAGTGCCATAACCCAAAAATACACCGTCAGAAGAGCGAGACTCAAACTTGTCCAGGTTGCCTTTCTTCAATATGAAACAGTGGCAACCGAAGACTCTAAAATAACTCACCTTGGGCTGTCTACCAAAACGCAACTCATAAGAGGTCTTTTTCAAGAAAGCTCTCAGAAAAATGCGATTTGAAATGTAGCATGCAGTGTTCATGGCTTCGGCCCAATATCGCCTAGGAGTCCTATGCTCATCGAGCATCGTCCTGGCCATCTCAACAAGGGTCCGATTTTTCCTCTCTACAACACCATTTTGGGGCGGTGTGTAGGGGGAAGAAAACTAATGCTCCAAACCAAGGCGGTTACAAAACTTCTCAAAATCCGAATTTTTGAATTCGGAACCATTATTACTTCTAATAGCTCGCATCGAGTTCAAAGGGAACTCGTTCTGAAGACGCAAAATCAGATTGCGAGCAAATGAGAAAGTCTCAGTTTTCTCAGTCAAAAAGAAGACCCACGAATACCTCGAAAAGTCATCGACAACAACCAAAACATACCACTTGCCACCAACCGAGCTCACCCGAGCCGGACCAACAAGGTCCATGTGTAAAAGCTCTCCAGGGTGCGAAGTCATAACCTTAGTCACAGGATGGTGGGGAGCAGCAACCATCTTTCCTTGTCTACAAGAATGGCAAACTAAATCCTTCTCAATCTAAAGCTTGGGCAATCCTCGGATTAGGCCAAGTGAGCTAAGTCATGCAAACAAGTCGAAGCTTAAGTGACCGAGCCTCCTATGCCACTTCCAAAGATCGGAGGAAGAAGGACTAGCCAAAAGACAGTGGGAAATACCAAACGACTCCGAGAAATTCGCGCGAAAGACTTTCCCAAAGGGCGAAATCAAACATACAAGATTGCCCTGAGGATCTAAGATGCGACTAAGGTTCGGTTTAAAACGAATCTCATAGTCATCATCAAAAAGTTGCGAAACAGAAAGCAAGTTATAATGCAGGTTAGAAACAAGAGCAACATCGCGCAACACAAAGTGCTCATTAAACCGCACCGACCCATGAGACAGCACCTTACCTTTGCTGTTGTCGCCGAAGGTTATGTACTCCTTTCCGGCGACCGGGCTAAGGCTGGAGAACCACTTGACATTTCCGGTCATGTGCCTCAAACAACCGGAATCCACCAACCAAATGTCCTCCAACCGTCTTACCTACATCAATAAAAAGACATAGGGTGAGCATACGGTCCAACACTGGGGTTAGTGAAGTAAGACGAATAACAGTGTTGGGCCGGCTGCTGAAAAGAACGGTCAGTGTAAAAACCATTCCTAGCCTGTCTACGAAGGTAGCGATCACCACACACAGGAAAACGTGGTCCGCTAGGGAAGGAGCGCTCACCGTGATACTCAAAACGCGGTGGGGGAAAGCGCTCAACTACAAAGCCTCCGCCACGGGGTCCATAGCCTACAACTACAGGCTCCCGCCGGGCACGTTCTCTGCGAGGCCTACGCCTAGGAACTTGAGGTTCTGGACCTCTAGGCCTAGCCTCCCTCCTCGGAGCTCTCCTCTGCCTAGGCCTGGGAATTTGAGGTTCTGGACCTCTGGGCCTAGCAGCTCTCCTCTGGACGTTCGGCACATGCACACCATGGAAAGGGTGGTACATGTCCGGGTTGTCCATCTCCCGAGCACGGCGCGCCTCTCTCTTGCGCTGAAAACAAAACTCACTCAAGTGACCATCTCTCCCACAGAAGTCACACTGGTACGTCACCACACGCAAAGGGGGTTGTTGGTACGCTGGGCTGTGGGTATGGTTCATTTTGCCCTTCTATGGCAAGCACTCCTCCTGGATGGGTGGCATTGTGTCAAGCTTGTTTTTGAGGTGGTTGGGTTTGGGATGCCACACTTGGTTCTTGGGTGGAGCTCTCGGGGGTTCCTCAAATACCCCATCCTTGGTGGTAGGCTTGGCAGGCTCTTTGGGTGGAAGCTTGGTCAGTTTGGGAGTAGTGGTGGAGTTGGGCTTCTCACTCGGGTTCAGACCACTAGACTCACCAATCTTCCCAAAAGCGGAAAGATCAACACCCAGAGCAAAACCTACACCAGGACCTCCAGCAGCTCGCTTGAATTGGGAGATCATCATCCCAAGCTGCGGCTCACTACAAGAGACCCATGACAAGATGGTCCGAAGGTATGTGTTTTCCTCCTCGGTTTGCATCTTGCCATGCTGCACATTTGCAATCTCCATCTCCAAACCCTCACACAAAGCGCACCTCATGACACAAGTGCTATCCGAGCCGGCCTTCTCTAAAGACTCAATCTTGGCATTCTTCTCTGCCAACTCGGATTGCAAGACAGGACAAGTCTTGCATGCACCCAATAGCTGCGGCCTAGCACGGAGCTCATCCACCTCTCCAACCAAAGCAGCATACTTACTCCTCAGGGTGAGAAGGTCAGTCATGTGCTTGGTGCATGACTCGCACTCACTCTCCTCCGACACGACCACGGTGGACCGAGCGAACTCAAGCTCCTTCACCGTGTCCTCCCACTTCTGCCTAAACTCCTTGCGCTCTCTAGCAGCACGCCTAAGCAGTTTATCTTGGCTAAGGAGGGCAGCAGTAAGTTTCTCAACCTCGGCAGAAAGGTCGTCGTAGGTGAGAGATACCTGGGAGGTGTCGTCGTCGTCGTCGTTCTGAGGGGTGTGCTCCAGCTCACCTCCGACCTCATCACCAAGCGCCATGGTGCAGAGGCCTCCGTCGTCGGCGAAGAAGCAAAGACCGTTGAACTTGTCCTCGATCTTCTTCATCTTCTCGGACTCGTCATCGCTTGAGCAAGCGGAGTCATCATCCGAGCCGTCGACGTCGCTGAGCGTGGTGAAGAACGCACGCTGCTCAGCCTGGGCCTTCTCCAAGTACTTCTTGATGTACTCTTTGTCGAAGCCGCCCCTCTTCTTGTGCCTTGGGGGGACGTGCTTGTCCTTACGCTTGAAGTCGTACTTCTGCCCATGATTGCCCTTCCCCGAATGCTTGTTCTTCTTGGGGCAGTTGGCGATGAAGTGGTCGGGATCGCCGCACTCGTAACAGCCCGAGCGTCCTCCTCCGCGGCGACGGTTCATGCGGTTGTTGTGGAACCGCGTGAACCAGTTGGCAAGCAAAGCCAACTCCTCGTCTCCCAAAGACTCCAGCTGATCCTCTGTGACAGAAAAGAGAGATGAAAGCGCAAAGCCAGCAGAGGGGTTAGCGGAAGATCCAGAAACCAAAGCCATAGTCGGACCAGAAGGATTCTCATAAGAAGCCCTCGCCATGGCGTCAATCTCACTGGACTTGAGCTTACTAAAGAGCTCGTCGCACGTGAGGGTCTCATAGTTAGGCGATTCGATGATCGCCTGAACCTTGGAATCCCACACCGACCGATCGAGAGTATGCAAAAGCTTCAAAGCTCTCTCATGATCGTCGAAAGGCAACTGCTCCTTGTTAGCCCTCATCCTGTTGACAATCACCTGAAAGCGAGCGAATAAACTTTCTATGCTCTCGCCAGGCTGATGTCGAAAGTTCTCATACTCTCGCTTGAACGACTCGTAGAGTCGGGTTTTGACTTGAGAGGTGCCCTCATGAAAACGCATGAGGGTGGCCCAAATCTCCCGAGCCGTAGCGAGGTGAGAAACGCGATCAAACTCACCCATGCTCAAACAAGAGAAAAGAGCATTACGGGCTCGGCTATTGACATCGTGCTCATCGATCTGACGCTGAGTGACACGAGCAGCCAAGACCACGTAATCGGCAGAGTTGCAAATATCCCAAATGGAAGCACCCAAACTCTGCAGATAGGCCGACATGCGTATCTTCCAATACGCATAGTTCGTCCCATCGAAAAACGGCGGTTTGCCCACGCCGCGATCCATGTCGCCTGCGGTGGATCTGGAACCGGCTAAGGTGGAAGATCCTTAACCTTGCTCCGATACCAATTGAAGGACCGAGAATGCACAAGCAAGGCGACCAGAGGGGGGGGGGGGTGAATGGGAGCCAATCAAATTTCTCTCGAAACTTTGGCCAAGTGTCCCAAATTCAACCCCAAAAAGCACGGACCCAAATCGTGATGCTCACGACCCTTGGAAGAGGGTGGATGATCCCTAGGATCACAGCGGAGCACCACCAAACACAAGCCGAGCAAACACCAAAGGTTCCGGCTCGAGTCTCCCTTGAGAAAACCGACTCCCGAACGTAGATTGGAGGCTACGTCGAGAAATCTCCAAATACCTATGCAAACAAGTTGCAAAGATACCTAGAAATGTTTCTTGGTTAACTCTAGGAACAAACGAGAAATCCGAAAACCAAGCGGAAAAGCCGGGGCGAAGATTGCACTGAAAAGCAAGCTTCAGCAATGTCCCGAACTGTCTGGACCTGGGGTCCCGGACTATCTGCCCCTACTGCGGACTGTCCGCGAGGGGGTGGCGGACTGTCCACCGGCAAAAGAGGAAAAACAGCAAGACTGCTGGACCCTCCCTGGACGATCCCCGGACTGTCCGCCAACTTGAACGGCAGACTGCCCGCGGTTCAAAAACCACAGCAACAGTAGCACTGAGTCAGGCTACAGGCCTGTCCGAACCCGATGCCCGGACTGTCCGCCGATATAACCGCGGACTGTCCACGGCCCTGCAGAGAGGGCGATTTTGATCGCCTCTCTCCTAAATCTCTCCAAATCCGATCCAAATCAAAATCCCAGGTTCCCAAACTTGGAGAAGATGATCATGGGGTAGTTAGGAGACTATCCCCAAGAAATCATCCGCTCAAATCAATCCAATCAACGGGAAATCACAAGGGAAGGTGGATGAACGGTAAAAGCGCCACGAAAACGAAATCGTCCCGATCTATTCGATCATGAAGAGTTAGATGAATTCCTTTGGTCGAAATGACCTCCTCAATGATACGAACAAATTGGTTCAAACGGATTTTGCAAGGACGCACCGGAGAGGGAGATCGAGTGACGGGAAAAACGCGGAGAAATGAAGAAGGCAAAGAACACGACGAACTCGAATCAAAATGCGAATCGACACAACAATCTTGCAGCCGAAGCGCAAACACACTCTACAACAGAGAGGTTACGGCCTCCCTTCCTCAAAATCAACAGTACACAGAGGTGAGTCTCTCTGCGGATCACAGCTAACTACAGCAGGGGTTGGGAGAACAGGAAAACCTAGAAGGCAAGAGCAAATGACTAACTGCGATAAGGGGAGGAGGGTGTCTCCCCGACTACTTATCCTAATTCTAGCCTAAGTACAATTCCTACTTTACCCCTCTCTATTCTAATTACAGAGTGAACCAGCTAAACCCTAGGGTTATTCTGGACCAACTCGGCGGTAGGTGTATCCGACGGCCACGCCCGCACAACTCGTCCGCGTTGCCTCCACGCAACCTTCCGATTGCCGCCACGTGCCGCCCTCGCTCTGCACCCCCGGTTTTGTGGCCCAAACCGGGAAACCAGCCTTTTCCAGCCAACCCCCGGTTTTGAGGCCCAAACCGGGAAACCAACAACCAAGTCAATCGCCTGAGTTTTGTGGCCCAAACTCAGAAACCCGCAGCGCCCAAGTTTTGTGGCCCAAACTCGGAAACCGTCCTCAGCCCGAGTTTTGTGGCCAAACTCAGAAACCCTCAGCACCTAGGTTTTGAGGCCCAAACCTGGAAACCGTCCATCGGTGGTTTTTCCCTGGCTCAGCCACCAAACCGAGGCTGTAGAGGGGATGCATCGCCCGTGCACCCCGTCCACCGACACGTGTCCCCAGGTCCTCGACCCGAGCAACACCGTGCCCCACAAGTCTTCACTTGTCGCTGTCCCAAGCTGCCAGCCACCACAGCTGATCCTCAGGCACTCCGGTCCCTCAGTCCAAGCCTCACGTCCGCCCATCACCGCTCGGTTCATCGGCATGGCACGTCCGCCGCATGGCACGCCCATCCTTCACCGCACCCGGTCCATCAGCACGGCACGTCTCAACTTGACCTTCACCTTGCCCTCAATCACTGTCTCCGTGCTCGACACCTGCACAACACAAGCCAAAGAACATGCGATCAAACCCGTTGACAATCACTCATCACTCTGAGACCCGGCATACACCCATGTATCCGCATGCATATGTAGCAAAGAGATAAAAAGGGCTACTCATAAATATAGATCTATTCAGATAACATATGCATAGGCCAATCCAGCTAGTCTGCCGCACGTCCAGCATTCATAAACCCGTCAGGTATAAATTCAGGCAAAGCTAATCCACCGCATGATACCACTTGCTATAAATCTACACCACTCCTTATAATTAGATTAATCCACCGCATGATACGATCTAATTATAAGAAGCTAAAAGCACATGTATATCTGGATAGATCTATATGTACTCATTACTCATGTAAGCTTAACCAGAATCGGCAAAACAGCCGAACTGGGGTCCATGAAGAAGAAACATACAAGCAAAGCATGGTTAAACTAATCTAAAACCTGCACCTGCCGCACGACACCCAGCTCTATCAAAGCCTAAACATGATCAACATGCATGAACCCACAACAAGTAACAACCTAGATTGAAAGTCAATTCGGCCATTATGATCTTATGATTAGCAAGAGCACAAGTAAACCTATGCAACAAGGCCGAACGAAGATCAATCTAGATTGGGCAAAAGGTGTTGTACGAATTAAATAAATAAAACATACGACACATGATAACTTAATGAATCTATTAGATCTGCCAAATCTAACAGAGCCGATAACTATTTTTACTCATGACTCAATCCGTCGCACGATACAAGGCATAAGCAAAAACTTCCCGTCATAAGCTTAAGTCCGCCACACGATACTATGCTTAACATACGAGACTACTTGCATCATATCTAAATCCGCCGCACGATACTAGACATGATAACAAGGTTGCCGATACTTACGGAGGTCGACGGATTGATGATTCCTCTCGAAGAACTCGACGACTCGACTAAGGACTCGAAAGGTGGCACGGGGCCGGTTTGTATTGATGTAGTTGTGAACAGTTTTACAATGGTCGAGGGTTTATATTTATACCCTGGACGAAACATGAGTCCTAGACGATCACGACTCTACAAAGAAATACGGAAAGATATAAATCTGCATTATTCGGCGCTCCCCGCTATCACGTGTCTTCTTACGCAAGCCTTCTTTACCGAATGAAGTTGCTGTCTCTCAAGACAACCAATCATGTAGGCATTTGTCGAATCCTGAAGATTAGCCGACCGCCCGGTCTTTCGCCGAATGTTCCTTTCACTGCCAGCCGGGACCCACTTGTCATCCTCTGTGCGTGCGAGAATTTGGTGTTAACACACACGGTTGCAAATTCATGGTTTCATTCGCGTTTTGAATTTGTTCTTCGCGTTCTTCGTTTCTCCACGATTTTCCTGTCACTCGATCTCCCTCTATACTGCGTCTTTTTGAAATCCACTTGAGTCAACTTATTCTTTGATGTGAGGAGAACATTTCTATCGAAGGAATTCATCTCTACCCTCACAAACAAGTAGATCGGGTCGATTCAAGTCTCGTGGCGCTTTTTTGGTTCATACACCTTCCCCTTCGATTTCCCGTTGATTGAGTTGATTTGAGTGGATGATTTCTTGGGGATAGTCTCCCAACTACCTCGTGATCATCTTCTCCAAGTTTGGGATCAAGGGATTTTGTTTTGGATCGAATTTGAGGAGATTTGGTTAGAGGGCGACTGAAATCGCCCTCTCTGCAGGTTCCCGGACAGTCCGTCGGTGAACCGCGGACAATCCGGGCGTCGGGCACTAGCCGACTCCGTGGCTGCGAGGCTCGGCCGAGTGATTGCAGTTTGAACTGCGGACAGTCCACCGTTGGAAAGCGCGGACAGTCCGGGGCTGCCCGGGAGCTATTCAGCAGCGTTGCTGTTTTGCTCTTCTGACCAGCGGATAGTCCGCCACCTGAGCCCGGACAGTCCTCCGTTGGGTAGACATTCCGCGGACAGGACTCCGGACAGTCCGGTATTTGGCTGAAGCTTGCAATGTAGTGTTTTTGCTCTCCCGACTTTTCGGCTTGGTTTTTGGACTTCTCGTTTGGCCCTAGAGTTAACAAAGAAACCTCTCTAAGTATCTTTGCTACTTGTTAGCATATGTATTTGGAGATTTCTCGACGTAGCCTTCCATCTACGTTCGGGAGTCAGTTTTTGGGGTTGAACTTGAGCCGAAGCTTTTTGGCGTTTGGTTCGTTCGTGCATTGTGGTGCCTCGCTGTGATCCTAGGGATCATCCACCCTCTTCCAAGGGTCGTGGGCATCATGTTTTAGTCGAAGCTTTTGGGGGTTGATTTTGGGACAGAGGCCAAAGTTTCGAGAGAAATTTTTAGGCTCCCATTCACCCCCCTCTGGTCGCCTTGCTTTTGCATTCTTGGTCCTTCACCTGGTCGGCCTTTTCATCCGACTGAATTGGCTGTTTTGAGGATGAACCAGACTGGTCGGCCCGAGAGCCTGACCTGGTCGGTCTTTGTTGTGCTGCCCCGGCTTCAAAATACCTTTGTTTATTTAGGTGTTGTACCGACACGACAGTGATAGTGAGCTTGTTCTTGCCATCATTACCCTTCTCAAGTACCACTTTGCGCGCCGAATCCTTCTCGGTATTCGGTGCGACCCGTGGTTCGCTGATGACAACGTTCTTGCCTCTGGTCATATCGGCTTGCTTTGGACGAATCAAAACAACAGGGTTTCCTGCTTCCACCATATGAACGGGAAAAGGGGCGGTACTGATCTGCATCTCGGTAAGACTCAATCGTCCTTCATTAAGGGCCAATTGGACCTGTCGTCGAAAAACATTACAGTCATTAGTGTCATGAGAAAAAGAATTATGATATTTGCAATAAGCCCTTCTTTTCAATTCGTCGGGTGATGGCAAAGTTTAATTAATTTTGAGATAACCGAATTTAAGCAATTCATCAAATATTCGGTCACATTTGGAGAAATCAAAAGTAAACTTCACTTCCTCACCCTGATTCTTTTGAATTGGTTTGAGGGAAGGATAGGTGACTAATTTATTTTGTGCTGGCCATAAAAACTCAGCAGCGTAGCAATCTTTAGACTCATCATCCGAACTATCAGAGTTCATCTCAACAATATGTACACCCAGTCGATGAGTCTTATGAGGATCGTAAGTTTCTTTAAGGCACGATTCGATTGAAATGGCCTTCTGCAAAAGTTGATTTACATTAAAGAAATCATAATGCTCAAGCTTATCCTTGATCTCCTGACGTAGACCAGCGAGACATAGATCTGTCAGAAATCATTAAATGAAAGCATCGGTTCTTAATTTCTTTAAAGCGCTTAAAGAAGTCAACTACAGGCTCGATACGTTCTTGTCGAACCGATGTGAGATGTGATAACCTAGTTTCTTGGACCCCGTCATAAAAGTGATTATGAAATTTCTCTTCTAAGTCGGCCCAAGAACCTATGGTACATTCCGGTAGCGATGTAAACCAAGCAAAAGCTGTACTAGTAAGAGATAAAGGAAAATGTCGTACATTCATATAATCTAAAGTACTAGCTTCGTCCATATGTGCAAGGAACATGCTAACATGCTCCATGGTTGTTTTGCTACCATCACCACTGAACTTATAAAAATCCGGTACCCTCCAACCATCAGGTGCTTTCATAAAATCAAAACATGAAGGATATGGTTTAGAATAAGTGGTCCTACTAGGTTTAAATTGGACCCCTAGGCTGGTCTCAAGAGACCTGGTTATTTCTTCCTTAAACAGATTTATAGCTCGCCGAAAATCGGTTATGGCATGGTTAGGAGCACCATTATGCATGGGATTATTACTCGGAGACTTCGGTGGATTAGGCAATACTGTTCCCTGTCCTCCTGAAGTCCTGTTTATCGCTGCCTCCTGGTCAGTCTGTGCGGTCCGACCAGAGTTACAGTGAAGATTATTGGTATACGTCGATGTACCAGCTTCACCGTGACTGGTCCTACCAGTGTTGTTTCCTGATTGCGTTTGACCAAACTCAGTGTGTGAGGTTTGACCTTTGAAAAAATTAAAAGGCATACCAAACTGTGGTTGTCCGGTAGGACGATCAGGTTCAACGGTCTTACCCTCCAATTTATCCATGTGGTCGCTAAGTAATTTAAACGAATGCTGAATAGTATTGGTAAGAGTCTTTGAAGTATTAACTAGCATTGCTGAGTAATTGACATGGGTTGGGTAAGGATCTTCATGTACCTTAGTGTTTACCTTATCAATAGCGTCTTCAGCGGTCGTAGTTGACGTAGTAGGAATTATTTTGCTGAAGTCCGGCTCTTTATCTTGAGTGACCATGCCGTGCCGATCCTTTGAGCAGCTTTCCAGGAAAGCCTTCAAGACGACGTCGAGTTTGGCCTGTGCTTGTTGCTTTAACTCATTGGGGAGTTTGTCAATGCCCACAGGATGGACGATGTTATCCTTATCTGTAGCACCATTTTTGCCGCCCATCTTGGTAGTAGATGAAATTTCAATTCTCCCCAGTGGAGTCGCCAAAAAATGTGTTGACGTCGGAAGTTTTCCGAATCACACACCAGCAGGGCTAGAACGCCCGGAGAGGTTGCAGATCAACTTGAGACAGCAGGGACCCTGGCTAAACCGATGAAAACCGATCTAAAGACCGGCTTATACTAATTTAGGGTTTTAGATCCCTGTGTTGATTGTTGACACTGGTTATCTATCAAAATTAAAGGATAAATAAATATGAAAAGGGAATGAATTCAATCACCAACAAAGTTTTAGGGTTTTAATTGACAATATTCCACGAGTTTTGGTGAATTATGATTCTGCAGGGACTAAACGAGGAAACCAGCGCTGATTGCTTCCCCTAGAAGGAAACCGACGAGAGATAACGCAACCGCCATGTCAGGAATACTCTAGAAGGATCTAGAGGACACCAGAGGACACCACGAGGCAGGACACCCCGAGAGGCTGCCAGGTGGGACCGGTCGGTCCCACCCTTAGACCGACCGGTCTCCCCCAGGGCCCGCTAGCATCCATCTTTGAGGATCCATCTCAGCCCTACGTGAAGTCGG
Source organism: Coix lacryma-jobi var. lacryma-jobi (assembly GCA_009763385.1). NCBI lineage: Eukaryota > Viridiplantae > Streptophyta > Magnoliopsida > Poales > Poaceae > Coix > Coix lacryma-jobi. The sequence continues at coordinate 69,958,155 of CM019823.1, forward strand.
TTTGATCTAACGGCCACGGTTGATCCCTCAGGGCTATATAAACAGGCCCCCAGACCCTAGGGAAGATCAAGTCTCTCTTCAGAAAAGTCTACGCCTCATTCAGAAACCCTAGAAGAAGACTTCAAGAGCCAGCTATCAAGTAGAAGACTAGTTACCCCTCTAGTTAGGTTTAGAACCTAGTCTTATATTAGAACTAGAAGAGAGAGAGAGAGAGAGAGAGAGAGAGAGGAAGAGATCAAGAAGGAGCTCCGGCCTATCGGATCAACTTTTTCATCTTGTACCTGTGGATTCAAGTTTATCTTCAACTTGCTTTAGCGATTGTTTTGGTAATCAACGTCTATATTTAAGTTTGAGTTATTGTTCTTATTATTCTTAAGGTTTATGACTCTCTTTTGAGTACTTTAATTCTAGTCATTCTAGAGTTAGAGTAGTTGGATAGTGTAAGCGTGGTGCTTAGACTTGATAGCTCATAAATGCCTCCTATAACGCCGGTAGTAGTGGTTGTCTGCAAGGGTGACTCTTATAGCCTTGTTGATTCTTCTATAGTCCACTTACCCGTGTGTAGGCTCAGTAGGATTATACATTTGCATAAAAGACTCATACTCTATTTGTGACCTTTTATGGCAACTTCTCTACTAAGAATAATATAAACATATCACTCTTAAATTGGAATTAGACAGCCTTAGTAATCCCCTCTATACTTCAAGATTCTCCGTCCTTGTTAGCTACTCAGGGGTTAGACTTTAAGACTTAACACTATCTGTTCCTTTGGGTTCGATATTAAAACTGGGTTACTCCGGTGAAGTGCTACATCGGTAGATTTTATCTGTGCGCTTGCGGATAAAGTAGAGTGTGCGTTAATTTATAACAACATTGATAACTCTAGAACTCCTCCCGGGAAGACCCGTCGGTGAGAAGCACGTAGAGGTTGCCCTAGGACCAGCAAGTTCGCCTAGGACGCCGTCGAGCCTCGCCCGGAGACACGCCGAACAGCAAGGTAGAGAGGAAAAAAAGGGTAAAGGGATAGTAGATTGATTTTGATCGATTAGGGTTGGATGCCTCAATCGGCCATGATCCTCTCATATATATAGAGGGGGCTGGTCTTATCCCAATAGGAAACATCTCCAGATACAATCTCCAAGTTTCCTATTCAAACTCCATCAAAACATGGAATCCAATAGTGCAATTCGGACGAGACAAGGTAAACCTGATCTCGTCGATCTTTGAATCGACTAAACCGCCTCAATGGGCTTTATAGATGCCAGCCCAAACTGATTACACCGATTAATAGACCTTCAAAACCCTTGCAGATAAAAGATCCTCAAATCGGTACCTGAATCGTTATTCATCATCATTCTAGGATTTCTGACCAGCATCATCTTGTCGGGAATTGCATAACTAGTCGGAAAAAATCAAGCAAGCAAGCTAATCTTTCCTAGAATATCCAACCTTTAGACATAAAGTATTAGAAGATAAATTCATCTTCAAAATACTATGAGCCGAATATATCTCCTAACTTTATTATTTTCTTATGACACTTTTGAGTGTCAACAGAACCGGACCTTTAGTCCTAATTCCCTGATCCCGACTCGGGATCCGGGACTAAATACCAGTTTTGCCCGGGACTATTAAAGGCCCCTTGTCAAACAGTGAATGGTTTTTACTCATCAACAATGGTGGCGCGACCCTCTTGTTTCTTAAAGAAGTTTCTGGACGTCGAGCAATGGAACGCCAAGGCCGTCGTTGGCCATCTAGTTCTGATCATGAACGTCGGTTTCGTCTCTACTGCACCCATTTAAAATAAGACACATTTGAAATAAGAAATAAGAATATATTGTTCGAAGTTTTTATTCCTAAATTTGTTTGTAATTTATTAACTAAATAAATACGTAAATATTAGTCACAATTTACAAAATATGACTTTTTCTAAATGAATGACCGAATTGGCGACCAGAGGGGGGTGAATGGGAGCCTCAAATTCAACTCATGAGTTTAATGGCCCTTGTCCTAGAAAATCACCCCAAAAGCGAAGACTCAAAATGACCGGTGAGTTCAGGACCTACGAATAGGTGGATACCCTAGGAGATGTCCTAGTGGTACAGCGGAACCCCCGGAGAAACCCCAAAACCAAGTGCCAAAGCCCCAAAGCAAAACTGCACTGTCTGCAGATTCGCGGACTGTCCGGCGTCAGAGTCCCGGACTGTCCGCCGTTGAGTCCCGGACTGCCCGCGACTAGGTGCCGGACTGTCCGCCGGCAAAAACGTAGAAACCAAATAATTCTGCAAGTCTGCTGGACAGGTCCCGGATTGTCCGCGGGTTTGTACCACGGACTGTCCGCCGTTCACTTTACAGTGAACAGTCAGGGGCTGCGCCTGACTGACCCAGTCGAGACCGATGCGCGGACTATCCGCCAACAGACCACGGACTATCCGCCAACACACAGAAAGTGCAAAAACAGCTCGGTTCAAACCCAAATTTGAATCAAACTTCACCAAATCAAAAGGGGCTTCGATCAAACTCCTCTCAGGTGTTCCTCTACATATTGGGGTCCTAATCCTAAGAAATCATCGCACCAAACCAAGTCAATCAAGACAAATCCGAGGATCACAGGAAAAGGGGAAGAACGAAGAACGAACGCGAAATCAGCCCGATCTATGTCGTTGAGATGTTAGGGGAGAAATGCTTCGGTGAAAAGAAGGATTTCATGACATAGAACAAACTGTTTCAAGTGGAATCGAAAATCATCTCACGGAGAGGGAGAACGAGGCAAATCTCCGGGAGACGAAAAACCCAAACGTGAAGAACACAAACACAAAACGCGAATCGATTTCAATTCCAGCCGAAACTCCTCCACACGAGGAGATAACGAGATTACGGTCTCGTTTCCTCAAAAGATCCAAATACACAGAGGTATGATTCCCGTCTCTGTGGATCACAGGCAATGAGGTATGATTAGAACCTAAGCGAAGGCTGGAGAGAGAGTGCTCAGGAACAAATGGCTACGAGGATTGGGAGAGAGGAGGGGCGTCTCTCTTATTTATAGCCTAATAACAATAGCCTCCTTCTACCCCTAGATACAAGAGTGAAGCAGCCAACCCTAGGGGTATCCCGGTCCAACTCTGCTGGTAGTTGATCCGATGGCCGCACGCCTTCCTCATCCTTAGCTTCGCCTCGATGCAAGCCTCATGATGCCGCCACGTGCCGTCCTGTCTACCGCCGCGCCTTCCTCGTGGATAGCTTCACCGCTGCGCCAGCCTCTCCACGCCGCCACACATCGACCATTCTTTTTGCGGACCTCCCCCCAGTTTTGAGGCCGAAACCGAGAAACCTATCCTCCGGCTGAGTTTTGTGGTCCAAACTCAGAAACTCACGTGCCCAGGTTTTGAGGCACAAACCTGGTGAAAGGTCCTAAATGGCTAGAGGGGGGGGGGGTGAATAGCCTATAAAAATTTTCTACAACAACACTTAAACAAACTAGTTAGACAACTAAATGGCGAAGCGAAGTTTGCGCTAGCTCTACACAGATGCAAGCCACCTATTCACAATTCTAGATAACCACAAACTCTAAGTTACACAATATCAAAGGATCTATTCAACAACTAAATAAGCAATAAAGTATATCACTACACAAGATAAGAGAAAGTAACTAACAACAAGGTATAATATTAACTTGCAAGAAAGTAATAAATGTAAGTACAAGAGATAGAGGTGTGTATACCGAGTTGGCAAGAGATTAATAAATGAATATCAAAGAATACCACGGAGACAGGTTGACACAATAATTTTTCCTCCGAGGTTCACTTGCTTGCCGGCAAGCTACGTCCCCGTTGTAGCGATACACCCACTTGGAGGTTCACGCGCTAATAGGCATCACACGCCTAACCCTCAAAAGGGTGCCGCACAACCAACACAAGATGGGGATCCACAAGCTACGAGCAATCCACTAGAGTTACCTTTGGCGCTCCGCCGGGGAAGGTACAAGAAACCCCTTACAAATCACCGGGAGATGGCCACGAACAATCACCACTCGTGCCTGATCTCCTCCGCTGCTCCAAACCGTCTAGGTGGCAGCAACCACCAAGAGTAATAAGAATATCCGCAGCAACAACAATCGCCAAGTGCCACTAGATGCAAACTCACAAGCAAATGCACTTGGATCTCTCGATCTCACTTGGATTCGCACTAACAAGCAAAGAGATCGGAGGGAGGGATTAGATCTTGCTCAAGAAGATGTTCAAGAAGTCAGAGAGTCAAGAAGAACTCCCTAAAGGCAGCCACGGCCAATTTATAGAGAGGGAAGGGCGACGGCCCGAACCCTACCTTTCTGCGCTTGGTCGGTAGTACCGACCCCTCCTGGGCGGTAGTACCGACAGAGTCAAACTAACCGTTAATACACGACCCGCTGATTTAGGCGAAGCACCGACTCTCTGGTCGGTACCTCCGAGGTTGGTAGTACCGAGGTTATGGCGGTACTACCGCCAGGCCAAAATCGTCGCGAACAGAGAGCTCTGCGAAAAGCAAGCCACTACCGACCATGCGTCGGTACCACCGCGGGCGGTAGTACCGAGGTAATGGCGGTACTACCGGTAGGCCATTTTCAAATCTACAGAGAGCCTCGCGAAACGCCTTAGAGCCACGGTACCACCGACCCTCTGGTCGGTACCACCGCCGGCGGTAGTACCGAAGTAATGGCGGTACTACCGCCAGGCCAAAAACGCCCCAACACAGAGAGGGCTGCACGCAGCACCTATGGGCGGTACCACCGACCACCCTAGTCGGTACCACCGACCATACACAGAAAACTTTATTTTCTTCTCTGTGTTGATCCAAAACAACTCCAACAACTTCTCCTTTGCAAATGTGCTAACACCAACAAGTGTTCATCATCTTGTGCATGTGTGTTAGCATTTTCACAAACGTATTCAAAGGATTCGAGTTAGCACACTAGGTCCTAATGCATATGCATGTATGAATCCACCTAGTGGCACTTGATAACCGTGATCACTGAGATATTCCCCTCTTAATAGTACGGCTATCTATCCTAAATGCACTCACACCCTCTATGGTGTCTTGAGTGCCAAAACAAAATTCCTATTTATACCTTTGCCTTGATCTCCATAGGATTTTGTTTTTCTCTTCTTCTTCTTCCAAATGTGGAGCACTTGATCTATCTTTTGGTCATCACCACCAATACCATGATCATCATTTGGCTCCCGTACTTGGAATGTACCAACCTAGCTCATAAACACTTCATGACAAGGTTAGTACTCTAGGTGACATCAATTATCCAAAACCAAACAAGGACTTTCACCTGGAAACCATCCTTGTCGAGTTTAGAGGCCCAAACTCGGAAACCCGCCACCCCGAGTTTTGAGGCCCAAACTCGGAAACCATCGAAGGTAGTTTTTTGAGGCTCAACTACCAAACCCGCGCCATAGACGGGATGTGGTTCGCACACCCTGAGTTCCAGCACCGATGCCGGAGCATGTTCAGCCTCCACGCCGGGCATAGTGCATTCGCCATCCTTCTCGGCCTCCCGCCAAGTGTCACGACGCCATCACCTTCCTTCCGACTCGGCTGATGCACCGCACATCCCCATGTGCTCTTGCTTTCTGATGTCACGTGCCAGCTACCACAGCTGGTCCTCAGGTCTCCCGGTCCATCGGTCCAAGCCTCACGTCCGCCCTTCACCGTTCCCGGTCCGTTGGCACGACACGTCTCTACTTGACCTTCACCTCACCTTCGACCACTGTCTCTGAGCTCCGCACCTGCACACCAACACAGCCAAGAGACATGTTGCCCGTTGACCGATCACTCATCACTCAAGAAGGGAACCACAAGGGCACATATCAACCTTGTGTTCGCACTAAGCAAAAATATTCCTATCATTCTAGGATAGGATGAAGTAGATGACCTTGTTTCTCATTAGTGATCTTACCCCATTTCTCTTCGGGGAATTCTGACTAAGGCCTCGTTTAACATAGCTCAACTTCAATTAAAGTTATTTTTTTGAGTTTCATCTTAATGAGCAGTTTTACCAATAAAGTTGAGCTGTTTTTGTGTCACTGACCTTTCTTTTCTCTCTCTATATTTTTCTCGTCTTCTTCGTCGAGCCTTTCTTCGTGAGCCTCCATATCCACTACTGCAGAGAGGGGCTTTAGCTCCGGTTGGGAATGGGCTTTAGCCGTTTCCCAACTGGGGTTAGCAATCCGGGACTAAAGGTGTGCTCCCAACCTGGGCTAAAGGCTCCCACGAGAAAAAATAAATGTGCGTCTGTGAGATTCGAACTCAGCACCTCTCGCCTCGCGCACACTTACCAACTCGGCTACACAACCCACATGATATAGTTCTAGACGTTTTCCTTTTGAATTCACTCGTGAAGGACCTTTAGTCCTGGTTGGTAACACCAATCGAGACTAAAAGGACCTTTAGTCCTGGTTGGTAACACCAACCGGAACTAAAAGGTCACTCTTTAGTCCCGGTTGGTGATTTCTTCATTTGATAAACTTAAAAAAAAATTGTTCACAAATCATCTCTCCGGCAGTTTACGAAACTACAAGAGTAATATATAAGATTTGTGAATAATATTAGAACCATAGCGTCGGATACATAAATGGTCAAACAACCAAAATAAAATTTGTAGATCTTGAAAGTTTGTAGTTGACAACTTTTTAGTTAAAGTCATATAGTTATGCAAAACTGTGTCCGAATTTAAAAAAATTAAAATTCAAATTTTTCAAAAGATCTCAGATGGAGAAAAGACCAAATAAAAGTTATAGATCTTAAGAAGTTATGAAACTTTGTCATTGACAACATTTTGATTTGAAATGATCTTGTCATGCAAAACTGTATTTGAATTTAAATTTTTTAAAATTTAAATTTTTAAAAATACCTTAGATGGAGAAACGACTAAAATAAAAGTTGTAGATCTCAAAAATTTATGAAACTTTATAGTTGATAACTTTTTGATTTTGAAATCATCTTGTCAATGAAAATATGTTTCAAAATCTTAAATTTGAAATTCAAATTTTTATAAATGACCTCGAATGAAAAACTATCCAAATAAAAGTTGTAGATCTCAAAAAGTTAGAAAACTTTGTAGTTGACAACTTTTTGACATGAATTCATTTAAGGTCTCAAATAAGCAGATTACATTCGGTTTAGTATAATATATGGGGAACCGAGGGAGAGGCCGCATGTTCGAATCCCATCGGCCGAATGCTACGACTTGCGACTTTGATGAAGAAGGGTGTTGACATCGGAAGTGATCCAAATCACACACCAGTAGGGCTAGAATGCCCAAAGAGGTTGCAGATCAACCTGAGACAGCAGGGAACCTGACTAAACCAACGAAAACCGATCTAAAAACCGGTTTAGGCTGATTTAGGGTTTTGGACCCCTGTGTTGATAACTCTAGAACTCCTCCCGGGAAGACCCGTCGGAGAGAAGCACGTAGAGGTTGCCCTAGGGCCAGCAAGGCCGCCTAGGACGGCGTCGAGCCTCGCCGGGAGACACGATGAACACCAAAGTAGAATGAAAAAAAGGGTAAAGGGATAGTAGATTGATTTTGATCGATTAGGGTTGGATGCCTTAGTCGGCCATGATCCTCTCATATATATAGAGGGGGCTGGTCTTATCCCAATAGGAAACATCTCCAGATATGACCTCCAAGTTTTCTATCTGAACTCCATCAAAACATGAAATCCAAGTGTCCAATCCGGACTAGACAAGGTAAACCTGATCTCGCTGATCTTTGAATCGACTAAACCGACTCAATGGGCTTTATAGATATCAGCCCAAACTGATTACACCGATCAATAGACCTTCAAAACCCTTGCAGATAAAAGATCATCGAATTTGTACCTGAATCGTTATTCATCATAATTCCAGGATTTCCGACCAACATCATCTAGTCGGGAATAGCATAACTGGTTGGAAAACATCAAGCAAGCAAGCTCATCTTACCTAGAATATCTGACCCTTAGACATAAAGTATTAGAAGATAAATTCATCTTTAAAATACTATGAGCCGAATATATGTCCTAACCTTATTATTTTCTTATGACACTTTTGAGTGTCAACATATGCCCCCCTGTTTTTAGGCGATCTTTAGCAGAACCTAAAAACAAACCGAATAACAACGATGTCCAACTCATTGGTCATTCAGTAACCAAGGATAAATATTTCTGATCATTTTTGTTCTAAGGGCGATACATGTACCGTCCATGGTTTGGAAGGCACTCAGGCTTCGTGCCAAACACTTGGAAAGTATTTCTTCAAATACCTTCCGTTTATTGCCCTTCGGAGACTTTCACCTTGCAAAGTCTCTAGCATATATGCATTCCCGAATATCACTTTGATCACTTTATAAGGACCTTCCCAGCTCGGCGACCACTTGCCAAATTTATTGTTTCTCGATCCAAGCGGCAATATAGTCTTCCACACTAATTCTCCCACTTGGAACGATTTGCTCCTCACCTTCTTATTGTAAGCTCTGGCAACTCGAGCTTTGTCTCTCTCCATTTCCCTAAGAGCCTTTAACCTCTTGTCGGTTACCTCATCAACGTTGTCCATCATGGCATCATGATACATAACAGCAGATAAATCATCTTGTTTAGCAAGCCTATATGCATTCAGATTTACCTCAACAGGCAACACTGCTTTCTGGCCATATACCAGCTCAAAAGGAGTGACTTTTGTAGCGCCATGTCTTGATATACGATGAGCCCACAGAGCCTCAGACAAGACCTCATGCCACCTCCTTGGGTTATCGATCTTCTTTTTGACAAGCTTGATCAAAGTCTTGTTACTAGACTCAGCTTGACCATTGGCTTGAGCGTAGTATGGAGATGAATTGAGCATCTTTATTTTATATAATTTGGCAAAATCTCGTACCTCCTTAGAAATAAAAGATGTTCCTTGATCTGTAGTTAATGTTTGGGGTATGTCGAATCTATGTATGCTCAGTAATAAACTCAATTACCTCCTTATGTGTCATATTCTTCAAAGGTACCGCTTCAGTCCATTTAGTGAAGTAATCTGTAGCGACCAGAACAAAATGATGTCCCTTTGAAGATGGGGGATGAATTTGGCCAATGAAGTCTAGCCCCAACCACAAAAAGGCCATGACTTGATGATAGGATGAAGTATATCAGCAGGTGCAAGCTGTATATTTCTAAACCATTGACATTCTTCATATCCTTTGTAGTAACAAAAACAATCGACCATCATCGTGGGCCAATAAAACCCAGCTCTGTGTAATAACCACTTCATTTTTAAGGCCGATTGATACGTACCACAAATACCTTCATGGACCTCTCCCATAGCCACAATTGCTTCATCAGATCCCAAACACTTAAGTAACAAGTCTTCGGTAGTTCTTCGGTAAAGCTCAACATTGTGCAACACATATTTAAATGCACTCCGCCGAACACTTTGATCAACCCTAGCATTTGGATTACTAAAATATTTTAGCAAGGGAGTTCTCCAATCTTCTAAATCGGTTTCACTCTCATTGGAACTTGACTTGGACCGATTCAAAAGTTCCTCGGATAAGCTAACTGGATCAAACGTTCCAAGATCGACCAGGTCAATTGGACAAACTAACTGACCTGATTTATAACAAACCTGGTCGGCTGAGATACTTACCCAAGCATGCTTAGCATTTACCTGGTCTCTAGGGCAAATCGACTGAACTGGCTCAAAAACAGTCTGCTCGGCCATACAAGCCGACAAAACTTTCGAAAACTGATGCATTGGCTTTATATAAAAATCACGCCTACTAATGCTATAGCTAGATGCTTGTTGAGCTAACATGTTGGCTTTATGATTTTCATGCCTTGGTATATGCTGAATTTGGAATTCGGTAAAATGAGCAATAATATTAAGGCACATATCAAGATAAACATTCAACGATCCTTCTAGACATTGAAATTCACCAACAACTTGTTGCACTACTAGTAAGGAATCGCCATAAGCCTCAACATGCTTAACTCCCATAGAACACAATATCTCTAAACCGAATAACCAAGCTTCATATTCAGCTTGATTATTAGTACAAAGGTAATCTAATTGGCTTGACATTTCAAATTTAGCATCATTAGGAGACATAATGACCACTCCAACACCTTGACCCTCCTTACAAACCGATCCATCAAAATAAAGATTCCATGGTGTAAAAGTAAGAAAACTAATCTCATCTTCTAAGTTAATACTATGCTCCACAATGAAATCAGTAAGAACTTGACCTCTTAATGTTTTTAATGGTTCATAAGTCAAGTCGTACTCGATCAATGCATACGCCCATTTGTCGATCCTTCCTCTAAGGATTGGCCGATATAGCATGTGTTTAATTACATCGGCCTGACATGCAACAACACATGTACTAGACAACAAATAATGTCTCATTTTAGCACAAGAAAAGTACAAGGATAGGCACAATTTCTCAATATGGGCATACCTTGTCTCGGGATCAAGAAGACGGCGACCAATATAAGCAATCACATATTCCTTGCCCTCGTATTCTTGTGTTAAAACAACTCCAATAACCTTTTCTTGGGCGGCAACATATAATCTAAAAGGAGTTCCTCTCTTGGGTGCTCAAAGAACTGGTGGAGACGACAAATATTCCTTTATTTATTCAAACGCTTCTTGCTGCTCTGCCCCCCCCAAACGAATTCAGATTCATCCTTCAACTTTAATATGGGGGTAAAACGAATAATTTTCCCGGACAAATTTGCAATAAATCTCCTCAAGTAGTTCACTTTCCCCAAGAACTTATGCAAGTCCTTTTTGCATGTAGGTGCTTGAACCTTCTTGATCTTCTCTATCCTCTTAGGATCATTTTCTATGCCCTTGTCATGAATAATAAACCCTAAGAACTTTCCAGCCGATACGCCAAAAGCACATTTCAGTGGGTTCATCTTCAAACCATAGCGACGCATTCTCTCAAATGCCAAACGCAAATCGGCTAAATGAGACACATGAGCATCCGATTTGATTACAATATCATCAATATATACTTCCATGACTATACCAATTAAATCATGAAAGATCAGATTCATAGCAAGTTGATAGGTAGTGCCCGCATTCTTCAAACCAAATGTCATCACAACAAATCCAGGACAAATAAAGGCCGTTTTGGACATATCCTCCTCGGCCATGAATATATGATTGTAACCAGCGTTGCCATCAAGAAAACTGACAACCTAGTGTCTTGAAGCATCATTGATCAACATATCGGCTATAGGCATAGGATACTCATCTTTGGGAGTAGCTCTGTTTAAATCTCTAAAATCAATGCATAGTCTAATCTTTCCAGTATCTTTCTTCTCAGCAGGCATAATATTAGAGACCCACTCCGCATATCTGCACGGCCGGATAAACCCCGCTTGTAATAACTGATTAATTTCTTCCTTAATCTGGTCACATATTGTGGAATTAAAACGACGAGGTTGCTGCTTGAATGAACCCAGGTTTAATAGGAAGCCGATGTTCAACAAGCTCTTGGCTTAATCCAGGCGTCTCTATATAATTCCATGCAAAGCAATCAACATATTCCTTCAAAAGCGTGATTAATTTTAATTTATAATTGGCTTCAAGGTTCTGATTTACAAAGGTCGGCCTAGGCACAACACCATTCCCAATATCAACTTGTTCTAAAGGGTCGGCCGACATGAAACCTTGGCCTAACTTATTGAGCTCGTCAAAGTCACCAATAGCTTCACAAGCATCGGCTTTTAAAGTCCGATATTGTTCAACACGATGTTTTAACCAATCAACATTAACATCCATTAAATTACATGATAATGTTGAACCGATTATCAGTCGGCTTTAGAGATACTGATACAAAACCCTCCTTAGTCACACTAACAAATTGAAAATCAAAAAGGTACCGACCAGATAAACAAGCAATAGTATCATGCCCCCGAGCAAAGGAGTATAATTTCTACATCGTCACCCACCCACTGAATGAGAAATTGATGTAGACTAGAAGGGATGCACCGATTAGCATGAATCCAATTGCGCCCGAGTATAAGGTTGTAACTACCTTGTATATCGGTGACGAAGAAAGCAGTAGCCAAAGTCTTGCTCCCAATGGTAAGTTCCATGGACGCAACCCCTTTGGCCGGAATGGGATCTCCTCCTCCGATTCCAGTGATAGTCATGTTGGTCTTGATTAGCTCCTCATCAGTGCCACCAAGCTTCTGATAAAGTGAGTATGACATCAAATTCACAATCGCCCCGCTGTCTACCAACATCCTGTGAATCGGTGTACCATTGATATGGCCCTTCACATGTAGTGGCTTGAAATGATTGACAGAATCCTCTGGTTTCTGGAATACAGCAGTCTGTGTAGTGAAGTTGAACTCCGTCACTGTCGAATCATCTCCGACCACATAGTAGTCGGTCGATAAGTAAACCACGTTAACCTCCGCCCTCTCTGGGGAAGGTTCATAATCTACCATTTCCTCATCTTGTTCTTCAGGTAATTCTTCACTGGTCGCTGCAACATCAGCGGAGGAAATTGGATCACTAGGACATGCATCAGATCCCATTGGAGCATTAGGAACCGATTCGGTCTTAGAATTTGATCGGGTCGGCTTAATTCTTGACTCAGCAGAAGCCGACTTATCCTGCTCAAACCCTAAACTGGTCGGCGCTCTATTTGGGGCAGTTGGATTGAGATCTGACCTGATTGGGTCCGAAGTTACCTTAGTAGATTTGGCATCTAGATTGGTCGGCTTAGGATCCGACCTGTCTGCTTCAACAATTGCCGAAGTCGGTTTCTTATTAATAAAAGTCGACTCTTCACCTCCTCGCTTACCTTGAGGGAAGATGGGGTGTGTCGAGTTAAATATATCCTCTCTCATTTTCTCAAGCTGCTCCCGCCTCTATTTATTGTAACGAGCTCTCTGCAGCTTTCTCCGTTGAGTTTTACTCAAACCAGGAGGACACCACCTGGGCTGAGTGTATCTGGGATTACGTTCGACAGGCTTCCCTTCCTTTAGACCAGCTGAAGCATCTTGAGCCTCCTGAGCCTCTGCTGGAGTGGTTTCCTCAATTATCATCGGTTCATGTTCATTGGCAATAGGGACTTCCATAGAACCGATCGTAATCGAAGGCGCAAGATCAGGTTTGGTCGAGGATACAACGGGAGCACATTGCACCTTCTTAGGCAAATAGATTTGTCGTACTTGTGTCTTTCCTATTTCTTGAGTGATCAGCCGATTCTGACTTATGCTGCTAGAGCTTGGCCGACCACCTAATTGATCAAACACTGAGACCTTTGGAGGTTGACCAACAGGTGTGAAGGACTGAGAATGCAACCAGAAAGCGACCAGAGGGGGGGGGGGTGAATGGGAGCTTCAAAATTCATTTCGAAAACTTGTCGCCACTGTCCCGAGAATTGCCCCCAAAAGCAAACTGATGCACGTGATGTCCACGACCCAAGAGAATGGGTGGATGTTCCCTAGGAACACAACGGGACACCACAAAAGATCCCACGCCCAAGTTCACGCAGGTCAACTAGTGACAGGATGAACTTTAGGTAACCTCAACCTCCCCCGAGCAACGCGAGGGGGATTCAGGCTATTTTGTAGAGCGGGAAGCCCGATTTCTGTAGAGCACGAAGTCGAGAACCCAACGCAAAAGCCAGAAATCAAAACCGACAACGAACGAACGAACCGCAGACGAAACTGCGCAGACTCAGCAGCATCGGACGCTGGCAGCGTCCGATGACCCAGCACCGGACGTGTCCGATGCAAAACTGACCTGACTGAACCCTAAGGCTATCCTGGACCAACTTGTGGTAGATGCTGATCCGACGGCCACGCCCGCATGACTGGTAGGGTTGCCTCGACGCAACCTCACCGATTGCCGCCACGTGCCGCCACCGCTCCGCTCGTCCTTTTCACGGACTCCACCCCCGGTTTTGTGGCCAAAACCGGGAAACTAGGCCTTCAAGTCCATCCCCCGGTTTTGAGGCCCAAACCGGGAAACCAGCCGCCCATCGCCTGAGTTTTGTGGCGCAAACTCAGAAACCCGCCAGCGCCCAGGTTTTGAGGCCCAAACCTGGAAACTGTCCTCAGCCCGAGTTTTGTGGCCCAAACTCGGCAAACCCGCAGCACCCCCAGGTTTTGTGGCCCAAACCTGGAAACCATCCACCCGGTGGTTTTTCTGTGGCTCAACCACCAAACCGAAGCTGTAGAGGGGATGCACCGCCCGTGCACCCCGTCCACCGACACGTGTCCCCAGGTCCTCGACCCGAGCAGCACCGTGCCCCGCAAGTCTCCGCTCGTCGCTGTCCTAGGCTATCAGCCACCACAGCTGATCCTCAGGCCACCGGTCCCTTAGTCCAAGCCTCACGTCCGCCCTTCGCCGCTCGCGGTCCGTCGGCACGACACGTCTCTACTTGACCTTCACCTTGCCCTTGATCACTATCTTCGTGCTCAACACCTGCACAACACAAGCCAAAGAACATGCGATCAACCCCGTTGACAATCACTCATCACTCAAGACTCAGCATACACCCATGTATCCGCAATCTCCCCCTTGATGAGTGCATTGTCAACTACACACACAAATCATAATGAAAAGAAGAAAGAAAGAAGGAGTAGAAAGAACTCAACCAAATGACCCAAAAGCATAGCAAAGCCAAAGAAGGTCAAGTGGAAAGAGCAAGACAACTTTGCCCCCAAAGACATGGACACCGGCTCGACACAACCAAGCAAAGCAAAGCTAGCCCTCAAGAAGAGGTAGAACAGGCTCAACACCGCTAGCAGATACCAATTGAGAAATCGAAGCAAATGCTAGTCCCTCAAGACAGAGGCACAGAGGCTCAACACAACTAGCAGAAAGCTCGATACCAACTGAAGCAAAAACGCAACAGCTAGTCCCTCAGGATAGATGCACAGAGGCTCAACACAACTAGCAGGAAACGCTCCGCACCAATGGAAAATGCTCAAAAGATCAGTAACAAGCAAAACGAGAAAACTCCCCCTTGAATGGTGCAAACAACCAGGAAAGCTCCCCCTTAGTTCAACTTGGAGCACATGATTTGAAATTTTTTCTCCCCCTTAGTTGAACACGGAGGCTTATGATTTGCAATTTCTCCCCCTTAGTTGAAAATGCACTTATCAAGTAAAAATCTCTCCCTCTTAGAAAATGCACCATCAAAAAAATGCCAACAAGAGAATTTCTCCCCCTTCCAAAATGCATATGAGTCAAAATGCAAGTAAGCAGCTTCAGGAATATAGTCAAGAGAATGCAAAGATGCTCTACCCAGTTCTGATCCGATGACTGAAGGACCGAAAATGCTAAAGCAAGGCGACTAGAGGGGGGGGGGTGAATGGGAGCCTAAAATTTCTTCTCAGAAATTCTGGCCTCTGTCCCAACAAAATCAACCCCAAGAGCAAAGCCGACACACGTGATGTCCATGACCCAAGAGAATGGGTGGATGTTCCCTAGGAACACAACGGGACACCACAAAAGCTCCCTCACCCAAATCCACGCAAGTCAACTAGTGACAGGATGGAGTTTGGGTAACCTCAACCTCCCCCGAGCAATGCGAGGGGGATTCAGGCTTTTTCGCAAAGCGGGAAGCCCGATTTCAGTAGAGCACGAAGTCGGGAATCCAACGCAAAAAGCGGATCTCAAATCAGAGCTCAAATGCAAAAGACACGGACAAAAACGCGCAAACACTGCACTGACCGAACTCTGAGGTGCGTTCGGTCAGGATCGATCGGACGCGTCCGGTCAAGAAAAACACGTACTGGATGCTCTCTGTTCACGATCGGACTCACAGTGAACAAGCGTCCGGTCGTAACAACTGAGCGTCCGGTCAAGCACCAAAGAGGCAATGAACAGTACCTTCAGTGCGTCCGGTCATGCGAAACCCTAGCGTCCGGTCAGTTATGCACAGCACGATCTCGCTCGGCCTTCAACGATCGGACGCACGGACTCAGCGTCCGGTCATCCTCAAGCCAGCGTCCGGTCACGTCGCGCGAGCTGGTCAGCGCTAGTGATCAAAGACCGGACACTATCAGGGTGTGTCCGGTTGCTATGAAGAAGCGTCCGGTCACCCCGACCAGCCCACCGTTCGTCCACCGAATCAAACCGATCTCCCTGAAATCAAAAGCACTAAGGCTCTAACATTGTGTGAGGGATCACAAGGATGTTAGTGAGCTACTCCTAAGAGATCATGGCTCGAACCTATCTCCAAATCGGTGAATCGAAGAAACTGGTGAAGAACGGGCAAGAACTCGATCCCAAAACTAAATCCGCCGGATCTGTGAGTTCGTGGGGTATTAGAGAAATTCCTTCAGTAGAAAGAATACTCTCACGAAGCTACACAAGATGGTTCAAATGGATTTGCAAATCATCCCTCGAAACAAACAATTTCGTGAAGAGCAAAAGAGGGGAAACGTGCAACACGAAGAACAAAATCGCAAGACAAATTAAAGCACGAACTTGATCCTTGGATTCAGCAAGATAGATGATTGATTAAGCACTTGGTGTCGGGCTACAAGCCACTCCAGCAGATCAAAGCTTGGATGGCGAAAAGCTCAAAAACAAGAGTCTGTCTCTCCCTAACCCTAGCCTCCTCTCACAAACGCAAAATGAGAGTGTCACCGCTCCAAAGGATACGGCTGCCCTAGCAGCCCCCTTCATATATATAGGCACACGTCCGAAGACCAAAATGCCCTTACATTAAGCACTCGACCCAAATACCCCCTAGGGGTAAAACCATCCAGTCCTGACGATCTTCATCCGATGGCCACGCCCGCACATCCGGTAGCTTCGCCTCGACGCGACCTCCCTGATGCCGCCATGTGTCGTCACGTCGACCACCGCACCTCCCTCGTGGATAGCTTCGCCGCCGCGCCAGCCTCTCCACGCCGCCACGCGTCGACCGTCCTTTCGGACCACCCCTGGTTTTGAGGCCCAAACCAATAAACCCGCCAGCCCAGGTTTTGAGGCCCAAACCTGGCAAACCGTCCACCCCGAGTTTTGAGGCCCAAACTCGGAAACCCGCGAGCCCAGGTTTTGAGGCCCAAACCTGGAAACCGTCCTCGCCGAGTTTTGAGGCCCAAACTCGGAAACCGACCACCCCGAGTTTTGAGGCCCAAACTCGGAAACCGGCGATGGTAGCTTTTTGAGGCTCAGCTACCGAACCCGCACCGTAGACGGGATGTGGTTCGCACACCCCGACCACCGGCACCGATGCCGATGCATGTCCAGCCTCCACGCTGGGCACAACGCCTTCGCCATCCTTCTTGACTCGGCCGACAGCACTTGCGCCGCACGCAGGCCCGTGTCCGACCTCCCGCCAAGTGCCACGACGCCATCGTCTTCCTCCCGACTCGGCCGATGCACTGCACATCCCCATGTGCTCCTGCTCGCCGATGCCACATGCCAGCTACCACAGCTGGTCCTCTGGCCCTCCGGTCCGTTAGTCCAAGCCTCACGTCCGCCCTTCACCGCTGGGTCCATCGGCATGGCACGTCCGCCGCACAGCACGCTCATCCTTCACCGCTCTCGGTCCGTCAGCACAGCACGTCTCTACTTGACCTTCACCTCGCCATAGACCACTGTCTCCGAGCTCCACACCTGCACATCAACACAGCCAAGAGACACATGTTGCACACACACGCCAACACATAAACACAACACAACTCACGCCACCGGTTAGTCATAAACAATAAGCGCATAGCGATATATAGACTCAACCGGGAAAAGCCTCAAACCTTCCTCATCAAAGTCAATCATTCATCATATATGTTCTCAATCTCCCCCTTGATGAATGCATTGACTAAAAATAAAACAAAAAAGGAAGGGTTTGAAGGCAAGCCTCACTCAAGTGCCCAAAAGCCAAGTAAAAGCAAACACAAGGTCACTTGAGAGAGGAAGGATCATGAGAACTCCAAATAAAAACTCTCGGTCCCAAAAAAATGGGAAAAAGCGGGCAAAACCTCCACACAACCGGAGAGTCAAAAGATGACAAGAGTTTCATGAATCCCAAAAGGCACTCGGAAACCAATCTCAAATGAAATTGTCAAACAATCATCACAAGAAACCAAAAAGACAACCCACTAAAATTCTCCCCCTTGATGATTGAATTGAAAAAAACTAGGCACAAGAGATGGTTTGAGATACCAAAGCCGAAAACTTGGTCCCCAAAGACATGGGCAACAGCTCAACGCAACCAAGTAAAGGATTGTGGCAGAACCTCCCGGTAATGTGGCCCACCTGCACTCGTCACCGTCTCCCTGAGCTCTAATGACTGTGCACATGTACCACATCACAGGAAAGATCTGTCGGGTGTCCCCGAGGGAACCCCGAATTATCCACGAACCACAGGACCATCATCATGAAGGTTGGAATAATTACAACATTACAACAGTTGATACAAAATACCATCGGAGTGCGGAAGCAAGATAGATAACCTTTATAAAACATGAATAAGTCACTTTTACATGAACATAACTGGTGTTGTGGAAGTAGAATAGTATTACAGAGCCACACTTAGGCGGAGTACCTAAGTTGGGGAAGAAGAACAACCAGATCACGTCAAGCCCACTGACATGATCATGATCAACATCACCTATAGAAACCTGCAACAGGGGTTAACAAACCCTGAGTACGGGGGTACTCAACAAGACTTACCCGACTAAAGAAAAAGGGAGAAGACTCAGGAATGAGAGGCTTAGTGTAACACCCCTGGTGTTACTAATGTAATTAACTTGACATGTCATCATCTTAAGCATTAATCATTTTGTGATGCATTTGGATTGCTTAATTGCTATGCTTTAGTCCCTTTCCAAGAACCCTAGAAGCCCAATTCTTCCTCTAAGGGCAAAATGGTAATTTCACCTCTGTGCCTAGTTCTATTTAATTCTTGTTCAAATTTAGTGCCCAGATGTTTGTTGCTTTGATCATAGTTCAAAAATCAGATTTGATTTGATTGTCCTTTTGCAAAACCCTAAATTCCCAAATCCTGGATTTATTCCCTTTCTGATAACTTTTTCATAATTCAAAATTTTGAGTTAGTTCAAAAAGCAAATTGTGAATCTGACCTAGAGGAACAACTTTGGTATTTACAGATTTCCATGTTTCTATATAAAATTTGAAGTAATTTCAAATTCATTCGAATTCCAGTTTTTGTCCCCTTTTCAGTTTTAAAAATTTATTCGAAAACTATTGAGTTTCAGAAAAAGTGTATATTAGCAAAGTTGTAGGTTTTGACAAATGGAACAACTTCCATATATAAGGATTTTCAAGTTTCAGTTTGAAATCCAAAGTAATTTTGATTTGAATCAAATTTGAAAAGTGTTCTCTTTTCTGTTTTTGAATGTAGTTCAAAAACTATTTGGAATTTGAAAATGTTCATATTGACAAAGTTGTAGATCTCTTTTTTCTGAACAACTTTGGTGTTTAGAGTTTTTGTCGCACAGTTCATTTTTTTGAGAGTAATTTGCAAAATACAGAAACCAGCCAAAAGTCAAACCCTAAACCCTAGCCCTGTTCATCTTCCTCGCGTAGGGGGAGGGCCCCGGCCGTGGCCGAGCCTCCGGCGCTGCGCGCGCCACGCGTTTGGCAGCCGCTCGTCTGTCCCCGACCAGCCGCCTGCGTCCGCGCCATCATGCCGCCTCCGCACGCGCGCCAGTTGACCTCCGCCCCGTCCCCCACTGTTTCCCGCGCGTCGCCGCCGCGTGGCCGTCGCCGGCGAACGCACACCCGGCCCCTGCACGCACGCCGTCCTTCCCGCCAGAGCGCAATCGAGTGCGCATGCTCTCGCCGAGCTTATCCACCCCACCCCGTGCTCTTTACCGGCCCTGGCCGCGGCTATATAAGCCCGCCGGAGCCCCGAGCTCCTCACTCACCTCCGCCACCGTGGCCAGCCCACTCCAGACACTCCGCCGCTCCACCATCTAGCCCGAAAGCTCCGCCTTGAGCTCGTGAAGCTTTCCCACCCCCCAATTTCACTTTCCCCGCCTCCTATCGCCCGGCGTAAGCTCGCCGTTCCCATCTCCGGCAGAAACCCGGCGAGCTCGGGTTCGTGAAATTCGCCGTCTCCGGCCATGATCATCCCTCACCGACCCCGTGTCGTGTTCCTCGGTTCCGTGCGACTCTAACCAGGCCCTTGCGGTCGCGTGTGTTGAGCAGGATCGCCGGATCGCCGGAGCGCCGCCGCGGTCGTCTCCTCCCTCGAGCACGTGTCGAGCCTCACCCTCGAGAACGTGTCGAGCCTCACCCTCGAGAACGAGTCGAGCCTCACCCTCGAAGCCCTCCCTCCGACCCGTGGTAAGCATCCGAAGCCTCCGGCCTCTGCTTCCACTCCGTTTCGCCCGAGCCTCCAAGTCACGCCTCGGACGGAGGCTTGTTTTTTCCGTCTCGCCCGAGCCCAAGCCTCGGCGAGCGCATGCTCTCCGCTTCGCCCGAGTCAGGCCTCGGACGGAGGCTTACTTCTCCGTCTCGCCCGAGCCTCCGGGCCAGGCCTCGGACGAAGCTGTCGCTTCCGTCTCGACCGAGCCCGTCTCGACCGAGCCCCGCGCGATTCGCCCGAGCCCCGCGCGATTCGCCGAGCCCGGCCTAGAAGGAGCACAGTGCTCGTTTCTTTTTCTGAGAGATGTGAATAGTGTTCTGTTTTCTCTTTTTTGTATGATTTTCTGTGTGCATCCAAAAATTCTGAAATTTTTGTGGTAGACTCTTTATGCTCTGGAGTATTTTATAAAAATATGGAACTTGAGTTTTGTGCAAAAATTTGAAAATGTAAAATTCCCCTTTTAATTGAAAAATGAAGGTTTTGGTATTTTTGGAGAGTGATCTATAACTCCAAAAATCTTGAGATAAATTTTTGTGACCTTTTTATGACATGCTGAACCTCTGGTAAAATTTTGAAGTCATTTGGAGCAAGTTGATTTTTGAGCTTTTATTTTAATTGTTAAATAGTGCCTTTTGCTAATTAATGTCTGATTTTATTTGAGCATCTTAATGACCTCCAAAAATTATGAAATTTGTTTTGCCATCTGTTTATGCCTTAATGAACTTATGGAATTAATTTGGTAATTTTTGGAGCAACTTCATAAAATGACCTTTTTAAGATAAATTAAGAAAAATGGAAAGGATAGATTAGGGTTGGTAATAAGTGTTTGATGATGTGATCTTTGGATTGATTGATGTTCATAGACCCCTACCCTTTGGTCTATGATGGTTGTGATGCTATGATTGGTTGATGCTTAGGATAATCATAGTAAGGCCTAGCTTTAATTAACATTGCTTAAGGAAGAAATGGTTACCTTTTATGCTCAACCTAGATTTCGATTATGCCTTGTTTAAGAGTAATCTAGAATCAGTGGAATTGTCTTGCACCATAAGTTCATATCATCATTCTCATGAGCATTCATCATTGCATCTGTATAGTTGACGAAGAAGGTACCAGAGTCGAGGCCGCTGTTGACGAACCAACTCCCGAGGCGACCCCGAGCTCCGACACCTATACCTACCCCGAGTCTGCTCTCTTTGCCATCCAAGGCAAGCCCCGGTGCATTTAACCCTTTCCTTGAATTTATAAAATGATTTCCTTAAATGCTTTTGAGTTAAATTATTGCATTAGGTTTATAGGGGTTGTGTGCTATCCTAATTGACGCACTATCCACCTTGACCACTGATACACCCGATACCTGCTTTTCAAAAGTATTTGAAAAATGCTTAGCAATGCTTATTGAATTAGACTTTGCAATAAAATGCCAATTTTAAAAAGTGTGATCACTTAAGGAATGTTTATGGGAATTTTGGCTTTACTCCCCGGCTGTTGGCTAGGTATCTGATCCGTACCTAATCAATAGCGAGGAGAGGTTGTCGCGCGTACGGTGCCGTCATGTTGTAGTCCGGGACTCAACAGTTGACACCGACCGGGACAGGGTTGAAAAACCGACAGGACCTGTACTCTTGGGTTAGAGTCCCGAGGTGCTTGTCGCTGGCGGAAAAACTGACAGCACTATTACGCTTGGGTGAGATATAACCAAGGTATAGCTCTGGCTGAAAAATTAGGGACCATCCGTATGGGGGCCTGCTGGTCAAGACTTGTAACTATTCACATACTTCGGAAAGCTCTGGCTCCGAGGAATCCTTTATTGGACCGACAACCGCGCACTGGGAGTGGAGAGATGGCGGAAGTAGCATGTACCCACGTGGGTTAAAGTCCCGGATTGGAGTGGTGTACTGTACTTCCGGGTGGCGTAGGACCGGGCCCAATCTTGGAGGAATCGTGGTAGACGAGTTGGCATATGCAAGCTTGGGTGCTACATATGCAGTGTGGATAGGGATCCTCAGCTGAGTATTATTTATCCGGATTAACGTTGCTCCTCGGTTATGGAGACTTGGTCCACTGACTGTCAACGGAGAGTGGTTCTCAACTAGGAATGTTTTGAAATGTAAAATGAATCATGAATGATGAAGAATTGAGGAATACTGAATCTTTCAAAATATTTACAAAAATGCTTTTCTGCAAAATACTTGATCTTGCTTAAACCTTACCTTGACTACCCTAAGCCTTCATTCCTGAGTCTTCTCCCTTTTTCTTTAGTCGGGTAAGTCTTGTTGAGTACCCCGTACTCAGGGTTTGTTACCCATGTTGCAGGTATGCCTGAAACCCCATTGTGTCTCGCACCCTGTTGCGTGACCTTCATCCAGGAAGAGGCCGATGAGGCCGATGAGTAAACGTGTACCCTCGGGCTGGGTGTTACATGTATCGTTATCTTAATGTTTCCGCTACGTTGTCTACTTTGAATCACCCGAACAATGGTTTGTAATAACCGTACTCCTTACCTCATTTGAAACCTCGGTTTGTAAAACTAATGTTATTTAAGTCTTCCGCTCTGTTATCTCTGATATTTGTGAAAATGTGAAATGCTGTAACCGAATTGTGAGATGATCCTGCGGACATTGGGCACTGATGTAGCCCGGTGGCGAACAGGTCTTAATCACATGGAATATGGGTTCGGCTGTCAGAGGTTGACAGGGACACGTGGGCCATGGGATTAGGGCGGTTCCGTCACAGAGTGGTATCAGAGCATCTCACTTTAACGTTGCAGTGTTTCTTTTGCGAAAACTTCAAAGTTCTTTTGAGTCCAAACAAAATTTAAACTTGACTATTTTGAGTCCAAATTGCTTCTCTCATCTTGTCTCTCATATGGCAACACTAGCTAGTGGAACAACATGTTTTAAGCCCTATATATGTTAAGTATTGCATTGCCTTGTTCCGTAGGAACGATTCATGCATCATGTCACATTCACTTAAGTATATAAAAGAGTTCGTTGGGATAGTGTACCTATACCTTTTTCTTGCTAGCCTTTCTCATCTATAACCTCTTGTCCAGATATGGCCATTATCAAGCGGACTGCCCGCAAGTCGACTGGACCGAACGGTGTGCCGCGTCACCAGCTGGCGCCACGCACCGGAGAAGAGACTGGAGAATCCTCCAATGGTCGTCGTTTTCCCCGCCGCACCCGCAAGAACCTGAAGGAGGAAATCAAGAATCTGAAGGCCGAGATAGAGAACATGGAGCATGACTTCTACCTTTCCCGCCTGGAATTCTACGAGGCACGAGCCGCTCTTGAGGAAGCTAACCAGAATGTGGTTCGCGCTATCCAGCAGCGTGATGCAACATGGATCCGAGAGGATGTCACCAGAGCCCAGCTCCATGGATTGCAGCAGTACACCGCCCAGATCGAGCAGTTCAATGATATGCTTCATGAAGAAGTACACCAGCTGCACAACCAGCTTCACCCCGTGATTCCACCAGTTGTTGAGGACCCCAAAGACGGAGTCGTGGAGGAACTTGAAGTGGAACACGAGCCCGATCAGAATGAGGAAGTGGAACCTGCCGAAGATGTCCACGTTGAAGATGAAGATGAGGAGGAAGAGCCTGAGCTTATCATCGAGGATGATGATGATGACGAAGAGTTGATCTTCATCGATGACGACTAGACTCCTTGTGTCTGTACCATCTGCTTACCTAAAACCTTAGACTAGGTTTGGGGGCGTTAGTCTGTCTGTTGCCAAGTCTGGCATGTATCTTTCTTTTCGCATCTTTTCCCTTTATCGGCCTGTATCAGTCTGTTGTCATCTTTATCAAGCCAGCTATCTTTGTATCAATGAAGCTATCAATCGGTCGTTTCAGAACCTTTGTCCATATATGCTGAGTTCCGAGTTGCTTATATAGATGCCTGTGAACACCCGTACCGGAGCTGGAGGTTCTGATGATGCCAACATCCCAAACCCTCCACCTGTCCCAGCTACCCTAGCAGATGCCATTGCAGCCCTGGCCGCCGCTGCCAATCTGATGGCTCAGAACCAAGGACAGCAGAATGTTGGTCACCGTGGTCGTCACAACCAAGAGACCACCTATGTGGATTTCACTGAAACCCGTCCACCGGTTTTCACCAGAGCCGATGAACCCCTCGAAGCTGACGATTGGCTCCGCACCATGGAGCAGAAGTTTGGTCTCATCCGATGCACTGAAATCCAGAAGCCCCGGTTTGCTTCGCAGCAACTTCGTGGCCCAGCAAGTGCTTGGTATGCCAATCTCCTGGCTGCCTAGCCTGAAGGTCATGAGTTGACCTGGGAAGAGTTCCGCACCGCTTTCCGTGCACACCACATCCCATCAGGTCTGATGAAGATGAAGCTTGATCAGTTCCTAGCCCTGCAACAGAAGGACTCCACAGTGATGCAGTATGTGGGTCAATTCAACCATCTGAGTCAGTATGCAGCGGAATATGTCAACACGGATGAGAAGAAGAGGGACTGTTTCCTTAGGGGATTGCACCCTAAGATCCGCAGAAGCATGTCCAACAACCTGACCGGTTCTTATCATGAGGCTGTTGACCGGGCAGTTGCCTTTGAAGAGAGTAACCGTCAGTACCAAGAGGAGAAGAAGAAGAAGAAAGCAGGATCTAGCAGCCACTCTGGCAATCACAAGCGCCAGAGGGTCATATATCATCCTAGTCACCACCACAACCGTCCACCTTACCCTCACCAGCAAGTGGTTGTCCGTACCGCGGCTACCACCCACAACGCCAACCAACAAAGTGCCACTCAGCCGAACGCCCCAGGTGTTCGTATCACCACCCCACAAACCGCCTATAACCATCCCTGCTACAACTGTGGTCAACTTGGCCACTGGTCTCGCGAGTGCCCAAAGCCCAAGAAGCCTGCTCAGAACTTTCAGAAGGGTCCTGGAGGACCACAGCAGCAGCAACACCGTGCTCCACAGCAGCAAGTGCAGAAGGGCAAGTTCGTCAAGAAGCACGGGCAAGTCTACTACACCACTGTCAGCGATATTCCAGAAGGGGAGCCCGTCATGATCGGTAGGTTTCCCATTGCCAATCATCCTGCAGTTGTGTTGTTTGATTCTGGTGCATCGCATTCTTTCATCAGTCGTACCTTCGTCTCTAAGCATGACATATCTATTGGGGAGTTGAAAGAAAGTTTTTGCATTTTATCGCCTGGAGGGCGTATAAACACCAAAGAGGTGGTTCGCAGTATATCAGTGATGTTGGGAAATCATGCGTTCCCTACCACCATGATAGTGTTGAAAGATCAGGAGATAGATGTCATTTTAGGCATGAATTGGATGTGCCAGTATAAGGCCATGATCGACATCTTGAATAGAGTTGTGAGAGTGGATATTCCTAACAGTACCGCCAAACTCCTTCTCCAACTTCCAATGCCTCAAAAACCAGCAGCCACTCAAATAAATACCGCCCATGTTCTGGAAACCCGGGACATCCCCGTGGTTTGTGAATTCCCTGATGTTTTTCCTGAGGATTTACCTGGTCTGCCTCCTGACCGTGACGTTGAGTTTGCCATAGAGCTAAAGCCCGGGACTGCTCCCATATCCCGCAGAGCTTATCGTATGCCTCCCAGAGAGTTGGCAGAACTAAAAATCCAATTACAAGATTTGTTGGACAAGGGTTTCATTCGCCCAAGCTCGTCTCCTTGGGGCTGTCCTGCAATCTTTGTAAAGAAGAAAGACAAGACTCTCAGAATGTGCATTGATTATCGCCCACTCAATGAGGTCACCATCAAAAACAAATATCCCTTGCCTCGGATTGATCTTCTCTTTGACCAGTTAGCTGGAGCCAAAGTATTCTCCAAGATCGATCTCAGATCTGGCTACCACCAAATAAAGATTCGTCCTGAAGATATTCCTAAAACAGCTTTCACCACCAGATATGGCCTATATGAGTATTTGGTCATGTCTTTCGGATTGACCAATGCACCCGCTCATTTCATGTACCTCATGAACTCTGTGTTCATGGCAGAGCTTGATAAATTCGTGGTCGTGTTCATTGACGACATCCTTGTCTACTCAAAAAACCCTGAAGATCACGCCAAGCATCTTCGTATTGTTCTATCCCGTCTCAGAGAACATCAGCTCTATGCTAAGTTCAGTAAGTGTGAATTCTGGTTGGATCAGATACAGTTTCTTGGTCATGTCCTATCCGCAGAAGGTGTGTCAGTCGACCCCGGAAAAGTATCAGATATCCTGGATTGGAAGCCACCTACCTCTGTTCACAAGGTCCGCAGTTTTATGGGAATGGCTGGATATTATCGTCGATTCATCCCAGATTTCTCCAGAATCGCCAAGCCTATCACCGAGTTGCTGAAGAATTCTGTGAAGTTCTTTTGGTCACCAGCTTGTGAACAAGCTTTTCAGACTTTGAAGAAGTTGTTAACCACGTCACCAGTGCTAGCTCAGCCAAACGTCGAGAAGCCCTTTGATGTCTATTGTGATGCATCTGGTACTGGTTTGGGTTGCGTGTTGATGCAAGAAGGAAGAGTGATCGCTTATGCCTCGCGGCAGCTTAAGCGACATGAGGAAAATTATCCAACTCATGATCTTGAGTTAGCAGCAGTGGTTCATGCCTTGAAGATATGGCGTCATTATCTGTTGGGCAGTACCTGCAATGTGTACACAGATCACAAGAGCCTGAAGTATATCTTCACCCAAGAAGAGCTGAACATGAGGCAGCGAAGATGGCTTGAGTTAATCAAGGACTATGATATCGAAGTGCATTACCATCCGGGTAAGGCGAATGTGGTCGCCGATGCACTCAGTCGCAAGTCATACTGTAACTGTCTGGTTATGAAATCCTATGAATCTTCCCTATGCTATGAACTAGAGAAGCTGGGTATTGAAATAGTGCCACAAGGGAGTCTGAGCAATGTTAGAGTAGAAACCTCTATCAGAGAACAGATCATAGCTGCACAGAAAGATAACCCCGGAATCAAGCACATCAGCGAAAAGGTTCGAGCTGGAAAAGCCGACTGTTTCAGGATTGATGATGAAGGAGTGGTATGGTTCAAGAACCGTCTGGTAGTTCCCAAGGTACCCGAGCTGAGACAGATAATCCTTGATGAAGCACACTCAACCAGATTTGCCATCCATCCCGGCAGCAACAAGATGTACCAAGACTTGAAGCAGAAATTTTGGTGGACAAAGATGAAGATTGAGATCGCTCGACATGTCGCTCGTTGTGATACATGTCAGAAAGTCAAGGCTGTGCATATGAAGCCCGGAGGAGAGCTGCAACCTTTGTCAGTACCTGGTTGGAAGTGGGAGGATATCAGCATGGATTTTATCAATGGATTACCCAAGACTCAAAAGGGATTCGATTCCATTTGGGTGATAGTGGACCGTCTCACGAAGCAAGCTCACTTCCTACCGGTCAAAACAAGTTATACCGCCCCAACTTATGCCACCTTGTACAAGAACAACATAGTAAAACTCCATGGCATACCCAAGACCATCATCTCAGATCGTGGTACTCAGTTTGTCGCTAAGTTCTGGAAAGCGTTCCATGCCTCACTTGGAACCAAGCTATTGTATAGCACGGCTTATCAGCCGCAGACTGATGGACAGACTGAGAGAGTCAACCAAGTGTTAGAAGATATGTTGAGAGCCTATGTGCTTACCTTCGCAGATACTTGGGATCAGTGTTTGCCCTTGGCAGAATTCTCCTACAACAACAGTTATCAAGAAAGCATCAAAATTGCACCCTTTGAAGCACTGTACGGCCGTCGTTGTCGTACACCTCTCAATTGGTCTGAGCCCGGAGAGAGAGAATTCTTTGGAGTTGATCTAGTAAAAGATATGGAAGAGAAAGTCAAGCAAATACAAGAGAACATGAAGATTGCACAGTCTCGACAGAAAAGTTATGCTGACAAGAGACGTCGACCTCTGTAGTTCGAGATCGGGGATTATGTGTACCTGAAGGTCTCACCCACCAAAGGAGTCACTCGTTTTGGAGTCAAAGGAAAGTTAGCACCCCGCTACATTGGTCCGTTTGAGATTCTGGATCGTTGTGGCAAGGTCGCTTACAAGTTAAGTTTGCCCGATCATCTTTCAGCAGTTCATAATGTGTTTCATGTCTCCCAACTCAAGAAGTGTCTCCGAGTACCTGAACATGTGGTTGAAGTTGAAGGCGTTGAGCTAGAACCAGATCTGTCATACACTGAGTATCCAGTTCGCGTGTTGGATCACAAGGATCGTGTTACCCGAAGAACCACCACAAGATGGTATAAGATCCAGTGGAACCAGCACTCTGAAGAAGAAGCCACTTGGGAATCTGAAGATTTCTTGGCAAAGAACTATCCGGACTTCCTCGAATCTCTATAGGTGTGAGTTTCCTCTTTTGTTCTTTAA
The DNA here is from genome assembly GCA_009763385.1 of Coix lacryma-jobi var. lacryma-jobi. Classification (NCBI taxonomy): domain Eukaryota; kingdom Viridiplantae; phylum Streptophyta; class Magnoliopsida; order Poales; family Poaceae; genus Coix; species Coix lacryma-jobi. The sequence goes on from CM019823.1 coordinate 69,986,867, forward strand.
ACGACGCGGAATCTCGGGGCGAGATTTCTTTTAGGAGGGAGGGTTGTAACACCCCTGGTGTTACTAATGTAATTAACTTGACATGTCATCATCTTAAGCATTAATCATTTTGTGATGCATTTGGATTGCTTAATTGCTATGCTTTAGTCCCTTTCCAAGAACCCTAGAAGCCCAATTCTTCCTCTAAGGGCAAAATGGTAATTTCACCTCTGTGCCTAGTTCTATTTAATTCTTGTTCAAATTTAGTGCCCTGATGTTTGTTGCTTTGATCATAGTTCAAAAATCAGATTTGATTTGATTGTCCTTTTGCAAAACCCTAAATTCCCAAATCCTGGATTTATTCCCTTTCTGATAACTTTTTCATAATTAAAAATTTTGAGTTGGTTCAAAAAGCAAAGTTGTGAATCTGACCTAGAGGAACAACTTTGGTATTTACAGATTTCCATGTTTCTATATAAATTTTGAAGTAATTTCAAATTCATTCGAATTCCAGTTTTTGTCCCCTTTTCAGTTTTAAAAATTTATTCGAAAACTATTGAGTTTCAGAAAAAGTGTATATTAGCAAAGTTGTAGGTTTTGACAAATGGAACAACTTTCATATATAAGGATTTTCAAGTTTCAGTTTGAAATCCAAAGTAATTTTGATTTGAATCAAATTTGAAAAGTGTTCTCTTTTCTGTTTTTGAATGTAGTTCAAAAACTATTTGGAATTTGAAAATGTTCATATTGACAAAGTTGTAGATCTCTTTTTTCTGAACAACTTTGGTGTTTAGAGTTTTTGTCGCACAGTTCATTTTTTTGAGAGTAATTTGCAAAATACAGAAACCAGCCAAAAGTCAAACCCTAAACCCTAGCCCTGTTCATCTTCCTCGCGTAGGGGGAGGGCCCCGGCCGTGGCCGAGCCTCCGGCGCTGCGCGCGCCACGCGTTTGGCAGCCGCTCGTTTGTCCCCGACCAGCCGCCTGCGTCCGCGCCATCATGCCGCCTCCGCACGCGCGCCAGTTGACCTCCGCCCCGTCCCCCACTGTTTCCCGCGCGTCGCCGCCGCGTGGCCGTCGCCGGCGAACGCACACCCGGCCCCTGCACGCACGCCGTCCTTCCCGCCAGAGCGCAATCGAGTGCGCATGCTCTCGCCGAGCTTATCCACCCCACCCCGTGCTCTTTACCGGCCCTGGCCGCGGCTATATAAGCCCGCCGGAGCCCCGAGCTCCTCACTCACCTCCGCCACCGTGGCCAGCCCACTCCAGACACTCCGCCGCTCCACCATCTAGCCCGAAAGCTCCGCCTTGAGCTCGTGAAGCTTTCCCACCCCCCAATTTCACTTTCCCCGCCTCCTATCGCCCGGCGTAAGCTCGCCGTTCCCATCTCCGGCAGAAACCCGGCGAGCTCGGGTTCGTGAAATTCGCCGTCTCCGGCCATGATCATCCCTCACCGACCCCGTGTCGTGTTCCTCGGTTCCGTGCGACTCTAACCAGGCCCTTGCGGTCGCGTGTGTTAAGCAGGATCGCCGGATCGCCGGAGCGCCGCCGCGGTCGTCTCCTCCCTCGAGCACGTGTCGAGCCTCACCCTCGAGAACGTGTCGAGCCTCACCCTCGAGAACGAGTCGAGCCTCACCCTCGAAGCCCTCCCTCCGACCCGTGGTAAGCATCCGAAGCCTCCGGCCTCTGCTTCCACTCCGTTTCGCCCGAGCCTCCAAGTCACGCCTCGGACGGAGGCTTGTTTTTTTCCGTCTCGCCCGAGCCCAAGCCTCGGCGAGCGCATGCTCTCCGCTTCGCCCGAGTCAGGCCTCGGACGGAGGCTTACTTCTCCGTCTCGCCCGAGCCTCCGGGCCAGGCCTCGGACGAAGCTGTCGCTTCCGTCTCGACCGAGCCCGTCTCGACCGAGCCCGTCTCGACCGAGCCCCGCGCGATTCGCCCGAGCCCCGCGCGATTCGCCGAGCCCGGCCTAGAAGGAGCACAGTGCTCGTTTCTTTTTCTGAGAGATGTGAATAGTGTTCTGTTTTCTCTTTTTTGTATGATTTTCTGTGTGCATCCAAAAATTCTGAAATTTTTGTGGTAGACTCTTTATGCTCTGGAGTATTTTATAAAAATATGGAACTTGAGTTTTGTGCAAAAATTTGAAAATGTAAAATTCCCCTTTTAATTGAAAAATGAAGGTTTTGGTATTTTTGGAGAGTGATCTATAACTCCAAAAATCTTGAGATAAATTTTTGTGACCTTTTTATGACATGCTGAACCTCTGGTAAAATTTTGAAGTCATTTGGAGCAAGTTGATTTTTGAGCTTTTATTTTAATTGTTAAATAGTGCCTTTTGCTAATTAATGTCTGATTTTATTTGAGCATCTTAATGACCTCCAAAAATTATGAAATTTGTTTTGCCATCTGTTTATGCCTTAATGAACTTATGGAATTAATTTGGTAATTTTTGGAGCAACTTCATAAAATGACCTTTTTAAGATAAATTAAGAAAAATGGAAAGGATAGATTAGGGTTGGTAATAAGTGTTTGATGATGTGATCTTTGGATTGATTGATGTTCATAGACCCCTACCCTTTGGTCTATGATGGTTGTGATGCTATGATTGGTTGATGCTTAGGATAATCATAGTAAGGCCTAGCTTTAATTAACATTGCTTAAGGAAGAAATGGTTACCTTTTATGCTCAACCTAGATTTCGATTATGCCTTGTTTAAGAGTAGTCTAGAATCAGTGGAATTGTCTTGCACCATAAGTTCATATCATCATTCTCATGAGCATTCATCATTGCATCCGTATAGTTGACGAAGAAGGTACCAGAGTCGAGGCCGCTGTTGACGAACCAACTCCCGAGGCGACCCCGAGCTCCGACACCTATACCTACCCCGAGTCTGCTCTCTTTGCCATCCAAGGCAAGCCCCGGTGCATTTAACCCTTTCCTTGAATTTATAAAATGATTTCCTTAAATGCTTTTGAGTTAAATTATTGCATTAGGTTTATAGGGGTTGTGTGCTATCCTAATTGACGCACTATCCACCTTGACCACTGATACACCCGATACCTGCTTTTCAAAAGTATTTGAAAAATGCTTAGCAATGCTTATTGAATTAGACTTTGCAATAAAATGCCAATTTTAAAAAGTGTGATCACTTAAGGAATGTTTATGGGAATTTTGGCTTTACTCCCCGGCTGTTGGCTAGGTATCTGATCCGTACCTAATCAATAGCGAGGAGAGGTTGTCGCGCGTACGGTGCCGTCATGTTGTAGTCCGGGACTCAACAGTTGACACCGACCGGGACAGGGTTGAAAAACCGACAGGACCTGTACTCTTGGGTTAGAGTCCCGAGGTGCTTGTCGCTGGCGGAAAAACTGACAGCACTATTACGCTTGGGTGAGATATAACCAAGGTATAGCTCTGGCTGAAAAATTAGGGACCATCCGTATGGGGGCCTGCTGGTCAAGACTTGTAACTATTCACATACTTCGGAAAGCTCTGGCTCCGAGGAATCCTTTATTGGACCGACAACCGCGCACTGGGAGTGGAGAGATGGCGGAAGTAGCATGTACCCACGTGGGTTAAAGTCCCGGATTGGAGTGGTGTACTGTACTTCCGGGTGGCGTAGGACCGGGCCCAATCTTGGAGGAATCGTGGTAGACGAGTTGGCATATGCAAGCTTGGGTGCTACATATGCAGTGTGGATAGGGATCCTCAGCTGAGTATTATTTATCCGGATTAACGTTGCTCCTCGGTTATGGAGACTTGGTCCACTGACTGTCAACGGAGAGTGGTTCTCAACTAGGAATGTTTTGAAATGTAAAATGAATCATGAATGATGAAGAATTGAGGAATACTGAATCTTTCAAAATATTTACAAAAATGCTTTTCTGCAAAATACTTGATCTTGCTTAAACCTTACCTTGACTACCCTAAGCCTTCATTCCTGAGTCTTCTCCCTTTTTCTTTAGTCGGGTAAGTCTTGTTGAGTACCCCGTACTCAGGGTTTGTTACCCATGTTGCAGGTATGCCTGAAACCCCATTGTGTCTCGCACCCTGTTGCGTGACCTTCATCCAGGAAGAGGCCGATGAGGCCGATGAGTAAACGTGTACCCTCGGGCTGGGTGTTACATGTATCGTTATCTTAATGTTTCTGCTACGTTGTCTACTTTGAATCACCCGAACAATGGTTTGTAATAACCGTACTCCTTACCTCATTTGAAACCTCGGTTTGTAAAACTAATGTTATTTAAGTCTTCCGCTCTGTTATCTCTGATATTTGTGAAAATGTGAAATGCTGTAACCGAATTGTGAGATGATCCTGCGGACATTGGGCGCTGATGTAGCCCGGTGGCGAACAGGTCTTAATCACATGGAATATGGGTTCGGCTGTCAGAGGTTGATAGGGACACGTGGGCCATGGGATTAGGGCGGTTCCGTCACAGAGTGGTATCAGAGCATCTCACTTTAACGTTGCAGTGTTTCTTTTGCGAAAACTTCAAAAGTTCTTTTGAGTCCAAACAAAATTTAAACTTGACTATTTTGAGTCCAAATTGCTTCTCTCATCTTGTCTCTCATATGGCAACACTAGCTAGTGGAACAACATGTTTTAAGCCCTATATATGTTAAGTATTGCATTGCCTTGTTCCATAGGAACGATTCATGCATCATGTCACATTCACTTAAGTATATAAAAGAGTTCGTTGGGATAGTGTACCTATACCTTTTCTTGCTAGCCTTTCTCATCTATAACCTCTTGTCCAGATATGGCCATTATCAAGCGGACTGCCCGCAAGTCGACTGGACCGAACGGTGTGCCGCGTCACCAGCTGGCGCCACGCACCGGAGAAGAGACTGGAGAATCCTCCAATGGTCGTCGTTTTCCCCGCCGCACCCGCAAGAACCTGAAGGAGGAAATCAAGAATCTGAAGGCCGAGATAGAGAACATGGAGCATGACTTCTACCTTTCCCGCCTGGAATTCTACGAGGCACGAGCCGCTCTTGAGGAAGCTAACCAGAATGTGGTTCGCGCTATCCAGCAGCGTGATGCAACATGGATCCGAGAGGATGTCACCAGAGCCCAGCTCCATGGATTGCAGCAGTACACCGCCCAGATCGAGCAGTTCAATGATATGCTTCATGAAGAAGTACACCAGCTGCACAACCAGCTTCACCCCGTGATTCCACCAGTTGTTGAGGACCCCAAAGACGGAGTCGTGGAGGAACCTGAAGTGGAACACGAGCCCGATCAGAATGAGGAAGTGGAACCTGCCGAAGATGTCCACGTTGAAGATGAAGATGAGGAGGAAGAGCCTGAGCTTATCATCGAGGATGATGATGATGACGAAGAGTTGATCTTCATCGATGACGACTAGACTCCTTGTGTCTGTACCATCTGCTTACCTAAAACCTTAGACTAGGTTTGGGGGCGTTAGTCTGTCTGTTGCCAAGTCTGGCATGTATCTTTCTTTTCGCATCTTTTCCCTTTATCGGCCTGTATCAGTCTGTTGTCATCTTTATCAAGCCAGCTATCTTTGTATCAATGAAGCTATCAATCGGTCGTTTCAGAACCTTTGTCCATATATGCTGAGTTCCGAGTTGCTTATACAGATGCCTGTGAACACCCGTACCGGAGCTGGAGGTTCTGATGATGCCAACATCCCAAACCCTCCACCTGTCCCAGCTACCCTAGCAGATGCCATTGCAGCCCTGGCCGCCGCTGCCAATCTGATGGCTCAGAACCAAGGACAGCAGAATGTTGGTCACCGTGGTCGTCACAACCAAGAGACCACCTATGTGGATTTCACTGAAACCCGTCCACCGGTTTTCACCAGAGCCGATGAACCCCTCGAAGCTGACGATTGGCTCCGCACCATGGAGCAGAAGTTTGGTCTCATCCGATGCACTGAAATCCAGAAGCCCCGGTTTGCTTCGCAGCAACTTCGTGGCCCAGCAAGTGCTTGGTATGCCAATCTCCTGGCTGCCTAGCCTGAAGGTCATGAGTTGACCTGGGAAGAGTTCCGCACCGCTTTCCGTGCACACCACATCCCATCAGGTCTGATGAAGATGAAGCTTGATCAGTTCCTAGCCCTGCAACAGAAGGACTCCACAGTGATGCAGTATGTGGGTCAATTCAACCATCTGAGTCAGTATGCAGCGGAATATGTCAACACGGATGAGAAGAAGAGGGACTGTTTCCTTAGGGGATTGCACCCTAAGATCCGCAGAAGCATGTCCAACAACCTGACCGGTTCTTATCATGAGGCTGTTGACCGGGCAGTTGCCTTTGAAGAGAGTAACCGTCAGTACCAAGAGGAGAAGAAGAAGAAGAAAGCAGGATCTAGCAGCCACTCTGGCAATCACAAGCGCCAGAGGGTCATATATCATCCTAGTCACCACCACAACCGTCCACCTTACCCTCACCAGCAAGTGGTTGTCCGTACCGCGGCTACCACCCACAACGCCAACCAACAAAGTGCCACTCAGCCGAACGCCCCAGGTGTTCGTATCACCACCCCACAAACCGCCTATAACCATCCCTGCTACAACTGTGGTCAACTTGGCCACTGGTCTCGCGAGTGCCCAAAGCCCAAGAAGCCTGCTCAGAACTTTCAGAAGGGTCCTGGAGGACCACAGCAGCAGCAACACCGTGCTCCACAGCAGCAAGTGCAGAAGGGCAAGTTCGTCAAGAAGCACGGGCAAGTCTACTACACCACTGTCAGCGATATTCCAGAAGGGGAGCCCGTCATGATCGGTAGGTTTCCCATTGCCAATCATCCTGCAGTTGTGTTGTTTGATTCTGGTGCATCGCATTCTTTCATCAGTCGTACCTTCGTCTCTAAGCATGACATATCTATTGGGGAGTTGAAAGAAAGTTTTTGCATTTTATCGCCTGGAGGGCGTATAAACACCAAAGAGGTGGTTCGCAGTATATCAGTGATGTTGGGAAATCATGCGTTCCCTACCACCATGATAGTGTTGAAAGATCAGGAGATAGATGTCATTTTAGGCATGAATTGGATGTGCCAGTATAAGGCCATGATCGACATCTTGAATAGAGTTGTGAGAGTGGATATTCCTAACAGTACCGCCAAACTCCTTCTCCAACTTCCTATGCCTTCAAAACCAGCTAGCCACTACAACTAAATGCTACCTATGATCAAGGGAATCCCGAGACATCCCTGTAGGTCTGTGAATTCCCTGATGTTTTTCCTGAGGATTTACCTGGTCTACCTCCTGACCGTGACGTTGAGTTTGCCATAGAGCTAAAGCCCGGGACTGCTCCATATCCGCAGAGCTTATCGTATGCCTCCCAGAGAGTTGGCAGAACTAAAAATCCAATTACAAGATTTGTTGGACAAGGGTTTCATTCGCCCAAGCTCGTCTCCTTGGGGCTGTCCTGCAATCTTTGTAAAGAAGAAAGACAAGACTCTCAGACTTTGCGTTGATTATCGCCCACTCAACGAGGTCACCATCAAAAACAAATATCCCTTGCCTCGTATTGATCTTCTGTTTGACCAGTTAGCTGGAGCCAAAGTATTCTCCAAGATCGATCTCAGATCTGGCTACCACCAAATAAAGATTCGTCCTGAAGATATTCCTAAAACAGCTTTCACCACCAGATACGGCCTATATGAGTATTTGGTCATGTCTTTCGGATTGACCAATGCACCCTGCTCATTTCATGTACCTCATGAACTCTGTGTTCATGCCAGAGCTTGATAAATTCGTGGTCGTGTTCATTGACGACATCCTTGTCTACTCAAAAAACCCTGAAGATCACGCCAAGCATCTTCGTATTGTTCTATCCCGTCTCAGAGAACATCAGCTCTATGCTAAGTTCAGTAAGTGTGAATTCTGGTTGGATCAGATACAGTTTCTTGGTCATGTCCTATCCGCAGAAGGTGTGTCAGTCGACCCCGGAAAAGTATCAGATATCCTGGATTGGAAGCCACCTACCTCTGTTCACAAGGTCCGCAGTTTTATGGGAATGGCTGGATATTATCGTCGATTCATCCCAGATTTCTCCAGAATCGCCAAGCCTATCACCGAGTTGCTGAAGAATTCTGTGAAGTTCTTTTGGTCACCAGCTTGTGAACAAGCTTTTCAGACTTTGAAGAAGTTGTTAACCACGTCACCAGTGCTAGCTCAGCCAAACGTCGAGAAGCCCTTTGATGTCTATTGTGATGCATCTGGTACTGGTTTGGGTTGCGTGTTGATGCAAGAAGGAAGAGTGATCGCTTATGCCTCGCGGCAGCTTAAGCGACATGAGGAAAATTATCCAACTCATGATCTTGAGTTAGCAGCAGTGGTTCATGCCTTGAAGATATGGCGTCATTATCTGTTGGGCAGTACCTGCAATGTGTACACAGATCACAAGAGCCTGAAGTATATCTTCACCCAAGAAGAGCTGAACATGAGGCAGCGAAGATGGCTTGAGTTAATCAAGGACTATGATATCGAAGTGCATTACCATCCGGGTAAGGCGAATGTGGTCGCCGATGCACTCAGTCGCAAGTCATACTGTAACTGTCTGGTTATGAAATCCTATGAATCTTCCCTATGCTATGAACTAGAGAAGCTGGGTATTGAAATAGTGCCACAAGGGAGTCTGAGCAATGTTAGAGTAGAAACCTCTATCAGAGAACAGATCATAGCTGCACAGAAAGATAACCCCGGAATCAAGCACATCAGCGAAAAGGTTCGAGCTGGAAAAGCCGACTGTTTCAGGATTGATGATGAAGGAGTGGTATGGTTCAAGAACCGTCTGGTAGTTCCCAAGGTACCCTGAGCTGAGACAGATAATCCTTGATGAAGCACACTCAACCAGATTTGCCATCCATCCCGGCAGCAACAAGATGTACCAAGACTTGAAGCAGAAATTCTGGTGGACAAAGATGAAGATCGAAATCGCTCGACATGTCGCTCGTTGTGATACATGTCAGAAAGTCAAGGCTGTGCATATGAAGCCCGGAGGAGAGCTGCAACCTTTGTCAGTACCTGGTTGGAAGTGGGAGGATATCAGCATGGATTTTATCAATGGATTACCCAAGACTCAAAAGGGATTCGATTCCATTTGGGTGATAGTGGACCGTCTCACGAAGCAAGCTCACTTCCTACCGGTCAAAACAAGTTATACCGCCCCAACTTATGCCACCTTGTACAAGAACAACATAGTAAAACTCCATGGCATACCCAAGACCATCATCTCAGATCGTGGTACTCAGTTTGTCGCTAAGTTCTGGAAAGCGTTCCATGCCTCACTTGGAACCAAGCTATTGTATAGCACGGCTTATCATCCGCAGACTGATGGACAGACTGAGAGAGTCAACCAAGTGTTAGAAGATATGTTGAGAGCCTATGTGCTTACCTTCGCAGATACTTGGGATCAGTGTTTGCCCTTGGCAGAATTCTCCTACAACAACAGTTATCAAGAAAGCATCAAAATGGCACCCTTTGAAGCACTGTACGGCCGTCGTTGTCGTACACCTCTCAGTTGGTCTGAACCCGGAGAGAAGGGAATTCTTTGGAGTTGATCTAGTAAAAGATATGGAAGAGAAAGTCAAGCAAATACAAGAGAACATGAAGATTGCACAGTCTCGACAGAAAAGTTATGCTGACAAGAGACGTCGACCTCTGCAGTTCGAGATCGGGGATTATGTGTACCTGAAGGTCTCACCCACCAAAGGAGTCACTCGTTTTGGAGTCAAAGGAAAGTTAGCACCCCGCTACATTGGTCCGTTTGAGATTCTGGATCGTTGTGGCAAGGTCGCTTACAAGTTAAGTTTGCCCGATCATCTTTCAGCAGTTCATAATGTGTTTCATGTCTCCCAACTCAAGAAGTGTCTCCGAGTACCTGAACATGTGGTTGAAGTTGAAGGCGTTGAGCTAGAACCAGATCTGTCATACACTGAGTATCCAGTTCGCGTGTTGGATCACAAGGATCGTGTTACCCGAAGAACCACCACAAGATGGTATAAGATCCAGTGGAACCAGCACTCTGAAGAAGAAGCCACTTGGGAATCTGAAGATTTCTTGGCAAAGAACTATCCGGACTTCCTCGAATCTCTATAGGTGTGAGTTTCCTCTTTTGTTCTTTAAACGACGCGGAATCTCGGGGCGAGATTTCTTTTAGGAGGGAGGGTTGTAACACCCCTGGTGTTACTAATGTAATTAACTTGACATGTCATCATCTTAAGCATTAATCATTTTGTGATGCATTTGGATTGCTTAATTGCTATGCTTTAGTCCCTTTCAAAACCCTAGAAGCCCAATTCTTCCTCTAAGGGCAAAATGGTAATTTCACCTCTGTGCCTAGTTCTATTTAATTCTTGTTCAAATTTAGTGCCCTGATGTTTGTTGCATTGATCATAGTTCAAAAATCAGATTTGATTTGATTGTCCTTTTGCAAAACCCTAAATTCCCAAATCCTGGATTTATTCCCTTTCTGATAACTTTTTCATAATTCAAAATTTTGAGTTGGTTCAAAAAGCAAAGTTGTGAATCTGACCTAGAGGAACAACTTTGGTATTTACAGATTTCCATGTTTCTATATAAAATTTGAAGTAATTTCAAATTCATTCAAATTCCAGTTTTTGTCCCCTTTTCAGTTTTAAAAATTTATTCAAAAACTATTGAGTTTCAGAAAAAGTGTATATTAGCAAAGTTGTAGGTTTTGACAAATGGAACAACTTTCATATATAAGGATTTTCAAGTTTCAGTTTGAAATCCAAAGTAATTTTGATTTGAATCAAATTTGAAAAGTGTTCCCTTTTCTGTTTTTGAATGTAGTTCAAAAACTATTTGGAATTTGAAAATGTTCATATTGACAAAGTTGTAGATCTCATTTTTCTGAACAACTTTGGTGTTTTGAGTTTTTGTCGCCCAGTTCAATTTTTGAGAGTAATTTGCAAAATACAGAAACCAGCCAAAAGTCAAACCCTAAACCTAGCCCTGTTCATCTTCCTCGCGTAGGGGGAGGGCCCCGGCCGTGGCCGAGCCTCCGGCGCTGCGCAGCGCCACGCGTTTGGCAGCCGCTCGTCTGTCCCCGACCAGCCGCCTGCGTCCGCGCCATCATGCCGCCTCCGCACGCGCGCCAGTTGACCTCCGCCCCGTCCCCCACTGTTTCCCGCGCGTCGCCGCCGCGTGGCCGTCGCCGGCGAACGCACACCCCGCCCCTGCACGCACGCCGTCCTTCCCGCCAGAGCGCAATCGAGTGCGCATGCTCTCGCCGAGCTTATCCACCCCACCCCGTGCTCTTTACCGGCCCTGGCCGCGGCTATATAAGCCGCCGGAGCTCCGATCTCCGCACTCACCTCCGCCACCGTGGCCAGCCCACTCCAGACACTCCTGCCGCTCCACCATCTAGCCCGAAAGCTCCGCCTTGAGCTCGTGAAGCTTTCCCACCCCCAATTTCACCTTCCCCGCCTCCTAATCGCCCGGCGTAAGCTCGCCGTTCCCATCTCCGGCAGAAACCCGGCTGAGCTCGGGTTCGTGAAATTCGCCGTCTCCGGCCATGATCATCCCTCACCGACCCCGTGTCGTGTTCCCTCGGTTCCGTGCGACTCTAACCAGGCCCTTGCGGTCGCGTGTGTTGAGCAGGATCGCCGGATCGCCGGAGCGCCGCCGCGGTCGTCTCCTCCCTCGAGCACGTGTCGAGCCTCACCCTCGAGAACGTGTCGAGCCTCACCCTCGAGAACGAGTCGAGCCTCACCCTCGAGCCCTCCCTCCGACCCGTGGTAAGCATCCGAAGCCTCCGGCCTCTGCTTCCACTCCGTTTCGCCCGAGCCTCCAAGTCACGCCTCGGACGGAGGCTTGTTTTTTCCGTCTCGCCCGAGCCCAAGCCTCGCCCGAGACCGCTTCGCCCTGAGCCAAGCCTCGGCGACGCATGCTCTCCGCTTCGCCCGAGTCAGGCCTCGGACGGAGGCTTACTTCTCCGTCTCGCCCGAGCCTCCGGGCCAGGCCTCGGACGAAGCTGTCGCTTCCGTCTCGACCGAGCCCGTCTCGACCGAGGCCCGTCTCGACCGAGCCCCGCGCGATTCGCCCGAGCCCCGCGCGATTCGCCGAGCCCGGCCTAGAAGGAGCACAGTGCTCGTTTCTTTTTCTGAGAGATGTGAATAGTGTTCTGTTTTCTCTTTTTTGTATGATTTTCTGTGTGCATCCAAAAATTCTGAAATTTTTGTGGTAGACTCTTTATGCTCTGGAGTATTTTATAAAAATATGAACTTGAGTTTTGTGCAAAAATTTGAAAATGTAAAATTCCCCTTTTAATTGAAAAATGAAGGTTTTGGTATTTTTGGAGAGTGATCTATAACTCCAAAAATCTTGAGATAAATTTTTGTGACCTTTTTATGACATGCTGAACCTCTGGTAAAATTTTGAAGTCATTTGGAGCAAGTTGATTTTTGAGCTTTTATTTTAATTAGTTAAATAGTGCCTTTTGCTAATTAATGTCTGATTTTATTTGAGCATCTTAATGACCTCCAAAAATTATGAAATTTGTTTTGCCATCTGTTTATGCCTTAATGAACTTATGTGATTAATTTGGTAATTTTTGGAGCAACTTCATAAAATGACCTTTTAAGATAAATTAAGAAAAATGGAAAGGATAGATTAGGGTTGGTAATAAGTGTTTGATGATGTGATCTTTGGATTGATTGATGTTCATAGACCCCTACCCTTTGGTCTATGATGGTTGTGATGCTATGATTGGTTGATGCTTAGGATAATCATAATAAGGCCTAGCTTTAATTAACATTGCTTAAGGAAGAAATGGTTACCTTTTATGCTCAACCTAGATTTCGATTATGCCTTGTTTAAGAGTAAGTCTAGAATCAGTGGAATTGTCTTGCACCATAAGTCATATCATCATTCTCATGAGCATTCATCATTGCATCCGTATAGTTGACGAAGAAGGTACCAGAGTCGAGGCCGCTGTTGACGAACCAACTCCCGAGGCGACCCCGAGCTCCGACACCTATACCTACCCCGAGTCTGCTCTCTTTTGCCATCCAAGGCAAGCCCCGGTGCATTTAACCCTTTCCTTGAATTTATAAAATGATTTCCTTAAATGCTTTTGAGTTAAATTATTGCATTAGGTTTATAGGAGTTGTGTGCTATCCTAATTGACGCACTATCCACCTTGACCACTGATACACCCGATACCTGCTTTTCAAAAGTATTTGAAAAATGCTTAGCAATGCTTATTGAATTAGACTTTGCAATAAAATGCCAATTTTAAAAAGTGTGATCACTTAAGGAATGTTTATGGGAATTTGGCTTTACTCCCCGGCTGTTGGCTAGGTATCTGATCCGTACCTAATCAATAGCGAGGAGAGGTTGTCGCGCGTACGGTGCCGTCATGTTGTAGTCCGGGACTCAACAGTTGACACCGACCGGGACAGGGTTGAAAAACCGACAGGACCTGTACTCTTGGGTTAGAGTCCCGAGGTGCTTGTCGCTGGCGGAAAAACTGACAGCACTATTACGCTTGGGTGAGATATAACCAAGGTATAGCTCTGGCTGAAAAATTAGGGACCATCCGTATGGGGGCCTGCTGGTCAAGACTTGTAACTATTCACATACTTCGGAAAGCTCTGGCTCCGAGGAATCCTTTATTGGACCGACAACCGCGCACTGGGAGTGGAGAGATGGCGGAAGTAGCATGTACCCACGTGGGTTAAAGTCCCGGATTGGAGTGGTGTACTGTACTTCCGGGTGGCGTAGGACCGGGCCCAATCTTGGAGGAATCGTGGTAGACGAGTTGGCATATGCAAGCTTGGGTGCTACATATGCAGTGTGGATAGGGATCCTCAGCTGAGTATTATTTATCCGGATTAACGTTGCTCCTCGGTTATGGAGACTTGGTCCACTGACTGTCAACGGAGAGTGGTTCTCAACTAGGAATGTTTTGAAATGTAAAATGAATCATGAATGATGAAGAATTGAGGAATACTGAATCTTTCAAAATAAATAAGGTTTACAAAAATGCTTTTCTGCAAAATACTTGATCTTGCTTAAGCCTTACCTTGACTACCCTAAGCCTTCATTCCTGAGTCTTCTCCCTTTTTCTTTAGTCGGGTAAGTCTTGTTGAGTACCCCGTACTCAGGGTTTGTTACCCATGTTGCAGGTATGCCTGAACCCCGATTGTGTCTCGCACCCTGTTGCGTGACCTTCATCCAGGAAGAGGCCGATGAGGCCGATGAGTAAACTGTGCACCCTCGGGCTGGGTGTTACATGTATCGTTATCTTAATGTTTCCTGCTACGTTGTCTACTTTGAATTCACCGAACAATGGTTTGTAATAACCGTACTCCTTACCTCATTTGAAACCTCGGTTTGTAAAACTAATGTTATTTAAGTCTTCCGCTCTGTTATCTCTGATATTTGTGAAAATGTGAAATGCTGTAACCGAATTGTGAGATGATCCTGCGGACATTGGGCGCTGATGTAGCCCGGTGGCGAACAGGTCTTAATCACATGGAATATGGGTTCGGCTGTCAGAGGTTGATAGGGACACGTGGGCCATGGGATTAGGGCGGTTCCGTCACAGAGTGGTATCAGAGCATCTCACTTTAACGTTGCAGTGTTTCTTTTGCGAAAACTTCAAAAGTTCTTTTGAGTCCAAACAAAATTTAAACTTGACTATTTTGAGTCCAAATTGCTTCTCTCATCTTGTCTCTCATATGGCAACACTAGCTAGTGGAACAACATGTTTTAAGCCCTATATATGTTAAGTATTGCATTGCCTTGTTCCGTAGGAACGATTCATGCATCATGTCACATTCACTTAAGTAATAAATGAGTTCGTTGGGATAGTGTACCTATACCTTTTCTTGCTAGCCTTTCTCATCTATAACCTCTTGTCCAGATATGGCCATCTCATCAAGCGGACCTGCCCGCAAGTCGACTGGACCGAACGGTGTGCCGCGTCACCAGCTGGCGCCACGCACCGGAGAAGAGACTGGAGAATCCTCCAATGGTCGTCGTTTTCCCCGCCGCACCCGCAAGAACCTGAAGGAGGAAATCAAGAATCTGAAGGCCGAGATAGAGAACATGGAGCATGACTTCTACCTTTCCCGCCTGGAGTTCTACGAGGCACGAGCCGCTCTTGAGGAAGCTAACCAGAATGTGGTTCGCGCTATCCAGCAGCGTGATGCAACATGGATCCGAGAGGATGTCACCAGAGCCCAGCTCCATGGATTGCAGCAGTACACCGCCCAGATCGAGCAGTTCAATGATATGCTTCATGAAGGAAGTACACCAGCTGCACAACCAGCTTCACCCCGTGATTCCACCAGTTGTTGAGGACCCCGAAGACGGAGTCGTGGAGGAACCTGAAGTGGAACACGAGCCCGATCAGAATGAGGAAGTGGAACCTGCTGAAGATGTCCACGTTGAAGATGAAGATGAGGAGGAAGAGCCTGAGCTTATCATCGAGGATGATGATGATGACGAAGAGTTGATCTTCATCGATGACGACTAGACTCCTTGTGTCTGTACCATCTGCTTACCTAAAACCTTAGACTAGGTTTGGGGGCGTTAGTCTGTCTGTTGCCAAGTCTGGCATGTATCTTTCTTTTCGCATCTTTTCCCTTTATCGGCCTGTATCAGTCTGTTGTCATCTTTATCAAGCCAGCTATCTTTGTATCAATGAAGCTATCAATCAGGTCGTTTCAGAACCTTTGTCCATATATGCTGAGTTCCGAGTTGCTTATACAGATGCCTGTGAACACCCGTACCGGAGCTGGAGGTTCTGATGATGCCAACATCCCAAACCCTCCACCTGTCCCAGCTACCCTAGCAGATGCCATTGCAGCCCTGGCCGCCGCTGCCAATCTGATGGCTCAGAACCAAGGACAGCAGAATGTTGGTCACCGTGGTCGTCACAACCAAGAGACCACCTATGTGGATTTCACTGAAACCCGTCCACCGGTTTTCACCAGAGCCGATGAACCCCTCGAAGCTGACGATTGGCTCCGCACCATGGAGCAGAAGTTTGGTCTCATCCGATGCACTGAAATCCAGAAGCCCCGGTTTGCTTCGCAGCAACTTCGTGGCCCAGCAAGTGCTTGGTATGCCAATCCTCCTTGGCTGCCTAGCCTGAAGGTCATGAGTTGACCTGGGAAGAGTTCCGCACCGCTTTCCGTGCACACCACATCCCATCAGGTCTGATGAAGATGAAGCTTGATCAGTTCCTAGCCCTGCAACAGAAGGACTCCACAGTGATGCAGTATGTGGGTCAATTCAACCATCTGAGTCAGTATGCAGCGGAATATGTCAACACGGATGAGAAGAAGAGAGGACTGTTTCCTTAGGGGATTGCACCCTAAGATCCGCAGAAGCATGTCCAACAACCTGACCGGTTCTTATCATGAGGCTGTTGACCGGGCAGTTGCCTTTGAAGAGAGTAACCGTCAGTACCAAGAGGAGAAGAAGAAGAAGAAAGCAGGATCTAGCAGCCACTCTGGCAATCACAAGCGCCAGAGGGTCATATATCATCCTAGTCACCACCACAACCGTCCACCTTACCCTCACCAGCAAGTGGTTGTCCGTACCGCGGCTACCACCCACAACGCCAACCAACAAAGTGCCACTCAGCCGAACGCCCCAGGTGTTCGTATCACCACCCCACAAACCGCCTATAACCATCCCTGCTACAACTTGTGGTCAACTTGGCCACTGGTCTCGCGAGTGCCCAAAGCCCAAGAAGCCTGCTCAGAACTTTCAGAAGGGTCCTGGAGGACCACAGCAGCAGCAACACCGTGCTCCACAGCAGCAAGTGCAGAAGGGCAAGTTCATCAAGAAGCACGGGCAAGTCTACTACACCACTGTCAGCGATATTCCAGAAGGGGAGCCCGTCATGATCGGTAGGTTTCCCATTGCCAATCATCCTGCAGTTGTGTTGTTTGATTCTGGTGCATCGCATTCTTTCATCAGTCGTACCTTCGTCTCTAAGCATGACATATCTATTGGGGAGTTGAAAGAAAGTTTTTGCATTTTATCGCCTGGAGGGCGTATAAACACCAAAGAGGTGGTTCGCA
This sequence comes from Coix lacryma-jobi var. lacryma-jobi, assembly GCA_009763385.1. Lineage (NCBI taxonomy): Eukaryota > Viridiplantae > Streptophyta > Magnoliopsida > Poales > Poaceae > Coix > Coix lacryma-jobi. The sequence continues at coordinate 70,003,877 of CM019823.1, forward strand.
GTATATCAGTGATGTTGGGAAATCATGCGTTCCCTACCACCATGATAGTGTTGAAAGATCAGGAGATAGATGTCATTTTAGGCATGAATTGGATGTGCCAGTATAAGGCCATGATCGACATCTTGAATAGAGTTGTGAGAGTGGATATTCCTAACAGTACCGCCAAACTCCTTCTCCAACTTCCAATGCCTCAAAAACCAGCAGCCACTCAAATAAATACGGCCCATGTTCTGGAAACCCGGGACATCCCCGTGGTTTGTGAATTCCCTGATGTTTTTCCTGAGGATTTACCTGGTCTGCCTCCTGACCGTGACGTTGAGTTTGCCATAGAGCTAAAGCCCGGGACTGCTCCCATATCCCGCAGAGCTTATCGTATGCCTCCCAGAGAGTTGGCAGAACTAAAAATCCAATTACAAGATTTGTTGGACAAGGGTTTCATTCGCCCAAGCTCGTCTCCTTGGGGCTGTCCTGCAATCTTTGTAAAGAAGAAAGACAAGACTCTCAGAATGTGCATTGATTATCGCCCACTCAATGAGGTCACCATCAAAAACAAATATCCCTTGCCTCGGATTGATCTTCTCTTTGACCAGTTAGCTGGAGCCAAAGTATTCTCCAAGATCGATCTCAGATCTGGCTACCACCAAATAAAGATTCGTCCTGAAGATATTCCTAAAACAGCTTTCACCACCAGATATGGCCTATATGAGTATTTGGTCATGTCTTTCGGATTGACCAATGCACCCGCTCATTTCATGTACCTCATGAACTCTGTGTTCATGGCAGAGCTTGATAAATTCGTGGTCGTGTTCATTGACGACATCCTTGTCTACTCAAAAACCCCTGAAGATCACGCCAAGCATCTTCGTATTGTTCTATCCCGTCTCAGAGAACATCAGCTCTATGCTAAGTTCAGTAAGTGTGAATTCTGGTTGGATCAGATACAGTTTCTTGGTCATGTCCTATCCGCAGAAGGTGTGTCAGTCGACCCCGGAAAAGTATCAGATATCCTGGATTGGAAGCCACCTACCTCTGTTCACAAGGTCCGCAGTTTTATGGGAATGGCTGGATATTATCGTCGATTCATCCCAGATTTCTCCAGAATCGCCAAGCCTATCACCGAGTTGCTGAAGAATTCTGTGAAGTTCTTTTGGTCACCAGCTTGTGAACAAGCTTTTCAGACTTTGAAGAAGTTGTTAACCACGTCACCAGTGCTAGCTCAGCCAAACGTCGAGAAGCCCTTTGATGTCTATTGTGATGCATCTGGTACTGGTTTGGGTTGCGTGTTGATGCAAGAAGGAAGAGTGATCGCTTATGCCTCGCGGCAGCTTAAGCGACATGAGGAAAATTATCCAACTCATGATCTTGAGTTAGCAGCAGTGGTTCATGCCTTGAAGATATGGCGTCATTATCTGTTGGGCAGTACCTGCAATGTGTACACAGATCACAAGAGCCTGAAGTATATCTTCACCCAAGAAGAGCTGAACATGAGGCAGCGAAGATGGCTTGAGTTAATCAAGGACTATGATATCGAAGTGCATTACCATCCGGGTAAGGCGAATGTGGTCGCCGATGCACTCAGTCGCAAGTCATACTGTAACTGTCTGGTTATGAAATCCTATGAATCTTCCCTATGCTATGAACTAGAGAAGCTGGGTATTGAAATAGTGCCACAAGGGAGTCTGAGCAATGTTAGAGTAGAAACCTCTATCAGAGAACAGATCATAGCTGCACAGAAAGATAACCCCGGAATCAAGCACATCAGCGAAAAGGTTCGAGCTGGAAAAGCCGACTGTTTCAGGATTGATGATGAAGGAGTGGTATGGTTCAAGAACCGTCTGGTAGTTCCCAAGGTACCCGAGCTGAGACAGATAATCCTTGATGAAGCACACTCAACCAGATTTGCCATCCATCCCGGCAGCAACAAGATGTACCAAGACTTGAAGCAGAAATTTTGGTGGACAAAGATGAAGATTGAGATCGCTCGACATGTCGCTCGTTGTGATACATGTCAGAAAGTCAAGGCTGTGCATATGAAGCCCGGAGGAGAGCTGCAACCTTTGTCAGTACCTGGTTGGAAGTGGGAGGATATCAGCATGGATTTTATCAATGGATTACCCAAGACTCAAAAGGGATTCGATTCCATTTGGGTGATAGTGGACCGTCTCACGAAGCAAGCTCACTTCCTACCGGTCAAAACAAGTTATACCGCCCCAACTTATGCCACCTTGTACAAGAACAACATAGTAAAACTCCATGGCATACCCAAGACCATCATCTCAGATCGTGGTACTCAGTTTGTCGCTAAGTTCTGGAAAGCGTTCCATGCCTCACTTGGAACCAAGCTATTGTATAGCACGGCTTATCATCCGCAGACTGATGGACAGACTGAGAGAGTCAACCAAGTGTTAGAAGATATGTTGAGAGCCTATGTGCTTACCTTCGCAGATACTTGGGATCAGTGTTTGCCCTTGGCAGAATTCTCCTACAACAACAGTTATCAAGAAAGCATCAAAATTGCACCCTTTGAAGCACTGTACGGCCGTCGTTGTCGTACACCTCTCAATTGGTCTGAGCCCGGAGAGAGAGAATTCTTTGGAGTTGATCTAGTAAAAGATATGGAAGAGAAAGTCAAGCAAATACAAGAGAACATGAAGATTGCACAGTCTCGACAGAAAAGTTATGCTGACAAGAGACGTCGACCTCTGCAGTTCGAGATCGGGGATTATGTGTACCTGAAGGTCTCACCCACCAAAGGAGTCACTCGTTTTGGAGTCAAAGGAAAGTTAGCACCCCGCTACATTGGTCCGTTTGAGATTCTGGATCGTTGTGGCAAGGTCGCTTACAAGTTAAGTTTGCCCGATCATCTTTCAGCAGTTCATAATGTGTTTCATGTCTCCCAACTCAAGAAGTGTCTCCGAGTACCTGAACATGTGGTTGAAGTTGAAGGCGTTGAGCTAGAACCAGATCTGTCATACACTGAGTATCCAGTTCGCGTGTTGGATCACAAGGATCGTGTTACCCGAAGAACCACCACAAGATGGTATAAGATCCAGTGGAACCAGCACTCTGAAGAAGAAGCCACTTGGGAATCTGAAGATTTCTTGGCAAAGAACTATCCGGACTTCCTCGAATCTCTATAGGTGTGAGTTTCCTCTTTTGTTCTTTAAACGACGCGGAATCTCGGGGCGAGATTTCTTTTAGGAGGGAGGGTTGTAACACCCCTGGTGTTACTAATGTAATTAACTTGACATGTCATCATCTTAAGCATTAATCATTTTGTGATGCATTTGGATTGCTTAATTGCTATGCTTTAGTCCCTTTCCAAGAACCCTAGAAGCCCAATTCTTCCTCTAAGGGCAAAATGGTAATTTCACCTCTGTGCCTAGTTCTATTTAATTCTTGTTCAAATTTAGTGCCCTGATGTTTGTTGCTTTGATCATAGTTCAAAAATCAGATTTGATTTGATTGTCCTTTTGCAAAACCCTAAATTCCCAAATCCTGGATTTATTCCCTTTCTGATAACTTTTTCATAATTCAAAATTTTGAGTTAGTTCAAAAAGCAAATTGTGAATCTGACCTAGAGGAACAACTTTGGTATTTACAGATTTCCATGTTTCTATATAAAATTTGAAGTAATTTCAAATTCATTCGAATTCCAGTTTTTGTCCCCTTTTCAGTTTTAAAAATTTATTCGAAAACTATTGAGTTTCAGAAAAAGTGTATATTAGCAAAGTTGTAGGTTTTGACAAATGGAACAACTTTCATATATAAGGATTTTCAAGTTTCAGTTTGAAATCCAAAGTAATTTTGATTTGAATCAAATTTGAAAAGTGTTCTCTTTTCTGTTTTTGAATGTAGTTCAAAACTATTTGGAATTTGAAAATGTTCATATTGACAAAGTTGTAGATCTCTTTTTTCTGAACAACTTTGGTGTTTAGAGTTTTTGTCGCACAGTTCATTTTTTTGAGAGTAATTTGCAAAATACAGAAACCAGCCAAAAGTCAAACCCTAAACCCTAGCCCTGTTCATCTTCCTCGCGTAGGGGGAGGGCCCCGGCCGTGGCCGAGCCTCCGGCGCTGCGCGCGCCACGCGTTTGGCAGCCGCTCGTCTGTCCCCGACCAGCCGCCTGCGTCCGCGCCATCATGCCGCCTCCGCACGCGCGCCAGTTGACCTCCGCCCCGTCCCCCACTGTTTCCCGCGCGTCGCCGCCGCGTGGCCGTCGCCGGCGAACGCACACCCGGCCCCTGCACGCACGCCGTCCTTCCCGCCAGAGCGCAATCGAGTGCGCATGCTCTCGCCGAGCTTATCCACCCCACCCCGTGCTCTTTACCGGCCCTGGCCGCGGCTATATAAGCCCGCCGGAGCCCCGAGCTCCTCACTCACCTCCGCCACCGTGGCCAGCCCACTCCAGACACTCCGCCGCTCCACCATCTAGCCCGAAAGCTCCGCCTTGAGCTCGTGAAGCTTTCCCACCCCCCAATTTCACTTTCCCCGCCTCCTATCGCCCGGCGTAAGCTCGCCGTTCCCATCTCCGGCAGAAACCCGGCGAGCTCGGGTTCGTGAAATTCGCCGTCTCCGGCCATGATCATCCCTCACCGACCCCGTGTCGTGTTCCTCGGTTCCGTGCGACTCTAACCAGGCCCTTGCGGTCGCGTGTGTTGAGCAGGATCGCCGGAGCGCCGCCGCGGTCGTCTCCTCCCTCGAGCACGTGTCGAGCCTCACCCTCGAGAACGTGTCGAGCCTCACCCTCGAGAACGTGTCGAGCCTCACCCTCGAGAATGAGTCGAGCCTCACCCTCGAAGCCCTGCCTCCGACCCGTGGTAAGCATCCGAAGCCTCCGGCCTCTGCTTCCACTCCGTTTCGCCCGAGCCTCCAAGTCACGCCTCGGACGGAGGCTTGTTTTTTCTGTCTCGCCCGAGCCCAAGCCTCGGCGAGCGCATGCTCTCCGCTTCGCCCGAGTCAGGCCTCGGACGGAGGCTTACTTCTCCGTCTCGCCCGAGCCTCCGGGCCAGGCCTCGGACGAAGCTGTCGCTTCCGTCTCGACCGAGCCCGTCTCGACCGAGCCCCGCGCGATTCGCCCGAGCCCCGCGCGATTCGCCGAGCCCGGCCTAGAACGAGCACAGTGCTCGTTTCTTTTTCTGAGAGATGTGAATAGTGTTCTGTTTTCTCTTTTTTGTATGATTTTCTGTGTGCATCCAAAAATTCTGAAATTTTTGTGGTAGACTCTTTATGCTCTGGAGTATTTTATAAAAATATGAAACTTGAGTTTTGTGCAAAAATGTGAAAATGTAAAATTCCCCTTTTAATTGAAAAATGAAGGTTTTGGTATTTTTGGAGAGTGATCTATAACTCCAAAAATCTTGAGATAAATTTTTGTGACCTTTTTATGACATGCTGAACCTCTGGTAAAATTTTGAAGTCATTTGGAGCAAGTTGATTTTTGAGCTTTTATTTTAATTGTTAAATAGTGCCTTTTGCTAATTAATGTCTGATTTTATTTGAGCATCTTAATGACCTCCAAAAATTATGAAATTTGTTTTGCCATCTGTTTATGCCTTAATGAACTTATGGAATTAATTTGGTAATTTTTGGAGCAACTTCATAAAATGACCTTTTTAAGATAAATTAAGAAAAATGGAAAGGATAGATTAGGGTTGGTAATAAGTGTTTGATGATGTGATCTTTGGATTAATTGATGTTCATAGACCCCTACCCTTTGGTCTATGATGGTTGTGATGCTATGATTGGTTGATGCTTAGGATAATCATAGTAAGGCCTAGCTTTAATTAACATTGCTTAAGGAAGAAATGGTTACCTTTTATGCTCAACCTAGATTTCGATTATGCCTTGTTTAAGAGTAATCTAGAATCAGTGGAATTGTCTTGCACCATAAGTTCATATCATCATTCTCATGAGCATTCATCATTGCATCCGTATAGTTGACGAAGAAGGTACCAGAGTCGAGGCCGCTGTTGACGAACCAACTCCCGAGGCGACCCCGAGCTCCGACACCTATACCTACCCCGAGTCTGCTCTCTTTGCCATCCAAGGCAAGCCCCGGTGCATTTAACCCTTTCCTTGAATTTATAAAATGATTTCCTTAAATGCTTTTGAGTTAAATTATTGCATTCGGTTTATAGGGGTTGTGTGCTATCCTAATTGATGCACTATCCACCTTGACCACTGATACACCCGATACCTGCTTTTCAAAAGTATTTGAAAAATGCTTAGCAATGCTTATTGAATTAGACTTTGCAATAAAATGCCAATTTTAAAAAGTGTGATCACTTAAGTAATGTTTATGGGAATTTTGGCTTTACTCCCCGGCTGTTGGCTAGGTATCTGATCCGTACCTAATCAATAGCGAGGAGAGGTTGTCGCGCGTACGGTGCCGTCATGTTGTAGTCCGGGACTCAACAGTTGACACCGACCGGGACAGGGTTGAAAAACCAACAGGACCTGTACTCTTGGGTTAGAGTCTCGAGGTGCTTGTCGCTGGCGGAAAAACTGACAGGACTATTACGCTTGGGTGAGATATAACCAAGGTATAGCTCTGGCTGAAAAATTAGGGACCATCCGTATGGGGGCCTGCTGGTCAAGACTTGTAACTATTCACATACTTCGGAAAGCTCTGGCTCCGAGGAATCCTTTATTGGACCGACAACCGCGCACTGGGAGTGGAGAGATGGCGGAAGTAGCATGTACCCACGTGGGTTAAAGTCCCGGATTGGAGTGGTGTACTGTACTTCCGGGTGGCGTAGGACCGGGCCCAATCTTGGAGGAATCGTGGTAGACGAGTTGGCATATGCAAGCTTGGGTGCTACATATGCAGTGTGGATAGGGATCCTCAGCTGAGTATTATTTATCCGGATTAACGTTGCTCCTCGGTTATGGAGACTTGGTCCACTGACTGTCAACGGAGAGTGGTTCTCAACTAGGAATGTTTTGAAATGTAAAATGAATCATGAATGATGAAGAATTGAGGAATACTGAATCTTTCAAAATATTTACAAAAATGCTTTTCTGCAAAATACTTGATCTTGCTTAAACCTTACCTTGACTACCCTAAGCCTTCATTCCTGAGTCTTCTCCCTTTTTCTTTAGTCGGGTAAGTCTTGTTGAGTACCCCGTACTCAGGGTTTGTTACCCATGTTGCAGGTATGCCTGAAACCCCGATGTGTCTCGCACCCTGTTGCGTGACCTTCATCCAGGAAGAGGCCGATGAGGCCGATGAGTAAACGTGTACCCTCGGGCTGGGTGTTACATGTATCGTTATCTTAATGTTTCCGCTATGTTGTCTACTTTGAATCACCCGAACAATGGTTTGTAATAACCGTACTCCTTACCTCATTTGAAACCTCGGTTTGTAAAACTAATGTTATTTAAGTCTTCCGCTCTGTTATCTCTGATATTTGTGAAAATGTGAAATGCTGTAACCGAATTGTGAGATGATCCTGCGGACATTGGGCACTGATGTAGCCCGGTGGCGAACAGGTCTTAATCACATGGAACATGGGTTCGGCTGTCAGAGGTTGACAGGGACACGTGGGCCATGGGATTAGGGCGGTTCCGTCACACTTAGGTAGTCAAGGTAAGGCTTAAGCAAGATCAAGTATTTTGCAGAAAGAGCATTTCGAAATCCTTGTTTTATTTTTGAAAAGATTCCAGTATTTCTCAATTCTTCATCGTTCATGATTCATTTTACCTTTCAAAAACATACCTAGTTGAGAACCACTCTCCGTTGACAGTCAGTGACCAAGTCTCCATAACCGAGGAGCAACGTTAATCTGGATAAATAATACTCAGCTGAGGATCCCTATCTACACTGCATATGTAGCACCCAAGCTTGCATATGCCAACTCGTCTACCATGATTCCTCCAAGATTGGGCCCGGTCCTACGCCACCCGGAAGTACAGTACACCACTCCTATCCAGGTACGACGACCACGTGGGTACATGCTACTTCCGCCATCTCTCTACTCCCAGTGCGCGATTGTTGGTCCAATAAAGGATTCCTTGGAGCCAGAGCTTTCCGAAGTATGTGAATAGTTGCAAGTCCTGGCCAGCAGGCCCCCATACGGATGGTCCCTAAATTTTTCCGCCAGCAACAAGCACCTCAGGACTCTAACCCAAGAGTACAGGTTGTGTCGGTTTTTCAACCCTGTCCCGGCCGGTGTCAACTGTTGAGTCCCGGACTACAACATGACGGCACCGTACGCTCGGACAACCCCTTCTCGATAATGACCACATGCTAGCTAGGCAAGCAGTCATCGAACGGGAAGTATAACCAAATCCCTTGATATGATTCATCTCAGTGATCACACTTTTGAAATTGGCATTTTTATTGCAAATCTATTGTATAGCATCACTAAGCATTTTGCAAATAGTTTCTAAAATAGGGCAGGTGGATCTTCTGGTGGGAGTCTATGAACAACAAACAATCCCAAAAGTCACTCACAGGGCATACAACATGAACTCTACTTGATTTTTCTATTTTTTCCTAATTATATAAAAAAAGGTCATTTTATGCAGTTGCTCCAAAATTTACCCAATTAATCTCATAGGTTTATTATGGTATAAAAAGATGTCAAAACAAATTTCATAAATTTTGGAGATCATTAAGGTGCTTAACAAAAATCAAACATTTAATTAACAAAAGGCACTATTTAACAGTTTAAAAAAAACCCAAAAATCAACTTGCTCCAAAAGGCCTAAAAATTTCACCAGAGACTAAACATGCCATAACTAGCACATAAAAGTTTATCTCATGATTTTTGGAGCTACACATGATTTTCTAAAAATCTAAAACCATTCATTTCTTAATTAAAAGGGAGATTTTTCATTTTCAAATTCTTGCAGAAAAGTCAAGTTTTATATTTTTATAAAATACTTCAAGATATAAAAAGTCTACCATCAAATTTTCAGAATTTTTGGAGCAACACAAAAAATCACACAAAATAATGAAAAGGAACACTATTCACATCTTTCAGAAAAAGAAAAGAGCACTGTGCTCCTTCTTCGCAGGGCTCGGGCGAAAAGGTGAACGCGTGTTTGCTCGAGGCTCGAGGCCTGGCTCGATGCTCGGGCGAAACGGAAAACAATCGCTTCGTCCGAGGCCTGGCTGGGAGGCTCGGGCGAGACGGAAACAATCGTCCGTCCGAGGCCTGGCTGGGAGGCTCGGGCGAGACGGAAACAATCGTCCGTCCGAGGCCTGGCTGGAGGCTCGGGCGAGACGGAAACAATCGTCCGTCTGAGGCCTGGCTGGGAGGCTCGGGCGAGATGGAAACGCGGGTTCGTTCGAGGCTTGGCTCGGGCGAAGCGGAGGGTGCACGCTTGCTCGAGGCTAGGCTCGGCGAAGTGGTGAGGGTGTGTGTGTTCGCTCGAGGCCTGGCTCGAGCAAAGTGGTGAGTGTGTCCGCTCGAGGCCTGGCTCGAGCGAGACGGGAAACGTGTGCTCGAGGCCTGGCTCGAGCTAACGGTGAACGTGCATCCGCTCGAGGCCTGGCTCGAGCTTTACGCCATGAAAGCAGAGACCGGGGGGGCTTTGAGTGCTTACCACGGGTCAGAGGCAGGGCTCGGCGGGGCAGAACAAGGGTCGAAGGAGGGAGCTCGACGTTGGCGGTGCTTCGGCGGAGCTCTCTCGGCGGCGAGCGGCGTACCGGCGGGTCTGTCCACCAAAAGAGATCGCCGAGGAGCGGTTAGGAGCGCGCTGAGGTGAGGAAGAAAGGGCAGGGGCCGGAGGGACGGGAGGAACACTCACGGCGGCGAATTTCTCTCCTTACCGAGGCGAGGCCGTTTGCCGGAGTTGAGGAAGAACCGTTCGCGCCGGCGAAAGGAGGGACGGAGGGGTGAAATTGGTTGTTCGGGAAGGTGGAGAAGCTCAAGGCGAAGGCAGCGGCGGGCGCGGCTGGCTCTGGGGAGGCTCGGTGGCTCGGGTTCACGGAGCTCGCCGATGGCGGAGGAATGGCGGAGCTCGACGGCTTTTATAGCCGCGGGACGGAGCTGGGAAGGGGTCCGGGCGAGGGGTGAGAGTGTTCGGGCGACATTAAAGGAGGTAGGGAGCAGGGTAGGGCGGCTCGGTGCGGCGGGGAACGCGCTCGCGGCGGGGCGGCTTGCCGGCGGCCGGCAGCTGCCCGCTGTCCGCGGCCGTAGGGGAAGAGGGAGGGGTAGGGAACGGCGAAGGCAGGCGTAGGTAGGGGCCGAGAGGAAAAACGAGCGCCAGCGCTTGGCCGCGCGCGGCACGGGCGCGGGTCAGCCGGGCTCGGCATGGGCGGCGAGGCTTCGCGCGCGACGCGGCGGCCTTGCCGGTGGCCGGGGCCCCCTGGCTTTGAAGCTCGTGCACAGTGACGACATTTATTCCAAAACTTCCCCTTTCTGAACTTTTTAAAATACTCCTAAAACTTGAACTACACAAAAAAAACTCAAAACACCAAAGTTGCTTAAAATTTTGAGATCTACAACTTTGCCAATATAAACTTTTTCTGAAACTCAAAAGTTTTTGAGATAATTTTGAAAACCGAAAAAGGGACAAAATTGCAGTTTGAAAGAATTTGAAATTACTTCTGAATTTGAATTGAAACTTGAAAATCTGTAACAACAAAGTTGTTCCTCTTGACAAGATCTACAACTTTGCTAAAAGGACCAACTTCAAATTTTGAATGGTTTTTGCATTATAAAAAGAGGGGTAAAACTAGAGTTTGGAAATTAGGGTTTTTCAAAAGAAATTCCAATTCTGTTTTTGATTTTTGAACTTTGATCAACACAACAAAACATCAAGACACAAAACTGAACAAGATTTACACAAAGCTAGACACGGAGGTGAAATTACCATTTTGCCCTTATAGGAAGATTTGGGCCTTTAGGTTTTTGAAAAAGAGATCACTACACAAGTCATCTCAGAAAAAGGTAAATGCAAAACAAGCATTAGGCAAACATGGCAAGAAAGATTAATGACTAAAGATGATGACATGTCAGGTTAATTACATATTAATCACCAGAGGTGTTAAAGCCTTCCCCCCTAAAAGAAATCTCGCCCCGAGATTTAAGAAGCATTTAAAGGTCTGGGGTTGAGTAATGGAAAAGGAAATGTGTCACACTTGTTTACTCACAAGGAGTTCACAAGGCAACTGGGTGGTATTCAGGATTACAACCGGGATCAGAACACGGTTGCAAGTAGCAGGGTAGAAGATATCTGGGTGGAACAAGAAAGATTATCAAGAATCCAGAGAGAGCGTACATTAGCTGTGGGCCATAATGGATCATAACTGTAGACCTCGATACCTGCGTGCACCCAGCGGAAACTAATGTGATCCGGACACACGAGATTCCTGGGTTCCGATGCGGCACCGTGGTCACCAATCATGGCACCATAATAGAGCACAACTTCTATATCTCTCATCTTAATAAGAAGGAAATTATAACCAAAAGCAAGGGTTGGTTATAATTACAAGGGGAGTGGCTTTGAACTCCCTTTCGGGCGTCCAGAAATGAAAGCACTTTAACGGTGGACTAGAAAGAATCATGACTATAGGCCTGGATGTTAGCGAGCACCCGACAGTAACGCCCTATGGTGGCCGTCCATAGGTGACCCTAGGTTCCCACGCTTTTATCCGGTCCACAGATCATGGTCCTTTCAAAGAACACAAATTTTAGTAACTTTCAACCACCATTCGTCGTTTTCACGACATCAAACAACTAGCACGTGCCAATTCAAGGCATGAAACGCGTGTTCCGAAAGAACCAAGGATTTTACCCTGATTCTGACTTTATGTGGTAGAGTGTATGAAAGATATCCAAAAGTTTCCAAGGATCAGAACTTATGGAACAAAAGTATCAAGGGTAGCAGAATCTAGGTACGATCAGCTATCGGGGATCATAGCTGCTTTTAGAATTTAGAAAAGAAGCACATTTTATCATTATGCAAGATATGATATATATGCTCGTCCTATACGACCTCTCATCGACAGGAGATCTTTGTCTCCACCTGTTAGTTAGGTATAGGGCTATACTTTACACTTTAGCTTCACAGACTTGGTACAGCTGTTGAATAGCTCTTCTGTCTTGGTTTGACAGGGAGGTTGATTCTCCATCTTTCTATAGACGAGTTGAAACCATCTCGGTGTCTTCGGCTTGAGTTGCTAGTAGAGTCTTCACGAAGTCTTCCAGCAAGAAAGAAACTCAGGGAAGGATCATTTTTAACTTGTTACTTTCAAAAACTTTTAGATTAAGAAACCATTTTGAAGTTTTTCGAAAGTAATGTTGCAACCAGTCTTTCCTTGATGACAATCCTGCTCCGATAGCATTCTGTGGCAGAACCTCCCGGTAATGTGGCCCACCCGCACTCGTCACCGTCTCCCTGAGCTCTAATGACTGTGCACATGTACCACATCACAGGAAAGATCTGTCGGGTGTCCCCGAGGGAACCCCGAATTATCCACGAACCACAGGACCATCATCATGAAGGTTGGAATAATTACAACATTACAACAGTTGATACAAAATACCATCGGAGTGTGGAAGCAAGATAGATAACCTTTATAAAACATGAATAAGTCACTTTTACATGAACATAACTGGTGTTGTGGAAGTAGAATAGTATTACAGAGCCACACTTAGGCGGAGTACCTAAGTTGGGGAAGAAGAACAACCAGATCAGGTCAAGCCCACTGACATGATCATGATCAACATCACCTATAGAAACCTGCAACGGGGGTTAACAAACCCTGAGTACGGGGGTACTCAACAAGACTTACCCGACTAAAGAAAAAGGGAGAAGACTCAGGAATGAGAGGCTTAGGTAGTCAAGGTAAGGCTTAAGCAAGATCAAGTATTTTGCAGAAAGAGCATTTTGAAATCCTTGTTTTATTTTTGAAAAGATTCCAGTATTTCTCAATTCTTCATCGTTCATGATTCATTTTAACTTTCAAAAACATACCTAGTTGAGAACCACTCTCCGTTGACAGTCAGTGACCAAGTCTCCATAACCGAGGAGCAATGTTAATCCGGATAAATAATACTCAGCTGAGGATCCCTATCCACACTGCATATGTAGCACCCAAGCTTGCATATGCCAACTCGTCTACCACGATTCCTCCAAGATTGGGCCCGGTCCTACGCCACCCGGAAGTACAGTACACCACTCCTATCCAGGTACGACGACCACGTGGGTACATGCTACTTCCGCCATCTCTCCACTCTCAGTGCGCGGTTGTCGGTCCAATAAAGGATTCCTTGGAGCCAGAGCTTTCCGAAGTATGTGAATAGTTGCAAGTCCTGGCCAGCAGGCCCCATACGGATGGTCCCTAAATTTTTCCGCCAGCAACAAGCACCTCGGGACTCTAACCCAAGAGTACAGGTTCTGTCGGTTTTTCAACCCTGTCCCGGCCTGTGTCAACTGTTGAGTCTCGGACTACAACATGACAACACCGTACGCTCGGACAACCCCTTCTCGATAATGACCACATGCTAGCTAGGCAAGCAGTCATCGAACGGGAAGTATAACCAAATCCCTTGATATGATTCATCTCAGTGATCACACTTTTGAAATTGGCATTTTTATTGCAAATCTATTGTATAGCATCACTAAGCATTTTGCAAATAGTTTTTAAAATAGGGCAGGTGGATCTTCTGGTGGAGGTATACAATGCAGGTAATAGGTCATCACATAACTCCTATAACCTAATGCAGTAGTTTAACTCAAAAGCATTTTAAGAAAACTTTTGTAAAAGCGAGGTAGGGTTAAAATGCACCGGGGCTTGCCTTGAAGAGCAAAGAGGACAGGCTCGGGGTCGGCAGTGCAGGCGTCGGAGTTCGGGGTCGCCTCAGGGGTAGTTCGTCAGTGGCTGTTTCAACTTTGACGTTCTCTCCTTCGGTCACTATACGTATGCAATGATGTATGCTTATGAGGATGCTGACATGAACAAAACAGCACAAGACAAAACCACTGATTTCAGAGTACAACTTTCTATCGTGTAAGTAACTTCTTAGTGTGGACATAAAGCTACTTATCTTTATCCCTAAGCAAAATTAATCAACCTATTAAGCATCATTTATCCGACCTAAACACAAAACAAGCATGGCATCACAAACATCATATACCAAATGAGTGGGAGTCTATGAACAACAAACAATCCCAAAAGTCACTCACAGGGCATACAACATGAACTCTACTTGATTTTTCTATTTTTTCCTAATTATATAAAAAAAGGTCATTTTATGCAGTTGCTCCAAAATTTACCCAATTAATCTCATAGGTTTATTATGGTATAAAAAGATGTCAAAACAAATTTCATAAATTTTGGAGATCATTAAGGTGCTTAACAAAAATCAAACATTTAATTAACAAAAGGCACTATTTAACAGTTTAAAAAAAACCCAAAAATCAACTTGCTCCAAAAGGCCTAAAAATTTCACCAGAGACTAAACATGCCATAACTAGCACATAAAAGTTTATCTCATGATTTTTGGAGCTACACATGATTTTCTAAAAATCTAAAACCATTCATTTCTTAATTAAAAGGGAGATTTTTCATTTTCAAATTCTTGCAGAAAAGTCAAGTTTTATATTTTTATAAAATACTTCAAGATATAAAAAGTCTACCATCAAATTTTCAGAATTTTTGGAGCAACACAAAAAATCACACAAAATAATGAAAAAGGAACACTATTCACATCTTTCAGAAAAAGAAAAGAGCACTGTGCTCCTTCTTCGCAGGGCTCGGGCGAAAAGGTGAACGCGTGTTTGCTCGAGGCTCGAGGCCTGGCTCGATGCTCGGGCGAAACGGAAAACGATCGCTTCGTCCGAGGCCTGGCTGGGAGGCTCGGGCGAGACGGAAACAATCGTCCGTCCGAGGCCTGGCTGGGAGGCTCGGGCGAGACGGAAACAATCGTCCGTCCGAGGCCTGGCTGGAGGCTCGGGCGAGACGGAAACAATCGTCCGTCTGAGGCCTGGCTGGGAGGCTCGGGCGAGATGGAAACGCGGGTTCGTTCGAGGCTTGGCTCGGGCGAAGCGGAGGGTGCACGCTTGCTCGAGGCTAGGCTCGGCGAAGTGGTGAGGGTGTGTGTGTTCGCTCGAGGCCTGGCTCGAGCAAAGTGGTGAGTGTGTCCGCTCGAGGCCTGGCTCGAGTGAGACGGGAAACGTGTGCTCGAGGCCTGGCTCGAGCTAACGGTGAACGTGCATCCGCTCGAGGCCTGGCTCGAGCTTTACGCCATGAAAGCAGAGACCGGGGGGGCTTTGAGTGCTTACCACGGGTCAGAGGCAGGGCTCGGCGGGGCAGAACAAGGGTCGAAGGAGGGAGCTCGACGTTGGCGGTGCTTCGGCGGAGCTCTCTCGGCGGCGAGCGGCGTACCGGCGGGTCTGTCCACCAAAAGAGATCGCCGAGGAGCGGTTAGGAGCGCGCTGAGGTGAGGAAGAAAGGGCAGGGGCCGGAGGGACGGGAGGAACACTCACGGCGGCGAATTTCTCTCCTTACCGAGGCGAGGCCGTTTGCCGGAGTTGAGGAAGAACCGTTCGCGCCGGCGAAAGGAGGGACGGAGGGGTGAAATTGGTTGTTCGGGAAGGTGGAGAAGCTCAAGGCGAAGGCAGCGGCGGGCGCGGCTGGCTCTGGGGAGGCTCGGTGGCTCGGGTTCACGGAGCTCGCCGATGGCGGAGGAATGGCGGAGCTCGACGGCTTTTATAGCCGCGGGACGGAGCTGGGAAGTGGTCCGGGCGAGGGGTGAGAGTGTTCGGGCGACATTAAAGGAGGTAGGGAGCAGGGTAGGGCGGCTCGGTGCGGCGGGGAACGCGCGCGCGGCGGGGCGGCTTGCCGGCGGCCGGCAGCTGCCCGCTGTCCGCGGCCGTAGGGGAAGAGGGAGGGGTAGGGAACGGCGAAGGCAGGCGTAGGTAGGGGCCGAGAGGAAAAACGAGCGCCAGCGCTTGGCCGCGCGCGGCACGGGCGCGGGTCAGCCGGGCTCGGCATGGGCGGCGAGGCTTCGCGCGCGATGCGGCGGCCTTGCCGGTGGCCGGGGCCCCCTGGCTTTGAAGCTCGTGCACAGTGACGACATTTATTCCAAACTTCCCTTTTCTGAACTTTTTAAAATACTCCTAAAACTTGAACTACACAAAAAGAAACTCAAAACACCAAAGTTGCTTAAAATTTTGAGATCTACAACTTTGCCAATATAAACTTTTTCTGAAACTCAAAAGTTTTTGAGATAATTTTGAAAACCGAAAAAGGGACAAAATTGCAGTTTGAAAGAATTTGAAATTACTTCTGATTTTGAATTGAAACTTGAAAATCTGTAAACACCAAAGTTGTTCCTCTTGACAAGATCTACAACTTTGCTAAAAGGACCAACTTCAAATTTTGAATGGTTTTTGCATTATAAAAAGAGGGGTAAAACTAGAGTTTGGAAATTAGGGTTTTTCAAAAGAAATTCCAATTCTGTTTTTGATTTTTGAACTTTGATCAACACAACAAAACATCAAGACACAAAACTGAACAAGATTTACACAAAGCTAGACACGGAGGTGAAATTACCATTTTGCCCTTATAGGAAGATTCGGGCCTTTAGGTTTTTGAAAAAGAGATCACTACACAAGTCATCTCAGAAAAAGGTAAATGCAAAACAAGCATTAGGCAAACATGGCAAGAAAGATTAATGACTAAAGATGATGACATGTCAGGTTAATTACATATTAATCACCAGAGGTGTTACAAGGATCGGAGCAACAACTCAACAAAGAGCAAAACTCGATCACATAGAGCAAAAGACTTGGTTCCCAAAGACATGGGCAATGGCTCGACGCAACCAAAGTCAAAAATGAGCTAGTCCTCAAGAAGAGGCAGAAATGGGGTCAACACCATGTAACACCCCTAGTGTTACTAATGTAATTAACTTGACATGTCATCATCTTAAGCATTAATCATTTTGTGATGCATTTGGATTGCTTAATTGCTATGCTTTAGTCCCTTTTCAAAAACCCTAAAAGCCCAATTCTTCCTCTAAGGGCAAAATGGTAATTTCACCTCTGTGCCTAGTTCTATGTAGTTCTTGTTTGAATTTGATGCCCTGATGTTTGTTGCATTGATCAAAGTTCTAAAATCAGATTTGATTTGATTGTCCTTTTGCAAAACCCTAAATTCCCAAATCCTGGATTTATTCCCTTTCTGATAACTTTTTCATAATTCAAAATTTTGAGTTGGTTCAAAAAGCAAAGTTGTGAATCTGACCTAGAGGAACAACTTTGGTATTTACAGATTTCCATGTTTCTATATAAAATTTGAAGTAATTTCAAATTCATTCAAATTCCAGTTTTTGTCCCCTTTTCAGTTTTAAAAATTTATTCAAAAACTATTGAGTTTCAGAAAAAGTGTATATTAGCAAAGTTGTAGGTTTTGACAAATGGGACAACTTTCATATATAAAGATTTTCAAGTTTCAGTTTGAAATCCAAAGTAATTTTGATTTGAATCAAATTTGAAAAGTGTTCCCTTTTCTGTTTTTGAATGTAGTTCAAAAACTATTTGGAATTTGAAAATGTTGATATTGACAAAGTTGTAGATCTCATTTTTCTGAGCAACTTTAATATTTTGAGTTTTTGTCGCACAGTTCAAATTTTGGAAGTAATTTGCAAAATACAGAGATCAGCCAAAAGTCAAACCCTAAGACCTAGCCCTGTTCATCTTCCACCTACAGCTAGGGGGCCCCGGCCGTGGCCGAGCCTCCGGCGTTGCGCGCGCCACGCGTTTGGCAGCCGCTCGTCTGCCCCCGACTTGTCGCCCGCGCCCGCGACATCTTTCCGCACCCGCACGCGCGAAGCGCTGACTTCCGCCCCGTCCCCTACTGCTCCTGCTCGCCGCCGCCGCGTGACCATTGCCGGCGCTGTCTGCGCCCGAGCCCCGGCTGCACGCCCGTCCTCCGCCTGCGCGCAATCGAGAGCGCACGCGTCCGCCGAGCTTATCCACCCCACCTCGAGCTCTCTACCGTCCCCTGGCCGCGGCTATAAAAGGCCCGCCGGAGCCGGACCTCCGCACTCACCTCCGCCACCGTGGCCAGCCCACTCCAGACCCTCCGCCGCTCAACCACCTAGCCCGAAAGCTCCGCCTTGAGCTCGTGAAGCTTTCCCACCCCCCAATTTCACCTTCCCCGCCTCCAATCGCCCGGCGTAACCCCATCTTCCCAAACTCCGACGGAACCCCGGTGATCTCGGGTTCGTCAAATACTCCCTCTCCGGTCACGGATACCTTCCCCTGACCCCTGTGTCAGCTTCCTTAGCTCCGCGTGACTCTAACCCGGCCCTTGCGGTCTCGTGTGTTGCGCAGGACCGCCGGATCGCCGGAGCGCCGCCGCGGTCGTCTCCTCCCTCGAGCACGTGTCGAGCCTCACCATCGAGAACGTGTCGAGCCTCACCCTCGAGAACGTGTCGAGCCTCACCCTCGAGAACGAGTCGAGCCACACCCTCGAGCCCTGCCTCCGAACCGTGGTAAGCATCCGAAGCCTCCGGCCTCTGCTTCCACTCCGTTTCGCCCGAGCCCAAGCCTCGGCGAGCGCATGCCCTCCGCTTCGCCCGAGCCCAAGCCTCGGCGAGCGCATGCTCTCCGCTTCGCCCGAGTCAGGCCTCGGACGGAGGCTTACTTCTCCGTCTCGCCCGAGCCTCCGAGCCAGGCCTCGGACGGAGCACTCACTTTCCGTTTCGCCCGAGCCCTGCTTAGAAGGAGCACAGTGCTCTTTTCTTTTTCTGAGAAATGTGAACAGTGTTCTGTTTTATCTTTTTTGTATGATTTTCTGTGTGCATCCAAAAATTCTGAAATTTTTGTGGTAGACTCTTTATGCTCTGAAGTATTTTATAAAAATATGAAACTTGAGTTTTGTGCAAAAATTTGAAAATGTAAAATTCCCCTTTTAATTGAAAAATGAAGGTTTTGGTATTTTTGGAGAGTGATCTATAACTCCAAAAATCTTGAGATAAATTTTTGTGACCTTTTTATGACATGCTGAACCTCTGGTAAAATTTTGAAGTCATTTGGAGCAAGTTGATTTTTGAGCATTTATTTAAATAGTTGAGTAGTGCCTTTTCTTAATTAATGTCTGGAATTATTTGAGCACCTTAATGACCTCCAAAAATTATGAAATTTGTTTTGACATCTATTTATGCCATAATTAACTTATGTGATTAATTTGGTAATTTTTGGAGCAACATCAAAAAATGACCTTTTTAATTAATTTAGGAAAATAGAAAAAGTGATTAGGGTTGGTAATAAGTGTTTGATGATGTGATCTTTGGATTGATTGATGTTCATAGACCCCTACCCTTTGGTCTATGATGGTTGTGATGCTATGATTGGTTGATGCTTAGGATAATCATAATAAGGCCTAGCTTTAATTAACATTGCTTAAGGAAGAAATGGTTACCTTTTATGCTCAACCTAAATTTCGATTATGCCTTGTTTAAGAGTAATCTAGAATCAGTGGAATTGTCTTGTACCTTAAGTCCATATCATCATTCTCATGAGCATTCATCATTGCATCCGTATAGTTGACGAAGAAGGTACCAGAGTCGAGGCCGCTGTTGACAAACCAACTCCCGAGGCGACCCCGAGCTCCGACACCTACTCCTACCCCGAGTCTGCTCTTTTTGCCATCCAAGGCAAGCCCCGGTGCATTTAACCCTACCTTGCTTTTATAAATGTTTTCTTTAAATGTTTTGAGTTAAACTATTGCATTAGGTAATAGGAGTTGTGTGATGACCTATTACTTGCATTATCTACCCCCACCAAAAGATACACATACCCTTGTTTCAAAACTATTTGCAAAATGCTTAGCAATGCTATTCAATAGATTTGCAATAAAAATGCCAATTTCAAAAGTGTGATCACTTTAAGAATGTTTGTGGGAATTTAGCTTTACTCCCGTCTACTGGCTAGTTACCTGATCCGTACCTAGTCAATAGCGTGGAGAGGTTGTCCGAGCGTACGGTGCCGTCATGTTGTAGTCCGGGACTCAACAGTTGACACCGACCGCGACAGGGTTGAAAAACTGACAGGACTATTACGCTTGGGTGAGATATGACCAAGGTATAGTTCTGGCTGGAAAATTAGGGACCATCCGTATGGGGGCCTGCTGGTCAAGACTTGTAACTATTCACATACTACGGAAAGCTCTGGCTCCGAGGAATCCTTTATTGGACCGACAACCGCGCACTGGGAGTGGAGAGATGGCGGAAGTAGCATGTACCCACGTGGGTTAAAGTCCCGGATTGGAGTGGTGTACTGTACTTCCGGGTGGCGTAGGACCGGGCCCAATCTTGGAGGAATCGTGGTAGACGAGTTGGCATATGAAAGCTTGGGTGCTACATATGCAGTGTGGATAGGGATCCTCAGCTGAGTATTATTTATCCAGATTAACGTTGCTCCTCGGTTATGGAGACTTGGTCCACTGACTGTCAACGGAGAGTGGTTCTCAACTAGGAATGTTTTGAAATGTAAAATGAATCATGAACGATGAAGAATTGAGGAATACTGAATCTTTCAAAATAAAATAAGGTTTACAAAAATGCTTTTCTGCAAAATACTTGATCTTGCTTAAGCCTTACCTTGACTACCCTAAGCCTCTCATTCCTGAGTCTTCTCCCTTTTTCTTTAGTCGGGTAAGTCTTGTTGAGTACCCCGTACTCAGGGTTTGTTACCCATGTTGCAGGTATGCCTGAGACCCCGATGTGTCTTGCACCCTGTTGCGTGACCTTCATCCAGGAAGAGGCCGATGAGGCCGTTGAGTAAATGTGCACCCTCGGGCAGGGTGTTACATGTATCTTTATGTTATTGTTTCCGCTACGTTGTCTACTTTGAATTTCCCGAACAATGGTTTGTAATAATCGTACTCCTTACCTCATTTGAAACCTCGGTTTGTAAAACTAATGTTATTTAAGTCTTCCGCTCTGTTATCTCTGTTATTTGTGAAAATGTGAAATGCTGTAACCGAATTGTGAGATGATCCTGCGGACATTGGGCACTGATGTAGCCCGGTGGCGAACAGGTCTTAATCACATGGAACATGGGTTCGGCTGTCAGAGGTTGACAGGGACACGTGGGCCATGGGATTATGGTCGGTTCCGTCACAGAGTGGTATCAGAGCATCTCACTTTAACGTTGTAGTGTTTCTTTTGCGAAAACTTCAAAAGTTCTTTTGAGTCCAAACAAAATTTAAACTTGACTATTTTGGTCCAAATTGCTTATCTCAGCTTGTCTTTAATTGGCAACACTAGTAGCAGGACAATGGTACATATATATTAAGCCCTATATATATGTTAAGTATTGCATTGCCTTGTTCCGTAGGAACGATTCATGCATCATGTCATATTCACTTAAGTATATACATGAGTTCGTTGGGATAGTGTACCCATACCTGTTCTTGCTAGCCTTTCTCATCCATCTTCTCTTATCCAGACATGGCCATTATCAAGCGGACTGCTCGCAAGTCGACTGGACCGCATGGCGTGCCGCGCCACCAGCTGACACCACGCGCTGGAGAAGAGGTTGCCGAATCCTCCAATGGTCGTCGTTTTCCCCGTCGTACCCGCAAACAGCTGAAGGAGGAAATCAAGAATCTGAAGGCTGAGATGGAGAACATGGAGCATGACTTCTATCTTTCCCGCCTGGAGTTTTATGAGGCACGAGCTTCCCTGGAGCAGGCCAATCGAAACACGGTTCGCGCTATCGAGCAGCGCAATGATGCTTGGACCCGCGAAGACGTTACCAGAGCCCAGCTCCATGGACTGCAGCAGTACACCGTCCAGATCGAGCAGTTCAATGATATGCTTCATGAGGAAGTACACCATCTGCACAACCAGCTTCACCCCGTGATTCCACCAGTTGCCGAGGACCCCGAAGGCGGAGTCGTGGAGGAACCTGAAGTGGAACACGAGCCCGATCAGGATGAGGAAGTGGAACCTGCTGAAGATGTCCACGTTGAAGATGAAGATGAGGAGGAAGAGCCTGAGCTTATCATCGAGGATGATGATGATGACGAAGAGTTGATCTTCATCGATGACGACTAGACTCCTTGTGTCTATACCATCTGCTTACCTAAAACCTTAGACTAGGTTTGGGGGCGTTAGTCTGTCTGTTGCCAAGACTGGCATGTATCTTTCTTTTCGTACCTTTTCCCCTTATCAGTCTGTTGTCATCTTTATCAAGCCAGCTATCTTTGTATCAGTGAAGTTGTCAATCAAGTTGTTTCAGAACCTTTGTCCATATATGCTGAGTTCCGAGTTGCTTATACAGATGCCTGTGAACACCCGTACCGGAGCCGGAGGTGCTGGAGATGACCGTCTCCCAAACCCTCCACCTGTACCAGCTACCCTAGCAGAGGCCATTGCAGCCCTGGCCGCCGCTGCCAATCTGATGGCTCAGAACCAAGGACAGCAGAATGTTGGTCATGATGGCTCAGAACCAAGGACAGCAGAATGTTGGTCACCCTGGTCGTCACAACCAAGAGATCACCTATGTGGATTTCACTGAAACCCGTCCACCGGTTTTCACCAGAGCCGATGAACCCCTCGAAGCTGATGATTGGCTCCGCACCATGGAGCAGAAGTTTGGTCTCATCCGATGCACTGAAATCCAGAAGCCCCGGTTTGCTTCGCAGCAGCTTCGTGGCCCAGCAAGTGCTTGGTATGCCAACCTCTTGGCTGCCCAGCCTGAAGGTCACGAGTTGACCTGGGAAGAGTTCCGCACCGCTTTCCGTGCACACCACATCCCATCAGGTCTGATGAAGATGAAGCTTGATCAGTTTCTAGCCCTGCAGCAGAAGGACTCCACAGTGATGCAGTATGTGGGTCAATTCAACCATCTGAGTCAGTATGCAGCAGAATATGTCAACACGGATGAGAAGAAGAGAGACTGTTTCCTTAGGGGATTGCACCCTAAGATTCGCAGAAGCATGTCCAACAACCTGACCGGTTCTTATCATGAGGCTGTTGACCGGGCAGTTGCTTTTGAAGAGAGTAACCGTCAGTACCAAGAGGAGAAGAGGAAGAAGAAAGCAGGATCTAGCAGCCACTCTGGCAATCACAAGCGCCAGAGGGTCATATATCATCCTAGTCACCACCACAACCGTCCACCTTACCCTCACCAGCAAGTGGTTGTCCGTACCGCGGCTACCACCCACAACGCCAACCAACAAAGTGCCACCCAGCCGAACGCCCCAGGTGTTCGTATCACCACCCCACAAACCGCCTATAACCATCCCTGCTTCAACTGTGGTCAACTTGGCCACTGGTCTCGTGAGTGCCCAAAGCCCAAGAAGCCTGCTCAGAACTTTCAGAAGGGTCCCGGAGGACCACAGCAGCAGCAACACCGTGCTCCACAGCAGCAAGTGCAGAAGGGCAAGTTCATCAAGAAGCACGGGCAAGTCTACTACACCACTGTCAGCAATATTCCAGAACGGGAGCCCGTCATGATCGGTAGGTTTCCCGTTGCCAATCATCCTGCAGTTGTGTTGTTTGATTCTGGTGCATCGCATTCTTTCATCAGTCGTACCTTCGCCTCTAAGCATGACATATCAATTGGAGAGTTGAAAGAAAGTTTTTGCATTTTATCGCCTGGAGGGCGTATAAACACCAAAGAGGTGGTTCGCAGTATACCAGTGATGTTGGGAAATCATGCGTTCCCTACCACCATGATAGTGTTAAAAGATCAGGAGATAGATGTCATCCTAGGCATGAATTGGATGTGTCAGTATAAAGCCATGATCGACATCTTGAATAGAGTTGTGAGTGTGGATATTCCTAACAGTACCTCGAAACTTCTTCTCCAACTTCCTATGCCTTCAAAACCAGCTACCACACAGCTAAATGCTACCTATGATCAAGGGATCCGAGACATCCCTGTAGTCTGTGAGTTCCCTGATGTCTTTCCTGAAGACTTACCTGGTCTACCTCCTGACCGTGATGTTGAGTTTGCCATAGAGCTAAAGCCCGGGACTGCTCCTATATCCCGCAGAGCTTATCGAATGCCTCCCAATGAGTTGGCAGAGTTAAAAATCCAGTTACAAGATTTGTTGGACAAGGGCTATATCCGCCCAAGCTCGTCTCCTTGGGGCTGTCCTGCAATCTTTGTAAAGAAGAAAGACAAGAGTCTCAGACTTTGCATTGATTATCGCCCACTCAACGAAGTCACCATAAAAAACAAATACCCCTTGCCTCGCATCGATCTTCTGTTTGACCAGTTAGCTGGAGCCAAGGTATTCTCCAAGATTGACCTCAGATCTGGTTACCACCAAATAAAGATTCGTCCTGAAGATATTCCTAAAACAGCTTTCACCACCAGATACGGCCTATATGAGTATTTGGTCATGTCTTTCGGATTGACCAATGCTCTCGCTCATTTCATGTACCTCATGAACTCCATGTTCATGCCAGAGCTTGATAAATTCGTGGTCGTGTTCATTGACGACATCCTTGTCTACTCAAAAACCCCTGAAGATCACGCCAAGCATCTTCGTATCGTTCTATCCCGTCTCAGAGACCATCAGCTCTATGCTAAGTTCAGTAAATGTGAGTTCTGGAGAAGGTGTCTCAGTCGACCCCGGAAAAGTGTCAGATATCCTGGATTGGAAGCCACCTACCTCTATTCACAAGGTCCGCAGTTTTATGGGAATGGCTGGATATTATCGTCGATTCATCCCAGATTTCTCCAGAATCGCCAAGCCTATCACCGAGTTGCTGAAGAATTCTGTGAAGTTCTTTTGGTCACCAGCTTGTGAACAAGCTTTTCAGACTTTGAAGAAGTTGTTAACCACATCACCAGTGCTAGCTCAGCCGAACGTCGAGAAGCCCTTTGATGTCTACTGTGATGCATCTGGTACTGGTTTGGGTTGCGTGTTGATGCAAGAAGGAAGAGTGATCGCTTATGCCTCACGGCAGCTTAAGCGACATGAGGAAAATTATCCAACTCATGATCTTGAGTTAGCAGCAGTGGTTCATGCCTTGAAGATATGGCGTCATTATCTGTTGGGCAGTACCTGCAATGTGTACACAGATCACAAGAGCCTAAAGTATATCTTCACCCAAGAAGAGCTGAACATGAGGCAGCGAAGATGGCTTGAGTTAATCAAGGACTATGATATCGAAGTGCATTACCATCCGGGTAAGGCGAATGTGGTCGCCGATGCACTCAGTCGCAAGTCATACTGTAACTGCCTGGTTATGAAATCCTATGAATCTTCCCTATGCTATGAACTAGAGAAGCTGGGTATTGAAATAGTGCCACAAGGGAGTCTGAGCAATGTTAGAGTAGAAACCTCTATCAGAGAACAGATCATAGCTGCACAGAAAGATAACCCCGGAATCAAGCACATCAGCGAAAAGGTTCGAGCTGGAAAAGCCGACTGTTTCAGGATTGATGATGAAGGAGTGGTATGGTTCAAGAACCGTCTGGTAGTTCCCAAGGTACCTGAGCTGAGACAGATAATCCTTGATGAAGCACACTCAACCAGATTTGCCATCCATCCTGGCAGCAACAAGATGTACCAAGACTTGAAGCAGAAATTCTGGTGGACAAAGATGAAGATTGAGATCGCTCGACATGTCGCTCGTTGTGATACATGTCAGAAAGTCAAGGCTGTGCATATGAAGCCCGGAGGAGAGCTGCAACCTTTGTCAGTACCTGGTTGGAAGTGGGAGGATATCAGCATGGATTTTATCAATGGATTACCCAAGACTCAAAAGGGATTCGATTCCATTTGGGTGATAGTGGACCGTCTCACGAAGCAAGCTCACTTCCTACCGGTCAAAACAAGTTATACCGCCCCAACTTATGCCACCTTGTACAAGAACAACATAGTGAAGCTCCATGGCATACCCAAGACCATCATCTCAGATCGTGGTACTCAATTTGTCGCCAAGTTTTGGAAAGCGTTCCATGCCTCACTTGGAACCAAGCTATTGTATAGCACGGCTTATCATCCGCAGACTGATGGACAGACTGAGAGAGTCAACCAAGTGTTAGAAGATATGTTAAGAGCCTGTGTGCTTACCTTCGCAGATACTTGGGATCAGTGTTTGCCCTTGGCAGAATTCTCTTATAATAACAGTTATCAAGAGAGCATCAAAATGGCACCCTTTGAAGCACTGTACGGTCGTCGTTGTCGTACACCTCTCAATTGGTCTGAGCCCGGAGAAAGAGAATTCTTTGGGGTTGACCTAGTAAAGGATATGGAAGAAAAAGTCAAACAGATCCAAGAGAATATGAAGATTGCGCAGTCTCGACAGAAGAGTTATGCTGATAAGAGACGTCGACCTCTGCAGTTCGAGATCGGGGATTATGTGTACCTGAAGGTCTCACCCACTAAAGGAGTTACTCGTTTTGGAGTCAAAGGAAAGTTAGCACCCCGCTATATTGGTCCGTTTGAGATTCTGGATCGTTGTGGCAAGGTAGCTTACAAGCTGAGTTTGCCCAATCATCTTTCAGCAGTTCATAATTTGTTTCATGTCTCCCAGCTCAAGAAGTGTCTTCGAGTACCTGAACATGTGGTTGAAGTTGAAGGTGTTGAGCTAGAACCTGATCTGTCATACTCGGAATATCCTGTCCGTGTGTTGGATCACAAGGATCGTGTTACCCGAAGAACCACCACAAGATGGTATAAGATCCAGTGGAATCAGCACTCTGAAGAAGAAGCCACTTGGGAATCTGAAGATTTCTTGGCAAAGAACTATCCGGACTTTCTCGAATCTCTATAGGTGTGGGTTTCCTCTTTTTGTTCTTTAAACGACGCGGAATCTCGGGGCGAGATTTCTTTTAGGAGGGAGGGTTGTAACACCCCTGGTGTTACTAATGTAATTAACTTGACATGTCATCATCTTAAGCATTAATCATTTTGTGATGCATTTGGATTGCTTAATTGCTATGCTTTAGTCCCTTTTCAAAAACCCTAAAAGCCCAATTCTTCCTCTAAGGGCAAAATGGTAATTTCACCTCTGTGCCTAGTTCTATGTAGTTCTTGTTTGAATTTGATGCCCTGATGTTTGTTGCATTGATCAAAGTTCTAAAATCAGATTTGATTTGATTGTCCTTTTGCAAAACCCTAAATTCCCAAATCCTGGATTTATTCCCTTTCTGATAACTTTTTCATAATTCAAAATTTTGAGTTGGTTCCAAAAGCAAAGTTGTGAATCTGACCTAGAGGAACAACTTTGGTATTTACAGATTTCCATGTTTCTATATAAAATTTGAAGTAATTTCAAATTCATTCAAATTCTAGTTTTTGTCCCCTTTTCAGTTTTAAAAATTTATTCAAAAACTATTGAGTTTCAGAAAAAGTGTATATTAGCAAAGTTGTAGGTTTTGACAAATGGGACAACTTTCATATATAAAGATTTTCAAGTTTCAGTTTGAAATCCAAAGTAATTTTGATTTGAATCAAATTTGAAAAGTGTTCTCTTTTCTGTTTTTGAATGTAGTTCAAAAACTATTTGGAATTTGAAAATGTTGATATTGACAAAGTTGTAGATCTCATTTTTCTGAGCAACTTTGGTATTTTGAGTTTTTGTCGCACAGTTCAAATTTTGGAAGTAATTTGCAAAATACAGAGATCAGCCAAAAGTCAAACCCTAAGACCTAGCCCTGTTCATCTTCCACCTACAGCTAGGGGGCCCCGGCCGTGGCCGAGCCTCCGGCGTTGCGCGCGCCACGCGTTTGGCAGCCGCTCGTCTGCCCCCGACTTGTCGCCCGCGCCCGCGACATCTTTCCGCACCCGCACGCGCGAAGCGCTGACTTCCGCCCCGTCCCCTACTGCTCCTGCTCGCCACCGCCGCGTGGCCATTGCCGGCGCTGTCTGCGCCCGAGCCCCGGCTGCACGCCCGTCCTCTGCCTGCGCGCAATCGAGAGCGCACGCGTCCGCCGAGCTTATCCACCCCACCTCGAGCTCTCTACCGTCCCCTGGCCGCGGCTATAAAAGGCCCGCCGGAGCCGGACCTCCGCACTCACCTCCGCCACCGTGGCCAGCCCACTCCAGACCCTCCGCCGCTCAACCACCTAGCCCGAAAGCTCCGCCTTGAGCTCGTGAAGCTTTCCCACCCCCCAATTTCACCTTCCCCGCCTCCAATCGCCCGGCGTAACCCCATCTTCCCAAACTCCGACGGAACCCCGGTGATCTCGGGTTCGTCAAATACTCCCTCTCCGGTCACGGATACCTTCCCTTGACCCCTGTGTCAGCTTCCTTGGTTCCGCGCGACTCTAACCCGGCCCTTGCGGTCTCGTGTGTTGCGCAGGACCGCCGGATCGCCGGAGCGCCGCCGCGGTCGTCTCCTCCCTCGAGCACGTGTCGAGCCTCACCCTCGAGAACGTGTCGAGCCTCACCCTCGAGAACGTGTCGAGCCTCACCCTCGAGAACGAGTCGAGCCACACCCTCGAGCCCTGCCTCCGAACCGTGGTAAGCATCCGAAGCCTCCGGCCTCTGCTTCCACTCCGTTTCGCCCGAGCCCAAGCCTCGGCGAGCGCATGCCCTCCGCTTCGCCCGAGCCCAAGCCTCGGCGAGCGAATGCTCTCCGCTTCGCCCGAGTCAGGCCTCGGACGGAGGCTTACTTCTCCGTCTCGCCCGAGCCTCCGAGCCAGGCCTCGGACGGAGCACTCACTTTCCGTTTCGCCCGAGCCCTGCTTAGAAGGAGCACAGTGCTCTTTTCTTTTTCTGAGAAATGTGAACAGTGTTCTGTTTTATCTTTTTTGTATGATTTTCTGTGTGCATCCAAAAATTCTGAAATTTTTGTGGTAGACTCTTTATGCTCTGAAGTATTTTATAAAAATATGAAACTTGAGTTTTGTGCAAAAATTTGAAAATGTAAAATTCCCCTTTTAATTGAAAAATGAAGGTTTTGGTATTTTTGGAGAGTGATCTATAACTCCAAAAATCTTGAGATAAATTTTTGTGACCTTTTTATGACATGCTGAACCTCTGGTAAAATTTTGAAGTCATTTGGAGCAAGTTGATTTTTGAGCATTTATTTAAATAGTTGAGTAGTGCCTTTTCTTAATTAATGTCTGGAATTATTTGAGCACCTTAATGACCTCCAAAAATTATGAAATTTGTTTTTACATCTATTTATGCCATAATTAACTTATGTGATTAATTTGGTAATTTTTGGAGCAACTTCATAAAATGACCTTTTTAATTAATTTAGGAAAATAGAAAAAGTGATTAGGGTTGGTAATAAGTGTTTGATGATGTGATCTTTGGATTGATTGATGTTCATAGACCCCTACCCTTTGGTCTATGATGGTTGTGATGCTATGATTGGTTGATGCTTAGGATAATCATAATAAGGCCTAGCTTTAATTAACATTGCTTAAGGAAGAAATGGTTACCTTTTATGCTCAACCTAAATTTCGATTATGCCTTGTTTAAGAGTAATCTAGAATCAGTGGAATTGTCTTGTACCTTAAGTCCATATCATCATTCTCATGAGCATTCATCATTGCATCCGTATAGTTGACGAAGAAGGTACCAGAGTCGAGGCCGCTGTTGACAAACCAACTCCCGAGGCGACCCCGAGCTCCGACACCTATTCCTACCCCGAGTCTGCTCTTTTTGCCATCCAAGGCAAGCCCCGGTGCATTTAACCCTACCTTGCTTTTATAAATGTTTTCTTTAAATGTTTTGAGTTAAACTATTGCATTAGGTAATAGGAGTTGTGTGATGACCTATTACTTGCATTATCTACCCCCACCAAAAGATACACATACCCTTGTTTCAAAACTATTTGCAAAATGCTTAGCAATGCTATTCAATAGATTTGCAATAAAAATGCCAATTTCAAAAGTGTGATCACTTTAAGAATGTTTGTGGGAATTTGGCTTTACTCCCGTCTACTGGCTAGTTACCTGATCCGTACCTAGTCAATAGCGTGGAGAGGTTGTCCGAGCGTACGGTGCCGTCATGTTGTAGTCCGGGACTCAACAGTTGACACCGACCGGGACAGGGTTGAAAAACTGACAGGACTATTACGCTTGGGTGAGATATGACCAAGGTATAGTTCTGGCTGGAAAATTAGGGACCATCCGTATGGGGGCCTGCTGGTCAAGACTTGTAACTATTCACATACTACGGAAAGCTCTGGCTCCGAGGAATCCTTTATTGGACCGACAACCGCGCACTGGGAGTGGAGAGATGGCGGAAGTAGCATGTACCCACGTGGGTTAA
Source organism: Coix lacryma-jobi var. lacryma-jobi (assembly GCA_009763385.1). Taxonomy (NCBI): domain Eukaryota; kingdom Viridiplantae; phylum Streptophyta; class Magnoliopsida; order Poales; family Poaceae; genus Coix; species Coix lacryma-jobi. Next base: position 70,034,046 of record CM019823.1, read on the forward strand.
AGTCCCGGATTGGAGTGGTGTACTGTACTTCCGGGTGGCGTAGGACCGGGCCCAATCTTGGAGGAATCGTGGTAGACGAGTTGGCATATGAAAGCTTGGGTGCTACATATGCAGTGTGGATAGGGATCCTCAGCTGAGTATTATTTATCCGGATTAACGTTGCTCCTCGGTTATGGAGACTTGGTCCACTGACTGTCAACGGAGAGTGGTTCTCAACTAGGAATGTTTTGAAATGTAAAATGAATCATGAACGATGAAGAATTGAGGAATACTGAATCTTTCAAAATAAAATAAGGTTTACAAAAATGCTTTTCTGCAAAATACTTGATCTTGCTTAAGCCTTACCTTGACTACCCTAAGCCTCTCATTCCTGAGTCTTCTCCCTTTTTCTTTAGTCGGGTAAGTCTTGTTGAGTACCCCGTACTCAGGGTTTGTTACCCATGTTGCAGGTATGCCTGAGACCCCGATGTGTCTTGCACCCTGTTGCGTGACCTTCATCCAGGAAGAGGCCGATGAGGCCGTTGAGTAAATGTGCACCCTCGGGCAGGGTGTTACATGTATCTTTATGTTATTGTTTCCGCTACGTTGTCTACTTTGAATTTCCCGAACAATGGTTTGTAATAATCGTACTCCTTACCTCATTTGAAACCTCGGTTTGTAAAACTAATGTTATTTAAGTCTTCCGCTCTGTTATCTCTGTTATTTGTGAAAATGTGAAATGCTGTAATCGAATTGTGAGATGATCCTGCGAACATTGGGCACTGATGTAGCCCGGTGGCGAACAGGTCTTAATCACATGGAACATGGGTTCGGCTGTCAGAGGTTGATAGGGACACGTGGGCCATGGGATTAGGGTCGGTTCCGTCACACACCACTAGCTCAAGGCTCGAAACCAATTGAGACTATAACAGTGCATTAAGAAGCAAAACTGCTAGTCCCTCAAGATAGAGGCACAAAGGCTCAACACAACTAGCAGAAGACTTGATACCAATCAAAAACAGCCAAAAATTGGTGTAAACAGCTAGTTCCTCAAGATAGAGGCAAATCGGCTCAACACAACTAGCTGAAGGCTCCAACTCAATCGAAAATACCAAGCAAAAACTGCTAGTCCCTCAGGATAGAGGCAAAACGATTCAACACGACTAGCAGACTCGATACCAACTGAAGAAGCACAAAGAAGGTGCGATACCAATTGAAAAAGCCCAAAGAAAAGGCTCAAAATCAAATGGAGCACAAAGACTCAAAGCACGCGGAGAAGCAGCAAAGCAAAAGCGGCTCCCCCTGAAAGCAAGCCTATATATAAAAGCTATGCAACTAAGCTCATGACACCAATTACACTCCATACCAAAAGATGGATACCAATTGAAACACATAAAAGAGCTATACCAATTGAAGAAGGACATAAAAAAAAACTAAGCTCCCCCTAGCTCAAAGCTCTCCCCAAAAATGCATGACTTTCCCCTTTGTGCCAACACATAAGCTCCCCTTGCAAACAGCTTCTCCCCCTTGACAAAAGGGAACATGCTGAGGGGTTTCGACATTTTTCCACAAAATTGACACAAGCACAAGACAAGTCATCAACCAAAAGCATTTGGGGGTAATACCAATTTGAAGGACCGGATAAGCGACCAGAGGGGGGTGAATGGGAGCTTAAAATTTCCTTCTCAGAAACTTTTAGCCACTGTCCCAAGAGTCACCCTAGTGGCAAGCCTAGAGCTCGAATAATGTCCACGACTCTAGATGTAGGGTGGATGCTTCCATGAAGCACAGCGAGACACTACACGACTCTAGAAACCCAACGCAAAAGCCGAAAATCAAAACCGACAACGAACAAACGAACCGTGGACGAAACGGCGCGAAACCAGTCGCATCGGACGCTGACCTGCGTCCGATGCCTGACCACCGGACGCGTCCGATGTGAACAGTGCGTCTCGGGAACCTTACTGGGCGTACATCAGACGCTGTGAACAGGAATCACCCAGCGTCCGATGCTCGGGGTCCGGCGCGTCCGATGACCAACGGACGCGTCTGATGCCCAGTGTCCGATGCCAACTAAAAACACCGCAAAAGTGACACGTGTCACCGGAGCATCCGATGCTTGGAACCCTAGCGTCCGATGCTCCCGTGTCAGCGTCCGATGCCCCCGAAATCAACACTGTTCTTCGGTGATTCAACCCGATCTCCTCTGAATCAAATACACCAGGGCTAGGATTCGATCTGAGGGGTCACAAGGATGTTAGTGAGCTACTCCTAAGAGATCATGGCTCGAACCCAACTCCAAATCGGTGAATCAAGGAATTTCGGGGCAAGGAAGCAAGAACGAGATCCGAAACGAAAATCACTCGATCTTCTAGACCGTGAGGTTTGAGATGAATTACTTCGGTGGAAAGGATTGCCTTACGATCTAGAACAACTTGGTTCAAGTGGATTTGCAAAAGACGCACCCAACAAAGAGATCAAGTGACGGGAAAAACGAGACCAAAAGTAATCCGCGAAGAACACAACAAAACGCGAATCACAATCACGAAATTGCAACCGTGTGGCGAACACACGCTACAAACGTGAGATCACGGTCTCACTTCCTAAACTTCCGAAAACACAGAGACATGATTGAGATTGTTCTGTGGATCCTCTACAGCCAGGTATGATTAGAACCTAAGCGGGGGCTAAGGGAAGAGAGAGAGTGCTTAGGAGTAAAATGACTGCGAGGATGAGAGGAGAGGTGGGGTGCCTCTCTTATTTATAGCCTAAACAATAATCCCCTTCTAACCCTAGGATAACTGAGCGAAACGGCCAACCCTAGGGGTATCCCGGTCCAACTCTGCTTGACGACGATCCGACGGCCACGCGCCTTCCTCATCCTTAGCTTCGCCTCGACGCAAGCCTCAGGATGCCGCCACGTGCCGCCCTGTCGACCACCGCGCCTTCCTCGCGGATAGCTGCGCTGCCGCGCCAGCCTCTCCACGCTGCCACGTGTCGACCGTCCTTTTTGCGGACCTCCCCCCGGTTTTGATGCTGAAACCGGGAAACCTGGGCCTTCCCCCGGTTTTGAGGCTGAAACCGGGAAACCTGTCCTCCGGCTGAGTTTTGTGGCCCAAACTCAGAAACCTGCGTGCCCAGGTTTTGAGGCCCAAACCTGGAAACCGTCCATGTCGAGTTTTGAGGCCCAAACTCAGAAACCGGCCACCCTGAGTTTTGAGGCCCAAACTCGGAAACCATCGAGGGTAGCTTTTCGAGGCTCAGCTACCGAACCCGTGCCGTAGACGGGATGTGGTTCGCACACCCCGAGTTCCAGCACCGATGCCGGAGCATGTCCAGCCTCCTCGCCGGGCACAGTGCATTTGCCATCCTTCTCGGCCTCCCGCCAAGTGTCACGACGCCATCACCTTCCTCCCGACTCGGCCGATGCACTGCACATCCCCATGTACTCTTGCTTGTCGACGCCATGTGCCAGCTACCACAGCTGGTCCTCAGGTCTCCCGGTCCGTCAGTCCAAGCTCCACGTTCGCCCTTCACCGCTCCCGGTCCGTCGGCACGACACGTCCCCACTTGACCTTCACCTCACCTTCGACCACTGCCCGAGCTCCGCACCTGCACATCAACACAACCAAGAGACATGTTGCCGGTTGATCGATCACTCATCACTCAGGAAGGGAACCACAAGGGCACATATCAACCTTGTGTTCTCAATCTCCCCCTTGATGAGTGCATCGTCAACTCATAGTAACCGTAACCAAAATAAAAGAAAGCAAAAATAGGTAGAAGGAGAAAAACTCACTCGAGATGTTCAAAAACCAAAGAAAAGGCCAAAGAAGAACAGCTCAAGATAAGCAAAGCTTGGTCCCCAAAGACATGGGCAATGGCTCGACGCAACCAAGTCAAAACAAGCTAGTCCTCAAGAAGAGGCAGAAAAGGGCTCAACACCACTAGCTGAAAGCTCAAATACCAACTGAAGGCTGCAAGAGAAACAGCTACTGCTAGTCCCTCAAGATAGAGGCACAGAGGCTCAACACAACCAGTAGTAGGTACGATACCAATCAAGAATCATCAAAACACGATGAAGACAGCTAGTCCCTCAAGACAGAGGCACAGAGGCTCAACACAACTAGCTGAAAAGATCGGTACCAATGGAAAAACAAGTCCACCGAAGAAAGCAGAACTCGCCCTTACTCAAAGACTCCCCCTCAACAAGCGAAGCATAAACTGCAAATTGTCACCACAGAAGAACATTTTCACAAAATCTCCCCCTTGGACAAACTTCTCCCCATTGGGGGTAATTTGCAATTCAAAGAAAAAGGGAAAAGGGCTCAAGTAAGTCAAACGGAGCTAGGTCATGCCTATCGGAGACGAGCACATGCATATGAGTCAAAAATGCATGTTAGTAGCTTCAGGTATATACTCGAAAGAGTGAACAAATGCTCTAATGAGTGTTGATCCAATTAAATACCAACCTATACAAGTGCTAGCAAAGGCTCAAACTGATCACCGAATACAAAATATGAATGCATAAGCCAAGTGAGCAGTTTTAAGCCATTCTGAAAGGAGTTTCACCATTAAAATAGCACTAGACATGTATAGACAGGAAGTCAACAAGTGCTAAAACATGTATACAAGGTGAACTACCCCTAGCAAAGTTCAATCATCATGCTATAGAATGAAACATATACTTGTGTTTTCAGATTTTATCGGAGAATTTGTAGCGGTTATCAACACAAGTTCAAAGACAGCATGTGATTGCGAGAGGTTCAAAGCTTGTCATTGCCTAACTTTTCAACCGTGCTAAGCCTATGCATATGCAATCAGAAGCTTAAAGCATCGGTTTCGGTCTTACACTACACGGCTCAAGTTTAACTCAAAGTGCAATGAGAAACAGTCTCGATACCGTGATGTGCTGACAAAGCAATCCCATCTCGATCTTTTCAATTCACTACAACTTGGTTCATTTTAAGCAGAATATGAATAATCCAAGCAAGTGAATGACTCAGAACTAGAGACATAGCAACCTAGCATATATGAAATAGCTCAAGTGACCTCAACACATTCTACACATGCTAGTTGCCAAGCTCAATGGTGAACATGTATCCAATTTTAAGTTCATTAAGCATGTTCATCATTCTGAAAAATAGCTTAGCTCACAAACTGTATCAGTGATCAAAAAGAGCCTAAGCTACAAGCATCATCATATATCATCAAAGCATACACTAATCAGAGCATAGATTCATTCTCAAGAATATAGACATGAAGCTTGAAAATGCAAGATGAATACATGATGAAGTCAGAATCGGAGCCAAAACAAAACCCCAAAGATTCAAGACCCAAAACAAAAGGATCAGAAGGTTAGTCTATGGTACATAAACAAAATGCTTCCCCCATCTAAAAGGGGAAACACACACCAAGCTCACCTCTCAACCTAGCAAAAGTTGAGAGATCCAAAGGCTTGGTGAAAATATCCGCAACCTGGTTATGGGTGTCTACATGCCTAAGATCAATGTCGCCTTTCTCGTAGTGATCACGAATAAAGTGAAAGCGAACATCTATGTGTTTGGTCTTGGAGTGAAGAACAGGGTTCTTTGCTACACTAATGGCAGAGGTGCTATCACAAAGCAAAGGTACCCGACTGAAATCTAGACCAAAATCACGCAATGTAGCAACCATCCACAAAAGCTGCGAAGCACAAGAAGCAGCGGCAACATACTCGGCTTCTGTAGTAGACTGGGCTACGTTCGACTGCTTACAAGAGGACCACGAAACCAAAGAAGAGCCAAGAAACTGATAAGTCCCAGAAGTAGATTGCGCTCAAGCCGACAGCCCGCAAAATCCGCATCGGAATAACCACAAAGCGAGAGATTCGAAGAAGAGGAATACCAAAGTCTGAACTCAGGAGTGTATCGGAGGTACCTCATGATGCGCTTGACTGCTTGCTTGTGGGAAGTCCGAGGGGACGCCTGAAAACGAGCGCACAGACACACAGCGAACTGTATATCCGGCTTCGTCGCCGTCAGGTACAGGAGCGAGCCAATCATGCTCCTGTACTCCATCTGGTCAACCGGCTCTCCGTCTTGGTCCGCGTCCATCGCTGTAGTCGTCGGCATGGGCGTCGTAAGAGGCTTGGCCTCGCCCATGTCGAATTTCTTTAGGATGTCCTTCGTGTATTTACCTTGATGCACGAACGTCCCGTCTCGGGTTTGCTTGATTTGCAACCCGAGGAAGAAAGTCAACTCACCCATCATACTCATCTCAAACTCCTTGCTCATAGTATCTGCAAACTTGGCAACAAGCGCATGAGAAGAGCCACCAAAGATGATGTCATCCACGTAAATCTGGACTATCAGGGTATCATTGCCTTGCTTGAGGAGAAACAAAGTCCTATCAACCCGTCCCATTTTAAAACCCTTTGAGAGTAAAAAGGTTTTTAGACGATCATACCACGCTCTCGGGGTTTGTTTCAAACCATACAAAGCTTTTGAAAGTTTATAAACATGGTTTGGAAACTTGTGATCCTCGAAACCTGGGGGTTGCCTAACATAAACCTCTTCCTCTATATACCCATTCAGAAAAGCACTCTTAATATCCATCTGATAAAGCTTAAAACCCTTCGAAGCAGCAAAGGCTAGAAGGATTCTAATGGCTTCTAAGCAGGCTACAGGGGCAAAGGTTTCCTCATAGTCTATCCCCTCCTTTTGGCAAAAACCCTAAGCTACTAGCCTAGCCTTGTTCCTCACTACCATCCCATCCTCACCCTCTTTGTTCTTGAAAACCCATTTGGTACCTATAGGGTGGCATTCTGGTGGAGGTGGAACTAGGGTCCAAACTCGGTTTCGCTCAAAGTTTTCTAGCTCCTCATGCATGGCATTGACCTAGTTAGTATCAGAAAGTGCGTGTCCAACATCCTTGGGCTCAAAAGAAGCAACAAATGCAGAATGAGAAAAGTGTGAGATTTCATACACTCGCGACCGCGTGACTCGCTGGTCGATGTCGCCGATCATCTGCTGCGGGGGGTGAACTTGCTGAACGCTTCGGGGTGCTTGCCTCGCCGAAGTCGCCTCCCCCTCGCCAGATGCTGTCGCTCTCCCGGGTGCTGCCGGTGCTTGCTGGGGAGGTGGCTCAAGAGGACCCTAGTAAGAAGAAGTCATGGGATCGGGTCCTCGAGCTGAAGTAGTCGTCGCAGGGTCAACGGGGGCAGCCAGTGGAGTTGCTCGGGATCACCCCTATCGGCATTCTCCTGCTCCTCCTCCAGAAAGATAGTTTCTCCCAGCTCCTGTTCTCCTGCAACATCAAAAGCAGAAGAAACACAAGGCATAGTCTCGTCAAATGTGACCTCGCAGGTCTCCACTATCCGGTTAGTCTCAAGGTTAAGTACTCGATAAGCGCGCGAATGCGAAGCATAACCAAGAAACACGCCATCAGCAGAGCGAGATTCAAATTTATCCAAATTGCCTTGCTTTAGGATAAAACACTTGCACCCAAACACCCGAAAATGAGATACCTTGGGTACACGTCCAAAACGCAACTCATAAGAAGTCTTCTTCATGAAAGCTCGAAGAAAGATGCGATTTGAAACATGACAAGCGGTGTTGATCGCCTCGGCCCAAAAACGCCTAGGAGTCCTATGCTCATCGAGCATCGTCCTGGCCATCTCAACAAGGGTCCGGTTCTTGCGCTCAACAACACCGTTTTGCTGAGGGACATAAGGAGAAGAAAATTGATGCTCGATTCCATTAGAAGAACAGAAAGAGGCAAACTGAGAGTTATCAAACTCTATTCCATTATCACTACGAATAGCTCTAATGGTGTCAGGGGGAAACTCAGTTTTCAACCTCAAAATCAAATCACGAGCAAAAGGAAAAGCTTCATCCTTACCCTCCATGAAAAACACCCAAGAATACCTCAAAAAATCATCAACGATCAATAGAACGTACCACTTCCCACCCGCTGAGCAAACCCTAGCTGGACCTACTGTGTCCATGTGTAAAAGCTCGCCGGGTCGCTTTGTCATCACCTGATTAACAGGTGGGTGAGAAGCAGCAACCATCTTCCCGTGACGACAAGGATGGCAAACAAGGTCCTTCTGAAACTTAAGCTTGGGCAATCCTTGGATTAGGCCAAGTGAGCTAAGTCTTGTAAGCAAGTCAAAACTCTAGTGACCAAGTCTCCTATGCCACTTCCATAAATCAGAAGAAGGACCAGCCATCAAACATCTAGCAAAGCCGAAAGAACGAGAAAAGTCAGCTCTGAAAACACGGCCAAAAGGGACAATCCAACAAACAAGATCTCCCCGAGGGTCTAAGACACGACTCAAACCCTTCTTAAAGCGCACCTCAAAATCATCCTCAAGAAGTTGCGAAATAGAAAGCAAATTATAATGCAAGCTCGAAACCAAAGCAACATCTTTGAGAACAAAGTTCTCATTGAGCCGGATAGCTCCATGAGAAACAACCTTACCTCTACTATTATCCCCAAAAGTGACGTACTCCTTGTGCATCACGGGGCTAAGGCTGGAGAACCATTTCTTCTTTTCCGGTCATGTGGCGCGAACACCCGGAATCCATGAGCCACATGTTCTCCAACCGAAGTTCCTGCATCAATAGAATGGCAGGAAGTGAGCATATGGCACAACACTGGGGTTAGTATACTGAGAAGGATACCAATGCTGTGTCATAGGCCCAGAAAAAGTGTTAGTAGCAACACCAAACTGTCCTCGTCCAATGGGTGGATAGCGATCACCACCAACCTGAAAGGGTGGTCCGCTATGGAACGGAAAACCTCCAAACTGACCTACCTGTCCCATTTGAGCAAAGCGATCACCACCATACTGAAAAGGTGGTCCGCTATGGGACTGAGCAGCAAAGCCTCTTACACTCGGCTCCCGATCGTATTGAGGACGACCGGAACCGCGACGGGCACGACCACCACCCTGTGGTCTAGCTGCCTGGGGCCTAGCTGCCTGAGGGGGTGCTCCTCCAGGCCTAGCACCCTGCCTCTGAACTCCCCGACCCTGCACACCATGAAGACGGTGGTGCCTGGCCTAGTTGTTCAGCTCCAACTCCTTCCAAGCGTCTCTCTTCCTCCGAAAGCAAAACTCAGCTAGGTGATCCTCACGGTGGCAGTACTCGCACTCAAACCTCACCACTCTCTTGGGTTGTTGGTTTCTATGGTTGCGAGGGTTGTTCACTCTAGCCGGCTGCTTGCCCTTCGGAAGGGGATCACTAGAGACGTCAGGAAGGGTGTCAAGTGTGTTCCTAAGATGGTTAGGTTTGGGAACCCACACTTGCTTGTGAGGTGGAGCGTTGGGAGGTTCATCAAGGATGCCATCCTTGGTGATAGGCTTGGGAGGCTCAGGTGGGGTGATCTTGATAAGCTTAGAGATAGTGGATGGTTTCTCACTAGGATTCACTCCACTAAACTCACCAATCTTGCCAAAGGTACTAGCTTTCTTCCCACCTGACTCAAAGCCTACTCCCGAGCAATCAGTTCCCCTCTTGAACTGACTGATCATCATGCCCAACTGTGGCTCATTGCATGACACCCAACTCAGAATGGACCGAAGGTATGTGTTTTCTTCCTCGGTTTGCATCCTGGCATGCCAACAGTTGGCAATCTCAAGCTCCATCCCCACGCATCGCTCACACTGAGCGGACAAGGTGCTAACTGAGCTAGCCTTCATGGCTTCAGCAAGCTTGGCACTAACTTCTGCCAACTCAGTACGCAAACTTGGGCAAAGCTTGCACGCACCCAACAAAGAAGGCCTCGCCTTCACCTCCTCCAGCTCCTTCTTTAGGGAGGGACACTCCTTGCAATCACCCACCAAGTCTAGCCTACTCTTCAGCTCATCATACACCTCGATCAAAGAGGCATACTTGGTTTGTAGGGTGGCAAAGTTTATCATATGCATCGTGCATTCCTCACACTCCTCCTCATCGGTCACCTTCACCTCGGACCTAGCAAACTCAAGCTCCTTAAGCGCATCATTCATCTTCGCCTTAAACTCATTGCACTCTCGGATGGCTCGCTTGAGTTGCTTATCCTGACCGAGGACTATGTCGACAAGAGAATCACGCTCACCGGTAAGACGATCGACAAGAGAAGAGGATGATACCTCGGAAGCATCGTCGTCGTCGTCGTCGGTGCCATCATCCTTGTCCTGACGCTTGCGGTCCTCTCCATCCAAGGCCATGGTGCAAAGATTCTTGGAGGATTTGCCGAAGAAGCAGAGTCCGTTGAAGCGTTCTTCAGTCTTGTGCTCGGACCCATCGTCGCTGGAGTCGCCGTCGGAGGACTTCTCGCCGTCGCTGAAGGTGGCGAGGAAGGCACGCTTGCCGGCGTCAAATGCCTTCTCCATGTCCTCTCGGCGGTAGCCGCCCTTCTTCTTGTTCTTCCCGGCCTTGTTCTCAGGCTTGCCCTTGCGCCAGAAGTTGCGGTTCTTGCCGGGGAAGGTCTTGTCGTGCTTGGGGCAGTTCGCGACGAAGTGATCCGGATCTCCGCATCTGTAGCAGCCCTCACGTGCGCCACCACGCCGGCGATTCAGACGGTTGTTGTGAAACCGCGAGAACCGGGTGATGATGAGGGCGAGCTCATCATCGTCCAACGCCTCCACCTGCTCCTCAGTCATTGAAAGCAAAGAAGACAAAGCAAAGAGAGGTGGTGAAGCGTCAGAGGAAAGAGTTGATCCACCCTTGCCTGAGACCAAAGCCATGGAATGTGAAGACGGGTTCTTCAGCTTGGCCTGAGTCAAGTGATCGATCTCGGTGGACTTGAGCTTGCTGAATAGCTCGTCCACGGTGAGGGTGTCATAAGCAGCAGACTCAATGATAGTCGACACCTTAACCTCCCATACCCTCCGATCCAGGGCGTATAGCAACTTGAGTGCCCTCTCATGATCGTCATAGGGTAGGTTGGCCCGATTGGCACGCATCTTGTTCACAATCGTTTGGAAACGAGCGAACATAGCGTCAATCGTCTCTCCCTCCATCTGAACAAAGTTCTCGTATTCCCACTTGTAAGTCTCAAAGAGTCTGGTCTTGACCTGAGCGGTCCCCTTGTGATAGCTCTAAAGCTTCACCCAGATCTCTCGAGCAGTCTGAAGCTCGGAAACACGCTCGAACTCAGGAAGGGAGATGTTGGCCAAAAGCGCGTTATGGGCCTTAGAGTTGGCCTCGTGTTGGTCAATCTGGTGCTGACCAACTCGAGCCGCAAGAACCACGTAATCGGCATCCTCGCATATTTCCCAAATAGAAGATCCGATGCTGTTGAGATAAGCATGCATCCGAATCTTCCAATAGGGATAGTTCGTCCCATCGAAATAGGGAGCCTTGCCATTCCCATGATCCATGTCGCCTTTAGGATCCGAAACCGATTAAGGTAGAAGAGATCCTTAACCGGCTCCGATACCAATTGAAGGACCGGATAAGCGACCAGAGGGGGGGTGAATGGGAGCTTAAAATTTCCTTCTCAGAAACTTTTAGCCACTATCCCAAGAGTCACCCTAGTGGCAAGCCTAGAGCTCGAATAATGTCCACGACCCTAGATCTAGGGTGGATGCTTCCAAGAAGCACAGCGAGACACTACACGACTCTAGAAACCCAACGCAAAAGCCGGAAATCAAAACCGACAACGAACGAACGAACCGCGGACGAAACGGCGCGAAACCAGTCGCATCGGACGCTGACCTGCGTCCGATGCCTGACCACCGGACGCGTCCGATGTGAACAGTGCGTCTCGGGAACCTTACTGGACATACATCGGACGCTGTGAACAGGAATCACCCAGCGTCCGATGCTCGGGGTCCGGCGCTTCCGATGACCAACGGACGCGTCTGATGCCCAGCATCCGATGCCAACTAAAAACACCGCAAAAGTGACACATGTCACCAGAGCATCCGATGCTTGGAACCCTAGCGTCCGATGCTCCCGTGTCAGCGTCCGATGCCCCCGAAATCAGCACTGTTCTTCGGTGATTCAACCCGATCTCCTCCGAATCAAATACACTAGGGCTAGGATTCGATCTGAGGGGTCACAAGGATGTTAGTGAGCTACTCCTAAGAGATCATGGCTCGAACCTAAATCCAAATCGGTGAATCAAGGAATTTTGGGGCAAGGAAGCAAGAACGAGATCCGAAACGAAAATCACTCGATCTTCTAGACCGTGAGGTTTGAGATGAATTCCTTCGGTGGAAAGGATTGCCTTACGATCTAGAACAACTTGGTTCAAGTGGATTTGCAAAAGATGCACCCAACAAAGAGATCAAGCGACGGGAAAAATGAGACCAAAAGTAATCCGCGAAGAACACAACAAAACGCGAATCACAATCACGAAATTGCAACCGTGTGGCGAACACACGCTACAAACGTGAGATTACGGTCTCACTTCCTAAACTTCCCAAAACACAGAGACATGATTGAGATTGTTCTGTGGATCCTCTACAGCCAGGTATGATTAGAACCTAAGCGGGGGCTAAGGGAAGAGAGAGAGTGCTTAGGAGTAAAATGACTGCGAGGATGAGAGGAGAGGAGGGGTGCCTCTCTTATTTATAGCCTAAACAATAATCGCCTTCTAACCCTAGGATAACTGAGCGAAATGGCCAACCCTAGGGGTATCCCGGTCCAACTCTGCTTGACGACGATCCGACGGCCACGCACCTTCCTCATCCTTAGCTTCGCCTCGACGCAAGCCTCAGGATGCCGCCACGTGCCGCCCTGTCGACCACCGCGCCTTCCTCGCGGATAGCTGCACCGCCGTGCCAGCCTCTCCACGCCGCCACGTGTTGACCGTCCTTTTTGCGGACCTCCCCCCGGTTTTGAGGCCGAAACCGGGAAACCTGGGCCTTCCCCCGGTTTTGAGGCTGAAACCGGGAAACCTGTCTTCCGGCTGAGTTTTGTGGCCCAAACTCAGAAACCCGCGCGCCCAGGTTTTGAGGCCCAAACCTGGAAACCGTCCATGCCGAGTTTTGAGGCCCAAACTCAGAAACCGGCCACCCTGAGTTTTGAGGCCCAAACTCGGAAACCATCGAGGGTAGCTTTTCGAGGCTCAGCTACCGAACCCGTGCCGTAGACGGGATGTGGTTCGCACACCCCGAGTTCCAGCACCGATGCCGGAGCATGTCCAGCCTCCACGCCGGGCACAGTGCATTCGCCATCTTTCTCGGCCTCCCGCCAAGTGTCACGACGCCATCACCTTCCTCCCGACTCGGCCGATGCACCGCACATCCCCATGTACTCTTGCTTGTCGACGCCATGTGCCAGCTACCACAGCTGGTCCTCAGGTCTCCCGGTCCGTCAGTCCAAGCTCCACGTTCGCCCTTCACCGCTCCCGATCCGTCGGCACGACACGTCCCCACTTGACCTTCACCTCACCTTCGACCACTGCCCGAGCTCCGCACCTGCACATCAACACAACCAAGAGACATGTTGTCGGTTGATCGATCACTCATCACTCAGGAAGGGAACCACAAGGGCACATATCAACCTTGTGTTCTCACAATTGAAGGTAACCATGAAGTGTATCGGAGCTGGGGGTATGTACACTAAGCTAAAAATGCATGAAATGCACAATGCAACAGCTTCAAGTGTATAGCAATCAGAATGAAAAGATGCTCAAAAAGGTGCTTCCCTGAAAGTATAGCAATCAATACAAATGCTAGCAAAGGCTCAAACTGATCAAATGAATACGAAATATGAACAATTAAGCAAATGAGCAGTTTTAAGCCATTTGAAAAAGGAGTTCACCACTAAAATAGCACTTAGCATGAATAGACAGGAAATCAACCAAGTGCTAACTCAAGTATAAAAGGTGAACTACCCCTAGCAAAGTTCAATCATCATGCAATAGAATGAAGCATAGACTTGTGTTATTTTCAAATTTTTATCGAAGATTGCAGCGGTATTAACACAAGTTCAAATTAAAGCATGTGATTGCGAGAGGTTGAAAGCATGGTCATTGCCTAACTTTTCAACCGGGCTAAGCCTATGCAACAAAAGCAATCAGAAGCTTAAAGCACCGGTTTCGGTCTTACACTACACGGCTCAAGTTTAACTCAAATGTGCAATGAGAAACAATCTCGATATCGTGAGGTGCTAACACATGCGTAAACCGGCGAGACATAGATCTGTTAGGTCTCTATCGAAGATCATCAAATGATAACATCGGTTCTTAATTTCTTTAAAGCGTTTGAAAAAGTCGACTACAGGCTCGCTACGTCCTTGTCGAACCGACATGAGATGTGATAACCTAGTTTCTTGGACCCCGTCATAAAAGTGATTATGAAATTTTTATTCTAATTTGGCCCAAGAACCTATGGTACATTCCAGTAGCGATGTAAACCAAGCAAAAGCTGTACCAATAAGAGATAAAGGAAAATGTCGTACGTTGATATAATCTAGAGTACTAGCTTCGCCCATTTGTGCAAGAAACATGCTGATATGCTCCATAGTTGTTTTGCTACCGTCACCACTAAACTTATAAAAATCTGGTACCCTTCAACCATCAGGTGCTTTCATAAAATTAAAACATGAAGGGTACGGTTCAGAATAAGTGGTCCTACTAGGTTTAAATTGGACCCCCAAGCTGGTCTCGAGAGACCTGGTTATCTCTTCCTTAAACCGATTTATAGCTCGTCCAAAATCGGTGTCAGCAAGATTAGGAGCGCCACCATGCATGGGATTATGGCTTGGGGACTTCGGTGGATTGGGCAATATTGTTCCCTGTCCTTCTGAAGTCCTATTTGTTGCTACCCCCTGGTCAGTCTGCGTGGTCCGACCAGAGTTACGGTGGAGATTATTGGTATATGTCGATGTACCAGCTTCACCGTGACTGGTCCTACCAGTGTCGTTTCCTGATTGCGTTTGCCAAACTCAGTGTGTGAGGTTTGACCTTTGAAAAATTAAAAGGCATACCGAACTATGTTGTCCGGTAGGACGATCAGGTTCAACGGTCTTACCCTCTAATTTATCCATGCGGTCGCTAAGTAATTTAAATGAATGTTGAATTGTATTGATAAGAGGCTTTGAACTATCTACTAGCATCACTGAATAATTGGCATGAGTAGGGTAAGGATCTTCATGTACCTCAGTATTTACCTTATCAGTAGCATCTTCAACGGTTGTGGTTGATGCAGTAGGAATTATCTCGCTGAAGTCCGGCTCCTTGTCTTGGGTCACCTTGCCGTGTCGATCCTTTGAGTAGCTTTCTAGGAAAGCCTTCAACATGGCGTCAAGTTTGGCCTGCGCTTGTTGCTTCAACTCATCGGGGAGCTCGTCGATGCCCATGGGACGGATGATGTAGTCCTTATCTGTAGCACCATCTTTGCCGCCCATCTTGGTAACAGATGAAGTTCCGATCTTCCCCAGCGGAGTCACCAAAAAGTGTGTTGACGTAGGAAGTTATCCGAATCACACACCAGCAGGGCTAGAATGCCCAAAGAGGTTCCAGATCAACCTGAGACAGCAGGGAACCTGACTAAACCAACGAAACCTGATCTAAAGACCAGTTTAGGCCGATTTAGGGTTTTGGACCCCTGTGTTGATAACTCTAGAACTCCTCCCGGGAAGACCCATCGGGGAGAAGCACATAGAGGTTGCCCTAGGACCAGCAAGGCCGCCTAGGACGTCATCGAGCTTCGCCGGGAGACACGCCGAAGAGCAAAGTAGAAGGAAAAAAGGGTAAAGGGATAGTAGATTGATTTTGATCGATTAGGGTTGGATGCCTCAATCGGCCATGATCCTCTCATATATATAAAGGGGGCTGGTCTTATCCCAATAGGAAACATCTCCACATACGACCTCCAAGTTTCCTATCCGAACTCCATCAAAACATGGAATCCAAGAGTCCAATCTGGACTAGACAAGGTAAACCTGATCTCGCCGATCTTTGAATCGACTAAACCAACTCAATGGGCTTTATAGATATCAGCCCTAACTGAGATTACACCGATCAATAGACCTTTGAAACCCTTGCAGATAAAAGATCCTCGAATCGGTACCTGAATCGTTATTCATCATCATTCCAGGATTTCCAATCAGCATCATCTGATCGGGAATAGCACAACTGGTTGGAAAACATCAAGCAAGCAAGCTCAACTTACCTAGAATATCTGACCCTTAGACATAAAGTATTAGAAGATAAATTCATCTTCAAAATACTATGAGCCGAATATATGTCCTAACCTTATTATTTTCTTATGACAATTTTGAGTGTCAACAAAGGGGCTGCCTAGTGGAGCCCTCCCCAAATTAAATAATTCTTTTTCCTAATTTTTATGTTTTTCGATTGTTTACTTTGCCGAGTGTTTTTTTCCTGAGTGTCATCTCGACACTCGACAAAGACTTTGCCAAGTGGTATACTAACAAAAGGCAAACAACAAACAAAGACTTTGCCAAGTGGTATACTAACAAAGGGGATACGGCAAGGACTTTGCCGCTCGATAAAGAGGAAAATCTGGTAGTGCTGCATTATCCCGCCCGCCACACCCCCAAGCAAAGCCAGGCCTCCAGTGGTCGCGCACGTGCATCTGGCCTGGCGATCACGTCCCCGTCGGCTTGGTGCCCGCATGCCCCCGCGGTGGCCGCGTACTGGCAAGCACGTGCCTTGGCCGGTCGTGCCCCGGCAGGCCAAGCCCAGCGACCACGCCCTAACAGCAACTCCAGCAACTCCAGCAATAGCCCCCAAATCAAGGCCTCTATTTTGGATTTGGGTGCTCACCCCAATTTTTATTGGCTCAATAAATTTCCTCCACTCCAACAGCAGCCCTCAAACAAAGCCCCCAAATTCATATGAGCAGCCACTCATATAAGGGACCCATATGTCATTGAGCAGTGGGCGGATTGGGGCTGTGCTGTTGGTCCAATAAATCTGTTAGAAGTGGGGTGTTTTTTGTTGGCCCAACAAATTTTGTGTCTGTAGCAGGGGCCCTGCTAGAGCTGGTTTTTTGATGTAAGACCATATATTTAGCTATGGAGGCTCAAGTAGGGGCCCTGCTGGAGTTGCTCTAACATGCAGGGCCCAGCGGTGGCCGCGAAAACTCATGCACCGGTCGCACGACAGCTCATGCCCGCGCCCCTGATCGACGACAACACGCCCGCGTCCGCGCGCGTGCCTCCACGTGCCTCCTCCAACATAGAGGGCCTGCCCCGCGACCTGCGCCTCGTGCCTTCCCCACAGCTCTAACCCGTGCTCGACGGCGGCGGCGGCCGGCGGCGCCACCCGAGCCTCCCCTTGTCGGCGGCCAATCCCAATTCCCAACTAGGGAGGCTTCATCGACGATGGAGGTAGGCCTGAGCAGCTTCGTTGGTTATGGCCAAGCAGTAGGCCTGCAGGCAGCGCCCATCTAGTGCGAGCTCGAGTCTGGCTGCAAGTCTGCAACCTCGCCAGAGATGACCAGACAGGTGCTGGCCGCACGCGGGCGGCGCCCATCTAGTGCGGGCTTGACTCCGGCCACAACCTCGCCGGAGATGGCCAGACAGGTGCTGGCCGCACGCGGGCAGCACCCATCAAGTGCGGGCTCGAGTCTGGCCGCAGCCTCGTCGGAGATGCCAGACGGGCGCTGGCCGCATGCGGGCGGCGGTTGGGTTCAGTGACGAATATAGAAATAAATATCGTTCGGGTCATCGAGACCATCTCTGTTACGTGATATAAATTTTCTTCAACTTTAACAATAATTTATTAAAAGATTTACAAATTTTATTGGGATCGGCAGATCTCAATAAACACCGCTAGCTTCACCCCTGGTTGGGTTCTACGGCGGGGGGGGGGGGGGGGGGGGGGGAGTGTGACGGCAACAACGAGCAGCGGATCTGTGAACAGGGGCAAAGCTTATCTTTACACATGGTAGGACCCACAACTTATCATATGAAGCTGGGAAAAACTATTTCTTTCCAGCTTCATCTCAACTCATCTCTCATGAAAGGCGAGAAAAAATAGCTTCATCTATAAAGCTATTTTGAAAAAAATGTGTTTGACAGAAAAAAACAGGGCACAACAACTCGTAAAGTTGTTGGTGAAGCAGTACTAATGAAGCCCTAATTATTCTTGTCTTGTTAGTAGCTTCAATGTAGTGCAACCCACAGAAAGAGTAGCATTTATAGGTATAAAATATATTGACAATCACACAGCTTCAATTAGCCTGTAAAGTACACATGGTTGCAAGATATTATGGTGAATTTAAGTCATAGGTTCACTTTGTTGTACATCCAGATCAAACCTTAACTAAATGATCATATTATATACTATTAAAACAGAAGGTTTGACGAACAAGATCTTAACATGCATTTGTAGTAGATCAAGTTGTTGACACTTAAAAAAGTCAATATCTGGCATCTCCAACAAGTTGTATGCATGGTATATGTGTTGGTGGTCAAAAGGGACAGCAAAATGTCAAAAAATCATGAAAAAACGACAAAGTGCAACTTGAGCAGAGAGAACCGACTTAGCCGGGTCCCTAAGCTGACTAAGTTGGGACCGGCTGACTTAGCCAGGCCCCTGAGCCGACTAAGTCGGGTCCCCTGCTGGCTGCTGTGCCGCAACCCGCACAAACCGACTTAGTCGAGTCCTGAGCCGACTAAGTCAGTTTTCCTTATACAGTTCGAACTGAGTGGTTACCAAATCGATTTTTGTATGTTTTTAACGTGGAAAACTTGCAGAACATGTTTTAGAGTTGTTTCCTACTAGGATAAGACCACCTCTCTTTATATAAACGAGAGGATCATGGCCGATTGAGATCCCATCTATCAAATCATCAAAAACACATCTATTACTTTTGTCTTCTATCCCAAGCTCTTCCACCCCTCTACTGTTCAGCGCATCTCTCGATGAGGTTCATTGGCGTTCTAGGTGGCCTTACCGACCCTAGAACACCCCCACTGTGTGTCTCCCTGACGGGTCTTCTTGGGAGGCATTGGTGGGATTATCACGTGAAGAACGAGCATCTGATCAGCTTCGTCGACCTGCTCGTCGGCCTCTCCTTTGGGATCTCCCTTCGCCAAGTGCTAGGCCATGTGCGGCCTCTAGACGATCAAGCCTCTATCGGCGTGTGACTCGAATTAACATCAACACAATTTTTGGTGACTCCACTGGGGACGAAAGCAAATCAATCTACTACAACAAATGCCTAACTATAAGACTGATCTAAAGAATCAAGGCAACATCATCAAGCCCTCGGTCGATCAACTTCCCGAGGAGATTCGCAAGATGCTAGAGGAAAGGGCGAAGGCCCGAGCCGCTGCTGATTTGGAGCATGCGCTAGCGTGCTTCGAGGTGGATCAGCGAGGAACTATCAAGAAGATCCAAGACGTCAACTTTGATCCTCTCCCTACTACATCTACATCTGAGGTAAAAATAGATCAACCTCCCCCTGATCTGGCATAACACATGATGAATGTGTTGCAATGATTGCTGACCAAGCTAAGTTTTTTGAAATTCGTATGAGTGAAAATCATAGCAAATATATGGATAGTCAAGATAAGAGGGAGGGAAAGAAATCTGAAATTTCTGTTTTACCTCAAGATATATCTACTAGCGGATCGGCTCCGGTTGCTAGCCAACCACAATATGGGATGTCGTTTTGCTTTTTGAGGGACAAACAGACTATGCATCGGCTAACCAGCTTAAATTGGCCTTTTCGGCGCTTGAAACTGATATGGCCAATTTAGGGGGGTTGGTACTACTATACCAATGACTACCTTTGCGCAGTTATCGGTTTCTACCACACGAGCCGATAGCAGTTTTAGCAGCGCCACGTGTCTCTTTTTCTCATAATCGGTGTTGCCAAATCCTCCTAAGACATCGTTCATGAGTCAACAGGCTAATGCTTATGCAATTAATTACTTCACAATTTTGACAACCCAACCCCATGGGACGAAGCTTTAAGCCAATTTAAAGAAAGCTTGCATAAAGATTTAGAAAAAAATTTGGGTGTGCATTTTAAAACAATCGAGAGTTATACTAAGTCATATCCTTCATATTTTGACTATATGAAAGCTCCCGATGGTTTGAAAGTGCCTGACTTTTACAAATTCAGTGGTGAAGATAATATGACCACAAAGGAGCATATAAGCATATATATTCCTCAACTTGGTGAAGCTGGTACCAAGGAACATATGAGGATCCGTAATTTTTTATTGTCTCTTACTGGTACTACTTTTTTATGGTATTCTTCACTACAGTCTTGCTCTATTGGTTCTTGGGTACAATTAGAAGAAAAGTTTCATGAGCATTTTTATAATGGAACCAGTGAGCTTAAATTGACTAATTTGGTATTGGTTAGTCAAGGGCGTGATGAGTCAGTCCTTGATTTTGTTAAAAACCGATGTTTTAATTTGTCAATTTCTGAAAAGGATCTTGCTGATTTGGCTTTTGTTGGCTTGCGCTCTAACATTAAAGAAAAGTTAGAGCACTTTGAGTTTCTCTCTATTAACCAATTATTACAGACGGTTGAGAGCCAAAGTAATATTGGAGAACCTCAAAAGTCACATCATCCGAATGCATACTATTGAATGCCAATCAGATGGCACGGACAATGAAACATCAAGTTGTTTTGTTACTGAAGGACCGAGAGTGATACCAGAAAGCGACCAGAGGGGGGTGAATGGGAACTTCAAATTTCTTTTCAGAAACTTGTCGCCACTGTCCCAAGAATCAACCCCAAGAGCAAACCCTAAAGCTTACAAGTGTCCACGACCCTAGAGGTAGGGTGGATGCTTCCAAGAAGCACAGCGAGACACTACGCAACTCTAGAAACCCAACGCAAAAGCCGGAAATCAAAACCGACAACGGACGGACGAACTGCGAAATAAACAGCGCAGAACAGCACTGACCGAACTCTGCCTGCGTCCGGTCAGGCACCACCGGACGCGTCCGGTCAACCCAAAACAGATTTGGGAGCTCTCTGTTTGTGACCAGACTCACTGTCACCGAGCGTCCGGTCACTACCTCAGCGTCCGGTCAGTCCAGACAAAGCGAGGAACAGTGTGAACGATGCGTCCGGTCAGGAACTGAGGGAGAGTCCGATCAATACGCAAAGAAGACCAGTGAAGAACATTCAATGACCGGACTCTGGGGAGTGCATCCGGTCGGCCCGATGCAAGCGTCCGGTCAACCCGACTCAGCCCTGTTCGTCCACCGATTTGACTCGATCTCACCCAAAACAAATCCTCTAGGGATCAAACTTGGTGGGAGGAGCCACAAGGAGGATAGTGACCTACTTCTACAAGATCATGGCTCGAACCTATCTCCAAATCGATGAATCGAAGAATTCAGGGGAGGGAGATGAAAACCGAACCAAGACAAAAATCAATCGATCTCCTAGGTCGTGAGGTTAGAGGTGAATTCCTTCTGTGGAAAGAAGTGCCTCACGATCTAGAACAACTCAGTTCAAACGGATTTGCAAAAGACGCACTGAGTAGAGAGATCGATCAACGGGAAAAACGTGGAGAAAAGCAAACCGCGAAGAACAAGAACAAAACGCGAATCACAACCACGAATTTGCAATCGTGTGGCTACCACACGCTACAATAGTGAGATTACGGTCTCACTTTCTCAAAATCTCATGGACACAGAGGTATGATTGTCTTCTCTGTGGATCTCAGTTCGCTATAGCAAGGAATGGGGAGAGCAGGAAAGCCTAGAAAGAAACAGAGCAAATGACTGAGATGGTATTGAGATAGATCGGGAGGTGGGTGTTTCCCGCTACTTATCCTAATTCAAATTCCCACTCTACCCCTAAGTATTTACAGAGCGACCCAGCTATCGGTGTTTGTTAACCGGCAACTAGTCTTGAGTAATCTCAGGACTATTTGTTCGGTGGGGATCGGTGTTCGTAGGACCCGGCGAGTACACAGAGACAGCAATTTATACTGGTTCAGGCCGCTAAATAGCGTAATACCTTATGTCCAGTGCTGCGTGTGCCTTGTGTATGATTGTGATTCAATATTTGATCATCTAGGACCTGTGCCCGGCTCCCCTTATATATCCGTGTAAACATTGGCACAGTCCGAGTCCTAGCCGGTTACAGAGGAAGAGTCCTATTCTGATTACAAGACTTCCCTACACAACTCGGCTAAGTTACAAATCGGAGTCCTAATCCAAGTACACTGTGTGACAAGTCTTCGGATCTCCTGCGCCGTCCGGGATTAGTCGGAGTAATCATCTTCTAATGATATCTCTGACATCATGGTCCATCAAGCCCCCGAGCTCTTCATCATTTCTTCACGACGTTATCTTCTAGCTTCTTCTTGAGAATCTCCGAGTAATGTCTTGAGAAATCCTGAAGTGCTCTGAAGCTTTAAAGAAATCTTATGGCGTGCACTTTTTATAAAAAGCGCACCCATAGGGTGTAGCCCCCGAGCCTCTTGTTATTTATAATAACTTTGAGGATCTTTTGAACCTTTTCCAAGCAATTCTTGAAATAAGAAAAAACATTTCCTTAATGGATAGTACCCTGCAGCCCCCGAGCCTGAGATCCGAGTACTATAGTAGTCGGTCCTTAGGATCTGTAGAACCATATGTTTGGGTAGTCCATTTAAGGTCTGAAGGAGTCGGATCATGCCACCAATTCATTGCTTAAACCATCCGATTAATAAATATTCAGCTTCAGGTGGATAATGTTTTCAACAAACATCCCGTATCACCCCCCACTGAATAAGTATTACCATAGGTCAACAATAATTGACTGATGACTGTTCCAACTGTACGCAGTAATGATGTTTGTCGTTTTCTTCAACTGTAAACTTTGTCATTTGTGCCTTGAAGTGCATGTGGGAATCAGTCCTGTTACCCATGCTGAGCTTCACATGCACCACAGTACATTGGGTGAATTATTGCTTCAGCAGTCACTCCTGTTGGTGAACCATGTCCATAGACCAGGGAGAAACCACCTATAAATACCCTGCCTGGGAAGCAAAGGAGCTCGTATCCCATTGGAGTGTAGAACTTCTCTTAGTCCCATGAGTATTATAGTAGCAATAGCAGAGATGGCCGAGCCCCCGGGTCTTTTCCTTCTTTAGAATAGATGAAGTGCCCAGAAGAACTCTTATGAAGGGATCATCCGTCAGGGTGGTTTCCAAGTGGTCGCGAGCAGAGGAATACAGAGCTGCGCCTAGAAGAACTCTTGTGACTACCACTCGTAGATAACCTCGGAGTCACAGGTTGTCAAAAGGGCGACGAGGGTGATGGTCTTTCCCGAGTTCCTTGAGTACTGGGGTGGTGCCAAAGACCCACCTTGGGATGCACTGAAAAGGCTCATGTGTCTACCCAAGGTTCTGCCTCTGATTTATTGCGTCTCACTGAACCCGGTCCTTGGTGTACTAGGCATCAAGGCTATGTGCCTTGAATTTACTAGAGTAGCGTTTTACACCTTGATTGAACTACTATTGAAAGTTGTTGTATCTCAAGATGCTTCCATATATCTCTGTTGTAATTCCAAGTGATAATAACAAGAATCCGGGTACTTGGAATAATTTCCGAGTCCTCTGTCCTTTTATCCGAGTACTATGTGTCTCTTGCGAATGGAAAAGCTTGTCTGTGTACCGCTTCTGCCCTTTGTTTCTGACGCCGTCTGACACGTGCTTCCCACCGTTAGGGTTTCTAACGTTGCCAACACGCCGTCAGCGAAAGCCGAACGGTTATCAAAACAGATCTATAATAAGCCGCCACCGGGCCTTGCTTTCCTCATGCTTTCATCAAGCTCTTGCCTTCAATCCACAAACCCTTAGCCAACTGTTAGTTGATGCGTAGGAAATCTCATGTCATCAACATGGGTCCCAAGAGGCAATCTGCTGCTGGGAAGAAGCCCAAGATCACCATCACTGGGAAGCCTAAGCACCCAAACCCGCCGACGGATGTCTTGGCATGGAAGAAGCCAGACACTACTGAAGCGGAGTTGGCCTTCCTGGCGCAGCAAGGATACCTTCGGGCGCAGGCACTCGACGGCTGGAGGGTGCCTTTCGATCATCGAGCTCCCGCCCCCAACACCACAGAGATCGTCATGTTCAAGGCCATGGTGGAGCGGGGGTTGGGGTTGCCTGCATCAGATTTCTTCCGCGGGCTGCTGCATTACTATGGTTTGACCTTAAACCATATTACTCCTAATGCGGTTCTGCATATCTCCATCTTTGTCCACATCTGTGAAGCTTTCTTGGGAATCTGCCCCAACTTCACCCTCTTCCGCTATTTCTTCTGGTTTAAGTGTCAACCTAGTGACGCTAAAACCGAAGTAGTCGGAGGGGCTAGTCTTCAAGTTAGACAGGAGGTAGCCCATCAGTATGTGACAGTCGAGTTGTCAGAGACTGTTAAGGACTGGGCTGCCGGGTGGTTTTACATGGGTAACCCACCCCCAGCTCTTCTCCGTCATGATGGATGGCCGCCACAGAAGTGTCGCGAGTGGAAGGAGAAGCTGACGACTGAAGAACTCGACGCTATCCAACCTCTCCTTATGATGATAGAGGCCTTAATGATCGATGGATTGACGGGATACAACATTGTACAAGACTTTGTTGCCCGGCGTATCCACCCTCTTCAGCAGCGGGCGAATTTTGGATTCGAGTTCTTGGGGAAGAATGACCCGAGTCGTCACGCTGTTGATCAGCTTTCGAATCATGAAGTCTTGTATAGAGTGAACCGGCTGCTGAAAAGTTGTGCGCACTTAGCGCCTATTATGGCAACTTTCTCTGTCATTAATCCTCCTCCTCCGGTAAGTATCTGAGCTTATCTAGTCATCAATTTTCTCAATAGAAATCCTTCTGACTTGATTATGTGTTTCTTCGTTATAGGGGCAAGGAAGAGATAACAATGACTGCCCTCCTCTGCCGCCACCGACCCAAGAAGGCGGAGGCATAGCCCTGGAAGGACCCATCTGGAGTGAGGATCTACTCAATAAACAAAGCTCTTCTGCTGATCTCGGTTGGCTTGACTCGGATTCCACTGATTCTGATGTCATGCTCATAGACCCTGAAGCAGAGAGCAGTTGGAAGAGGTCACCGACTCCACATCTAGAAGCCGGAGTACCCATCCAGAAGAAGGCTCGCACTGGTAATCGCCGTGCTTGTCGTAAAGTTTGTTTAACACAAGAGTTGTATGATAAGTTCCGTTGAGGTATCGTGTTCCTCAAAGGGGAGCTGATGTCCGTGCTGATACGGAAGTTGCTGGTCAATTGTGCCAATCAGTCTAGCTGGGGCATGCTGGATTGGCCAATGGACGATGTTACCCTCCTTGGTCGAGCTGGAAACGAGTCCTTGTTGGGCTCCAGTCAAAGGTATCTGCTGATACTCTTTGAATTTTGCTCCGATCAAGTCTTGGAAGCTTTCAGCGGTGTTCCGCAGTCCAAAGGAGATGTCCTGGATGTGATCCGGGTCCTTCCCTTGGGAGTTTGGGTCTGGGTAGGAGTCGGATGCCTTTGGGCTGTCTTCCAGGTGTTGCGGTTCTTGGTTCTGCAGTTTTGCCAGGCACTGGGCGAGGAGTTCCGTCTTTGGCATGGCTTGCAGCTTCGATTGGGTGTCGAGTCGGCTGTGAAGCCTTCCTTGATCATCCGCGATGCAAGTCCATGAGCCAAAAATGAAAATTGATCCCGCCGAAAACATGTTGTCGTGGTTCGCCGGGCTCTTGATCGTCGAATCGCCGAAGGCCCCTACCTGGCGCGCCAGCTGTCGGTGTTTGTTAACCGGCAACTAGTCTTGAGTAATCTCAGGACTATTTGTTCGGTGGGGATCGGTGTTCGTAGGACCCGGCGAGTACACAGAGACAACGATTTATACTAGTTCAGGCCGCTAAATAGCGTAATACCTTACGTCCAGTGCGGCGTGTGCCTTGTGTATGATGGTGATTCAACATTTGATCATCTGGGGATACATGGGTGTATGCCGGGTCTCTGAGTGTTGAGTGATTGTCAACTGGGATGATGCGCATGTTCTTTGGCTTGTGTTGTGCAGGTGTCGAGCACGGATACAGTGATCGACGGCGAGGTGAAGGTCAAGTAGAGACGTGCCGTGCCGACGGACCGGGTGCGATGAAGGATGGGCGTGCCGTGCGACGGACGTGCCATGCCGAGGTACCGAGCGGTGAAGGGCGGACGTGAGGCTTGGACTGAGGGACCAGAGGCCCGAGGATCAGCTGTGGTGGCTGGCAGCCTGTGACGACGACAAGTGAAGAAGTGCGGTCATGTGTTGCCTGAGTCGTGGACTCAGGGACACGTGTCGGTGGACGCGGTGCACGGGCTGTGCATCCCCTCTACGACGTCGGTTTGGTGGTAGAGCCAGAGAAAAACCATCGGATGGACGGTTTCCAGGTTTGGGCCTCAAAACCTGGGCGTGGACGGTTTCCGAGTTTGGCCACAAAACTCGAGCTGAGGGTTTCCGAGTTTGGCCATAAAACTCGGGCTGAGGACGGTTTCCAGGTTTGGGCCTCAAAACCTGGGCGCTGAGGGTTTGCTGAGTTTGGCCTCAAAACTCAGAGGCTGATGGGCTGGTTTCCCGGTTTGGGCCTCAAAACCGGGGGTTGGCTGGAAAAGGCTGGTTTCCCGGTTTGGGCCACAAAACCGGGGGTGCAGAGCGAGGGCGACACGTGGCGGCGATCCGGAGGTTGCGTCGAGGCAACGCTTCGGTTTGTGCGGGCATGGCCGTCGGATACACCTACCACCGAGTTGGTCCAGAATAACCCTAGGGTTTAGCTGGTTCGCTCTGTAATTAGATTAGAGAGGGGTAGAGTAGGAAATAGACTTAGGCTAGTAGTAGGATAAGTAGTCGGGAGACACCCTCCTCCCAAATATCTCAGTCATTTGCTCTTTCGCACTTAGGGTTTCCTGCTCTCCCATCCCCTGCTGTAGCTAGCTGAGATCCGCAGAGAGACTTGCCTCTGTGTACTGTTGATTCTGAGCAAGTGAGGCCGTATCCTCATTGTTGTACCGTGTGGTAGCCACACGGTTGCAATTCGTGGTTGTGATTCGCGTTTTGTTCGTGTTCTTCGCGGAATCCTTTTTCTCCACGATTTTCTCTTCGCTTGATCTCTTTGCTCGGTTCATCTTTTGCAAAACCGTTTGAACCAAGTTGTTCTAGATCGTGAGGCATTTCTTTCCACCGAAGAAATTCTCCTCTAACCTCACGGTCTAGGAGATCGATCGGTTTCCGTTTCGGGTCATGTTTTCTCCCCTCCCCCGAAATTCTTCGATTCATCGATTTGGAGATAGGTTCGAGCCATGATCTCTTAGAGATAGCTCACTATCCTCCTTGTGACTCTACTCACCAAGTTTGAACCCTAGAGGTTTCGTTTTGGATGGGATTGAGTCGAATCGGTGGACGAACCGTGGATTCACGGGGTGACCGGACGCTTGATCGTGTCGACCGGACGCTCAGGCTGTGCGTCCGGTGGTTGAACACTCGTTGTGTCCCTTTTGGTTTTGACCGGACGCTCCATTCCCTATGTGACAGGACTCGACGGAGCTACTGTTCACGTGCGTTTTGGCTGTTCGATCGGACGCTCTGTACAAACGACCGGACGCTCCCTTCAGTGAGTCTGATCAGGAACAGAGAGGTTCCAGAACTGTTTTTCTATGACCGGACGCGTCCGGTGCCTGGTGACCGGACGCTCTGTTGAGTCCGGTCAGTGCAGTCTTGTGTTGTTTCGTTCGTGGTTCGCTCGTTCGTTGACGGATTCGATTTCCGTCTTTAGCGTTGGCTTTCTAGAGTTGTGTAGTGTCCCGTTGTGCTTCTTGGAAGCATCCACCCTTCATCTAGGGTCATGGACATTAGCAAGCTCTAGGGTTTGTCTTTTGGGGTGATTCTAGGGACAGTGGCTACTAGTTTCCGAAAGGAAATTTTGAAGCTCCCATTCACCCCCCCTCGGGTTGCTTTCTGGTTGCTTCTCGGTCCTTCAATTGGTATCAGAGCGGGTTAAGGATCTTCCACCTTAGCCGGTTCCAGATCCACGAAGGCGACATGGATCGCGGCGTGGGCAAACCGCCGTTCTTTGATGGGACGAACTATGCGTATTGGAAGATACGCATGTCGGCTTATCTCCAGAGCATGGGCTCTTCTGTTTGGGAGATTTGCAACAGGGATGATTATGTTGTCTTGGCTGCTTGTGTCACTCAGCTCCAGATCGATGAGCACGAGGCCAATAGCCGGGCACGTAACGCCTTGTTCTCCTGTTTGAGCATGTCCGAGTTTGATCGCGTTTCTCATCTCCCCACGGCTCGCGAGATTTGGGCGACCCTCATGCGCTTCCATGAGGGAACCACTCAGGTCAAATCCCGCCTCTATGAGTCGCACAAGCGGGAGTATGAGAACTTTCGACATATGCCTGGCGAGAGCATAGAGAGTTTATTCGCTCGCTTTCAGGTTATTGTCAACAAGATGAGAGCGAACAAGGAGCTGTTGCCTTTTGATGATCATGAGAGGGCTTTGAAGCTTTTGCACACTCTTGATCGGTCAGTGTGGGACTCAAAGGTCCAGGCGATCATCGAATCGTCTAACTATGAGACCCTCACCTGCGACAAGCTCTTTAGTAAGCTCAAGTCTAGTGAGATTGATGCCATGTCGAGGGCTTCTTATGAGAATCCTTCTGGCCCGACTATGGCTTTGTTTTCTAGCTCTTCTAACCCCTCTGGAGGTTTTGCTCTTTCATCTCTCTTTTCTGTCACAGAGGACCAGCTTGAGTCATTGGGGGATGACGAGCTAGCGATGCTCGCCAACCGGTTCTCGCGGTTTCACAACAACCGGATGAACCGTCGCCGCGGAGGAGGACGCTCAGGATGCTATGAGTGCGGCGACCCCGACCACTTCATCGCCAACTGCCCTAAGAAGAACAAGCATTCGGGGAAGGGCGATCATGGGCACAAGTACGACTCCGGCAAGCGCAAGGAGAAGTACGTTCCCCCGAGGCACAAGCGGAGGGGCGGCTTCGACAAGGAGTACATCAAGAAGAAGTACTTGGAGAAGGCCCAGGCTGAGCAGCGTGCGTTCTTCGCCACGCTCAGCGACGTCGACGACTCGGATGACGACTCCGCTTGCTCAAGCGATGACGAGTCCGAGAAGAAGAAGAGGATCGAGGACAAGCTGAACGGTCTCTGCTTCTTTGCCGACGACGACGGCTTCTGCACCATGGCGCTTGGTGATGAGGTCGACGGCAAGCTGGAGCACACCCCTCGGAACGACGATGATGACGACAACATCTCCCAGGTATCTCTCACCCACGATGAGCTTTCTGCTGAGGTCGAGAAGCTTACTGCCGTGCTCCTTAGTCAGGACAAGTTGCTTAGGCGTGCCGCTAGAGAGCGCAAGGAGTTTAGGCAGAAGTGGGAGGACACGGTGAGGGAGCTTGAGTTTGCCAAGTCCACCGTGGTCGTGTCGGAGGAGGTTGAGTGTGAGATGTGCACCACGCACATGACTGACCTTCTCACTTTGAGAGGTAAGTATGCTGCGTTGGTAGGAGAGGTGGATGAGCTGAAGGCTAGACCTTCTTTGTTGGGTGCGTGCAAGACTTGTCCTGTCTTGCAATCTGAGTTGGCAGAGAAGAATGCCAAGATTGTGTCTCTTGAGGAGGCCAACTCAGGTAGCACTTGTGTGGCTAAGTGTGCTTTGTGTGAGGGTTTGGAGATGGAGATTGCGAATGTCAAGCATGGCAAGATGCAAACCGAGGAGGAAAACACATACCTTCGGACCATCTTGTCATGGGTCTCTTGTAGTGAGCCGCAGCTCGGGACGATGATCTCCCAATTTAAGCGAGCTGCTGGAGGTTCTGGTGTAGGTCTTGCTCAGGGTGTTGATCTTTCTGCTTTTGGGAAGATTGGAGAGTCGAGTGGTCTGAATCCTAGTGAGAAGCCCAACTCCACCACTACTCCCAAACTGACCAAGCTTCCATCCAAAGAGCCGGTCAAGCCTATCACCAAGGATGGGGTGATTGAGGAATCTCCGAGAGCTCCACCCAAGAACCAAGTGTGGCATCCCAAACCCAACCACCTAAAGAACAAGCTGGATACAATGCCACCTATCCAGGAGGAGTTGCCACAGAAGGGCAAAGTGATCCACACCCACAGCCATGAGTACCAACAACCTCCTTTGCGTGCGGTGAGGTATCATTGTGATTTCTGTGGGAGAGATGGACACTTGAGCGAGTTCTGCTTTAGGCACAAGAGAGAGGCGCGCCGTGCTAGGGAGATGAACAACACGGACATGTACCATCCTTTTCATGATGTACATGTGCCGAATGTTCAGAGGAGTGCTCCGAGGAGAGCAGCTAGGCCCAGAGGTCCAGAACCTCAAGGTCCCAGGCCTAGGCAGCAGAGAACTCCGAGGAGAGTCGCTAGGCCTAGAGGTGTTGAGCCTCAAGTCCCTAGGCCTAGGCCTCATAGAGAGCGTGCCCGACGGGAGCCTGCAGTTGTAGGCTATGGACCCCGTGGCGGAGGCTTTGTAGTTGAGCGTTTTCTCCCACCGCGTTTTGAGTATCGCGATGGACGCTCCTCCCTTAGCGGACCACGTTTTCCTCTACGTGGTGATCGCTCCTCTCGTAGACGTGCTAGGAATGGTTTTTCTGCTAACCGTTCTTTTGAGCAGCCGGCCCAACACTGGTATTCTTCCTACTTCACTAACCCAGTGTTGGACCGTATGCTCACCCTATGTCTTTTTATTGATGTAGGTAAAATGGTAGGAGGACATTTGGTTGGTGGATTCCGGTTGCTCGAGGCACATGACCGGAAACGCCAAGTGGTTCTCCAGCCTTAGCCCTGTTGCCGGAAAGGAGTACATAACCTTCGGCGACAATAGCAAAGGTAAGGTATTGTCTCGCGGGTCGGTGCGAGTTAATGAGCACTTTGTGTTGCGCGATGTTGCTCTTGTTTCTAACTTGCATTTTAACCTTCTTTCTGTTTCACAACTCTTTGACGACGACTATGAGATTCGTTTTAAACCGAATCTCAGTTGTATTTTGGATCCTTAGGGCAATCTTATGTGTTTGATTTCACCCTTTGGAAAAGTCTTTCGTGCGAATTTCTCGGAGTCTTTTGGCACTTCTCGTTGTCTTCTGGCTGGACCTTCCTCCCCTGATCTTTGGAAGTGGCATAGGAGACTTGGACATTTGAGCTTCGACTTGCTTGCAAGGCTTAGTTCACTTGGCCTAATCCGAGGATTGCCCAAGTTGCATATGGAGAAGGATCTTGTTTGCCACTCTTGTAGACACGGGAATATGGTTGCCGCTCCCCACCATCCAGTGACTCAGGTCATGACCAAGCGCCCTGGAGAGCTTTTACACATGGACCTTGTTGGTCCGGCTCGGGTGAGCTCGGTTGGGGGGAAGTGGTATGTGCTTGTTGTTGATGATGACTTTTCGAGATATTCGTGGGTCTTCTTTTTAGCTGAGAAGACCGAGACTTTCTCCTTTGCTCGTAATCTGATTTTGCGTCTTCAGAACGAGTTCCCTTTGAACTCGATGCGAGCAATTCGGAGTGATAATGGTTCCGAATTCAAGAATTCGGATTTTGAGAAGTTTTGTAACTCTTTGGGTTTAGAGCATCAGTTTTCTTCCCCCTACACACCCCCTCAGAATGGTGTTGTAGAGAGAAAGAATCGGACCCTTGTTGAGATGGCCAGGACGATGCTCGATGAGCATAGGACTCCTAGGCGTTATTGGGCCGAAGCTATGAACACTGCGTGCTATATTTACAATCGCATTTTTCTGAGAGCGTTCTTGAAAAAGACTTCTTATGAGTTGCGTTTTGGTAGACAGCCCAAGGTGAGTTATTTTAGAGTCTTCGGTTGCCATTGTTTTATATTGAAGAAAGGCAACCTGGACAAATTCGAGTCTCGTTCTTCTGACGGTGTGTTTTTGGGTTATGGCACTCACACTCGAGCCTATCGTGTACTTAACCTTGACACTAACCGAGTCATGGAGACATCAGATGTCACCTTCGACGAGACCATGGTTTGTCCTTCTTCTCGTTTTGAGCGTGCAGGTGATCATGAGGTTGGTGAGCCTCTTTTCGATGATGAGGATGAGGATGCTGAAGATGACCCAGCACCACCTTCACCTGCAGTGCCGCAAAGAGCGGCTTCTACGATGACTCACGGCCCCGACACCTCTTCTTCCTAGGGGCCGTGGGATCCGCCACCCCGAGCGGTACCTTTTGTACCCGGGGAGGCACCAGCTGCTGTTGAGGGGGAGGCTACTTCAGCTCGTGAGGCGCCACGACACATCCAGCGCCAGCACCCGCCTCAGCAGATGATCGGCAGCATCGACGAACGGGTTACTCGGTCCAGGTCACAGCACATCTCTCACTTCGCTCATTCTGCTTTTGTTGCTAAATTTGAGCCCCGAGATGTTGGACACGCTTTGACGGATGCGGACTGGGTCAATGCCATGCATGAGGAGCTAGAAAATTTTGAGAGAAATCGGGTTTGGGTTCTAGTTCCTCCTCCTCCTAACTGTAATCCTATTGGGACAAAATGGGTTTTCAAAAATAAACAAGGAGAGGATGGCCACATTGTGAGGAACAAAGCACGTCTTGTGGCCAAGGGTTATAGTCAGAAGGAGGGGATAGACTGAGGAGACTTTTGCTCCTGTAGCTCGTTTGGAGGCTATTAGGATACTCTTGGCTTTTGCTGCATCCAAAGGTTTTAAACTCTTTCAAATGGATGTCAAGAGTGCCTTCTTAAACAGCTACATAGAAGAGGAAGTGTATGTTGAGCAACCCCCCGGTTTTGAAAATCCCAAGTTTCCAAACCATGTTTTTAAACTCCACAAAGCTTTATATGGTTTGAAACAAGCCCTTAGAGCCTGGTATGATAGGTTGAAAACCTTTTTGCTTGCTAAGGGTTTTAAAATGGGATGTGTAGATAAAACGCTCTTTCTCCTCAAGCAAGGCAAAGACACTCTCTTGGTCCAGATTTACGTGGATGATATCATTTTCGGTGGTTCTTCTCACGCTTTGGTTGCCAAGTTTGCAGATACTATGAGCAGGGAGTTCGAGATGAGCATGATGGGCGAGCTGACATTCTTTCTCGGGTTGCAAATTAAGCAATCCCGAGAGGGCACGTTTGTGCACCAGGGCAAGTACACCAAGGACTTGCTGAAGCGGTTCAATATGGGAGAGGCCAAGCCTCTTCCAACTCCCATGTCGACGACGACTGCCCTGGATGCGGATGTGGATGGAGAAGTAGTGGACCAGAAGGAGTACCGCAGCATGATCGGGTCGCTCCTCTACCTGACGGCGACACGCCCGGACATCCAGTTCGCGGTGTGTCTGTGTGCGCGCTTTCAGGCGTCGTCGCGCACCTCTCACCGTCCGGCGGTGAAGCGGATTTTCAGGTACCTTCGTTTCACGCCTGAGTTCGGGATTTGGTATTCTGCTTCCTCCACCCTCTCCCTTTGCGGTTATTCGGATGCCGACTTTGCTGGTTGCCGTATTGAGCGCAAGTCCACTTCTGGGACTTGCCAGTTTATTGGTTCTTCTCTTGTTTCGTGGTCTTCTCGCAAGCAGTCTAGTGTCGCCCAGTCTACTACGGAGGCTGAGTATGTTGCTGCGGCTAGCTGTTGTTCCCAGTTGCTGTGGATGATGGCCACTTTGCGTGATTTTGGTCTGAACTTTTCTCGCGTGCCTTTGCTTTGTGACAGCACGAGTGCCATTAGCGTTGCTAAGAACCCCGTGCTTCACTCGAAGACCAAACACATTGATGTGCGCTTTCATTTCTTGCGAGACCACCAGGAGAAGGGTGATATCGACCTTCGCCATGTCGATACTCATCATCAACTGGCTGATATTTTCACCAAGCCTTTAGACGAATCAACCTTTAACTGGTTGAGGGGTGAGCTTGGTGTGTGTTTCCCTTTTTAGATGGGGGAAACATTTTGGATCTTGTATATTTGACTGACTCTTTTGTCCTTCTTTTCTTTTGCATTTCAGCATACGCATTTACATTCTAAGCTTCATGTTTATAATCACTAGAATGTAACTATGCTCTATGTAGTATGCTCTGATGCTTATTTTGATGCTTGTAGCTTATGCTCCTTCTGATCACTAGTACATGCTGTGAGCTGAGCTATTTTGAAATGGTGAATTTACTTAATAACTTACAATTTGAAAATGTTCACCATTGAGATATGCAAGTAGCATGTGTAGGATATGTTGAGTTCACTCGTGCTTTTCATATATGCTAGGTTGCTATGTCTCTAGTTCTGAGTCAATCACTTGCTTGGTCTGTTCATATCATGTATAAAATTTGAACCAAGTTTTAGTGAATTGAAAAGATCGAGATGGGATTGCTTGTCAACACATCACGGTATCGAGACGGTTTCTCATTGCACTTTGAGTTAAACTTGAGCCGTGTAGTGTATGACCGAAACCGTAGCTTTAAGCTTCTGATTGCTTCGGCATAGGCTTCGCTCGGTTGAAAAGTTAGGCAATGACAAGCTTTCAACCTCTCGCAATCACATGCTAATAATTGACCTTGTGTAATTTCACCGCTGCAACTCCGATCTAAAGTTGAATTCACAAGTGTATGTTTCATTCTTAAATATGATGATTGAACTTTGCTAGGGGTAGTTCACCTTGTATACATGTTTAGCACTTGCTCAGACTCCTATTTATACATTGCTAGTGCTATTTTGATGGTGAATACCTTTTGACTCAAAACTGCTCATTTCTGCTCATATGTTCATATTTCATATCTGGTGATCAGTTTGAGCCTTTGCTGAGCTTGTATGCTGCTGTTGAGTCTTTGGAGTTATACTGTTTAGGGCATCTTTGCATTCTCCTGAATATATGCCTGAAGTTGCTAACTTGCATTTTGACTCATATGCATGTTGGAAGGGGGAGAATCTCCCATGTTCGCACTTTTTGTTGGTGCCTTTTCTGATGGGGAGAGTCCTTTACTTGATTAGTGCATTTTCAACTAAGGGGGAGAATTTGCAAATCATTTGTGCTTCCCGAGGGTCCATTTGAGGGGGAGGTCCCAGGAGGAGAGTTTGCATGTCTCCTGGATGTTCATCTAAGGGGGAGTTTTGCTGTCTCTTGCTGGCCGAAAGGCATTGGTATCGAGCTTTCTTTGCTAGTTGTGTTGAGCCTCTGTGCCTCTATCTTGAGGGACTAGCATTTTGCTTCGATTTTCCAATTGGTATTTGCTAGCGGTGTTGAGCCTGTTCTACCTCTTCTTGAGGGCTAGCTTTGCTTTGCTTGGTTGCGTCGAGCCGTTGCCCATGTCTTTGGGGACCAAGTTCTTTCGCTCTTTCCACTTGACCTTCTTCGGCTTTGCTATGCTTTTGGGTCATTTGGTTGAGTTTTCTCCTTCTCCTTCCTCCTTCTTCCTTATTCTTCTTTTCATTATGATTTGTGTGAGTAGTTGACAATGCACTCATCAAGGGGGAGATTGCGGATACATGGGTGTATGCCGGGTCTCTGAGTGTTGAGTGATTATCAACTGGGATGATGCACATGTTCTTTGGCTTGTGTTGTGCAGGTGTCGAGCACGAATACAGTGATCGACGGCGAGGTGAAGGTCAAGTAGAGACATGCCGTGCCGATGGACCGGGTGCGG
The DNA here is from genome assembly GCA_009763385.1 of Coix lacryma-jobi var. lacryma-jobi. Taxonomy (NCBI): domain Eukaryota; kingdom Viridiplantae; phylum Streptophyta; class Magnoliopsida; order Poales; family Poaceae; genus Coix; species Coix lacryma-jobi. The sequence goes on from CM019823.1 coordinate 70,069,541, forward strand.
TGAAGGATGGGCGTGCCGTGCGACGGACGTGCCATGCCAAGGTACCGAGCGGTGAAGGGCGGACGTGAGGCTTGGACTGAGGGACCAGAGGCCCCAGGATCAGCTGCGGTGGCTGGCAGCCTGTGATGACGACAAGTGAAGAAGTGCGGTCATGTGTTGCCTGAGTCGTGGACTCAGGGACACGTGTCGGTGGACGGGGTGCACGGGCTGTGCATCCCCTCTACGACGTCGGTTAGGTGGTAGAGCCAGAGAAAAACCATCGGATGGACGGTTTCCAGGTTTGGGCCTCAAAACCTGGGCGTGGACGGTTTCCGAATTTGGCCACAAAACTCGGGCTGAGGGTTTCCGAGTTTGGCCACAAAACTCGAGCTGAGGACGGTTTCCATGTTTGGGCCTCAAAACCTGGGCGCTGAGGGTTTGCTGAGTTTGGCCTCAAAACTCAGAGGCTGATGGGTTGGTTTCCCGGTTTGGGCCTCAAAACCGGGGGTTTGCTGGAAAAGGCTGGTTTCCCGGTTTGGGCCACAAAACCGGGGGTGCAGAGCGAGGGCGGCACGTGGCGGTGATCCGGAGGTTGCGTCGAGGCAACGCTTCGGTTTGTGCGGGCGCGGCCGTCGGATACACCTACCACCGAGTTGGTCCAGAATAACCCTAGGGTTTAGCTGGTTCGCTCTGTAATTAGATTAGAGAGGGGTAGAGTAGGAAATAGACTTAGGCTAGTAGTAGGATAAGTAGTCGGGAGACACCCTCCTCCCAAATATCTCAGTCATTTGCTCTTTCGCACTTAGGGTTTCCTGCTCTCTCATCCCCTGCTGTAGCTAGCTGAGATCCGCAGAGAGACTTGCCTCTATGTACTGTTGATTCTGAGGAAGTGAGGCCGTATCCTCATTGTTGTAGCGTGTGGTAGCCACACGGTTGCAATTCGTGGTTGTGATTCGCGTTTTGTTCGTGTTCTTCGCGGAATCCTTTTTCTCCACGATTTTCTCTTCGCTTGATCTCTTTGCTCGGTTCATCTTTTGCAAAACCGTTTGAACCAAGTTGTTCTAGATCGTGAGGCATTTCTTTCCACCGAAGGAATTCTCCTCTAACCTCACGGTCTAGGAGATCCATCTATTTCCGTTTCGGGTCAAGTTTTCTCCCCTCCCCCGAAATTCTTCGATTCACCGATTTGGAGATAGGTTCGAGCCATGATCTCTTAGAGATAGCTCACTATCCTTCTTGTGACTCTACTCACCAAGTTTGAACCCTAGAGGTTTCGTTTTGGGTGGGATTGAGTCGAATCGGTGGACGAACCGTGGATTCACGGGGTGACCGGACGCTTGATCGTGTCGACCGGACACTCAGGCTGTGCGTCCGGTGGTTGAACACTCGCTGTGTCCCTTTTGGTCTTGACCGGACGCTCCATTCCCTGTGTGACCGGACTCGACGGAGCTACTGTTCACGTGCGTTTTTGCTGTTCGACCGGATGCTCTGTACAAACGACCGGACGCTCCCTTCAGTGAGTCCGATCAGGAACAGAGAGGTTCCAGAACTGTTTTTCTGTGACCGGACGCGTCCAGTGCCTGGTGACCGGACGCTCTGCTGAGTCCGGTCAGTGCAGTCTTGCGTTGTTTCGATCGTGGTTCGCTCGTTCGTTGATGGATTCGATTTCCGTCTTTAGCGTTGGCTTTCTAGAGTTGTGTAGTGTCCCGCTGTGCTTCTTGGAAGCATCCACCCTTCATCTAGGGTCGTGGACATTAGCAAGCTCTAGGGTTTGTCTTTTGGAGTGATTCTCGGGACAGTGGCTACTAGTTTCCGAAAGGAAATTTTGAAGCTCCCATTCACCCCCCTCTGGTCGCTTTCTGGTTGCATCTTGGTCCTTCATCATCTAGGACCTGTGCCCGGCTCCCCTTATATATCCAGGTAAACATCGGCACAGTCCAAGTCCTAGCCGGTTACAGAGGAAGAGTCATATTCTGATTACAAGACTTCCCTACACAACTCGGCTAAGTTACAAATCGGAGTCCTAATCCAAGTACACTGCGTGACAAGTCTTCGGATCTCCTACGCCGTCTGGGATTAGTCAGAGTAATCATCTTCTGATGATATCTCTAACATCCTGGTCCATCACCAGCCAAACCCTAAGGCTATCCTAGACCAACCCGAAGATGATGCTGATCCGACGGCCACGCTCGCACAACTGGTAGCGTTGCCTCAACGCAACCTCACCGATTGCCGCCACGTGCCCCCACTGCTCTGCTTGTCCTTTTCCCGGACTCCACCCCCCCCGTTTTTGAGGTCGAAACCAAGAAACCAGGCCTTCAAGTTCATCCCCCAGTTTTATGGCCGAAACCAGGAAACCCGACATCTGTCGCCTGAGTTTTGTGGCCCAAACTCAGAAACCCGCAGCACCTAGGTTTTGAGGCCCAACCTGAAAACCGTCCTCAGCCCGAGTTTTGTGGCCCAAACTCGGCAAACCCGTAGCACCCAGGTTTTGTGGCCCAAACCTGGAAACCGTCCACCCGAGTTTTGTGGCCCAAACTCGGAAACCGTCCACCCGGTGGTTTTTCTGTGGCTCAACCACCAAACCGGAGCTATAGAGGGGATGCACCGCCCATGCACCCCATCCACTGACACGTGTCCCCAGGTCCTCGACCCGAGCAACACCATGTCCCGCAAGTCTCCGCTCGTCGCTGTCCCAGGCTGTCAGCCACCACAGCTGATCCTCAGGCCACCGGTCCCTCAGTGCAAGCCTCACGTCCGCCCTTCACCGCTCCCGGTCCGTCGGCACGACACGTCTCTACTTGACCTTCACCTTGCCCTCGATCACTGTCTCCATGCTCGACACCTGCACAACACATGCCAGAGAACATGCGCATCAAACCCGTTGACAATCACTCATCACTCGAGACTCGGCATACACCCATGTATCCGCAGTTACTGAATTTGTTTGGCCAACACAAGCTAAATCAATTTCTTGTTCTTCCCTTAAGCCGATTCAGAAGAATCGACAAGAGGAGATAAAATTTACTTTTGATGTATCCAAATGTGATCATATTTTTGATGAGATGTTTAAGAATGGATATATCAAATTATCACATCTTTTGCTGTCATTTGATGAATTGATGCGCATGCATACTGTAAATGACTAGTCAACTTCTCATGCTACTAATGATTGCAATGTCTTTAGGCGACAAATCTAATCAGCTATTAATGAAGGCCGAATGAGTTTATTAGAGATACGGGTGGATACAATGCCCTTCTCGGTTAATACTTTAGAATTGAAGAATCCAGCTATTTTGATTTGGCCTAATCAAGTGAAATCTTGTAGCAGGAAGAATGTCATAATTGGTGACCTTAGGGTTGGTGACAAGATTGAGAAGACTTCAGGTCATGAAATCATGCTTGAGAAGCTCGCGGATGGTCGGGAGAACATTAAAGTCATCATCAAGTCTTCTAGGCTTGGGGGGGGGGGCAAGCAAAAGCTCCTTTTGGAGAGAGAGAAAAGAAGATTCTATTACTGTTGTTCATGGTAGTAACCAACAAAAAAGAGCAAGGTCAATTACACCTATGCACTTACAAACCAAGGCAAACAGAGGATGGAACTTGGATGCCAATATAGTCAGGAAATCTAGTGAGGAGGTATAATAATCAGCTTTTGACCATCTTTTAAACAAGTACACCAAACAAAAGGTTGATACGGTGAATCGGCCTATAAAAAAAGAAGTCTGGTCATTTCCTAGGCAAATTTATGTGTCTAAAAAGAAGGAAATTATTGCAGCTCCAATGAAGGCCATCAAACAAGCATCAATTTTAATAGGCTCTGTGGAAGTCCCACTTGATGGTGTTGGCGAGCCAATTGTTATTAAAAATTTGGCTCAATCCTCTATGCAAAAAGATGAGGGAGGAATTGCTACAAGTAAAGATAATATTGATAGTAGCAATCCCGAGTTCAAATATTTCCAACCAAGGTGGTTGTTGATATTTCTTAGCATCGCTACTAAGAATAGAGTTTAAATCTATCCCTAGCAACAGCGCCAGAAATGCTTGTTGACACTTCTTAGCGTCAATAGAAAAGTCCGTAAGCACACGGAAGTATCATTGTAGCACTTCACCCGGAAGTATTCAGGATATCGTATTTTTCACAGGGAATGGTGTGCTATAGTCTCTTAGTCTAGTCCTCCCAGATAAGACAAGGAGAAGAGTAACAAAGGTAGCAAGGTCCTTATGTGATCAAGCTCAGCCAAACAAAGCATGCTTCAGTCAATAGGTGGAGACTGGTTTCCCAATCTATGCCGATACAGATCTACCTGGAATCCTGAACGTGGGTGGATTACAATGGATAGACAGGGCTGTCACCACCTGCCGCCTACCTCCTCAACCATGGAGACCCGGGCAGCCAACCTGCAACCACTTAGCCTAAACACCACGTTTACGCTAAGGGCCACTACTCTAGCGGTAGCTAGGACTTGCACCCTCTCGCTAGAGCACTCACCCGAGGGTGAACGATCGGTCTAGCTAGCTACGGAAGCGATAAGCTAGAACACAGTAAGAACCTAGAACCAAAGTTGAACACGAACCAAACTTGAAGATGTATACAAGATCGTAGATGTACAAGCGGAGTCATACTGGTGATCCCGGTGTTCCTTCCGTGGAGGTAGCCGACAACTCTGGTACTTCTCCGACTCGTACTCACTTGCTCCCTATTCTAGTTAGCTACTAGAGCTAAGATATATGAGGCACTACTCCTTCTTCCATGGATCCCTCTTGAGATATGACCAATGAGCACTTGGATGGTTTGTGAGGAGGGTGGAGGCCTTCTTTTATAGGTGGAGGTGCTTTAGGGGAGTGGAGGACCTCTTCTCCTCCTTTGGAAAGTCCAAACTGACCTCAAACCGCCTTCAAGATGCGCTGCATCTGGATGGAAACCACGTGCACCGCCTTTGCAAATGTGGTGGGAGTTTACCTGCCTAAGTTGGCTGGAAACCGCCTCGGTAGTGGTGCGGCCACACCCCAAGTGGGCCCAAATCAGCGCATCTTTGGTGGGTTGCTTCTTTTGGGCCTCTAGATGGGTCCTGCAAAGTTTGGGCTCATTTAGAGTTGGTTTGATTTCGGTCTTGGACTTTTTATCCTCCTGACAGGGCCCTGATTTGCCTGGTATTGGGCCTATTCCCCCTTGGGCTCATATCGGGTGCATTTACATACCATATGTTGTATGTGTTGGAGCCCGTACGTTTGTAGTCCTTTACGTGAATGCCCTCCTGCAATTGACCAAACACCAAAACTTGTGGAAATAGTTACTTGTAAGCCCTATTCTATGTTTGGAGTTGGTTTTATGCAAGTCTTGGCAGTTATAAAGTATGAGTTAAGGACCGCCAACAAACTCCACCACACTTACCCCTTTGCTCGTCCTCGAGTAAAGCTTTAGAGATAAAAGTAAACACGAGCATAACATTCCTGAGATATATAACTATTATAAAAGATCATTCCAAATCATTTCTTACACAGGTGGGATATGTGGTGATGTCTAACATGTTTCCTGGGATGTTGAAAAGTGGAACAACTTGGAGGTTTTCAAAGTTTTTATCAAGAAAAATCATAGTTCACTTTTTATACTCCTGAAATGATGCTCTCGGTTCACTCGATGGTGTATGATTCCTTACCACGGCATAGCAGAGTTTTGCCTTCTTTTGTTGTCCCTACTTCTAAAAGGTTTATGTGGAGCTCGGTAGGGATAAACATGATTGCATACTTGTATTGCATATATTATAAAGTCAAATCGAGGATCCAAGGAGAGAAGTGTCATACTCTTAGATCAAGATGTGCATGTGTGTGGACTATGATATAAAAAATACTCCTTTTGTGATATGATCTCTCTCTATAACTTATTACCTTGAGGCATGGCTATCTTTCTCTCTCTCTTTTTTTAAGCATGAACCTTCATGCGCTCACCTTTTTTTGGTCGGTATTGAATATACCCCTAATTCTACTGCGGGCACTTGCCCTTTTTTTCTTTTTTTTTTCTTTGGGACCTTCATGTGTCCCTCTTCTTTTTTTATATGCTTTTACATAGTCCATGTCTCTTCTTCTAAAACATATATGCAGAGAGGAATCATTATTCTAAATCATGGAGTATAGAAAGACATTTTTTTCCTACCCCTAGTGTATGAGTAGAGCTTTTTGGTGGAGCTAAATAGAGGCATGTTTTTGCGCACTCCCAGTGTAGGAGCGGCAAATATATGTGGAGTGTACATGATATTGATCTTGGGAGCATGATAAATCTCTCAACAAGGGTCAACAAGACTTGACCAAACTGAACACAATAACAAACAACGTATGTAGAAAGCTTAAAACTTTTTGCAAGATAACAAATTTGGCTTTGGTAGGAATTTCTCACCAAATGAGGAGTACGTGATACTATGGTTATATCATTTTCAAAACCAATTCTCCAAGTACTTCAAATAGAAACAGTAGGATTCATAAGACAGAACTATATCACACTTCACAACATCTTAGTCAACATATTTTTCCAATTAAAATATTTTCCCACAAGCATAAGTACATGTATATGGAATAAACTTTATGCAAGCTTCTATCTCAAAGATGTTATGAACATATCACTTTTCAAATTTTAACATGAAGTGTGGTTCCTTTGTTTATTACTAGAAAGCAGCAAGTAGTGTTGGTTCATTGAGTTAAATTTTAGTGGTCAAGTTTTATGTATATTTAAACTCAAGAACTAGGACACTGGTGAGAGTGTTACACAAACCATCGTTTGAAGATGAATGATTGATGAAGATTCAATGGTGGTTTGGCTGAATTGTACGTTCAACCGATCCTGCCTTGAGCTATTGGTCCTATCCTTCTACATGTCAAGGCGATCGATGTTTGTGCAACATGTGGGGAGATCTCGAAAGTGTGGTTTTTGAACTTGAGAGATCTCCCCCACACTTTATTCTTGTACCTAATTTTATTTAGCACAAAAACAAAAAGAGGAAATACAACAAGGGCTCTGCCAGCCAGAATACTGGGGACCTTAGTTTTTATTTTATTTATATATTTATTTTTAAGATGGCAACCAAGAGAATAAATACATCCATGCTTAAGGAAAGTTGAAACATAAAGATCAAGAAAACATGGATCAAAAAGGTTGCCATTGTTTTAAGAGAGAGAGCTTCATATATGTATATATATATATTATTGAAAAGATTTTTTTTCAATTCACCAAACTTCATATTTTTGAAAAACAACTCAAACAAGGCTAAGGCTAAGGTAAAACATGCAGCACAACTCTAGCCTTGGTTTATCTCCATCGAAAGAATTATTGCTTATGAGAGTAGCTCAAGGTTCATTAATCAAAATTAAACTCCATGTTCAACCTTGATTAGAGAAGGTTATTTTAACCTAAGCACCATGCTTAATTTAAAAGAACCTATGGATGTAGCGTATGACAACATCCAAACTAGAGCATATGACACAAGCAAAGGAAGCATGAATTTCAATGGTATAAGAAGACAAACATGAGTAAACGGGTTGGTGAACTTTTGTTACCTTTGCATACCTGAGTGTGTTTACCGACGGAATCTGTAGATTTGAGTTTTGAGTTTACTATAGTGGTAGCTTGAAGGTCTGATTCAGGCCAACAACAAGGCTAGGTCACACACGTGGTGGTGTGTATGAACCATGGGCCTTGATGGTGCTAGCAACGGCCTTCAGAAGAGGAGCACTCGTCTTGCTTGTAGGAGTGGAATGCAACTATGCCAGGCTTCTATGAGATGATAAATGTACCAAGACTTGCACGCACGAGGTGGAGTCAGATGGATCGTGGATGTTTGTGATGAGACTACTCTACCTCTCCTTCCTCTTCCACTCTCTTGTTTTTATTTCTTCCACTACTCTTTTGTGATGAGACTTGCTTGTAGGATTTTCATAAGAAGCCCTCGACATGGCATCAATCTCACTAGACTTGAGATTACTAAAGAGCTCGTCGCATGTGAGGGTCTCATAGTTAGACGATTCGATGATTGCCTGGACCTTTGAGTCCCACACCGACCGATCAAGAGTATGCAAAAGCTTCAAAGCTCTCCCATGATTGTTGAAAGGCAATAGCTTCTTGTTCGCTCTCATCTTGTTGACAATTACCTAAAAGCGAGCGAATAAACTTTCTATGCTCTCGCCAGGCATGTGTCTGTAACACCCTAAAATTTATAATCTTGGAAATAGAGAGAAAATGTTTTATTATGTATTTTTGGTGCTCATGAGAATATTGGAGAAATAAAACTTTTCTTTGAATTAAAATATATCTTAGGGTAACAACATGTTTGAGCATACATGCTGGTGCATAATTTATTTTGTGATGAGTGGTTTGCTCCAAAGTTTGGCAAGATTTCAAATTCATTTTGAAAATGCTTTTGAAATGGTTGAAAACAAAAAGAAAAGGTTTTTCCTCCCTCTCCCTCACCCCTCTCCCCAATCTGGCCCGAAGGCCCAGTCGGCCTTGGCCCGCTCGCGCCCCTTCCCCCTTCTCCCATCAGCCGGCGGCCCAACTCCCCGCCTTATCCATATCTTCTCCTAAAATCAAATTCTTTGTTTTCTAGCTTAACCTTTCTGTTGGAGTCTCCCAAAAATCTTTTTCGCCTGCTCTAAAATATTCCTTGGTGCTCATCATTCATCATCATATCTCCAAAATCTTCTCGAGAAGTTTTCCAGCTTTTTCCGACACTTTTTCCTATTTTTCTGGGAGTATAATCTAATTTTTAGATGTCCCAAAATATCTTTTCATGAGCTCCAAATATTTTATTGAGTTCCTCATGTCTCCAAATGTCTCTGAGAATTTTTCCTGAATTTTCGGAGCCATTGGAGTAATTTTTCCTGACTTAAATACCAATTCTAGACTTTTCTAGAATTATTTTAATCCAAAAAAATAAATAATTTCGAAAATAATAAAATCTGTCTTTTTCCTCCCTCCCACAAAGCCCATGTGCAATAATTCTATTAAATTCCAAATATCAACGTCTTTATTTACTAATGGGCTTTTATATTTATTTAGGCTCATTAGTAAATGTGGAGGTGCAACGTCAATTAGCACCATATCGCTAGTTGACGCGGGGCATAGAGTTTTTCTCCCTATATATGTGTCCCATCCCTTGGCCAAAGCACACAATAACGGAAGCCCCTAGTTTGGGAGCCCGAAAATTTTGTTTGCTCTGTCAACGGCCGCCAAATTCTTCCCCAACTCCGGTTATCGATTTTTGGCTCTCGTTCATCCTCCACAAAAGCAACCTGCAGTCAATATTCATCGCCGACGTCCGTCAGCTCAAGTAAAATCTGATTTTCGTTTTTATTTATTTAATTTCGTAATTAAGTTCGCTGTATTTACAGCTTTGCCACTGATTTTATTTTCGCTATAAAATCTCCGTTTTAACTCCGTTTTGACCCGTTCAAGTTGCCTTAGGTTCGTAATTACATAATCTACATGTTTTTACAACTGTTAATCATGTTTCCAACTTTTAAATTTCGAGTTTAGTTTTAATCTAATAATTTATTAAAGAAAACCTTGTTTAAATCATAACTCCTCCGTTATAGATCCGTTTTTAGTGGTTTTCGTGTCCACGCGTTCGTCTCGACGAGTAGAACAGTTTTATAAGCGTTTTATCCATGTTTTATGTATTGGTGTACTGTTTTCTAATTTATTGCATGTTTTGCTTGTATGTTTGCTCCTGTGTGCCGATGTTTGTTGCGTACAGACGAAGAGTTGCAAGTGAACCTGCAAGAGCTTGACTTTGAAGACTGTGACCAACATCAACTCGAAGAAGGCAAGTGCAGGCACCCTTTGATCATGTTCTTTACCTATTCACCATTAATCACTATATGCATGCATGTGTCTAATTATGTGAACCCTAAGGATTATCCTAGTTTTCCATATCTTCCTTGTTACCTGGGTTTTATGATGGGTAGTAATGCTATGCTAAGCAACTTTGCTTGTTCTATAAATACCACATGATGATGATATATTAATGATGACTCAATGGATATGGAAGTATGCTTTAATGTGGAACTCAGTGACTCGGGCACATGGTACGGTATGGTGGTTATGGTAAGTTTGGCTTGTGGTTTGTGATTTGTGCTCGGGTCCGCCTTTTAGGACTGGCTCATGGAGCGACCACCCAGGATAACAGTGCAACCACGAGATGTTATATGGCTCTAACCGGGCTAATTAATTAGAGGATTCTAGTGTTGCGTTAACCGGGCGGCGCTACTAAGGGATGGCCCAAGAATGTGGTATGGACATAGGGGTCCTCTGGTTGCTGCAGCTTCCAGTAGGAACTTTAGGTGGTTATCGCTCGCTAGATGAAACTTTGTAAAGGCCCGTGGTGAAACCTTGCCATGCACCTTGGAAGTGTAGTATGGGAGTCATGACCTTGGCATATGGGAATCACTGCTCGTTGGGAAAAGTGTGCAACCTCTGCAGAGTGTAAAACTGATATATCAGCCGTGCTCACGGTTACGAGCGACCTGGACCCTCACATGATTAGTTTTGGACAGTTGGACTTATGGACATAAGATGATGGTTTCTCAGATGGAGGTGTTTACCTCGGTTGATGATTATATTAAAGGTGGTATTCTTCTTAACTAATGGGATGGGTTATCCTATACTCACTTATAGTAATCAGGTGCTAATAAAACTTGACCAACTAAAATGCTTATCGCAGTTGAACAGTGTCAGCCTACCTTTGTTCAAGCCTTGCATGACATTTTATTTCCGCCTGTACTTGTTGAGTATGATATGTGCTCACCCTTGCTATTCCCCACAACCCCAGACGGTAGCCCAAGTTACCCAGAAGATTAGTGGAGATGTCATGGAGTTTACCAGAAGACTATCAGTTGTGTTTGGCGTACGGTGCCCCCAGTCAGCCGTCCCTGTGAAGACTGGAGCCTCAAGTGAAGATTAGTTTATGATCCGCTTTACTCTGATATATGTAAGTGTTATATAGCTATGTTACGTTATATAATAACATTGTTTCTGATATTCTATACTCTGTTGTTGTATGTGTGGACTTCCTGGGCACACATATGGCTATCCTGGTTTTGTTCTTAAAACTGGGTGTTACAGAATGGTATCGGAGCTGTGTTGACTGTAGGACGTATGCCAACTAGAAAATGATCGTTTATAGGATTCCAATTTGTTATACAACCCTTGTTCTTGATATCCTTTGTTTCTACTCTTGTTAATATTCCTTTCCTTGAACATTTGGCCTTCTCCTTGTCTAATTACCTTCAAGTCCTTGATTCTTGCTCCTACTCTATCTATCTTACGTTTCTTGCTTTTAGATCTAGTTCTCACCTTTGCTGCTACGTGACCTTAGGATGTCTAGAGCAACTGACCCCTTTAGACTGTCCACCATAACACCCAGAGCGTTAGTTTGCGTTGAAGCATGTTTGGGTGTGCAAGTTTGTTTGTTTTTATGCCTTTGGATGATTTGCTTCTTTGTAATGAGTGTGATGTGTTGTGGGCAATGTTCACAACTACATCAAGTTGTTAGTTTAGTGTGTTGTTAGTTAGTTTGGGGGATCTTATCTTGTTCCTTGTTCCAAAATCTTTCTTCAAGCCTCTCATGTTGTTTCCCTCATCTTCTCAATCTTTCCTACTCATGTGTTATCTCTCCACCTATGCTTACAAGTTCTTGGTTAAATCAGATGGTGAACACAAGAAGGCAGGCAAGCATGCAGAATGCTACCAACCAGAGCTCACAACCACCTCCTTCTCAAGGCAACATGGAACAGTGGATGATGATGCAGACTCAACTCATGCAGTCAATGGTGCAAGTAGTGACCAACCTCCAGCAAAGTAGTGTGCCACCAAGGGATAGTCGTGCTGAGTTTATGAAAGGACATCCTCCAGTGTTTGCTCATGCTATTGATCCATTGGAGGCAGATGATTGGCTACGTGCAGTAGAAAGGCAACTCAACCTAGCACAGTGCAATGATCTTGAGAAGGTGTTGTATGCATCAGGACAACTTCAGGGAGCAGCTCAAGATTGGTGGGAGTCATTCCAGTATGGACGTCCCAACAATGCTCCTGCTATCACTTGGGAGGAATTCACTGAGAATTTCAGGTCCTATCATATTCCCGCAGGATTAGTAGAGCTTAAACAGGAAGAATTCAGAGCCTTGAAGCAAGGATCAATGTCTGTGGTTGAGTATCGTGATAAGTTTGCTCAGCTATCGCGTTATGCTCCAACAGATGTAGATGATGATGATAAGAAACAGTATCGCTTTCTTAGAGGATTGTATGATGGTCTTCAACTCCAGCTCATGTCCAACAGCTATCCCAACTTCCAAGCACTTGTGGATCGTGCCATCATAGTTGATAATAAGCGCAAGGAAATGGATGCAAAGAAGAGAAAGCTTCAGGAGCAACCTCATAGACATACTCGTCCTCACAGTGCCTCTCCGCAAGCGAATCAGCTTCAGCCGGTACCTCAGATCAACGATAATGAGTATCGTCAGCAGTCACAAGAACAACACGCAAACTTGCAAGAACTCCATCATGTTACAGGAGTTGTCACTCCTGAAGCGGTTATGATCTCTGATACTCCCGTGTCGGCTACAATGACTAAGACTCCTAAGAAGACTAGAACCTCCAGCAGTCTATCAAAAATGGGTTGCTACCATTGCAAGCAAGAGGGACATCTCATGCGACAATGCCCAAAGAAGTATCCATATGTGTATGGTAACAAGAATCAGAATCAGAACCGTGTTCAAGCTCAGAATCAGAGGAATGAAATGCAACAGACTTATATGCGAGGCACAGTGAACAATATGACCATGGATGATGTCAGAAGTGACCCCGATGTTATACTTGGTATGTTCCTTGTCAACTCTATTCCAACATCAGTTCTTTTTGATACAAAAGCTACACATTCCTTCATCAGTAAGCAATATGCCACAAGACATCATTTTCGTGTTGTTACTATGAAGCACCCTCTGCTAGTTAGTTCACCTAGTGGAGAGATGAAAACCACCCTTATTTGTCCGAAAGTTAGTCTCAACATAAGGGGGGGTAGAATTCCTAGCTAATCTGGTAATCTTGGAGACCGAAGGTGTTGATGTGATCCTTGGAAGGGATTGGTTACCTATGCATGATGGTACCATAGATTATGCTAGAAGAGCTGTGTCTTTGGTTAATTCCTCAGGTGAGGAAGTGGAATATGTGGCCTCTTTTCCGTCAGTTGAAGAAGGTTTGCTCAATCAGATAAAAGGCACTCCCATTGAAGAAATCAAAGTGGTATGTGATTTCCCTGACGTGTTTCCTATCAATCTACCCGGTATGCCACCAGATCGAGAAGTTGAGTTTCTTATTGATCTTCTACCTGGAACTTCCCCTATATCTAAGAGACCTTGTAGGATGGCAGTTAATGAGTTAGAAGAACTTAAAAAGCAATTAAGAGAACTACAAGATAAAGGTTTTATTCGTCCGAGTTCATCACCATGGGGAGCTCCAGTTATACTTGTGAATAAGAAGGATGGAACTCAGAGAATGTGTGTGGATTATAGATCACTCAATGAAGTTACGATCAAGAACAAATGTCCTTTGCCTAAGATTGAGGATCTTTTTGGCCAGTTGAAAGGAGCTTGTGTTTTCTCTAAGATCAATTTGAGATCCGGCTATCACCAATTGAAGATTAGATCAGCTGATATTCCTAAAACTGCATTCACTACAAGATATGGGCTTTTTGAATACACAATGGTGTCCTATGGGTTGACTAATGTGCCAATATATTTCATGCATCTCATGAATAAGGTTTTCATGGAATACCTGGATAAGTTTGTTGTGGTTCTAGTTGATGATATTCTCATATACTCCAAAAGTGAAGAAGAGCATGAAGCACACTTAAGGCTTGTTCTGCAGAGACTCAAAGAAAACCAGTTGTATGCTAAGCTGAGTAAGTGTGAATTCTGGTTGAATGAAGTTTCTCTCCTTGACCATGTTGTTTCTAATGAAGGTATTGTTGTAGATCCAAGCAAAGTAAGAGATGTGTTGAATTGGCAACCACCTCAGACTGTGAGTGAGATCCGAAATTTCCTTGGTTTGGCAGGTTATTATAGAAGATTTATTGAAGGATTTTCCAAGATAGCAAGGCCTTTAACAGCTTTATTGGAAAAAGGAAAGAAGTTTGAATGGACGACAGCCTGTGAGGAAAGTTTTAGAATGCTGAAGAACAAACTAACCACCGCGCCTGTGCTAGCAATGCCTGATGTTAGTAAGAATTTTGATGTGTATTGTGATGCTTCTCGCCATGGTTTGGGATGTGTGCTTATGCAAGAAGGTCGAGTTATAGCCTATGTTTCGAGGCAGTTAAAGAGACACGAGAAGAATTATCCTACTCATGATCTAGAATTGGCAGCTGTGGTTCATGCTTTGAAAATCTGGAGACATTATATGTTGGGTAATAGATGTGAGATTTACACCGATCATAAGAGTCTGAAGTACATATTCACTCAGTCAGATCTTAACTCCAGACAACGCAGATGGTTGGAAGTTATTAAAGATTATGATCTTGGTATTCACTATCATCCTGGAAAAGCTAATGTTGTAGCAGATGCTTTGAGTCGGAAAAGTTATGCTAATATGATCATAGAACATCAACTTCCAGCTGGTTTATGCAAGGAATTTGAAAAGCTCAACCTTGGTTTGGTCGCTAGTACTCAAGCAGTGGCAATGGAAGTTGATTCGACCTTAGAGCAGGATATTCGCAAAGGTCAATTGGATGATGAGAAGATAAAGGATATTGCTGAGCTCGTTAAGAAAGACAAAGCACCTGGATTCCATATAGATGAACATGGAACTGTTTGGTTCAAGAAGAGAATTTGTGTGCCAGACTTGAAACATGTCCGTAATTTGATATTGAGAGAAGCTCATGAGTCAGCTTATTCCATTCATCCCGGTAGCACTAAGATGTACCAGGATTTGAAGAAGAAATTTTGGTGGTATGGTATGAAGAGAGACATAGCAGAATACGTGGCTTTGTGTGATACGTGTCAAAGAGTGAAGGCAGAGCATCAAAGACCAGCAGGATTGTTGCAACCACTGAAGATACCTGAATGGAAATGGGATGAGATCAGTATGGATTTCATAGTAGGTTTACCACGTACTCAAAGTGGTTATGATTCAATTTGGGTAATTGTGGATCGCTTAACTAAAGTATCTCACTTCATTCCTGTCAAGACTACGTACTCTAGTGCAAAACTTGCAGAGTTATACATGTCAAGAATTGTGTGTTTGCATGGAGTGCCGAGGAAGATTGTGTCAGATAGAGGTACTCAGTTTACATCTCGTTTTTGGGAAAAGATTCATGAGTCTATGGGTACGAAATTGAATTTTAGTTCAGCCTATCATCCTCAAACAGATGGACAGACAGAAAGAACGAATCAGGTTCTAGAAGACATGTTGAGAGCTTGTGCTGTACAATATGGTACTAGTTGGGATAAGAGTTTACCATATGCAGAATTCTCTTATAACAATAGTTACCAAGCTAGTCTCAAAATGGCCCCATTTGAAGCTTTGTATGGCAGAAAATGTAGAACTCCTTTGTTTTGGAATCAAACAGGAGAAAGTCAGGTGTTTGGACCAGAAGCTTTAAAGGAAGCAGAGAGACAAGTTCGAATCATTCGTGAGAACTTGAGAGCAGCTCAGTCCAGACAGAAAAGCTATGCCGACAAACGTCGTAGACAGTTAGTTTTTGAAGTAGGTGATTATGTATATCTTAAAGTATCACCTGTCCGAGGACTCAAGAGATTTAAAGTAAAAGGAAAGTTGGCACCCAGATATATTGGTCCGTTCAAGATTTTGGAAAGAAAAGGTGAAGTGGCATATCAACTTGAGTTACCTGCTCAATTGTCAGATGTATACAATGTGTTTCATGTATCACAGTTGAAGAAGTGTTTGCGAGTGCCAGAGGAACAGTTACCCTTAGAGGAAGTTAACTTGAAAGATAATCTAACTTATACAGAGCATCCTGTGAAGATTTTGGAAGTCGCTGAAAGAGTTACCAGAAGCAAGGTTGTCAGAATGTGCAAAGTCCAGTGGAGTCATCACTCGGTGGATGATGCAACATGGGAACGTGAAGATGAGCTACGTGCAGAGTTTCCCTATCTCTTCAAAGATCCTTCCGAATCTCGATGACGAGATTCATCTTAAGGGGGGTAGATTTGTAACACCCTAAAATTTATAATCTTGGAAATAGAGAGAAAATGTTTTATTATGTATTTTTGGTGCTCATGAGAATATTGGAGAAATAAAACTTTTCTTTGAATTAAAATATATCTTAGGGTAACAACATGTTTGAGCATACATGCTGGTGCATAATTTATTTTGTGATGAGTGGTTTGCTCCAAAGTTTGGCAAGATTTCAAATTCATTTTGAAAATGCTTTTGAAATGGTTGAAAACAAAAAGAAAAGGTTTTTCCTCTCTCTCCCTCACCCCTCTCCCCAATCTGGCCCGAAGGCCCAGTCGGCCTTGGCCCGCTCGCGCCCCTTCCCCCTTCTCCCATCAGCCGGCGGCCCAACTCCCCGCCTTATCCATATCTTCTCCTAAAATCAAATTCTTTGTTTTCTAGCTTAACCTTTCTGTTGGAGTCTCCCAAAAATCTTTTTCGCCTGCTCTAAAATATTCCTTGGTGCTCATCATTCATCATCATATCTCCAAAATCTTCTCGAGAAGTTTTCCAGCTTTTTCCGACACTTTTTCCTATTTTTCTGGGAGTATAATCTAATTTTTAGATGTCCCAAAATATCTTTTCATGAGCTCCAAATATTTTATTGAGTTCCTCATGTCTCCAAATGTCTCTGAGAATTTTTCCTGAATTTTCGGAGCCATTGGAGTAATTTTTCCTGACTTAAATATCAATTCTAGACTTTTCTAGAATTATTTTAATCCAAAAAAAATAAATAATTTCGAAAATAATAAAATCTGTCTTTTTCCTCCCTCCCACAAAGCCCATGTGCAATAATTCTATTAAATTCCAAATATCAACGTCTTTATTTACTAATGGGCTTTTATATTTATTTAGGCTCATTAGTAAATGTGGAGGTGCAACGTCAATTAGCACCATATCGCTAGTTGACGCGGGGCATAGAGTTTTTCTCCCTATATATGTGTCTCATCCCTTGGCCAAAGCACACAATAACGGAAGCCCCTAGTTTGGGAGCCCGAAAATTTTGTTTGCTCTGTCAACGGCCGCCAAATTCTTCCCCAACTCCGGTTATCGATTTTTGGCTCTCGTTCATCCTCCACAAAAGCAACCTGCAGTCAATATTCATCGCCGACGTCCGTCAGCTCAAGTAAAATCTGATTTTCGTTTTTATTTATTTAATTTCGTAATTAAGTTCGCTGTATTTACAACTTTGCCACTGATTTTATTTTCGCTATAAAATCTCCGTTTTAACTCCGTTTTGACCCGTTCAAGTTGCCTTAGGTTCGTAATTACATAATCTACATGTTTTTACAACTGTTAATCATGTTTCCAACTTTTAAATTTCGAGTTTAGTTTTAATCTAATAATTTATTAAAGAAAACCTTGTTTAAATCATAACTCCTCCGTTATAGATCCGTTTTTAGTGGTTTTCGTGTCCACGCGTTCGTCTCGACGAGTAGAACAGTTTTATAAGCGTTTTATCCATGTTTTATGTATTGGTGTACTGTTTTCTAATTTATTGCATGTTTTGCTTGTATGTTTGCTCCTGTGTGCCGATGTTTGTTGCGTACAGACGAAGAGTTGCAAGTGAACCTGCAAGAGCTTGACTTTGAAGACTGTGACCAACATCAACTCGAAGAAGGCAAGTGCAGGCACCCTTTGATCATGTTCTTTACCTATTCACCATTAATCACTATATGCATGCATGTGTCTAATTATGTGAACCCTAAGGATTATCCTAGTTTTCCATATCTTCCTTGTTACCTGGGTTTTATGATGGGTAGTAATGCTATGCTAAGCAACTTTGCTTGTTCTATAAATACCACATGATGATGATATATTAATGATGACTCAATGGATATGGAAGTATGCTTTAATGTGGAACTCAGTGACTCGGGCACATGGTATGGTATGGTGGTTATGGTAAGTTTGGCTTGTGGTTTGTGATTTGTGCTCGGGTCCGCCTTTTAGGACTGGCTCATGGAGCGACCACCCAGGATAACAGTGCAACCACGAGATGTTATATGGCTCTAACCGGGCTAATTAATTAGAGGATTCTAGTGTTGCGTTAACCGGGCGGCGCTACTGAGGGATGGCCCAAGAATGTGGTATGGACTTAGGGGTCCTCTGGTTGCTGCAGCTTCCAGTAGGAACTTTAGGTGGTTATCGCTCGCTAGATGAAACTTTGTAAAGGCCCGTGGTGAAACCTTGCCATGCACCTTGGAAGTGTAGTATGGGAGTCATGACCTTGGCATATGGGAATCACTGCTCGTTGGGAAAAGTGTGCAACCTCTGCAGAGTGTAAAACTGATATATCAGCCGTGCTCACGGTTACGAGCGACCTGGACCCTCACATGATTAGTTTTGGACAGTTGGACTTATGGACATAAGATGATGGTTTCTCAGATGGAGGTGTTTACCTCGGTTGATGATTATATTAAAGGTGGTATTCTTCTTAACTAATGGGATGGGTTATCCTATACTCACTTATAGTAATCAGGTGCTAATAAAACTTGACCAACTAAAATGCTTATCGCAGTTGAACAGTGTCAGCCTACCTTTGTTCAAGCCTTGCATGACATTTTATTTCCGCCTGTACTTGTTGAGTATGATATGTGCTCACCCTTGCTATTCCCCACAACCACAGACGGTAGCCCAAGTTACCCAGAAGATTAGTGGAGATGTCATGGAGTTTACCAGAAGACTATCAGTTGTGTTTGGCGTACGGTGCCCCCAGTCAGCCGTCCCTGTGAAGACTGGAGCCTCAAGTGAAGATTAGTTTATGATCCGCTTTACTCTGATATATGTAAGTGTTATATAGCTATGTTACGTTATATAATAACATTGTTTCTGATATTCTATACTCTGTTGTTGTATGTGTGGACTTCCTGGGCACACATATGGCTATCCTGGTTTTGTTCTTAAAACTGGGTGTTACAGTGTCTAAAGTTCTCATACTCCCGCTTGTGCGACTCGTAGAGACGGGATTTGACTTGAGTGGTTCCCTCATGGAGAAGCGTTTCTCCATGAGGGAACCACTCAAGTCAAATCCCGTCTCTATGAGTCACACAAGCGGGAGTATGAGAACTTTTAACATATGCCTGGCGAGAGCATAGAGAGTGTTGACACCAGATTTTCGCACAAGTAAGGGTATGACAAATGGGCCCAGCCTGCAGAAGGATTCGGCAAACCATCATCGGCTGGTTGACTCTTGGGGGTTCCGGTGTTCATCTTTGCGGTCGGCTACTTCGCGGAGCCACGATGCCATTCGGGTGATGCATATGACGACTAAAGCTGGCTTGCGCGAGAAGACACATGGTGATGGAAGGCATCAAGATAATATGGAGTTTTATCCTTCCGTATCTCTTTGTAAAGTCGTATTCGTTTAGGACTCGTATTTCGTCCAGGGTATAAATATAGACCCTCGACCATTGTAAAACTGTTCACAACCACATCAATACAAACCGGCCTCAGCGCCACCTATTTCGAGTCCTTAGTCGTGTCGTCGAGTTCTTCGAGGGGAATCATCGATCCGTCGACCTCCGTAAGTACCGGCAACCTTGCTATCATGTCTAGTATCGTGCGGCGGATTTAGATATGGTGCAAGTAGTCTCGTATGTTAAGCTTAGTATCGTGCAGCGGATTTAAGCTTATGACGGGAAGTTTTTGCTTATGCCTTGTATCGTGCGGCGGATTAAGTCATGAGTAAAAATAGTTATCGGCTCTGTTAGATTTGGCAGATCTAATAGATTCATTAAGTTACCATGTGTTGCGTGTTTTATTTACTTAATTTGTACAACACTTTTTGCCCAATCTAGATTGATTCTCGTTCGGCCTTGTTGCATGAGTTTTGCTTACTTTGCTAATTATAAGATCGTGACGGCCGAACTGACTTTCAATCTAGATTGTCACATGTTGCGGGTTCATGCATGCCGATCATGTTTAGGCTTTGATAGAACTGGGTGTCGTGCGGCAGGCGCAGGTTTTAGATTGGTTTAATCATGCTTTGCTTGTATGTTTCTTCTTCATGGACCCCAGCTCGGCTGTTTTGCCGATTCTGGTTAAGCTTACACGAGTAATGAGTACATATAGATCTATTCAGATATACATATGCTTTTAGCTTCTTATAATTAGGTCGTATCATGCGGTGGATTAATCTAATTATAAGGAGTGGTGTAGATTCATAGCAAGTGGTATCATGCGGTGGATTAGCTTTGCTTGGATTTATACCCGACGGGTTTATGAAAGCTGGACGTGCGGCAGATCAGTTGTATTGGCCTATGCATATGTTGTTTGGATAGATTTATATCTACAAGTTGCCCTTTCATATCTTGTTGCTATTCATGCGTTCGGCATTCAAAATACTTATGATTTATCTTTATACTTGCCGAATGATATTTATAAAACCTATTTCGACAAACAGCTTCCATAGCTATGTGCCGTCGTGATTGGCTTTCAAAGCCGTACATATGGAACTGTCTGGTTACACCCGGCACGTTCCAAGGTATTCTCACACTTTTATCCCTTGTTGGTTTTCAGGTCAAACCGACTGGCACGCTTCCCGAACCAGAACACTCCGGGCACCCAATTTAGGCCAGCCTTCGTTCGGCTTGCTGTGTGCCTGACGCAGGACGACACGTTTTGCGTCAACACACTTTTTGGCACGCCCGGTGGGACACCTTCAGGTTCAAGATGCGTGAGACAAACGAAGATCTAGCCTTCGAGGTGACCATGGACGATTTGTCACTAGAATCAAGAGATCTGGTGCGATGAGCTTGTGATGAGTTTCAGCGCAAGTGTTTGGAGACCTTCTCCAAGAATAAAAGCGGCAAAGTCTATCCGAAGCAAGCGCTCCCGAAGATCATCCCTCATCACCAATCCGATGCCGCTAGTGAAGAGGAAGCCATTCAGAAGATGACCGAAATAATGCATAAGGTTGTATCAGGAGTCGTGACCAATCATCAGTCGGCTTTCTTAAACACCTTTCGAACCATCATGATCGACACTTTCGGTCCAAATGCGGATAAATACTTCGAAGAAACTGTTGGCCCGGTACGGGGACCATTGTTGTTTCAAGTACCTCAACGACGAAAAGCCGCTGAAAACAGCGGGGCTGGCCCAAGCATAGGAGCAATGGTCCTTCCGGAGACGCAGCAACCTATTCAGACCTATGGCCAGCTCGAGTTTGGTACAACAGGGGAAGTCCCTCAATCTGCTTCCAGAGTGTCTCCTGTGGCGAACAGGATACAGAAAGATACGTTTGGAAATGGGTATAGGGAGTTTGTGGATTATAATTCGATTAATGCTCTTCCAAACCCGGGATACAGGACTTCAGCAGGGTTACATGCTGGGGGGCAGGCACAAGCAACTCCTGAATTCAATGTTGACCTCATCATGCATAAGATGGCTGATATGATGCAGAATCAGTTCGGCCTAAAGCCAAAGAACCAGACATACACATACAAATCTCCATATCCAGAGTGGTACAATCGGGTAGCTCTCCCTCCGAGAGTCAAGCCTCCTACTGACCTCACCAAGTTCTCGGGCCAAGACGATACTAGTACCAGAGAGCATATCAGTCGCTATCTGATGCAGCTTGGTGAAGCATCAGCAGATGAAGCCTGGAGGATTCGCTACTTTCCGTTGTCGTTGACAGGACCAGCCTTCTCTTGGTTTGCTTCTCTGCCGGCGGATTCCATCAATACATGGGCAGAGCTGGAGCAAAAGTTTCATTCGTATTTCTTCATGGGAACTAGTGAGAAGAAGTTGGTCGACCTCATGAGCTTAAGGATGAAACCTAGTGAGACTCCGCAAGAATATTTGCGCCGGTTCAGGGAGACTAAAAATCTCTGCTATTCCCTGAACTTACCTGATGATCAGCTGCCAGGAATAGCCATAGCTGGCATGTTGCCGAGCATCAAAGAAAAATTGTTCGGCATGGACTTTGAGGATCTTGGACAACTGTCACAGAGGTTGGCCATAATGAGTAATCAGGCTCAGGGATTCAAGAGGAGCAATCAGTTCTAGAAGGGCGATGTAGCTGCCGAGATGTATCAGGCTTTCTTGGAAGATGCCGATGATTATAATGATGAAGACGAAGTAGCTGCAGCCGAGATAATCTGGGCCAAGGATCCGACTCAAGTCAGCCAGAGATGGCTAAGGCAGTAGAAAGGTACTTATGATTTCGATGTTTCTAAATCTGACAAGTTGTTCGAGTACCTGCTGAAGGAAGGACGCATCAAGTTGCTGGAGGGCCACCCTATGTTGCTCCCTGAGGGTGTCAAAGACAAGAAGTACTGTGGCTTTCACAATGCAATATCACACTCCATAAATGATTGCCGAGTGTTTAGAATGCGGATTCAAAAGGCCATCCAAGACGGACACCTGAGATTCGATGGAAAGATGAAGATAGATGGTAATCCTTTTGGACAGAATACTGTGTCCTCCTCTGTTAACATGGTCAATATAGCCGAATCCGGGGGTAAAGGCAAAATGAAGATTTTAACTTCTACCAAAGCAAAGGAAGCTGGTACTGTTGACCCCGATCGGCAAATTACGAGTAAAGAATTCCAACAGAGGGTTCGGTTCCAGGCTAGCCGAACTGAGAAGGGTGAAACCTCCAGGCCCAGAGTTACAACCCGTATCTTGCTGAACATGTGGCATCGGGAATAGGAAAGATATCAAAAGCAGAGGTTTTATGAAGAACAAAAGTTCCTAGAAGAGCAAAGAAGATATGAGGAGGAGGTATGTCGAAAAGAACGAGAAGATATGGAGAAACAGGAACAATCTCATTGGGAATGCTCGTTCTTCGAATATTGCTGGAATGAAGGCTTAAAGTTGCCTGCCAAGAACAACTGCCCTGAATGCAGTAATCAGTACTCCGAGTACAGGCAATCTCGAGTCAACCGCCGGTCTGTCCATGAAAGGCTTGGGGCAAGGGTCCCGGAGGACAATCGGCGCCTAAAAATAAATAATTCTGAGAATCGGCGGGAAGGATTTGCCGATAGAAGTTGGGCTCGCGCTGAAGAGAAAGTTTACCGTGAGTACATCTGGCAGAAGGGACAATGGTGTCCGCCAGGACTAAGGAAGAGCCAGAAAAGGAGAGTGCAGCGCCTAAGGAACAGAGAATTAGAGCAAGCAGGTGTCAGGACGAAACGAGTTTGGCGTCCGAGGGAGAAGCCGAATGAAAGTGGTTATTCGGCTGATACATGCGTGGCGTTCTCTCTCCCATTGGAGTTTGCAGCGCCCGAAAATCAAGAAATTCCAGAGGAAACATATTCGGATTTTGATGAAAGTGAATTTCAAGAGTTATTGGCTCATCTTATTTTGGCTGAGAAGGCAGTTTTTGACAAGCCAATTAACCACCGACACTTGAAACCGTTATACATGAAAGGGTATATCAATGGCAGGCCATTGACCAAGATGTTCATTGATGGAGGGGTTGCTATCAATATCATGCCATATACTACTTTCAGGAAGCTTGGATTAACGAGTGAAGATCTTTTGAAAACCGATATGGTCTTGAGAGATTTTGCTGGCAATTCTTCTGACACACGGGGAGCAGTCCATGTCGAGTTGATGATTGGTTCTAAAACCTTGATCACCACCTTCTTCGTCATTGATGGCAAGGGGGCATACAGTTTACTGCTAGGAAGGGATTGGATACATGCCAATTGCTGTGTGCCATAGACTATGCATCAGTTTCATATCCAGTGGATTGGGGATGAAATTGAAATTGTCCATGCCGATGACTCAGTAAGTGTCGCTAATGCAGAATCCATCTATTGGGAGTATGATGGTGTCGAATGTTTCTCTGGAAGAGTTTGGGAAGCAGGTCCTGTTAATGTTCTCGACAAGAACCAACAGCCGATTCAAATAATCGGCTCTCAGAGTAATTTTTGAAGTCCAATTGGTAGTAATGCAGAAACGCTAAGGCCAGAATTTCGTATCGGCTGACAAGGAATAAAGTATTGATGGCGAAGCCGAAGTTGGATCAATGTGCTCAAATTTGGGTCTCAAGGTTATGTTTAATTCTCCATTACCAAAGTTGAAGGGAAAATCATGAAAGATTCATACAAGGTGACGTACAATGAAGGTGCTTCTACAACTTGGTTATTTCGAGTTGTACGTGACGGCCGATAAGCCTTATGGTAGGGTCGGCCCATATTTTGAGCCTTGTAAGGAAAGATCATTAGTGGTTTGCTTTAGCCGAAAGATGTAAACTCAAG
Organism: Coix lacryma-jobi var. lacryma-jobi; assembly: GCA_009763385.1. NCBI lineage: Eukaryota > Viridiplantae > Streptophyta > Magnoliopsida > Poales > Poaceae > Coix > Coix lacryma-jobi. The sequence continues at coordinate 70,093,943 of CM019823.1, forward strand.
AAAGGAGATTCGGCTGTGATGAAAGTTTTGGTTTGTTCGAGTTGTCTGCTAGTTGAAGCTTCGGCACTACTTGTTAAAGCCGAACGCATAAAGCCTAATGTAAGTCAAAGGATGTTTTATACAGCCGATGTGAAGACATCGCCTTTAGCAGAAAAAAGTTCCAAAGATTTAAGTTATAGCCGATATTTTTATCGCCTTTAGTTCAAATGTTCATGACCTTGGTGAAACTAGCATTTTTGCAAGATGGCAGGTTTATCGGGGAGAGAGAAAGGTGAAATGCAGTAAATGCAAGGCCGAGTGATATGACATGTCAAAAGTTGAGATTTAATTGGATAAGATGACATCATACATCCGGCAAACTTCCTTCCGAAGGAATCTTTTGCAAGAAGGACTAATAGGGGATTTGGAGATACAGTTGGATACTGCTCGGAAGGAGAACAAATTTTATTCAGTTACAAGATCTGTCCTAGAATACAGACTATTCATGAAGTGGTTTGATCTAATTAAGCAAAGGACGATGGCGTAACCATCAGAGGATAAAAGGCTTCAAAGTTGTCTGAAAAGCACGTCTGCGGGGTGACTGATGGAAAAGGAGGTGATCTTCCTTATATCAAGAACTCATCTCCGCTGATTTGAGGAAGGAAGAACCCTGGCATGCACATATTGGACAGAAGCTTGATTCTTGCAACCACTTGTGATGTATGCACCTTGGGCGACGGCCTGATCACCTTGGATGATGGTCTGATCCGTATGGCCATTTGGAGCGTCGAGATGTGCCCCTTCGATGAAGGCCTGATCTGTTGGACTATCGGTGGTATCAAGGCCAGCTTTAGCTGTGTTCTTGTGGATGTTCGTTCGGTCGGCGACGCTGGTGCCTTTAAGCGGTCAATCTCTGCAAGAGTGGTTAACAGAAGGGGAAGATGTGTCAAGCAAGTGCGGGCTTAATCAGAAGGAGAGGGTTTACAAGGGTTTCATTAACCTATGATAGCATGGTGAGTCCGTTCCTGCTGGTATGACTGTTCAACTTCTTCGATATCATGCCTCCTAGGCGAGCCTTCTGAAGAAGAAACATGAGCTTGATTGGATTTGAACCTTACCCTGGAAAAAGAAGAACAGTGGATCAAGAATGAGATGAATGAGAAGAGTCACTGCAAGGGGGCAGAGGAATGATTTTTACCCATAACATCAATGAATCAATACTCTGCAATTCTCTGTTTCACATCTAAAAGAATATCTACTAAGGTCACTACTATTGGGCATTGGTGGTATTTTGGATAGGAGATTTTTCTCTCTTTGATTCAGGCCAAGAGCACTGGGGTAAGATTTTGCAGGGCAGGCTTGAAGTTGAGGATAATGGCTTGCTGAAGCCATATTTATAGAGCTATGATCTGCACGTTGGGAGGCAAAGCGTCAAGGCAAGGATTCGGCTGAAGGATAAGCTTTGAGTGGAGTATTTGGTTTCCAGCTAATCATTTGAAAGAATCAGTTGCCGATTGGTGTTGGAACTAGGAAAATTAAGAGAGGTATTATCCTAATGTCATTAATGAACCAAAGGTTGAGAAGATGAAAACGGCTCCGAGCCTAAAATAATCAGTTGCATCGGTCTTCACAGAGCACAAGTGATTAAATATAATCGTTAACGATAGCCGGTATGGTGTGCATCACCGCTATGATGAATCCAAGGCCAATACACGGACTGGAACAGACGTTGACCTCGAAGGATCAATCACAGATTGATTTCAGTGGACGAAAAAGAGGGCTTTTATTCACAGAGAAAAGAGCAAATTACAATGAGAGGTCAGTTTACCCAGTCTATCCTATTCCTAAGTGGGAAATCGTAGTCGAAAGAATCTGCTAGATCTATGCCAGCCTCCTTCATATCGTCAACAAGATATGCTACTTCGGCATCTAGCCCTCGCTCACAGGCGTCGAAATTGCGGTAATCGGCGCCAGAATGGATTCGGACGGTATTGAAAGCGAGCGCTGCACCATAGCCAACGCTGGCCCTGGAGATGTCGGGAAGAGCTCGATTGACCTCCTCCACCCGCCTCAAGGCTGTTGTGCCTGGAACGTTGGCTGTAAAGGCCAGATTGGCAATGGCGGCCTCAAGGGATTGAAGCTTGGCCTCCAGAGCTGGGAAGGGAAAGGATTAGTAGAACAGAAGAAGAAAGCGAGGAAAATCGAACACATAGAAAGGTTGCTTACCGGTGGATTGCTCCCGGGCGCTATCACGCTCTCGCGAGATTCAGGTAATTTCCCGATTTTTCCTTTCTAAATTAAGCTGGAGATCTGCAACCTTCTGGGTCAGAGTCTCAGGAAGATCGTCAGCTCTCCTGAACAAGAATAATAGGGTGATGCCAGCTATCTTTGTTTTGAAATAAGGAAAAAGAGACAACCTTCTCTTAGAGGTGCTGGAGACACCGAGTTCACGGCTATGGCGGCTCGCTTGAGAAGACATCTTCCGGTTGATGTCAAGAGAGAAGAGGGTTTTCTGGCTAAAGGGCTGAAACAGAGGAATCCAGGAGGCGTAAGCCGAGTTGAAACAGAGAGAGAGTTTTAAAGGATCCCGAATGCATCGGGAGACGAATCGGCAGGTGTGATGATTATGGCATGTGAAGGCAGATGCTTCCAGAGGCTCCACAGTGGTGCGAAAATGAGAAAGGAATTTTGAGATAAAACATTTATCCCAAAAATTAGGGGGCATGTGTTGACACCTGATTTTCGCACAAGTAAGGGTATGACAAATGGGCCCAGCCTGCACAAGGATTCGGCAAACGATCGGCGGCCGGTTGACTCTTGGGGGTTCCGGTGTTCATCTGTGCGGTCGGCTACTTCGCGGAGCCACGATGCTATTCGGGTGATGCATATGACGACTAAAGCTGGCTTGCGCGAGAAGACACATGGTGATGGAAGGCATCAAGATAATATGGAGTTTTATCCTTCCGTATCTCTTTGTAAAGTCGTATTCGTTTAGGACTCGTATTTCATCCAGGGTATAAATATAGACCCTCGACCATTGTAAAATTGTTTACAACCACATCAATACAAACCGGCCTCAGCGCCACCTATTTCGAGTCCTTAGTCGTGTCGTCGAGTTCTTCGAGGGGAATCATCGATCCGTCGACCTTCATAAGTACCGGCAACCTTGCTATCATGTCTAGTATCGTGCGGCGCATTTAGATATGGTGCAAGTAGTCTCGTATGTTAAGCTTAGTATCGTGCGGCGGATTTAAGCTTATGACGGGAAGTTTTTGCTTATGCCTTGTATCGTGCGGCGTTTTAAGTCATGAGTAAAAATAGTTATCGGCTCTGTTAGATTTGGCAGATCTAATAGATTCATTAAGTTACCATGTGTTGCGTGTTTTATTTACTTAATTTGTACAACACTTTTTGCCCAATCTAGATTGATTCTCGTTCGGCCTTGTTGCATGAGTTTTGCTTACTTTGCTAATTATAAGATCGTGACGGCCGAATTGACTTTCAATCTAGATTGTCACATGTTGCGGGTTCATGCATGCCCATCATGTTTAGGCTTTGATAGAACTGGGCGTCGTGCGGCAGGCGCAGGTTTTAGATTGGTTTAATCAAGCTTTGCTTGTATGTTTCTTCTTCATGGACCCTAGCTCGGCTGTTTTGCCGATTCTGGTTAAGCTTACACGAGTAATGAGTACATATAGATCTATTCAGATATACATATGCTTTTAGCTTCTTATAATTAGGTCGTATCATGCGGTGGATTAATCTAATTATAAGGAGTGGTGTAGATTCATAGCAAGTGGTATCATGCGGTGGATTAGCTTTGCTTGGATTTATACCCGACGGGTTTATGAAAGCTGGACGTGCGGCAGATCAGTTGGATTGGCCTATGCATATGTTGTTTGGATAGATTTATATCTACAAGTTGCCCTTTCATATCTTGTTGCTATTCATGTGTTCGGCATTCAAAATACTTATGATTTATCTTTATACTTGCCGAATGATATTTATAAAACCTATTTCGACAAACAGCTTCCATAGCTGTGTGCCGTCGTGATTGGCTTTCAAAGCCGTACATATGGAACTGTCTGGTTACACCCGGCACGTTCCAAGGTATTCTCACACTTTTATCCCTTGTTGGTTTTCAGGTCAAACCGACTGGCACGCTTCCGGAACCTGAACCCTCCGAGCACCCGATTTAAGCCAGCCTTCGTTCGGCTTGCTGTGTGCCTGACAGAGGACGACACGTTTTGCGTCAACAGAGAGTTTATTCGCTCGCTTTCAGGTTATTGTCAACAAGATGAGAGCGAACAAGGAGTTGTTGCCTTTCGACGATCATGAGAGAGCTTTGAAGCTTTTGCATACTCTCGATCGGTTAGTGTGGGACTCAAAGGTCCAGGCGATCATCGAATCGTCTAACTATGAGACCCTCACATGCGACGAGCTCTTTAGTAAGCTCAAGTCTAGTGAGATTGACGCCATGTCGAGGGCTTCTTATGAAAATCCTTCTGGCCTGACTATGGCTTTGGTTTCTGGCTCTTCTGCTAACACCTCTGGAGGTTTTGCACTCTCTTCACTCTTTGCTGTCACAGAGGAGCAGTTGGAGTCTTTGGGGGATGAGGAGTTGGCTTTGCTTGCCAACCGATTCTCGCAGTTTCACAACAACCGCATGAATTGTCGCCGCGGAGGAGGACGCTCGGGATGTTTCGAGTGCGGCGACCCCGACCACTTCATCGCCAACTGTCCCAAGAAGAACAAGCATTCTAGGAAGGGCGATCATGGGCGCAAGTACGACTCCGGCAAGCGCAAGGAGAAGTACGTCCCCGTGAAGCACAAGCGAAGGGGCGGCTTCGACAAGGAGTATATCAAGAAGAAGTACTTGGAGAAGGCCCAGGCTGAGCAGCGTGCGTTCTTCGCCATGCTCAGCGACGTCGACGGCTCGGATGACGACTCCACTGGCTCAAGTGATGACAAGTCCGGAAAGAAGAAGAGGATCGAGGACGAGCTGAACGGCCTCTGCTTCTTCGCCGACGATGAGGGCTTCTGCACCATGGCCCTTGGTGATGAGGTCGATGGCAAGCTGGAGGGCACCCCTCAGAACGACGACGACGACACCTCCCAGGTATCTCTGACCCACGACGAACTTTCTGCTGAGGTCAAGAAGCTTACTGCCGCCTTGCTTAGTCAGGATAAGCTGCTTAGGTGTGCCGCTAGAGAGCGCAAGGAGTTTAGGCAGAAGTGGGAGGACACGGTGAAGGAGCTTGAGTTTGCCACGTCCACCGTGGTCGTGTCTGAGGAGGTTGAGTGTGAGATGTGCACCAAGCACATGACTGACCTTCTCACTCTGAGAGGTAAGTATGCTGCTTTGGTTGGAGAGGTGGATGAGCTCCGGGCTAGACCCATGTTGTTGGGTGCGTGCAAGACTTGTCCTGGCTTGCAAACTCAGTTGGCAGAGAAGAATGCCAAGATTGAGTCTCTTGAGAAGGCCAGCTCGGGTAGCACTTGTGTGACTAGGTGCGCTTTGTGCGAGGGTTTGGAGATGGAGATCGCAAACGTGAAGCATGGCAAGATGCAAACCGAGGAGGAAAACACATACCTTCAGACCATCTTGTCATGGGTGTCTTGCAATGAGCCGCAGCTTGGGATGATGATCGCTTAGTTTAAGCGAGCTGCTGGAGGTCCTGGTGTTGGTTTTGCTCCGGGTGTTGATATCTCTTCTTTTGGGAAGATTGGGGAGTCGAGTGGTCTGAACCCATGTGAGAAGCCTAACTCCACCACTATTTCCAAGCTTACCAAGCTTCCACCCAAAGAGCCTCCTAAGCCTAACACCAAGGACGGAGTGTTTGAGGAACCTCCGAGAGCTCCACCCAAGAACCAAGTTTGGCATCCCAAACCCAACCACCTGAAAAACAAGCTGGATACAATGCCACCTATCCAAGAGGAGCTTATGCCACAGAAGGGCAAAGTGATCCAAACCCACAACCGTGAGTACCAACAACCCCCTATGAGAGCGGTTAGGTACCATTGTGAGCACTGTGGGAGAGATGGACACTTGAGTGAGTTCTGTTTTAGGCGCAAGAGAGAGGAGCGTCGTGCTAGGGAGATGAACAATGCGGACATGTACCATTCTTTCCATGATGTGCATGCGCCGAATGTTCAGAGGAGAGCTCCGAGGAGAGCTGCTAGGCCTAGAGGTGCGGCATCTCAAGGTCCTAGGCATCAGGGAGGTGTTGCCCGACGGGGTCCTGACTTTGCAGGATACGGACTCCATGGCGGAGGCTTTGTTGAGCGTTTCCCTCCACCGCGTTTTGACTATCGCGATGGACGCTCTTTCCATAGTGGACCACGTTTTCCTGTGCATGGTGATCGCTTTCCCCGTAGGCAAGCTAGGAATGGTTTTTACACTGACCCTTCTTTTGAGCAACCGGCCCAACACTGGTACTCTTCCTACTTCACTAACCCCAGTGTTGGACCGTATGCTCACCCTATGTCTTTTTATTGATGTAGGTAAAACGATTGGAGGACATTTGGTTGGTGGATTCCAGTTGCTCGAGGCACATGACCGGAAACGCCAAGTGGTTCTCCAGTCTTAGTCCTATTGCCGGAAAGGAGTTTATCACCTTCGGCGACACTAGTAAAGGTAAAGTGTTGTCTCGTGGGTCGGTGCGAGTTAATGAGCACTTTGTGTTGCGTGATGTTGCTCTTGTTTCTAACTTGCATTTTAATCTTCATTCTGTTTCGCAACTCTTTGATGATGACTATGAGATTCGTTTTAAACCGAATCTCAGTCGTATTTTAGATCCCCAGGGCAATCTTGTATGTTTGATTTCGTCCTTTGGGAAAGTCTTTCGCGCGAATTTCTCGGAGTCGTTTGAATTTTCTCGCTGTCTTGTGGCTGGTCCTTCCTCCTCTGATCTTTGGAAGTGGCATAGGAGACTAGGTCACCTGAGCTTCGACTTGCTTGCAAGGCTTAGCTCACTTGGCCTAATCCGAGGATTGCCCAAGTTGTCCATGGAGAAGGACCTTGTTTGCCATTCTTGTAGACATGGGAATATGGTTGCCGCTCCCCACCATCCAGTGACTCAGGTCATGACACAGCGCCCTGGAGAGCTTTTACACATGGACCTTGTTGGTCCGGCTTGGGTGAGCTCAGTTGGGGGTAAGTGGTACGTGCTCATTGTTGTTGACGATTTTTCAAGATATTCGTGGGTCTTCTTTTTTGACTGAGAAGACTGAGACTTTCTCTTTTGCTCGCAATCTGATTTTGCGTCTTCAGAATGAGTTCCCTATGAACTCGATGCGAGCTATTCGTAGTGATAATGGTTCCGAATTCAAGAATTCAGATTTTGAGAAGTTTTGTAACTCTTTGGGTTTGGAGCATCAGTTTTCTTGCCCCTACACACCGCCCCAAAATGGTGTTGTAGAGAGGAAGAATCGGACCCTTGTTGAGATGGCCAGGACGATGCTCGATGAGCATAGGACTCCTAGGCGATATTGGGCCGAAGCTATGAACACTACATGCTATATTTCCAATCGCATTTTTCTCTGAGCTTTCTTGAAAAAGACCTCTTATGAGTTGCGTTTTGGTAGACAGCCCAAAGTGAGTTACTTTAGAGTTTTTGGTTGCCACTGTTTTATATTGAAGAAAGGCAACCTGGACAAATTTGAGTCTCGTTCTTCTGACGGTGTATTTTTGGATTATAGCACTCACACTCGAGCTTATCATGTACTTAACCTTGATACTAACTGAGTCATGGAGACATCCAATGTCACCTTCGACGAGACCATGGTTTGTCCTTCTTCTCGTTTTGAGCGTGCAGGTGATCATGAGGTTGGTGAGCCTATTTTTGATGATGAGGACGAGGATGCTGAAGGCATGGGTGACCCAACATCGCCTCCACCTGCTGTGCTGCAAAGAGCGGCTTCTATAATGACTCACGGCCCTGACACTTCTTCCTCATGGGGGCCGTGGGATCCGCCACCCCGAGCGGTACCTTTTGTACCCGGGGAGGCACCAGCTGCTGTTGAGGGGGAGATCACTTCTGGTCAGGAGGTGCCACGACACATCCAGCGCCAACACCCCCCTCAACAGATGATCGGCAGCATTGACGAATGTGTCACTCGGTCCAGGTCACAACAAATCTCTCACTTTGCTCATTCTGCATTTGTTGCTGATTTTGAACCCCGAGATGTTGGACACGCTTTGACGGATCCAGATTGGGTCAATGCCATGCATGAGGAGTTAGAAAACTTTGAGCAAAATCAGGTTTGGGTTCTAGTTCCACCTCCTCCAGACTGTAATCCTATTGGGACAAAATGGGTTTTCAAAAACAAACAAGGAGAGGATGGCCACATTGTGAGGAACAAACCGAGACTTGTGGCCAAGGGTTACAGTTAGAAGGAGGGGATAGACTATGAGGAGACTTTTGCTCCTGTAGCTCGTTTGGAGGCTATTAGGATACTCTTGGCTTTTGCTGCATCCAAAGGTTTCAAACTTTTTCAAATGGATGTCAAGAGTGCCTTCTTAAATGACTACATAGAAGAAGAGGTTTATGTTGAACAACCCCCCAGTTTTGAAAATCCCAAGTTTCCAAACCATGTTTTTAAACTCCACAAAGCTTTATATGGTTTAAAACAAGCCCCTAGAGCCTGGTATGATAGGTTGAAAACCTTCTTGCTAGCTAAGGGTTTTAAAATGGGCTGTGTGGATAAAACGCTCTTTCTCCTCAAGCAAGGCAAAGACGCTCTCTTGGTCCAGATTTACGTGGATGATATTATTTTTGGTGGTTCTTCTCATGCTTTGGTTGCCAAGTTTGCAGATTTAATGAGCAGGGAGTTTGAGATGAGCATGATGGGCGAGTTGACATTCTTTCTCGGGTTGCAAATTAAGCAATCCCGAGAAGGGACGTTTGTGCACCAGGGCAAGTACTGTTAGGAATATGCCCTAGAGGTAATCATAGAGATGATGATATTTCTATTGTATCCATGATTTATTATATGTTGATTGAATATCCATTAAAGACAACTTGTATTGATTGGCAATTATGTGAATTGTTTGTGAAACTATTTTACTTGTATGGTTATTCAACAGTTGTCCCTGATCGGAGTTCATGTGAGGACACATATGAATATTAGATGAGCACATGTTTTAGTTGATGACTATGTTTCACAAGTCATAGACATGGAGATGTCAAACTAATAATGTGGGCACATGTATGACATGGGGCTGGACTAACCCAGCATGAGATGTTCTTATTATCTCTTTTCACATCATGTACGTTATGTCCTTCGACCTGAGATTGTGGTATGTACTCAAGATATGAATTGACTCACTTAGGGACTATCAAACGCTACTTCGTAATAGGGTAGTTATAAAGATAGTCTTCGGGTTTGTCAGGAAGTATGCTGTGAGACATAGACGATCAAGATGGGATTTGCCCCTCTCCATGCGAGAGAGATATCACTGGACCACTCAAATGATTGGATCATAAAATGCATGGCCGTGCTTAGGTTAAATGTTAACCTATGAGTTGGACCAAATATTGTGTGGCAAGGGAATTACGTGTATGTGATGGTGGTGGTTCGTCTGATATGATCTTTGCATGTACATAGGAGTTGACACGTCTTGCTAGAGGCCGCTGTCAACTATCAGGCGAGTAGGAGTACTCGGGCTGTGTCTATGTGTGCGTGAACCCATAGGGTCGCACGCTTAAGGGGCTGGAAGCCTGATTCGAGTTGGACTCGAGTCAGATCGGGATTAGGGTTTACTAATGGGCCTCCAGGTCGGTGGGCTCATTAGGGACGCCTATATAAAGAGGGGTGGACGACAAGAGTTGGTACCACGTCAATTGTTGACAGCCGTCGCCCACCCCATGCCCGCGCCTATTGCATCTCGTAGACCTAGCAGTCTGGAGGCGTGACGCTTCCTCCCTGTACGTGTGGGATACCTCGGAGGTGCTGCATCTGGAGCACAATGACGAACCGCACGTGAAGACGTGAAGGATGGACATGAACGACTACACGGCATCGCTGTGACGCGCATGTCTACACCGAGACGTCTTCCGCTGCATCTGCGCGTCTAGTGGTAATCCCGTGATCTATAACTAGTAGTAGTTCCTGGTTTATGGGGTCGAATTTTTGTGCATTCGGTTAGCGTAGCATTCGGCTAAACCTAGCTTTCGGCTAGCGCAGCGAAGCGTTCGGCTAGCGCAACGGAAGCATGGTTTTTTTGTTTTTGGCTAACAGAGCATCCCCATAACCCTACAAGTACACCAAGGACTTGCTGAAGAGGTTCGATATGGGTGAGGCCAAGCCTCTTCCAACACCCATGTCGACCACGACGGCCCTGGATGCGGACAAGGATGGAGAAGCTGTGGACCAGAAGGAGTACCAAAGCATGAGCAGGTCGCTACTCTACCTGACGGCTACACGCCAGGACATCCAGTTCGCGGTGTGTTTGTGCGCACGCTTTCAAGCGTCACCGCGCACATCTCACCGTCAGGCGGTCAGGCGCATTTTTAGGTACCTTCGTTTCACACCTGAGTTCGGGATTTGGTATTCAGCTTCCTCCACCCTCTTCCTTTGCGGTTATTCCGATGCCAATTTTGCTGGTTGTCGTGTTGAGCGCAAGTCCACTTCTGGGACTTGCCAGTTTATTGGTTCTTCTCTTGTATCTTGGTCTTCGCGCAAGCAGTCTAGTGTCGCTCAGTCTACCACAGAGGCTGAATATGTAGCTGTGGCTAGCTGCTGTTCTCAGTTGCTTTGGATGATGGCCACTTTGCGTGATTTTGGTCTGATTTTTTCTCGCGTGCCTTTGCTTTGTGACAGCACGAGTGCTATTAGCGTCGCTAAGAACCCCGTGCTTCACTCGAAGACCAAACACATTGATGTGCACTTTCATTTTCTGCGAGACCACCATGAGAAGGGTGATATCGACCTTCGCCATGTCGATACTCATCATCAGTTGGCTGACATTTTCACCAAGCCTTTGGACGAATCAACCTTTAATCGGTTGAGGGGTGAGCTTGGTGTGTGTTTCCCCTTTTAGATGGGGGAAACATTTTGGTTCTTGTATCATAGACTGACTCTTTTTCGTTTGTCTTTGTTTTCCTTTTAGTTTTGTCCTTTGCATTTCAGCATACGCTTTTACATTCTGAGCTTCATGTATATAATCTTTAGAATGTGATTATGCTCTGTGTAGTATGCTCCGATGATTTATAATTGATGCTTGTAGCTTATGCTCTTTCTGATCACTAATACATATTGTGAGCTGAGCTATTTTTTGAATGGTGAACTTGCTTAACAAACATAAAATCTGAAAATATTCACCATTGAGATATGCAACTAGCATGTGTAGGATGTGTTGAAATTCACTCATGCTTTTCATATATGCTAGGTTTCTATGTCTCTAGTTCTGAGTCACTCACTTGCTTGGTTTGTTCATATTCTGTTTAAAATCTAAACCAAGTTTTTAGTGAATTGAAAAGATCAAGATGGGATTGCTTGTCAACACATCACGGTATCGAGACTATTTCTCATTGCACTTTGAGTTAAACTTGAGTCATGTAGTGTATGACCGAAACCGATGCATTAAGCTTCTAATTGCATTTGCATAGGCTTCGCTTGGTTGAAAAGTTAGGCAATGACAAGCTTTCAACCTCTCGCAATCACATGCTAAAATTCTGAACTTGTGTAATTTCACCACTGCAACTCCGATTCAAATTTGAAATCACATGTGTATGTTTCATTCTATAGCATGATGATTGAACTTTGCTAGGGGTAGTTCACCCTGTATACATGTTTAGCACTCGTTTAAACTCCTGTCTATACATGTGTAGTGCTATTTTGATGGTGAATACTCTTTGTGGCTAAAAACTGCTCACTTTACTCTCATGTTCATATTTCGTATTTAGTGATCAGTTTGAGCCTTTGCTAGCATTTTATGGATGTTGTTTAGTCATCGGATCAAAACTGTGTAGAGCATCCTTGCATTCTCTTGACTATATGCTTGAAGCTGCGAACTTGTATTTTGACTCATATGCATTTTGGAAAGGGAAGAAATTGGCTTGTTGGCACTTTTGATGGTGCATTCTCTAAGGGGGAGAGATTTTACTCGATGGTGCATTCTTTTTCTTGATAAGTGCATTTTCAACTAAGGGGGAGTTATATTACAAATCATGAGTGCCTCTGTGTTCAACTAAGGGGGAGATATTGCAAATCATATGCTCTCTGTGTTTCATAAATCTTCAAATCTTGTGCTTTCCGAGTTGGACCAAAGGGGGTTTTTCCTGGTTGTGTGCACTATTTGAGGGGGAGTTTGACCGTAAGGTTTTGGTATCGAGCTTTCTCTGCTAGTTGTGTTGAGCCTCTGTGCCTCTATCTTGAGGGACTAGCATTTGCTTCGATTTCTCAATTGGTATCTGCTAGCGGTGTTGAGCCTGTTCTACCTCTTCTTGAGGGCTAGCTTTGCTTTGCTTGGTTGCGTCGAGCCGTTGCCCATGTCTTTGGGGACCAAGTTGTCTTGCTCTTTCCACTTGACCGTCTTCGGCTTTGCTATGCTTTTTGGTCATTTGGTTGAGTTCTCTCTACTCCTTCTTCCTTCTTTCTTCTTTCCATTATGATTTGTGTGTGTAGTTGACAATGCACTCATCAAGGGAGAGATTGCGGATACATGGGTGTATGCCGAGTCTCGAGTGATGAGTGATTGTCAACGGGTTTGATCGCATGTTCTTTGGCTTGTGTTGTGCAGGTGTCGAGCACGGAGACAGTGATCGAGGGCAAGGGGAAGGTCAAGTAGAGACGTGTCGTGCCGACGAACTGGGAGCGGTGAAGGGCGGACGTGAGGCTTGGACTGAGGGACCGGTGGCCTGAGGATCAGCTGTGGTAGCTGGCAGCCTGGGACAGCGACGAGTGAAGACTTGTGGGCACGGTGTTGATTGGGTCGAGGACCTGGGGACACGTGTCAGTGGACGGGGTGCACGGGCAGTGCATCCCGTCTACAGCTCCGGTTTGGTGGTTGAGCCACAGAAAAACCACCGGGTGAACGGTTTCCAGGTTTGGGCCACAAAACCTGGGTGCTGCGGGTTTTCCGAGTTTGGGCCACAAAACTCGGGCTGAGCGCGGTTTCCAGGTTTGGGCCTCAAAACCTGGGCGCTGGCGGGTTTCTGAGTTTGCGCCACAAAACTCAGGCGATGGGCGGCTGGTTTCCCGGTTTGGGCCACAAAACTGGGGGATGGACTTGAAGGCCTGGTTTCCCGGTTTCGGCCACAAAACCGGGGGTGCGAAGTCCAGGAAAAGGACGAGCGGAGCGGTGGCGGCACGTGGCGGCAATCGGTGAGTTTGCGTCGAGGCAACGCTATCAATTGTGCGGGCGTGGCCGTCGGATCACAGCTATCTTCGAGTTGGTCCAGAATAACCCTAGGGTTTAGCTGGTTCGCTCTGTAATTAGTGAGGGGTAGAGTAGGAATTAGAATTAGGATAAGTAGAGGGAGACACCCTCCTCCCATTCTATCTCAGTCATTTTGCTCTTTTGCTTCTAGGGTTTCCTGCTCTCTCATTCCCTGCTGTAGCGAACTGAGATCCACAAAGAAGAGAACAATACCTCTGTGCCCATGAGATTTTGAGGAAGTGAGACCGTAATCTCACTATTGTAGCGTGTGGTAGCCACACGGTTGCAAATTCGTGGTTGTGATTCGCGTTTTGTTTGTGTTCTTCGCGGATTGTTTTTCTCCACGTTTTCCCGTCGATTGATCTCTTTGCTCGGTGCATCTTTTGCAAATCCGTTTGAATAGACTTGTTCTAGATCGTGAGGCACTTCTTTCCACTGAAGGAATTCACCTCTAACCTCACGAGGTAGTAGATCGGTCAATTTTCATTTCGGGTCAAGTTTTTCTCCCTTCCCCCGAAATTCTTCGATTCATCGATTTGGAGAGAGGTTCGAGCCATGATCTCTTAGGGATAGCTCACTATCCTCCTTGTGATTCTTCTCACCAAGTTTGATCCCTTGAGGATTTGTTTTGGGTGAGATCGAGTCGAATCGGTGAACGAACGAAGCAGTTTTGTAATGACCGGACGCATGCATCGTGGTGACCGAACGCACGGGTGAGAGTCCGGTCGATGAATGTCTCGTGTGTTTCTTCACTATACTGACCGGACGCTCTCTCCTCTCTGTGATCAAACTCGGCGTTTCTACTGTTCATCGCTTTGTCACTCTCTGACCGGACGCTCTGATTATGATCGGACGCATTGTTCACTGTGAGTCCGGTCATTTACAGAGAGCTCCCAAATCAGTTTCTGCACGACCAGACGCGTCCGGTGCTCATAGACCGGATGCAGGCCAGAGTCCGGTCAAGTTCAGGTTGCGTTGTTTCGTTCGCAAGTTGCTCGATTGTTGTCGGTTTTGATCTCTGGCTTTTCCGTTGGATTTTTAGAGTCGTGAAGTGTCTCGATGTGCTTCTTGGAAGCATCCACCCTATCTCTAGGGTCGTGGACACTTACGAGCTCTAGGGTTTGCTCTTGGGGATGATTTTCGGGACAGTGGCGACAAGTTTCCAAAAGGAAAATTGAAGCTCCCATTCACCCCCCCTCTGGTCGCTTTCTGGTAGCACTCTCGGTCCTTCAAGATGAAAACCAAACCAAGACAAAAATCAATCGATCTCCTAGGTCGTGAGGTTAGAGGTGAATTCCTTTGATGGAAAGAAGTGCCTCACGATCTAGAATAACTCAGTTCAAACGGATTTGCAAAAGACGCACTGAGTAGAGAGATCGATCAACAGGAAAAACGTGGAGAAAAGCAAACCGCGAAGAACAAGAACAAAACGCGAATCACAACCACGAATTTGCAACCCTGTGGCTACCACACGCTACAATAGTGAGATTACAGTCTCACTTCCTCAAAATATCATGGACATAGAGGTTTGAATGTCTTCTCCGTGGATCTCAGTTCGCTACAGCAGGGAATGGGGAGAACAGGAAACCCTAGAAACAAAAAGAGCAAATGACTGAGATGGTACTGAGATAGTTCAGAAGGTGGGTGTCTCCCCCTACTTATCCTAATTCTAATTCCCACTCTACCCCTAAGTATTTATAGAGTGACCCAGCCAAACCCTAAGGCTATCCTGGACCAACCCGAAGATGATGCTAATCCGACGGCCATGCCCGCACAACTGGTAGCGTTGCCTCGACGCAACCTCACCGATTGCCGCCACGTGCCGCCACCGCTATGCTTGTCCTTTTCCCAGACTCCGCCCCCCGGTTGTGAGGCCGAAACCGGGAAACCAGGCCTTCAAGCCCATCCCCCGGTTTTGTGGACGAAACCGGGAAACCCGACGTCCGTCACCTGAGTTTTGTGGCCCAAACTCAGAAACCCGCAGCACCCAGGTTTTGAGGCCGAAACCTGAAAACCGTCCTCAGCCCGAGTTTTGTGGCCCACACTCAGCAAACCCACAGCACTCAGGTTTTGTGGCCTAAACCTGGAAACCGTCCACCCGAGTTTTGTGGCCCAAACTCGGAAACCGTCCACCTAGTGGTTTTTCTGTGGCTCAACCACCAAACCAGAGCTGTAGAGAGGATGCACCGCCCGTGCACCCCGTCCACCGACACGTGTCCCCAGGTCCTCGACCCGAGCAACACCATGTCCCGCAAGTCTCCGCTCGTCGCTGTCCCAGGCTGTCAGCCACCACAGCTGATCCTCAGGCCACTGGTCCCTCAGTCCAAGCCTCACGTCCTCCCTTCACCGCTCCTGGTCCGTCGGCACGGCATGTCTCTACTTGACCTTCACCTTGCCCTCGATCACTATCTCCGTGCACGACACCTGCACAACACAAGCCAGAGAACATGCGCATCAAACCCGTTGACAATCACTAATCACTCGAGACTCGGCATACACCCATGTATCCGCAATCTCCCCCTTGATGAGTGCATTGTCAACTACACACACAAATCATAATGAAATAGAAGAAGGAAGGAAGAAGGAGAGAGAACTCGACCAAATGACCCAAAAGCATAGCAAAAGCCAAAGAAGGTCAAGTGGAAAGAGTAAGACAACTTGGTCCCCAAAGACATGGGCAATGGCTCGACGCAACCAAGCAAAGCAGAGCTAGCCCTCAAGAAGAGGTAGAACAGGCTCAACACTGCTAGCAGAAAAACTCGATACCAATTGAGAATCTCACTGAAAATCAAGCAAAATCGAGCTAGCCCTCAAGAAGAGGCAGAATGGGCTCAACACCACTAGCAGATACCAAATGAAACTCTAGAACAAAAGAGCTTGATACCAAATGAAAAACTGGGAAACGTCCGCTAGTCCGTCAAGAAAGAGGCAAAGGCTCAACACGACTAGCTATCAAAAACGCTCCGTACCAACTGTAACCAGCTCAAGAAGACTCAGCAGCAAGCAAACTCAAATAGTGCACACAACTAGGAAATCTCCCCTTAGTTGATCTAAATTCTTCCCCTTAGTTCAACTCGGAAAGCACATGATTTGTCAATATTTTCTCCCCCTTAGTTGAAAATGCACCATCAAGCAAGTTCCTCCCCCTTGACAGAATTTCTCCCCCTTTTCTCCCCCTTTTTCCTCCCCCTTGGAAAATGCATATGAGTCAGAAAAGCAAGTTAGCAACTTCAGGAATATAGTCAATAGAATGAAAAGATGCTCCACAAAGTATAACTCCAATGACTCAACAACATCACAACATGCTAGCAAAGGCTCAAACTGATCACAAAATATGAAATATGAACATAAGTGCAAAGTGAGCAGTTTTAGCCAAAAAGTATTCACCACCAAAATAGCACTAAGCATGTATAGATAGGAAGTCAAACGAGTGCTAAACATGTATACAAGGTGAACTACCCCTAGCAAAGTTCAATCATCATGCTGCAGAATAAAACATACACTTGTGATTTCAGATTTTAATCGGAGTTGCAGTGGTGAAATTACACAAGTTTAGATTTCAGCATGTGATTGTGAGAGGTTGAAAGCTTGTCATTGCCTACCTTTTCAACCGAGCTAAGCCTATGCATATGCAATCATAAGCTTAAAGCGTCGGTTTCGGTCATACACTACACGGCTCAAGTTTAACTCAAAGTGCAATGAGAAACTGTCTCGATACCGTGATGTGTTGACAAGCAATCCCATCTCGATCTTTTCAATTCACTTAAAACTTGGTTCAGTTTTTAAACAGAATATGAACATACCAAGCAAGTGAATGACTCGGAACTAGAGACATAGCAACCTAGCATATATGAAAAGCACGAGTGAATTCAACACATCCTACACATGCTAGTTGCATATCTCAATGGTGAACATTTTCAAGTTTTATGTTGATTAAGCAGGTTCACCATTCAAAAATAGCTCAGCTCACAACATGTATCAGTGATCAGAAAGAGCATAAGCTACAAGCATCATCATAAAGTATCGGAGCATACTAAACAGAGCATAATCACATTCTAAAGATTATATACACGAAGCTCAGAAAGTAAAGATGCATGATGAAAATGCACAGACTAACCTATTAAAGATAACAAGACAAACGAAAAAGAGTCAGTCTATGATACAAGAACCAAAATGTTTCCCCCAACTAAAAGGGGAAACACACACACAGCTCACCTCTCAACTGATTAAAGGCTGATTGGTCCAAAGGCTTGGTGAAAATATCTGCCAACTGATGATGAGTATCGACATGGCGAAGGTCGATATCACCCTTCTCAACATGGTCTCGCAGAAAATAAAAGCGCACATCAATGTGTTTGGTCTTTGAATGCAGCACAGGGTTCTTAGCAACGCTAATAGCACTCGTGTTGTCACAAAGTAAAGGCACGTGAGAAAAACTCAGACCAAAATCACGCAAAGTGGCCATCATCCAAAGCAACTGAGAACAGCAGCTAGCCACAACAACATATTCAGCCTCTGTGGTAGACTGAGCGACACTAGACTGCTTGCGAGAAGACCAAGATACAAGAGAAGAACCAATAAATTGGCAAGTCCCAGAAGTGGACTTGCGCTCAACTCGGCAACCAGCAAAATTGACATCAGAAAAACCGCAAAGGGAGAGGGTAGACGAAGCTGAATACCAAATCCCGAACTCAGGTGTGAAACGAAGGTACCTCATAATGCGCTTGACCGCCTGACGGTGAGAAGTGTGCGGCGATGCCTGAAAGCGTGTGCACAGACACACCGCGAACAGAATGTCCGGGCGTGTCGCCGTTAGGTAGAGCAGCGACCCGATCATACTCCAGTACTCCTTCTGGTCCACAGCTTCTCCCTCTTTGTCTGCATCCAGGGCCGTCGTGGTCGACATGGGTGTTTGTAAAGGCTTGGCCTCACCCATATCGAACTTTTTCAGCAAATCTTTGGTGTACTTGCCCTGGTGCACAAACGTCCCTTCTCGGGATTTCTTAATTTGCAATTCGAGAAAGAATGTCAGCTCGCCCATCATACTCATCTCGAACTCCCTGCTCATAAGATCTGCAAACTTGGCAACCAAAGCATGAGAAGAACCACCAAAAATAATATCATCCACGTAAATCTAGACCAAGAGAGCGTCTTTGCCTTGCTTGAGGAGAAAAAGCGTTTTATCCACACATCCCATTTTAAAACCCTTAGCTAGCAAGAAGGTTTTCAATCTATCATACCAGGCTCTAGGGGCTTGTTTCAAACCATATAAAGCTTTGTGGAGTTTAAAAACATGGTTTGGAAACTTGGGATTTTCAAAACCGGGGGTTGTTCAACATACACCTCTTCTTCTATGTAGCCGTTTAAGAAGGCACTCTTGACATCCATTTGAAAAAGTTTAAACCCTTTGGATGTAGCAAAAGCCAAGAGTATCCTAATAGCCTCCAAACGAGCTACAGGAGCAAAAGTCTCCTCATAGTCTATCCCCTCCTTCTGACTACAATCCTTAGCTACAAGTCTGGCCTTGTTCCTCACAATGTGGCAATGCTCTCCCTGTTTATTTTTGAAAACTCATTTTGTCCCAATAGGATTACAGTCTGGAGGAGGTGGAACCAAAACCCAAACCCGATTTCTTTCAAAATTTTCTAACTCCTCATGCTTGGCATTGACCCAATCCGGATCCGTCAAAGCGTGTCCAACATCTCGGGGTTCAAAATCAGCAACAAATGCAGAGTGAGCAAAGTGAGAGATTTGTTGTGACCTGGACCGAGTGACACGTTCGTTGACGCTGCCGATCATCTGTTGAGGCGGGTGTTGGCACTGGATGTGCCGTGGCGCCTCCCGAGCTGAAGATACCTCCCCCACAACAGCAGCTGGCGCCTCCTCGGGTACAAAGGGTACACCCCGAGGCGGCAGATCCCACGGCCCCCAAGTCGAAGAAGAGGGATTGGGGCCATGAGTTGTAGTAGAAGCCGCTCCTTGCGGCACAGTAGGTGGAGGAGGTGCCGGATCATCTATACCTTCAGTACCCTCGTCCTCGTCATCAAAAAGAGGCTCACCAACCTCATGATCACCTGCACGCCCAAAACGAGAAGAAGGACAAACCATGGTCTCATCGAAGGTGACATCGGATGTCTCCATGACTCGGTTAGTATCAAGGTTAAGTACACGATAAGCTCGAGTGTGAGTGCCATAACCCAAAAAAACACCATCAGAAGAGCGAGACTCAAATTTGTTTAGGTTGCCTTTCTTAAGTATAAATTAGTGGCAACTGAAAACTCTAAAGTAACTCACTTTGGGCTGTCTTCGAAAACGCAACTCATAAGAAGTCTTTTTCAAGAAAGCTCGGAGAAAAATGCGATTGGAAATATAGCATGCAGTGTTCATAGCCTCAGCCCAAGCATCGTCGTGGCCATCTCTACAAGGGTCCGATTCTTCCTCTCTACAACACCATTCTGTGGCGGTGTGTAGGGGGAAGAAAATTGATGCTCCAAACCCAAAGAGTCACAAAACTTCTCAAAATCCGAATTCTTGAATTCAGAACCATTATCACTACGAATAGCTCGCATCGAGTTCATAGGGAACTCGTTCTGAAGACGCAAAATCAGTTTGCGAGCAAAAGAGAAGGTCTCAGTCTTCTCAGTCAAAAAGAAGGCCCACGAATATCTCAAAAAATCGTCAACAACAACAAGTACATCCCACTTCCCTCCAACCGAGCTCACCCGAGCCGGACCAACAAGGTCCATGTGCAAAAGCTCTCCAGGGTGCTGTGTCATGGCCTGAGTCACTGGATGGTGGGGAGCGGCAACCATCTTCCCATGTCTACAAGAATGGCAAACAAGGTCCTTCTCCATGGACAACTTGGGCAATCCTCGGATTAGGCCAAGTTAGCTAAGCCTTGTAAGCAAGTCGAAGCTCAAATGTCCCAGTCTCCTATGCCACTTAAAAGATCAGAGGAGGAAGGACAAGCCACAAGACAGCGAGAAAATCCAAACGACTCTGAGAAATTCGCACGAAAGACTTTCCCAAAGGGCGAAATCAAACATACAAGATTGCCCTGAGGATCTAAAATACGACTGAGATTCGGTTTAAAACGAATCTCATAGTCATCATCAAAAAGTTGCGAAATAGGAAGAAGGTTAAAGTGCAAGTTAGAAACAAGAGCAACATCACGCAACACAAAGTGCTCATTAACTCGCACCGACCCACGAGACAACACTTTACCTTTGCTATTGTCTGCCGAAGGTGATAAACTCCTTTCCGGCAACAGGACTAAGAATGGAGAACAACTTGGTGTTTCCGGTCATGTGCCTCGAGCAATCAGAATCCACCAACCAAATGTCCTCCAATCATTTTACCTACATCAATAAAAAGACATAGGGTGAGCATACGGTCCAACACTGGGGTGAGTAAAATAGGAAGAATACTCGTGTTGGGCTGACTGCTCAAAAGAACGGTCAGTAGAAAAACCATTCCTAGCACGCCTACGGGGAAAGCGATCACCACGCACAGGAAAACGTGGTCCGCTAAGGAAAGAGCGTCCATCGCGATACTCAAAACGCGGTGGAGGGAAACGCTCAACAAAGCCACTGCCACGGGGTCCATATCCTGCAAAGTCAGGACCCCATCGGGCAACACCTCCCTGACGCCTAGGACCTTGAGGCATTGGACCTCTAGGCCTAGCAGCTCTCCTCTAAACATTCGGCACATGTACATCATGGAAAGGATGGTATATGTCCACATCGTTCATCTCCCTGGCACAGTGCTCCTCTCTCTTGCGCCGAAAGCAGAACTCACTCAATTGTCCATCTCTCCCACAGTGCTCACAATGGTACCTCATCGCTCTTATAGGGGGTTGTTGGTACTCACGGTAGTGGGTGTGGATCACTTTGTTTTTCTGTGGCATGAGCTCCTCTCTAGTAAGTGTCTTTCAACATCTTTCCTCTTTTCCCCTTTTCGTCTCTTGCTATTACCGACTTCTTCCTTCTCAGAACTATCGGCCAAACTTCATGCTCTCGAAGCCGCCATCACCAAGATGTCCATTACAGCTGATGTGACGGGTACTACACCCCTGAAGCGAGTAAAGGAGGTCGACCGGAGTCTTCATGTCATTTCCAGAGCTGGCATGGGATTTGGCGCGGCACTTGCTTTTTCCGCCGTGAAGGCTCATTCCGATGCTGATTACAGTAGATTTGATGTCCTTGAGCAAGAGTTAGATGACAAGGTAGAATACTCTTTAGAGGACATGAAGGGAGCCAGATCAGATCTAGCTGACGCGTTTGATCGCTATTTTCCGATCAAGCATAAAATGGAGTGGACAAACTTGTAAATTTGTTCCTTCCTTGAATAAGAAACTTCCTCGTTTGTCCTTTCAAAATTTAACCTGTGATTTGATCCATCGAGATCAATGTGTACCTCATTCCTTATTTTAACGGCGATGCAAACTACATCGGCTAATATTGACGACTATACTTAATCATCCATGTTTCGTGAAGGCTGCTACAACCGATTATCTTAGGCTCGGGGCCATCTTCATCTCCTCAGCTTTTGATTTACTGATGGGATTAGGATAACACCTCTTCAGTTTCCCTAGTTTCAATGTCAATCGGTAATTGATTCTTCCAAATAATTAGCTGGAAACTGAATACTCCACTCAGAATTTACCCTTTAGACGAATCCTAATCAGTCGTTCAAACTTCAGTATTTCAGGCCACTTATATTAGTAGAAACTTGGTCCGGCCCAACAACAGCCCATAGGTCTCACAAACTCCTTTGACGCTTTGCCTTCCAGCGTGCAGATCATAGTTCTATAAATATGGCTTCAGCAAGCCATTATCCTCAACTTCAAGCCTGCCCTGCAAAATCTTACCCCAGTGCTCTTGGCCTGAATCAAAGAGAGAAAAATCTCCTATCCAAAATACCACCAATGCCCAGCAGTAGTGATTAGTAGATATTCTTTCAGATGTGAAACAGAGAATTGCAGAGTATTGATTCATCGATGTTATGGGTAAAAATCATTCCTCTGCCCTCTTGCAGTGACTCTTCTCATTCATCTCATTCTTGATCCACTGTTCTTCTTTTTCCAGGGTAAGGTTCAAATCCAACCAAGCTCATGTTTCTTCTTCAGAAGGCTCGCCTAGGAGGCATGATATCGAAGAAGTTGAACAGTCATACCAGCAGGAACGGATTCACCATGCTATCATAGTTTAATGAAACCCTTGTAAACCCTCTCCTTCTGATTAAACCCGCACTTGCTTGACACATCTTCCCCTTCTGTCAAACACTCTTGCAGAGATTGACCGCTTAAAGGCACCAGCGCCGCTGACCGAACGAACATCCACAAGAACACAGCTAAAGCTAGCGTTGATACCACCGATAGTCCAACAAATCAGGCCTTCATCGAAGGGGCACATCTCGACGCTCCAGATGGCCATACGGATCAGGCCGTCATCCAAGGTGATCAAGCCGTCATTGAAGGTGCATGTCTCAATGCTCTAGATGTCCATACGGATCAGGCCATCATCCAAGGTGATCAGGCCGTCGCCCAAGGCGCATACATCACAATTGGTTGCAAGAATCAAGCTTCTGTCCAATATGTGCATGCCAGGGTTCTTCCTTCCTCAAACCAGCGGAGATGAGTTCTTGATACAAGGAAGATCACCTCCTTCTTTGTTAGTTTCCCCGCAGATGTATTTTTTGGATAACTTCGAAGTCTTTTAGCCCCTGATGGTTACGCCATCGTCCCTTGCTTAATTAGATCAAACCACTTCATGAATAGTCTATATTCTAGGACAGATCTTGTAACTGAATAAAATTTGTTCTTCTTCCGAGCAGCATCCAACTGTATTCCTAAATCCCTTAGTAATTCTTCTTGCAAAAGATCCCTTCGGAAGAACGTTTGCCGAATGTATGATGTCACCTTAACCGATTAAATCTCAATTTTGACATGTCATATCACTCGGCATTGCATTTACTGCATTTCACCTTTCTCTCTCCCCGATAAACCTGCCATCTTGCAAAAATGCTAGATTCACCAAGGTCATGAACATTTGAACTAAAGGCGATAAAAATATCGGCTATAACTTAAATCTTTGGAACATTTTTTGCTAAAGGCGATGTCTTCACATCGGCTGTATAAAACATCCTTTGACTTACATTAGGCTTTATGCGTTCGGCTTTAACAAGTAGTGCCGAAGCTTCAACTAGCAGACAACTCGAACAAACCAAAACTTTCATCACAGCCGAATCTCCTTTCTTGAGTTTACATCTTTCGGCTAAAGCAAACCGCTAATAATCTTTCCTTACAAGGCTCAAAATAAGGGCCGACCCTATCATAAGGCTTATCGGCCATCACGTACAACTCGAAATAACCAAGTTGTAGAAGCACCTTCATTGTACGTCACCTTGTACGAATCTTTCATGATCTTCCCTTCAACTTTGGTAATGGAGAATTAAAGATAACCTTGAGACCCAAATTTGAGCACATTGATCCAACTTCGGCTTCGCCGTCAATACTTTATTCCTTGTCAGCCGATACGAAATTCTGGCCTTAGCATTTCTCCATTACAACCAATTGGACTTTAAAAATTACTCTGAGAGCCGATTATTTGAATCGGTTGTTGGTTCTTGTCGAGAACATTAACAGGACCTGCTTCCCAAGCTCTTCCAGAGAAACATTCGACACCATCATACTCCCAATAGATGGATTCTGCATTAGCGACACTTACTGAGTCATCGGCATGGACAATCTCAATTTCATCCCCAATCCACTGGATAAGAAACCGATGCATAGTTGATGGCACACAGCAATTGGCATGTATCCAATCCCTTCCTAGCAGTAAACTATATGCCCCCTTGCCATCAATGACGAAGAAGGTGGTGATCAGGGTTTTAGAACCAATCATCAACTCGACATGGACTGCTCCCCGTGTGTCAGAAGAATTGCCAGCAAAATCTCTCAAGACCATATCGGTTTTCAAAAGATCTTCACTCGTTAATCCAAGCTTCCTGAAAGTAGTATATGGCATGATATTGATAGCAGCCCCTCCGTCAATGAACATCTTGGTCAATGGCCTGCCATTGACATACCCTCTCATGTATAACGGCTTCAAGTGTCGGTGGTTAATTGGCTTGTCAAAAACTGCCTTCTCAGCCAAAATAAGATGAGCCAATAACTCTTGCAATTCACTTTCATCAAAATCCGAATATGTTTCCTCTGGAATATTTTGATTTTTGGGAGCTGCAGACTCTGATGGGAGAGAGAACGCCATGCATGTATCAGCCAAATAATTACTCTCATTCGGCTTCTCCTTTGGACACGAAACTCGCTTCGTCCTGATGCCTGCTTGCTTCAACTCTTGGTTTCTCAGGTGATGCACTCTTCTTTTCTGGCTCTTCCTTAATCCTGGTGGACACCATTGTCCTTTCTGCCAGATGTACTCACGGTAAACTTTCTCTTCAGTGCGAGTCCAACTTCTATCGGCAAATCCTTCCCGCCGATTCTCAGAATTATTTATTTTTAGGCGCCGATTGTCCTCAGGGACCCTTGCCCCAAGCATTTCATGGACAGACCGGTGGTTGACTCGAGATTGCCTGTACTCCGAGTACTGATTACTGCATTCAGGGCAGTTGTTCTTGACAGGCAACTTTAAGCCTTCATTCTAGCAATATTGGAAGAACGAGCATTCCCAATGAGATTGTTCCTGTTTCTCCATATCTTCTCGTTCTTTTCGACATACCTCCTCCTCGTATCTTCTTTGCTCTTCTAGGAACCTTTGTTCTTCATAAAACCTCTGCTTTTGATATCTTTCCTGTTCCCGACGTCACTTGTTCAGCAAGATACGGGTTGTAACTCTGGGCCTGGAGGTTTCACCCATCTCAGTTCGGCTAGCCTGGAACCGAACCCTCTGTTGGAACTCTTTATTCGTAATCTGCCGATCGGGGTCAACAGTACCAGCTTCCTTTGCTTTAGTGGAATTTAAAACCTTCATCTTGTTCTTGCCCCCGGATTCGGCTATATTCATCATATTAACGGAGAAGGATACAGTATTCTGTCCAAAAGGATTACCGTCTATTTTCATCTTCCCATCAAATCTCAGGTGTCCGTCTTGGATGGCCTTTTGAATCCGCATTCTAAACACTCGGCAATCATTTATGGAGTGGGATCTTGCATTGTGAAAGCCACAGTACCTCTTGTCTTTGACGCCCTCTGGGAGCAACATAGGATGGCCTTCTGGCAACTTGATGCGTCCTTCCTTCAGCAGGTACTCGAACAACTTGTCAGATTTAGAAACATCGAAATCATAAGCACCTTTCTGCTGCCTTAGCCATCTCTGGCTGACTTGAGTTGGATCCTTGGCCCAGATTATCTCGGCTGCAACTACTTCGTCTTCATCATTATAATCATCGGCATCTTCCAAGAAAGCCTGATACATCTCGGCAGCTACATCACCCTTCTAGAACTGATTGCTCCTCTTGAATCCCTGAGCTTGATTACTCATTATGGCCAACCTCTGTGACAGTTGTCCAAGATCCTCAAAGTCCATGCCGAACAGTTTTTCTTTGATGCTCGGCAACATGCCCGCTATGGCTATTCTTGGCAGCTGATCATCAGGTAGGTTCAGGGAATAGCAGAGATTTTTAGTCTCCCTAAATCGGCGCAAATATTCTTGCGGAGTCTCACTAGGTTTCATCCTTAAGCTCATGAGGTCGACCAACTTCTTCTCACTGGTTCCCGTGAAGAAATATGAATGGAACTTTTGCTCTAGCTCTGCCCATGTATTGATGGAGTTCGCCGGCAGAGAAGCAAACCAAGAGAAGGCTGGTCCTGTCAACGATAATGGAAAGTAGCGAATCCTCCAAGCTTCATCTGCTGATGCTTCACCAAGCTGCATCAGGTAGCGGCTGATATGCTCCCTGGTACTGGTATCATCTTGGCCCGAGAACTTGGTGAGGTCAGTGGGAGGCTTGACTCTTGGAGGGAGAGCTACTCGATTATACCACTCTGGGTAAGGAGATTTGTATGTGTACGTCTGATTCTTTGATTTTAGGCCGAACTGATTCTGCATCATATCAGCCATTTTATGCATGATGAGATCAACATTGGAATCAGGAGTTATTTGAGCTTGCCCCCCAGTATGTAATCCTGCTGAAGTCCTGTAGCCCGGGTTTGGAAGAGCATTAATCAAATTATAATCCACAAACTCCCGATACCCATTTCCAAACGTATCCTTCTGTATCCTATTCACCACAGGAGACACTCTGGAAGCAGATTGAGGGACTTCCCCTGTTGTACCAAACTCGAGCTGGCCATAAGTCTGAGTAGGTTGCTGCGTCTCCAGAAGGATCATTGCTCCTGAACTTGGGCCAGCCCCACTATTTTCAGCGGCTCTTCGTCGTTGAGGTACTTGAAACAACAATGGTCCCCGTACCGGGCCAACAGTTTCTTCGAAGTATTTATCCGCATTTGGACCGAAAGTGTCGATCATGATGGCTCGAAAGGTGTTTAAGAAAGCCGACTGATGACTGGTCACGGCTCCTGACACAACTTTATGCATTATTTCGGTCATCTTCTGAATGGCTTCCTCTTCACTAGCGACATCAGATTGGTGATGAGGAATGATCTTCGGGAGCGCTTGCTTCGGATAGACCTTGCCGCTCTTATTCTTGGAGAAGGTCTCCAAGCACTTACGTTGGAATTCATCACAAGCTCGCCGCACTAGATCTCTTGATTCTAGCGGCAAATCATCCATGGTCACCTCGAAGACTTGTTCTTCGTTTAACTCAGGCATCTTGAACTTGAAGTAGTCCCACTGGGCGTGCCAAAAGGTGTGTTGACGCAAAACGTGTCGTCCCGCGTCAGGCACACAGCAAGCCGAACGAAGGCTGGCTTAAATTGGGTGCCCGGAGCGTTCTGGTTCCGGAAGCGTGCCAGTCGGTTTGACCTAAAAACCAACAAAGGATAAAAGTGTGAGAATACCTTGGAACGTGCTGTGCGTGACCAGACAGTTCCATATGTACGGCTTTTGAAGCCAATTGCGACGGCACACAGCTATGGAAGCTGTTTGTCGAAATAAGTTTGCAATGTCATTCGGCAAGTATAAAGATAAATCATAAACATTCTGAATGCCGAACACACGAGAAGCAACAAGATATAAAAGGGCAACTCGTAGATATAAATCCATCCAGACAACATATGCATAGGCCAATCCAACTGATCTGCCGCACGTCCAGCCTTCATAAACCCGTCAGGTATAAACTCAAGCAAAGCTAATCCACCGCATGATACCACTTGCTATGAATCTACACCACTCCTTATGATCAGATTAATCCACCGCATGATACGATCTAATCATAAGAAGCTAAAAGCATATGTATATCTGAATAGATCTATATATACTCGTTACTCGTGTAAGCTTAACCAGAATCGGCAAAACAGCTGAGCTGGGGTCCATGAAGAAGAAACATACAAGCAAAGCATGATTAAACCAATCTAAAACCTGCGCCTGCCGCACGACACCCAGTTCTATCAAAGCCTAAACATGATCGGCATGCATGAACCCGCAACATGTGACAATCTAGATTGAAAGTCAATTCGGCTGTCACGATCTTATGATTAGCAAAGCATAAGCAAAACTCATGCAACAAGGCCGAACGAGAATCAATCTAGATTGGGCAAAAAGTGTTGTACGAATTAAATAAATAAAACATGCAACACATGATAACTTAATGAATCTATTAGATCTGCCAAATCTAACAGAGTCGATAACTATTTTTACTCATGACTCAATCCGCCGCACGATACAAGGCATAAGCAAAAACTTCCCGTCATAAGCTTAAATCCGCCGCACGATACTAAGCTTAACATACGAGACTACTTGCACCATATCTAAATCGGCCGCACGATACTAGACATGATAGCAAGGTTGCCTGTACTTACGGAGGTCGACGGATCGATGATTCCCCTCGAAGAACTCGACGACACGACTAAGGACTCGAAATAGGTGGCGCTGAGGCCGGTTTGTATTGATGTGGTTTTGAACAGTTTTACAATGGTCGAGGGTCTATATTTATACCCTGGACGAAATACGAGTCCTAAACGAATATGACTTTACAAAGAGATACGGAAGGATAAAACTCCATATTATCTTGATGCCTTCCATCACCATGCATCTTCTTGCGCAAGCCAGCTTTAGTCGTTATACGCATTACCCGAACGGAACCACGGCTCTGTGGAATAGCCAACCGCACAGACACCCGCCGGAACCCCCAAGAGTCAACCGGTTGCCGATCGTTTGTCGAATCCTTCTCCTCCTGCAGATTGGGCCCGCCTGCCATACTCTTATTTGTGCGAAAATCTGGTGTTAACATCGGGCAACCAACCTGCAACCACTCAGCCTAAACACCACGTTTACGCTAAGGGCCACTACTCTAGCGGTAGCTAGGACTTGCACCCTCTCGCTAGAGCACTCACCCGAGGGTGAACGATCGGTCCAGCTAGCTACGGAAGCGATAAGCTAGAACACAGTAAGAACCTAGAACCAAAGTTGAACACGAACCAAACTTGAAGAAGTATACAAGATCGTAGATGTACAAGCGAAGTCATACCGGCGATCCCGGTGTTCCTTCCGCGGAGGTAGCCGACAACTCTGGTACTTCTTTGACTTGTACTCACTTGCTCCCTATTCTAGTTAGCTACTAGAGCTAAGATATATGAGGCACTACTCCTTCTTCCATGGATCCCTCTTGAGATATGACCAATGAGCACTTGGATGGTTTGTGAGGAGGGTGGAGGCCTTCTTTTATAGGTGGAGGTGCCTTAGGGGAGTGGAGGACCTCTTCTCCTCCTTTGGAAAGTCCAAACTGACCTCAAACCGCCTTCAAGATGCGCTGCACCTGGATGGAAACCACATGCACCACCTTTGCAAATGCGGTGGGAGTTTACCTGCCTAAGTTGGCTGGAAACCGCCTCGGTAGTGGTGCGGCCGCACCCCAAGTGGGCCCAAATCAGCGCATCTTTGGTGGGTTGCTTCTTTTGGGCCTCTAGATGGGTCCTGCAAAGTTTGGGCTCATTTAGAGTTGGTTTGATTTGGGTCTTGGACTTTTTATCCTCTCGACAGGGCCCTGATTTGCCTGGTATTGGGCCTATTCCCCCTTGGGCTCATATCAGGTGCATTTACATACCATATGTTGTATGTGTTGGAGCCCGTGCGTTTGTAGTCCTTTACATGAATGCCCTCCTGCAATTGACTAAACACCAAAACTTGTGGAAATAGTTACTTGTAAGCCCTATTCTATGTTTGGAGTTGGTTTTATGCAAGTCTTGGCGGTTATAAAGTATGAGTTAAGGACCGCCAACAAATTCCACCACACTTACCCCTTTGCTCGTCCTCGAGTAAAGCTTTAGAGATAAAAGTAAACACGAGCATAACATTCCTGAGATATATATAACTATTATAAAAGATCATTCCAAATCATTTCTTACATAGGTGGGATATGTGGTGATGTCTAACATGTTTTCTGGGATGTTGAAAAGTGGAACAACTTGAAGGTTTTCAAAGTTTTTATCAAGAAAAATCATAGTTCGCTTTTTATACTCCTCAAATGATGCTCTCGGTTCACTCGATGGTGTATGATTCCTTACCAAGTCATAGCAGAGTTTTGCCTTCTTTTGTTGTCCCTACTTCTAAAAGGTTTATGTGGAGCTCGGTAGGGATAAACATGATTGCATACTTGTATTGCATATATTGTAAAGTCAAATCGAGGATCCAAGGAGAGAAGTGTCATACTCTTAGATCAAGATGTGCATGTGTGTGGACTATGATATAAAAAATACTCCTTTTGTGATATGATCTCTCTCTATAACTTATTACCTTGAGGCATGGCTATCTTTCTCTCTCTCTTTTTTTTGGTGGGTATTGAATATACCCCTAATTCTACTACGGGCACTTGCCTTTTTTTTTCTTTTTTTTCTTTGGGACCTTCATGTGTCCCTCTTCTTTTTTTATATGCTTTTACATAGTCCATGTCTCTTCTTCTAAAACATATATGCAGAGAGGAATCATTATTCTAAATCATGGAGTATAGAAAGACATTTTTTTCTACCCCTAGTGTATGAGTAGAGCTTTTTGGTGGAGCTAAATAGAGGCATGTTTTTGCGCACTCCCAGTGTAGGAGCGGCAAGTATATGTGGAGTGTACGTGATATTGATCTTGGGAGCATGATAAATCTCTCAACAAGGGTCAACAAGACTTGACCAAACTGAACACAATAACAAACAACGTATGTAGAAAGCTTAAAACTTTTTGCTAGATAACAAATTTTGCTTTGGTAGGAATTTCTCACCAAATGAGGAGTACGTGATAGTATGGTTATATCATTTTCAAAACAAATTCTCCAAGTACTTTGAATAGAAACAGTAGGATTCATAAGACAGAACTATATCACACTTCACAACATCTTAGTCAACATATTTTTCCAATCAAAATATTTTCCCACAAGCATAAGTACATGTATATGGAATAAACTTTATGCAAGCTTCTATCTCAAAGATGTTATGAACATATCACTTTTCAAATTTTAACATGAAGTGTGGTTCCTTTGTTTATTACTAGAAAGCAGCATGTAGTGTTGGTTCAAGGAGTTCAATTTTAGTGGTCAAGTTTTATGTATATTTAAACTCAAGAACTAGGAAGCTAGTGAGAGTGTTACACAAACCATCGTTTGAAGATGAATGATTGATGAAGATTCAATGGTGGTTTGGCTGAATTGTACGTTCAACCGATCCTGCCTTGAGCTATTGGTCCTGTCCTTCTACATGTCAAGGCGATCGATGTTTGTGCAACATGTGGGGAGATCTCGAAAGTGTGGTTTTTGAACTTGAGAGATCCCCCCACACTTTATTCTTGTACCTATTTTTATTTAGCACAAAAACAAAAGGAGGAAATACAACAAGGGCTCTACCAGCCAGAATACTAGGGACCTTAGTTTTTATTTTATTTATATATTTATTTTTAAGATGGCAACCAAGAGAATTAATACGTCCATGCTTAAGGAAAGTCGAAACATAAAGATCAAGAAAACATGGATCAAAAAGGTTGCCATTGTTTTAAGAGAGAGAGCTTCATATATGTATATATATATTATTGAAAAGATTTTTTTTCAATTCACCAAACTTCATATTTTTGAAAAACAACTCAAACAAGGCTAAGGCTAAGGTAAAACATGCAGCACAACTCTAGCCTTGGTTTATCTCCATCGAAGGAATTATTGCTTATGAGAGTAGCTCAAGGTTCATTAATCAAAATTAAACTCCATGTTCAACCTTGATTAGAGAAGGTTATTTTAACCTAAGCACCATGCTTAATTTAAAAGAACCTATGGATGTAGCATATGACAACATCCAAACTAGAGCATATGACACAAGCAAAGGAAGCATGAATTTCAATGGTATAAGAAGACAAACATGAGTAAACGGGTTGGTGAACTTTTGTTACCTTTGCATACCTGAGTGTGTTTACCGATGGAATCTATAGATTTGAGTTTTGAGTTTACCATAGTGGTGGCTTGATGGTCTGATTCAGGCCAACAACAAGGCTAGGTCACACACGTGGTGGTGTGTATGAACCATGGGCCTTGATGGTGCTAGCAACGGCCTTCAGAAGAGGAGCACTCGTCTTGCTTGTAGGAGTGGAATGCGGCTATGCCAGGCTTCTATGAGATGATAAATGTACCAAGACTTGCACGCACGAGGTGGAGTCAGGTGGATCGTGGATGTTTGTGATGAGACTACTCTGCCTCTCCTTCCTCTTCCACTCTCTTCTTTTTATTTCTTTTGTATACCATATTATATATTTTTTCTTTTTTATATATATTTATTTTTTCACTTGTCTTCTTTCTTTTTTTCTTTTTTTGGAAGGCACATGGTTGTTTGTGATGGCCATGTGGCGCCACCCAAGTTCTTCTCTTCTTTCCACCATTTCTTTTCAGTAAGATCAAGCCTTTCCCTTGTTTGGAGAGATGGAACCTGAGCTTCTCAACATCCTCTCCCACACATGGACTTTTATGTAAAAGTCAAAGTGTGGCATGTTAAGGGACTTAGTGTTCCATCGCTAGCAGTGTAGCTCTCATGCTTCTTGTCATTGTATCTTCCCCCGATCTTCTTGATCTTAACCTGTAAGGTTAGTGGACAGGAATACCCGAAGGTGCATACAAACGAGATAGCATGTTCTTACTTTTATTGAAAAGGAAGATGGTGTTTTTAGCAAGGTGAGCTAGCATAACCTTTGGTGTTTATGGAACATGATGTTCTTACCGTCCTTCCCCACATTTGAACTTTTGTGAAAAAGTCAAGTGTGTCAGGTCGGGACCTCCTTTTTAGTGTGTTCCAAAACATCAGAGTTGTTATGGTCGATGTAGCTCCATGTTGTCATGCATCGTTTATCCCTTGTTCTTCTTAGTTTTAACCTGAAATGGTTATCGACCAAGAATACCCGCGGGTGCATTCTAGCCTAACAACATGATCTTGCGATTATTGGAGAACGATACAAGTTTTTTGTATATGATAATCCGGGGTATCTCCTGGCAGTGCTTTGATTATGGTCATAAGCTTGACCTTGGCAAACCTTTTGAATTGACCCAAATGTTGGTGATGTGGTTTCCCCTCCAACACCAACCATCATGAATTTGATCTCCAAAACTCAAGGCAAAACACCATGAAACCTGCAAGATTTATGATAAACAAACTAATCTACAACAACCCTTTTAATGATTCTAGGAATGGAGAGCAAAAGAGGATTGAAGATTTTGCAAATGAGTTTAGAGTTGCAGATCAGAGCGAGAAATTTTTGAAATGAGCATGGACTTGGCGTGGTAGGAAGGAGATAGCTTCCATGCTCATGGAAATTTGAGGTAAGAGATGATGTTGAATTGGGAAGCTCAAAAGTATTCCCAAAGTCAGCATCACAGGAAAGGTCCTCCTCAAATTCGAAGAAATATGTTGTTGCTTCTTCTTTAGGAAGATCAAGAGTTTCTCGTAAATCATCCTCTACTTGGATGAGATGTTTAGCATTTTCTCCCAAGGACAACCCAGGGGTCTCGAAAGGTTGCACCGACCTAACCGTTTCGAGCTCGTTTGCAAAGGAGAGGAGTTCAGCCACAGAATTTTTGGCTTGAATTATTGGTACAAAAAAGTTTTCCCTCTCTATCTTGACAGCAAATTCCCTAGTTTTTGAAGATTCTTCAAAACATTTTTGTAGGGGAAGCCCGATCAAGACATCAAAGTCTTGAATGTCAAAGATATGAAAGTCTAGCATCAACTTGAAATTGTCATACTTAAGCTGTATGCTGTGAAGGATGCCTAGACTATTCACACTTGACTTTGAATCTAGCCTCAACTGCTTATTTGTTGGGATGAGAGGCTCGTGAACAAACGTGTTCGCATAAGATGCGGACATGATGTTCACCCCAACAATAGAATTGTAAAGCACTTCTATCCAGTCTCTGCCTATTTTAGCATGGATGAATGAACAAGAGGGACTGATCCGAATTTCTTCGAAAGAGAGTTCTGCTTGTTCCACCCAATCGCTACTTATAGAGGATGGCGACTCCTTGGTACAAAGGATTTCTTCAGGAGGTTCAAGAGGAGGGGCAAGATCTGGAGGCTTCTTCTGGCATGGATGCTTCAAGGTATCTACATATTTGTCAAGGCGTTCTTCCTTGAAGAACGAAAAATATGAAGGGAAGAAAATTTCCATCGGAGGTTCCGTTAGCGATGAGGGTCTCTGAGTTTGAATCTCAGGTTTAGTTTTAACCAAAGAGACCTCCTCATGCTTGGGTTCGTCTTCCACTCGAAGGGGATCAGGAAGTGGAGTGTTCTCTAGAATAAGGTCTAGCAGAGCTTCTCCTTCCCCTGGGGTTTTGCACATGAATGATCCTCCAGTGGAAATGTCGAGGTGTAGGGCAGACTCCTTGTTCAGCCCTAACCAAAAGTGTTGTAACAACACGTGGTTGGGTACAGACAAGTCTGGGCCTAATCATGATAGAGATGTAAATCTCTCCCAGGCTGCACCTAGCGTTTCATTCTCTTTTTGTTGGAAGTTGAGTATCTCCTGTTGTAGGTTTGCAATACGAGATATGGGAAAGAATGTTAGATAGAATCTGTTCCTTAGTTCTTTCCAATCTCCGTGAACCTTTCCTATGTTATTGTTGTACCATTGTTTCGCCCTCTCAGAAAGAGAGAAGGGAAACAACTTCCAACACAATGTTTCTTGTGACATGCCTGCAATTGTCAGACACGCACAAAGTAACTCAAACTCCCGTAAATGAGGGTAGGGGTTTTCATGATCGTACCCTGAGAAGGGCAGTTCATGAACCATGGCTATAAAGCCGGGGCGGAGTTCATAGCTAGAAGTTGTGATGGGCTTCTACGATTGTGGTGGCTCATAGAACTTGCCCGTCGGAGCGCAAAGGTTTTGGATAGTGGTTTGCACCATAGGTAAAGTAAGAAAAGAAAAGAAAGGTAAAAACAAAGATACACGGGTGAACTAGGTTCAGAGACTAAAGGTGACAACCGTTCCCTGGCAATAGTGCCAGAAATGTTTGTTGGTATTTCTTAGCGTCGCTACTAAGAATAGAGTTTGAATCTATCCCTAGCAACGGTGCCAGAAATGCTTATTGACACTTCTTAGAGTCAGCAGAAAAGTCTGCAAGCGCATGGAAGTATCGTTGTAGCACTTCACCCGGAAGTATTCAAGGTATCGTATTTTCCACAGGGAATGGTGTGCTATAGTCTCTTGGTGTAGTCCTCCCAGATAAGACAAGGAGAAGGGTAAGAAGGGTAGCAAGGTTCTTCTAAGGAACATGACCTTATGTGATCAAGCTCAGCCAAGCATAGCTTGCTTCGGTCAATGGGTGGAGACTGGTTTCCCAATCTATGCCGATACAGCTCTACCTGGAATCCCGAACGTGGGTGGATTACAACGGACGGACAGGGCTATCACCACCTGCCGCTTACCTCCTCAACCGTGGAGACCCAGATAACCAACCTGCAACCACTTAGCCTAAACACCAAGTTTACGCTAAGGGCCACTACTCTAGTGGTAGCTAGGACATGCACCCTCTCGCTAGAGCACTCACCCGAGGGTGAACGATCGGTCCAGCTAGCTACGAAAGCAATCAGCTATAACACAGTAAGAACTTAGAACCAAAGTTGAACATGAACCTTTATACTTCAAGAAGTATACAAGATCGTAGTGGTACAAGCAGAGTCATACCGGCGATCCTGGTGTTCCTTCCGCGGAGGTAGCCGACAACTCTGGTACTTCTCCGACTCGCACTCACTCGCTCCCTATTCTAGTTAGCTACTAGAGCTATAAGTTATGTGAAGCACTACTCCTTCTTACATGGATCCATCTTGAGATATGACCAATGAGCACTTCAATGGTTTGTGAGGAGGGTGGAGGCCTTCTTTTATAGGTGGAGGTGCCTTAGGGGAGTGGAGGACCTCTTCTCCTCCTTTGGAAAGTCCAAACCGACCTCAAACCGCCTTCAAGATGCGCTGCATCTGGATGGAAACCACGTGCACCGCCTTTGCAAATGTGGTGGGAGTTTACCTGCCTAAGTTGGCTGGAAACCGCCTCGGTAGTGGTGCGGCCACACCCCAAGTGGGCCCAAATCAGCGCATCTTTGGTGGGTTGCTTCTTTTGGGCCTCTAGATGGGTCCTGCAAAGTTTGGGCTCATTTAGAGTTGGTTTGATTTCGGTCTTGGACTTTTTATCCTCCCGACAGGGCCCTGATTTGCCTGGTATTGGGCCTATTCCCCCTTGGGCTCATATCAGGTGCATTTACATACCATATGTTGTATGTGTTGGAGCCCGTGCGTTTGTAGTCCTTTACGCGAATGCCCTCCTGCAATTGACCAAACACCAAAACTTGTGGAAATAGTTAGTTGTAAGCCCAATTCTATGTTTGGTGTTGGTTTTATGCGAGTCTTGACGGTTATAAAGTATGAGTTAAGGACCGCCAACAGTGGTGTCCATCAGGTTTAACCAAAACATAATGACGCAAGCTTCAGCGTGCACGTTATAAGAAGCTCCAACAGGCGTAAAGCTGCATTTGGTAAGCGGCCGATATGAACATATCGCCCTTAGAACAAATGGTCGATACATGTATCGCCCTTAGAACAAAAATGACAGGATACATCGCCCTTAATCGCTAGATAGCCGATGAGATGGGTATCGTTGTTGTTCGGTTTTGAATTTTGTTTTTAGGTTCATATCGAATTCACCTAAAAACAGGAGGGCATATGTTGTCACTCAAAAAAGTCCTTATGTGAATTTCTAGCATCTCCAACAAGTTGTATGCTTGGTATATGTGTTGGTGGCCAAAAGGGACAGCAAAACGTCAAGAAATCCTGAAAAAACGACGATGTGCTGCCTGAGCCGAGAGAACTGACCTAACCGGGTCCCCGAGCCGACTAAGTCAGGTCCAGCCGACATAGCCAGGTCCCTGAGCCGACTAAGTCGGGTCCCCTTCTGGCTGTTGTGCCAGAGCCCGCACAAACTAACTTAGTCGGGTCCTGAGCCGACTAAATTGGTTTTCCCTATAAAGTTTGAACCGGTTGGTTACCAAATCGGTTTTTGATATGTTTTTGACGTGGGAAACTTGGAGAACATATTTTGGAGTTGTTTCCTACTGGGATAAGACCACCCCCTCTATATAAACAAGAGGATCATGACCGATTGAGATCTCATCTATCCAATCATCAAAAACACCTATTACTTATCTTCTATCCCAAGCTCTCTACTGTTTAGCGCATCCCTTGACGAGGTTCGTTGGCATTTTAGGTGGCCTTGCTGAACCTAGAACACCCCCACCGTGTGTCTCCCTGACGGGTCTTCCCGGGAGGCGTTCGTGGGTTTATCAGGCGAAGAGCATCTGATCGGCTTCGTCGACCTGCTAGTTGGCTTTGCCTCTTGAAATCTCCCTCCGCTGAGTGCTAGGCCGTGTGCGGCCTCTAGACGATCTAGCCCCTATCAGTCTGTGACTCGAATCAGCGTTAACCCAAGTTAATCTCAAATAAGTCACCAATCGGTGAATAAGCAATAAGATACCAAATACATAATTCGTACTACGTCGAAGCAGAGCAGCGGTGAACAAAGCTTACGTAATGGGCTGTGCATGTGCTGGTGGTGGCGGTGACCATGGCGCAGAATGGAAAGTCAGGTACCCACCACTATCCATCTCGTTGACTGCTGTTGCACATGGTTACTGCAGATCATCACCATGCGCAAAGAAAAAAAAGGTTAATAAGGGAGGCACATGCCAAACTTCATGGTACAATTGGCCATGATACACTTAACACTACTACAACTTTGAGTGGCACTAAAGTGGAGCTGCTTCCTGCAATGAAGCTGCACTGTTTGTTATTTTCATGGTACAGTATATAGCAAAATTGGAATAACAAACCATACGGGGCTATCCAGGGCTCAGGGCTGGGCAGTCAATAAAATCGACTACTTCCGTTTGGTGTCATCGGTGCACGGGAGGAAGTTTGGCGTTGGACAAACTCAAAACCGATCAGTGGAAACAAAGCGGAGGAAACGACGAGTTTGGTATCAATTTTCATAGTTTGGAGTTGCAATTTCACCAAAGTTCTATCCACGCCTCAGCTAGCCGCCGTCATGTCCCACACTGTACCGCATGGCTCGCCTCACAGCCTCACATGCAGTGGCACCCAGGATCTATAAACCCTATAAAGCAAAACCCCACTAGCATAATTCTTTAGTCTATCCTTGAGCCAAGTCATCAGCTATTAACCCAAGCACACATCCGCATGTAAAACCTCCCCATTCGCAAATGAAGCGTTGCCAGGCACACATCCGCATGTAAAACTCATGCGTCGTTAGTGTTTAGTGCGGAGCGTTCTTACTTCTCATGCACCAATGATTTCTCATTCACAACTAATAGGAACTCAAGGAATCCAAAGTTCATTCTAAAGAACCAACCATTCATATACCACAACAATGGCTAAAATGAACTGAAGAAAACTAAAGGTCACGGCAATGGAGTTTAAATAACTCTGTTCCACATCCGCCATGCCCCGTGCCCTTCTTCGCTCCACAGCACCACACCGCATCGCCCTTCTTCCATCGGGCTTCGGATGGCCATCCCGTGCTCAACATCACATCTGCCCGCTGCGACGCTGTTCATCGCCGGTTCGCCGACGACGACTCGCTCGCCGTGCTCACACCCCTCGCCTGCAGTAGAGCCATCATCACTATTCACTAGCCGTGGTGATCGTTCACCTGAGGCCATCGATGGAGGAAGCTCAGTCCGTGTCCAGCCCATGCGCAGTATGCTAAGATGTGTAGCGTGAAGTCCTCGCTGTCATCAACCACAGGTCCATAGCCGTCGCCACCACCGTTTCCCAGCTTCAGCCTCCAGCTGTGCACGCGATCGACGACCGACGATGGTGGCATCTCGAACTGGAAGAAAAATGGAGGAGAGGCTGGAAGGAGATCGAAGCGGAGCTTACTAGACGGAGAGGCAGAAGGGGATGACCGGTCCCATGGAAAGACGAACGAGTGGATAAGAGCATATCTGCATGTCCGCGGCGTGAGTCTTACGCTGATATTCTTTTCTTTTTTTTTAAATTTTTTGTTCTGTTTTATGCATATATAACAGGGTGACATCTTTTTTTACGTGATGAGATGGAAAGCAGTAAGGTTAATATCCTGTAGGTGCAGTGGTTTTCTAGATATAGGTTTCACAACTAAGACCGTATGTATGTTACGTATTTATCTATATGTGTGTGTTTCTTAGTTTATACAAAATTTAAATCATACAGTTGCTATCTTTTGAAGATCACGCAGTACTCGAGGAACTGCATAATGCGCTTTTATAGATTTTGTATACGCAAGTAGATAGGCGCCGTCCTTTGATATAACATACTTATATATATGTGTGTATTTTCTTTATAAAGATATGTATTTTTTTACAATCGTATTGTTTGCTATTATCAAAGATGGCTTATTGTTTTTCCTTATAAGTATTTCTCCTTTTATGGATATATATAACACTATAAAATCCCGCGGCAACGCGCGGCGTATCATCTAGTTTTAGTACAAGGTATGTCACTAAATTTTTTTTATGTAATTTAGTAAACCATATATATATATAAATAACATGATAAGCCTTAAATTCAAAGAGAAATCTTGATATAAATTGTTCAAATAAAGTAAAAATAGTTTAAGATATAGCCATAGAAGAGACTTACAATATTACTTGTTCTCATAATGATAGAATCATGTTTGGAACTTTTGGTTAAAAACTCACAAGTCACAGGATAAGGATACGATGGACTAATGACTGGATGGTAATTGTTGTGCTCAAAATATTTGAATGAACTCACAATCTGAAATAAAAAATCACTCGTACATAAGATATGAGTAGTAGAACCGGAGATTGGAGAAGAATATAAAATTAATCTTAAACCTGCTGGAGATCAGGAGAACTGTAGAAATTGTCGTTGGGCTCTGGTGCTGTGGACTGTGATCGCCGATCCGATCGGCCGTTGGGGTCGGGCACTCGAGCGTTCACGGCGAACTAGCGGAGCGCGCGAGCGCAAGGCGCGGCGTCGCGGCGAACAAGCGGAGCCGCAGCGCGCCGACTTGGAGCGTAGCGGCGACACGGTGTTTCGCCTGTTTGAGGCTGTACTCCCTCCGTATCGGAAATAGAAGTCGTTTTTGGACAAGGTTTGAGTCAAACATTGAGAATATAAATCATGAATAACTTTTAAATTATTGAGTTTAGAGATATAAAAATCATATAAATAAATTTGTCTTGAAAAGTACTTTCATAAAAATATACATATACCACTTTACAATAAATATTTTTAAAGAAACAAGTGGTCAAAGTTATGTTTTGGAGACCGTGTCGCTGTCCTAAACGACTTCTATTTGCGATACGGAGGGAGTAGTACGTAGGAGTAGCAGATGAAATGCGATGCGAGTATGTGACGGTTCCACTACTACAACGATTGCGTGCGGTGTCGTGTGGGTCCTAGTGTCCGTTACTGTTAATGCGCATGCGCATGCGTTGGGCGATGGCATGCGGCGTTTGTTGCGCACAGAAGCCAATCCGCTTCGGCAAACGACGTCGTCGTGTACAGGTAAGATTTTCTTTAACAAAAAAAATTATATTATGTTTTACTTACACCTGGACCCCAGGGTATGTTGGGGACCATCCGACATATCTTGTGGGTCTGCCCCTACTCACATGTGCTGCCGTCTATAGCTGGGCAAGGCCGTGC
This sequence comes from Coix lacryma-jobi var. lacryma-jobi, assembly GCA_009763385.1. Classification (NCBI taxonomy): domain Eukaryota; kingdom Viridiplantae; phylum Streptophyta; class Magnoliopsida; order Poales; family Poaceae; genus Coix; species Coix lacryma-jobi. The sequence goes on from CM019823.1 coordinate 70,134,616, forward strand.
CGACCTAATAAAGGTCGGGCCTACAAAGCCTGTTGTGCCCTGCGGGCCGTGCCTATCAGGCCCGCGGGCCTGACCTCTGGCCCAGACACAGCCTAGTCATAGGACGGGCCGACCCGAAGGCCGCCAAGCCCACCAAACCCGCTAGTGAAATTAGTATATATATGTATATTTATATTTATTTACTTATATATATTTATATATTGTTACATATATATATATTTGTTTATAGGGTAATTATTTTATACTCCCAGGGAGTAGTTACTCCTATGTGTATATTTCTTGATGAAGTGTATGTAGATAAATTATATGATCATACTAGACATTCTAGAGTATCATATATGTCAAGTATGTAAGCATACATAGAGTATATGGTCATACTTATTTTATATACTACTGTAGTGACATTTTAGTAAAAGTATATGCTCTTTTGAAAAATTTCACATGAGTAATATTTGAAATATCTTAAAATAAGTATATAAACATACTCAAACTGATAAATAAGTATATACACATACGCAATATGGTTTATTGAAGATGAGAGTAACTACTCCTGGGAGTATAGAAAACTTACCCTTTGTTTATATATATATATTTATATCGGGATATATTTATGTTTATTTATACTTATATATATTTACTTATATTTATATCGGGTTGTGTCGGGTCAGCACGCTGTGCCAAGGGTCTAGCCCACGCACAACCCTAGAGACGGGCCGGGCTGGCTCAGGCCCGCTGACCACCGGGCCAGGCCAAAATACCGGGCTTCAGAGCTCAGAGGCTCGAGCTGCATGTCCAGCTATACTGCCGCCATGTCCGTTGCCACTTAGACGTCATGTCGGGCCAGCAGCCCCTACCACATCCCACCCACTACTGAGTGCTGACACCGTATCCCGCAACGAGCCGCCTATATAGCAGTGGTCTGTATATATAGCAAATAAAGATCCTTTCTCAAAAAAAAAAAAACTAAAGCTCGGTTTTCTTTTGGAATTCGATGCCCTACCACTAAAAGCCATTACCAACGCCAATCACCGAAGTCATCAAAACCTGGAACTGGAACCAACACCGACACCAAACCCTGAAGAAACCAATACTTCGGTTCGGTGCTCGGTTTTCAGCAGGGTAAAAGTGTCCAGCCCTTTATGGGGCTAAGTAGTAAAAAATAATGCTACCAAACAAGATACAAGATAGTGTGATCAACAATGCAACTTATTAACCAGGACCCTTAACTAATCAAAGATATACTAGTCATCAAGAACATGGAACATTTCGGTGTTAGACTGATCTCTCAGCCAGGGACCCAACGGTCACTGGGCTTTCACCTCGCGCCCTGATCGGGGGCGCCCAGCCCATTTAATGGCTGGTGGGCCCCCGTCGCACTACGCAATAAATAGAGGGTGGGGGCCGGCGGCTCTCAGTACGAGGTTCACCGTGAGCCGCACTCCCCACCGACAAACCCTAGACCCGATCCGGAAGGGGGCGCAGCCAGCGACGGGAAGCCCCGCCGCCGCCGTTCATCGTCCCTGCAGCTCTGGACCACGTCCGGCTTCGTCACCACCGAAGGACTCCGACGCCTCCATCTCCACCTCCCGTCGCCGACGTTCCCAGGAGCCCGAAGGCCATGGCGGGCGACGGTTCCACTTCCTCTACTACTTCTTCAGGTTCGAACAACCTAGGTATGAACTCCCAATCACTTTTCCCCTTCGGATCTAGTTCCTAGTAGTTCGTAGGACATATTTTATGCACTGTGATTTTTTCTACCCGACTAAATCTACTGCTAGCGATCCTGCATAGCTATCAATGGTATCAATCGCCTATCTAGTATGTGGATTTGGTTCGGGATAACCCTAAGAGGGTAAAAGACAGTAATCATCCTATTCGGATGAACCCTGAGAGGGTAAAGACAGGGTCAGTTTTGATCCGAACAGGGACAACGTTCATCTCAACCGAACCCTAGAGCTCGCCACCGTTCGTCGGCGTGCGAAAAAAAAGAGGGTTGATCCAAGGGATCCGAACCCTAAAGCAAAGCAACAATGAAAGGGGATCCAATCCAAATCCGGATCCTAACCCTAACCCTAGAAATGTTTCGGCCGGGGGGAGGGAGGCCTCTCACCTGGTCGTCCTTGCACTGCCGTCGCGCGGAGACAGACGCACTGCTGTTCAGCCGGCGCGCGGGACGAAGGGGCCACGGGCTCGGTTGGAAGCGCCGACACGAGCCACTCAACGGCGGAGCGCTCTACCCGTAGGGGAGCGCATCCTCCGGCGAGCGGGCCCGCGGCGGCGCCGGTTTCTTCTTCGTCTTTGTTTTCTCCTCCGGCCAAGGGCCATCGCCGGCGGTTCCTCTCTAGGGCGCCGTCAAGAGAAGGGGAGAGAGAAGGGCGAGGGAAAATGTGAGCTAGGGTTTTGGGGGCGCCGGTCGCCGGCCGGGTTTTGTTCAGGCGCGAAGGCCGGAGGACCGTCGGATTCGATCTGACGGATCGCAGGAGACGGCGCGCGATCGGGCAGCTTTTGGCCCAAGAGGGGCGCGCGCGCGGGCCGCATTCCCGACCTAGGCCCAGGTTGCGGCCTGGGCGCGGGAGGGGGAGGTGCGCGCCGCACGGCTGGGCCGCCGTGGGCTGGTTTTTCGGCCGATTGTTTTACAGCTTAAACAAAAAAAAAGTTTCGCTGGGCTCCCTGGAGGCCGCTGCGGGCCGTTTGCTGAGAGCGTGCTTGCGCGCGTGGCCGTGGGCCAGCTGGGCCTTCGGGCCAAAAAGAGCATATTGCACAGTCTTTCGTTTTTTCTTTTTTTACTAGAAGCGTTTTTTGATATATATATGGATGCAAATTTCATTAATTTGTTGTATATTTTCTGTGTAATTTTATTCCAACGAAATTTTTGCACAGACAATATTAAAGAATGTGAATTGCTTCTGGAAAAATGAGATATAATGAATTGTTAAATTATTTCCGCTGCATATTTTAAATTTTAATTTTCACTGTTAAATTCGAACCAACGGGAGAATTTAATTTTGAAAATAACATGTTTTTTCTTGTCATTATGATGTTATTATTTTTCTGACCAACGTGATAAATAATAATATTATAATCACTATTCCATTAAAGGTTTATGCATTATTTCTATTTCTGCCCAACGGTGATTTAGTTATAATGCATAAAAGCACCTCATTTACAATGTTTTATATTGTTCTCACTGTATTTTGAACTATCTTTTCAGGCTCCATTCTGATGAACATGGTTAAAGATATCCCACCTCTCAAGGGGGATAACCACTTGGAGTGGGAGAAGAAAATTGAGCTGGCTTTTCTGTTGGCTGAGGTTGACTGGATCCTCACTGGGCCTCGTCCCACAGTGCTCAAGGAGCCTGTGAGAGAGGAAGGTGAGAGTGATGTCGCTTGGAAACAGCGGGAACTGGACTTTGGTCCAGAAAAGATGAAACATGATCTAGAGCGGGTTAGGTGGGAAAAGACCAACAAGAAGTTAGTTGCAGTTGTTAAGAACACTATAGATCCTGCCATCCTAAACTCGCTCCCGCCAGAATGTGACACGGTCACTGAAATTCTGGAAAGGTTGAAGAACCAGTTCACTGGTTCCTCAAAGACTTACGCCACCCAAGTGATCAAGAAATTGATAACTGAAAAATATGCTGGTGGTGGTGTAAGAGACCATATCCTAAAATGAACAGTATGGCATCTAAGCTTAAACCAATGGATAAGGAATTAGCTATTTCTCAGAAATTCTTATTCATCTGATTTTTGCTTCCCTACCAAAGAGAATTTGAAACTTTTGTTGTATCCTACAACAATAATCCTGAGGATTGGTCCCTGGACAAGTTGATAGCCATGTGTGCCCAAGAAGAGGAAAGAATCAAGGGTGCAACTGGTGGTGCAATCACCTATGTCAAGGATAACAAGAAAGGCAATGGCAGCCCCAATGGGAAAGCTTAGGGTAAGAAGCCAATGCACCAGTACAGACCTCAACAACAACAACAACAGCAACAGCCACAGCAACCTCAAAGGAGGGAGGTGGACCCTAATCAGTGTCTTGAGTGCTTGAAGCCGGGACACCACAAGAAAGATTGCCCTGTCTTTTTGAAGAAGATCTTGGCAAGCAATGGTGAGAATGTTATTACATTTGTAAATGAAACTTTATATGTTAAATTTGATAAATCTACTTGGTGGATTGACTCTGGTGCAACGGTTCATGTTGCAAATTGTTTACAGGGATTCAGTTCAACAAAGACTATGCAAAGAAGCGAAAGATGGGTTAGAGTCGCCAATGGAGTTCGAGCTGATGTTGAAGTGTTGGCGATCTTCCTCTACAGCTTAATAATGGATTTTTTTGATTCTTAGAGATGTTTTATTTGTTCCTTCATTGCATAGAAACTTGATTAGTGTTTCACGTCTAGACAAAGATGGTTATGGTTGCCATTTTGGAGATGGCAAATGTGAGATACTATTTAATAATGAATGTGTTGGTCTTGCCTTCGCGCAAGAAGATCTTTATTTGTTATCTCTTTGTGATAATGTGAATGTTGTCAGCAATGAGAATGTGAATGAGATTGTATCCTCGTCGAACAATCCAAATAGAAAGCAAAAGCGAACTCAAGATGCGTCGTCGAAATTATGGCACTGTCGTTTGGGCCATATTTCGAGGGGGAGAATAGAGAGATTAGTAAAGAATGAGATTCTTCCTCCATTAGAGTTCACTGATTTTGAGCAGTGCATCGACTGCATTAAAGGAAAATATGTAAATCAAATAAAGAAAGATGCCAAAAGAAGTGCGAGAATATTACAGATAGTCCACACTGATATTTGTGGACCTTTCCCTGTTAAAAGTGTGGATGGTTATGACTCATTTATAACATTCACAGATGATTATTCTTGCTATGGCTATATTTATCCAATTAAAGACAGATCGGAAGCATTGGATAAATTTAAGATCTTTAAGCTTGAGGTTGAAAATCAGCACAACTTAAAGATTAAAATAGTTCATTCCGATCGCGGTGGAGAGTATTATGGGCGACATACCCCATATGGCCAAATTCCTGGTCCTTTTGCAAAGTTCTTGCAGGAAAATGGCATAGTTGCTCAGTACTCCACACCGGGGGAGCCTCAGCAAAATGGAGTAGCTGAAAGGCGCAACCGTACCCTGATGGATATGGTGCGCAGCATGATGAGTTACTCATCTCTCCCACTCAGTCTATGGATAGAAGCGTTAAAAACCGCTATTCACATTCTAAACAGGGTCCCAAGTAAGTCGGTGCCTAAAACACCGTATGAATTGTGGACAGGAAGAGTACCCTCACTGAACTACTTACGTGTGTGGGGTGCCCTACTGAGGCCAAAGTGTTTAACCCGAACATTGGGAAGCTGGATCCCAAAACAGTGAGTTGCCATTTCATTGGTTATCCTGAAAAGTCCAAGGGTTATCGTTTCTACTGCTCAGACAGATATACTAAGTTCGTAGAAATGAGACACGCCGTGTTCTTGGAGGATGAAATGATCAGGGGGAGTCAGGCAGTGTGCAAGATTGATCTTGAAGAGAAGTGGGTATATGTACCCACTCCGATGATTCAGGAATCATTCTTCACACTACCTAGTCCCAATGTCCCTACCGTGCCAGACACTGTAGCGACAGAACCTGTTGGTGACATCCCTGTGGCAACACCTAGTGAACATGAGGAACCTGTTTCACAGGAACCCATTGAAACTAGCGTTGCGCATGAGGAAGAACAACAACAAGTTCCGATTGAACAGGAGCCATCTGATGATGGACTGAGGAGGTCCCAAAGAGCTAGAAGATCTGCCATTCTAGCAGATTATGAAGTGTATAACACTGAAGAGTTTCAAATGGAGGATGATCCCACCTCATTTGAACAGGCCATGAGAAGCGAGCACTCGTCCAAGTGGCTTGAGGCCATGGAAGATGAGATAAAGTCAATGAGTACCAACGGTATTTGTGACTTGGAGATAATTCCTAAAGGGGCCAAAACGGTAGGCTGCAAATGGGTCTACAAGACGAAATATGACTCCCAAGGGAATGTAGAAAGGTTCAAAGCGCGACTTGTGGCAAAAGGCTTTACGCAAAGGGAAGGGATTGATTACAATGAGACCTTTTCTACAGTCTCATGCAAAGATTCCTTCAGAATTATAATGGCTCTAGTAGCATATTATGATTTAGAGTTGCATCAGATGGATGTGAAAACGGCTTTCCTCAACGGTGAGTTGGAGGAAAACGTTTACATGGCACAACCGAAAGGTTTGTCGTGAAAGGAAAAGAACAGATGGGATGTCGCTTGAAGAAATCCATTTATGGATTGAAACAAGCATTCAGACAGTGGTATTTAAAGTTTGATGGCACAATAAAGAAGTTCAGGTTTATGGAAAATGTTGAAGACAACTGTGTGTACTCCAAGTTCAAGAATGGAAAATTTATTTTTCTAATCTTGTACGTGGATGATATCTTACTCGCGAGTAGTGATATCAGTCTACTGAGGGAGACAAAAGATTCTTGTCCTCAAAATTTGATATGAAAGATCTCGGTGAAGCATCTTTTGTTCTAGGCATCGAGATTCACCGAGATAGAAGAAAGGGGTTATAGGATTATCGCAAAAGGCATACTTGGAAAAGGTTCTGAAAAGATATAGTATGCATGCGTGTAAGCCTTCACCTGCACCGATAGTCAAGGGTGATAGATATGGTGATTTTCAGTGCCCTAGGAACCAATATGAAATTGATCAGATGAAAGCGGTTCCATATGCTTCAGCTGTCGGAAGCTTACAGTATGCACAGGTGTGCACACGCCCTGACTTGGCATTTGTTACCGGGCTACTTGGCAGATTTCAAAGTAATCCATGACTAGAACACTGGAAGTTGGTAAAGAAGGTCTTGTGTTATTTGCAATGCACAAAAGGCCTCATGTTGACGTATAGAAAATCAGATTCCTTGAACATAGTGGGGTTCTCGGATTCTGATTATGCGGGAGATGATAGAAAGTCCACATCAGGGTATGTGTTCACTCTCGCTGGGGGAGCGATATCGTGGAAAAGCTCCAAACAAACTGTCACTACATCGTCCACAATGTATGCCGAGTTTGTAGCATGTTATGAGGCAACTGGGCAGGTGAATTGGCTGAAAAAATTCATACCCGGTTTGAAAGTGGTTGACGACATCTATAGACCACTGAAATTGTACTGCGATAATAATCCGGCAGTACAATATGCTCACAACAATAGGTCAAGTGGTGCTGCCAAACACATTGACATAAAGTTTTATGTTGTGAAAGATAAAGTCCGGGATCAAACCATAAGTCTCGAGCATATCAGTACGAGTAAGATGCTCGGGATCCGCTAACGAAAGGCTTACCACCCACTGTGTTCAAGGAACACGTTGCCGACATGGGATTAATGGAAAGCCTATGATTCCTGGACTAAAGGGCCCAAAAGTAAAAGTATCTATTTCAGAACAGAGATGAACATTATGGCTGTCAAGTCTATCGGCAAAAGACCGTGACGATGAGGCATGCCTTTTGCGCAAATCTGTAATGGAATGAGAAAAGTAAAAGTAAAAGAAACTGGTGAGATCAAGGGCGAGATTGTTAGACTGATCTCTCAGCCAGTGACCCAACGGTCACTGGGCTTTGACCTCGCGCCCTGATCGGGGGTGCCCAGCCCATTTAATGGCTGGTGGGCCCCCATCGCACTGCGCAATAAATAGAGGGTGGGGGACGGTGGCTCTCAGTACGAGGTTCACCGTGAGCCGCACTCCCCACCGACAAACCCTAGACCCGATCCGGAAGGGGGCGCAGCCAGCGACGGGAAGCCCCGCTGCCGCCGTTCATCGGCCCTGCAGCTCTGGACCACGTCCGGCTTCGTCACCACCGAAGGACTCCGACGCCTCCATCTCCACCTCCCGTCGCCGACGTTCCCAGGAGCCCGAAGGCCATGGCGGGCGACGGTTCCACTTCCTCTACTACTTCTTCAGGTTCGAACAACCTAGGTATGAACTCCCAATCACTTCTCCCCTTCGGATCTAGTTCCTAGTAGTTCGTAGGACATATTTTATGCACTGTGATTTTTTCTACCCGACTAAATCTACTGCTAGCGATCCTGCATAGCTATCATTCGGGGCTGTACTCAGCTGATTTCAGCATGCACACACACAGGGCCCAATCAGATCAGGGAAAAGATAAGATGCATTATTAGAGAAAAAATGATGGAAATGCATGGTCAATAACCACAAAAAGTCATCCTTAAACATAAAACCTCAAATAGACCAACATGCAACATCAAATAAATACCACAAATTTAGATGTTACCAAACTCGACGACAGAACAATCATGACGGTCATAGATAACTCACTGCCTGAACACTGAAAAGTATCCATATCCTTGCCAAACTGAACACTCCACTCCTAAATTAACTTCATAAAGTAATTGCTATCCACAATTAATGGTTTGGCTATGTTAGGAATTCCAGAAGAACAATACACTTCTTAGTAATGAATGCAATGCTAGTCATGAGCAAAGTAAATGGAACATTTGGTTTAGTTCAAATATATGCGGACTCAAAAGGAACATTTGATACAGCTTATGGGTTGTTTGGGATATGCATGTACAGCTTTTGTGGAAGATCACATATCAACTTAACTATGAATTTATGATTATGGATAATGTAACTGCTAAAGAAATTGAACATCGATCAAGACATAACTGGAGTTGAAACGAAGGCAGCTGCAAGCAAACCTGTAACCTGTTCAGGAGGAGCTGACAACCTCAAGTCTGTAGCCTCCATCAAACCTTGGAGAAACACACAATCACAATTGTCAAGCCGGTAATAATAATAACATCCCTTACAGGCAGCATAGACACACAATCATGAGAAAAACCCCGTGCACGATCATCACACAAATCACCTCACTGAGCCTAACTGTCGCAGATTCTAATGATGGTACAATTCTGGTTGAATCTGATGCAGATAAGACTTGGGAAATCCATCCTGGTGCGCTAGATGGAATAAAAGAAACAGTATCTGATACTGAGGTGCTTCAAGGATGGCGACAACGCAACCTTCCATCTTCAGAATTCAGATCCACCAACGCCGCGCAGCCGGAGAAATCAAGAACATTGGCGTTGCCTTGGATGCCCTCAAGCTCCAACCTTGTGAGGTGCTGGGACACGAGAGATTGATCTGAGAGCGTGAAGGGAAGCGGCGGAGGATTGATACATGAAGGTCCAAAAGTGATGATCAAAGGGATTGAATGAGAGCCTTAAATTTTTCTTTTCAAAAAAAAGTTTGGCCGCTGCCTTAAATTCAACCTTAAAGTAAGACAAAGCAAACAACAAATATGATGACCACAACCTAAAAGATCAGGTGGATGTTCTCTTCAAACATAGCGGGTCACCACAAAGCTCTCATGCTCTAGTTCACACAAGCCAACTAGTGGCAAGATGAACTTTGGGCTATCTCAACCTCTCCCAAACAACGAGAGGGAGATTCAAGCAAAAAATCTGCGCGTGAAACAGTGTTGCATAGACATGCATTGGGTTCTGATAGAGGCGCATCCGATGCAGAGGGGCGCGTGTAAGAGAGCCATATAGGACGTGGCTACAGTAGCACTTGTGCATCCGATGCAGGGTCAGACACAACACCGCGTCCGATGCCACCTAAGCAAATGTGTCCGATGCGAATTGAGGCATTCTGGAGCTCTTTGTGTGACCATCAGATGTATCACCTGTGCATCCGATGCTATGCTCGGGCGCGTCCAATGCAACAACGCAGAATTGGACAACACATGTTCATTCACTGGACGCGTCCGATGCCTGTACCAGACGTGTCCGATGCCCCCGATGCAAATCTGTTCTTCCATAAATTTGACTCAATCTTCGTTAAATCTTGAGCACTTGGGCTGAAACTTAAATCTAGGGATCACAAGTGAGTTAGTGAGCTACATGTGAGATATTATGGCTCGAACCTAATCACAACTTCAAGAATCAAACGAATTTGATGGAGAAGTGGAAAGAGATCCAACTGATCTACACGCTCGTGAGAAATCAAACAAATTCCTTCGGTGGAGAACCTTCCTCTCATGTCATAGCACAAACTGATTCAAACAGAATCGCAAAAAGACGGACTGAATCAAAAGATCTCACAGAAACGAGAGAAAGGCGAAAAAAATAACCCGAAAAACACAATCACAAATAGCAGATGAAAAAAATCCCCAACGAGGAGACAATGTGATTACAGTCACCTTTTCTGGATTGCAGTACACAGATGAAAGAGTTCAACTGCGAGTCACTCAGCACAATACAGGGAGAAAAACCTAACAGAGGTGAAAATAGAAACCGGAATGACCACGTGAGATGGGTGGAGCCATCTCTTGTTTATAGCCTAGACTAGTTACAAATCCCCAAACTACCTTTACTGATACAAGAGCGAACTAACTAGCTTGAGGGTATTTTAGTCCAACTCTAGGAATATGTTTATCTGACGACGCACCACAGGCCTCCTCATGAGAATATTTCTTGATGCAAGCTCCTGAATGTCACCACGTACGGCCTTGAGAACCCAAATCTGTAAACCATCCACCTAAGGGCAACTCCTGCATTTTGGTAAAATTCACTTGATATACCTTATGACTTGACAAGTTGTTAAATTATATAGCAAGTGGAAAAAGAACTATCTACAATAGTTTGCTATTCCAACCTAGTAAAATTAAAAAAATAGGTCCACACCTGCCATAGCCTCGATGCCCGCTGTCGCGTGCACGGCGAACACCACCGCGGCCACGACTGCCGCCGCACACACCAAACAAGAAACTTCACAAGAGAGACAATCCATCCATATACACAAAAGCAGGAGGGACAACAAGTCGGTGGATTAGTCGGTCACCGTCTTTGCGTGCCAACGATGGGCCAGCAGGAGGAATTAGCGGTTGTGCTGAAGTCAACCGCCGCCGTAGTCTTCTCCTAGGAGCCAGTCGCAGTCACCACCAAGCCGGCTGCCGCGGAAGCCCGCTGGGAAATGCCGTCAGGGAGACCGACGAAGGCGGCAGCGGCACCGCCACTACTACACAAAAGAACATGCGCAGCGTTGCCTAAATGGGCTCCGTGGCGGGCACAGTTTTTGCCCGCCACGGTTATTCGGTGGCCGGCCTCCAGCGGCCGGCCGCTGAAGAGCCCGCTGCGGTTAATCATTAACCGAAGCGGGCAACATAAGGTGCCCGCTGCGGTTAATCTTCTTTAACCGCAGCGGGCTTCCTTAAATGCCCGCTGCGGTTAATGATTAACCGCAGCGGTCGACGTAACGTGCCCGCTGCAGTTAAATAAGATTAACCGCAGCGGGCTCTTACGTTGCCCGCTTCGGTTATTCGTCGCTATTTAAGCAACCGCCGCCGCCACCAGAACCCGATCATCTTCTTCCTCTAGACCAAAAACGGGGGAAGAAGTTTTGCCGAATTTTTGTCCCAAATAACTTGTTTTTGAGGTTTATTTGTTTGATTTGGAGGAGAAGTACTCTACAAGAGGTACCTAGATGATCTCCACCCTCTTTCCCCTCTCTTTTTCTCTCTTGTTAGCCTCCCTTTTAGATCTAGTTTTAGGTAGGAGAGAGAAAACTGGTATTTGTTTCTCTAAGTTCATCATGGATGCATTAACTTTATTTACATAAATATAATAAATTATTATGTTTTTCTAATTCATATTTGTTTTGTGATTCATGATGTATGTATTAATTAAGGATCGCAGGTACGATGGACCGGTCGGAATGGATGTATAAGATCAATAGAGTACTTGATGTGCGGTATATCGTTGAAGTGAGAAAGTTTATTTCCGCTGCGAAAGCTGACCGTGAGAGATCGAAGCAGACGACAATCATATGTCCATGTCATCGTTGCAAGAATCTGACCGCCTTCAAAGACGAAGGCACAGTGCAATCTCATTTGATTCGTTTGGTTTCATGGATGATTACACGGTGTGGACTCATCACGGCGAGAGATTCGATCCGAGTGTCGGGGCGGCATCTGGAGTAAGCTCAGCGTCGACGGCGACGGTGAACCAAGATCTGGAGCACACGTCTCATCAGCAACAGTAGCGCCTGCCTTCAGTGAGAGTAGTGCTCGTGACCACATCGCTGTGGAGGCAGATGTACTCCAGGATATGACAGATGATGGTGGTGGAGATGTTGAGGACGCTACGGTGCAGGACCCTGCGGATGTGCAGCTGTTTCAGGATTTAGTCAACCACATCGACGAAGACGACGTCGTGTATGGCTCCCCGAAGTGGCTGGAAAATTTCAGAGAGATGAAGCAAGCGTCACTTGATCCTTTATATAAGGACGGCGAGGAATGTCCGAAGGATTGCACGGTGCTCCGTTTCAACCTCCACATGTTGATGATGAAGGCTCGGCATGGGTGGTCAGACACTAGCTTTGATGAGCTGTTAGGTTACCTTGCTAAAACATTCCCGACGAGTAACAAGATCCCAGCAAATACGTATCGGGCGAAGAAGCTTATCCGGCCAGTGGCGATGAAGCTTAGAAAGTTCGATGCCTGCCCTAACCACTGCATCCTCTATCGGGGCATAAAGTATGAGAATTTGACGAGCTGTCCGCACTGTGGCGCCAGTCGCTACAAGAGAAATGCTGGCTGTCGCGTGGATGCAGACGACGATGAGGCCTTGCGAGGTGGTCAGAGGAAGAAGAAGAAGAGTGTGAAGAAGAGCAATGTTGCAGCCAATCGCATCTCGGCTCATCAGCAGTACGAGGAAGAAGAGGGTTACACGTTGAGGAGAAGTCCGGCACTGTCGGTGTGGTACATGCCAGTGATCGACCGCCTCCGTGCGCTATTTGGGAACCCAGAGGACGCGAAGCTCATGTCCTGGCATGCATCAGCTGACCGCTTGAAGGACGATGGCATGCTGCGGCACCCCTCCGATGGCCAGCAGTGGAAAGATTTCGACAAGGCCTACCCGCAATTTGGCAAAGATCCCAGGAACGTTCGGTTCGCGCTCAGCACCGATGGGATGAATCCGTTCGGCGAGCTGAGCAGCTCCCACAGCACCTGGCCGGTCGTACTGACCATCTACAACCTACCTCCCCATCTGTGTCAGAGGCGCAGGTATCTTCTGTTGACCATGCTTATCTCGGGACCGAAGCAGCCCGGCAATGATATCGATGTTTTCCTGGAGCCGGTAATGGAGGAAATGAAGGAGCTATTTGATGTTGGGGTCGAGATGGTTGATGCGTCCCTCAAGGAGAAGTTCACCCTAAAAGCCATCATCTTTGTCACCATCACCGACTACCCCGGCCTCTTCTCACTGTCGGGGCAGATCAAAGGGAAGACCGGCTGCGTAATGTGCATCGACGAGACATGCTACACTTACCTCAAGGGATCAAACAAGATGGTGTACATGAGGCACAGGCGGTTCCTTCCGAGAAGGCACAGATATAGAAGAAGTGTCATGAATCAATTGTTCGATGATCAGGGCGAGCCACAGGGTGAACCACCGGCGCAGACTAGTTGGGGGCGAAGGTGTATGAGATGGTGAAGGATATTGATCAGATCGAGTTTGGGAAGAAGAAGAAGCCACCAGAGGAGGGGACAAAACAAACGAGGAAGCGAAAGCGAGACACGACGGAGGAAGCGTCACAGGTCCCCTCTGTTCCTTTCAAGAAGAGGTCGATTTTCTTCGAGTACCTATCATATTGGAAGACACTGAAAACACCCCATGCCATCGACTGTATGCATCTCGAGAAGAACGTCTTTGATAGCACGATCGGTGTCCTGCTGGACATCCCGGGAAAGACGAAGGATGGTCTGAAGTCACGGACGGATCTTCTCAACCAGGGCATCAGGCAGGACCTTCACCCTGGGTCACCTCATAATGGTAAAGTCGATCTTCCAGGTGCGGCCTACAACCTAAGGCATGGCGAGAAGACTGCTATGCTCAACCTTCTCAGGGGTATCAAGGTGCCTACCGGTTTCTCTTCCAACATTAAAAGCCTCGTCTCCTTGAAAGACCTCACATTGACTGGCTACAACGCACATGACTGCCACATCATGCTGACGGTGTTCCTTCCAATTGTGATAAGGGTTATCGGTCCAGAGTACGTGAAGATGGTGGTCACTCGGATATCATACTTCTTTAACCGCATCACGCAGAAGGTCATCGGTAAGGCTGACCTCCCTGCCCTTAAGGACTTCATCGCGGAGACCCTTTGCCAGCTTGAGATGTGCTTTCCCCCATCATATTTTGATATTATGGTACACCTAATGATGCACATGGTGGATCAGATCGAGCAACTAGGCCCCGTGTACCTACACGAGATGTGGACGTACGAGCGGTTCATGTCCACCCTCAACAGATATGTTCATAACCGTGCTCACCCGGAGGGCTCTATGATCGAGGCGTACACAACCGAAGAGGCAGTGAACTGGTGTATGAGGTACATAAAAGATGGGAGGGCGATTGGGTTGCCTGTCCATCAGCACGAGGGCAGAACCGCGGGCATGGGGTGCACGGGCCGAAAAGTTCGCACGGATATACCATACAAGGAGATTGAACAAGCTCATTACAACATCCTTCATCAGTTGATGAGCATGGAGAAATATGTCGAGAGGCACATAGAAGAGATCCGCGCCGCTAATGACGGACAACGCACAGAGGCATGGGTCCAGAATGAGCACAGGAACAGTTTCATAGATTGGCTCAAAGAGCAACACGTACCCCTAGAAAGATGCCCTGATGATGAAGATACGGAGACCGTGCAGAAGCTTCTGCAAGGCCCGTCAAGCCAAATCACGACGTGGCAAGGGTACGATGTGAAGGGGTATAGGTTCCACACGAAAGAGAAGGACAAGAAGAGCGCGGCACAGAACTGCGGTGTTCGATATGAGGGCGTCGACGAGGCCACAAACACGAGGACGCAATACTATGGCCAGATCGAAGAAATATGGGAACTTGACTATGGCAAGGACGTATGCGTAACCGTCTTCCGGTGCCACTGGGTAAACCCCAAAGCGGTTGCGGTCGACAGTTTCGGGCTAACCACCGTGAACCTCAAAAGTATCGGGTACAAAGATGACCAATGGGTACTCGCAACCAATGTCGCGCAAGTGGCCTACTATATCTATCCGGAGGACCCAAAGAGGCATGTGGTCGTGTCTGGAAAGCAGCGGATTGTTGGAGCTGATGGGGTCCAAAGCCCAGAACAATACAACAACTATGCAGAGCTCCAACTTTTTACCGATTTTGCAAAGAAGATCAAGGCCGTCGAGGACCGTTGCAACAAGAGCGGTATGAAGCCCTGGGCCCGTCCCGATGGTGAGAAGCGGTCCGTGAAAGCGCCAGCACCAAAATGAGATGTATATATATGCCACACGTCTACGTAATAAAGTAGTGGAAGTAACTTCATATATTTTGTAATATATGAAAAAGTGAATTAAGAAAAGTTATTAATAAAAGTATTATTAATAATAATAATAGTAGTACTAAAAATTATTATTAATAATAACTTATTAACAAATAATAATAAGTTAATGTCCCCTAGTGAATAACCGCAACGGGCATCGTAAGCGCCCGCTGCGGTTAAATCAACGCAGCGGGCAACGTTAAGATGCCCGCTGCGGTCCGCAGCGGGCGCACGTGCCCGCTGCGGTAAATATTAACCGCAGCGGGCGCTTATGATGCCCGCGGCGGTTAATGCCACCTTATAAAATCATATCTCTCGGAAGCGCTGCGACCAAGTCCTTCTGCGGTTTCATTGACCCCGAAGGGCTGCCAACCCCACACGCCGCCGCCTCCGGAGCATGCCTCCACCGCCTCCGGAGCCATCTCCGCCTCGGAAGCATCGCGCGCCTCCATCTCCGCCACTCAGCCTCGAGCCCGCGCTTGGAGCCCGTCATCTCCGGAGTTCGCGGTGCCCTATCCCGCCGCCACCGCCTAGAGCCGCGCTTGGAGCCCACCGGAGAACCGGTGGAAACCCTACCTCTCCGCCGAAGAACCGCCACCCAAGCCTAGAGTGTGCCTGGAGCCCACGGAGAGACTGGGGAAACCCTAGCGCTCCATCGAGAACCGCCGCCACCGCCTAGAGTCATCTCCGGCGAGTCCAATCATCTCCGTTTGAGTTCATACATCGTCTTATCCGCCTATAGTTATCATTAATGCAGCTTGCCGTCTATGAGAATTGTGTTCTTTTTTGTATCTCATTCAGCTTGTACTCATTGATACACAGTGCATTTTCAGTGAGGCTTATGATGTTAAGGCTTGGTAACCAATTAACTGAGTGAAATGCACGGCTGTTTGAAAATACAGCCATGGCTCTGTTTATTGGAGTTGGTTCATTGCAGTTATTTTTTAGTAAATAGATTTTTGGTTCGTTCCAGATAGAATTCCATTCAACAGAGCTTGGTGATATGTTGTTGTGCAAGGGCTAGAGACCATGATTCTGAAATTAGTCTATACAGATGTATCAAAGTTGGAAATAGGAGAGAGATCCATGGGATTAATTGCAAGATGGGAGGGTGTCAGGGAACAACGGCGCAATCATCATGCGTGTTAAGGTGATTTGCGCACAAACAGATCAACGCCTTTGTTCAAACTGATTGAGGCTGCCTGCTAACAACGTTAGTTTTTTCCTGTTGGCAGCCTCACTGATGCACCTGCCTAGATTTTCATTTTACCGTGCAGGTTTACCTGTATCTCTTCTGAGGCTAAGAGGCTATTACCTTAATTTGTTGTCATATTGGAAAGGTGAACTAAGATATATTATAGCATTTTGGTTGCAATTTTCTAGTCACACATCACTTTTTAACTTTGGTCGTGATCAGGGATCCAGCTCACATTGAGTGGTGAAAATTTTGAAGTCTGAAATTTAAGTTTAGCCTGGCAACATGTGTTGAAATCTATTTATTTATTTCCAGATGGTGTATCTGTTGCAGCATGGTCCCTTGTGATTACGAACATTTTTGGAGAACTCCTGTTGCTTCCTTCTTATTGTCTTATAAGCGGCAGATAAGCTGAATAACCGAGATAAATATGTTCTACGGCTGTTCGAACAGGCCTAAAGAGAATTGGAGGGTTTGTTAAAAACTCGCCGGACTAGTAATCGATCCCTAACTGTTGTTCCATTTGAAGCAGGTGGCCTGTGGTTCTCCTTGTCTGCAGAGCCTGACTTGTGGTTATTTGCAGCAGCCTACTGCTACTACTACTACTCTATTGTACTACTCTATTCTACTACTATTGATACTACCCTACTACTACTCTAATCTACTATCTGATACTCTATAATACCCTACTCATTACTACTATTGCAGTTTTTTTGTTTCTTAGACTATGAATACTAACTTTTCATTCAGAGTTTATTTGCTGCGATGATGCAATTTGATTCTTTTTTACACTATATGCATTTGCCACTACCTATGATGCCCAATGATGCTACTGTATTGCTGCTATGATACTACTGATTTGTCTCATTACTACACTCTCCCTACTACTCTCTCCCTGCACCACTCCTCTCTATACTACTCCTCTCCCTACTCTCCTACTTATATCCTCTCCCTACTACTACCTCTTTATTTATACTCCTCTCCCTACTACTACTCCTCTCCCTACTACTCTCTTTATACTCCTCTCCCTACTACTACTACTCTCCCTACTACTCTCTCTTTATACTCTCTCCCTACTACTCCTCCTCTCTTTATTTATACTCCTCCCAACTACTACTATGCTGAGGTAGTGCAAATGCGACGATGATGTGACCCCTTTCGATCTATGCTGAGGCAGCGGCGATGATGATCAATTGCCCCCCTACTTTCTATGCTGAGTCAGCTGCTAGACTAGGATGGCTTGTATTTTACAAGTAACCAGTTTAGCAGTGACGTGTTGACCTAGGGGCAAATCTGAGCCAAAAACTTATACGTGTCATTTTTATTCAAAAGCTTTGAACTGATCATATTATATACGCGTCTGTGTATATGTAGAACTGAAATGGCGGAAGACAAAACAAACGAATGGAGGGACCCTACCCCTAGCTCCTCGTCAAACCAGCTTGATGAGTGAGGTGTCTGTGACTCCACCGCCGAAGAAGCAGCGTACGGAGGAGGGCAACGATCCCACGTACGAACCAGGCGCGGACGAAGCAGAGACTTTCGAGGTTTACGCAACACGCTGGCTTTCTAACATGTACAAAGATGCGATTGAATCACTAAAGGCTCGTGACTCATGTCAACAGCTGCCGATTGTGCCTCGTCAGCTCGAGTTTGGGGACGAAGACGCGCTCAGGGAGGAAGAAGCCCCTGCTCCCTCTACGGCAACCTCTTCGTCCAAATCTAAGGGCCAGAAGAGGGTGAGGGGACAACACGGGAGGCACAAGTTGGACAAAGAAAATGAGGTGCATGTCATCGATGCGGTGGGGCCAGAGGGCAACCCAATAGCTCCAGATACAGTCATTGGCAAGTTCAGCAATCAAGTGGCGTGTATAGCCAAGGAGAAGGTGGAGATCACTTGGCCCAACTGGCACGATGTACCGAAAGACATAAAAAACAATGTCTGGGGTGAGGTGACAAGGAGATTCAGATATCCGCCCTCAGCTGACATGGAGAAGTGCCAAGAGTGGGCTTTGCACGTGGCGTCGACTGCGCTTCGCAACTTCAGGTCCATGCTGACCAGAAATTACCTGAAGAAGGGGAAGTCGCCACTGCTTAAGTACAATATGGTCAAGGCACACGTGTGGGATGCTTTCTGCGAAATGAGAAAGACGCAAGAAGCAGAGGAAAAGAGCGCCAAGTTCAGTGAGCTCGCAAAGAGGAACAAGAATCCTCACCACTTGGGCATGACTGGCTTTGCCGGTCAGAGGACCAAGTGGCAGCAAGAAGAACAAGCAAGACGGGCTGCCGGGGTTCCAGATCCGTATGAGGGCATCGACCCAAGGGCAAAGGACTACATGAGGGCCCGCATTCCAAAGAGGCTGAAGCCCGGGGCGACCAAGTTTAACGAGCCCCACCTCGAGGACGTCGAGAAGACTTTGATGGAAAAAGCAAAGCATAAGGACAGCATCGTGGTCCGTCGGGGCCACGACTTGCTCACCGAGGTCCTAGGAACCCCCGAGCACCGCGGCCGCGTTCGTGGTGTCGGGTCCAAGATGAGCTGGAAGTCAGTTGAGTCGTGGCAATCCGACGCGGCCACATACAAGTCCAGGCAAAGGTATAAAGATGAGCTATATAACAAGGGCTTCAATGAAGGCGTGGCTGAAATGATCAAAAGCTCAATAAAGGAAGCCTTCACGAGCAACGACCCGGAGATGGTCGCAATGAGGTCGAAGATGTTTGATCACCATGGCCTGCCCAATCCTCAAGCAAAGGAAAAGAAAGCCTTACTGCCGATGAACGAGGATCGCCCAAGGGTCTCGAACGAGGACTTCAAGGAAAACCAGCACGTCCAACTCCTCATCCCGTTCGGAAGGTCCAAGAAGATGGTGGTGGCCGAGGGATGCATTCTTGCACCCCACGATATTCACGACTTCAACAAAGACAACACCCCTGAAGACTATGTGGTCGTGAGCCCGTTATGGCACGTTCCCGACCAGGAACATTTTGAATTGGACCATCCCAACCTACAAACGGCCAGGTACCTAGGGCAGGCACTTGGATTGGAAGTCCTATGGAACCGCGAGGACATCGAGATCATTGCTCGGACGCCAACTCCAACGCCGACACCAGCATCACAACCATCAGCCGCCGGATCTTGTCCTCCGGAAGATCCAGATCACGACAGCGATGATGACGAAGAAAAGGGCGGGGACAAGGGCAAGGGAAAGGACAAAGGAGAAGGTGGTACCGAAGGCGGGGACAAGGAAAAGGTAGAAGGTGATGGCGGGGAAAAGGAAAAGGGCACTGACATGGGAACTGTGTCTCCCCCGCCTCCAAATAGTCCGCCGATCGGCCCGGTCCATGAGGCAAGAAGCTCAGAGGCCGGTAAGGGCGACAACACGACAACGACAAACCAGCCAAGCACGAACGAGCAACAGGGAGGCACGACGGGGGAGGCAACAGGGACGAAGACACCTCCCCCGTCAACCACAAGCCAATGTCCTCCCCCGCCCACCAAGAATCCAAGAACGTCCACCGACAAGCTCCGTACACCCTCACGTTCGAAAGGTATGGTAACATTGAGCATAATACTCATAATAGTATATATGCTACTAACATCCCTATCCATCGTTTGCCAGGCCTAAAACTACCCGTCAACTATTTGATGAGGCCGAAGACTGCCCTGGCCACTATGTGTGCGGGAAGTTCATGATTCCCAAGGCCCAGCTCATCGACGAGGAAAAGTGGGATACAAGGAGGTTCCATCTATGGTACATGGAAGCTGCAAAAGCCGGGATGTCAAGTTTTAACGTTAAGATTCCCACGGAGTACTTCCACTTGCCCGCTGGTAACGAAATGCAACTACCCGTCGACTTTAGCGACATGTACAACCTGATGCGGGAAGAAGACCTGGACATCGTTCAAATCACCCTATTCACACTGTAAGCGATGAATGCAACTTCCACAGATCACTACATTCGTATTTTCCATAGTTCTATACTTATTATGTCACGATGACTTGTCCGTGCAGCATGACGGTCACTGTAAGCAATAAAAAGACACGTCCTGTACTCTACCTCTCCTGCACATATTGCCGAAAGAGTCATCAAGGGTTTCGAGATCACTGATCCGGAGCTGACAGTTCGACAGCGAGAGAAGAAATATGAAGAAAATATGAAAGCCGAGAAGACTAAGTTGAAAAATTACATACTAGAATGCATGAAGAAGATCAAGCCGGATGGGCCAGAGTGTATAATGGCTGCCTATCATTTGGGTAAGTCAAATACATGTACGTACACCTAAGTTGCTAGCATATCATGCCTTCTAGTCATCATAAACACTATTTTGTTGCAATGGTGCAGCCAGGGCCTCGTCGGTGGCCACTGGGTCGCTTTTATCATATACCCTCAAGATGGCAGGGCCTGTGTGTTTGACTCCTTGAGCGTACCAAACAAGCAAGGGTACAAGGCATTCGAAGATTGTCTGAAAAAGTAAGTCATCCAGCTTTTTCATCAGTTACGGTTACCATACGTTTTTAAATGTGGCTAAAACTATTATATTTCGTACAGCGCTTATAAGGAATACCAAAAGGTGCCCGGATTCTGGGACCGAAGAACTCAAAAGTTCAAGGACAAGCATAGGTACCACCTCAAAATCCGACGAGATTTCCCGGTAAGTATTTCAAAGGTTCAATTCATGTTTCATACATATATATGGGTTCTAATGCTTGTGTATCAATCGTGCAGTGCGCCAAACAGCCACTAGGATCGAAGACATGTGGCTTGTACACATGCGAGTTTCTAAAGGAAAGCAAGGAGTACACCAATAGCTGGAAGAAGCTCAAGGAAGGTGTCAAGTATTGGGGAGAGCAGCAGAGCCGCAGGATGTGCTTTAAACAAGTCAAGGCGGACATATGCAAGTTTGTAATGGAGAAATGCATTCTCGAAGGAGAAACGTTCTTCGACAACGAATCCGACCTGGCGTTGCTACCCCAATACGAGAAGCTCCGCAAATGGAACACAATGCTTCGTCCGACAGATTATGCTCATCAAGTTGAAATATGAATTGTAATTTGAATTCGAAATCAACTAAGTCAATGTGTATATGATGACAACAAACAACTAAATCACTTTGTATGTTATGTGCAAATGGTTTATATGTGCGTATATATATATATGTGTTAGAAATCTGGAATTCTGGAGTTATTTGAAAACTGCAGATTTGAATTGTTGTTTCTGCTGTTTCTGCATTATTTATTTTTTAATCCAAAATTAATAACCGTGGCGGGCAACATAAGCTGCCCGCTACGGTTAAAGGAAACTACCGCAGCGGGCAACCTAAAGCGACCGCTGCGGTTAATAATTTACCGCAGCGGGCGTTTAATGTTGTCCGCTGCGGTTTAATGCTATTAACCGCAGCGGGCGCCTTATGTTGCCCGCTGCGGTTAAGTCTTTTACCGCAGCGGGCAACAGCGCCCGCGCGGTAATGGCCACGATTAACGTGGCCTTAGCACCGCAGCGGACGCTGTAGCCCGCTGCGGTAAAGCCAAAACGCCCGCTGCGGTTAAGCTTTGTGCAGTAGTGTGCCGCCGTCGCGCCTGCTTAGCAAGCTGTCGAGCCTGAAGCGATGGTACACCAGGACCCGGCATGTGGCCAGAGCGTGGTGGCCCTCGCGGTGCATGCCGACGAGGCAGCGGCGCCTGCTCCGGACCTACGAGATCACGACGCGCAAGCTGGAGGCGGAGCTCCGTGCGCGAGACGCGGAGGCCAATCGCGCGCACCACGCTGGCCGACGAGGTCACCACGCGGAGTCTGGAAGAGCGCGCCCACCCGGGCCGCACCCTGGCAGGCGCTGACGACCTCCACGCGATAGGGAAGACGTCGTCGGAGGAAAAAACACGATAGGGAAGTTTTCCGCGCGCGGAGATATAGGTGCGTGAGCCCCCTCGATGTCAAGTTGCAAAAAAGCAATAGCCGTGTTTTGAGGAACTGCTGGAGAAGGATTTTTGTGATTTTCCCAAAATATTAAGGATGACAAGTTGATTTTCAAAACTGCTGGAGATGCTCGTTTTGAGGCCTAAACTCAGAACCGTCCAGTCTAGATTCTGAGGCCCAAACCTAAAAATCGTTACCGGTGGTTTTTCATGGCTCTACCACCAAACTAACACCATAGAGGGATTTTTTCCACCACATCACATGCACTGACACGTGTCACCGTGTCCTCGACCGCCCGACATGCTAAGTCCTCCTGAGCCTCGCTCGACTCGCACGTTCGTCATCTTGACTTGGTCAACACGGTCACCCCTGTACTCTTACACTTGTCGATGTTCGTCATCTTGACTTGGTCAACACGGTCACCCCTGTGCTCTTACACTTGTCGATGTCCCAAGTGTCGGCCACCATGGTTGATCCTCTGGCCCTTTGATCCCTCATTCCAAGGGTTACATCCGTCCTTCACCACTCTCAATCTATCGACATATATGACACTTCTCTACTTTTGACCTTCACCTCGCCATCGATCACCACCTCCGGACTTCACACTTGCACAACACAAGCCAAGAGATATGTCGACTCACGCTACCCGTAAATTCGTTAACCAATCACTCATCACTAGGACCAAACCACTCGGGGGCCTAGCGCCGCAGCGCGTGATAGATCTAGCTGTTCTTGTGGCGCTCAATGCCGGAACATCGGACCGACCGACATCCATGCATGTTAATATAAACCATGTCATGTTTGTGCGTGGCATGTGTCTGGTTGAGTCGTCGATGGCGCGTGTGTTCGAGCTCATCATGTTGGAGATCATTGGCCAGGTCGAGTCTGTCGTGTGACCGGGACGAGTCCGTCGTGTGCACGATGTGAGGATGAATATGTAGTCTAGGCAGTGCGCACGCTACACCTGGACTCATGTATGTGTTCTTTTTTAGACTGTATGTAATTTGTTAGGATTGCATTAGTCCGTTGAGTCCAACACTAGCATGCGTAGGCGGGTGGTCGCATGGCATGGAGGACCCCCTCTTGGGAATGAATGCTACACATGGTGGCACGGACGTCTGTCAATGAGTTTGTGGCTCATGAAGAAGTGCATGGCTTGCAAGCTCGCTGATGTGCGGTCCTGGGCTATAATGTCGGCTTGTAAGCACTGGATGCATTGTCCCGAGTTGAGTTTCTGATTAATAATAGCCACGATACAAGCGTTTGTCGTCACGATATTCGTCGCCAGGAAATTTCCTTTGTCTCTTGTTCATGTTCTCGTGGGCCAGGCCGCGTAGGAGGTCAAGTCCTCTTTTTACTGAGTGCCCACAATCAGACCCTCCGCAAAGGTTTTTTTAACCTAAATCTCTTTGCCGAGTGTCACATCAGGCGACACTCGGTAAAGGTTAAATTGTTTTTTAAAAAGAATTTTTTTCTCTTTGCCGAGTGTTACCTTCAAGACACTCTCCAAAAAAATAGTTTGTCGAGTACCAGACAGGTGGCACTCGGCAAAGACAAGCTTTGTCGAGGGTCAGAAAATGACACTCCGTAAAAATATTTTTTTCTTTTCCCCAAACTTTTTCTGCTATCCTCCTGCTGTACCTGAGACTACATGTCCAGAAATTGATAGTAAATTTGATTTTTTTTGGAAAATGCACATTACTAAGACAATTTGCAGTTTAAAAATAATTCGTTCGCACATCAAATTTGTATTTTTCAACAAAAAAATCAATAAAATGAAATAAATTGAAGAATATAATAAAACTGTTAGTAATATGCAAAATTTGAATATATACTCTCATTTATTGTAGGAAGGGTATAGAAAGTTTAGGAAAAAAAACTTTACCGAGTGCGTTCGATAGACACCGCTATGAGATTTGTGAATGACTACGGCTACGGCAAGGATCAGTTACAAATCCACAGCAAGGACAAATGGTTCATCTTTGTACCCAATATTGTTGAGGTTCACTGATGTCATCCCATACTCCTTGTCGACTGTTACCCCACCTCCGGTACCGGTCATCTTGACTCATTTACACCGGAAGAAAGGGACTTTAAAATTATGTGCGTAGTCTAGTTCCCATATGTCATGTATTCGGCCATAATATGTTTGTTTGTTCCCATTTGGATCCGTGGCATCCACGCGTACACCACTATTTTGGTTGGTGCTCCTTCCGTCTTGGGTTACTGTGTAAAATGTATTCCCATTGATCTCGTACCCTTTGTACGTGCTGATATGCCACGATGGTTGTCTGGCCAACAAATAAAGCTGCTCATCTATGTTGTCATCACCCTGACATTGTTTTCACAACCAATCGCCGAAGGTTTGCATGTGCTGACGTGTAATCCAAGATTCACTCTTCCCAGGCCACTTTGAACGAAGGAAATCCTTATGTACCTCGATATATGGATCGACCAATGAGGAGTTCTGTAGAACTGTATAGTGTGCTTTATCGAAGTAATCGTCTCCTGTACCGATATATGTTTTCTTTCCTAGTGTTCCCTTACCACTGAGTCTGCCTCGTGTCACGATTTAGGAACGCCAATCGGGTCAAGGTCTGGAATAAAGTCCACACAAAACTCTATCACCTCCTCTGTTCCGTAGTCCTGGGCGATGCTTCCTTCAGGCCGAGAACGGTTATGAACATATTTTTTCAGGACACCCATGAACCTCTCGAATGGGAACATGGTATGTAGGAACACAGGACCGAGAATAATGATCTCCTTGACCAGGTGAACTAGGAGGTGTGTCATGATATCAAAGAAGGATGGAGAGAACACCAACTCAAAGCTGACGAGACATTGAACAACATCATTCTACAAAGTAGAAAGTTCCTCTGGATTGATTGCCTTTTGTGAAATTGAATTGAGGAATGCACATAGCTTCACGGTGGCTAGACGTACATGTGGAGGTTAAATTGTTTTTTAAAAAGAATTTTTTTCTCTTTGCCGAGTGTTAGCTTCAAGACACTCGCCAAAAAAATAGTTTGTCGAGTACCAGATAGGTGGAACTCGGCAAAGACAAGCTTTGTCGAGGGTCAGAAAATGACGCTCGGTAAAAATATTTTTTTCTTTTCTCCCAAACTTTTTGTGCTATCCTCCTGCTGTACCTGAGACTACCTGTCCAGAAATTGATGATAGTGAGAACATATATGATGAATGATTGACTTTGATGAGGAAGGTTTCAGGCTTTTACCCGGTTTAGTCCATATCTCGCTATGCGCTTAATGTTTATGACTAACCGGTGGCGTGAGTTGTGTGTTGTTTCTGTGTTGGTGTGTGTGTGCAACATGTGTCTCTTGGCTGTGTTGATGTGCAGGTGTGGAGCTCGGAGACAGTGGTCTATGGCGAGGTGAAGGTCAAGTAGAGACGTGCCGTGCTGATGGACCGGGTGCGGTGAAGGATGGGCGTGCCGTGCGGCGGACGTGCCATGCTGAGGTACCGAGCGGTGAAGGGCGGACGTGAGGCTTGGACAGATGGACCAGGGGCCAGAGGACCAGCTGTGGTAGCTGGCACGTGGCATCGGCGAGCAGGAGCACATGGGGATGTGCGGTGCATCGGCCGAGTCGGGAGGAAAGCGCTGGAGTCGTGTCACTTGACGGGAGGTCGGACACGGGCTTGCGTGCGGCGCAAGTGCCGTCGGCCGAGTCAAGAAGGAAAGCGAAGGCGTTGTGCCCGGCGTGGAGGCTGGACATGCATCGGCATCGGTGCCGGTGGTCGGGGTGTGCGAACCACATCCCGTCTACGGTGCGGGTTCGGTAGCTGAGCCTCAAAAAGCTACCATCGACGGTTTCCAGGTTTGGGCCTCAAAACCTGGGGTGGCCGGTTTCCGAGTTTGGGCCTCAAAACTCGGCGAGGACGGTTTCCAGGTTTGGGCCTCAAAACCTGGGCGCGCGGGTTTCCGAGTTTGGGCCTCAAAACTCAGGGTGGCCGGTTTGCCAGGTTTGGGCCTCAAAACCTGGGCGTGCGGGTTTCTGAGTTTGGGCCTCAAAACTCGGGGTGGACGGTTTCCCGGTTTGGGCCTCAAAACCGGGGGTTGGTCCGAAAGGACGGTCGACGCAAGGCGGCACCGAGAGGCTTGCGTTGCGGCGAAGCTATCGGTGAGAAGGCGTGGCGGTCGACAGTGATGGCACGTGGCGGCATCAGGGAGGTCGCGTCGAGGCGAAGCTACCGGATGTGCGGGCGTGGCCGTCGGATGAAGATTGACCGGATTGGACGGTTGTACCCCTGGGGGGTATTTGGTCGAGTGCTTAATGTAAGGGCGTTTCGGTCCTTAGGATGTGCGCCTATATATAAATGGAGGGGGCTGCTAGGGCAGCTAAATCTTTGGACGGTGTCACTCTCATTTTGCGTTGTGTGAGAGGAGGCTAGGGTTAGGGTGAGACAGGCTCTTGTTCTTGAGCTTTTCGCCATCCAAGCTTGTCGGTGTTTCGAACCCGGGGGTATGACACCAACGAGTAATATGATCGCGTGCTCTCTTCCTGGATGCGGATGCAAGATGACACAAGGATTTATCCTGGTTCAGGCAAAGAAGGCCCTACGTCCAGCGGGGGAGGAGGTTCTTGTATTACTTGCACCTAAGTGCTTGTACAGGGGCGAATACAAGCTTGGTGAGCGTGGACCGGAGTCCGGACTTGAGTGTGTAGGCGTACGTGTGTTCTTACGTGTGTTTTTTCCCCGAAGTCGGAATGAGGGCCCTGGTGTCCCTTTTATAGAGCAAGGGGAGGCCAGGGTTACACAAGGGTATTACAGGTGTCGGGGTGTATTGTGTCCCTTACGAAGAAGGGTAGGAACCCTGTCTTGTCGAAGACATTGTAGCCGACGTGGGTGTTGCTGTTAAAGCGTCCTTGAAGCGTGGCCTCCATCCTGGGCGCGGACGTGGAGGCGCGGCGAGGTGGAAGCCGTACAGCACCCATCCCGGAACGTACAGAACGCGGCGGGGTCCCTCCGGGTCTTGGGGCACCTGTCCTCCAATAGCATGAAAGTA
Source organism: Coix lacryma-jobi var. lacryma-jobi (assembly GCA_009763385.1). NCBI lineage: Eukaryota > Viridiplantae > Streptophyta > Magnoliopsida > Poales > Poaceae > Coix > Coix lacryma-jobi. The sequence goes on from CM019823.1 coordinate 70,162,156, forward strand.
GTTAGGGCTCGAGGGGCGCGGAGCCGGCCTCGAGGCGGCGCCTACGGGGGCTCGAGTCCCCGCAGGTATGGGCAAGTCCCGTGAAAATCGATTGAGCGGCAGGCATCTGGACCTCGAGGCGTGGCTTGGACGTGCCACAGTGTAGGGCGTGGGTTAACAGTGCTTCACTGGTGCCTTTTCGCCCATACTTGTGGTGAAAACGAGACTTGACTCTGCCCCAGACCACTGTGGCACACGTTGTGTTACAGAGGACGTGACTGGAGTAGGTGGATGAATTAAGTGTGCGGTATGGGGCTGGCATCCGATGTCTGCGCCGCTCGAGGGAGGCATAACGCGTCTCGAGGGATAGGCCGCTGTGCCAGAGAGGCTCGAGGTCCCCGCGTGGGGTCTCGAGGTGTGGAGTTCGGCTGTGGGGGGCTCGAAGGGTAGTGGAGCGCCGCTCGCCAGGCCTGGCGTGGAGGGCTCGGGCGAGACGGAGACGATCGTGCGCTCCCGAGGCCTGGCTTGGAGGGCTCGGGCGAGACGGAAAACGAGCGTGCGCCCGAGGCCTGGCTTGGAGGGCTCGGCTTGGTGGGCCAGCGCTGTAGGCCTTGGGGGGTCAGCTTTTTAGGGGGTTAGACTAGTTAGGTCTGTTATTAACCGGTGTTCTAGGTTTACCCTATTTGTTTGCGTTGATTGGGGGTACCCCTTTTGCGGACCCCCGACAGTAGCCCCCGAGCCCTTGTTCGAGTGCTTGCACTCGAGCAGGGGCTCCCGACTGGGATCTTTGGTTAGCTAACTGGCCTCGAGGGTTTCGTCGTTTTGATTCCGTGGGGTGTCGCCCCCGAGGCCACGGGGAAGTGGTTAGAACTTCCTCGTGGGCTTTTTGCGAGTTTTAGTTGCGATTTTTAGGTTTGGGGGTGTCAAGCCCCCGAGTTTTTAGACCCTCTTTCGTCGAGGGGTGCCAGGCTGAACCGGCCGGCCGGCTCTTCGAGCTGTCCGGCGCACCGGTTGCCCTGGCTTGTCATCCCGCGAGTCCTTTCGATCGGATGCGAGGGGGATGCCTCGTACTACCCCGAGTGGGCGAGTATCGAGGTTCCCGGTGAGCTGGTAACGGGGAATCCAAGTGAGACTCGTGCCCCGTTCGATAGGGGTCGACTGTGGCCCGAAGGCGGTCTCATAAAGCATGGGTGCTCAGTCTGCAGGAGTGCCGGGTCCATTCGATAGGACCCGGTGGCTCGATGCCTCCCTCCGAGGGGATCTCACTGCATGTCGAGCTCCCCGCCTTGGATACACGTGAGGGGCCTCGAGGGCTTGGCCCTCGAGTGATGCCGCGAATGGCGCCCCTTGGTGTCCCTGACTCGGGTGCTCGAAGCCGGCTGTCGAACCCTCTTTCGTCGAGGGCCAGCCTTCGCTGCTTCAAGACTTAGGGCCGGGCCCGTTTTTGGGCGCTCGAAGCCGGCTGTCGAACCCTTTTTGAGGGCCAGCCTTCGCTGCTTCGAGACTTAGGCCGGGGCCCGTTTTTTACTTCCAAGAAGCCTTCGTCGCTTGGAATCCTTCTGCCCGTTGGGCGCGCCTTTTTAGGCGGAAACCGCCAGGGAGTGGAGATCGTGGCGCCAGGGCGGCGGGCGCGAAGTCGGAGCGGCGGCCGCAGAGGGCCCCGGTAGTTGAGCGAACGGTGAGCTGCCGCGTGTTTCCTGCATCCGGCTCGAGACGCGTTAGGTGGGGCGCATTAAATGCTATGCGGTTACCTTTTTACGCGTGGGAGACCCCGCCCGTCGGGGTTTCCCCTTATAAATATCGAGAGAGGGGAAAAGGAACCCTTTACTTTGCCTTTGCCTTCACCGCCGCCGTAGCCTTCACGCGCCCTCTCCTTCGAGCTAGTTGATTGGGGATTTTCCGGCTGCCCGTCCGCTGCTCGGGTCCGCGCCGCGCCACCGCCATTGCCGCCCAGACACAAGTGCTGCCGGCCGAAGACTGGAGCTCGTCGAAGGTGACGCAGAGCGAGATGGACTCGTTGGTGGCCCAGGGGCTTCTGCGCCCCAACCCGGAGGAGGGACCCGCGTGGTGGGTTATCCCGTCGGCGGAGCACCGGGAGCCGCACCCGCCGAGGGGTACGTGGTGAGCTTCACGCGCTACCACCGTATGGGGCTCGGCGTCCCGCCGAGCCGCTTCATGCGGGGGCTGGCCCACCACTTCGAGGTGGAGCTGCAGCACTTCTCCCCCAACTCCATCTCGCACGCCGCCATATTCGCCGCGGTGTGCGAGGGGTACCTGAAGATGGAGCCGCACTGGGAGATGTTCGTCCATCTCTTCCGGGGCGAGCTCTTCATCAAGGCCCTAAAGCCCAGCGGGAGGCGGCTCGTGCGCATGGGCTCCCTCGCCATCACTGCGAGGGCTGGGACCTCGTCGGCCAATGTCCCCCGTGAGTACCTGCGATACAAGCTTTCCACCAACCAGGCCGGGTGGGACGACCATTGGTTCTATCTGCGGAATGAAGGTGGTCTCTTTCCGCAGTACACCGGCAGGGTCCTCGCTCAACGCCCGAGAAGTGGACCTGGGGCGTCGCGGCGGACAGGCAACGCCACCTGGCCCCGCTGATGAAGATGATGAAGACGCTGGTGGATGAGAAGAAGTTGACCGTGCAAGCGGTCATTTGGGCGTTCCACCAGCGAAGAGTTCTCCCGCTGGCGGACCGCCCCCTTCTTATGCACGAGATGGGGCCGGAGGCCAAGCTCGAGGCGCTTAATCGATCGAGGATGGCCGAGGAGAGGCTGTCCCGGAACGAGGGCGTCTCCCGGGTGTCAATCACGATCCAGGGGCCGTTCATCCCTGAGTACACCCACCTGGTCGCCATGGCACCCGACGAGGGGTGTCTCGACCTGGTGAGCCTCCCTCGAGCTGAGCTGTTCCGAGCCCCCTCCCCCTTTCTCCTCCTTTGAACCTTTTGCATTCTTCTTGTGGTTTGTCTCGTCACGCTTCTTCTTTTTTTTCAGGGGGCGTTTACTTGTCGCGCGTCGAGGCCCCCGGTGGGGAGGACGCCGCGGATACTCAGGAGAGGCGCCGCTCTCTGCTCAGAAAGACAAGGAGAGCAAGGATGCCAGGAAGAAGAAAGAGAAAAACAAAAACCTGCGTCGCTTGGCTCGGGAGCAGAGACTGGCGAAGGCTCGTCGCAACCGTCAGCCTGGAGACGGGTCCCCCGAGCTGAGCTCCTCGAGCTCGGAGGAGGAGAGCGGTGATGAGGAGGAGAGCGACGACGAGGGGATGGATGCGCGCCTGAGGCGCGCGGGGGTCGTCGATGACAGGGCTGACCGCTCCTCTGTGCAAGGGTATGCTGGAGGTCCCCCCGGCGAAGGGACCGCGCGGGACGCAGCCGCGGAAGGCGGCGCCGAACCCTGCCTCGTCGGGGGCCCGAGGTCCGTCGAGCTCTGCGGCGGACGTGCCCCCGGTCGTGAGGAAGCCCCGAACCCGGAGCGCCTCCGCCACAGCACCAACGGAGGCCACCCCCGCGCCAGCCCAGGCGGGAGGTCTGGAGAAGGGCCGGGCCTCGAGAAGCGGCCGACAGGTCGAGAAGGATTTCGGGCCCGACCGCCGCGAGCCGTCAAGGGCGCCGTCGAGCCCGCGGAGGAGCGGGCGTCAGGAGGAGGCGTCGAGCCCGCGCCATCACGAGCTTCGGGGAGGGAGCCCCCGGGCGTCTCGTGACCAGGGGCGTGAGCGTCCCCGGAGTCCGTCGCCGCACCGCCGCCGGGACACAGAAGCGGACGCGGGGGGGGGGCGACCGCCAGCGCGAGCGCCGGAGCGGGTCCCGGAGCCCGCGCCGGGGCGGGCCCCTACGACAGCACGAGGGAGGTACGGTCGCCCTCCCGCGACGTGGGGCGGAAGGAGGGCTCTCCCTCGAGGTCAAGCCACGGGAGGCGTCGGGAGCCCTCCCCCCATCCCAGCCCTGCGGAGATGGCCCAGGCGCAGGGCTCGAGCCGTGGGGTGGGCTCGAAGCCCCCGAGTGGGTCCGGCGATTCCGGGAAGAAGCCCAGCCGCCGCTTTGGGTGAGTAATTTTCTTGGACCTCGTCGGCAGCGAGGCTTGACCTCTTTACTTTTGATGATGCATGCCATCTCTGGTCTCTCAGGGGGAAGCGCTCCTACCCGGAGGTGGACCTTGCTGCGTCCAAGCGGGCGAAGGCCTCGAGCCCCGTCGAGGCACAAGCACCTCGAGGTATGGCACCCTCCTCCGCTAGAGAAGCCGCTTGGCTGGAGAAGGCTCGAGCTGCCATGGCTCGAGGTGGTCAGATGATCGTCGCGAATTTTGGTGAGGCCGTCGCCGTCGACCGCAGGGGTCGAGGCATTCCTCTTGATTCTGATATCAATGTCATCTCGTATTGCAGGGGCCTCAGCTCACGGCATCGAGCCCGCCGCTACCATGCTTACTGAGGCGCTGCCGTCTCCCCCTTCTCCTCCTGCGATGGCGTCTGTCGGGAGCGCCACCCCTCCCCCCGCTACAACGGCTGTTCCGGGGGAAGCGCCTGGGGCGAGCACGGCCCCGCCGGTGTCTGGGGCCGAGGAGACTGCGCCCCTCGAGGCCCCGACGGTGGAGGACCTCCTGAACGAGCTGGAGCAAGGGCCGCCCCTCGCCGCGGGCTTGCCGATGGTGGAGGCGCCCGAGGCGCCGGCCAGTGCTGACGAGACGCAGGAGGGCCCGGCCAGGGAAGAGCCGGGGCCCGTGCCGTCGGGCGGCGGGCCGCAGCTGGGGCAGCTCGGGACGGAGGAGGATCAGCCCGACATCGAGCTCGACCGACCAGTATGGCCGTTTCCTGACGCGCCAAGCCCGCCCCTTGCCATGGTCCACGTCGAGCGACCGGTCCAGCGGGGGGCTCCGCGCGAGGTGCGGGCCATCTTTCGGGAGGTGGCCGAGCTCATGGCGGAGGCGGAGCGGTCCTGCTCCGAGGAGGCGGGCCGGTCCGCACAGGTGTCGGCCGCCCTCGCGAGGGCTGAGGCGGAGCTTCAAGATCTCCGCGCTGAGCTGAGCCGGAACGCCCAAATGGCGAGCCGGCTCAAACGAGGCGGAGGCGGAGGTCCGGGCGGCTCGAGGTGAGGTCGCTCGATCCAAGGAGGAGGCCGCCGCCGCTCTCGAAGCGTCGAGGAAGGAGGCCGCGGACGCCCGAAGCGAGGCCACCTCCGCCCGGGCTGAAGCCGAGGCGGCGAAGCAGGAGGCCGCTGACGCCCGTGGCGAGGCCGCCGCCCCGCCGAACCGCAGCGGAGGCGGCGAAAAGAGGCCGAAGACGCCGAGATTGGTGTCGCCACCGCCCGAGCTGCCGAGGGGGCGGCGCGGCAGGAGGTGATCCGCAAGGATCTGGCCCTTGTGGAGGCGGGCCGGCTGATCGAGGACCTTAGGTCCGAGAGGCTCCTCATGTTGGCCGAGAAGCGCAGGCTTGAGCAGCGTGCTGAGGGCCTGACCAGCGACCTCGCCGCACTGGGGCAACATTGCGACGGTGAGGCTTACACCTTGTTCTTGTTTGGGTCTCGAAGTTTTTTGTTACGCCGCAGTCTCACTCTTCCTTGTTCGTCGCGCAGGGGTCGAGAAGACGGTCGAGGAGCTCCGCGGGACGAACCAGGCTCTCTTGGACCAACTCCAAGACGAGACGATGGTGGCGGAGCGGGCTCGCACCTCCCTCGACCGGCTTGGCCCCATGTGGGGTGCTCCTCCAGTGGCTGCGGCAGAAGGTGCGGTGGCCCGAGGCGATGCCTTGGTCGACGCCTTGTGCTTCTTTGACGCAGCGGCGCGGGACCGTGTCCGGCAAGCTCTCCATCATGGCGTCAAGCAGACGCTCGCGGTCGTTCGCTCCGGTTTCCGCTTCCCGGTCCACGTTGTCGCCAACGGCTTCATCGAGATCGAGGGGAAGGACGAGGAGTGGAACAACCGCCGTGTCGACAAAATTTTGGAGAAGATGGAGAGGCCGGGGACATCGCTCGCCAAGATTTTCGAGGAGGACGTGCTGCCTCCTGACGCCAGCAGCGGTGTCGAGGGCCCTCCTCCTTCTAGCTCGGGTGTCGAGGCTGAGCCCGCCGTGGAAGACCTCGGGGAGGAGTACCACACCGACGAAGATTAGGGCCTGCGTGCCAAATTTGGGCGTCGAGGCCCTTGTAAGAATTTTATGGCATGGAGAGGGTCCGTCGAGACCCATTTGTATATATGACTTGTTTGTTTAAAGGTGTTGTTTTCTTTTCAAATGCGTTTGACCACTTCTCTTTGTTGCAAGCTCGAGTTTCTGCTAACTTAGTCTGTACTCCTTCGATACGTCGCGAGCCCCTCGAGGGGAGGCGTAGGTAGGGTACCGTAGCCCGGGGGCGTAGGTGGCCGTCTACGTCGACGCCTCCCGACCTTTGGAGGCTCGAGGTATTTTGGGATTTAGACGTCGCTAGTTCACTCGAGGCACGAGTCGAGACGAGGGTCGAATTTTTGAAAAGAAAACACGCATTTTTTCCGGAGTCTGGGGGCGGTTACCCCCTGTCAGCCCCCGAGGGAGGCTCGACCCTGAGCAAGGCAGGGTCGAGGCTACCTTATGCTGCTAAGCAAAATGAAAGACAACGCACGAGATTGTTCATTCATATTTGACATGTTTGTACAAAGCAACAAAATGAACAAGGCCTTGAGGCCCTTAAGGATAGAAGCGACGTAGCTGAGATATGTTCCACGCGTTCGCCAGGATTCTGCCTTGATCGTCGTAGAGCTTGTATGTTCCTGGCTTGAGCACCTTAGCCACGGTGTATGGGCCTTCCCATGGAGGGGTGAGCTTGTGGCGCCCTCGGTTGTCTTGAAGCCGTCGAAGCACGAGGTCCCCCACTGCTAGGTCTCTTTTGGCGCACATACTTGTCGTGGTAGCGTCGAAGTGATTGCTGGTAGCGTGCGGAGTTGATGAGCGCCACATCTCGGGCCTCCTCGAGCTGGTCCTTGGCGTTGGCAAGCCTCTCGTCGTTGTTTTGCTCGTTGTAGGCTCGAAGTCGAGGGGAGCCGTACTCGAGGTCCGTAGGCAAGACTGCTGCCTCGGCGCCGTAGGTTAGGAAAAACGGAGTGAACCCGGTGGCTCGACTCGGCGTAGTCCTGAGGCCCCACAGCACCGAGGGGAGCTCTGCGGCCCATCCCTTTCCGAAATTTTTGAGAGTCTTGAACAGCCTCGGCTTCAGCCCATGGAGTATCATGCCGTTGGCGCGCTCGACCTGCCCGTTGCATTGAGGGTATGCGACCGAGGCCCAGGTTACGCGAATGTTGTTGTCATCGCAGAAGTTGGTGAACTTTTTGCCCGTGAATTGGGTGCCATTGTCGGTGATGATGACGTTAGGCACTCCAAACCGGTACATGATGTTGGCGATGAACTCGACGACAGCCTTCTCGGAGGTGGGGTCTCCTATCGGCTTAGCCTCGATCCACTTGGTGAACTTGTCGATGGCCACGAGCACGTGTGTGTACCCTCCACTTGTCCTTTTGAGGGGACCCACGAGGTCGAGCCCCCAAAGCGGCAAATGGCCAAGTAATTGGGATCATCTGCAGGGCATGTGCGGGTTGGTGCGTCTGCTTGGCGTAGAATTGACACCCATGGCATGCCCGTACCAAGCGCTTGGCGTCTCCAATGGCGGTCGGCCAATAGAAGCCTTGACGGAAGGCATTCCCAACCAGGGTCCTTGGCGCTGCGTGGTGGCCGCAAGCCCCCGAGTGCATGTCGTCGAGGAGCTTGCGCCCTTCTTCGAGTGGGATGCAGCGCTGAAGGATCCCGGTCGGACTTCGTCGGTACAGTTCCCGCTCGTCGCCGTAGATGACGTAGGTCTTGGCCCTTCGAGCAACGCGTCGGGCCTCCGTCTTGTCTTCCGGTAGCACGCCTTGCGTCAGGTAGTCGAGGTAGGGCGTGCGCCAGTCGAGGGGTCGTGGTGAAGAAGAGGCGGGTGCGTCGATCTGCATTGCCTCATCGGGTGTCGAGGCATCGCCCTCGGGGCGCGGTGTCGAAGGTCGAGCCCCCGTGTCTGGCTCGAGGGGTGGCGTCGAAGGGCAGCCCCCCCCCGACGATTTTGACTGATGGCTCGAAAACGTCCCTCGAGAAGACGTCGGTGGAACCGTGCCGCGCGTGGACGCCAATTTTGCCAGCTCGTCTGCGGCCTCGTTGTGCTTTCGAGCTACGTGGTTGAGCTCGAGGCCGTAGAACTTGTCTTCTAGCTTGCGCACCTCCCCGCAGTACGCTTCCATCTTGGGATCGATGCAGCTTGAAGCCTTCATAACCTGGTTGATGACGAGCTGCGAGTCTCCTCGGGCATCGAGGCGTCGGACCCCGAGCTCGAGGGCGATGCGCAGTCCATTGACGAGGGCCTCGTACTCGGCGACGTTGTTGGAGGCGGGGAAGTGCAAGCGCAGGTAGGTAGCATGTGGACCCCGAGGGGTGAGATGAAGAGCAGGCCTGCGCCTGCCCCCGTCTTCATGAGGGATCCGTCGAAGTACATGGTCCAGAGCTCGGCTTGAATCTGCGCCGACGGGAGCTGAGTGTCGGTCCATTCAGCAACGAAGTCCGCCAACGCTTGCGACTTGATGGCTTTCCGCGGAGCGTAGGTGATGGTTTCCCCCATTAGCTCTGTAGACCACTTGGCGATGCGCCCCGTGGCCTCCCGATTGTTGATGATTTCGCCGAGGGGAAGGATGACACCACCGTTACGGGATGAGCGAGGAAGTAGTGCTGGAGCTTGCGCCTCGTAATGACGATGCCGTAGAGCAGCTTCTGGATGTGCGGGTACCGGCCTTGGCCTCGGAGAGCACCTCACTGGTGAAGTACACCGGCCGTTGGACCGGCAACGTATGGCCCTCCTCGTGCCTCTCGACGGCTATGACCGCGCTGACCACCTGAGTGGTTGCGGCCACATAGAGGAGGAGAGGCTCGGGGGAATCGCCAACCTGGGCTGGTCGCGGTGGCACGAGAATTGGTGCGGAAGTCAGCAACCCCTTCAACTTGGTTAAGGCCTCCTCGGCTTCGACAGTCCACGCAAAGTGTTCCGTCTTCTTCAGCAGGCGGTAGAGGGGTAGCGCTTTTTCCCCTAGCCTCGAGATGAATCTGCTGAGAGCGGCTAGGCAGCCTGTCACTTTCTGCACACCCTTGAGGTCTCGAATTGGGCCCATCCTCGTGACTGCTGAGATTTTTTCGGGGTTGGCCTCGATCCCCCGTTGTGAGACAACGTAGCCTAGTAGCATGCCCCGAGGCACACCAAAGACACATTCTCGGGGTTGAGCTTCACATTCTTGGCCCGGAGGCACTCGAACGTGGTCTCGAGATCGCTGATGAGGTTCCCGACTTTCTTGGTTTTAACCACGATGTCATCGACGTAGGCCTCGACGGTTTGCCTATGTGCTCGCCAAAGATATGCTGCATACATCGCTGGTACGTTGCCCCGGCGTTTCGAAGGCCGAAGGGCATTGTAACGTAGCAATACATACCAAAAGGCGTAACAAGAGGTAGCGAGCTCGTCGGATTCTTTCATCTTAATTTGGTGGTAGCCGGAATACGCATCAAGGAACGAAAGCACTTCGCACCCAGCAGTGGAATCGACAATCTGATCAATTCTAGGTAAAGGAAATGGAACTTTTGGACATGCTTTATTCAGACCAGTGTAGTCTACACACATCCGCATTTTTCCATTCTTTTTCCTAACTAATACAGGGTTAGCTAGCCACTCTGGGTAAAATACCTCCTTGATGAACCCGGCCGCCAAAAGCTTGTGCACCTCCTCGCCGATGATCCTGCGCTTCTCCTCGTCGAAGCGGCGCAGGCGTTGCTTCACCGGTCTGGAACCGGCCCGGATTTCCAAGGCGTGCTCGGCGACTTCCCTTGGTATGCCCGGCATGTCCGAGGGGCCCCACGCAAACATGTCGATGTTCGCGCGGAGAAAGTCGACGAGCACTGCTTCCTATTTAGGCTCGAGGCTGGCACTGACGGCCAGCGTCTTGCCATCGGTCGAGGTCGGGTCGACGGGTATCCGCTTTGTGTGCTCCGCCGGCTCGAAGTTGCCAGCGTGACGCTTCGCTTCAGGAGCCTCCTCGGTGGCCAGGGCGGCTAGGGCCTCGAGCGAGTCGAGGTGGACGTTGGCCTCCCCACGCTCGACGCACTCCACGTCGCAGTGGTATGCGTGCTCGTAGGAGGTGTCGATGGTGATGACCCCTTTTGGCCCCGGCATCTTGAGCTTTAAGTACGTGTAGTTGGGAACCGCCATGAACTTGGCGTAGCCTGGCCGGCCGATGATGGCGTGGTAGGCCCCTTGGAACCCAACCACCTCGAAGGTGAGCGTCTCCCGGCGGAAGTTAGCCGGCGTGCCAAAGCAAACCGGCAGGTCGATGCGCCCGAGGGGGTGGGCTTCTTCCCCGGTACGACTCCGTGGAATCCCCCGACGCTGGGTCGGAGCTGGCCCTCTGAAATCCCCAGGAGGTCGAGTGTCTCGAGGTATATGATGTTGAGGCTCGAGCCCCCATCCATCAACACCTTGGAGAACCGTACGTCGATGATACGGGGTCGACGACGAGGGGGTACGCCCCGGGTTTATGACACGGTCCGGATGGTCGTCACGGTCGAACGTGATTGGCGCATCAGACCAGTCAAGTACCGGGGGGCGTCGTGGCTGAGCGCAAAGATCTCCCGGCGCTCCTTCTTTCTTTCTCTCGAGTGAGAGCCCGACGGTCGGCCCCCGTAGATCATGTAGCAGTCGCGCACCGGGGGGAAGTTGCCGTCCGCGTCCCCACCGCCGCGCCGATTGTTGTCATTGCCCTTAGGCGCGTCTTCTCTCTTATCGCCGAGCTTGGAGTAGTAGCCTTTCAACAGTCGGCAGTCTTTAACTTGTGATTTACGGGGCCCTGTGATAAGTGCAGGGGCCCTCGAGCATCTGGTCGAAAACAGCCCCGTCAGGGGGGCCTCGAGGCTTCTTAGGCTCGAGGGCGCCTGCGAGCACTTCTTCGTCGTCGTCGTCATTGGCGTCGCGCTTCGCCTTCTGACCTTTGCGTTTGTTCTTCTTCATTTTGTTGCTGTTATTGTTGTCGTTCTTGGCGTCGTTGCCTTTGTTCGAGCCCTCCGGCGCGGCCACCGCCTTACCTTTGTCCGTGGAACGGCCAAAGAAGGCCCCCACCGCCTCGTCGCCTGAGGCAAAGCTGGTGACACGGTCCATCAGGTCCTCGACCGTCCTGGGACGGTAGCGTCCTAGCTCATGAACTAGCTCTTGGCATGTCGTGCCCGCGAGGAAAGCTGAGATGACGTCCTCATCAGGCACGTGGGGGAGCTCGAGGCGCTGCTTCGAGAACCGTCGAGCAAAGTCGCGGAGGGGCTCGTCCGCCGCCTGCCTGCAACGCCGTAGGTCCCAGGGGTTGCCTGGGCGCACGCAAGTCCCCTTGAAATTCCCGTCGAAGACCCTGACTAGGTCGGCCCAGTCGTCGATCCGATCCGGCGGGAGCCCCTCGAGCCACCGGCGGGCGGTGTCCGAGAGGTAAAGTGGGAGTTGGCGTATGATCACACGGTCGTCGTTCTTCGCTCCGCCCAGTTGGCAGCCTAGGCGGAAGTCCGAGAGCCAGAGCTTGGGCTCGACCTCCCCGTCATACTTACGATGTTGGTCGGCGGTCGGAAGCGGTCGGGGAGGGTTGAGCTGCGGATGGCCCGGCTGAAGACTCTGGGGCCCGGGGGCTCGAGGACTTGCCGGTCCTCGTCGCTGTCGTAGCGCCCCCCTCGATGGGCGCTATAGCCACGCTCCTGGGCCCCCTTGTCCTTGCGCCGGCGGTTGATGTCGTTGCGGGCGTCGTTGGGGTCTCGAGGTGGCCGGTTGTCGATGATCCGTTCGCGGACTGGCCTACTCGAGAGGCGTCAGGCTGGTGGACGGATGCCTCGCGCTCGTTGCGGGGCGTGTCCGCCGGCTTCCCCGAGGCTGCTCCGCGTCGTCGTGACGCCGAGCTCTCGGCTTGCTGCACAGCGGCTGTCTCGAGGAGGTTCTTCATTTCCCCAAGCATGCGCCTGGCGTCAGGGTTGGAGACGGCGGGCAGATCGCGGAGCAGCATCGCCGCCGCCACCACGTTCTGTCCCGCTCGCGGGAAACGCACCTCGGGGCGTGCTGGCGCCCCGTCCTCGAGGATCTGCCGGTGGACCTCTCGAGCTCGGCCACGAGCGCCGGCACCTCGAGGCCGGGCTGGTTCTTGTGCTAGGGTTTTCTCGAGCTGCAGCAGGCGTTGTCGGTCCTCCTCAGCCTTGGCGATGGCCTCCCGCAGCTGCGCGAGCTGCGCCGCTCGGTCGTCGCTGTGCTGGGATGGTGCAGCCGGTGCCGGGGGTTCGTTCCTCCCTGAACACGTGACCCCCTGCCGCAGCCACGTCTCCGGGCCCTTCGAGGTTGAGCGCCGGCCTGCCGTCGTCGCCCTCGTCCTCGGTGTCGCATACGACCCCCTCGAGTTGGAAGCACTCCCTGGTGGGATCCCAGAGGTCGGGGTCGTGGTAGTCGTATTCGTCGGAGTCGGAGCTGGTGATGCCGCGCCGCCTTGGCTCGTGCCGGGGCTGCAGCTCGCGGTACCACTCCCCGAAGGTGGCTTGACGAGGTGGCCCGACGGCTCGTGAGAGGCCGCGGTCGACGCGTGCGGGGTGGGCAATCTCCAGGTTGGCCATGGCCTGCAGCAGCACGCCCGGGCGTTCCTCCTGCTCCGCCGGCTGTCGGCCCTGACTGCGCTCGTTGAGCTGGCGGGCGTAGGCCGCCGCGGAGCTGTCGAGGCCGAACGGGAACTGCCGGCGTCGAGCGCGGTACACCCCGTGCGGGAGGAGGCTGGGCGGCGTCGACGGTGCACGGCTCGGAGGCCTCTGGCCTGGCTCCTGGTCCGTGCGCATGATGAACGCGAAGTCGCTGGGCGGGCGCGGGCGCGCCCGGGAAGTCTCCGGCCGTGCGCCGGGCAAGCTCCTCCTTGGGAACTCCGCGCCGGCCGCGGGGAAGTGGGTGTATGCCGCCGGCACCGCCTGTGCCTGGCGACGATGATGACGACGGCGCCGCTCACGGGGTGGCGACGCGTGATGGTGTGGGCGACGTGCCATGCTCCTCGCACGGGGCGGCGCGACACGCCCTCCACTCGGGCCCTCCGTGAGAGCAAGGTCAGCTCGTTGCCGTTGTCAGTGGCCAGGAACTCGAGGCTCCCGAACCAGATGACGGCACCGGCAGAGAACGAAGGAGTCGAAGCAGCCATCCAGGAAACGGCGAGAAACCGACTCGACACGCGAAGGCCCCTACCTGGCGCGCCAACTGTCGGTGTTTCGAACCCGGGGTATGACACCAACGAGTAATATGATCGCGTGCTCTCTTCCTGGATGGTGATGCAAGATGACACAAGGATTTATCCTGGTTCGGGCAAAGAAGGCCCTACGTCCAGCGGGGGGAGGTTCTTGTATTACTTGCACCTAAGTGCTTGTACAGGGGCGAATACAAGCTTGGTGAGCGTGGACCGGAGTCCGGACTTGAGTGTGTAGGCGTACTTGTGTTCTAACGTGTGTTTTTCCCCGAGGGAATGAGGGCCCTGGTGTCCCCTTTTATAGAGCAAGGGGAGGCCAGGGTTACACAAGGGTATTACAGGTGTCGGGGTGTATTGTGTCCCTTACGAAGAAGGGTAGGAACCCTGTCTTGTCGAAGACATTGTAGCCGACGTGGGCGTTGCTGTTGAAGCGTCCTTGAAGCGTGGCCTCCATCCTGGGCGCGGACGTGGAGGCGCGGCGAGGTGGAAGCCGTACAGCACCCATCCCGGAACGTACAGAACGCGGCGGGGTCCCTCCGGGTCTTGGGGCACCTGTCCTCCAATAGCATGAAAGTAGTTAGGGCTCGAGGGGCGCGGAGCCGGCCTCGAGGCGGCGCCTACGGGGGGCTCGAGTCCCCGCAGGTATGGGCAAGTCCCGTGAAAATCGATTGAGCGGCAGGCATCTGGGCCTCGAGGCGTGGCTTGGACGTGCCACAGTGTAGGGCGTGGGTTAACAGTGCTTCACTGGTGCCTTTTCGCCCATACTTGTGGTGAAAACGAGACTTGACTCTGCCCCAGACCACTGTGGCACACGTTGTGTTACAGAGGACGTGACTGGAGTAGGTGGATGAATTAAGTGCGCGGTATGGGGCTGGCATCCGATGTCTGCGCCGCTCGAGGGAGGCATAACGCGTCTCGAGGGATAGGCCGCTGTGCCCAGAGGCTCGAGGTCCCCGCGTGGGGTCTCGAGGTGTGGAGTTCGGCTGTGGGGGGCTCGAAGGGTAGTGGAGCGCTTGCCCGAGGCCTGGCGTGGAGGGCTCGGGCGAGACGGAAACGATCGTGCGCCCGAGGCCTGGCTTGGAGGGCTCGGGCGAGACGGAAAACGAGCGTGCGCCCGAGGCCTGGCTTGGAGGGCTCGGCTTGGTGGGCCAGCGCTGTAGGCCTCGGGGGGTTGGCTTTTTAGGGGGTTAGACTAGTTAGGTCTGTTATTAACCGGTGTTCTAGGTTTACCCTATTGTTTGCGTTGATTGGGGGTACCCCTTTTGCGGACCCCCGACAAAGCTTTGATCCGCTGGAGTGGCTTGTAGCCCGACACCGAGTGCTTAATCTATCATCATTCCTCTGAATCCAAGGGTCAATTCGTGTGGGCAATTCCCGCGTTTTGGATTTTGTTCTTCGTGTTTTCGTCGCGTTTTCTTTTTCTCCCACGATTTTCTCCTCCCCCCCCGATCTCCCTCTATTCTGCGTCTTTTGCGATTCCATTTTGAATCAACTTGTTCTTTGATGTGAGGGAAACATTCGACCGAGGATTTCATCCCTACCTCATGAATAATAGATCGGGCCAAAATCTTTTTCGTTCTTCGTTCTTCCCCTTTTTCGGTGTTCTTCGGATTCTCATGGTTGAGTTGGGTTGAAGCGATGATATCCTAGGATTAGCTTCCCAACACGTAGAAGAACACTTGGGAGAAGTTTGGTCGCAGCCCCGTTCGATTTGGTGAAGATCCAATCGATTTTGGTTTTGACCCGAGCAGTTTTTGTGCTTTCTGGGAGGTCGCGGACAGTCCGCCATGGGGTTCCCGGACAGTCCGCCATAGGCGCGGACAGTCCGCCACAGTGGCCGCGGACAGTCCGGCCATCGGGGCTTCAGCGAGCAGTGGCTGTTGGCCTCGGGCTTTTTCCCCTCGGGTGACCGGCGGACAGTCCACCGTAGACAGGCACGGACAGTCCGCGTGTCGCGTAGGGTGCAGTGCACGTTCGGACAAGTCCGAACTTGAACCGCGGACAGTCCGCCGTTCTATGTCCCGGACAGTCCGGGAGTCGCACAGGGGTGTCCAGCAGCGTTGCTGTTTTTGCAAGTTGGCCGGCGGACAGTCCGCCGTATAAAGTCCCGGACAGTCCGGGAGTCGCGCAGGGAGGGTTCAGCAGCTGTGCTGATTTTGCCTTTTGACCTACGGATAGTCTGCCAAGTATTCGCGGACAGTCCGCCCTTGGCCGGACAATCCGGGATCAGGTCTCCGGACAGTCTGCGAACCTGCTGAAGGTTGCGTTTTAGTGCGTTTGCTCTCCCGGCTTTTCCGCTTCATTTCCGGACTTCTCGTTTGCTCCTAGAGTTCACCTAGGAACCTCTCTAACTATCTTTGCTACGTATTAGCATAGGTATTTGGAGGAATCCCGACGTAGCCCTCAATCTACGTTTGGGAGTGGGTCTTTTTGGCACGAACTTGACTCAGAGTTTTTGGGAGTTTGGTTTGCTCCCTTGCGTGGTGCCTCGCTGTGATCCTAGGGATCATCCACCCTCTTTCTAGGGTCATGGGCATCTCGTTTGAGTTCGAAGCTCTTGGGGTTGATTTTTTTGGGACAGAGGCCGTAATTTCGAGAAGAAATTTTTTAGGCTCCCATTCACCCCCCCCCCCCCTCTGGTCGCCTTGCTTTAGCATTTTCGGTCCTTCAATTGGTATCGGAGCCAGTTAGGGATCTCTCTACCTTAACCGGTTCCGGATCCACGAAGGCAACATTTTGAGAGCGGTTGTGTTTCCGGCTTTTGGTTTGCCGAGGTGTTGAGCTTTTATCTTGCTAACAGTAACGCTGCTTTTTCAAATGGCACCAAGCTTTTCTCCCGGTGTGTCTTTGTCCTTAGGTTTGAGTATTGGACATGCGACCGAGGACGACGCTTTGGCAAGAAGGAGGAATGAGGCTTTGGAGCGTGAGGTGGAGGCTTTGCTAGACTTCCTGGGAGATGATGGACATTCGACGGAGGATCTTGTGCGTGAACTTGGCAAGGCCAAGAAAGGTACACTTGTTGCGAGTCTTGGGGCTTTGTCCCGACGCTTTGAAGCTCGTTGTGATGATAATGTTAGATATGATGAGCTTTGTGATACCTTGCATAGAAAGATCAAGAAGTTGAAATGCTCCATTGTTAGGTTAAAAAGTGGCCTTTTTCATTGGAAGTCTAGTGCATCTTTACCTTGCACCTCTTGTAGTGACATGGTTAGGAAGAATGATGAGCTATGCTTTTCCCTTGCTAGCTTAAAATCTGAAAATGACATGTTGAAATCAAATGCTTCCATACCATGTCTTGTATGCTTTGACTTGCGCAAGGATCTTGTTCGTGCTAAATCTGATATAGCCTTGCTTAGGTCAAAAGTCTCTTTACCATGTGTTTCATGTGAGTTTTTACATGCTGAAATTAATGAACTAAATTGACTCACTCCATATGTGTAGATGAACTTGAGCATGCTAGGGCTAAAATTGTAGAGTTAAATACTAGGCCTTGTAGCTTGTGCTCTTTGAATAAAGATGCTTGCCATGCTTCTAGTGATATTCATGATACTTTGCTTGGTGAGAATGGTGATGTTTCTTCCACCGATTTCATTTGCACATCATGCATAGATTTAGAAAAATAAGTTTTGGCTTTGAAAGTTTTGCGCGATGATATGAGCGCCAAGTTGGTTGAGCACAATGATATGAGTGCCAACCTTGAGAGGGAAGTTGAGCTCTTGCGTACCAGATATGCCGAGTGCATTCAGAAGGAGATGGAAAACTTAAGAAACACTCCTTGTGGTACTTGTGATCGCCTCATGTTTGAAAATGAGGTTTTAGCCAAAAGGTGCAAGAGCCTTTGTGCTAAGTCTTTTGAGTCACGCATTTTCTGCAACTCCGATGTTGATGCTTCTAAAGTTGCTTCTTTGCAACCGGAGTTGAGTTCTTGTGTTGCGCGTGAGTCTTTTGACTGTAGCACTTGTGCCAGGGTTTCGGATAGCTCTTTCATAGCTACTCCTAACCTTGCTGGTTCTTCGAGTGGTGTCCAAGGGACTTCTCTTGATAAAGGTGCTTCTTATATTTTTGGGACTCGTGCTCCCAATCCGGTTTTCCATTGCACCTTTTGCAAGAAGGATGGACACTCATTCGATTTTTGTTTTCGCCGTGTCAAGCATGAGCGGCGTATTCGAGCTAAGGCTTTTAGGAAGCCGCGTAGCCTTTCCCATGGCATGTGTGCTCCTAGTGTTGGCACCAAGTTGAACATTGATGCTTCTTGTTCTAAGTCCCAAGGGACTTCTCACTTGTCGGAGAATGGTGTGCCTCCCGGTAGGCCTTTGTACCATTGCTCTTTTTGGGAGAAAGATGGGCATCAAGAAAGCTTTTGCTATCGGCGTGCCAAACGCTTGCGCCAAGCTCGCTCTTCTAGGAAGTTGGTGGTTCATAGCCCTTCTCATGGCATGAGCGCTTGTGTTCCTAGTAAGAAGCCTATTTTTGTTGATGGGTTTTATGACTCCTTTTCTAGTGGGATAGGTCATGATCGTGGACATGCTTCTAGTGCTTCTTCTCTTGGTCCACGTCATGCTTTTCATGGTGCTTCTATTGGTTCTTCTACAAAAACCCTGGAAGATGTTTGCCTATTTTCCCGTGGTTTGACTCGTTCTTCTCCTCGAGTTGTTCTTTTGAGGAATGCTTCCAAGGGTGTTTCAAAATTGCATTTGAACCAACATTTGCATCATGCTAACCCACAGGATAAGTTGAGATTTGTGACCAAGTCCTGGATTCCCAAGTACATGCTTAACCCTTCGGGATCCAAGACTCGGGTTACTTTGTCCTCTTGTGTGTAGATATGAGGACGCGGGGTGGAGAACATGCGCCGAATGGAGATTGATCTTTTGGATGTGATCAAGTTTTGATGGTTCTCTGCATCCCGCTTAGATTTGCCTCCAAAGAGGCTTTTATAGCTTGGTGAGCCTTCTTATACACTCGTACCTTGTACTTCCATGACTTATGTCTTGTGGTATGAGATGGATCATCATGTGCTCACTTGTATAGTTCTTACATGTACATTTTTCTTTTGTATCATGTTTTGTTTTAGTCTAGCATGTGCTATCTTGTATATCATATGTCATGCTAGCTTTGTGTATAGCTTTTGTGGAGTATCCACTTTTCATGCTAGTTTGTGATCCTCATGAACATTGTGCCATGTTTTATCTTTTTCTCTATGAGCTTTACATGTAGGGGTATGATGTTCATTAGGTGTCACTTTTTAGGTTCTAGTTTTGGTTAGCTACTTGTACCCTGTTGATATGATTAGTTTGAGCACTAGTATTTTCCTCAATTTTATCATGTTACATGCTTTTGGATCTATTGCTATCATTACCTTGCATTGTAGCGTGTGTTGAGGCTTAGGCTATGTTTGGGTTGATCATGTCTTTAGGCTGCATTGTGCTATACAGTGCTTTATCCTGTTGCATGGTAGTCTAGACTAGTTTGAGTTCAGTTCTCCTTGCGGTATCATTCATAGGTAGATCTCTTTTTGTTGAGAGTTCACCTTATGCTTATGTGACTAACTATTTTCGTGGAGACCTTGAGGTCACACTAGACGAGACAATGCCTTGTGTTTTCTTCTGCTTTTGAGTGTGCAGGAGAACAGGAGCCTGGAGAGAGCATTTTGGCTCATGGACCCGATCCCACTTCTTCCACGACTTGGGGATTCCATTCGAGCAGCTCTCTAGTGAGCACTAGCAGCACCTGGGCAAGCGACAGCATCAGGCGAGGAGGAGACGACTTCGGCGAGGCAGGCGCCCCGGAGTTCAGCAGTTTCAGGCATCCCATCGAGTATCACACCAGCAGGAGGTCATGCGCTTCAGGAGGTACGTCCAACACACTTCTGAGTTCGGATTTTGGCTCTCTTCTTCTTCGACCTCTTTTTGCTGTGTGGTCTTTCCGATGTGGATTTTGTTGACTGTTCGCTTGAGCGTTTCTTGGCTCTTTTCTAGTGAGTTTGGTGTGTGTTTCCCTTTTAGTTTGGAAAGCATTTTGCTTGTTGTATCTTAGTTGGTTTTCTCCGATACCCTTTTGTTTTGGGTTTTCCTGTTTAGGCTAATTTTGCTTAGTTTTTGATAGACTAGCTTTTGCATGCATTTCATCATGTGCATCTTGCATTTTAGAGCTTCATCTATATAGTAATGAAAATGAGACTATGCTCTTTTTGGTATGCCCTGTTTATTCATGATGATGCTTGTAGCTTAGGCTCCTTTTGATCACTTGATACATGTTATGAGCTAAGCTATTTTTGCAAATGGTGAACTTGATTAATTAACTATGAAACTTATAATTTGTTCACCATTGAGATTGGCAACTAGCATGGGTAGGATGTGTTGAGATCACTTGTGCTATCTTTTGTATGCTAGGTTGCTATGTCTCTTGCTCTGAGTCATTCACTTGCTTGGATTGTTCATATGTACGTTGTGCTTAAAATTTGATCCAAGTCTAAGTGAATTGAAAAGATCGAGATGGGATTGCATGTGTCAGCACATCACGGTATCGAGACTGTTTCTCATTGCACATTTGAGTTAAACTTGAGCCGTGTAGTGTAAGACCGAAATCGGTGCTTTAAGCTTCTGATTGCTTTTCTTGCATAGGCTTAGCCCGGTTGAAAAGTTAGGCAATGACCATGCTTTCAACCTCTCACAATCACATGCTTTTAAATTGAACTTGTGATAATACCGCTGCAAATTCCGATAAAAATTTGAAAATAACACAAGTCTGTGCTTCATTCTATTGCATGATGATTGAACTTTGCTAGGGGTAGTTCATCTTTTATACTTGAGTTAGCACTTGTTTGATTTCCTGTCTATTCATGCTAAGTGCTATTTTAGTGGTGAACTCCTTTTCAAATGGCTTAAAACTGCTCATATGCTCAATGTTCATATTTCGTATTCATTTGATCAGTTTGAGCCTTTGCTAGCATTTGTATTGATTGCTATACTTTCAGGGCAGCACCCTTTTGAGCATCTTTTCATTCTGATTGCTATACACTTGAAGCTGTTGCATTGTGCATTTCATGCATTTTTAGCTTAGTGTACATACCCCCAGCTCTGATACACTTCATGGTTACCTTCATTTGGTATCACTATCCCCATATGCATTTGATGACTTGTCTTGTGTTTGTGTCAATTTTGTGGAGAAATGTCGAAACCCCTCAGCATGTTCCCTTTTGTCAACGGGGAGAAGCTGTTTGCAAGGGGGAGCTTGAGTGTTGGCACAAATGGGAGAGTCTTGCATTTTGGGGAGAGCTTGGAGATAGGGGGAGTTTAGCTCTTTTGGTTTCTTCTTCAATTGGTATCTTCACTCGGTATAGCTCTTTTATGTATTCCAATTGGTATCCATTTTTTGGTATGGATTGTATTTGGTGTCATGAGCTTTGTTGCATAGTCTTTGTGTATAGGCTTGCTTTCAGGGGGAGCCGCTTTTGCTTTGCTGCTTCTCCACGTGCTTTGAGTGTTTGTGCTCCTTTTGAGTCTGAGCCTTTTCTTTAGGTTTTTTCAATTGGTATCGAACCTTCTTTGTGTTCCTTCGATTGGTTTTCAATTGGTGCGGAGCATGTTTGGCCGTAAGGCATTGGTATCGAGCCTGCTAGTCGTGTTGAGCCGCTTTGCCTCTATCCTGAGGGACTAGCAGTTTTTGCTTGGTATTTTTGATTGGTTTGGAGCCTTCAACTAGTTGTATTGAGCCGTTTTTGCCTCTATCTAGAGGGACTAGCTGTTTTCACCAATTTGTGGCTGTTTTTGATTGGTATCAAGTCTTCTGCTAGTTGTGTTGAGCCTCTGTGCCTCTGTCTTGAGGGACTAGCAGTTTTGCTTCTTAATGCGCTGTTACAGCCTCAATTGGTTTTGAGCTTTGAGCTAGCGGTGTTGAGCCCTTTTCTGCCTCTTCTTGAGGACTAGCTCATTTTTGACTTGGTTGTGTCGAGCCGTTGCCCATGCCTTTTGGGGACCAGGTCTTTTGCTCTATGTGATCGAGTTTTGCTCTTTGTTGAGTTGTTGCTCCGATCCCTTGCTTGGTTGCGTTGAGCCATTGCCCATGTCTTTGGGGACCAAGTTTTCAGCTTTGGTATCTCAAACCATCTCTTGTGCCTAGTTTTTGCCAATTCAATCATCAAGGGGAGAAATTTAGAACCCAAGTGACTTAATCATCAAGGGGGAGATAAAGGGGAGAAATTGACCCAAGTGGATAAGTACCTTGGTTTCTTTTGTGATGATTGTTTGACAATTTTATTTGAGATTGGTTTTCGAGTACCTTATGGGATTCATGAAACTCTTGTTTCTCTTGACTCTTCGGTTGTGTGGAGGCATTGCCCGCTTTTCCCATTTTCTTTTGGGACCGAGAGCTTTTATTTGGAGTTTTCATGATCGATCCTCTCTCAAGTGGCCTTGTGTTTGCTTTTACCTGGCTTTTGGGCACTTGAGTGAGACCTGCCTTCAAACCCTCCCTTTTTGATTTTATTTTTTAGTCAATGCATTCATCAAGGGGGAGATTGAGAACATATATGATGAATGATTGACTTTGATGAGGAAGGTTTTAGGCTTTTAAACCCGGTTTAGTCCATATCTCGCTATGCGCTTAATGTTTATGACTAACCAGTGGCGTGAGTTGTGTGGTGTTTCTGTGTTGGTGTGTGTGTGCAACATGTGTCTCTTGGCTGTGTTGATGTGCAGTGTGGAGCTCGGAGACAAGTGGTCTATGGCGAGGTGAAGGTCAAGTAGAGACGTGCCGTGCTGATGGACCGGGTGTGGTGAAGGATGGGCGTGCCGTGCGGCGGACGTGCCATGCCGAGGTACCGAGCGGTGAAGGGCGGACGTGAGGCTTGGACTGACGGACCAGGGGCCAGAGGACCAGCTGTGGTAGCTGGCACGTGTCATCGGTGAGCAGGAGCACATGGGGATGTGCGGTGCATCGGCCGGTCGGAAGGAAGGCGCTGGAGTCCATGTCACTTGGCGGGAGGTCGGACACGGGCTTGCGTGCGGCGCAAGTGTCGTCGGCCAAGTCAAGAAGGAAGGCGAAGGCGTTGTGCCCGGTGGAGGCTGGACATGCATCGGCATCGGTGCGGTGGTCGGGGTGTGCGAACCACATCCCCGTCTACGGTGCGGGTTCGGTAGCTGAGCCTCAAAAAGCTACCATCGACGGTTTCCAGGTTTGGGGCCTCAAAACCTGGGGTGGCCGGTTTTCTGAGTTTGGTCCTCAAAACTCGGCGGGACGGTTTCCAGGTTTGGGCTCAAAACCTGGGCGCGCGGGTTTCCGAATTTGGGCCTCAAACTCGGGGTGGCCAGTTTGCCAGGTTTGGGCCTCAAACCTGGGCGTGCGGGTTTCCTCCGAGTTTGGGCCTCAAAACTCGGGGTGGACGGTTCCCCCGGTTTGGGCCTCAAAACCGGGGGTTGGTCCAAAAGGACTGTCGACGCGAGGCGGCACCGAGAGGCTTGCGTTGCGGCGAAGCTATCGGTGAGAAGGCGTGGCGGTCGACGGTGACGGCACGTGGCGGCATCAGGGAGGTCGCGTCGAGGCGAAGCTACCAGATGTGCGGGCGTGGCCGTCGGATGAAGATTGACCGAATTGGACGGTTGTACCCCTGGGGGGTATTTGGTCGAGTGCTTAGTGTAAGGGCGTTTCGGTCCTTAGGACGTGCGCCTATATATAGATGGAGGGGGCTGCTAGGGCAGCTAGATCTTTGGACGGTGTCACTCCCATTTTGCGTTGTGTGAGAGGAGGCTAGGGTTAGGGAGAGACAGGCTCTTGTTCTTGAGCTTTTCGCCATCCAAGCCTTGATCCGCTGGAGTGGCTTGTAGCCCCACACTGAGTGCTTAATCTATCATCCATTCCTCTGAATCCAAGGGTCAAATTCATGGTGGAATTCGTGTTTTGATTTTGTTCTTCGTGTTCTTCGCGTTTTCTTTTTCTCCACGATTTTCTCCTCCCCCGATCTCCCTCTATGCTGCTTCTTTTGTGATTCCGTTTGAATCAACTTGTTCTTTGATATGAGGGGAACATTTCGACCGGAGGAATTCATCCCTACCCTCCGAACAGTAGATCGGGCCAAAATCATTTTTGTTCTTCGTTCTTCCCCTTTTTCGGTGTTCTTCGGATTTCTCATGGTTGAGTTGGGTTTAAGCGATGATATCCTAGGATTAGCTTCCCAACACGTAGAAGAACACTTGGGAGAAGTTTGGTCGCAGCCCCATTCGATTTGGTAAAGATCCAATCGATTTTGGTTTTGACCCGGGCAGTTTTTGTGCTTTCTGGGAGGTCGCGGACAGTCCGTCGTGGGGTTCCCGGACAGTCCGCCGTAGGCGCGGACAGTCCGCCACAGTGGCTACGGATAGTCCGGCCATCGGGGCTTCAGCCGAGCAGTGGCTATTGGCCTCGGGCTTTTTCCCCTCGGGTGACCGGCGGACAGTCCGCCGTAGACAGGCGCGGACAGTCCGCGTGTCGCGTAGGGTGCAGTGCACGTTCGGACAAGTCCAAACTTGAACCACGGACAGTCCACCGTTCTATGTCCCGGACAGTCCGGGAGTCGCACAGGGGTGTCCAGCAGCGTTGCTGTTTTTGCTAGTTGGCCGGCGGACAGTCCGCCGTATAAAGTCCCGGACAGTCCGGGAGGCGCGCAGGGAGGGTTCAGCAGCTGTGCTGATTTTGCCTTTTGACCTGCGGACAGTCTGCCAAGTATTCGCGGACAGTCCGCCCTTGGCCGGACAGTCCGGGATCAGGTCTACGGACAGTCCACGAACCTGCTGAATGTTGCGTTTTAGTGCGTTTGCTCTCCCGGCTTTTCTGCTTCGTTTCCGGACTTCTCGTTTGCTCCGAGTCATGTTCGTGCCTAAAAGCCACTCCCAAACGTAGATTGAGGGCTACGTCGGGATTCCTCCACATACCTATGCTAACACGTAGCAAGATAGTTAGAGGAGGTTACTGTTTTTGGGAGTTTGGTTTGCTCCCTTGCGTGGTGCCTCACTGTGATCCTAGGGATCATCCACCCTCTTTCTAGGGTCGTGGGCATCTCGTTTGAGTCCGAAGCTCTTGGGGTTAATTTTGTTGGGACAGAGGCCGTAATTTCGAGAAGAAAATTTTTAGGCTCCCATTCACCCCCCTCTGGTCGCCTTGCTTTAGCATTTTCGGTCCTTCAGATAGTAAATTTGATTTTTTTTTGGAAAATGCACATTACTAAGACAATTTGCAGTTTAAAAATAATTCGTTCGCAGATTAAATTTGTATTTTTCAACAAAAAAATCAATAAAATAAAATAAATTGAAGAAATGTAATAAAAACTGTTAGTAATATGCAAAATTTGAATATATACTCTCATTTAATGTAGGAAGGCTATAGAAAAAGTTTAGGGACAAAAAAAAACTTTATCGATTGCCTTCGATAGACACTCGGCAAAAACTGCCCCTTTGCCTATTGTCAACCGAGGACAGAGGGCAAAGGTAACTCTAGGTCACGGTATAGTAAGTCGTTGTCCCCCTTTGCCGAGTGTCAGGTTTTACCGA
This sequence comes from Coix lacryma-jobi var. lacryma-jobi, assembly GCA_009763385.1. Taxonomy (NCBI): domain Eukaryota; kingdom Viridiplantae; phylum Streptophyta; class Magnoliopsida; order Poales; family Poaceae; genus Coix; species Coix lacryma-jobi. Next base: position 70,186,913 of record CM019823.1, read on the forward strand.
GAGTGCCTTACACTCAGTAAAGGGTCATTTTGTCGAGTGTCCGTGTTTTTACCGAGAGCCTGACACTTGGCAAATGGTCGGTTTGCCGAGGGTGTCAGGCTTTACCGAGTGCCCGATACTTGGCAAACATGACCTATGTCGAGTGCGGCTCTCGATAAAGACGGCCTTTGCCAAGTGCCCGATATACTGTACTCGGCAAAATATTAGGTACTTGACAAAGATGTCATTTCCGGTAGTGCATGAAGCGAAGAATCGTGGCAAAAAATCATCCATGAAGGAAAAAACCGCTACAGGAAATAATATACACATACGCGGACGGACTTTTTCGTGCATCTTTAAGTGGGTATTTTTCTCAACTGTCGAAAGATTGGAAGGTAAGTCTAGAAGTTGTTCGAGATGAATATTTTTCATTCTTCTCAAAAATCCTTATTAGGTGGATAGTACTGGTGTGGACCTCTAGCGTAGACCAGGATGGCAGACAGGCGCAGTGTATGTAACAATGATACCCAAGGATAAATAATCAATCATGTGTTCTGGAGCTCAATCTCAAACACTATTATTTACTCTTCTTGTCCTTTCACTACAGGGGACGTTGGCTTTGCCGAGTGCTGGCTGCACTCGGCAAAGGCTTCGCCGAGTGCCGCACTCGGCGAAAGGCACTCGGCGAAGAAGTTGTCGGCAACGATTTCTTTGCCGAGTGCCAAATATCGGGCACTCGGCGAAGCCTTCGCCGAGTGCCAGGTCAGCACTCGGCGAAGCAAACGGGAGCCGTCACTTGACGGGCTCTTCGCCGAGTGGCCACGTGGCCGGCACTCGGCGAAGAGGGCCTCTTCGCCGTGTGCCACGTAGGCCGGCACTCGGCGAAGAGGGCCCCTTTGCCGAGTGCCACTTAGGCCGGCACTCGGCGAAGAGGGCCCCTTTGCCGAGTGCCACGTAGGTTAGCACTCGGCGAACAGGGATCCTTTGCCGAGTGCCACATAGGCCGACACTCGGCAAAGGGGCCCTCTTTGCTGAGTGCCAGGGTCAAGGCACTCGGCGAAGAGGCCGCGCTGAGCAAAAATTTGCCCAGCTTTGCCGAGTGCCATGACCTCTTTGCCGAGTGTGGCACTCGGCAAAGCTGGGAAAAAAGGAATTTTTTTTCCGTTTTTATTTCCCTAAACAGAAAATATATCACACATTCATATTCCATTTCAGACAAATATCACATGCATATATATCACACATCCATAACATACATATCCATTTCAAACAAATATCACATGTTCAGTCTCCATGCATCACAAGCTCACAAGTTTATCACAAGTCCACAAGTCCGGCACTCGGCACTCCTCAACAAGTCCACAAGTTCACAAGTCCATCACAAATCTAAGTCGGCCATCACTGCTCACCTTGGTGCTCAGATTGTGAAGAACCCCCACCTTGCCCCGCGTCGCACGACCCGCCCGAAGGACCACCTTGCCAACCTTGCCACACAGGCAGCGGAGGTCCAGATGGCCACCCGGTGTACCCTGACTGCGGAGGAGGGTAACCTGGCCACCCATAGGGCGGAGGAGGGCCACCGGGAAGCCACCCAGGGTGCGGAGGAGGGCCACCAGTGATCTGCAGAGTGTGCGGAGGAAGGTCAGGTTGAGGAGTCGGTGCCGAACCCTCCGACTGTGAGTGCACATAGGAGAAGCAAATTCGTTAGCACTTGGAGGACAGCCGTAAAAGTTAAAGAAATATAAACAACCATATATACTCACCGAAGTCTCTGTCGTAGGAGTAACAGGAGGCACAAAAGGAGTGAGCAGCGAGGGAGGCACGACAACACCCGGGATGTTCAGGCTCCCGAAGAAGTGAGCTATGTCCTGCGTCCTCTGCATCTCCCGCTGCTGGACGGCTAGTAAGTCGCGACGATGGGCCGCCGCCTCGGCCTCGTGCATGGCCTGCAACCTCTGCATCTGGTCCGCCTAGGCCTGCATCTGGGCCTGCAAAATTTGTCCCGTAAGGTTTAAACAATGCAAAGACAAGGTATATGTGTAAAAGCAATGAACGACGAATAGAACAAGTACTTACCTGAAGTGCTGCCATCATCTGCTGTGAGGTCGGCTGCCGAGGTCGTATGGGGACGGAGGAGCTCGTGCTGGCAGCTCGAATCTCAGTGAGGTTGGGAACAGAGGACGAGTCAACTGCGCTGTTGGCTATCCAGTACCGGTCGTGCTGCTTCCCTCCTCCCAGCCTCATCACCAAGTCTGTATCTAGGGGCTGGGTGGCCGGATCGAAGTCCTCCCCATGGCGCTCGCGAGCCGCAGTGGTGTACTCGGTGACCTTGGTGTAGGCGTTCGTGTTGGTGAACGCCTCGGGCCCGGCGTTTGGGTTGTACTGGGTGCTCGCGGCAGTCGCCTTGCCCTGGGAGATTGAGGGGGATCACGAACACAGGCCAACAAGTGTACGGAGCCGCCATCATTCCATACGGGTTGAACCCATCTGTCGCCAGCGCCACACGTACATTTCGAGCCTCCATAGCTTTGCCAGGATGCATGGCATCGAAGTGCTTCCATGCTTCACCATCCGATGGGTGTACCATCTTGTCAGGATTGTATCTCTTGCCATTCTTGTGCCATGTCATCTGTTTCGCAGAGTCCTCTGTCATGTACAATCATTGGATCCTAGGTATGAAAGGAAGGTACCGTAAGACCATCTCGGGGATATTAAGTTGTTCCTTCTTGCCATCTCCATGGTCTACCTCCACATACCTAGAGGCTTTGCACTTTGGACAGTGTGTTGCTTTCTCGTGATCTTTCCTAAATAGGACGCACCCTTTTGGACAAGCATGGATCTGCTCATACGGCATCTTAAGTGCACGAAGAAGTTTCTGTGACTCGTACGTGTTCTTCGGCAGAATGTGACCCTTCGGCAACAGGGTGCCCAAAATTGCCAACATGCCATCGAAAGCGTCTCGACTCAAGCTATACTGGGACTTGAACCCCATTAGGCGTCCAATGGCATCCAGTTGTGAAACCATTATCTTTTCATGAAGGGGCTTCTGTGCCGAAGACATCATGTCGTAGAACGCCTTTGCGGTGTCCTCTGGCTCCTCCAATCCTTCACCGAATTGAGCCTCTTGAAAGTCTCCCATCATGTCTGCTACCCCGGCATCTCCATCATACTCCTCGAGACGTTGTCTCACCACCTCCTCTCTAATCCGATCGGCTTCACCATGGTGGACCCAACAAGTATAGTTTTCAACGAATCCGTACTTGTAAAGATCTACCCCCACGTTATTCTTATATTTTCTTTTCTTGTTCCCGCATTTGCTACAGGGACACGGCATCCGACTCGACCCTTTAGCAGCCGGACCAAACACATGCTCTAAGAAAGCATTGGTCTTAGTAACCCATTCTGTGCTCTTACTTGCATGGCCCGTGTACATCCAGTCACGGTTATCCATCCTCTGGCATATACATATGTAAGCGAGTAATAAAACCAACAATTGCATCTACACGGTGTTCCTACCATCTAATAGGAGAAGGATAGGTCCTAATCCCACCCGAGGATGCGCAGATGGGTTAGTTTCCATGTTCTACTCCTATCCGAGACAGAATTTCGGCAGCACCTCCTCGCTGTTCTCCCGATACACGTCCTGGCAGGGAGAGTGTGTATTCGGAGAACAACGAGGAGGTGGTGCCGAAACTCTGACTCTAATAGGAGCAGAACATGGAAACTAGCTCATCTACGCATCCGCGGGCTGTCCAAAATATGTGGACAATTCGAAAGAGATACGGTCGCAGATATGCAAAGGACTGAATATCTAAGACTGTATCTCTTTCGAACGGGAGACGTCTAACTAGGTTATGCGACCAAAGATCAGATACCTAAGGATACGGATAGAGGGGTTATACCTAAGGTGTCAGTGAGGTCAGGGTAGCGGGGCAGCGGTGAGTCAGAGCAGTGGCGAGACGACGCGGTGCAGGCAGACCCGCAACGCCGACGAAGACGATCGGGGTCGCCGAATCCCTCCGACGGGTCCTCCTCCTGCCAAAAAAAGCATATGGTTAGTCTCTACCAAAAATTTCGGCAGCACCTCCCCTGCACGGCGAGGTTCCCAAAACCTGCAGAAAATGTCGGCACGAAGGCCAACAACCACATGTACAACAGACATAGTCACGAAGACCAACAATCACAATAGTACCAAGATGAGCCATATATAACACTACTACTAACACTAATACTACTACTAACACTAACACTAACACTACTAACTACTACTAACTACTAACTACACAACTACTAACTACTAACTATTTACTAACTACATAGGGCATATCTTCGCGACGAGAATAGCAAGAACGAGCTTCGGCGACGGCCACGGAGACGAACGAAGCGGCTTGAGGGTCGACGGACCTAAGTTGACACCTTCCTTCTCTCTTCTCCTTGTCCTTGTCCTTCTCCTCCTCTCCTCTCCACTCCTCCTTCTCCTCCTCTCCTCTCCACTCCTCCTTCTCCTCCTCCTCTTCCTCTCCTCCACCTCCTCCTCCTCTTCTCCTCCACCTCCTCCTCTACTCCTCTACTCACTGGCCGGCCAGGGGGCGGCCACGGGGCTGGGGGGCCGGGCGGGCGGCCGGGAGGCGCCACCGGGGGGGGGGGGGGGCGTGCGGGGGCCGGGGGGTGCCGGCCGGCCAGGGGGCGGCCACGGGGCCGGGGGGGGGGGGGGGCGGGCGGGCGTCCGGGGAGCACCGCCGGGGGGGGGGGGGCGGGCGGGGGCCGGGGAGCGAGGGCCGGGGAGCGCCGCCGGGGGGCGCGGCCGGGGAGCACCGCCGGGGGGCTTGGCCGAGGGCCGGGGGGCGTGGCCAGGGGGCTCGGCCGGGGGGCGACGGCGGCGGGCGGTGCGGCGCGCGGCGACGGCGGTGGGCGGGTAGTGCATGTGTGTGCGGGGGTGAAGTGTGAGTGTGTGCGTGTCTGTGGGTGGCGTGAGCCGTTTTGTACTTTTTTTTCTTTTTGTGCGTCTTTGCCGAGTGCCAGATCGGCTGACACTCGGCGAAGGCCCCCTCTTTGCCGAGTGCCTGCGGATCTGGCACTCGGCAAAGAATGGCCACGTGGCAGCCATGACCGCTCGTTGCCGAGTGCCGGCTGGCGTGGCACTCGGCAAAGAATTATCCTTCGTCGAGTGCCAGCTGGCACGACACTCGGCAAAGAGCATCTTTGCCGAGTGCCAAATCTGACACTCAGCGAAGTTTTTATTTTTTTTTAATTTTGCCACCAAATTTTTTTTGAGGCACTTTCACACTACCACTGTCAACATGTTCAAATTTGACAGTTTTTCAAAACTTTTCGTTATATTTTTTGACTTTATTTCTTTTTCTTGAATTTCCCCGAAATACGCAAGTTTGAACTGTGGGTGCATCGCATAGTGGATTTTCATGATTAAAAAAATGTTATTCTTGTTCTTAACCGTATGTTGAGGCCAAATCCAAAAACTGACCCTAGGTTTCGATCAACGTGCTTACAGGGCAACGCCTCCAAATTACGTGCGGACGGTTTTTTAATTATAGAAAATGCAAATTAATTCTGCAAATCGCGAAACTTGGCGAGATGTCCAGGTTTGTAAGCATCGTATGTGACAACTTGCTCGAAACTTTCTCAAATTTTTTTCACGGCATACCCATATGATGTAACAACATCTCGCCAAGTTTCACGATTTTCGGAATTAATTTGCATTTTCTATAATTAAAAAACCGTCCGCACGTAATTTGGAGGCGTTGCCCCGTGAGCACGTTGATCGAAACCTAGGGTCAGTTTTTGGATTTGGCCTCAACATACGGTTAGGAACAAGAATAACATTTTTTAAATCATGAAAATCCATTATTCGATGCACCCGCAGTTCAAACTTGCGTCTTTCGGGAAAATTCAAGAAAAGAAAATAAAGTCAAAATTTTTTGAAAAACTCTTAAATTTGAACATATTGACAGTTATAGTGTGGGGATGACCCACAAAAAATTTGGTGTCCAAAATCGAAAGAATTAAAAACTTTGCCGAGTGCCACTAAGACTGACACTCGGCAAAGAGCAGCACTTCGCCGAGTGCCAGCCACGTGGCACTCGGCAATGAACAGCCCACGTTCTTTGCCGAGTGTCATGTGGCTGGCACTCGGCGAAGACCCACTCTTTGCCGAGTGTCAGCCACGTGGCACTCGGCAAAGCACAGCCCACGTGTCACAGTACGGGCCCGCACTCTTTGCCGAGTGCCAAACGGCAGGCACTCGGCAAAGCGGACGGACCTGGATGCCGTCTGGTCCGCGACACTTTGCCGAGTGCGCATATTTGCCGACTGCGGAACACTCGGCAAAGAGATGACTTCGCCGAGTGTTTTTCTTCGCCGAGTGTTGGGCACTCGGCAAAGCACGCTTTGCCTTGTGCTCAGTCTTCGCCGAGTGCCAGATTTGCGGCACTCGGCAAAGAGGCTCTTCGCCGAGTGCCCGAAATTTGGCACTCGGCGAACTCTCAAGCACTCGGCGAAGATCGTCTTTCCTGTAGTGTTTTATACTAATGAGTATTTACTGTACACCTACCACTACACCATATATATATAAACGGTAAAGGACGCCGAAACTAATTAAAGATATCATATAAAAAAATTCCATTCACCTTGAGCCAATCATTTCTCTTTCGTTACAACAAATTGTACGTACAATAATAATAATATAGTAATATTTAAATTTAAAAAATTTAAATTTGTTCCTAGTAAACTAGAGAGAACTCAGTATAACCAAGTTCTTGTCATCATGCTTGCTGTTCAACCAAACAGACAGCTCACTGCAGAACTTGTCCATCGCGGGCTTGGGCAAGAGCATGGACACAATGGTGGAGTGCTCACCATCCTGGTTCTTGCAGCTCATGTGGTCGCTTCCCAGCTTGGAGGTAAGGTCACCGGCCAGCGGAATCCCGCCGCCGACCAGCTCGGCCCACCCAAACTGCGTCATGTTCGTGGCGATCCACTTGGTATCGGAGACCTCGTAGATCCTGTCCATCGCCGGAGGCGGCCACTGGCGCGCCGACGCGACGGCGTCCACCATGGACTCCATGCGCTCCTTGGTGACGCTGAGCTTGGTCCGGCGCACGAGCTCCACCGTGTGGGCGAGCGGCTGGCGGCAGAGCTCGCCGGCGGTGGCCTCCGCTATGGGAGACACGTGCGCGTTCCCGTAGTAACCCCGCGGGATGAGCGTGTGCCGGTTCCACTTGCCGCGCGCGTTCATGGTGACCATGAGGCGGACGCGCCGGTGGGGCTCGTAGCCCAGCGCCGTCGTGCGGCAGCGCCACATGACCGCGGTCAGCAGCTCGAAGGACGTCGCGGAGGTGACCAGCAGGTACCCCCTCAGGTGGCCCCGGAGGATCGCGATCTCCCGGGGACCGAACAGGAAGTACTGGACTACCATGTCGTCCGCCGGAGTTGACAGCATCACGTCGTCGTCGGATTTGTAGTCGTTGTTATTATAGTATGCAGAGTTCGAATGTGTGATGAGAGATGATGATGACGACGACGACGACTTATGTGGTCGTGTTAGAAGCTCTCTTCTCCACACGGGCAAAAGCGAGGGCACTTTTTCACCGCGAGTTAGTTCTGCAACGCATCTAAAGAATTGAACCATACCGAATCCATCTGCAATGCTATGGCACATGTGGAATCCGATAACAAATCCACCACATCCCAGCCTCGTCACCTGTATTTTTTTTTTCAGATAAATCATATGAGAATCAGTAATGTCGATGAGTACCTATAAATTAATAAAGACTAAATAAAAGAAACAAGAGATCGAATTTCTATATAGACTTTCTAGCTAGTGGAGGCAAATGAAAGGAGCTTGCTAGCAGGAAGCTGTGCATACCTGCATGAGGACCAATGGTTTGCCAATCACAGCTCTTGTGTCACCTGCGTCGCACAGCAGCTCCTCCACACACGGATACGGCGGCAGCAGAGGGTCGCCCAGCTCCTCCAGCCGCACGTCCGCATCGGCCTCCACAAACACCACCCCCTGCGCGGTGCAGTCCACCACCAGCTTCCCTCCGCCGGCGGCCTCCCGGAGCCGCCCGGCGATGGGGTAGTAGTACACCAGCGCCTCCGCGAGCGCCGCCTTGATGGCCTTGGCTGGATCATCTGGTCGCCTGTGGCTGGTGTAGCCCGGGCGGCAGCGGAAGAAGGCGATCACCGTCTCGTAGTACCTCAGCGTCCGCTGGTCGTCGAGGTCGGAGAGGGCTTTCGTCTCGGCTGGCGTGGGCCGCGCCGGCGACACCAGCTCGGGATCCATGCGACGCGCCTTGAAGGACACCATGGCGGTACTCGTGTCTACTGTCTAGCTAGCTAACTAGCGTGGGTGGGAGTGCGTATGTGGAGATGGGAGATGAGTCGGCGAGTGGCTTTCACAACTATGAGATGTGTTGGAGCGGTATATATCTGCTGGTGTATATCGTACCGTTATACGTATCAACACAAAATTAACACGGCGTCACAGGAAAAAACGAATACTATGAAGAACCTTTGAGTCACTGCTTGCAGTAGACATTGCAACCGTGCTTGTTCGTTCGTGCTCGTGGTCCTGGGTATATATAATGCACGTGACAGAGGTAGCTGTAAGTCCATATCTGTATCTATATATCTGCATCTACATCTATATATATTTATATATCATATCATATCTATTTGTATCTATATTTTTAATATTAAAAGTGCAAAATTTCTGTCCACCTATTCTTTTTAGTGTCAGTCAACTTTTCAAATTTAACTAAGTTTATAGAAGATACTAATAGTATTTGTATCTACAAATAAATTTATTATAAAAATAGATTAGATGATCTATCTAATTAATATATATAGCTATATACTATGGGTATTAAATACTTTATTTTATATGTTTAGTTAAAGTTAAGTATATTTGACTTCTGGAGAAGCGAGAAACGATAGATAAAAAAGGATAGAGGGAATATGTTGCACGTCATGGAGCTAGTGTTTTAATAAATTGCTGAAGAAATCTGGCAGACCTTAATTGAGGCCTCATCTTCTTCTCCCGCCAGCTAATAAATTCAGGGGGTGTTTAGTTGGTAGGAATTTTGGTGTAAAGTTCCTGTAGCACTTTCATTGTTATTTGACAAACTTTGTCCAAACATAGACCAACTAGACTCAAAAGATTCGTCTCGACATTTACAGACAAACTGTGCAACTAGTTATACTTTTTACTTACATTTAATACTCCATGCATGCGTTTAAAGATTCGATGTGATGGGGAATCTTGTAAAAATTTAAATTTAGAATCTAAACATGCCCTCACTGTATGTATCCGTTGTCACGCGTCTGAGGCTGGGCCGCCAATGCAATACATCATGCATTCACTGATAAAGTCTGGCTAGTAGATGTGCATATATGACATTACATACTGTATGTACATTGAATGGCCGCCTTGCCAGAAATCAGATGCATGCACCACCTACTGAAAAGAACCATGACACTACAAGGCATTCAATGTGTCCTCGCTCTGAAAACCTGCTTCATCACTGGCACTGGTCTCTGATTAAGCTGGAACACCAGCAGTAGTACGTCGTCCCTGCCCTTGCATGAATGCATGATGCTTCCTCCCAACGATGCCTCGCTCTTTTTCCATCCTCGTCCTACTAAAAATATATAAATCGCATAATATATTTGATGATCGATACCATATATTTATCGGACAATAATGAAGCGATATGGCTCAGTCAGCTCGTTTCTAATAATCCATGTGATCGATGTTCAATGCGAGACAGCAGCCCATCTTGCATTAGCATCAAGCTAGAGGAGAGGCAATAATGCAACAAGTACACCCAGTTCGGCTGCCTCGATTGAATTGATCAGATCCACCGACCGCCCTGACTGGCTGCTACTCCTACTTGTGTGCCTTGGCATTGATAGTACTTGGATTGTTTCCGATGCTCAGGCCTTGTTTAGTTCCGACAAATATTTGGAATTTGCACTGTAGCACTTTCGTTGTTATTTGATAAATTTTATCTAAACATGGACCAACTAGACTCAAAAGATTCGTCTCGACATATAGATACTAAAAGTACAATCAATTATTTCTTTTACCTACATTTATTGTTTCATGCATGCAACTAAAGATTGATGTGACGGAGAATTTAGAAATATTTGGAGAAGTTGGGGAAACTAAACAAGAGATCATTGATATTGCACACCTACTACCTATAGCTTGCATTGCAATTGCATGCCCATCTTTGGTACTCCTACGTCTACTGGCAAGTTGGTCGTCAGCATGGACACACGGACCCGGCACCAGCTCTCGCAGCAACACATTAACAGCAAAAGCGAATTAATGTGACAGGATCTTGACACGAATTGTTAAAAGAATAGGCAATTTCCAGATTAAAACCAGAATATAAATTATGATAAATTGATGATCTAGATATCTCAGATCGTATTGTTTACTAGCATAACAAAACATGCATAATAACATGATCTCAAATATGACAACCAGTGTAAGCATAGCTCCTACACCAGATAGATTGAATTGTATAAACGAAGACATTAGATCACGAGCGGTGTACCTTTCAGATGCTGGAGAAGACGGTGGCGAAGTCGGTACTGGCTGATCGTCGATGAGCGATGGAGGAAGAGCTCGGAGCAGTTGACGACGAATACATCTGGACGTAGCGCCGCCTGACTTGGACGGTAAAAGACCGGTTGTTGAAGACGAGAGCAGTCGTGCGACGAGCGCTTCCCAAAAACCTTATTCGCCTTCTCCCGGTGCAGGATCGCAAAGACAAGGGTTCCGGAGACCTGCTCGCCCGGTCGCTGGTGCATGCAAGCGAATGGACAGGAGACGACTAGACAGCAGCGCAAAAGCGATATGAGGCAAACCCTAGCTCGAGAGGTGTTGAGATGCGTTTTGGCATGGCCGATCGGATGCTTATATAGTCCTATTGAACCAACCTCGTGTTGCGATCACGATCTAAATCGGTATAGGACTCTTCAGTCGTAACCGTTTAGCTCTCTGCAACTTGAAGGCCAAGAAACCAAAAACTAAAACCGCAAAAGGAGACCGCGCTCCCGCAAGGCGAGGAGCCGGATTTCGGCGGACCATTCACGCAGGTGCCGCGCCAGTCGCCACACCACGCCACGCAAGGCGAGGTGAGGCGAAGCGAGCGAGTGCGCGCGTGTGGGTTTCTTTTTCTCCTTCTCACACTGACTTGAGGAAATAGAGGGGACTTCCATATTTAAGCATGTCTTTCTCCTCTTCCACTAGCAATGTGGGACTAAAGAGTTCCACTTCTCCTCTTTGCACACATGAATGAGCTTTGAGATTTATTTAGGAATTTTAGAATTTATTATTGGGCCAAGCCCATGTAAAATTCTAACAATTCCCACCAGATCTCAAATGCCCATTTAGAGATTTGCCTGTTCCCGCTACTGTTTGATATACTAGTGTTTAGCAGAGACTATTAAGTTGAAATTCTGCCTATAACCTCAAGTTACACTTATTCACAACTTGAACAATAGACTATGCCTTGAATTGCATGTTTTGCGTGAAACAAGTTTTACTCTAGGTTAAACTAGTACCTGGCTGCCAATAGCCTTTCTCCATGGGTGGAGCATATACGTCATACTCCATGGTCTCTTCATGAGCTTACTAGAGATCACCCTAATCTCATAGACTGCGACGTTTAACAGTCATAGCTCAAATAGGTATGTTCTTTCAAGAATACTCTGTAGGATAGCATCTTTGCTTATTAAAGCTAATAGAACATATTAAGGCCTTTGCCAACCTTCTATACAGTGCCTCGTAGCAATGAGAGTATTGCATCTTCACATAGAGAGGGTTTAGAGGTTACTCTCCTCAGTTTACCAATAGCTTGTTCTTCCCAGATCCTTAGTCACGGGATCTCCAATCAAAAAGGTTGGGTTACTACTACTGTAAACTCATATGGGTCTCATACCCATCTCCCTTGATGTGATTTCTATCACATTCCGTGATAACCCTTTTGTAAAGGGATCTGCCAGATTTTTGTCTGTTTGTACATAAGTCACAGCTATTACTCCGGAGTTTCTCAACTTCCTGACAAACTTCAAACGTCTTTTAACGTGTCTTGTTGACTTCGCATTATCCCTAGTACTGTTCACTTTAGTGATCACTGTTTGATTATCACAGTTCATAAGGATAGCCGATATTAGTTTTTCAACCACCGGTAAGTCAGACAAGAGCTCATGTAGCCACTCTGCCTCTACAGAAGCTGTATCCAAAGCAGCAAGTTCTGCTTCCATGGTTGATTTAGTCAAAATAGTCTATTTACAAGACCTCCATGACACTGCACCACCTCCAAGGGTAAAAACATACCCACTAGTGGTGTAGATCTGATCAATATCAGAAATCCAGTTTCCATCACTATATACCTCTAGCACAGCTGGGTGCCCAGAATAGTGAATTCCAAAACTCATTGTACCTTTGAGATAACGCAAAACTCTTTCAAGTGCATGCCAATGATTATCACCCGGGTTGGACATGTACCTACTCAACTTGCTCACAACAAATGAGATATCTGGTCTAGTTGCGCTCGCTAGATTCATGAGTGAACCAATATCTGAGAGTATCTTAGTTGGTCTCTAGCAATCTTTCTGTTCTTTCTCAAAGACACACTGGGATCATAAGGTGTTGGAGAAGGTTTACTATCCATAAAGCCAAAGCGACTCAAAACCTTTTCAACATAGTGAGATTGCAATAAAGTAATCCCGCTCTCATCCTTAATCAGCTTAATGTTTAAAATAACATTAGCTTCACCCAGATCTTTCATATCAAAGCTCTTTGATAGAAAAGACTTGACCTCATTAATAACATCAATATTTGTTCCAAAAATAAGAATATCATCAACATATAAACATAATATAACAGATTGACCCCCACCATGTTAATAATACACACACCTATCAGCTTCATTAACAACAAAGCCTACACTAATTAAAGTAGTGTCAAACTTCTCATGCCATTGTTTAGGTGCTTGTTTCAAGCCATACAAAGATTTCAATAACTTACACACTTTTTGCTCTTCACCTTTTACTACAAACCCATCAGGCTGATCCATATAGATCTCCTCATCCAACTCTTCATTAAGAAAAGTTGTCTTCACATCCATTTGATGAATGAGAAAACCATATGAGGCAGCCAGGGAAAGTAATACTCGAATAGTGGTTAATCTAGCAACAAGTGAATAAGTATCAAAGAAATCTTCACCTTCTTTTTTGGGTATAACCCTTAGCCACAAGTCGAGCCTTGTACTTGTCAATAGTACCATCAGGTGTAAGCTTCTTCTTGAACACCCACTTACAACCCACAGGTTTACAACCAAAAGGCAACTCAGATAACTCCCAGGTACCATTAGAAAGAATCGAGTCCATCTCACTACGAACAACTTCTTTCCAATCATCTGCATCTGGAGATGCATATGCTTCTGTAATAGAAGTAGGAGTATCATCCACATGGTACACAATGAAATCATCACCAAAGGATTTTGCAATCCTTCGTCTCTTGTTCCTCACAGGAGTTTCATTGTCATCCTCCTCAAGAATTTCATTAAGTGGTTGTTCAAATGACTTAAGCGGAGGCTCAATAGGTGTAGTAAAATCATAAGTTAATTCGGAGGAAAACTTAGCATTGCTACGCATATCTTTCATAGGAAAAATGTTCTCAAAGAATGTAGAATGCACATCAGAAACTTCAGATTTTACTACTAAAAATCTACAGGCAATGCTATGATGTGCATATCCTAGAAAGATGCAATCCACAGTCTTTGGTCCAAGCTTACGCTTTTTATAAATTGGAACATTGACTTTGGCCAAACATCCCCACGTGCGTAAGTATGTAAGTGATGGTTTCCTTCCAACCCAATACTCATATGGAGTTGTCTCTTTATTTCTGTTTGGAACTCTATTCAGGACATGACTCGCAGTCAATAAAGCCTCCCCCACCATGCCTTAGAAAGACCAGCAGTATCTAACATGGCTTTCACCAAGTCAGTCAACGTGCGATTTTTCCTCTCGGCAAACCCGTTTGATTCAGGAGAATAGGGAGCTGTCCTCTCATGAATAATACCATGTTCCATACAAAATTCATCAAAAAGTATAGGAAAATACTCACCACCACGATCTGACCTTAGACGTTTAATCTTTCTCTCTAGTTGATTTTCAACTTCAGCCTTATAGATTTTAAAGTAGTCTAGCATTTCATCTTTAGTTTTAAGCAAGTAAACATAACAATATCTAGTTGCATCATCAATTAAAGTCATGAAATATCTCTTTCCACCTTTTGTCAACACACCATTCATCTCACAAAGATCAGAATATATGAGTTCTAGAGGTGCCAAGTTTCTCTCCTCCGCTGCCTTATGAGGCTTTCGAGGTTGCTTTGATTGCACACAACTATGACACTTAGAACCTTTGGCAATAGTGAAATCTAGAATTAAACTCAGGCTAGACAAATGTGACATCAAACCAAAGTTCACATGACATAAACGAGAATGCCAAGTATTAGAACTATCATTAATTGTGCCACAAATATGATTAACTGACTTATTACAAAAATCTGCCAAAGATAGGCGGAACAAGCCTCCTTAATGATAGCCTTTACCAATAAATTATCCATGCTTAGACATAACTACTTTATTGGACTCTAAAACTACTTTAAAACCATCTCTCAAAAGAAGAGATACGCTAACAAGGTTCTTGCATATAGTAGGGACATGCTGCACGTTCTTCAGTTGCACGATCTTTCCCGAAGTAAACTTCAGATCTACCGTGCCAACACCATGAACAGAAGCATGTGATCCATTACCCATTAGGACGGAGGAACCTTGAAGCCCCTGATAAGAAGAAAACAGAGAGATATCAGCACACACGTGAATATTAGCACCTGTATCAACCCACCAACTTGGTGATTGAAATACTGATAGTACAGTAGGAAAATTACCATACCCATCATCAGCATCGCTAGTAGTCACAAGGTTGACACTCTTCTTTTTCCCTTTGCGGTCCGCTCACTCCGGACACTCTTTGGAAAAATGCCCAAGCTCTCCACAAGTGAAGCATGGCAACTCTGCTTTACTCTTCTTCTTCTTCTTAAATGCAGTAGTAGTTTTGGCATTGAAAGACTTAGACTTTCCTTTGTATTTGCCACGGTTTTTCTGGATGAAGTGGGCGCTAGCTCTTTTCTCGTTCCCCTTCTTAGTGTTATCTTTAGCCTGAGCCTTCTCCTCAACATCAAGAGATGCTATCAGGTTTTCAACTGATATTTTCTGTCTCTTGTGTTTAAGGCTTGTGGCGAAATTCCTCCAAGAGGAAGGTAGCTTTGCAATAATGCACCCAGCCACAAACACATCAGGTATAACACAGTTAAGGAGTTCAAGTTCTCTAGCCAGACGCTGTATCTCATGAGCTTGCTCGACTATAGATTTGTTCGCAACAATCTTGTAGTCATGAAAAGTCTCCATGATGTACAACTCTTTGCCAGCATCTGAAGCACCAAAAGTAGCTACCAGATAATCCCACAAAGTCTTTGTGTCTTTAATGTGCAGAATTGTATCAAAGATATGATTAGCAAGGACATTCTGCACAGCTCCCACAAAGATCTGGTTGGCATCCTGGAATCTTCTTTGATCTTCTTCAGAGATATTTCCCTCGGGCATACCAGCACTAACCCAGAACACTTTCATCGTCATCAACCAATTGGTGACCTTAACTTGCCATCTCTTAAAGTGCTCTCCAGAAAAGATTTCTGGCTTCAGCGCATCAACAAAACTAGCCATAGTTAATTCTGGAAACCTATAATAAGGTTTTTCGATTGTTAAAAGAATAGGAAATTTCTAGATTAAAACCAGAATATAAATCATGATAAATTGATGATCTAGATATCTCATATTGTATTGTTTACTAGCATAACAAAACATGCATAACATGATCTCAAATATGAAAACTAGTGTAAGCATAGCTTGTACACCAGATAGATTGAATTGTATAAACAAAGACATTAGATCACGAGCGGTGTACCTTTCAGAAGCTGGAGAAGACGGTGGCGAAGTCGGTACTAGCTGATCATCGATGAGCGATGGAGGAAGAGCTCGGAGCAGTTGATGACGAATATGTCTGGACGTAGCGCCGCCTGACTTGGATGGTAGACGACCCGTTGTTGAAGACGAGAGCAGTCGCACGACGAGCGCTTCCCAAAAACCTTATTCGCCATCTCCCGGTGCAGGATCGCAAAGATGAGGGTTCCGGAGACCTGCCCGCTCGATCGCTGTGCACGCAAGCGAACGGACTGGAGACGACTAGACGGTAGCGCAAAAGCGATATGAGGCAAACCCTAGCTCGAGAGGTGTTGAGATGCGTTTTGGCGTGGCCGATCGGTTGCTTATATAGTCTTATTAAACCGACCTTGTGTCGCGATCACGATCTAAATCGGTTTAGGACTCTTAAGTCGTAACCGTTTAGGACTCTGCAACTTGAAGGCCAAGAAACCAACAACTAAAACTGCAAAAGGAGACCGCGCTCCCGCAAGGCGAGGAGCCGGATGTCGGCGGACCATTCATGCAGGTGCCGCGTACCCGCGCCACTCGCCACGCCACGCCACACCACGCCCGACCCAGTGAGGCGAGGCGAGCGAGCGCGCGTGTGGACTTCTTTTTCTCCTTCTCACACTAGACTTGAGGAAGTAGAGAGGACTTCCATTTAAGCAAGTCCTCCTCCTCTTCCACTAGCAATGTGGGACTAAAGAGTTCCACTTCTCCTCTTTGCACACATGAATGGGCTTTGAGATTTATTTAGGAATTTTAGAATTTTATTGGGCCAAGCCCATGTAAAATTCTAACACAAATCACTAAGAGCAAGTATAATAGTGGGCTGCAAGAAGGCTAAATGCTGATGTGGAGGAAAGAAGAAAGAAGAGAGAAGAGAAGTAGGTTGTAAGCTTACAGCCCGCTTGGACACAAGAACCAATGCAATTTGTGAGAGAGACAAGTAGGTCATATAGTTATAGCAAAGACTTAACCATTATATGAGTGAGTTGTAAGGTAGGCTACAAAGATCCTTACAACCAGCACCAGGCTGCATTATTAAACTTGCTCAAAATGCCCCCCACCACCCGCATTCCAGTTCCCCTCCATTGCGCCTGGTGGGCGGCACGACAACTTTAGGCCTCACAAATACACTTTAATTCATATGGTTTGGGAGGGATTGAGATGTAATTTAGTTCAAGTTACACTCCAATCCACTCCAACCCATGTGGATTGAGGTGTATTTGTGTGTAGTCAAACAAGACCTCATTGAAAAAAACAATATGTTTTAGGTGACATTACCGTCGATAGTAAGATGTCAGTAGTGACTTAAAGATGTGTCCACATTAGTCTTTTAGAAGTGGGGTTTGCGTATCTGTACTCGTAAATTTTGCTCGGTAGACATAGTACACTAATAAGCATAGAATTATGATAATTGGTTCGAAATGCTCAAAGTCAAAGATATATAAAATTATGATATTAAGACTAGAAAAGTACTAAATACAAGGAGTTTTTCATCCTCAAGAACTCACACGACTTGAGCCAACACCACTTGAACCGCCACGCTCAATGCTACATAATTTTTAAATGTCAAACACTTCTTCAATAATCAAGATAACAAGCACAAAGAAAAGTACTAAAACAATACGCACCTTGGGACCTTGGGTGGCAAGTTTATCTTACGGTTTCTTAAGCCTTGAAAGTGCTTTAAAATTTTATCATCTTCAATGGATGCAAATAAATCCCGCTCAATATAGCATATCATGCTATTATTCATCCAATCATCATTCATTTTATTCCTCCTGTCAGTCTTGATAATATTCATAGCAGAGAAGTCTCTTTCAACTGTTGCTGTTGCCACAGGCAATATCAATGCAAGCTCGATGAGGCGATACACCAAAGGAAAATATGTATGCCTATCAGTTTGAACCATCTTCTCAGCAAGGCTACCAAGATCAATACAAGTGCAAAATTCTTCATCATGTTTCACTTCATCCATGAAATTTTGAAGCTCAGTTCTTAGCTTTACACATTCATAATCACTAAAGTTGGCATAATAAATCTTAGCAAGCTCAACTAATTTTTCTATCTCAAAGTTGGCAGACTCATTTGTCGGGTCAAGACAAGCAACACATCTCAATAGTTGAGTCGATCTTTCTGGAAATCGCTTATTCAACTCACTAATTACTTGGTCAAGGACAACAATGAAAATCTCATTATGAATATGATGGTAGTAGGTCACATATTTGGCTCCACGACATTTTGAACGACCTCTCATTGGTACCATATCTTCCATATTAGGAATGTCTATATTATATTTGGCAGCAAAGGCTTTTGTCTCCTCAAAAAGATCATCCCAACCATTTTCCCTCATGGCATTTATATTTCTCATCACAAAACCAATCAATCCTATTGCACGAACAATGTTTTGATTTTTCTTTTGCAAGCATTGTGATAGGTCTTGAGTGATCCCCAATACTCTAATCATCAGAAGCAATATGAACACAAACTGAAATGACTCCATTTTTGTATCAATCCAGATGCTATAGTTTTCTTTTCCCCATCAGTTCCATCATCACTAATATTCTCTAACACCTCAAGCACAGATTCCCACATGAGCATAAGACGTACTAATGTTTTGTGATGTGTACCCATCTTGTATCACCAGGCCTAGCAAGACTAGTTTCTTGGGTTTTTCCTCTCCCAGGAGATATTTCACCACTATCTAATTGTTGAACAAGAGTATCATGGTGTTTTTGGAGAAGTTGATCTTTTCTCTTGCAAGACACACTAACAGTATTGACAACTGAAGTGACATAATTGAAGAAATCATCAGTTGAAGCGCAACATCTAGCTACAGCAACTACCACAAGCTGCAATTGATGAGCAAAACAGTTGATGTAAAAAGCAAAGGGGTTTTCATTCAATACCAGCCTTTGTAATCCATGGAACTGCCCTCTCATGTTTGAAGCTCCATCGTATCCTTGTCCTCTAACCTTGGCTATAGATAACCCATACCTTGCAAGCATAGAAACCAATGCTTCCTTCAGGGAAGGTGATGTGGTGTCAGAAACATGTTGTAGGCCAAGGAACCTCTCAATCACACTTCCTTTATCATTGGCAAACCTATTAAACAAAAGATAAACATAGTGTTAATTGGAAGCCTTAAAACATATAAAATACACAAATAGAAATATATGATATATACCTCACGACCACGGCCATTTGTTCCTTAATTGATGCATCACGAGCCTCATCAACAAGCACCACAAACCAACGATCTCCAATTTCACTCTTAATTAATTCACTTGTCTCCTCTGCACAAGCCCTTATCAAATCTTTTTGAACCGTTGGACAACTCATTTGATTATTCCCTGGAGCATTCTCAGCTGTAACAAGTGCAGCATTTGGATCCTTCTTTCTATACCAATCTAGCATCTCCAAAAAGTTTCCTTTGTTTTTGGATGTCTTAGACTCATCATGACCACGAAATGCCAAAGCTTGCAAAAGAAGAAATCTAGCAATGCCTAACATTATAGTTAAATGAGCTTTATATGCCTCCTCTTCTGCTGCAGTTGTTACTGCCCACACATGTTCTACACTTTGCCTTTGATTTTTGAAATAAATTGCTCTTTTTCTTGCTGCACTATGATAGCCTTCAATTGATTGAGCATGCTTCAACAAAGAACTCTTTCCCTTTTTCCAATTTTTAAACCCTACTCTCGTGAATGCATCATTATCAAAATTGCTTGTTGGTGGTGGCTTAAAGAGGTAGCAATAAAAGCAATAGGCTGCATTCTTGGCAGGATTGTACTCTAACCAATCAAACTGAGTAAACCAAGATTTAACAAAACCTCTAGTTTGAGTTTTACCCGCTGTTCTTTCATACTCACAATTTGGTTGATATGGACCCATCTGTATATATGCTCTCCTAGCATCATCCCTAATATCATGGTGGAATTCATCAATTGGCTTTCTAAGACCTGGATCAGCAACTATATCACTCATATCAAGCTCAATGCGGGGTCTTTTTTGCTCAACCCGACTCTCTTGAGTAGAAACATCTTTCTTAGCAAAATATTTTTCCATTCTACAAAGTAAAACTAATTAAATTACGATCTGAATGTCTAAATCTAACAATGAACAAAAATAAAAGAGGAATAAAAGTTACCCTTGCTCGAGGTCTTGGTCCTGGCCGGCAGGCCTCCTGGAGGCTGGAGTCCTGGGCGCCTGGTGGCTGGGGCTGCCGGCTGCTTCACTACCTTTCCCGGCGGCCGGCGCAGCATAGAGGAAGGGAGGCCGGCAAGGCCGCAAGGGGTGGAGGCGGAGCCACGGCCACAGAGCAGAGGGAGCAGGGAGGGACCGACGACGACGAGCGAGGGGCGGAGGCCAAAGCAGCGGGCCGCGGTCGCAGAGCAGAGGGACGGAGGGGCGGCGCGCCGGCGCTGTTCAGCTTCCCAGCTTCCCAGCTGTTTATTTTTTTCTAACCTAGACTGCATCGCATTAGTGGGCTGGGCACCTCGGCTGAAAACTTGTTCCTATTTTTTTCAGCCTACGGGGGGCTGCAGCCCCCCCCGTACGTCCGCCAATGTATACTCGTAAAACTGACGATGTGACGCCTCTTCCCATGCATTAGCTCACCTCTTTTATTTGTCAGTCTATTTTCAGTTGATCGATTTTTTTTCTTCTCCCATTCTGATTTTCTCGGCAGCGAACACATAGGTACGGATTGCAGTAATGGTGAAGGACCGAGACTGCTAAATCATGGCGACCAGAGGGGGGGGGGGGTGAATGGGAGCCTAAATTTTTTTTTCAAAACTCTAGCCTCTGTCCCACAAAACAACCCCAAATTCTTCGAACACGAATGTGATGCCAACAACCCTCAGAAAGAGGGTGGATGATCCCTAGGATCACAGCGAGGCACCACCGATGAAAGCAAACCAAAACTCACAAACTCTCGATAGGGTTCTTGGCCAGAAACCTAACCCCGGAACATAGATGGAGGGCTACGTCGGGATTCCCTTAAATACCTATGCTAAAAGTAGCAAAGATATCTAGAGAGGTTCCTTGGTGAACTCTAGGAGCAAACGAGAAGTCCGAAAACAACGCAGAAAAGCCATGAGAGCAAACGTACTAGAACACAACACTCAGCAGGAGCTCAGAATATCCGCGAGTACGATCCCGGACAGTCCGACAGTCCGCATTGTGTCGGACTGTCCGCGATCCCCTTGCGGACTATGACAGAACCGACCAATTTATACTAGATTAAGCATCGAAACCTCCGCTTTCGCAAAGATTATCAAGTATCTAAGCTTGTATAAACCCGGTAGTCCGGAAATCTCGAAGGATTTCTTAATCATTCAACATTAGCCAAGATCATACTAGTTCAGTGAACATGGCCACAAGTTACAACACAGTTTGCACATAATTCAAAATACATCGGAGTACGAAACAATATTACAAACCATAGTTTGATATAGATAGCGGAAGCAACATAGTTTTGAAACACGAGTTCAGCTTGTCCAAAATACGGTGCCATCAACCTGATCGAGTCCGGCAAAAGCATCAGGAGAGATAAGAAGTGATTGTGCCCATGGTCTAGACATCTCCCGTAACCGAGTATAGGCAGTTCTCGCAGTAGCCATAAAAGCACTGACCATCTGCAACAACAAGGGAATAAAACCCTGAGTACAAAGAAGGTACTCAGCTAGACTTACCCGTCATAAACCAGAAATAATGAGACACTAAGGATCATGTAGGCTATATCTGGGGTTGGCTCAACATACCATTTGCATGAAAGCTCTTTTGTAAATAAGCTGGACTTAGGGTGTTGGCAGGCATTTTTATAATTATTCCTACCTTACTAGGTTTGCACCTGAACTATAACAAGCACTTGACTAATTATTCAAGCAAGAGTGACTATTTCATCAATAGCCTTTCAGACTCCATACCATAACCATCTTTAGTTCCATAAGTTCTACGGGTAGTGATCTAAAGTCAATTACTCACTGTCCAGGAGCGATAGTGATTATAATTGATTCCTACCCAGCTGGGGATAAAATGTGGCACACTCGCCCGATCACACCTGCGCTCGGTAGCGGTCGGCTGCCACTCATGAGATTCGAGAACACAATGCGCGGGACGACCATGGGCCCTTCTACACCGGGGGTTATCTCAATGCTAGGTCACTCAAGCTATAATTGCCCACGGTCATGCCAGGTCAGTCAGGCCCTGCCTGTCCACGGACCATGCCAGGTTGCTCAGAATAGTTGCCCACGGTACATTTGAGGCCCTAGGTGTTCGGCGTCAACACCTCCATCACCGGCTCGAATAACCTTACTCGGCTTCACGGGAGGTACTTGGACCTACTCCGTTAAGTGATTGACGGGTTCAATTTGATTGAAGGGACACTTCCCGAAACGGGTCCTATGTGACAAATACAGAAGACTACTAGCACACAGAACTCATGTTCTGCTGCTCCTACATCCCGTCTCTGTCTCAAATTAATTATCACATGGTTATCTCTATGATAGCACAGGCTAATCATGATCAGTATCCACCTAAATGAGGAAGACAGGAAATCACCCGACTTTTACCAGTCTAAGCAGCGCTAAGCATATAATCGAGCCTAGACCTAACAGGGATATCAAGATAATAATTGCGGTGGACAAGGTATAGTAATAATGCAACAACGGTGGCAATCAATTCCTACAAACCTAATGCAACAAGCATATCAGGTTAATTGATAAATTGTTTGCAAACCGTAGGAGTTAAATGCTCCGGGGCTTGCCTCTCTCGAAGTTAGACGGTCGATGGTCCTGGCACTCGGGCAACTCCTCGATGTCGACCCCTTCGGTCTCCTCGAGCAAGGTCTCCTCCTGGCGCGGTTCCTCCTACTGCAGCGGCTTCTGGGTTTCTCCTGCCGATCCTGTATGATGCATGAACATATATGAATATGATGAATGCAGATGGAATGTGTAGGTGTTGCATCAAGGTTAACAACAGACCAGAGATAAACACATGCTTGACAGCAACAACATTATTTAACTTATCTAACCTCACTTATCTAACCACTTGATCCTTTTTAGTTGGTTTACCAAACAAGGCATAGCTATCATGATATTGAAACAACTTCAGAAAATTCCCAAACTTTTACACAGGCTACTACAGATTAAAACTAGCCTACCATAAAAATTTCAGCCCAAAACAGTAACTCTAGCATACAATAGTAATTAACCCTATTAATTCACAAATTTGGCATTTTACATAGTTTGTACTACCAACTACCAAATCAGTCCTACTTAGCACTTTTCACAGTAAGTTCATAACCTAACTTAGCTACACAAAAATTACCAGGCTCAGAATCTAAGTATTTCTGTTTATTAAAATTACATAAAGAAAACAATATTTAACAACTTTAAATGCTACTGCTAATATTTTCCACAGAACATACACATGATATACTTTTCCCAGATACTACTCAACAAGACAATCCTAACAAATTTGAAATCACATTTTTCTGAGCTACATAGAATTAGTTATGCATTTTCTAAGTTAACAACCATATATTTACTTAAACAAAACTACATATAAAGGTATCACAGAAATATGCATTCATATTTTTAACAGGTAGATCTATTCGTTTCCAGCACAACAAAATTTGTTTCACAACAGTTAGACTTAAAATGAGCCTTACACACATTTTAGAAGCTTTTAAACCATTTCTGCAAAAACTGGTTTAAAGAAAAACTAAATCTAAAACACTACGGACACCCAACGTAACTCAACCGAGGGTCGAGGCAATGCTCGGCACACCCAACTTTCCCGAGGCCTACTGCACGCAGACTCTTCTTTTTCTCTCTCACACTCTCTCTCTGTCTCTCTCGCTTCTGCCAGCGGGGTCCACTGGTCAGGCAACCACGATACCCGGCTACCTCAGGCTCGGCAGTCAACGGAGGACATTTGCGACGTCGAGCCTACCACTAGACGCAGGTTTGCGAGGCGAACACAAACAACCAACTTGCTGAGCCAAAGGGATACCGGAGCAAGCTCGACGGCGGCCATGGCAGAGCGACGGCTCTACGACACGACGACAAGGCTCATCCAGGGAGTTTGAGGCCCGGTGAGACTAGCACTAGCTCAAGCAAGTCCTAAGCGACCTATTGAGGCGACTTTCGAGCCTCGGTGAAAGCCCTAGTTTGGTTTTGGCTAATTGATGAAACCTATTTGGTCTAATCCTATTGCTAAGCATGTGTGTAGTTTATGAGGAAGGATTAAGACCAAGCCAAGTGATGGAGCTAGCAAAGTGGCAACCATGGAGGATGGTGTTAGCCATATGCATCTCAAGTGATCAAGTGCTCTACCTTTGGTGAATCGCAAGAAGAGGAGAAGAGATGGAGCAAAGAGGCCCGAAGGCAAAGGTATAACCTATATGGCTCTTTGTTTTAGTGATCAAGACACTTAGCGAGTGTGATCACATTTAGATAGATAGTCGTACTATTAAGAGGAGATTATTCACGGCTTATGCGGTGTTCAAGTGCCACTAGGTGTTCTCTAACATATCGATGCTATAGACCTAGTGAGTGACTAACAAAACCCTTGATAAATGCTTTGCAAAATGCTAACACACGTGCACAAGTGTTGGAACACTTTGGTGTTGGCACATGGGAGCAAGGGTAGAAGTTAGAAAGTGAAAGGTGCTGAGTTAGGGGCAACGGACGCTGTTGGTGGCAGCATCGGACGCTGGGCCGAGCGTCTGGTGGTAAACCCTAACCACTGATATTTGTTGAGGAAGCATCGGACGTGGGCAACAGACGCTGGCAAAACACTGTTGCAGAGTCCGATGGTTATGACATGGCACGAGCGTGCTCTCCAGGGAGCATCGGACGCTGGGCTGCGTCCGATGTCGATCCATCGGACGCGTCCGATGTGATCTGGACCTCTCTGGAACCTTTCTGTTGTGTCATCGAACACAGGGGTTGAGCGTCCGATGTAAAGGTGCCGACGTATCCGATGTGGCGCCAAATTAAGCTGAATAGAGCAGTGGCATCGGTGCGTCCGATGCCACTTTAACTATGGCACGAAGGGATATGACCGTTGGGATCTAACAAACTGAATTCATAGCAGGGGGACACACGGTGCTCATCGGAGCATCGGACGCTGAGGGAGCGTCCGATGGCCCCGACACCGGCGCGTCCGATGCCTACATTTCAGCCCAACGGCTAGGCCGACTTGAGTGGCCTATTTAAGGGGCTTGGCCAGCTTGCTAGGTATCTCTCTTGCACATTTTGATTCCTAAGCATTCTAGTGAGACTTGGCAAGCCTCCCAACTCATCTCCCAAGTTGATTTGATCCAACCAAGTGAGATTGAGTGATCTAGTGCGTGATTTGAAAGAGTTCAATCTAGTGGCACTAGTTCTTTGCATCGGCATTGAGTTTTCTTGTTACTCTTGGCATTTGTCGGTGCCTAGACGGCTTGGAGGCATTGTGGTGTTGTTGGAAAGAGAAGGAGATTGTCCTTGGCCACCACCATTCGAGATTGTGAGAGGTTTTGGAGCCTCACCTCGCCGGAGCGGCAAGAGGCATCCTTAGTGGATTGCTCGTGTCATTGAGCTACCTCACTAGTGGTAGATTCTTGTGGCGCTCTTTGTGAGCTTGGCTTTGTGCCGATTAGCCACCGAATCACCTAGTGTTGGTCGACACAACGGGGAGTAGCATGCCGGCAAGCACGTGAACCTCGGGATAAATCTTGGTGTCTCGCGTGCTTATTGTGATTGCACATTCATCTTGGTGATTGGTCTTCATATTCACACTCTTGGTGATTGGCTTCACAAGTGGATTTTACCGGTGATTGGCTCTCTACGTGGCAATCCCGAAGGCTTGGTGAAACCCCCTCTATCTAGCTCATTTACTTTGTGTATTTATCTTGAGCTATTTCATTTGTGTAGATACTCTTACTTGTTGTATATCATTTGTCATATACCTTGTGTAGCTAGTTGTGATTAGCTTGCTTAGTTTATCTATTGCACATACTTGTCTCATATACATTCTTGTATATCATACTTGTGCTAGAGCTAGATTGCTTTTATTCCGCGTTAAGATATTAGCTCTAGTTGTTTGTGTGACATTGAAATATTAGGTAGAATTGTTGGATAGGTGGCTTGCAACACACTATTAGGCTAGCGCAAAAAGCTTCACCATTTGTTATACTAATAGTGTTTGCCTAAGTGATTTTGTAGATTTTTAATTAGGCTATTCACCCCCCTCTAGCCAATTTGGACCTTTCACTCGGCAACCTTGGCATTGCTCGGAGCTATGCACGGCGGCGGTCCGCGGCGGACATGGCCGTGACAAGGCTCGGTTCCGGCTGAAACACGGCAAAAGAGAGGTCTCCATCGAAACCTAGGCATCTATGGCGGTAGAGAAGGCTAGAACAGGGCTCGGTTCGGGATGGTTTGGCCAGAGATGGCCGGTTCACGTGAAGGTCACGGTGGCGGACATGGCGGATACCCAAAAATGGCATTCGGCATTCCGTCGGCTTGGGTGAAGGAGAAGGGAAACCAACCCGTGCAAACGAAAGAGAAGGTTAGGGCGAAGAGGTAGGCGGAAGGAATCAAGTGGCGGTGCTCTGGGTGATGGGTATTTGGCTGGTGAAGCTCGGCAGCTGTGGCGGTGGTGCGGTGGAGAAGAAGATGGAGCAGAGCGATAGCGAGTGCGTTTGAGTGAGTGAGCGGCTTGGTTGCAAGTGCAAGAGGTGAAGAAGGCAAAGGCGGGTGCGGACGCTGGTTCATCGAACCCGGATGGATCCCGTCTTGCCGTTCCGACAAGCGCGGCGGCGGCCAGCATGCGGCGGCCACGCGGCAAACGAGCAGAGAGGGGACAAAGGGTTTGGTTGGGTGAGTGGAGTCGGTGGGCGTTGAGCGAGCGGTTTTGGTTCCTGCTGTGCGGGCGCGGGCGAGCGGGCAGCGGCAGCAGCGCTTGCGCCGGTGTACGGTGCGGTGCAGTGCGCGGAAGGAGAAGAAGAGGGGCTGACCTGCGGGTCCCACGGGGTTTAAACTAAAGAGGTTTTTGCTAACTTCTTTCCTGCTCTATAACTCTCAAACTAAGCTGAACTAGGAAAAGGTCCTAAAAGCAAAGTTGCTTAGAAACTTGCAAGGAACAAAACATTTTTAAGGCTCAAGTCCAAATTCTGCCTAGAAATTGAATTTCACTTCTAGCCTGATTTTCTAATGCAAGAAATAAACATTCATACACACAAAAGCACATGAAAGGATGAAATGCCATGCTCATGCTATGTCAAGTTATGCATTTAGAGATGCTTAACACCTAGGGTGTTACAACCCTCCCCTCCTTAAAGAAATCTCCTCCCGAGATTTGAATTACTAACTGTTCTTTGTAAAACTGTGGATACACTTCTCTTAAATAGTCACCTTTTTCCCAAGTAGCATCCCGATCCTCTTGTTCACTCCTACTGCTTAACTATTCTTCCGCGAGTCACTCTTTCTTTTTCATCGAGTACTCGGTACGGCTTTATGGAGTAAGTAAGATCATATTGCAACTTGATATTGGCGGGTTGTACTTCTTCTTCTGGCACTCGAAGAGACTTCTTCAACTGTGATACATGGAATACAGGGAAAATAGCTTTCAAATGTTCCGGCAGTTGTAGTTGATAAGCTACTTCTCCTCTCCTTTCTATGATTATATAAGGCCCCACAAACCTTGGTGCTAACTTTCTTTTAACTCCAAAGCGCTTAACACCTTTCATGGGCGAGACCTTCAAGTAAACGTAGTCACCGACATTGAACTCAAGCGGTCTTCTACATTTATCGGCATAGCTTTTCTGTCGAGACTGTGCAGCTGCAATATGTTGCTGAATTGTTCTAACTTGTTCTTCTACCTCTTTAATGAAATCAATTCCATAATTCTGACGCTCTCCCGGTTCAACCCAATTTACCGGTGTCCTGCATCTTCTACCATACAAAGCTTCAAAAGGCGCGATCTGAATACTCTCCTGATAACTGTTGTTGTAAGCGAACACTGCTAAAGGTAACCATTTCTCCCATGAACCTTTCGCTGATATTACACAGGCTCTTAACATATCTTCCAGAGTTCTAGTACTTGGTTCACTCTTTTAGTCTGTCCTGACGTCTATGGATGATAGGCTAAACTATGAACTAGTTTTGTACCTAACTCTTTTTGCAGCCTTTCCCAAAATGGTGCAGTGAACTGTGATCCCCGATCTGAAACTATAAGCTTTGTACACCATGGAGTCGAACAATCTGACTCAAGTAGATCTTGGCATAGTCTGGTGCTCTATAGCTGGTCCTGACTGGAATGAAATGTGCTGTCTTGGTAAGACGATCCACAATTACCCAAATCGAGTCATTTCCTTTCTGAGTAGTGGGCAAACCGGTGATAAAATCCATGCTCACTTCTTCCCACTTCCATTCGGGTATAGCTAACGGTTGAAGCATTCCGGTTGGTTTTAGGTGAATAGCTTTCACCTGACAGCCTGTGTCACACCTAGCCACATAAGCAGCAATTTCCTTCTTCATCTTAGTCCACCAAAATCTGGGATGTAAAACTTGATACATTTTGGCACTTCCAGGATGAATGG
The DNA here is from genome assembly GCA_009763385.1 of Coix lacryma-jobi var. lacryma-jobi. Lineage (NCBI taxonomy): Eukaryota > Viridiplantae > Streptophyta > Magnoliopsida > Poales > Poaceae > Coix > Coix lacryma-jobi. Next base: position 70,215,578 of record CM019823.1, read on the forward strand.
ATAACTTAGATAAATGCGCTTCGTCCAAAATCCGATTTCTGAGTTCCCTATCCTTAGGTACCATGGGCGCTGGTCAAACCATAAGACTCCATTGTCATCAAATCGAAAATGCTTAACTGGCTCAGTTGCTGCCTTTATCTTTTCCTTGATATGATAGATACCCTTATCTGTTTTCTGTCCCTCTAAGACTTGATCAACCAACACACTACGCAGTTCTAGGTCATGTAGCATTATAGGATGCATTAAACTAAATTCATCTTCTAGTAGTAACTTCAAAGTATTACAATGCGATTTTCGACTCAAAGCATCGACTACGACGTTCGCTTTACCAGGATGATAATGAATCTGCAGATTATAATCCTTAATCAACTCTAGCCATCTTCTCTGCCTCATATTCAATTCAGGTTGAGTGAATATATACTTGAGACTTTTGTGATCCGTGTACATATTACAGACATTGCCAAGCAAATAATGTCTCCAAATCTTCAGAGCATGTACAACGGCAACCAAGTCCAAATCATGTGTAGGATAGTTCACTTCATGCTTCCTTAATTGCTGAGACGCATAAGCAATTACCCTGCCTTCTTGCATAAGAACACAACCTAAGCCAACCTTCGATGCATCACAAAGACATCAAAGGGTTTCTCAATGTCCGGTTGAGCTAAAACAGGAGCAGTGGTCAACAGCTTCTGCAAGGTACGGAAAGTAGTTTCACACTCCTCTGTCCATTCAAACTTCTGGTTCTTTTGTAGTAAGCTTGTCATAGGTTTTGCAATCTTGGAGAAATCTAGAATGAATCAGCGATAGTACCCTGCTAAGCCCAAGAAACTCCTAATCTCACCAACAGAAGTAGGAGCCTTCCAATCCATTACTTCCTTCACTTTACTGGGGTCAACTGAGATTCCCTCTTTAGATAAGATATGACCAAGGAAATGTACTTTCTTCATCCAAAACTCACACTTACTAAATTTGGCATAGAGCTTGTGCTCCCTAAGTCTGGTTAAAACAATCCTTAAGTGCTCTGCATGATCTTTTGAGTTCTCTGAGTAAACCAAAATATCATCAATGAACACTACCACAAACTTGTCTAATTCTGGCATGAACACCGAGTTCATCAAACTCATGAAGTATGCTGGGGCATTTGTCAATCCAAAAGACATGACAAGGTACTCATATAATCCATATCTGGTAGAAAAGGCGGTCTTCGAGATATCTTGTGGTCAAATTCTGATCTGATGGTAACCTGACCTCAAATCAATCTTGGAGAACACCTTGGCTCTAGATAACTGGTCAAACAGGATGTCTATCCGTGGTAATGGATATTTGTTCTTGATAGTGACGGCATTGAGCAGACAATAATCCACACACATCCATAACGACTTATCCTTCTTCTTAACAAACAAAGCTGGGCAACACCATTCTGGCACACTAGGTTGAATGAATCCTTTACCTAAGAGCTCCTTGATCTGAGCCTTGAGTTCTATTAACTCATTGGGCGGCATACGATACGGTCTTCTAGAGATCGGTGCTGTCCCTGGTAACAACTCAATTGCAAATTCCACAGCTCTCTTGGGTGGTAATCCTGGTAACTCATCCAGGAAGACATCCGGGAAATCTCGAACAACTAGGATTTTGGAAAGATCTTCTATAGCAAGAGTGCAAGATAGGTCAACAAAATCGGCACCTCGGGGAAGAGATACACGAAGTTTGTTACCCATCCGACCATCGGATAGGGTAAGAGTCCTATTAGCAGTGTCTAACACCGCATTCCACATACTCATCCAACTCATACCTAAGACTACATCCATGCTTAGTCCAGGTAAAACTGCTAGATTAGCTCCCAACTTATGTCCTCCAATCTCGATGGTTGCATTACAAACCATTCGTCTAGATAACATGCTACTCCCAACGGAGCTTACGCGAAACCCATAGTCCATTTCAGTCATTTCTTGGTTATGCTTTTGTGCAAATGTTTTGCTCATGAAAGAATGTGACGATCCAGTATTAAACAAAACAACTGCAGGATGATGGTTAACAAGACACATACCGGCAGTCACGGGCTCTCCTGCACGAGCTTCTTCAACAGTCATATTATGCAGACGCGCGGGGTAATTGGCCTGTTGCTTCTTTGGGTGTGGGCAATATCTTATGAAATGCCCCTCTTGGTTGTAGTTGAAGCATGGCCCACGAACCAAAGGTCTTCCTCCTGTCGAACTGCGCTGACCCTCTCGAGCTTGAGTTGCCGCTATCTTGTACGACCTTTGGTTACGCTGAGATTGTTGCTGATTCTTCTTCTGGGGCGGTCTGAAATGAGCTCCAGGCGCTGGTGGTCGATACTGGGAACGCTGAGCTGGTGGTCCTCTAGGCTGGGATGGTCCAGATTCTAAAGTTCTCTTATGAGCTTTGCTCGCAGCATGCTTGTTATTGTGATTCTCTTGAATCAGACAGTCACTGATGACATCATTGAAGACAGTACGAGACGAAGTACCCACTGATTTTCCCATCTTGGTATTCAGCCCTCTCTAGAAACTAGCTATCTTTTTGGCATCAGTGTCCACAAAATCCGAAGCATAGCGAGATAAAGAATTGATCATATGGTGGTATTCTGTAATGGATCGGGTCCCCTGTGTCAAGCTCATAAACTCGGCCACCTTCATTTGAGTCAAACCTGGCAGAATATAATGCCTTCGAATGGCCTCCGAAAACATTCTCCAAGTGACGGGCACACGGGTAGGATAGGTGGTACGGTGATGTCCCCACCAAATCCCGGCCGGTCCTTGCAGCTGATGTGCAGCATACTCTGCTTTGAGTTCTTCCGTAAGCCTAAGCAACCAAAACTTTTGCTCCATGGTATGCAGCCATTCCTCCGCTTCCAGAGGTTCGGTAGCTTCTGAAGGACCGGAAATGGCGACCAGAGGGGGGTGAATGGGAGCCACAAATTTCTTCTCGAGAAATCAATGGCCTCCATCCCAGAAAGTCACCCAAAAGCGCAAAATCTCGCACGGGTAGTGTTCTCGAGCCAACAAGTGGCTGGATGTTCTCGGTGATGACCGACGAACACAGCGGAACACTCACCACAGCGGAAAACACACCACCCGGCCAAAATGATCCGAAAACCAAAAATGGTGCTCTCTAACTCGATAGAAACGAGAAAAGAGCCCAAACCTAAATCACCCAAACCAACTAGTGGTTTGATGACTAAGAAAAGTTCCTGGGTAGACTAGAAACCCATCGGAACAAACGGATCAAGAAACCGACACTCGGAAGGCTCGGAAGTCCAAAATCAGCTAGCAGGTCCGGAGGTTCCGTGTGCTGGCTCGGAGGTTCCGCGGACTGGAAGTTCACTGGAAACCTTCAGACCTCGGAGGTTCCACCTACAGACCTCGGAGGTTCCACACCTCTGCGTGGAGACTCCGTGCATGCCTAAAACTACCTACAGACTGTGGAGGTTCCGCGGTTCAGCGCGGAGGCTCCGGACCGCGGAGGTTCCACGGTACAGCTCGGAGGTTCCGCGACCTGTAAATCAGCAGCTCGAGCTCAAGAACAAATCACCAAAACTCAATCAAATCAACTAGGATTGACTTCAAACTTTGCACAGAGGATCACAACAAGGTTGGTGAGCTAACTCTAAGAGATCCTGGCTCGAACCCAACTAAATCTTCATCAATCGCAAATCTTGTGCAAAGGGATAGAGTTTGGCTCCGAAAACGAAATCCGCCCGATCTATGTGCTCGTGAGGAATTAGATGATTTCCTTTGGTGGAAAGATGCTTCTCACGACAAAGCACAAGATGGTTCAAACGGAATCGCAATCCATCCCTCCAATCAAAAGTTATCATGAAATCACATAGAGGGGAAAACAAAGAACGCGAAGAACAAAATCACGAATCGATCCAAAATCGCAGCCAACAAGAGGAAGGAGAAATTGATCCTTGGATTGCTATTAGATGATGAACTATGTAGCACTCTGTCTCGGGTTACAAGCCACTCCTCGCAGTACAAAACGCGGATGGCGAAAAGCTCAAGAACAAGAGCCGGTCTCTCCTCTCACCCTAGTCTCATCTCACCTAAACAAAATGAGAGCGACACCTCCAAGGATGGCTGTCCAACACAGCCCCTTCATCTATATATAGGCACGCGTCCAAAAGACACAAACGCCCTAATATGAAGTACTAACCCAAATACCCCCTAGGGGTAAAACCGTCCAACTCTGGCAGTTTTCATCCGACGGCCACGCGCCTTCTCATCCTTCACTTCGCCTTGACGCAAGCTCTAGGATGCCGCCACGTGTCGTCCCCGTCGACCACCGCACCTCCCTCGTGGATAGCTTCACCGCCGCACCAGCCACTCCACGCCGCCACGCGTCGACCGTCCTTTTAGACCTTCCCCCGGTTTTGAGGCCCAAACCGGGAAACCCGCCAGCCCAGGTTTTGAGGCCCAAACCTGGCAAACCGTCCACCCTGAGTTTTGAGGCCCAAACTCGGAAACCCCCGAGCCCAGGTTTCGAGGCCCAAACCTGGAAACCGTCCTTGCCGAGTTTTGAGGCCCAAACTTGGAAACCGGCCACCCCGAGTTTTGAGGCCCAAACTCGGAAACCATCGATGGTAGCTTTTTGAGGCTCAGCTACCGAACCCGCACCGTAGACGGGATGTGGTTCGCACACCCCGACCACCGGCACCGATGCCGATGCATGTCCAGCCTCCACTCCGGGCACAACGCCTTCACCTTCCTTCTTGACTCGGCCGATGGCACTTGAACCGCACGCAAGCCCATGTCCGACCTCCCGCCATGTGCCACGACGACATCGTCTTCCTCCCGACTCGGTCGATGCACCGCACATGCCCATGTGCTCTCGCTCGTCGATGCCACGTGCCAGCTACCACAGCTGGTCCTCTGGCCCTCCGGTCCGTCGGTCCAAGCCTCACGTCCGCCCTTCACCGCTCTGGGTACATCGGCATGGCACGTCCGCCGCACGGCATGCCCATCCTTCATCGCTCCCGGTCCATCGGCACGGCACGTCTCTACTTGACCTTCACCTCGCCATAGACCACTGTATCCGAGCTCCACACCTGCACATCAACACAGCCAAGAGACACATGTTGCACACACACGCCAACACATAAATACAACACAACTCACACCACCGGTTAGTCATAAACATTAAGCGCATAGGAGATAACGACTCAACCGGGAAAAGCCTCAAACCTTCCTCATCGAAGTCAATCATTCATCATATATGTTCTCAATCTCCCCCTTGATGAATGCATTGACTAAAAATAAAACCACAAAGGAAGAGTTTAAAGGCAAGCCTCACTCAAGTACCCAAAAGCCAAGTAAAAGCAAACACAAGGTCACCTGAGATGAGAAAGGATTATGAAAACTCCAAATAAAAGCTCTCGGTTCCAAGGGAAATGGGAAAAGCGGGCGAAGCCTCCACACAACCGAAGAGTCAAGAGAAACTAGAGTTTCATGAATCCCAAAAGGCACTCAAAAACCAATCTCAAATAAATTTGTCTATCAATCATCACAAAAGAAACCCATCAAAGAAACCAAGGTACTTATCCACTTGAGTTTCAAAATTTAAGATACTTAACCACTTGGGTTTCGAAATTTCTCCCCCTTGATGATTGAATTGACAGAAAAAACTGGGCACAAAGAGATGGTTTGAGATACCAAAACCGAAAAACTTGGTCCCCAAAGACATGGGCAACGGCTCAATGCAACCAAGCAAAGGATCGGAGCAACAACTCAACAAAGAGCAAAACTCGATCACATTGAGCAAAAGACTTGGTTCCCAAAGGCATGGGCAACGGCTCGACACAACCAAGTAAAAAATGAGCTAGCCCTCAAGAAGAGGCATAAAAAGGCTCAACACCACTAGCTCAAGGCTCGATACCAATTGAGGCTGAAACAACGCATTTAAAAAGCAAAACTGCTAGTCCCTCAAGACAGAGGCACAGAGGCTCAACACAACTAGCAGAAGACTTGATACCAATCACAAGCAGCCAAAAATTGGTCAAAACAGCTAGTTCCTCAATACAGAGGCAAAGCGGTTCAACACAACTAGCTGAAGGCTCCAAACCAATCGAAAATACCAAGCAAAAACGGCTAGTCCCTCAAGACAGAGGCAAAACGGCTCAACACGACTAGCAAGCTCGATACCGACTGAGAAAACATAAAAGAAGCTCAAAGTCAAATGGAGCACAAACACTCGAAGCACGCGGAGAAGCAGCAAAGCAAAAGCGGCTCCCCTTGAAAGCAAGCCTACACATAAAAGCTATGCAACAAAGCTCAGGACACCAAATACACTCCATACTAAAAGATGGATACTAGTTGAAACACATAAAAGAGCTATACCAATTGAAGAAGGACATAAAAGAACTAAACTCACCCTAGCTCAAAGCTCTCCCCAAAATGCATGACTCTCCCCTTTGTGCCAACACATAAGCTCCCCCTTGCAAACAGCTTCTCCCCCTTGACAAAAGGGAACATGCTAAGGGGTTTTAACATTTTTCCACAAAGTTGACACAAACAAAAGACAAGTCATCAACCAAAAGCATATGGGGGTCAGTGAAAAGCACTGAAAGTGACTACAAGGAGTATCGGAGCTGGGGGTATGTACACTAAGCTAAAAATGCATGATATGCAAAATGCAATAGCTTCAAGTGTATAGCAATCAGAATGAAAAGATGCTCAAAAGGGTGCTGCCCTGAAAGTGTAGCAACCTAGCAAAGGCTCAAACTGATCAAATGAATATGAAATATGAACAATTAAGCATATGAGCAGTTTTAAGCCATTTGAAAAGGGGTTCACCACTAAAATAGCACATAGCATGAATAGACAGGAAATCAACCAAGTGCTAACAAAAGTATAAAAGGTGAACTACCCCTAGCAAAGTTCAATCATCATGCCATAGAATGAAGCATAAACTTGTGTTATTTTTAAATTTTATCAGAGATTGCAGCGGTATTAACACAAGTTCATATTAAAGCATGTGATTGCGAGAGGTTGAAAGCATGGTCATTGCCTAACTTTTCAACCGGGCTAAGCCTATGCAAGAAAAGCAATCAGAAGCTTAAAGCACCGGTTTCGGTCTTACACTACACAGCTCAAGTTTAACTCAATTGTGCAATGAGAAGCAGTCTTGATACCGTGATGTGCTGACACATGCAATCCCATCTCGATCTTTTCATTTCACTTAGACTTGGATCAAATTTTAAGCACAAGGTAAATATGAACAATCCAAGCAAGTGAATGACTCAGTGCAAGAGACATAGCAACCTAGCATACAAAAGATAGCACAAGTGATCTCAACACATCCTACCCATGCTAGTTGCCAATCTCAATGGTGAACAAATTAAAGGTTTCATAGTCGATTAGTCAAGTTCACCATTTGCAAAAATAGCTTAGCTCATAATATGTATCAAGTGATCAAAAAGAGCCTAAGCTACAAGCATCATCATGAATAAACAGGGCATACCAAAAAGAGCATAGTCTCATTCTCATTGCTCTAAACCTGAAGCTCTAAAATGCACTAGAATACATGATGAAATGCATGCAAAAGCTAGTCTATCAAAAACAAAGCAAAAACTAGCCTAAAGAGAAAGACCCAAAACAAAAGGGTATCGGAGAAGATAGACTAAGATACAACAAGCAAAATGCTTCCCCAACTAAAAGGGAAACACACACCAAAACATAAGAAAAGAGCCAAGAAATGCTCAAGCAAAACAGTCAGCAAAATCCACATCGAAAAGACCACACAACAGAAAGAGGTCAAAGAAGAAGAGTACCAAAACCCGAACTCAGAAGTGTGTCGAACGTACCTCCTGAAGCGCATGACCTCCTGCTGGTGTGATACCTGAGGGGACGCCTGAAACTGCTGAACTCCGGGGCACCTGCCTCGCCGTGAGGCGCCTGCCTCGCTGGAGTCATCTCCGTTTCGCAGCTAGTGCTCACTGGAGAGCTGCTCGAACGGAACCCCAAGTCGTGGAAGAAGTGGGATCGGGTCCGTAAGCCGAAATGCCCTCTCCAGGCTCCTGTTCTCCTGCACACTCAAAAGCAGAAGAAAACACACGGCAATGTCTCGTCCAGTGTGACCTCAAGGTCTCCACAAGGCGGTTAGTCACATACTAAGCATACGGTGAACTCTCAACAAAAAGAGGTCTACCTATGAATGATACCGCTAGGAGATCTGAACTCAAACTAGTCAAAACTACCATGCAACAGGATAAAACACTATATAGCAAAATGCAACCTAGTGGCATGATCAAACCAAACACAACCTAAACCTCAACACATGCTACTATGCAAGATAATGAAAGAAATAGATCCAGAAGCATGTAACATGATAAAAGTGTGGAAAGGCTAGTGCTCAAACAAATCATATCAACAGGGTACATGCAGCTAACCAAAACTAGCACCTGAAAAGTGACACCTAATGAACATCATACCACTACAAATCAAGCTCATGGAGAATTATGGTAAAACATGGCATAATGTTCATGAGGATCACAATCTAGCATGAAAAGTGGAATAGCCACCAACACTATACACAAAGCTAGCATGACATGATATACAAGAGATAACACATGCTAGACTAAATGAAACATGATACAAAAGAAAATGTACATGCACATACTATACAAGTGAGCACATGAAAGTCCATCTCATACCACAAGACATAAATCATGAATGTACAAGGTATGAGTGTAAAAGAAAGCTCACCAAACTGTAAAAGCCTCTTTGGAGGCAAATCTAAGCGGGATGCAAAGAACTATCAAATCTTGATCACATCTAAAAGATCAAGCTCCATTCAACACATGTTCTCCACCCCGCGTCCTCATATCTACACACAAGAGGACAAAGTAACTCGAGTCTTGGATCCTGAAGGGTTAGCATGCATGTACTTGGGAACCCAAGACTTGGTCACAAATCTCAACTTATCTGGTGGGTTAGCATGATACAAATGTTGGTTCAAATGCAGTTTTGAAACACCCTTGGAAGCATTCCTCAGAAGGACAACTCGAGGAGAAGAATGAGTCCTACCATGGGAAAAGAGGCAAACATCTTCCAAGGTTTTTGTAGAAGAACCAATAGATGCACCATGAGAAGCATGACATAGACCACGAGAAGTAGCACTAGAAGCATTAGAAACATGTCCACGACCATGACCTAACCCACTAGAAAAGGAGTCATAAAACCCATCAACAAAGAGGGGCTTCTTACTAGGAACACAAGCGTTCATGCCATGGGAAGGGCTATGAACCACCAACTTCCTAGAAGAGCGAGCTTGGCGCAAGAGTTTGGCACACCAATAGCAAAAGCTTTCTTGATGCCCATCTTTCTCACAAAAAGAGCAATGGTACAAAGGCCTATTGGAAGGCACACCATTCTCCGACAAGTGAGAAGTCCCTTGGGGCTTGGAACAAGAAGCATCAACGTTCAACTTGGTGCCAACACTAGGAGCACAAGTGCCATGGGAAAGGCTACGCGGCTTCCTAAAAGCCTTAGCTTGAATACGCCGCTCATGCTTGACACGGTGAAAACAAAAATCGAATGAATGTCCATCCTTCTTGCAAAAGGTGCAATGGAAAATCAGATTGAGAGCACGAGTCCTAAAAATATGAGAAGCACCCTTGTCAAGAGAAGTCCCTTGGACATCACTCGAAGAAACAACAAGGTTGGGAGTAGCTATGAAAGAGCTATCCGAAACCTTGACACTAGTGCTAAGGTCAAAAGACTCACGCGCAACACAAGAACTCAACTCCAGTTGCAAAGATGCAAACTTAGAAATATCAACATCGGAGTTGCAAGAAATGCGTGACTCAAAAGACTTAGCACAAAGACTCTTGCATCTTTTAGCTAAAACCTCATTCTCAAACATGAGGCGATCACAAGTACCACAAGGAGCATTTTTCAGGTTTTCCATCTCCTCTTTAATGCACTCGGCATATGTGGTACGCAAGAGTTCAACTTCCTTCTCAAGGTTGGCACTCATATCATTGTGCTCAACCAACTTAGCGCTCATATCATCGCGCAAAACCTTCAAAGCCAAAACTTCTTTTTCTAAATCAATGCATGATGTGCACATGACATCGGTGGAAGAAACATCACCATTCACATCAAGCAAAGAATCATGAATATCACTAGAAGCATGGCAATCATTTTTATTCAAAGAGCATAAGCTACAAGGCCTAGAATTTAATTCAATAATTTCAGCCCTAGCATGCTCAAGTTCATCTACACATGTGGTGTGAGTCAATTTTAGTTCATTAATTTCAGCATACAAGGACTCACATGAAACACATGGTAACAAAGCATTTGACTTAAGCAAGGCTATTTCAGTTTTAGCACAATCATGGTCCTTGCGCAAGTCAATGCAAACTAGACATGGTTCGGAAGCATTAGATTTCAACAATTCAATCTCAGATTTTAAGCTAGCAAGAGAAAAGCCTAGCTCATCATTCTTCCTAACCAAGTCAACACAGGAGGTGCAAGGCAAAGAGGCACTAGACTTTAACTTAGCAATGGAGCATTTTAATTCTTCAACCTTTCTACGCAAGGTATCACAAAGCTCATCATTCCTAGAGCAATCCTCATATAGGTTGTGCAAGCTCACAAGTCCACGAGCATGTATACCTCTCTTGGCCTTGCCAAGTTGACATAGGAGATCCTCCGGTGAAAGCTCGTCATGTCGTAGAAGATTCAGCAGATCGTTCACCTCGCGATCCCTCTCATCAACCGCACTCCTTCTTCCCAAGATGTCATTCATGGAACCGTTCAAGCTGAAAGACAAAGACATGCTTGAAGAAGAACTTGGTGCACTTTCTAAAAGCACCGTTAGTGTTAGCCAAACAAAAGCTCAAACACCTCGACGAACAAAAGTCGGAAGCACAACCGCTCTCAAAAGGTCGCCTTCGCAGATCCGGAACCGGTTAAGGTAGAGAGATCTTTAACTGGCTCCGATACCAATTGAAGGACCGGAAATGGCGACCAGAGGGGGGGGGGGTGAATGGGAGCCACAAATTTCTTCTTGAGAAATCAATGGCCTCTATCCCAGAAAGTCACCCAAAAGCGCAAAATCTCGCACGGGTAGTGTTCTCGAGCCAACAAGTGGCTGGATGTTCTCGGTGATGACCGACGAACACAGCGGAACACTCACCACAGTGGAAAACACACCACACGGCCAAAATGATCCGAAAACCAAAAATGGCGCTCTCTAACTTGATAGAAACGAGAAAAGAGCCCAAACCTAAATCACCCAAACCAACTAGTGGTTTGATGACTAAGAAAAGTTCCTAGGTAGACTAGAAACCCATCGGAACAAACGGATCAAGAAACCGACACTCGGAAGGCTCTGAAGTCCAAAATCAGCTAGCAGGTCCGGAGGTTCCGTGTGCTGGCTCGGAGGTTCCGCGGACTGGAAGTTCACTGGAAACCTTCAGACCTCGGAGGTTCCACCTACAGACCTCGGAGGTTCCACACCTCTGCGTGGAGACTCCGTGCATGCCTAAAACTACCTACAGACTGTGGAGGTTCCGCGGTTCAGCGCGGAGGCTCCGGACCGCGGAGGTTCCACGGTACAGCGCGGAGGTTCTGCAACCTGTAAATCAGCAGCTCGAGCTCAAGAACAAATCACCAAAACTCAATCAAATCAACTAGGATTGACTTCCAACTTTGCACAGAGGATCACAACAAGGTTGGTGAGCTAACTCTAAGAGATCCTGGCTCGAACCCAACTAAATCTTCATCAATCGCAAATCTTGTGCAAAGGGATAGAGTTTGGCTCCGGAAACGAAATCCGCCCGATCTATGTGCTCGTGAGGAATTAGATGATTTCCTTTGGTGGAAAGATGCTTCTCATGACAAAGCACAAGATGGTTCAAACAGAATCGCAATCCATCCCTCCAATCAAAAGTTATCATGAAATCACATAGAGGGGAAAACGAAGAACACGAAGAACAAAATCACGAATCGATCCAAAATCGCAGCCAACAAGAGGAAGGAGAAATTGATCCTTGGATTGCTATTAGATGATGAACTATGTAGCACTCTGTCTCGGGTTACAAGCCACTCCTCGCAGTATAAAACGCGGATGGCGAAAAGCTCAAGAACAAGAGTCGGTCTCTCCTCTCACCCTAGTCTCATCTCACCTAAACAAAATGAGAGCGACACCTCCAAGGATGGCTGTCCAACACAGCCCCTTCATCTATATATAGGCGCGCGTCCAAAAGACATAAACGCCCTAACATGAAGTACTAACCCAAATACCCCCTAGGGGTAAAACCGTCCAACTCTGGCAGTTTTCATCTGACGGCCACACACCTTCTCATCCTTCACTTCGCCTCGACGCAAGCTCCAGGATGCCACCACGTGTCGTCTCTGTCGACCACCGGGCTTCCCTCGTGGATAGCTTCGCCGCCGCACCAGCCACTCCACGCCGCCACGCGTCGACCGTCCTTTCAGACCTTCCCCCGGTTTTGAGGCCCAAACCGGGAAACCCGCCAGCCCAGGTTTTGAGGCCCAAACCTGGCAAACCGTCCACCCCGAGTTTTGAGGCCCAAACTCGGAAACCCGCGAGCCCAGGTTTTGAGGCCCAAACCTGGAAACCGTCCTCGCCGAGTTTTGAGGCCCCAACTTGGAAACCGGCCACCCCGAGTTTTGAGGCCAAACTCAGAAACCATCGATGGTAGCTTTTTGAGGCTCAGCTACCGAACCCGCACCGTAAACGAGATGTGGTTCGCACACCCCGACCACCGGCACCGATGACGATGCATGTCCAGCCTCCACGCCGGGCACAACGCCTTCGCCTTCCTTCTTGACTCGGCCGACGGCACTTGGATCGCACGCAAGCCCGTGTCCGACCTCCCGCCAAGTGCCACGACGCCATCGGCTTCCTCCCGACTCGGTCGATGCACCGCACATCCCCATGTGCTCTCGCTTGTCGATGCCACGTGCCAGCTACCACAGCTGGTCCTCTGGCCCTCCGGTCTGTCAGCCCAAGCCTCACGTCCGCCCTTCACCGCTCTGGGTACATCAGCATGGCACGTCCGCCGCACGGCATGCCCATCCTTCATCGCTCCCGGTCCATCGGCACGACACGTCTCTACTTGACCTTCACCTCGCCATAGACCACTGTATCCGAGCTCCACACCTGCACATCAACACAGCCAAGAGACACATGTTGCACACACACGCCAACACATAAACACAACACAACTCACGCCACCGGTTAGTCATAAACATTAAGAGCATAGGAGATAACGACTCAACCGGGAAAAGCCTCAAACCTTCCTCATCAAAGTCAATCATTCATCATATATGTTCTCAGCTTCCTTGAAAATGGGTGGTTTTGTATCCAGAAAATCCTTAAAAGAACTGTACTGATTTGGCTTTGGGCGTTGATTGCCATGCGCCAAGTTCTCCCGCAGTAGTGCCTCGATGTTGTGCTGACTCCCCAGAAACTAAGCAAAGAGTTGCTCGGGAGTGGCTGGTGGAGGAGGTGGTGGATTGCGGTTGTCTCTGTTATCGTCATTACCACCACTACCACCAGCTACACTACGAGTCGTCGTCATCTGCATATATGGATAGTAAGTGATCGTTAGGTGAGGTTGCAACTTGTAGACAACAATAAACCATGCCAACTGAATTTATTCGGAAAAAGAATTCGCCAAACAATTATAGAGGCATAATAAATTTCAATCCACATCGTAGCATCACATAGTAAGATCGCTTATCACATATCATGCAAAAGCCAACATAACATCCATAGATGCCCGTACATATGGGACTTTTTCCAAGGCCTCATGCCACACGCACATAGGTTCACCACACAACCTTACATCATCCTGTGATAACAACAAAAGGTCAAGTGTGAAGGATATGTGGCCAAAAGATCACCAAACGCTAGAAAAACTATCTAGGCTACTCTCTATCAGCACCATCATCACCATCGTCGCTTGAGACATCTGAAGAACCACTAGAAGAAGCACGAGGATCTAGGTCCTCCTGAGGAAAGATGGGGTTCCTCTCATTCTCCCGGCGATGGATCTCCTCATGTAGACGGTCATTGTAGTCCTAGAGATGGTGAAGCTGTAACTCCAAATCTCCCACTTGAAGCCTCAGAAGCCTATTCTGCTCGGTCGCGCGCATGCCCTCAAGACAAACACCTCGAAGTGACTCCTCAGTCTCAGCCATAATCAGGGACAAGAAGGTCGTCATCCCCTGCTGGTCACTGAGCTGTTGTGCAAGGTCCTGCTCCCTCTGACGAGACTGATCCCTCTCGACAGTCATATGAGCTAGCTCTATGGTGAGACGGTCTATCTCTGTGGCGTGCTCCTTCTGATCCCAATGATGTGCATCTATCTCCTCACTGAGAATATGGTCCAAGTGGTCGTAGCTGCGTGAGAAACACCCATAGGTACCATAAGTGCAGCCATAGCACTCCCTGCTGGTCCAGCACAATGCTCTCGCTCCAAAGAACTAGCCTCAAGCATAGCGGCACCCGGCAGACGCCACACTGACTGGTAAGGGTCCACCGTCGGGAAGATGCTAGCAGTGGCTTGTGCAACCACCTCCGGATCATCCTCCGTAATGTCCCGAAGAACAGTATAGGCAACCCTGTTAGCTCCATCCCACGGGGTCCTACTCTATAGTGCAAACACCCGGCGACACCATACGTGATCCTGCTCATCGCGGCTGGGCACGTCCACCTCAACTGTGTACATATATCGATCCTCCGAAAACTGCACACGATGCCAGTCGTACTGCGGCTCCTGGCCCTCCTGGTACCCAACCAAATGCAGTACCCTCCATAAGATGGTAGGCATGCCAAACTCCTCCAGAAAATCTCTGATCCCTCAGCAGTCTAGGGTCCCAACAAGTAGTTAGGCCTCTTGCCTCCAGTTGACTTACGGGCGGTACGCTTGGTACGGGCCATCTGAAAGAAGTTTATCTACATAGGTTTTGATTAGTTGGAAGCAACTTTTATTAAGAAATCAGGACGTATATTACAAGGAAGGAAGTAATATTAATGCAAGATTGTATAATCATGATGCATGTGCGTAACATACGTCCTCACTGTCTAACAATCTAACGGCTAGACGGTGGCATACAACATTCACTCATAGCGTTAACTAGACGTACTACATGTTCGCAAGTTAGCGTACCTGCAGAAAATCATTTCAGCCCTGCCCACAGTATGAATATTATGCATTGCTGAATGTTAAATCTAATACCATCTTAGGTGTACACCCAGTATACACATAAGCAGTATATGCACCCATCAAATATAATACTCCCACAATTAAATACCTTCACATATACTTGTGTGTAACAGGTATATATTCTGGTACCAATCTAGCACACCCCTAGATCGGCGGTTGTCCGATCACGCTCTCTCTTGCTTTATACTACCCATTCCTTAAATCTACCCGCAATTAAATACCTTTGCTCGTGCTCGTGTGCATACGCGTACAGGCTCCAGTACCAAACTAGCTCTCCCCTAGACCAACATATGTTTGGTCATGCTCTCACAACTCCGTTATTACCTTAGCGTAGAGGCAAATGATCCATACATTACTATTTTGAAGAATAGCACCCATACAATTTCCCTTGCCGTATGGACGACAGTACACAACAGAAATTAAATATGATGCATTACCCCCAAAGTTAGTACTTAAATAGCCATCTAAGATCCTACTGGGCATAAGGACTCGATCACTGGCACACCTTAGTTTTTATCCTTAAGTTTTCAAATCCTAATATAACTATAAGTTGGCAAATACTACTTTATTCTTTAGAAAATACTGGTTTTCAAATACACTTATGAATAGTAACATTGAACCATGCTCCGATGCCAGCTGTGATAGAATCAACCAATTTATACTAGATTAAGCATCGAAACCTCCGCTTTCGCAAAGATTATCAAGTACCTAAGCTTGTATAAACCTGGTAGTCCGGAAATCTCGAAGGATTTCTTAATCATTCAACATTAGCCAAGATCATACTAGTTCAGTAAACATGCCCACAAGTTACAACACAGTGTGCACATAATTCAAAATACATGAGAGTACGAAACAATATTACAAACCATAGTTTGATATAGGTAGCGGAAGCAACATAGTTTTGAAACACGAGTTCAGCTTGTCCAAAATACGGTGCCATCAACCTGATCGAGTCCGGCAAAAGCATCAGGAGAGATAAGAAGTGACCGTGCCCATGGTCTAGACATCTCCCATAACTGGGTACAGGCAGTTCTCGCAGTAGCCATAAAAGCACTGACCATCTGCAACAACAAGGGAGTAAAACCCTAAGTACAAAGAAGGTACTCAGCTAGACTTACCCGTCATAAACCAGAAATAATGAGACACTAAGGATCATGTAGGCTATATCTGGGGTTGGCTCAACATACCATTTGCATGAAAGCTCTTTTGTAAATAAGCTGGACTTAGGGTGTTGGCAGGAATTTTTATAATTATTCCTACCTTACTAGGTTTGCACCTGAACTATAACAAGCACTTGACTAATTATTCAAGCAAGAGTGACTATTTCATCAATAGCCTTTTAGATTCCATACCATAACCATCTTTAGTTTCATAAGTTCTACGGGTAGTGATCTAAAGTCAATTACTCACTGTCCAGGAGCGATGGCGATTATAATCGATTCCTACCCAGCTGGGGATAAAATGTCGCACACTCGCCCGATCACACCTGCGCTTGATAGCCGTCGGCTGCCACTCAGGAGATTCGAGAACACAACACGCAGGACGACCAAGGGACCTTCTACACCGAGCGTTATCTCAATGCTAGGTCGCTCAAGCTATAACTGCCCACGGTCATGCCAGGTCAGTCAGGCCCTGTCTGTCCACAGACCATGCCAGGTTGCTCAGAATAGTTTTCCATGGTACATTTGAGGCCCTGGGTGTTAGGCGTCAACATCTCCATCACCGGCTCGAATAACCTTACTCGGCTTCACGGGAGGTACTCGGACCTACTCCGTTAAGTGATTGACGCGTTCAATTTGACTGAAGGGACACTTCCCGAAATAGGTCCTATGCGACATAGACGGAAGACTAATAGAACACAGAACCCATGTTTTGCAGCTCCTACATCCCGTCTCTGTCTCATTAATTATCACATGGTTATCTCCATGATAGCACAGGCTAATCATGATCAGTATCCACCTAAATGCGGGAGACAGAAAATCACCTGACTTTTACCGGTCTAAGCAGGGCTAAACATATAATCGAGCCTAGACCTAACAGGGATATCAAGATAATAATTGCGGTGGACAAGGTATAGTAATAGTGCAACAACGGTGGCAATCAATTCCTATAAACCTAATACAACAAGCATATCAGGTTAATTGATAAATTGTTTGCAAACCGCAGGAGTTAAATGCTCCGAGGCTTGCCTCTCTCGAAATCAGACGGTCGATGGTCCTGGCACTCGGGCAACTCCTCGACGTCGACCCCTTCGGTCTCCTCGAGCAAGGTCTCCTCCTGGCTCGGTTCCTCCTGCTGCAGCGGCTTCTGGGTTTCTCCAGCCGATCCTGTATGATGCATGAACATATATGAATATGATGAATGCACATGAAATATGCAGGTGTTGCAATAAGGTTAATAACAGACCGGAGATAAACACACGCTTGACAGCAACAACATTATTTAACTTATCTAACCTCACTTATCTAACCACTTGATCCTTTTTAGTTGGTCTACCAAACAAGGCATAGCTATCATGATATTGAAACGATTTCAGAAAATTCTCAAACTTTTACACAGGCTACTACAGATTAAAACTAGACTACCATAAAAATTTCAGCCCAAAACAGTAAATCTAGCATGCAATAGTAATTAACCCTATTAATTCACAAATTAGGATTTTTACACAGTTTGTACTACCAACTGCCAAGTCAGTCCTACTTAGCACTTTTGACAGTAAGTTCATAACCTAACTTAGCTACACAAAAATTACCAGGCTCAGAATCTAAGTATTTCTATTTATTAAAATTACATAAAGAAAATTGCATTTAACAACTTTAAATGTTACTGCTAATATTTTTCATAGAACATACACATGATATACTTTTCCCAGATACTACTCAGCAAGACAATCCTAACAAAATTGAAATCACATTTTTCTGAGCTACACAGAATTAGTTATGCATTTTCTAATTTAATAGCCATATATTTACTTAAACAAAACTGCATATAAAGGTATCACAGAAATATGCATTCATATTTTTAACAGGTAGATCTATTTGTTTCTAGCAGAACAAAATTTGTTTCACAACATTTGGACTTAAAATGAGCCTTACACACATTTTAGAAGCTTTTAAACCATTTCTGCAAAAACTGGGTTAAACAAAAACTAAATCTAAAACACTATGGACACCCTACGTAACTCAACCAAGGCTCGAGGCAACGCTCGGCACACCCGACTTTTCCGACGCCTACTGCACCCAGACTCTTCTTTTTCTCTCACACTCTCTCTCTTTCTCTCTCGCTTCTACCAGCAGGGTCCACTGGTCTAGCGACCATGATACCCGGCTACCTCAGGCTCGGCACTCAACGGCGGACATTTGCACCGTCGTCGTTGACTGGCCCTAGCTCGTCGGCGGCGAGGCTTCCGGCGACGTCGAGCCTACCACTCGACGCGGGTTTGCGAGGCGAACACAAACAACTAACTTGCTGAGCCAGAGGGATACCAGAGCAAGCTCGACGGTGGCCATGGTGGAGCGACGGCTCTGCGACGTGACGGCGAGGCTCATCCCGACGAGTTTGAGGCCCGGCGAGACTAGCACTAGCTCAAGCAAGTCCTAAGCGACCTATTGAGGCAACTTTCGAGCCTCGGCAACCTCGGCATTGTAACACCCGGATTTCCGAAGAATTCCAAGTGCCAACTATATGTGTGCCCAGGAAGTCCACAAGACACATATAACACCAAATATGGAATTTTCTCAAAGACAATGCTTTATTACATAGCGAAACATATTTACATTAAGACTTACATATAAAGCAAAGCAGAGCGGAAACTACTCTTCGGGACTCCAAACTCCACAGGGACGGTTGACTGGGGGAACACCTGCCTAGAACTCTTGGAACATCTTCTGTAACTCTTCACTTGAATCCACCATCTGGTACCATCCGGGATTTTTATGTGAACCAACGACAAGCGTCAGCTCACCATGCTCAGCAAGTACAACTACGGGGATGCAAGGCTCAAAGGCTTGAGTCGGTTAACTGCGGTTAGCATTTTATGTTGAACATATTTTATATTTACCTTACATTACTAAGTATATGATCCCTATTGTCCCAAAGTGTATGAATTATCATTATGTTAAGAAGAGGTAACCAACCAACCACCAACATACCTCACCATGGACTGCTTAAAAAGGATCCGAGCCGCTCGTATCCGTGAGCACGGCTGATATATCAGGTTTACACTCTGCAGAGGTTGTACACTTTCACCTTAGGCCGTGATTCCCATATGCCGGGGTTTGCATGGCCCACATTACCTCCTCTATGGAAGTACGGCAGGGTCTCACTACGTAGCCTTTCACTAGCTACCCTAACAAGTAGTAGCCGCAAGGTTTCAGCATCTAGGCGAATGGAGGTCCCCTTCAAGATGGCACACCTGACAGCCGACCAGTACACATCTTGACAGGCAAGAAACCCATTTCTAAAGCCTAGGCTCCCCTCTAGCGCCTTTCGGTAACTACTACAAGCTAGAGAAAGTCTAGTTACACAACTAAGATTAGAGCCATATAATACCCAAGGTTGCACGGGATCTCCCGGGTGGCCGCTTTAAAAGATAGTCCCTGGGGTGGGTCACTGAGCAACACCAGGCTCTAGTGCCCTAAATGTGGTTAAAAGCCTCTTTTAACATTTGTTCCACAGTCATTAATCAATATTAAACATTTAGCATTTAAGTAGCGCATAGCATTACTATACATATTATGCAATACCTTCCCATAGGTACAAGGTGATAAGATCAAGTGAAACTAGGTTTGTCCTATGGTTCATCAAATTATGACACATGCATAATGAATATTTAGTCTTGCAGTTAATAGGTAACAAGGAATCTGTAGTTATACTTGCCTTCCAATAACTCGTGGTGATGGTCTCGCTTCTTCAGGGATCTTCTTCTTGATAACCTTGAACAGCTCGGTCTCTAAACGTGATAAAAGACACCACACAAGCATCCATTCCAATCATCACATGCAAATAAAATATACTTCTATTAGAAAAGTTCACCAAGCATCAAAAACAGGTAGAAAAACATATATAAAACTATTCTACTCGTCGATACGATCACATGAACATAAAGATCACTCTAATCGGATCTAAAACGAGATAGTTATGAAGAAAACAAGTTTCAGGGGCACTTTTGTAAATAAAATTCATTTTCGAGGGGCTAACTCGCGAAAACCGAGGACCTAAATGTAATTAATGATAGATCTACGGGGCTAGCACGCGAAACATGCGGCTCTGGACGGCGGGTTCTAAATCCAGAGACTTCAGGGGCTCAAACGAAAGAAAACTGGACTAAAAACTAAATACTTTGAACTGTCTTGGACTGCGGGTTGATTTTTGAAAACTCGGACGGCTTTTCTGCAAAAAGCGCGGGGCTTGCCGGCGCTGACCGCGTCAACTGCTGACGCGGCCGCCACACGGCGCGGTGCGATAGGCCCGGTCCACCACGCGTCCAGTGGACCGCGCGTGGGACGCAGGTTCACGAGCCCGTGGACCTGGCTCATACCCCTTCGGGGGCGCTTCTAATCCAGGCCGTCTATTGCAGATCGGATGGCACAGGGGGTTCAGCGGGCGCGACGCGGCGGCAGAGCGGCGGCGGGATCACCGGCGAGCGGTGGCGCGCCATTGAAGCGCTCGGGATCTCGCGAATTGAGCGTTCCCGGGCTCGGTTGGCCCTACGGGTTGCACCAGGGTGACGCGGAGGGGACGACGAACACGATGGCGGGCTCGGCTACGGCGGAGAGCTTACCACGGCGGTGGACAGAGACGGCGGCGATCTGCAAGAGAGAGAGGGTCAGGTGAGCTCGGGGTCATGCAAAGGAACAAAGGGAGGGCACCAGGGCCGTTCGGGTGGACGCGGCATCACCTGGGGTCGCTCGGAGAGGCGCTTGGGCGGCCGGTGTGGCTCTGCTAGCAGCGGCAGAGACGATGGGGCGAGCGGGTGTGGAAGGGAGAGGGCGAGGGGCCTCGCCCTAGCTTTATAGGGTTCGGGATGGGTGGCGAAGGGTCGGGGAGCTCCACCGAGCTCGGTTGCAAGCCGAGTGGCCATTATGGCCACTCCGCGGCTGTTACGGGAGGGAGGGAAACGGCGGCGGCGATGGGGACACGGGCCGTCGCGAGGTAGGGGAAAGGGCAGGGACTGGCGCGCGGGCCCAGGGTGTCAGTCGGCGCGTGCGCGGCTGACGCGCGGGGCTGAGGCGTCAGCATGCTTGGTAGCGGCTGTGGGCGCGGGCGACTGGGCCGCGGCGCTGCGCGCGCGAGGAAAAGAGGAGCTGGGCCGAGCGGAGAATGGGCCGCGGGAGAGAGGGAGAGGAGGTGGGCCGCTACGGCTGCTGGGCCAGCGAGCGCGAAGGGGAAGGGGGAGAGAGGGAAAACGCGGGCTGGGCCGTTTGTTGGCTAGGCCAGATAGGGTGAGGGGAGGGAAAAAAGAAAAGAAAGCCCTTTTCTTTTATTCCTTTTCAAAGCCTTCCCAAATTCAAACCAAGTTTGAATTCAAACCCCACAACACTATTCCTGCACTCAAACAAAATATTATGCTCCAGCATGAATGCAACAAAAATGTTTTTAAACCCCGACTTGATTTATTAATTCATCAAAAATTATTATTTGACCTATATGTTTCATGAAAAATAAATAAATAAAGCCATATTTAAATCTATTTTTCCGAAAGCGATTTTCAGGGTGTCACAAACCTACCCCCCTTAAAAGAATCTCGTCCTTGAGATTCGAAGAGACTTGACACGAGAGAACAACAGAGGATTTTTGGAAAGATGGAAAAGAGAACTTGATTAGGCATTTCAACACTTTCACATGCAAAGCAACTTTGACAAGAGATTCATGACTGATCTTTTAAACTTGATATCACAGAGGTTCGACTGAACGGGCTACCCCCCTTAAAAGAAGGGTTACAACTGACTTGTCAACAAAACACTGAACTGAAAAACATAGCCGAACTTCATATGACACCTTGGTGTTTTTGTCCTTCTTGACTGACTAGCGTTTATCTTGACCCCACTGTAAAAAAGGCAAGAAAACTTTATCTTTATTTGATCCTTGTTTTCCTGAGTTGTGTCTTCTTCTAACTGGTTACTCACTAAACTTTGCATACTTTAACCACTCTTTCAGTAAGGATCCTCTGAACTGATTCTAAGATCCTGATCGGATACTCATCATATGTGAAGTTATCTGTTGTATTTGGCTCTCATCAACGGTGCTTGTTCCTCCTTAAGGATATCTGAAGTCTCACAGTTTATGATATCATCCTCTGAGTTTACACCTTCTATCGGGTCAACTTCATACTCTTCGGGTAAAGGTTGAATACCTTGATATTCAATTCTTTCTCCTGACGGGGTTGTTAGAAGCACCGAACGTTGAGCATAGTTAATTACTCCATCACAAGTAGATAACCATCCCATTCCAAGGATAACATCGATCTCAGTTATCTTCAAAACTAAAAGGTTTGCCATAAAGTTTATTCCTTTTATATCCAGTTTAACCTTCGGACACATGTGGTTTGCTTTAATTTCTCCTCTTGAAGAGTTGACTGTTATGGGCTTCCTCATTGGAAACATAGGTATACTATGACTTTCAACAAACTCGCTTGAGATGAACGAATGTGAAGCTTTGGGATCAAACAAAACCATGGCACTGACTGAGTTTACTGGAAACAAACCATATATGACCTCTTGAGCTTTGTAAGTGGTATTTACATCCACCTGGTTCAACCTTCCTTGGATAAAGTTTCTCTTTACTTTATTTCCTTTTGCTTGCTTCTTACGAACCTTTCGTATCTGTTGCTGATCTGGTTGATTTTGACTCTGATTACTCGGAACAAGATTCTCAGTGCAGTTACTCTTATCACGCCCATTCTCTTCACCACTATAACATTTCTTACTAGGAGTGTTAAACTTCATCAGGGAGTTGGTAGAATATGACAGGCTTGGTTCTTCAGATAAAAGTTGCACATTATCATATCTTCTGCCTGACATCTGACGTTTAACGAAGGTGGCATGAGAAAGGGGAAGATGACCTTAAAGCATGACTTGATAAGAGACTTCATTGATGGATTGAGGATAGATCGAGAGAACACAAGGATCAGAGATCAAAAACACTACCCCAACTATCTACTCACTAACTTTTAACAATCATTACAAAGATCCAAATCAAGCATATACATAATGATAAATCATCTTGCACAATAAAGGTTCACATATCACACAAAGACTCAACTTCGTGACTAGCGATTTTATTACATAAAGGGTATAAGATCCTAATCCTCAAAGATGACATGGTTACAGGGATATCTTGGTAGCATCTCTTGTATGGGTTTGAGAGTGACACATCCAATCCTTTCTCAAACTCATCAGGGGGTTTCTTCATATGATGTGTTGGCAACACTTGTTAGAGGTTGTTCTGCAGTGACTTGACTCTGGTTGCTTTCATGACATAGCTGTTGATTCTTCTGAGGGCAAGACCTAATAAGTTGTCCTTCTTCTTGACAAAGATAACATCTTCTCTTGGCTGGATCTTTTGCGTTCAGATTGTCACCTGATGTATTGTTGTCCTGCTGACTTGTAGGGTTCACTTTTATCTGATTGGCTTGCTTCTTGGCTTGCTTGGTCTTCCGTGGTTGAAACTCCTTATAGGTGATGGTCCACCCATCAATGTATACCTCATGTGAATTTGTTCCAGCCGACTGTTGGTTACTCTTCATGGAGTCTACCTTTCTCTTCCTATCCACATTGGTCTTACTATTTGGGTCTTCCTTGTTTTGCTTTTTAGTTGACTTGATTCGAAGACAGGGGAAGCCATAATTCTTGCAACAACGACATTGATCTTGACTGCCAAGCATTTTGCTGGCTGCATCTTCATTGGATTTCATATTCTTCCAGGCTACTGCGACTTGTCTCTTCACTGGCCCTTTGATAGAATTCCCTTGTTGAGCCATACCTTCTAAAACTTTTCTTTGCATAGCTAAGAGTTTTTCCTTGTCAAAAGCATTTTTGGGCAATGTAGCTTGGTCCTCCTGACTTTTGGTATTGGTGTTCTCAACGTTACGATCCATCTAAAAGATAGAGGGAGAAGATTTAGAATAGAGACAGGGTTTTTATAATAGAGCAGAGATAGAAAATAGCATATCTTTTTCCAAATAACTAGGTTAGAAGGAAAGCAAGAACTTAGCAAGGATGAAAGCTTGCTAAAACGTCCAGTTCTAACTAGGCTTGCGTCCTACAGTCAACATTGCTCTGATACCAATTTGTAACACCCGGATTTCCGAAGAATTCCAAGTGCCAACTATATGTGTGCCCAGGAAGTCCATAAGACACATATAGCACCAAATATGGAATTTTCTCAAAGACAATGCTTTATTACATAGCGAAACATATTTACATTAAGACTTACATATAAAGCAAAGCAGAGCGGAAACTACTCTTCGGGACTCCAAACTCCACAGGGACGGTTGACTGGGGGAACACCCGCCTAGAACTCTTGGAACATCTTCTGTAACTCTTCACTTGAATCCACCATCTGGTACCCATCCGGGATTTTTATGTGAACCAACGACAAGCGTCAGCTCACCATGCTCAGCAAGTACAACTACGGGGATGCAAGGCTCAAAGGCTTGACTCGGTTAACTGCGGTTAGCATTTTATATTGAACATATTTTATATTTACCTTACATTACTAAGTATATGATCCCTGTTGTCCCAAAGTGTATGAATTATCGTTATGTTAAGAAGAGGTAACCAACCAACCACCAACATACCCCACCATGGACTGCTTAAAAAGGATCCGAGCTGCTCGTATCCGTGAGCACGGCTGATATATCAGGTTTACACTCTGTAGAGGTTGTACACTTTCACCTTAGGCTGTGATTCCCATATGCCGGGGTTTGCAAGGCCCACATTACCTCCTCTATGGAAGTACGGCAGGGTCTCACTACGTAGCCTTTCACTAGCTACCCTAACAAGTAGTAGCCGCAAGGTTTCAGCATCTAGGCGAATGGAGGTCCCCTTCAAGATGGCACACCTGACAGCCGACCAGTACACATCTTGACAGGCAAGAAACCCATTTCTAAAGCCTAGGCTCCCCTCTAGCGCCTTTCGGTAACTATTACAAGCTAGAGAAAGTCTAGTTACACAACTAAGATCAGAGCCATATAATACCCAAGGTTGCACGGGATCTCCCGGGTGGCCGCTTTAAAAGATAATCCCTGGGGTGGGTCACTAAGCAACACCAGGCTCTAGTGCCCTAAATGTGATTAAAAGCCTCTTTTAACATTTGTTCCACAGTCATTAATCAATATTAAACATTTAGCATTTAAGTAGCACATAGCATTACTATACATATTATGCAATACCTTCCCATAGGTACAAGGTGATAAGATCAAGTGAAACTAGGTTTGTCCTATGGTTCATCAAATTATGACACATGCATAATGAATATTTAGTCTTGCAGTTAATAGGTAACAAGGAATCCGTAGTTATACTTGCCTTCCAATAACTCGTGGTGATGGTCTCGCTTCTTCTGGGATCTTCTTCTTGATAACCTTGAACAGCTCGGTCTCTAAACGTGATAAAAGACACCACACAAGCATCCATTCCAATCATCACATGCAAATAAAATATACTTCTATTAGAACAGTACACCAAGCATCAAAAATAGGTAGAAAAACATATATAAAACTATTCTACTCGTTGATACGATCACATGAACATAAAGATCACTCTAATCGGATCTAAAACGAGAAAGTTATGAAGAAAACAAGTTTCAGGGGCACTTTTGTAAATAAAATTCATTTTCCAGGGGCTAACTCGCGAAAACCAAGGACCTAAATGTAATTAACGATAGATCTGCGGGGCTAGCACGCGACACATGTGGCTCTGGACGGCGGGATCTAAATCCAGAGACTTCAGGGGCTCAAACGAAAGAAAACTGGACTAAAAACTAAATACTTTGAACTGTCTTGGACTGCGGGTTGATTTTCGAAAACGGAGGGCTTTTCTGCAAAAAGCGCGGGGCTTGCCAGCGCTGACCGCGTCAACTGCTGACGCGGCCGCCACGCGGCGCGGTGCGATAGGCCCGGTCCACCACGTGTCCGGTGGACCGCGCGTGGGACGCAGGTTCACGAGCCCGTGGACCTGGCTCATACCCCTTCGAGGGCGCTTCTAATCCGGGCCGTCTATTGCAGATCGGATGGCGCAGGGGGTTCAGCAGGCACGACGCAGCGGCGGAGCGGCGGCGGGATCACCGGCGAGCGGTGGCGCGCCATTAAAGCGCTCGGGATCTCGCGAATCGAGCGTTCCCGGGCTCGGTTGGCCCTACGGGTTGCACCAGGGTGACGCGGAGGGGACGACGAACACGATGGCGGGCTTGGCTACGGCGGAGAGCTTACCACGGCGGTGGACAGAGACGGCGGCAATCTGCAAGAGAGAGAGAGGGTCAGGTGAGCTCGGGGTCACGCAAAGGAACAAAGGGAGGGCACCAGGGCCGTTCGGCTGGACGCGGCATCACCTGGGGTTGCTCGGAGAGGCGCTTGGGCGGCCGGTGTGGCTCTGCTAGCAGCACCAGAGACGATGGGGCGAGCGGGTGTGGAAGGAAGAGGGCGAGGGGCCTCGCCCTAGCTTTGTAGGGTTCGGGATGGGTGGCGAAGGGTCAGGGAGCTCCACCGAGCTCGGTTGCAAGCCGAGTGGCCATTATGGCCACTCCGCGGCTGTTACGGGAGGGAGGGAAACGGCGGCGGCGGCGGGGACGCGGGCCGTCGCGAGGTAGGGGAAAGGGCAGCGTCTGGCGCGCGGGCCCAGGGTGTCAGTCGGCGCGTGCGCGGCTAACGCGCGGGGCCGAGGCGTCAGCAGGCTTGGGAGCGGCTGCGGGGGCGGGCGACTGGGCCGCGGCGCTGAGCGCGCGAGGAAAAGGGGAGCTGGGCCGAGCGGAGAATGGGCCGCGGGAGAGAGGGAGAGGAGGTGGGCCGCTACGGCTGCTGGGCCAGCGAGCGCGAAGGGGAAGGGGGAGAGAGGGAAAACGCGGGCTGGGCCGTTTGTTGGCTGGGCCAGATAGGGTGAAGGGAGGGAAAAAAGAAAAGAAAGCCTTTTTCTTTTATTCCTTTTGAAAGCTTGCCCAAATTCAAACCAAGTTTGAATTGAAACCACACAACACTATTCCTGCACTGAAACAAAATATTATGCTCCAGCATGAATGCAACAAAAATGTTTTTAAACCCCGACTTGATTTATTAATTCATCAAAAAATATCATTTGACCTATATGTTTCATGAAAAATAAATAAATAAAGCCATATTTAAATCTATTTTTCCGAAAGCGATTTTCAGGGTGTCACAAGCATTGCTTGGAGCTATGCACGGCGGCGGTCTGTGGCGGACATGGCCATGACAAGGCTCGGTTCCGGCTGAAACACGACGAAAGAGAGGTCTCCATCGAAACCTAGGCAACTACGGCGGTAGAGAAGACTAGAACGGGGCTCGGTTCGGGATGGTTTGGCCGGAGATGGCCGGTTCACGTGAAGGTCACGGTGGTGGACATGGCTGATACCCGAAAATGGCATTCGGCATTCCATCGGCTTGGGTGAAGGAGAAGGAAACCAACCCGTGCAAACGGAAGAGAAGGTTAGGACGAAGAGGTTGGCGGAAGGAATCGAGTGGTGGTGCTCTGTGTGACGGGTATTTGGCCAGTGAAGCTCGGCGGCTATGGCGGTGGTGCGGCGGAGAAGAAGATGGAGCAGAGCGATAGCGAGTGCGTTTGAGTGAGTGAGCGGCTTGGTTGCAAGTGCAAGAGGTGAAGAAGGCAAAGGCGGGTGCAGACGCTGGATCATCGAACCCGGACGGATCCCGTCTTGCCGTTCCGACCAGCGCGGCGGCGGCCAGCATGCGGCGGCCACGCGGCAAACGAGCAGAGAGGGGACAGAGGGTTTGGTCAGGTGAGTGGAGTCGATGGGCGCTGAGCGGGCGGTTTTGCTACCTGCTGTGCGGGGCGCGGGCGAGTGGGCGGCGGCAGCAGTGAAGGACCGAAAGTGCTACCAGAAAGCGACTAGAGGGGGGGTGAATGGGAGCTTCAAAATTTCCTTTCGGAAACTTGTTGCCACTGTCCCGAGAATCAACCCCAAAAGCAAAACCGATGCGCGTGATGTCCATGACCCAAGAGAATGGGTGGTTGTTCCCTAGGAACACAGCGGGACACCACAAAAACTTCCTCACCCAAGTTCACGCAAGTCAACTAGTGACAGGATGGGTTTTGGGTAACCTCAACCTCCCCCGAGTCCGGTGGAGACACTAGTGGTGCATCCGATCAGTCATAGAAAACCTTCACACGTGACATTAATCGACCGGACTCTAGGCAAGCGTCCGGTCGACGTGATCACAGCGTCCGATCACCCCGCGAAACGCCTGCTTGTCCACCAATTTGGATCAAACTCTCCAAAAATGAAACCTCTAGGGTTCAAACTTGGAGAGATGAGTCACAAGGAGGATAGTGAGCTATCTCTAAGAGATCATGGCTCGAACCTATCTCCAAATCGGTGAATCGAAGGATTTCGGGAGAAGGGAGATAAACTTGCCCCGAAACGAAAATCGACCGATCTCCTAGACCACGAGGTTAGAGGTTAATTCCTTCGGTGGAAAGAAGTGCCTCACGATCTAGAACAACTTGGTTCAAACGGATTTGGAAAAGGTGAACCGAGCAAAGAGATCGAACGACGGGAAAAACGGGGTGAAAAAGGATTCCGCGAAGAACACAAACAAAACGCGAATCACAGACACCAAATTGCAACTGTAGCGCAAACACACGCTACAATCGTGAGGTTTCGACCTCACTTCCACAAAATCACATGGACACAGAGGTATTGTTCTCAACTCTATGGATCTCAGGTTTGCTACAGCAGAGATGTGGGAGAGCAGGAAAACCCTAGAAGTGAAAGAGCAAATGACTGAGATAGTTGGGGAGGAGGGTGTCTCCCCCTATTTAACCTATTCCTAATTCCTACTCTACCCCTCTCTAATTACAGAGCGAACCAGCTAAACCCTAGGGTTATTCTGGACCAACTCATAGTAGGTGGTGATCCGATGGCCACGCCCGCACAACTCGTAGCGTCGCCTCGACGCGACCTCCCGATTGCCGCCACGTGCCGCCACCGCTCTGCCCGTCCTTTTCCCGGACGCCGCACCCCCGGTTTTGTGGCCGAAACCGGGAAACCAGGCCTTCACGACATCCCCCGGTTTTGACGCCCAAACCGGGAAACCAGCCTCCAAGTCTGTCCCCTCGTTTTGTGGCCGAAACCAGGAAACCCGCCAGCGCCCAGGTTTTGAGGCCCAAACCTGGAAACCGTCCTCAGCTCGAGTTTTGTGGCCCAAACTCGGAAACCCACCGCACGCCCAGGTTTTGTGGCCCAAACCTGGAAACCGAGCACCCGAGTTTTGTGGCCCAAACTCGGAAACCGTCCACCCGGTGGTTTTTCTCTGGCTGAACCACCAAACCGGAGCTGCAGAGGGGATGCACCGCCCGTGCACCCCGTCCACCGACACGTGTCCCCAGGTCCTCGACCCGAGCAACACCGTGCCCCGCAAGTCTCCGCTCGTCGCGGTCCCAGGCTGTCAGCCACCACAGCTGATCCTCAGGCCACCGGTCCCTCAGTCGAAGCGCCACGTCCGCCCTTCACCGCTCCCGGTCCGTCGGCACGGCACGTCTCTACTTGACCTTCACCTTGCCCTCGATCACTGTCTCCGAGCTCGACACCTGCACAACACAAGCCAAAGAACCTGCGATCAAACCCGTTGACAATCACTCATCACACCGAGACCCGGCATACACCCATGTATCCGCAATCTCCCCCTTGATGAGTGCATTGTCAACTACTCACACAAATCATAATAAAAGGAAGAAGAGGGAAGAAGGAGAAGAGAGAACTCGACCAAATGACCCAAAAGCATAGCAAAGCCAAAGAAGGTCAAGTGGAAGAAGCGAAACAACTTGGTCCCCAAAGACATGGGCAACAGCTCGACGCAACCAAGCCAAGCAAAGCTAGCCCTCAAGAAGAGGTAGAACAGGCTCAACACCGCTAGCAAATACCAATTGAAAAACTCCAGAAAAAGAGCTAGACACCAATTGAGAAATTGAAGCAAATGCTAGTCCCTCAAGATAGAGGCACAGAGGCTCAACACAACTAGCAAAGAAAGCTCGATACCAATGCCTTACGGCCAACAAGAAGCAGCGAAAAATGCTAGTCCCTCAAGAAAGAGGCAAAAGCTCAACACAACTAGACTCCCCCTTGAAAAGTGCAAGCAACAAACTCCCCCTTAGTTAAACATTCAGGGAACACATGATTTGTCATTTTTCTCCCCCTTAGTTGAAAATGCACTAATCAAGTAGAAGTTCTCCCGCTCAGCAAAGGCACCATCAAATGCCAACAACAGAGTTTCTCCCCCTTCAAAAATGCATATGAGTCAAAATACAAGTTAGCAGCTTCAGGCATATAGTCAAAATAATGCAAAAATGCTCTAAACAGTATAACTCCAATGACACAACTAAGCATTCACATAGCAAAGGCTCATACTGATCACCAAATATGAAATATGAACATATGAGCAAAGTGAGCAGTTTTAAGCCAAAAAGATATTCACCATCAAAATAGCACTAAGCATGTATAGACAGGAAAACAACAAGTGCTAAACATGTATACAAGGTGAACTACCCCTAGCAAAGTTCAACCATCATGCTTAAGAATGAAACATACACTTGTGATTTCAATTTATAATCGGAGTTGCAGCGGTGAAATTACACAAGTTCAAATATTAGCATGTGATTGCGAGAGGTTGAGAGCTTGTCATTGCCTAACTTTTCAACCGTGCGAAGCCTATGCATATGCAATCAGAAGCTTAAAGCAACGGTTTTGGTCATACACTACACGGCTCAAGTTTAACTCAAAGTGCAATGAGAAACAGTATCGATACCGTGATGTGTTGACAAGCAATCCCATCTCGATCTTTTCAATTCACTTAAAACTTGGTTCAAAATTTTATACACAATATGAACATACCAAGCAAGTGAATGACTCAGAACTAGAGACATAGCAACCTAGCATATATGAAAAGCGCGAGTGAATTCAACACATCCTACACATGCTAGTTGCATATCTCAGTGGTGAACATTTTCAGATTTTAAGTTCATTAGACATGTTCATCATTCAAAAATAGCTCATCTCACAACATGTATCAGTGATCAGAAAGAGCATAAGCTACAAGCATCATCATAAGCATCGGAGCATACTAAGCAGAGCATAGTTACATTCTAGTGATTATATAGATGAAGCTCAGAAATGTAAATGCATATGCTAAAATGCAAAAGAAAAGAAGGTCAAAAGAAAAAGATTCAGTCTATTATACAAGAACCAAAATGTTTCCCCCATCTAAAAGGGGAAACACACACCAAGCTCACCCCTCAACCGATTAAAGGTTGATTCGTCTAAAGGCTTGGTGAAAATATCAGCCAGTTGATGATGAGTATCGACATGGCGAAGGTCGATATCACCCTTCTCCTGGTGGTCTCGCAGAAAATGAAAGCGCACATCAATGTGTTTGGTCTTCGAGTGAAGTACGGGGTTCTTAGCAACGCTAATAGCACTCGTGCTGTCACAAAGCAAAGGCACGCGAGAAAAGCTCAGACCAAAATCACGCAAAGTGGCCATCATCCAAAGCAACTGGAAACCGCAGCTAGCCGCAGCAACATATTCAGCCTCTGTGGTAGACTGAGCGACACTAGACTGCTTGCGAGAAGACCACGATACAAGAGAAGAACCAATAAACTGGCAAGTCCCAGAAGTGGACTTGCGCTCAATACAGCAACCAGCAAAATCGGCATCGGAATAACCACAAAGGGAGAGGGTGGAGGAAGCAGAATACCAAATCCCGAACTCAGGTGTGAAACGAAGGTACCTGAAAATCCGCTTCACCGCATGACGGTGAGAAGTGCGCGGTGACGCCTGGAAGCGTGCGCACAGACACACTGCGAACTGGATGTCCAGGCGTGTCTCCGTCAGGTAGAGGAGCGACCCGATCATGCTTCGGTACTCCTTCTGGTCCACTGCTTCTCCATCCTTGTCTGCATCCAGGGCCGTCGTCGTCGACATGGGTGTTGGAAGAGGCTTGGCCTCACCCATATCGAACCGCTTCAGCAAGTCCTTGGTGTACTTGCCCTGGTGCACAAATGTCCCCTCTCGGGATTGCTTAATTTGCAACCCGAGAAAGAATGTCAGCTCGCCCATCATGCTCATCTCGAACTCCCTGCTCATAGTATCTGCAAACTTGGCAACCAAGGCGTGAGAAGAACCACCGAAAATGATATCATCCACGTAAATCTGGACCAAGAGTGTGTCTTTGCCTTGCTTGAGGAGAAAGAGCGTTTTATCTACACATCCCATTTTAAAACCCTTAGCAACCAAAAAGGTTTTCAACCTATCATACCAGGCTCTAGGGGCTTGTTTCAAACCATATAAAGCTTTGTGGAGTTTAAAAACATGGTTTGGAAACTTGGGATTTTCGAAACCGGGGGGTTGCTCAACATAAACTTCCTCTTCTATGTAGCCGTTTAAGAAGGCACTCTTGACATCCATTTGGAAAAGTTTAAACCCTTTGGATGCAGCAAAAGCCAAGAGTATCCTAATAGCCTCCAAACGAGTTACGGGAGAAAAAGTCTCTTCATAGTCTATCCCCTCCTTATGACTATAACCCTTGGCCACAAGACGCGCTTTGTTCCTCACAATGTGGCCATCCTCTCCTTGTTTGTGTTTAAAAACCCATTTTGTCCCAATAGGCTTACAGTCTGGTGGAGGTGGAACTAGAACCCAAACCCGATTTCGCTCAAAATTTTCTAACTCCTCATGCATGGCATTGACCCAATCTGGATCCATCAAAGCGTGTCCAACATCTCGGGGCTCAAAATTAGCAACAAAAGTAGAATGAGCAAAATGAGAGATGTGTTGTGACCTGGACCGAGTGACACGTTCGTCGATGTTGCCGATCATCTGCTGAGGAGGGTGCTGGCGCTGAATGTGTCATGGCGCCTCCCGTGAAGAAGTAACCTCCCCCTCAACAGCAGCTGGTGCCTCCCCGGGTACAAAAGGTACCGCGCGGGGTGGCGGATCCCACGGCCCCCAGGAAGAAGATATGTCGGGGCCGTGAGTCGTTGTAGAAGCCGCTCTTTGTGGCACAGCAGGTGGAGGTGATGCTGGGTCACCCATGCCTTCAGCATCCTCGTCCTCATCATCGAAAAGAGGTTCACCAACCTCATGATCACCTGCACGCTCAAAATGAGAAGAAGGACAAACCATGGTCTCATCGAAGGTGACATCTGATGTCTCCATGACTCGGTTAGTATCAAGGTTAAGTACACGATAAGCGCGAGTGTGAGTGCCATAACCCAAAAATACACCGTCAGAAGAACGAGACTCAAATTTGTCCAGGTTGCCTTTCTTCAATATAAAATAGTGGCAACCAAAGACTCTAAAGTAACTCACCTTGGGCTGTCTACCAAAACGCAACTCATAAGAAGTCTTTTTCAAGAACGCTCTTAGAAAAATGTGATTTGAAATGTAGCATGTAGTGTTCATAGCCTCGGCCCAATACCGCTAGGAGTTCTATGCTCATCGAGCATCGTCCTGGCCATCTCAACAAGGGTCCGATTCTTCCTCTCTACAACACCATTTTGGGGCGGTGTGTAGGGGGAAGAAAACTGATGCTCCAAACCCAAGCGGTCACAAAACTTCTCAAAATCTGAATTCTTGAATTCGGAACCATTATCACTTCTAATAGCTCGCATCGAGTTCAAAGGGAACTCGTTCTAAAGACGCAAAATCAGATTGCGAGCAAATGAGAAAGTCTCAGTCTTCTCAGTCAAAAAGAAGACCCATGAATATCTCGAAAAATCGTCGACAACAACCAAAACATACCACTTCCCCCCAACCGAGCTCACCCGAGCCGGACCAACAAGATCCATGTGTAAAAGCTCTCCAGGGCGCTGTGTCATGACCTGAGTCACTGGATGGTGGGGAGCGGCAACCATCTTTCCATGTCTACAAGAATGGCAAACAAGATCCTTCTCCATCGACAACTTGGGCAATCCTCGGATTAGGCCAAGTGAGCTAAGTCTTGCAAGCAAGTCGAAGCTTAAGTGACCGAGCCTCCTATGCCACTTCCAAAGATCAGAGGAGGAAGGACTAGCCAAAAGAGAGCGGGAAACACCAAATGACTTCAAGAAATTCGCGCGAAAGACTTTCCCAAAGGGCGAAATCAAACATACAAGATTGCACTGAGGATCTAAAATGTGACCGAGATTCGGTTTAAAATGAATCTCATAGTCATCATCAAAAAGTTGCGAAACAGAAAGCAAGTTAAAATGCAGGTTAGAAACAAGAGCAACATCGTGCAACACAAAGTGCTCATTAACCCGCACCGACCCGCAAGACAACACCTTACATTTACTATTGTCGCCGAAGGTGATAAACTCCTTTCCGGCAACAGGGCTAAGGCTAGAGAACCACTTGGCGTTTCCGGTCATGTGCCTCGAACAACCGGAATCCACCAACCAAATGTCCTCCAACCATCTTACCTACATCAATAAAAAGACATAGGGTGAGCATACGGTCCAACACTGGGGTTAGTGAAGTAAGAAGAATACCAGTGTTGGGCCGGCTGCTCAAAAGAACGGTTAGTGTAAAAAACATTCCTAGCCTATCTACGGGGGTAGTGATCACCACGCACAGGAAAACGTGGTCCGCTAAGGAAAGAGCGTCCATCGCGATAGTCAAAACGCGGTGGGGGAAAACGCTCAACAAAGCCTCGGCCACGGGGTCCATATCCTGCAAAAGCAGGACCCCGTCGGGAACCTCCTCCCTGACGCCTAAGACCTTGAGGTGCTGCACCTCTAGACCTAGCAGCTCTCCTCAGAGCTCTCCTCTGGATGTTCGACACATGCACATCATGGAAAGGATGGTACATGTCCGGGTTGTCCATCTCCCTGGCACGGCGCTCATCTCTCTTACGCCAAAAGCAGAACTCACCTAAGTGTCCATCTCTCCCACAGTACTCACAATGGTACCTCACCGCACGCAAAGGGGGTTGTTGGTACTCACGGTTGTGGGTTTGGATCACTTTGCCCTTCTATGGCATAAGCTCCTCCTAGATGGGTGGCATTGTGTCCAGCTTGTTTTTGAGGTGGTTTGGCTTGGGTGCCCACTGCTGGTTCTTGGGTGGAGCTCTTGGGGGTTCCTCAAACACCCCATCCTTGGTGGTAGGCTTGGCAGGCTCTTTGGGTGGAAGCTTGGTAAGTTTGGGAGTAGTGGTGGAGTTTGGCTTCTCACATGGGTTCAGACCACTCGACTCTCCAATCTTCCCAAAAGCAGAAAGATCAACACCCGGAGCAAAACCTACCCCTGGACCTCCAGCAGCTCGCTTGAATTGGGAGATCATCATCCCGAGCTGCGGCTCACTACAAGAGAACCATGACAAGATGGTCTGAAGGTATGTGTTTTCCTCCTCGGTTTGCATCTTGCCATGCTGCACATTTGCAATCTCCATCTCCAAACCCTCACACAAAGCACACCTCGTGACACAAGTGTTATCTGAGCTGGCCTTCTCAAGAGACTCAATCTTGGCATTCTTCTCTGCCAACTCGGATTGCAAGACAGGACAAGTCTTGCACGCACCCAACAGCTGGGGCATAGCCCGGAGCTCATCCACCTCTCCAACCAAAGCAGCATACTTACCTCTCAAAGTGAGAAGGTCAGTCATGTGCTTGGTGCACGACTCACACTCAACCTCCTCCGACACGATCACGGTGGACTTAGCAAACTCCAACTCCTTCACCATGTCCTCCCACTTCTGCCTAAACTCCTTGCGCTCTCTAGCAGCACGCCTAAGCAGCTTGTCTTGACTAAGCAAGGCGGTAGTAAAATTCTCATTCTCAGCAAACAGCTCATCATGGGTCATAGATACCTAGGAGGTGTTGTTGTCGTCGTTCCGAGGAGTGTGCTCCAGCTTGCCATCGACCTCATCACCAAGCGCCATGGTGCAGAAGCCCTCATCGTCGGTGAAGAAGCAGAGCCCATTCAGCTTGTCCTCTATCTTCTTCATCTTCTCGGACTCGTCATCGCTTGAGCAAGCGGAGTCATCATCCGAGCCGTCGACGTCGCTGAGCGTGGCGAAGAATGCACGCTACTCAGCCTGGGCATCTCCAAGTACTTCTTCTTGATGTACTCCTTGTCGAAGCCGCCCCTCTTCTTGCGCCTTGGGGGGACGTGCTTTTCCTTGCGCTTGCCGGAGTCGTACATGTGCCCATGATCGCCCTTCCCCGAGAGCTTGTTCTTCTTGGGGCAGTTGGCGATGAAGTGATCGGGGTCGCCGCACTCGAAACAGCCTGAGCGTCCTCCTCCGTGGCGATGGTTCATGCGGTTGTTGTGGAACCGCGAGAACCGGTTGGCAAGCAAAGCCAACTCGTCATCTCCCAAAGACTCCAGCTAGTCCTTTGTGATAGAAAAGAGTGAAGAAAGAGCAAAGCCACCAGAGGGGTTAGCAGAAGAGCTAGAAACCAAAGCCATAGTCGGGCCAGAAGGATTCTCATAAGAAGCCCTCGACATGGCATCAATCTCACTAGACTTGAGCTTACTAAAGAGCTCGTCGCAAGTGAGGGTCTCATAGTTAGACGATTCGATGATCGCCTGGACCTTTGAGTCCCACACCGACCGATCGAGAGTATGCAAAAGCTTCAAAGCCCTCTCATGATCGTTGAAAGGCAACAGCTCCTTGTTAGCTCGCATCTTGTTGACAATCACCTGAAAGGGAGCGAATAAACTTTCTATGCTCTCGCCAGGCTGATGTCGAAAGTTCTCATACTCCCGCTTGTGCGACTCGTAGAGACAGGATTTGACTTGAGTGGTGCCCTCATGAAAGCGCATGAGGGTAGCCCAAATCTCATGAGCCGTAGGGAGGTGAGAAACGCGATCAAACTCAGACATACTCAAGCAGGAGAACAAGGCATTACGTGCCCGGCTATTGGCCTCGTGCTCATCGATCTGGAGCTGAGTGACACGGGCAGCCAGGACAACGTAATCGGCCTTGTTGCAAATCTCCCAAACAGAAGAGCCCATGCTCTGGAGATAGGCCGACATGTTTATCTTCCAATACGCATAGTTTGTCCCATCAAAGAATAGCGGTTTGCCCACGCCGCGATCCATGTCGCCTTCGGTGGATCTGGAACCGGCTAAGGTGGAAGATCCTTAACCCGCTCTGATACCAATTGAAGGACCGAAAGTGCTACCAGAAAGCGACCAGAGGGGGGGGTGAATGGGAGCTTCAAAATTTCCTTTCAGAAACTTGTCGCCACTGTCCCGAGAATCAACCCCAAAAGCAAAACCGATGCGCGTGATGTCCACGACCCAAGAGAATGGGTGGATGTTCCCTAGGAACACAGTGGGACACCACAAAAACTTCCTCACCCAAGTTCACACAAGTCAACTAGTGACAGGATGGGTTTTGGGTAACCTCAACCTCCCCCGAGCAACACGAGGGGGATTCAGGCTATTTTGTAAAGCGAGAAGCCTGATTTCAGTAGCACGAAGTCAGGAATCCAACGCAACAAGCGCATCACAAATCGAAAGTCAAACGAACAAACTGCGGACAAAAACGCGCTGAACAGCTTTGACCGGACTCAGCCTGCGTCCGGTCAAGCACCACCGGACGCGTCCGGTCGAGTGAAAACGGTTTTCGGAGCTCACTGTTTCTGACTGGACTCTTGATAGAGGTGCGTCCGGTCAGATGACTAGCATCCGGTTAGAAAAGCCAAAGCCGATGAACGGTGGAGAGAGCGAGTCCGGTGGAGACACTAGTGGTGCGTCCGGTCAGTCACAGAAAACCTTCACACGTGACATTCATCGACCGGACTCTAGGCAAGCGTCCAGTCGACGCGATCACAGTGTCCGGTCACCCCACGAAACGCCTGCTCGTTCACCAATTTGGATCAAACTCTTCTAAAATGAAACCTCTAGGGTTCAAACTTGGAGAGATGAGTCACAAGGAGGATAGTGAGCTATCTCTAAGAGATCATGGCTCGATCCTATCTCCAAATCGGTGAATCAAAGGATTTCGGGAGAAGGGAGAAAAACTTGACCCGAAATGAAAATCGACCGATCTCCTAGACTGTGAGGTTAGAGGTTAATTCCTTCGGTGGAATGAAGTGCCTCACGATCTAGAACAACTTGGTTCAAACGGATTTGGAAAAGGTGAACCGAGCAAAGAGATCGAACGACGGGAAAAATAGGGTGAAAAAGGATTCCGCGAAGAACACAAACAAAACGCGAATCACAGACACCAAATTGCAACTGTAGCGCAAACACACGCTACAATCGTGAGGTTTCGGCCTCACTTCTCAAAATCACACGGACATAGAGGTATTGTTCTCAACTCTGTGGATCTCAGGTTTGCTACAGCAGAGATGTGGGAGAGCAGGAAAACCCTAGAAGTGAAAGAGCAAATGACTGAGATAGTTGGGGAGGAGGGTGTCTCCCCCTACTTAACCTATTCCTAATTCCTACTCTATCCCTCTCTAATTACAGAGCGAACCAGCTAAACCCTAGGGTTATTCTGGACCAACTTGTAGTAGGTGGTGATCCGACGGCCACGCCCGCACAACTCGTAGCGTCACCTCGACGCGACCTCCCGATTGCCGCCACATGCCGCCACTACTCTGCCCGTCCTTTTCCCGGACGCTGCACCCCCGGTTTTGTGGCCGAAACCGGGAAACCAGGCCTTCACGACATCCCACGGTTTTGAGGCCCAAACCGGGAAATAAGCCTCCAAGTCCGTCCCCTGGTTTGCTGGCTGAAACCAGGAAACCCGCCAGCGCCCAGGTTTTGAGGCCCAAACCTGGAAACCGTCCTCAGCCCGAGTTTTGTGGCCCAAACTCGGAAACCCGCCGCACGCCCAGGTTTTGTGGCCCAAAGCTGGAAACCGAGCACCCGAGTTTTGTGGCCCAAACTCGGAAACCGTCCACCCGGTGGTTTTTCTCTGGCTGAACCACCAAACCGGAGCTGTAGAGGGGATGCACCGCCCGTGCACCCCGTCCACCGACACGTGTCCCTAGGTCCTCGACCCGAGCAACACCGTGCCCCGCAAGTCTCCGCTCGTCGCTGTGCCAGGCTGTCAGCCACCATAGCTGATCCTCAGGCCACCGGTCCCTCAGTCCAAGCCTCACGTCCGCCCTTCACCGCTCCCGGTCCGTCGGCACGGCACGTCTCTACTTGACCTTCACCTTGCTCTCGATCACTGTCTCCGAGCTCGACACCTGCACAACACAAGCCAAAGAACCTGCGATCAAACCCGTTGACAATCACTCATCACACCAAGACCCGACATACACCCATGTATCCGCCAGCAGTGCTTGCGCAGAAGGAGAAGAAGACGGGCTGACTTGCGGGTCCCACGGGGTTTAAACTAAAGAGGTTTTTGCTAACTTCTTTCCTGCTCTATAACTCTCAAACTAAGCTGAACTAGGAAAAGGTCCTAAAAACAAAGTTGCTTAGAATCTTGCAAGGAACAAAACATTTTTAAGGCTCAAGTCCAAATTCTGCCTGGAAATTGAATTTCACTTCTAGCCTGATTTTCTAATGCAAGAAATAAACATTCATACACACAAATGCTCATGAAAGGATGAGATGCCATGCTCATGCTTTGTCAAGTTATGCATTTAGAGATGCTTAACACCTAGGGTGTTACATGGACTGTCCGTCGGCCAAAGTGCCAAAAATACAGTGCAGTTGAAAGCTCCTTGGACGATCCCAGACTGTCCGTGACTCACAACTGTGGACTGTTCGCCGGTTAAAATCGGGAAATAGCAAGTCTGCTGAACACCCACTGCTTCGGCCCAGACTGTCTGTGCCTGTCAACGGCGGACTGTCCGTCGGTCACCCGAGTCCAAAAATCCCGAGGCGCACAGCCACTGGTCAGGGTGAGACCCCAATGCCCGGACTGTCTGCGCCCCAGTGGCGGACTATCCGCGGCTGTGCAGAGAGGGCAAAATTTTTTGCCTCTCTCCTAAATCTCTCCAAATCCGATCCAAATCAAAATCCCTTGATCCCAAACTTGGAGGAGATGATCACTAGGTAGTTGGAAGACTAATCCTAAGAAATCATTCGCTCAAATCAACTCAAACTCCGGGAAATCGAAGGGGAAGGTGCAAGAATGAAAAAGTCACCATGGAACTCAAATCGACCCGATCTACTTGTTCGTGAGGTTTGTGTTGAATTCCTTTGGTGGAAATGATCTCCTCACATCAAAGAACAAGTTGGTTCAAGTGGATTCAAAAAAGACGCAGTAGAGAGGGAGATCGAGCGACAGGAAATTTGAGGAAAAAAGCAAAACATGAAGAACAACTCAAGAACGTGAATCACAACCTCAATTGCCAGCCGAAAATTGTCCCCACAAGGAGACAACGAGATTACAGTCTCGTTTCCTCAAAATCTCAAGAACACAGAGGTATGATTAGCCGTCTCTGCGGATCTCAGTAGCTACAGCAGGGAATGGGAGACAAGAAAACCTAGAGTCAAAATAGCAAATGGCTGAGATAGATTGGAGGGAGGGGTTGTGAAGGGTCGAGATGGCGGACTAGACGGGGAGTGAATAGTTCTTTTAAAATTAAACGTAGCGGCTAATCGAAACAAATGCGGAATTAAAACTATCGGTCTAGACAAAACTACACCCCTCTACCTATACTCTATGACACCTTACAAAAGATCCTAAACAAAGCAAATAAGGTGTCGGGCTAGCTAGAGCTCACCTAATCAATTCTAGAAGCAAGGCTATACAAACCTATGCAACTAGTACTTCAAACACGGGGGAGCTCCTACACAATCTAGTAAGCAAAGCACAAAGCCTAAGCTCACTAGCAATGCTCAATAACAAGGCCACACAAGCAAAATTAGAGAGCTCAACATAGTTACACAAACTAAGCAACTAAACACTAGCACAAGAATAAGTGTTGCAACACAAGCTAGTGTAAAGTATAACACAGTCGGTACTACTGAGTGTTAGGGTCGGTACTACCGGGTGTGTACACTGGTACTACCGACTCACTCAGTTGGTACCACCGACCACTTGCAGGAGCTACAAAATCGAAGTGGGTAAGATACAATCTCAGATCTAGCAATTACCCCACTTCCCTAGATGATGTAGATGATGATAGTAGCTTCCCCAAGTCTTGGTTCCTTGCCAAAAAGTAGATTGAGCCTTCCCAACCTAAGATAGAGCGATGGAGGGTGGAAGAACACGAAGAACACAAGAACAAGCGTAATATGCAAGAAAACAAGAACAATAAGAGCAACAAGAGATGGGGACACAAGATTTTATCCTGAGGTTCACTTGGTTGCCACCAAGCTAGTCCCCATTGAAGCAAGCCCAAGGTTGTCACCGATCCTCTTGCTAGTTGTGACCCTA
Organism: Coix lacryma-jobi var. lacryma-jobi; assembly: GCA_009763385.1. Lineage (NCBI taxonomy): Eukaryota > Viridiplantae > Streptophyta > Magnoliopsida > Poales > Poaceae > Coix > Coix lacryma-jobi. The sequence continues at coordinate 70,257,319 of CM019823.1, forward strand.
AGTCACGCTCTCCATGATGGAGTGCTCACCAAGAGCTCTAGCTTTCGATCCGGCCGGACCACTTGGCACTCTTCACGCCTCTTTCCACTAGAGTTGCTCTTCGCGATCTCCCGCGGGCGAGCACAATGCCCCTCACAAAGCTTCTCTGGAGCCACGCACAATTTTCACGAGGGCTTCACGACAGAGACAAGCACCAAGCCGTCTAGGAGGTGGCAACCTCCAAGAGTAATAAGCACCACCGGCTTGCAACTCGAACACCTAGTGCCACTCGATGCAATCTCTCAAAGCAACGCACTAGAATCGCTCAATCGCAATGGATTCGCACACTAGCAAGCACAAGCGAGTTAGAGGGCTCTCAAGCACACTCACACAAGGACACTAAGTCCCCAAGGTGCTCTACCTATGCTAAGGTCCGGCCACCCCTCTATTTATAGAGGGGAGCCACCAACTAGCCGTTTTCCCCTTTTCCAGAGTTCCCATGCCTACGGTCGGTACTACTGACGAGAGGGTCGGTACTACCGGCAGTCCAAATGACCGTTAGGATCGCCTTCCTAACACAGTCGGTAGTAGGGCCGGTACTACCAACCTCGGTACTACCGGCCTTATGGTGGTACTAACGGTAGGCCAAATCTAGATCTACACAGAACGCCTCCAAACTTTCTCCAAACGTCGGTACTACCGACCACTACGGTCGGTACTACCGGGGGCCGGTACTATCGGCCTTATGGCAGTTCTACCGGTAGGCCAAACCATCTCCTGAACAGAGAGTTTGTGCGCTGCCCACAGGGGTTGGTAGTAGGGTCGGTACTACCGACTTCAGGGTCGGTACTACCGACTTCAGTATCCTGAACTCCTCGATAAAACAACCATAACGTTTAGCTCCGAATTCCGATTTCGATGATCTTGGACATTTTGGAAAGCTTATTAAGATGGCTACACAACCCACATGAATACAAGATCCAAAGAACAAAGGATTAGTACAGTTTTCCTATCCAAGATCCATCGCTTCTCTTTTTCAACCAAAGTTTTCTCCAACAACTTCTCCAACTTCTTCTCCTTTGTAAATGTGCCAACACCACCAAGTGTACACCATCATGTGCATGTGTGTTAGCATCACAATCATTTTTCAAAGGATTTTCACTTGCTCTTACCGCGCCACTCGATCTTAGTAACAACGCAATGTTAGATCACTCAAGTGGCACTAGATGACCGATATGCAAACAAGTTTGCTCCTCTTAATAGTACGGCCATCTATCCTAAACCCGGTCATCAACTTCTCTACTCACCTATGACCAGTGAAATGAAATGCCCTACACATATACCTTTGCCTTGCGCATTCCATTCCATCTCCTTCGGTGTTGATGCAACACATGCACCAACCTATATCATTTCATATCATCACATGGCCTCCATGGTCCATCGATCTTGACCTCACTTGCTCTTCACCATTGCTTCGGTCCTTCGGCACCAAGTCTTGCTTAAGCCTCTCGACACTCGGTACCAACGGCTTCAATGCCTCCAACATGCCCTTCACCTTCGCAATCGGTCCATCAAGCCAAGCCTTGCCTTGATCTTCACCATCTTAGCCATATGACCACATGTCATGTTTCATGTGCATTAAGCTCCTCCATGATCATCACATGTGTGAGCTTCACATCAAGTCCAAGCCATTCACCTCCATGGCTCAAGTGCTCACACACATGTACCTGTGGACTAATCCCTGTGTATCTCACATAAACATCATTAGTCCACCTAAAGTTGTCACTCAATTACCAAAACCAAACTAGGACCTTTCAATCTCCCCCTTTTTGGTAATTGATGACACCTCTACAAAGATATGAAAATTAAGCTCATTTGGATTCTATGTTACTTATCCAACATTAAGAGCACATATGAAGTTTTGGATAAGAACCATACAACCCGATTTGGTAGTGTTAACCCCCCTACATGTATGCTCAAATGGTTTGGTTTCAAGCTTGCACACATGCTTAAATATGAATTTTGTGGGAGTGTTAGCACTACTAAGTGATGCTAAGGTATACAAAATGGAAATGTACCTTTGTAGCCTGTATACCACATTTTAATTCATCCTTAGCATCAACCTTGCTAGAAACAAGTGAAACTAGATACCATGTGAGATCAATATTATAATCAAGGTTCTAGTTACCACTTGTTACACTAAGACTATGCTCTAAATACCAATAGAAGGAAAACAATCATCATCCAAGTCTTAGCTCTAGCAAGTATTGCACACAAGCATATAAGAATTTAGAATATATGCAATGTGAGCAAGCAAATGTAATGCACAACCGAATGCATCAAACATGTATTCATGAGCTTGCTCCCCCTACTTGTGTGCTCTCTTTGTCCAAGAATTTTGACCCTTTCACATTCTTCAATCTTGCTCCCTCTTGATCTATGTCCATCTTTTGCTTTCTCTCCTTTGTCCTTGACATATTTTTGCCACAAAATCTTCCCCTATCATATCATATCTTTGGCAGTTTCTCCCCCTTTGTCATCAATGACCATAAAAGGTATGCTCTTGTTTACACCATATTTTCGACCGAATGGATAATTGTTTTGTGAACACAAATGGCTGATTTTGTTAGTAAAGAAATCGGCCAGAAAAAATAAAAGATGGGTGTTTGGACCCAGACGCAACCAAAGTTCGTGCGGACCAGACGTGACAAGCTTCGAAGGCATGTTAGGTTCGGCCAAAGAGTTTGAGTTCGGGTCGTCTTTTGTTTTATTTTTTATGTAACCTAGTCGTGTTAGGACAGGAGTCAACCGAGTTATAAATAGCAAGAAACCCGATTTTTGTAACACACAATCAATCAATCAACACATCGGCCACCGGCCAAAACCATAGGAGTAGGAGTAAGGTAGAACCCGGCGAAACCTTCAAATAGGCAGGACTGCATCGGCACGACCGACCTCTGGTTTGCTTGTAAGTTTCTCCAATGGCTTGTGTCATTGTTCAATAAGGCTGTATTTGGCATCGACCAAACTCTTGTTAAGCTATAGCATGGCTAGTTATCGGTCTAAGTTCGCCTTTTGTAAGATTGTCTTGACTCTGATCAATCTCTTGCTTTAGTCGATCTTGACTAGTTATCAGCTCTATTGGTTTTGGCAAGCTAATAGATTCATTAAGTTATCGATGTTGTTTATGTTTTAATGTTCTTATTTAAATTTAAACAATATCTTGCCCAATCAAGATTGACAAAGTAGCTCAAGCTTAAAAGTTGCTTAGTTCCGGCTATCCAGAGGCTTTATACGCTTACACCAAAGAAAATAGTCGATCTAAGCCTCTCATCGACTATTTTGTCAATCTTAATTGTTACATGTTGTGCGTTCGAGATATCTGATAAAATCGCAGTTTAATCTAAGAGCAGATAGATTTGATCTAGCATGTTTATTACGGCTATATTTTCGAACCCCACTGATATATATGATAGATTAGATTTGTTTAATCTTAACTCGAATCATGGTTTTAATGGATAGATCTTGTTCATGCTTCATGGACACTGTATCAGCTAAAATAGCAATCCAGTTATGTTGTCTTCATAATATGTACTTTTAAGTAGCTTGGAAACAATGGATCTGCTCATTGCATCGGACATGATCTAGCTTAGTCATCATCATGGCTGCATGGAGACACCCCACTGTTGGTGTTTAAGCTTTTTTATCGATCTATTTGTTATTATGGCTGCATGGAAACACCCCACTGTTAACAGATAGAACTGCCTGTGCAATTAGTCGATTCATTGTTTTCACACTGTTTAAACATAGATATAGATCTTTTTCTTCACATACTCAAGCTTATCGGCTGTTTACCTGTTCTAAATATTTCTTTGCATATAACATAGCCGTTTTGCACTATATCTTTATCAATGCTTTCATGCAATCTTTTGGGAGTTGACTTTGTAGTCAATGTCCTATAAACAATGGCTATATCAGAGCCGCATAATTTGGAACTGTCTGGCACCAAACTGGCAGGTTCCACAATTTAACAATTTTTTCTTCTCCTTGTCAATTACAGGTCAAATTGACTGGCACGTCCGAGGTTGCTCTCACCTAGATTTGGCACCGCCACCTTTTGGAAGGTCCAGGAGGTCAGGACCCTGCTCCGTACGCCCTCTGAGGACCGTGTTGCGAGTGTGTTGGCGCTCTCGACCAGATTTTCATGCCAACAGCTCTTTTCATACAAAGGGTGACACTAGGGTAGATGGTTGACACTTGAGTCTTCATTTTTGATGGACACCACCACATGTGTTGGAATGACACCATGTGTAGGATCTTTGACCTTGATACCAATAGGTGGGGCACCTCCCCTATGTCATAGCATGGATCATCCAATTGAAAAACTTGAGCTCTTGTTGGTGAGGGATGGTTTGCTTGATTTGATCACTTAAAGTTGAGGAACACTTGAAGTCTTGTAGGATACCACTTGTGAGCTTTATCTAGACACCACTTGGTAAATATCACTTGAAAGATCATATACCACCTTGTGAAGAAATGATAAGTCTAGATACCACTTGAATGAAAGTTTAAACTTGATATCTATTTGCATTATTGTATTCTTCTTGAACTCTTGTCACGAGCCTCTCATTTGTGACTTGAACTATTAAACTTACACAAGATATCTAACTCGGTTTGCTCTAGAGTAAGCTTCTTCACATATCTTTCAATGGTTATCTTACTCACGTTGAATTAGACACTTGAATGCTCATCTTCTAGATCAAGTACTTGGGTTCACTAGCTCATGAACAAATCCATATGCTCACCACTAGATCATATAATCAAACAAGCAATAGTGGTAGGCAATGAATTTAAACTTTTCAATTGTTATGCATGATCCTATTGAGCATGTACTATATGCGCTAACCACATACTAGTAAGGGATGAAATGATCATGCACATTACAATGATACCTTTGCTATCTTGGAGTACAGGATGGTCATTTGATTCCAATTAAGCTCCAAATAGCAATGTGAAGTCCATTTATAAGCTTGGTGAAGACCAATAGATACCAATTTAAACATCACTCTTCACCCATATGAATTGAGATCCACTAATGATCAAGTGCACAATCTTGTTGTGGTTGGCTTGCTTCTTCATTTGATCATAGCTTGCATGTGAATACCACTTGCTTATACCAATAATGAATACCACTTGAATGCTTCAAGATATTGCTCTCTTTTGGGTGTTGCTTGCTTTCTTGATCAATCCTTTTGATTTCTTCAACTAAGCATCTCCAATGACACTTTAGATCACCACTTCCATGTTAGCCTTCTAAGCCTCACTTGGTTATCCTACAAAAGGCGGCAAGCCCCTACAAAAAGGGAGAAGTGACCTCTCTCCAAAGAACCATCCTTGATACTCACTCGAATTGACTTTGTTTGATTGATCCATTTGAACTCTTCTTGAAATTTGACTTTGAATCCTTCTTTGAGTCTTTTTCTTTCTTCCAAAAGATCTTCAATTGATACTAGAACTTGATGATCTTCATCTTGATGTTGGTCTTGATTTTCAATTTTAGTACCAAATTTGTGTCAAATACACTTCTCAATTGAATGGCCTTGTACTCATCTTTGTCATGCTTCTAGCTCATTCCAAAACCAAACATAGGTTCCTCAACCACTTATAAACATGATTCCAACTTGAGGGCCTTTCAATTATAGTGACTCTAGATTAATCCAATAATTGTCACTTTTCTGGCAGATTCTGTCCTTCTCAAAGAAATATGCATATCTCCCAAAATATGAGTCCAATTACGATGAAATTTAGTAGAGATGTGCCCCATTATGTATTCTAGCAGCCATAAAAATTTGAGGTTCATTGGACTTTTAGAATGCTACCAGATTTTGCATCTTTACACACTACTACATGCTGAAAACTGCTGCACTTGTGTTGAAAAGATCCACTCCAAAACCGAAGCATCACTTATCCAATTATCATGAATTTTGCACAGGAGCTAATACCATAAGTGTAGAGCATGTGTACCAAATTTCAAGTCAATCCAAAAATATTTGATCATTCAAACATGACTATCTTCTCAGCTCACTCAGATTTTGCAATATTGGACAACTTTGAGCAATTGAGCTATACTCTACCAACGTGAATCAAACTCGAAGCTAACTTGTTTGAATACTCTCACAAGACATATATCCATTCAAATCACTTACTAAATGAAGTCTCATGAACATATTCATTCAAACTAACTCAATTTTGATCACTAAGCAACAAATCCATTCAAACATCTCATAGCAAACAACATATGCACATATATATCCAATTCAATCATCTCTTATGCACCCAAAAGAGCATGATCAACAAGAGATATACCTTGGTAGCTCATGATCATCCAATAGCAAGCTTCTACTCAATTTGATTGCAAGCCTTCAAATATATTCAATCAACCACCACAACTTGATCTTTTGCACTTGTATGTTCTGCACTTGAACTTCACTTGACTTGACTTGGCATTGGGTTTGGATGTGCACTAAGATTCTTTACTTGACTCAATCTCATGATGAACAATATAGAATCAATTGAATCAAGTCTCAAATGCCATGGTACCTACACATTCATCCACTTTTTGATGGTACCCAAACTCGTTTGGGTCCTCTCAAGTCAGGTGCAACATACTTAGGCAATGCCTTAGTATGAATAGCGGGATGAGTTGCAATAGTAACCTTAGAGGTACCATTTTCATCCTTCCTAAGCATAGAATCAATAGCAATTGAAATAGGCTTAGGAGTGTTACCTAGGGGACATGAATTTGCCGTGTCCCCTTTTCCGGCATGAGTAGCAAACTCTTTTTGATTGAGCCTTCTCTTCCTTGCTTATTTGTTGCTTCTCATTGCCGTGCCTCTCATGAGTTACTTGAGCCTTCTTCTCAAGCTTGTTAGGACACTTTGAGGCAAAGTGTCCCATGCCATCACAACTATAGCACTTGATGTAAGCCGAATCTTTCTTCTCATCTTGGTTCTTGCTCATCATCATCTTGGCATCTTGAATATGAGTTGGATGCCTTGCTCTTCTGCCCCTTCTTGTTTTCTTTTTCTTCATCAAGTCACCATCATGATGGTTGTTCTTGATTTGAGCTTGGGGCTTCTTTTCTTGTGGCACAACTTGAGGCTTCTTCTTGTTGGGGCAAGCATTTGCAAGATGTCCCATCTCATGGCACTGATAGCACATGAAATGAGATAGCTTTTCTTGTTCTTGCTTCTTCATTTCTCTTTCATATATTCTCTTGCCCCATCTCTTGCCTTTGATCTTGTTGAAGCCAATGCCACTCTTGTCACCATAGCTTCTTTGATTCTTCATCATGTGCTCATAGGTGACCTTTGATCCACACCACCTCTCTAACTTGTTGCTCAAATTCTTCACTTCACTTTTGAGCTTATTGTTCTCCTTCAAAAGGTTAGTCTCACAAGACAAAGAAGTAGAACAAGTATCTATATGTGAAGAACATGGCATAACTAATAAATCTTCACAAGAGGTGGATACATGCTTCTTCTCTACATCACATGGGTTAGCACAAATATGTGATTGATCATTTGACCCAAATGATGAGCTCTCACTAGTTTTAGTTTCTACATTAGAAAGCTTCTTAGTGAGAAAAGCATGATCTTGTACCAAGTTGTTATGAGCAACACTAAGTTCCTCATGAGTCAATTTAAGCTCATCATGTGAACAAGTAGTAACATAAAGTAAATGCTTTTGTTGTTCACATGCATTCTTTAGAAATGAGTTTTCTTTTGTTAATTTCATTGTTTTAGCCATCTCATTTTTTAAAGCTTTGGTGAGTCTACATACAAGCTCTAAATTTGAATCATCACAATCAACAACCACATTTGCAATTGATACCTTACTGTCACCGTGTGACATGAAGCAATGTGGTGTAGAGGGAGAGCTTGTAGAGACATCACTCTCATAGCCATCATCCTTGTCAAGTGATCTTGTGGATTGATCACCATCATCATCACTTGACCATGAGGTGGAGCAATCCTCCACAACCACCATGTTGTGGTCATGCTCAACGCCCTCATGAGCCATCTCTTTGTGATCCTCCTCCTTGAATTTGCCATCATCCCAATTGGAGAAATCACCATAGAGATGTTTGAGTGCTGTCCACATATCATGGGCACTCACCGAAGTCATCACCCCACTAAATATGTCATCTTGCAAAGCATTTGTTAGAAAACATTGGGCTTGTGCACCGAGTGTCAAACAATCCTCTTGCGCTTGGGTTAGATTACTCTCATCCAAGGTACGAGTAAAGCCAACAACAACGATCCACCAAAACATCGGACCAAAAGCATGGAAATGATCAAGCATATGGCGTTTTCACCGTGCATAGTGTGTGCCATCAAAAATATGTGTGTCACACTCAACATCTAGCCAACTAGTCGCCATCCTCTCGGGTTGGTAAAGACCACAAATGAGAGACCTAGCTCTGTGAGAATATATATGATGAATGATTGACTTTGATGAGGAAGGTTTGAGGTTTTTCCTGGATGAGTCACTATTCGCTATGCGCTTAATGTTTATGACTAACCGATGGCGTTGAGTTGTGTGTGTTTATCGTGTTGGTGTGCGTGTGCAACATGTGTCTCTTGGCTGTGTTGATGTGTAGGTGTGGAGCTCGGAGACAGTGGTCTATGGCGAGGTGAAGGTCAAGTAGAGACGTGCCGTGCCGATGGACCGGGAGCGGTGAAGGATGGGCGTGCCGTGCGGCGGACGTGCCATGCCGATGTACCCAGAGCGGTGAAGGGCGGACGTGAGGCTTGGACCAACGGACCGGAGGGCCAGAGGACTAGCTGTGGTAGCTGGCACGTGGCATCGGCGAGCGAGAGCACATGGGGATGTGCGGTGCATCGGCCGAGTCTGGAGGAAGATGATGGCGTCGTGGCACTTGGCGGGAGGTCGGACACGGGCTTGCATGCGGTGCAAGTGCCATCGGCCGAGTCAAGGAGGATGGCGAAGGCGTTGTGCCCGGCGTGGAGGCTGGACCTGCATCGACATCGGTGCCGGTGGTTGGGGTGTGCGAACCACATCCCGTCTACGGTGCGGGTTTGGTAGCTGAGCCTCAAAAAGCTACCATCGACGGTTTCCAGGTTTGGGCCTCAAAACCTGGGGTGGCCGGTTTCTGAGTTTGGGCCTCAAAACTCGGCGAGGACGGTTTCCAGGTTTGGGCCTCAAAACCTGGGCTCACGGGTTTCCGAGTTTGGGCTTCAAAACTTGGGGTGGCCGGTTTGCCAGGTTTGGGCCTCAAAACCTGGTCTGACGGGTTTACCGGTTTGGGCCTCAAAACCGGTGATGGTCCGAAAGGACGGTCGACGCGTGGCGGCGTGGAGAGGCTGGCGCGGCGGCGAAGCTATCCACGAGAGGCACGGCGGTCGACATGACGGCATGTGGCAGCATCAGGGAGGTCACGTCGAGGTGAAGCTACCGGATGTGCGGGCGTGGCCGTTGGATGAAGATTGACCGGACTGGACGGTTTTACCCCTGGGGGGTATTTGGGTCGAGTGCTTAATGTAAGGGTGTTTTGGTCTTCGGACGTGCACCTATATATATGAGGGGGCTGCAAGGGCAGCCGCATCCTTGGACGGTGTCACTCTCATTTTGCGTTTTGTGAGAGGAGGCTAGGGTTAGGGAGAGACAGGCTCTTGTTCTTGAGCTTTTCGCCATCCAAGCTTTGATCTGCTGGAGTGGCTTGTAGCCCGACACCGAGTGCTTAATCAATCATCCATTCCTCTGAATCCAAGGATCAAATTCGTGGTTGAATTCATGTTTTGAATTTGTTCTTCGCGTTCTTCTTTTCTCCACGATTTTCCCCTCTCTCAATCTCCCTCTACGCTGCATATTTTGCGATTCCTTTTGAATCAACTTGTTCTTTGATGTGAGGAGAACATTTCCACCGGAGGAATTCATCTCTACCCTCACGAACAAGTAGATCGAGCCGAAATCATTTTCGTTTTTCGTTCTTCCCTTTTCATAGTGTTCTTCGGATTTCTCATGGTTTAGTTGGGTTCAAGCGATGATATCCTAGGATTAGCTTCCCAACACGTAGAAGAACACTTGGGTGAAGTTTGGTTGCAGCCCCATTCGATTTGGTGAAGATCCAATCGATTTTGGTTTTGTCCCGTGAGGATTTTGGGTGTTCTGGTCAGTGGTGGACTGTCCGCCACCCCAGCCGCGGACACTCCGCGAGTCGGGGCTTCAACCGAGCAGTGGCTGCTGGCTTCGGGCGTTTTCCTCTCAGGTGACCGGTGGATAGTCCGCCGTATAAGGCGCGGACAGTCCGCGAGTCGCAAAGGGACTTTGCAGCAGCTTTGCGATTTTGGCTTCGTAGGCGGTGGACAGTCCACCAGGACCCGCGGACAGTCTGGGGTCGTCATCGGACGCTGCTTCGGGCAGGCATCGGACGCTCTGTGTTCATTGTTCACGTGAACCGGGGACAGTCCGGCGTGCAAACCGCGGACTGTCCGGGACCTGACCAGAGTTGTTTCAGAACAGTTCATTTTTGGGTCTTTTGCCGGCGGACAGTCCAGACTCCCAGGCACGGACAGTCCACCCTTGACCGGACAGTCCGGCACCAGCAGCCCGGACAGTCCGGGATCCTGCTGAGAGCTGACTTTTAGTGCGTTGGCTCTCCCGGCTTTTCCGCTTCATTGATGGAATTCTCGTTTGCTCCTAGAGTTCACCTATGAACCTCTCTACATCTCTTTGCTACGCGTTAGCATCAGTATTTGGAGGAATCCCGACGTAGCCCTCTATCTACGTTCGGGAGTCGGTTTTTTAGGCACGAACTTGACTCGGGGTTTTGGGAGTTTTGGTTTGCTCCCTTGTGCGGTGCCTCGCTGTGATCCTAGGGATCATCCACCCTCTTTCTAGGGTCGTGGGCATCGCGTTTGAGTCTGAAGCTTTTGGGGTTGATTTTGTTTGGACAGAGGCTGTAATTTCAAGAAGAAATTTTTAGGCTCCCATTCACCCCCCCCTCTGGTCGCCTTGCTTTAGCATTTCTGGTCCTTCAATTGGTATCGGAGCCAGTTAGGGATCTCCCTACCTTAACCGGTTCCGGATTCGCGAAGGTGACCTTTTGAGAGCGTTTTGTTTTCGACTTTGCTTGTCGAGGTGTTAAGCTTTTATCTTGCTAACACTAACGGTGCTTTTCAAATGGCACCAAGCTTTTCTCCCAGTGTGTCTTTGTCCTTAGGTTTGAGTCTTGGATTTGCGACCGAGGATGACGGTTTGGCAAGAAGGAGGAGTGCGATTCTTGAGATGGAGCGTGAGGTGGAGGCTTTGCTGGACTTCCTAGGAGATGATGGACATTCGACGGAGGATCTTGTGCGTGAACTTGGCCAGGCCAAGAAAGGTACACTTGTTGGTAGTCTTGGGGCTTTGTCCCATCGCTTTAAAGCTTGTTGTGACGATAATGTTAGATATGATGAGCTTTGTGATACCTTGCGTAGAAAGATTGAGAAGTTGAATTGCTCCATCACTAGGTTAAAATGTGGCCTTTTTCATTGGAAGTCTAGTGCATCTTTGCCTTGCACCTCTTGTAGTGACATGGTTCAGAAGAATGATGAGCTATGCTTTTCCCTTCCTAGCTTAAAATCTGAAAATGACATGTTGAAATCAAATGCTTCCATACCAAGTCTTGTATGCTTTGACTTGCGCAAGGATCTTGTTCGTGCTAAATCTGAAACAGCCTTGCTTAGGTCAAAAGCTGTTGCACCATGTGTTTCATGTGAGTCTTTGCTTGTTGAAATCAATAAACTAAAATTGCCTCACACCTCATGCGTAGATGAACTTGAGCATGCTAGGGCTGAAATTGTTGAATTAAATTTAGGCCTTGTAGCTCATGCTCTTTGAATAAAAATGCTTGCCATGCTTCTAATGCTACTCATGATTCTCTGCTTGATGTGAATGGTGATGTTTCTTCCACCGATTTCATGTGCACATCATGCATTGATTTTGAAAAAGAAGTTTTGGCTTTGAAGGTTTTGCGCGATGATATGAGCGCTAAGTTGGTTGAGTACAATGATATGAATGCCAACCTTGAAAGGGAAGTTGAGCTCTTGCGTACCACATATGCCGAGTGCATTCAAAAGGAGATGGAAAATTTGAAGAACACTCCTTGTGGTACTTGTGATCGCCTCATGTTTGAAAATGAGGTTTTAGCCAAAAGATGCAAGAGCCTTTGTGCTAAGTCATTTGATTCACGCATTTCTTCCAACTCTGATGTTGGTGTTTCCAAGTTTGCATCTTTGCAACCGGAGTTGAGTTCTTGTGCTGTGCGTGAGTCTTTTGACTGTAGCATTAGTGCCATGGTTTCGGATAGCTCTTTCATAGCTACTCCTAACCTTGTTGTTTCCTCGAGTGATGTCCAAGGGACTTCTTTTGACAAGGGTGCTTCTCATATTTTCGGGACTCGTGCTCCCAATCCAGTTTATCATTGCACCTTTTGTAAGAAGGATGGACATTCATTCGATTTTTGTTTTCTCCGTGTCAAGCACGAACGGCATATTCGAGCTAAGGCTTTTAGGAAGCCGCGTAGCCTTTCCCATGGCATGTGTGCTCCTAGTGTTGGCACCAAGTTAGTTGTTGATGCTTCTTGTTCTAAGTCCCAAAGGACTTCTCCCCCTTGAGCTCTTGCGTACCACATATGTCGAGTGCATTAAAGAGGAGATGGAAAATCTGAAAAATGCTCCTTGTGGTACTTGTGATCGCCTCATGTTTGAGAATGAGGTTTTAGCTAAAAGATGTAAGAGTCTTTGTGCTAAGTCTTTTGAATCATGCATTTTTTGCAACTCCGATGTTGATGCTTCTAAAACTGCTTCTTTGCAACCAGAGTTGAGTTCTTGTGCTGCGCGTGAGTCTTTTGACGATAGCACTTGTGTCAAGGTTTCAGATAGCTCTTTCATAGCTACTCCTAACCTTGTTATTTCTTCGAGTGGTGTCCAAGGGACTTCTCATGACAAGGGTGCTTTTCACATTTTTGGAAATCGTGCTCCCAATCCGATATTCCATTGCACCTTTTGCAAGAAGGATGGACACTCTTTCGATTTTTGTTTCCGCCGTGTCAAACACGAGCGACGTATTCGAGCTAAGGCTTTTAGGAAGCCACATAGCCTTTCCCATGGCACGTGTGGTCCTAGTGTTGGCACCAAGTTGAATGTTGATGCTTCTTGTTCTAAGCCCCAAGGGACTTCTCACTTGTTGGAGAATGGTGTGCCTTCCGATAGGCCTTTGTACCATTGCTCTTTTTGTGAGAAAGATGGGCATCAAGAAAGCTTTTGCTATCGTCGTGCCAAACGCTTGCGCCAAGCTCGCTCTTCTAGGAAGTTGGTGGTTCATAGCCTCTCCCTTGGCATGAACGCTTGTGTTCCTAGTAAGAAGCCTATTTTTGTTGATGGATTTTATGACTCCTTTTCTAGTGGGATAGGTCATGATCGTGGACATGCTTCTAGTGCTTCTTCTCTTGGTCCACGTCATGCTTTTCATGGTGCTTCTATTGGTTCTTCTACAAAAACCCTGGAAGATGTTTGCCTGTTTTCCCGTGGTTTGACTCGTTCTTCTCCTCGAGTTGTCCTTTTGAGGAATGCTTCCAAGGGTGTTTCAAAATTTCATTTGAACCAACATTTGCATCATGCTAACCCACATGATAAGTTGAGATTTGTGACCAAGTCCTGGATTCCCAAGTACATGCTTGCTAACCCTTCGGGATCCAAGACTCGGGTTACTTTGTCCTCTTGTGTGTAGATATGAGGACGCGGGGTGGAGAACATGTGCCGAATGGAACTTGGTCTTTTTGTGATCAAGTTTGATGGTTCTCTGCATCCCGCTTAGATTTGCCTCCAAAGAGGTTTGTATAGATTGGTGAGCTTTCTTATACACTCATACCTTGTACATCCATGATTTATGTCTTGTCGTATGAGATGGATCATAATGTGCTCACTTGTATAGTTCTTACATGTACATTTTTCTTTTGTATCATGTTTTGCTTTAGTCTAGCATGTGCTATCCTGTATATCATGTCATTCTAGCTTTATGTATAGCTTTTGGTGGATTATCCACTTTTCATGCTAGTCTGTGATCCTCATGAACATTATGCCATGCTTTACCTGATTTCTCCATGAGCTTTACATGTAGAGGTATGATGTTCGTTAGGTATCACTTTTCAGGTGCTAGTTTTAGTTAGCTACATGTACCCTGTTGGTATGATTAGTTTGAGCACTAGCCTTTCCACAATTCTATCATGTTACATGCTTTTGGATCTATTGCTATCATTATCTTGCTTTGTGGCATGTGTTGAGGTTTAGGCTATGTTTGGGATGATCATGTCTCTAGGTTGCATTTTGCTACACAGTGTTTTATCCTGTTGCATGGTAGTCTTGACTAGTTTTGAGTTCAGATCTCCTTGCGGTATCATTAATAGGTAGATCTCTTTTTGTTGAGAGTTCACCTTATGCTTATTATGTGACTAACCGTTTTCATGGAGACCTTGAGGTCACACTAGACGAGACAATGCCTTGTGTTTTCTTCTGCTTTTGATTGTGCAGGAGAACAGGAGCTTGGAGAGAGCATTTTGGCTCACGGACCCGATCCCACTTCTTCCACGACTTGGGGTTCTGTTCGAGCAGCTATTCAGTGAGCACTAGTAGCACCTGTGCGAGCGACAGCATCAGGCGAGGAGGAGACGACTTCAACGAGGCAGGCGCCTCGGAGTTCAGCAGTTTCTGGCGTCCCCTCGGGTATCACACCAGCAGGCGGTCATGTGCTTCAGGAGGTACGTCCGACACACTTCTGAGTTTGGATTTTGGTACTCTTCTTCTTGGACCTCTTTTTGCTGGGTGGTCCTTTCCGATGTGGATTTTGCTGGCTGTTCGCTTGAGCGTTTCTTGGCTCTTCTCTTGTGAGCCTGGTGTGTGTTTCCCTTTTCGTTTGGGAAGCATTTTGCTTGTTGTATCTTAGTTGGTCTTCTTCGATACCCTTTTGTTTTGGGTTTTTCTCTTTAGGCTAGTTTTGTTTTGTTTTTATTAGACTAGCTTTTGCATGTATTTCATCATGTATATCTTGCATTTTAGAGCTTCATGTATATAGTAATGAAAATGAGACTATGCTCTTTTTGGTATGCCCTGCTTATTCATGATGATGCTTGTAGCTTAGGCTCTTTTTGATCACTTGATACATGTTATGAGCTAAGCTATTTTTGGCAAATGGTGAACTTGACTAATCAACTATGAAACTTTTAATTTGTTCACCATTGAGATTGACAACTAGCATGGGTTGGATGTGTTGAGATCACTTGTGCTATCTTTTGTATGCTAGGTTGCTAGGTCTCTTGCACTGAGTCATTCTCTTGCTTGGATTGTTCATATTCACCTTGTGCTTAAAATTTGATCCAAGACTAAGTGAAATGAAAAGATCGAGATGGGACTGCATGTGTCAGCACATCACGGTATCGAGACTATTTCTCATTGCACGTTTGAGTTAAACTTGAGCCGTGTAGTGTAAGACCGAAACCGGTGCTTTAAGCTTCTGATTGCTTTTGTTGCATAGGCTTAGCCTGGTTGAAAAGTTAGGTAATGACCATGCTTTCAACCTCTCGCAATCACATGCTTTAAATTTGAACTTGTGTTAATACCGCTGCAAATTCTGATAAAATTTGAAAATAACACAAGTCTATGCTTCATTCTATGGCATGATGATTGAACTTTGCTAGGGGTAGTTCACCTTTTATACTTGAGTTAGCACTTGTTTGATTTCCTGTCTATTCTTGCTAAGTGCTATTTTAGTGGTGAACTCCTTTTCAAATGGCTTAAAACTACTCATATGCTTAAGTATTCATATTTCGTATTCATTTGATCAGTTTGAGCCTTTGCTAGCATTTGTGTTGATTGCTACATTTTCAGGGCAGCACCCTTTTGAGCATCTTTTCATTTTGATTGCTATACACTTGAAGTTGTTGCATTGTGCATATCATGCATTTTTAGCTTAGTGTACATACCCCCAGCTCCGATACTCCTTGTAGTCACTTTCGATGCTTTTCACTGACCCTCATATGCTTTTGGTTGATGACTTGTCTTGTGTTTGTGTCAACTTTGTGGAAAAATGTTAAAACCCTTTAGCATGTTCCCTTTTGTCAAGGGGGAGAAGCTGTTTGCAAGGGGGAGCTTGAGTGTTGGCACAAAGGGGAGAGTCATGCATTTTTGGGGAGAGCTTTGAGCTAGGGGGAGTTTAGTTCCTTTTGTCCTCCTTCAATTTTTATGTTCTTCTTCTATTAGGTATAGCTCTTTTATGTGTTTCAATTGGTATCCATCTTTTGGTATGGAATATAATCGGTATCTTGAGCTGTGTTGCATAGCTTTTGTATATAGGCTTGCTTTTAGGGGGAGTCGCTTTTGCTTTGCTGCTTCTCCGCATGCTCCGAGTGTTTGTGCTCAATTTGATTATAAGCCTTTTCTTTGGGCTTTTTCAGTTGGTATCGAGCCTGCTAGTCGTGTTGAGTCGTTTTGCCTCTATCCTGAGGGGCTAGCAGTTTTTGCTTGGTACTTTCGATTGGTTTGGAGCCTTCAGCTAGTTGTGTCGAGCTGCATTGCCTCTATCTTGAGGAACTAGCTGTTTTCACCAATTTCTGGCTGCTTGTGATTGGTATCAAATCATCTTCTAGTTGTGTTGAGCCTCAGTGCCTCTATCTTGAGGGACTAGCAGTTTTGCTTCTTAATGCGCTGTTACAGCCTCAATTGGTTTTGAGCCTTGAGCTAGCGGTGTTGAGCCCTTTTCTGCCTCTTCTTGAGGACTAGCTCATTTTTGACTTGGTTGTGTCGAGCTGTTGCCCATGCCTTTGGGAACCAAGTCTTTTGCTCTATGTGATCGAGCTTTGCTCTTTGTTGAGTTGTTGCTCCGATCCTTTGCTTGGTTGTGTTGAGCCGTTGCCCATGTCTTTGGGGACCAAGTTTTTGGTTTTGGTATCTCAAACCATCTCTTGTGCCTAGTTTTTGTCAATTCAATCATCAAGGGGGAGATTTTTAGTGGTTTCTTTTGGTTCCTTTTGTGATGATTGTTTGACAATTTATTTGAGATTGGTTTTCGAGTGCCTTTTGGGATTCATGAAACTCTTGTCTTTTCTTGACTCTTTGGTTGTGTGGAGGCTTTGCCCGCTTTTCCCATTTCTTCGGGACCGAGAGCTTTTATTTGGAGTCTTCATGATCCTTCCTTATCTCAAGTGGCCTTGTGTTTGCTTTTACTTGGCTTTTTGGGCACTTGAGTGAGGCTTGCCTTCAAACCCTTCCTTTTTGGTTTTATTGTTAGTCAATGCATTCATCAATGGGGAGATTGAGAATATATATGATGAATGATTGACTTTGATGAGGAAGGTTTGAGGCTTTTCCCGTTTGAGTCACTATTCGCTATGCGCTTAATGTTTATGACTAACCGGTGGCATTGAGTTGTGTGTGTTTACCGGGTTGGTGTGGGTGTGCAACATGTGTCTCTTAGCTGTGTTGATGTGCAGGTGTGGAGCTCGGATACAGTGGTCGATGGCGAGGTGAAGGTCAAGTAGAGACGTGCCGTGCCGACGGACCGGGAGCGGTGAAGGATGGGCGTGCCGTGCGGCGGACGTGCCATGCCAATGTACCCAGAGCGGTGAATGGGGGACGTGAGGCTTGGACCGACCGACCGAAGGGCCAGAGGACCAGCTGTGGTAGCAGGCACGTGGCATCGGCAAGCGAGAGCACATGGGGATGTGCGGTGCATCAGCTGAGTCGGGAGGAAGACGATGGCATCGTGGCACTTAGCGGGTGGTCGGACATGGGATTGCGTGCGGCGCAAGTGCCGTCGGCCGAGTCAAGGAGGATGGCGAAGGTGTTGTGCCCGGCGTGGAGGCTGGACATGCATCGACATCGGTGCCGGTGGTCGGGGTGTGCGAACCACATCCCGTCTACGGTGTGGGTTCGGTAGCTGAACCTCAAAAAGCTACCATCGACGGTTTCCAGGTTTGGGCCTCAAAACCTGAGGTGGCCGGTTTCCGAGTTTGGGCCTCAAAACTCAGCGAGGACGGTTTCTAGGTTTGGGCCTCAAAACCTGAGCTCGCGGGTTTCCGAGTTTGGGCCTCAAAACTCGGGGTGGCCGGTTTGCCAGGTTTGGGCCTCAAAACCTGGGCTGACGGGTTTACCAGTTTGGGCCTCAAAACCGGGGATGGTCCGAAAGGACGGTCGACGCGTGGTGGCGTGGAGAGGCTGGCGTGGCGGCGAAGCTATCCACGAGAGGCACGGCGGTCGACATGACGGCACGTGGCGGCATCAGGGAGGTCGCGTTGAGGCGAAGCTACCGGATGTGCGGGCGTGGCCGTCGGATGAAGATTGACCGGACTGGACGGTTTTACCCCTGGGGGGTATTTGGGTCGAGTGCTTAATGTAAGGGCATTTTGGTCTTCGGATGTGCACCTATATATATGAGGGGGCTGCTAGGGCAGCCGCATCCTTGGACGGTGTCACTCTCATTTTGCGTTTTGTGAGAGGAGGCTAGGGTTAGGGAGAGACAGGCTCTTGTTCTTGAGCTTTTCGCCATCCAAGCTTTGATCTGCCGGAGTGGCTTGTAGCCCGACACCGAGTGTTTAATCAATCATCCATTCCTCTGAATCCAAGGATCAAATTCGTGGTTGAATTCGCGTTTTGAATTTGTTCTTCGCGTTTTTATTTTCTCCATGATTTTCCCCTCTCTCAATCTCCCTCTAGGCTGCATCTTTTGCGATTCCATTTGAATCAACTTGTTCTTTGATGTGAGGAGAACATTTCCACCGGAGAATTCATCTCTACCCTCACGAACAAGTAGATCGACCCGAAATCATTTTCGTTCTTCGTTCTTCCCCTTTTATAGTGTTCTTCGGATTTCTCATGGTTTAGTTGGGTTCAAGCGATGATATCCTAGGATTAGCTTCCCAACATGTAGAAGAACACTTGGGTGAAGTTTGGTTGCAGCCCCGTTCGATTTGGTGAAGATCCAATCGATTTTAGTTTTGTCCCGTGAGGATTTTGGGTGTTCTGGGCAGTGCGGACTGTCCGCCACCCCAGGCGCGGACAGTCCGCGAGTCGGGGCTTCAGCCGAGTAGTGGCTGCTGGCCTCGGGCGTTTCCCTCTCAGGTGACCGGCGGATAGTCCGACGTATAAGGCGCGGACAGTCCGCGAGTCGCGAAGGGACTTTGCAGCAGCTTTGCGGTTTTGGCTTCGTAGTCAGCGGACAGTCCGCCAGGACCCGCGGAGAGTCCGGGGTCGTCATCGGACGCTGCTTTGAGTAGGCATCGGATGCTCTATGTTCACTGTTCACGTGAACCGCGGACAGTCCGGCGTGCAAACCGCGGACTGTCCGGGACCTGACCAGAGCTATTTTAGAACAGTTCGTTTTTGGGTCTTTTGCCGGTGGATAGTCCGGACTCCCAGGCGCGGACAGTCCGCCCTTGACCGGACAGTCTGGCACCAGCAGCCCGGACAGTCCGGGATCCTGCTGAGAGCTGACTTTTAGTGCGGTGGCTCTCCCGGCATTTCCGCTTCATTTCCGGACTTCTCGTTTGCTCCTAGAGTTCACCTAGGAACCTCTCTACATCTCTTTGCTACGCGTTAGCATCGGTGAAGGACCGAGAATGCAAAAGCAAGGCGACCAGAGGGGGGTTGAATGGGAGCCAATAAAATTTCACTCGAAACTTTGGCCAAGTGTCCCAAAATCAACCCCCAAGTGCTACTACTGAAAACGTGATGCCCACGACCCTTGGAAGAGGGTGGATAATCCCTAGGATCACAGCGAGGCACCACAAGAACTTCCTCACCCAAGTTCACGCAAGTCAACTAGTGACAGGATGGGTTTTGGGTAACCTCAACCTCCCCCGAGCAACGCGAGGGAGATTCAAGCTATTTTGTAAAGCGAGAAGCCCAATTTCTGAAGAGCACAAAGTTGGAAATCCAACGCAAAAACCCAAAACCAAATCCGAAGTCGAACAATCAAACTGTGGACGAACCAGTGCGAAACAACACTGACCGGACTCTGCCTGCGTCCGGTCAAGACTCACCGGACGCATCCGGTCGTGCAAAAACCGGTTTTGGACCTTACTAGAAACGACCGGACTCACTGTCAGCTAGCGTCCGGTCATATCTCAAGCGTCCGGTCACAAGAAAACACAAGCGGTGAAAAGTGCAAGCGTAGCGTCCGGTCACTTGAGAACTAGAGCGTCCGGTCGATCTGCAGAACTAAATCTGCTCAACCTTCAACGACCGGACTCACAGGGAGCGTCCGGTTGATGAATGTCCAGCGTCGGGTCACCCCGCAAAACGACTGTTCGTCCACCGATTCGACTCGATCTCACCCAAAATGAAACCTCTGGGGTTCAAACTTGGTGAGTAGAGTCACAAGGAGGATAGTGAGCTATCTCTAGGAGATCATGGCTTGAACCTATCTCCAAATCGATGAATCAAAGAATTTCGGGGGAAGGGAGAAAAGCTTGACCCGAAACGAAAATCGATCGATCTCCTAGACCGTGTGGTTAGAGGTTAATTCCTTCGGTGGAAAGAAGTGCCTCACGACCTAGGACAACTTGGTTCAAACAGATTTGCAAAAGATGAACTGAGCAAAGAGATCGAACGACGGGAAGAACGAGGTGAAAAAGGATTCCGCGAAGAACACAACCAAAACGCGAATCACAGGCACCAAATTGCAATCTTGTGGCTACCACACGCTACAATCGTGAGGTTACGGCCTCACTTCCTCAAAATCTCACGGACACAGAGGTATTGTTCTCAACTCTGTGGATCTCAGGTTCGCTACAGCAGGGATGTGGGAGAGCAGGAAACCCTAGAAGCAAAAGAGCAAATGACTGAGATAGTTGGGGAGGAGGGTGTCTCCCCCTACTTAACCTATTCCTAATTCCTACTCTACCCCTCTCTAATTACAGAGCAAACCAGCTAAACCCTAGGGTTATTCTGGACCAACTCGTGGTAGGTGATGATCCGACGGCCACGCCTGCACAACTCGTAGAGTCGCCTCGACGCGACCTCCCGATTGCCGCCACGTGCCGCCACCACTCTGCCCGTCCTTTTCTCGAAGCCAAACTCCCGGTTTTGTGGCCGAAACCGGGAAACCAGGCCTTCACGTCATCCCCCGGTTTTGAGGCCCAAACCGGGAAACCAGCCTCCAAGTCTGTCCCCTGGTTTTATGGCCGAAACCAGGAAACCCGCCAGCGCCCAGGTTTTGAGGCCCAAACCTGGAAACCGAGCACCCGAGTTTTGTGGCCCAAACTCGGAAACCGTCCACCCGTTGGTTTTTTTGTGGCTCAACCACCAAACCGGAGCTGTAGAGGGGATGCACCGCCCGTGCCCCCCGTCCACCGACACGTGTCCCCAGGTCCTCGACCCGAGCAATACCGTGGCCCGCAAGTCTCTGCTCGTCGCTGTCCCAGGCTGTCAGCCACCACAGCTGATCCTTAGGCCACCGGTCCCTCAGTCCAAGCCTCACGTCCGCCCTTCACCGCTCCCGGTCCATCGGCACTGCACGTCTCTACTTGACCTTCACCTTGCCCTCGATCACTGTCTCCGTGCTCGACACCTGCACAACACAAGCCAAAGAACATGCGATCAAACCTGTTGACAATCACTCATCACACTGAGACTCGGCATACACCCATGTATCCGCAATCTCCCCCTTGATGAGTGCATTGTCAACTACTCACACAAATCATAATTGAAAGAAGAAGGAAGGAAGAAGGAGAAGAGAGAACTTGACCAAATGACCCAAAAGCAAAGCAAAGCCGAAGAAGGTCAAGTGGAAGAAGCGAAACAGCTTGGTCCCCAAAGACATGGGCAACGGCTCGACGCAACCAAGCAAAGCAAAGCTAGCCCTCAAGAAGAGGTAGAACAGGCTCAACACCGCTAGCAAATACCAACTGAAAACTCCAGAAAAAGAGCTAGACACCAATTGAGAAATCGAAGCAAATGCTAGTCCCTCAAGATAGAGGCATAGAGGCTCAACACAACTAGCAAAGAAAGCTCGATACCAATGCCTTACGGCCAACAAGAAGCAACAAAGATGCTAGTCCCTCAAGAAAGAGGCGAAGGCTCGACACAACTAGCAAACTCCCCCTCGAAAAGTGCAAGCAACCAGGAAAGCTCCCCCTTAGTTAAACATTCATGAAACACATGATTTGTCAATTTTGTCCCCCTTAGTTGAAAATGCACTTATCAAGTAAAAGTTCTCCCCCTCAGCAAAGGCACCATCAAATGCCAACAAGAGAATTTCTCCCCCTTCGAAAATGCATATGAGTCAAAATGCAAGTTAGCAGCTTCAGGCATATAGTCAAAATAATGCAAAGATGCTCTAAATAGTGTAACTCCAATGACACAACTAAGCAGTCACATAGCAAAGGCTCAAACTGATCACCAAATACGAAATATGAACATATGAGCACAGTGAGCAGTTTTTAACCAAAAGATAGTCACCATCAAAATAGCACTACACATGTATAGACAGGAATCTGAGCAAGTGCTAAACATGTATACAAGGTGAACTACCCCTAGCAAAGTTTAATCATCATGCTTAAGAATAAAACATACACTTGTGATTTCAATTTTAAATCGGAGTTGCAGCAGTGAAATTACACAAGTTCAAATATTAGCATGTGATTGCGAGAGGTTGAAAGCTTGTCATTGCCTAGCTTTTCAACCGTGCGAAGCCTATGCATATGCAATCAGAAGCTTAAAGCAACGGTTTCAGTCATACACTACACGGCTCAAGTTTAACTCAAAGTGCAATGAGAAACAGTCTCGATACCGTGATGTGTTGACAAGCAATCCCATCTCGATCTTTTCAATTCATTAGAACTTGGTTCAAATTTTATACAGAATATGAACAGACCAAGCAAGTGAATGACTCAGAACTAGAGACATAGCAATCTAGCATATATGAAAAGCACGAATAGACTCAACACATCCTACACATGCTAGTTGCATATCTCAATGGTGAACATTTACAGATTTTAAGTTCATTAGACATGTTCATCATTCAAAAATAGCTCAGCTCACAACATGTATCAGTGATCAGAAAGAGCATAAGCTACAAGCATCATCATAAGCATCAGAGCATACTAAATAGAGCATAGTTACATTCTATTGATTATATACATGAAGCTCAGAATGTAAATGCGTATGCTGAAATGCAAAAGAAAAGAAAGTCAAAAGAAAAGAGTTAGTCTATTATACAAGAACCAAAA
This sequence comes from Coix lacryma-jobi var. lacryma-jobi, assembly GCA_009763385.1. NCBI lineage: Eukaryota > Viridiplantae > Streptophyta > Magnoliopsida > Poales > Poaceae > Coix > Coix lacryma-jobi. Next base: position 70,280,582 of record CM019823.1, read on the forward strand.
TGTTTCCCCCATCTAAAAGGGGAAACACACACCAAGCTCACCCCTCAACCGATTAAAGGTTGATTCGTCTAGAGGCTTGGTGAAAATATCAGCTAGTTGATGATGAGTATTGACATGGCGAAGGTCGATATCACCCTTCTCCTGGTGGTCTCGCAAAAAATGAAAGCGCACATCAATGTGTTTGCTCTTCGAGTGAAGCACGGGGTTCTTAGCAACGCTAATAGCACTCGTGCTGTCACAAAGCAAAGGCACGCAAGAAAAGCTCAGACCAAAATCACGCAAAGTGGCCATCATCCAAAGCAACTGGGAATAGCAGCTAGCCGCAGCAACATATTCAGCCTCTGTGGTAGACTGAGCGACACTAGACTACTTGCGAGAAGACCACGATACAAGAGAAGAACCAATAAACTGGCAAGTCCTAGAAGTGGACTTGCGCTCAATACGGCAACCAGCAAAATCGGCATCGGAATAACTACAAAGGGAGAGGGTGGAGGAAGCAGAATACCAAATCCTGAACTCAGGTGTGAAACAAAGGTACCTGAAAATCCGCTTCACCGCCTGACGGTGAGAAGTGCGCGGCGACGCCTGAAAGCGCGCACACAGACACACCGCGAACTGGATGTCCGGGCGTGTCGCCGTCAGGTAGAGCAGCGACCCAATCATGCTTCGGTACTCCTTCTAGTCCACTGCTTCTCCATCCTTGTCCGCATCCAGGGCAGTCATCGTCAACATGGGTGTTGGAAGAGGCTTGGCCTCACCCATATCGAACCGCTTCAGCAAGTCCTTGATGTACTTGCCCTGGTGCACAAACGTCCCCTCTCGGGATTGCTTAATTTGCAACCCGAGAAAGAATGTTAGCTCGCCCATCATGCTCATCTCGAACTCCCTGCTCATAGTATCTGCAAACTTGGCAACCAAAGCGTGAGAAGAACCACCGAAAATGATATCATCCACGTAAATCTGGACCAAGAGAGTGTCTTTGCCTTGCCTGAGGATTAAGAGCGTTTTATCTACACATCCTATTTTAAAACCCTTAGCAAGCAAAAAGGTCTTCAACCTATCATACCAGGCTCTAGGGGCTTGTTTCAAACCATATAAAGCTTTGTGATGTTTAAAAACATGGTTTGGAAACTTGGGATTTTCAAAACCGGGGGGTTGCTCAACATACACTTCCTCTTCTATGTAGCCATTTAAGAAGGCACTCTTGACATCCATTTGAAAAAGTTTAAACCCTTTGGATGCAGCAAAAGCCAAGAGTATCCTAGTAGCCTCCAAACGAGCTACGGGAGCAAAAGTCTCCTCATAGTCTATCCCCTCCTTCTGACTATAACCTTTTGCTACAAGCCTGGCCTTGTTTCTAACAACGTGGCCATCCTCTCCTTGCTTGTTTTTGAAAACCCATTTTGTCCCAATAGGCTTACAGTCTGGTGGAGGTGGAACTAGAACCCAAACCCAATTTCTCTCAAAGTTTTCTAACTCCTCATGCATGGCATTGACCCAATCGGGATCCGTCAAAGCATGTCCAACATCTCGGGGCTCAAAATTAGCAACAAAAGCAGAATGAGCAAAGTGAGAGATGTGTTGTGACCTGGACCGAGTGACACATTCGTCGATGTTGCCGATCATCTGCTGAGGGGGCTGCTGGCGCTGGATGTGTCGTGGTGCCTCCCGAGAAGAAGTGACCTCCCCCTCAACAGCAGCCGGTGCCTCCCCGGGTACAAAAGGTACCGCGTGGGGTGGCAGATCCCACGGCCCCTAGGAAGAAGAGGTGTCGGGGCCATGAGTCGTCGTAGAAGCCACTCTTTGCGGCACAGCAGGTGGAGGCGATGCTGGGTCATCTATGCCTTCAACATCCTCATCCTCATCATCAAAAAGAGGCTCACCAACCTCATGATCACCTGCACGCTCAAAACGAGAAGAAGGACAAACCATGGTCTCATCGAAGGTGACATCTGATGTCTCCATGACTCGGTTAGTATCAAGGTTAAGTACACAATATGCGCGAGTGTGAGTGCCATAACCCAAAAAGACACCGTCGGAAGAATGAGACTCAAATTTGTCCAGGTTGCCTTTCTTCAATATAAAACAGTGGCAACCGAAAACTCTAAAATAACTCACCTTGGGCAGTCTACCAAAACGCAACTCATAAGAAGTCTTTTTCAAAAATGCTCTCAGAAAAATGCGATTTGAAATGTAGCATGCAGTGTTCATAGCCTCGGCCCATTAGCGCCTAGGAGTCCTATGCTCATCGAGCATCGTCCTGGCCATCTCAACAAGGGTCTGATTCTTCCTCTCTACAACACCATTCTGTGGTGGTGTGTAGGGGGAAGAAAACTGATGCTCCAAACCCAAGCAGTCACAAAACCTTTCAAAATCCGAATTCTTGAATTCAGAACCATTATCACTTCTAATAGCTCGCATCGAGTTCAAAGGGAACTCGTTCTGAAGACGCAAAATCAGATTGCGAGCAAATGAGAAAGTCTCAGTCTTCTCAGTTAAAAAGAAGACCCACGAATATCTCGAAAAATCGTCGACAACAACCAAAACATACCACTTCCCCCCAACCGAGCTCACCCGAGCCGGACCAACAAGGTCCATGTGTAAAAGCTCTCCAGGGCGCTGTGTCATGACCTGAGTCACTGGATGGTGGGGAGCGGCAACCATATTCCCATGTCTGCAAGAATGGCAAACTAGATCCTTCTCCATCGACAACTTGGGCAATCCTCGGATTAGGCCAAGTGAGCTAAATCTTGCAAGCAAGTCGAAGCTTAAGTGACCGAGCCTCCTATGCCACTTCCAAAGATCAGAGGAGGAAGGACTAGCCAAAAGACAGCGGGAAACACAAACGACTCCGAGAAATTCGCATGAAAGACTTTCCCAAAGGGCGAAATCAAACATACAAGATTGCCCTGAGGATCTAAAATGCGACTGAGATTCGGTTTAAAACGAATCTCATAGTCATCATCAAAAAGTTGCGAAATGGAAAGCAAGTTAAAATGCAGGTTAGAAACAAGGGCAACATCGCGCAACACAAAGTGCTCATTAACCCGCACCGACCCGCGAGACAACACCTTACCTTTACTATTGTCGCCGAAGGTGATAAACTCCTTTTCGGCAACAGCGCTAAGGCTGGAGAACCACTTGGCGTTTCCGGTCATATGTCGAGAGCAACCGGAATCCACCAACCAAATGTCCTCCAACCGTCTCACCTACATCAATAAAAAGACATAGGATGAGCATACGGTCCAACACTGGGTTTAGTGAAGTAAGAAGAATACCAGTGTTGGGCCGGCTGCTCAAAAGAACGGTCAGTGTAAAAACCATTACTAGCCTGTCTACGGGGGTAGCGATCACCACGCACAGGAAAACGTGGTCCGCTAAGGAAAGAGCATCCATCATGATAGTCAAAACGCGGTGGAGGAAAACGCTCAACAAAGCTACCGCCACGGGGTCCGTATCCTGCAAAAGCAGGACCCCGTCGGGCACCTCCTCCCTGACGCCTAGGACCTTGAGGTGCTGCACCTCTAGGCCTAGCAACTCTCCTCGGAGCTCTCCTCTAGACGTTCGGCACATGCACATCATGGAACGGATGGTACATGTCCGGGTTGTCCATCTCCCTGGCACGACGCTCCTCTCTCTTGCGCCGATAGCAAAACTCACCCAAGTGACCATCTCTCCCATAGTACTCACAATGGTACCTCACCGCACGCAAAGGGGGTTGTTGGTACTTACGGTTGTGGGTTTGGATCACTTTGCCCTTCTGTGGCATAAGCTCCTCCTGAATGGGTGGCATTGTGTCCAGCTTGTTTTTGAGGTGGTTTGGTTTGGGTGCCCACTGCTGGTTCTTGGGTGGAGCTCGTGGAGGTTCTTCAAACACCCCATCCTTGGTGGTAGGCTTGGCAGGCTCTTTGGGTGGAAGCTTGGTCAGTTTGGGAGTAGTGGTGGAGTTGGGCTTCTCACATGGGTTCAGACCACTCGACTCTCCAATCTTCCCAAAAGCAGAAAGATCAACACCCGGAGCAAAACCTACACCTGGACCTCCAGCAGCTCGCTTGAATTGGGAGATCATCATCCCGAGCTGCAGCTCACTACAAGAGACCCATGACAAGATGGTCCGAAGGTATGTGTTTTCCTCCTCGGTTTGCATCTTGCCATGTTGCACATTTGCAATCTCCATCTCCAAACCCTCACACAAAGCACACCTCGTGACACAAGTGCTATCTGAGCTGGCCTTCTCAAAAGACTCAATCTTGGCATTCTTCTCTGCTAACTCAGATTGCAAGACAGGACAAGTCTTGCACGCACCCAACAACTGGGGCCTAGCCCAGAGCTCATCCACCTCTCCAAGCAAAGCGGCATACTTACCTCTCAAAGTGAGAAGGTTAGTCATGTGCTTGGTGCACGACTCGCACTCAACCTCCTCCGACACGACCACGGTGGATTTTGCAAACTCCAACTCCTTCACTGTGTCCTCCCACTTCTGCCTAAACTCCTTGCGCTCTCTAGCTGCACGCCTAAGCAGCTTGTCTTGACTAAGCAAGGCGGCAGTAAGCTTCTCATTCTCAGCAAAGAGCTCATCGTGGGTCATAGATACCTGGGAGGTGTCGTCGTCGTCGTCCTGAGGGGTGTGCTCCAGCTTGCCATCAACCTCATCACCAAGGGCCATGGTGCAGAAGCCCTCATCGTCAGCGAAGAAGCAAAGTCCATTCAGCTTGTCCTCGATCTTCTTCATCTTCTCGGACTCGTCGTCGCTTGAACAAGCGGAGTCATCATCCGAGCCGTCGACGTCGTTGAGCATGGCGAAGAAAGCACACTGCTCAGCCTGGGCCTTCTCCAAGTACTTCTTCTTGATGTACTCTTTGTCGAAGCCGCCCCTCTTCTTGCGCCTTGGGGGGACGTGCTTCTCCTTGCGCTTGCCGGAGTCGTACTTGTGTCCATGATCGGCCTTCCCCGAATGCTTGTTCTTCTTAGGGCAGTTGGCGATGAAGTGGTCGGGGTCGCCGCACTCGAAACATCCTGAGTGTCCTCTTCCGCGGCGACGGTTCATCCGGTTGTTGTGGAACCGCGAGAACCGGTTGGCAAGCAAAGCCAACTCATCATCCCCCAAAGACTCCAGCTGATCCTCTGTGATAGAAAATAAAGATGAAAGAGCAAAGCCACCAGAGGGGTTAGCAGAAGAGCCAGAAACCAAAGCCATAGTCGGGCCAGAAGGATTTTCATAAGAAGCCCTCGACATGGCGTCAATCTCACTAGACTTGAGCTTACTAAAGAGCTCATCGCAAGTGAGGGTCTCATAGTTAGACGATTCGATGATCGCCTGGACCTTTGAGTCCCACACCGACCGATCAAGAGTATGCAAAAGCTTCAAAGCCCTCTCATGATCGTCGAAAGGCAACAGCTCCTTGTTAGCTCTCATCTTGTTGACAATCACCTGAAAGCGAGCGAATAAACTCTCTATGCTCTCGCCAGGCTGATGTCAAAAGTTCTCATACTCCCGCTTGTGCGACTTGTAGAGACGGGATTTGACTTGAGTGGTGCCCTCATGAAAGCGCATGAGGGTAGCCCAAATCTCACGAGCCGTGGGGAGGTGAGAAATGCGATCAAACTCGGACATGCTCAGACAGGAGAACAAGGCGTTACGTGCCCGACTATTGGCCTCGTGCTCATCGATCTCAAGCTGGGAGACGCGAGCAGCCAGAACAACGTAATCGGCCTTGTTGCAAATCTCCCAAACAGAAGAGTCCATGCTCTGGAGATAGGCCGACATGCGTATCTTCCAATATGCATAGTTCGTTCCATCAAAGAACGGCGGTTTGCCCACGCCGTGATCCATGTCGCCTTTGGGGGATCTGGAACCGGCTAAGGTGGAAGATCCTTAACCCGCTCTGATACCAAATGAAGGACCGAGAATGCAAAACCAAGGCGACGAGAGGGGGGGTGAATGGGAGCCAATAAAATTTCTCTCGAAACTTTGGCCAAGTGTCCCAAAATCAACCCCCAAGTGCTACTACCGAAAACGTGATGCCCACGACCCTTGGAAGAGGGTGGATGATCCCTAGAATCACAGCGAGGCACCACAAGAACTTCCTCACCCAAATTCACGCAAGTCAACTAGTGACAGGATGGGTTTTGGGTAACCTCAACCTCCCCCGAGCAACGCGAGGGAGATTCAAGCTATTTTGTAAAGCGAGAAGCCCAATTTCTGAAGAGCATGAAGTTAGAAATCCAACGCAAAAACCCAAAACCAAATCCGAAGTCGAACAATCAAACTGTGGACGAACCAGTGCGAAACAGCACTGACCGGACTCTGCCTGCGTCCGGTCAAGACTCACCGGACGCGTCCGATCGTGCAAAAACCGGTTTTGGACCTTACTAGAAACAACCGGACTCACTGTCAGCTAGCGTCCGGTCATATCTCAAGCGTCCGGTCACAAGAAAACACAAGCGTTGAAAAGTGCAAGCGTAGCGTCCGGTCACTTGAGAGCTAGAGCGTCCGGTCGATCTGCAGAACTAAATCTGCTCAGCCTTCAACGACCGGACTCACAGGGAGCGTCCGGTTGATGAATGTCCAGTGTCCGGTCACCCCGCAAAACGACTGTTCGTCCACCGATTCGACTCGATCTCACCCAAAACGAAACCTCTGGGGTTCAAACTTGGTGAGTAGAGTCACAAGGAGGATAGTGAGCTATCTGTAGGAGATCATGGCTCGAACCTATCTCCAAATCGATGAATCAAAGAATTTCGGGGGAAGGGAGAAAAGCTTGACCCGAAACGAAAATCGATCGATCTTCTAGACCGTGAGGTTAGAGGTTAATTCCTTCGGTGGAAAGAAGTGCCTCACGACCTAGGACAACTTGGTTCAAACGGATTTGCAAAAGATGAACTGAGCAAAGAGATCGAACGACGGGAAGAACGAGGTGAAAAAGGATTCCGCGAAGAACACAACCAAAACGCGAATCACAGGCACCAAATTGCAATCGTGTGGCTACCACACGCTACAATCGTGAGGTTACGGCCTCACTTCCTCAAAATCTCACGGACATAGAGGTATTGTTCTCAACTCTGTGGATCTCAGGTTCGCTATAGCAGGGATGTGGGAGAGCAGGAAACCCTAGAAGCAAAAGAGCAAATGACTGATATAGTTGGGGAGGAGGGTGTCTCCCCTTACTTAACCTATTCCTAATTCCTACTCTACCCCTCTCTAATTACAGAGCAAACCAGCTAAACCCTAGGGTTATTCTGGATCAACTCGTGGTAGGTGATGATCTGACGACCACGCCCGCACAACTCGTAGCGTCGCCTCGACGTGACCTCCTGATTGCCGCCACGTGCCGCCACCGCTCTGCCCGTCCTTTTCCCGGACATCGAACCCCTGGTTTTGTGGCCGAAACCGGGAAACCAGGCCTTCACGTCATCCCCCGGTTTTGAGGCCCAAACCGGGAAACCAGCCTCCAAGTCTGTCCCCTGGTTTTATGGCCGAAACCAGGAAACCTGCCAGCGCCCAGGTTTTGAGGCCCAAACCTGGCAACCGAGCAACCGAGTTTTGTGGCCCAAACTCGGAAACCGTCCACCCGTTGGTTTTTCTGTGGCTCAACCACCAAACCGGAGCTGTAGAGGGGATGCACCGCCCGTGCCCCCCGTCCACCAACACGTGTCCCAAGGTCCTCGACCCGAGCAACACCGTGCCCCGCAAGTCTCCGCTCGTCGCTGTCCCAGGCTGTCAGCCACCACAGCTGATCCTCAGGACACCGGTCCCTCAGTCCAAGCCTCACGTCCGCCCTTCACCGCTCCCGGTCCATCGGCACGGCACGTCTCTACTTGATCTTCACCGTGCCCTCGATCACTGTCTCCGTGCTCGACACCTGCACAACACAAGCCAAAGAACATGCGATCAAACCCGTTGATAATCACTCATCACACTGAGACTCGACAGATGTATCCCTCTATCTGCGTTTGGGAGTCCGTTTTTTAGGCACGAACTTGACTCGGGGTTTTGGGAGTTTTGGTTTGCTCCCTTGTGCGGTGCCTCGCTGTGATCCTAGGGATCATCCACCCTCTTTCTAGGGTCCTAGGCATCGCGTTTGAGTCGGAAGCTTTTAGGGTTGATTTTGTTGGGACACAGGCCGTAACTTCGAGAAGAAATTTTTAGGCTCTCATTCACCCCCCCTCTGGTCGCCTTGCTTTAGCATTTCCGGTCCTTCACTCTGATACCACTTGAAGGGTCGAGATGGGGGACTAGAGGGGGGGTGAATAGTCCTTTTAAAATTAAACATAGCGGCTAACCGAAACAAATGCGGAATTAAAACTATCGGTCTAGCCAAGACTACACCACTCTACCTATACTCTATGACACCATACAAAAGATCCTAAACAAAGCAAATAAGGTGTCAGGCTAGCTAGAGCTCACCTAATCAATTCTAGAAGCAAGGCCACATAAACCTATGCAACTAGTACTTCAAACACGGGGGAGCTCCTACACAATCTAGTAAGCAAAGCACAAAGCCTAAGCTCACTAGCAATGCTCAATAACAAAGTTACACAAGCCAAATTAGAGAACTCAACTTAGTTACACAAACTAAGCAACTAAACACTAGCACAAGAATAAGTGTTACAACACAAGCTAGTGTAAAGTATAACACAGTCGGTACTACCGAGTGTTAGGGTCGGTACTACTGGGTGTGTACACCGGTACTACTGTTGACACTCCTTAATGGATTCACTCTAAGAATGAGTCACATAAAATAATAAACTAGTGAAAGCACAAAAGAGTGTACGGGACACTACTAACTTCACTTAACGTCAAGTTGTCATCCCCAACATGAATCTAGCAATGCAATTATATCAGAGCACTGGATTATGAGATATATATATTTACCCGCAAGCACACAGATAAACATACCGGTTGTAGAGCATTTCACCCAAGCTAGTCTCAGGTATCGTTATTTATATTTAGCCTAGAGACTAATCAATTCAAGGTATGATAGTATTGAAAGAACTTAACAGCATTAATCATGGCACACACTTAAATAAGACTGATAACGCACTGACTACTACGAACAAGAATCAGATACAGAGTAAATGGTATAATATATAATTGATAAAGGATAACAGAGATCAGATCAATCAAGGATAAACTAAGAACAGTACTGCCTAGCAAGATGATGATTAGAACAGGTATAAACAAGGAACATTCCTAAGTTACTCTAGTTACAAGTCATAGCATACATTGATTAGTGCAATTATATTTAGCAATCATTGGCTAGGTCACATCATATTTATAATCAAGAGGCAACTCCATAGTTAAGGTGTCAAGCATAGTAACCCTTAAACCATGAGATAACTGAGCCATACCGAACACTATATTCGGGAGGTGGAATACAGAGGACTCAACAGGTCTGTCACACCCGCGATCTACCACTCTATCTAGAACATAGGACGTATTCGCAGATAAATAGTGTATAGGCACCACACCTACACAGCATTCATCACCCACCCGTTGTACTTTAAGATGAGCGCTATACGAACATGAGTATAAACATAAAGATGAACTATCTATGCCAAATATATAATCAAAGCAAACTATAAGCATTATAACTAAGAATATAATCATTGATGTCTTAATCATATCAATTGTATTGCTATCTAGAACACAATAATGAACAATAAGGTGAATTAGATCATCGATAAGAACTAAAGTACAAACTAGAACATGAACTAGAACAAGATTATGAACTAGATGATGAACATGAACTAGACGATGAACTAGAACATAAACAATGAAGAACAATGATGAACTAGAAGAGCAATTATGAAATAGATCCATAATGTTAATACAAGAGAGAAGATCTTGGGTTTACCGAGCCTTCTCGTGACTAGATCAGGAATCCAAGCGAAGCTTGCCTCCTCTAATCCTATTCTATCTACTAATCTAGGTGGATGTAGATCTAAAGCCTCCGATTGATCTCCTTCTGGTTGGTCTAACTCTGATAAATGAATTGCCTGATTTCTGGATTGCCTTGTTGCTCTGGTGAGGGGGGTCTGGGTCTGTTTATATAGCCCTAGGCGATGAATCGTGGCCCTTGGATCAAACTGACTTCACGTAGGGTTGAGATCGATCCTCAAAGGCGGTGGAAGTAGCTTGCAGAAGACGGAACCGCGTGGCCCCCGTGGGAGACCGGTCGGTCTCCTGGTGGGATCGGTCGGTCCCACCAGTCGGCCCCTGGTGGTGATCTTCGTCGTGGTGTCCTCTTACGTCCCCTAGAGTCTTCTAGAAGTATCCTGACGTGGTGAATGCGTTATCTCTCGTCGGTTTCCTTCTATGGGAAGCTATCGATGCTGATTTCCTGGTTTAGTCCCTGTAGAATCATAACTCACCAAAACTCATGGAATATTGTCAGTTGAAACCCTAAATCTTTGTTGGTGATCATATTCTTACCATTTTCATATTTATTTATCTCCTAATTATGATAGTTAACCAGTGTCAACAACTACCGACTCACTCAGTCGGTACCACCGACCACTTGCAGGGACCTACGAAATCGAAGTGGGTCAGATGCAATCTCAGATCTAGCAATTACCCCACTTCCCTAAATGATGTAGATGATGATGGTAGCTTTCCCAAGTCTTGGTTCCTTGCCAAAAAGTAGATCGAGCCTTCCCAACCTAAGATAGAGTGATGGAGGGAGGAAGAGCACAAAGAACACAAGAACAAGTGTAATATGCAAGGAAACAAGAACAATAAGAGCAACAAGAGACGGGGACACAAGATTTTATCCCGAGGTTCACTTGGTTACCACCAAGCTAGTCCCCGTTGAAGCAAGCCTAAGGTTGCCGCCGATCCTCTTGCTAGTGGTGACCCTAAGTCACGCTCTCCACGATGGAGTGCTCACCAAGAGCTCTAGCTTTCGATCTGGCCAGACCACTTGGCGCTCTTCACGCGTCTTTCCACTAGAGTTGCTCTTCCCGATCTCCCGCGGGGCAAGCACAATGCCCCTCACAAAGCTTCTCCAGAGCCATGCACAATCTTCACGAGGGCTTCACGACAGAGACAAGCACCAAGCCATCTAGGAGGTGGCAACCTCCAAGAGTAATAAGCACCACCGGCTTGCAACTCGAACACCTAGTGTCCCTCGATGCAATCTCTCAAAGCAACGCACTAGAATTGCTCACTTGCAATAGATTCGCACACTAGCAAGCACAAGCGAGTTAGAGGGCTCTCAAGCACACTCACATAAGGACACTAAGTCCCCAAGGTGCTCTACCCATGCTAAGGGTCGGCCACCCCTCTATTTATAGAGGGGAGCCACCAACTAGCTGTTTTCCCCTTTTCCAGAGTTCCCACGCTTACGGTCGGTACGACCAACGAGAGGGTCGGTACTACCGGCGGTCCAAATGACCGTTAGGATCGCCTTCCTAACACAGTCGGTAGTAGGGTCGGTACTACCGACCTTGGTACTACCGGCCTTATGGCGGCAATACCGGTAGGACAAATCTAGATCTACATAGAACGCCTCCAAACATCCTCCAAACGTCGGTACTACCGACCACTACGGTCGGTACTACCGGTCTTACGGCGGTTCTACCGGTAGGCCAAACCATCTCCCGAACAGAGAGTTTAAACACTACCCACAGGGGTCGGTAGTAGGGTCGGTACTACCGACTTCAGCATCCTGAGCTCCTCGCTAAAACGACCATAACTTTTAGCTCCAAACTCCGATTTCGATGATCTTGGACATTTTGGAAAGCTTATTTAGAGGGCTACACAACCCACATGAATACAAGATCCAAAGCACAAAGGATTAGTACAGTTTTCCAATCCAAGATCCATCGCTTCTCTTTTTCAACCAAAGTTTTCTCCAAAAACTTCACCAACATCTTCTCCTTTGTAAATGTGCCAACACCACCAAGTGTACACCATCATGTGCATGTGTGTTAGCATCACAATCATTTTTCAAAGGATTTTCACTTGCTCTTACCACGCCACTCGATCTTAGTAACAACGCAATGTTAGATCGCTCAAGTGGCACTAGATGACCGATATGCAAACAAGTTTGCTCCTCTTAATAGTACGGCCATCTATCCTAGACCCGGTCATCAACTTCTCTACTCACCTATGACTAGTGAAATGAAATGCCCTACACATATACCTATGCCTTGCGCATTCCATTCCATCTCCTTCGGTGTTGATGCAACACATGCACCAACCTATATCATTTCATATCATCACATGGCCTCCATGGTCCATCGATCTTGACCTCACTTGCACTTCACCATTGCTTTGGTCCTTCGGCGCCAAGTCTTGCTTAAGCCTCCCGACACTCGGTACCAATGGCTTCAAAGCCTCCAACTTGCCCTTCACCTTCGCAATCGGTCCATCAGGCCAAGCCTTGCCTTGATCTTCACCATCTTAGCCATATGACCACATGTCATGTTTCATGTGCATTAAGCTCATCCATGATCATCACATGTGTGAGCTTCACATCAAGTCCAAGCCATTCACCTCCATGGCTCAAGTGCTCACACACATGAACCTGTGGACTAATCCCTGTGTATCTCACATAAACATCATTAGTCCACCTAAAGTTGTCACTCAATTACCAAAATCAAACTAGGACCTTTCATGTTGCCTCTCCATATATAGCGTAATACATTATTCCCCTTCTACCCCTACTGCTAATGAGCGAGCAGGCTAACCCTAAGGGTATTCCTGCCCAACTCAAAGTGTAGTTGATCCGACGGCCATGCCCACACATCCGGTAGCTTCACCTCGATGCGACCTCACCCGATGTCGTCACGTGCCGCCATGCGCCGTCCATCCTTTTTCTGGACCTCCCCCCGGTTTTGAGGCTGAAACCGGGAAACCAGTCCATCGGCTGAGTTTTATGGCCCAAACTCAGAAACCCGCCAGCACCCAGGTTTTGAGGCCCAAACCTGGAAACCATCCTCAGACCGAGTTTTGTAGCCCAAACTCGGAAACCCGCAGCACCCAGGTTTTGAGGCCTAAACATGGAAACCGGCTAGCCGGTGGTTTTTCTGGGGCTCTACCACCAAACCGAAGCCGTAGAGGAATGGACCGCCCATGCACCCCGTCCACTGACATGTGTCCTCAGGTCCATGATCCGAGCCACACCATGTCCCGCAAGACTCCGCTCGTTGCTGTCCCAGCATGCTAGCCACCACGGCTGATCCTCTGGCCACCGGTTCGTCAGTCCAAGCCTCACGTCCGCCCTTCACCGCTCTGGGTCCATCGGCACGGCACGTCTCTACTTGACCTTCACTTTGCCTTTGATCACCGTCTTCATGCTCAACACCAGCACAACACAAGCCAAAGAACATGTGCATCAAACCCGTTGACAATCACTCATCATCACAAGACCCAGAATACACCCCATGTATCCGCAATCTCCCCCTTGATGTGTGCATTGTCAACTACCAACACAAATCATTGTGGGGATATTACACCCGTATACCCCCATGGCACTACTTGGGCTGCTCTGCATATACGACCCAACTAGAAGGCCTTGCGACTCGCGACCAGGCTGTCACAGTCGCTAAAGACTCTCCCGATGACTTGCTCGACAAGGAAGATCTAGATAGATAGACCCGGATTCCTTGCCAAAAGGAACCGATTGTAATCTGTTAGGATTCGGCAAGTTGTAACCCTGCTCCCCAGCTATATAAGGCGAGCAGGGACCCCCTCCAATCACATCTGATCACCTGATCTCATAATACAAACCAGCCACCAGAACACAGGACGTAGGGTATTACGGCGACTTGCCGGCCCGAACCTGTCTAAATCGTCGTCTCTCGTCCCTGTGTTTATGCTTGTGTAGACATCTCGCACGCCTCCACTGTCTAATCTACTACCTTGGGCATACCCCTCGGTAGACTGCCGACCATATTTCGTCGACAGTTGGCGCGCCAGGTAGGGGGTGTGTGCTATGACACCATGATCTGCCAATCAATCACTTTCCCTCGCTCCATGGTTCATCCGGAGGCCGGCACCACTTTCTAGATCGGATCTATGATCTGGACCATCGGCGACCACGTCCCTACTCTGAAAACTATGCAATCTGCACAGCTTCCTGTGTCGGACGCCCCGCCGTCCACCCATCATGTCACCACGTCGGCACGTCGCCCGCCAAGGATCGTCCCCTGCGACGACCTGATCGAAGCCATCGATCGGGCCAACCAAAGGATCGCAGAATGCATCGACGCCATCGAGGTAGCTCTCATACAGCTCTCCAGTTGCCCTTGTCTCCAACAAGACGCCATCGAGGTAGCTCTCATACAGCTCTCCAGTTGCCCTTGTCTCCAACAATTTTCAGGTATGCCGTCGGGAGTCTCCAGCGCTCACCACACTTCATCAGCAACCTCCATGCCCTTCAGGCTACGTGGCGTGGCTTCTACGTTCTAGCACCAGGCGCTATGACAACTCTCCGACCAGCTCCAGTCTTTTGGCTCCAACCAGATGGCTCTGGCCAGAGCGTGCGATCAGACGACTCTAGCTCCACTCGTCGGCATGGTGGCTCTCCACGAGATCTCCGGCGACACCGTCTCGGCCACTTCGGCGTCTGGATCTACCACGACGAACGGCTCTGGCTCCACGTAGTCTACGACTGTCATCTCCACCGAATCTGGTGCCGACTTTCCACCGTACCGCGGTGGCATCATCTTCAACGTCTCCGCCGACAGTTCTGCGCACCCGAATGAAATGGATCGAGAACGTGACAACCAGGAGCAACGCAACGTCGACTGGCAGCGCCGACATGATGACGAATGACGCGACCGGGAGAACCGTGATGACGAACAACGTGACCAAGAACGTCGAGATCGGGACAACATCGAAGGCCGTGACCTCATCTATGAATTCGACAGGGTCGACGATCAGCCCATTTATCCGACCCCAAGTGCCAACCTCGCTGTCATCGTCAATGAGCTGTCCAAGTTTCCCATCACCCCGGAGCTACGGAAGGTCATCGCCCATGTCAAGGCTACCGCTGTGCAGTGCAACGAGACAGGGCGTCATCCTTCTCCCTCCGGCTCGTCATACAGCAGAACACCATCGAGTCTGCATCCCTCCCACAGGAGGCAGTCACCACCGCGTCGCGACCAGGAAGTCTCCCAAGGCAACCGCGCCCACAATCGAGCTCCGGCTCACGACGCTTCGATAGGGCCTTGTCCCTTCACCTCTTGGCTCCGAGCTGTTCAGTGGCCTTAAGGCTTCAAGGTCAACACAGTGGACAACTACGATGGGAAGGCCAACCCAGAGCAGTGGCTAACCACGTACAAAATTGCCATTCAAGCAGCCGGAGGAGGATCCGACGTGATGGCCAAGTACCTCCACGTCATGCTATCTTCTTCAGCCAACAGTTGGCTCCACAAGCTCTTCGAGAACTCCATCGACACCTGGGAGCAGCTGAAGGAAGTCTTCATCAAGACGTACAGCGCTACCATCGTGCAGCCGGGAACGCGCTACGACCTCCAAAACGTCCACCAGGAGCGCGACAAAAGCCTATAGAGCTACATTCGTCGTTTCTCCAACATGCGCCTGATGATTTCAGAGATCGCCGATGCAGAAGCCATCTCCACCTTCTCCAACGGCCTGTGGCACAAGGAGCTGCGCGACAAGATCATCCGCAAGAAGGTGGCTACGGTCAACGAACTCATGACGATCGCCAACTCCTACGCCGACGCTGATGATGCCCATCGCCATCATGAGCGCCCACGTCGCTGATCACGATCTCAGGAGCATCATCACGAAGACGAACGCCGCGATGAACGCCACGATGGAGGACGCGACCACCACCCTGGAAACCGTGACCGTCATGATGATCGGGACCGCCGCCATGATCGCCCGGAGTCTTCTCGTCAGAGGACGGACCACCACCGGCGTGACCGCCGCTACATCGCCAACACCAACGCTCGTCCAAAGCGCACCTATGACAACGAGTACGAGAAGCTCCTCAACAGTCCCTGTCCTCTTCACAAGAACGCCGAGCACTCCATGCGCGAGTGTGACATCATCGCCCGCAACGTACGCGGAAACGATGAGAAGTGGTCGCAGAACGACAAGGACAAGGACGCCAACCCTCAGGAGCCTACCTTCCGAGCACCTGTGAGGACACTCTCCATCTTTGGCGGCAACATCGTCATCGAGACCGAGCAGAAGCGGTGCCAAGTATGATGCGACATCGCCTCCGTGGTAGCCATCACCGACGACCCCGCCAACGTCCGCTACCTCGACTGGTCGGAACGCCCCATCACCTTCTCCAGAGACGACCAATGGTCAGACAAGTATCCCGGGTGCTTTCCCCTCGTCATCAACCCGGTGATCCCCAACTGCCGCTACCGGAAGGTCCTTGTCGACGGTGGGAGTGCCCTCAACATCATCTTCGCTTCTGCCTTCCGCGAGCTCGACTACTCCAAGCGGGACCTGTTCCCGGCAAACTTCTCGTTCTGGGGCATCGTGCCAGGGAAGCCTTCCATGTCCGTCGGGCAAATCACCCTCCTAGTGCAGTTCGACACGCCCGACCACTTCCGCGAGCAGTATATCACCTTCATCGTCGCCGACTTCGACACTGCCTACCACGCCATCCTCGGTCGTCCGGCGCTCTCCAAGCTCATGGCTGTTCCGCATTAAACCTACCTCATGCTCAAAATTCCGACGAAGAAAGGCATCCTCAGCCTCCGGGCAAATCTCCAGGTGGCGTACGAGTGTGAGCAGGAGACCATCAACTCTGCGGAGGCACGCCAACAGATCGAAGGCGTCCAGGACTGCATCACCAACACCGCCAAGCTCCGCCCCGATGATCTCGAGATCCTGGAGACCTCCGATCAGCGCTCCAGCAAGAAGTTGAAGGACACGAAGCAGGTGGCCCTGGTGGACGGAGCTTCGGGAAAGACTGCCGTCATCGGCACCAATCTCGACCCCAAATAGGAAGACGCGCTCGTCAGCTTCCTACGGAGCAACGTCGATGTGTTCGCCTGGAAGCCAGCGGACATGCCCGGAGTTCCACGGAAGTTCATCGAGCAATCCTTGGATGTCTCTGAAGGACCAAAAATGCTAAAGCAAGGCGACCAGAGGGGGGAGTGAATGGGAGCCTAAAAAATTCTTCTCGAAATTATGGCCTCTGTCCCAACAAAATCAACCCTAAAAGCTTCGGACTCAAATGCGATGCCCACGACCCTAGAAAAAGGGTGGATGATCCCTAGGATCACAGCGAGGCACCACACAAGGGAGCAAACCAAAACTCCCAAATCTCCGAGACAAGTTGGGCCCCAAAAACCGACTCCCGAACGTAGATAGAGGGCTACGTCGGAATTCCTCCAAATACCTATGCTAACACGTAACAAAGATAGTTAGAGAGGTTCCCAGGTCAACTCTAGGAGCAAACGAGAAGTCCGAAAACCAAGCGGAAAAGCCGAGAGAGCAAATGCACTAAAATGCAACACTCAGCAGGATCCCGGACTGTCCGGACTGCTGATCCCGGACTGTCCGGTCAAGGGCGGACTGTCCGCAAAAATTTGGCGGACTGTCCGCAGGTCAAAAGACAAAATCAGCACGGCTGCTGAAACCTCCCTGCGCGACTCCCGGACTGTCCGGGCCTTTGTACGGCGGACTGTCTGCCGGCCAAGTTGCAAGAACAGCAACGCTGCTGGACACCCCTGCGCGACTCGCGGACTGTCCGCGCCTGTCAACGGCGGACTGTCCGCCGGTCACCCGAGGGGAAAAAGCCCGAGGCCAACAACCACTGCTCGGTTGAAACCCCGATGGCCGGACTGTCCGCGACCACTATGGCGGATTGTCCGCGCCTACGGCGGAATGTCCGTGCCCGCCACGGCGGACAGTCCGCGGCCTCCCAGAAAGCACAAAAACTGCACGGGACAAAACCAAAATCGATTGGATCTTCACCAAATCGAATGGGGCTGGAACCAAACTTCTCCCAAGTGTTCTTCTACGTGTTGGGAAGCTAATCCTAGGATATCATCGCTTCAACCCAACTAAATTATGAGAAATCCGAAGAACACCGTAAAAGGGGAAGAACGAAGAACAAAAATGATTTCGGCCCGATCTACTTGTTCGTGAGGGTAGAGATGAATTCCACCGGTTGAAATGTTCTCCTCACATCAAAGAACAAGTTGATTCAAACGGAATCGCAAAAGACGCAGCGTAGAGGGAGATCGGGGGAGGAGAAAATAGTGGAGAAAGGAAGAACGCGAAGAACAAATTCAAAACGCGAATTCAACCATGAATTTGATCCTTGGATTCAGAGGAATGGATGATTGATTAAGCACTCGGTGTTGGGCTACAAGCCACTCCAGCAAATCAAAGCTTGGAAGGCGAAAAGCTCAAGAACAAGAGCATGTCTCTCCCTAACCCTAGCCTCCTCTCACAAACGCAAAATGAGAGTGACACCGTCCAGGGATCTCCAAGGATACGGCTGCCCTAGCAGCCCCCTCATATATATCGGCGCACGTCCGAAGACCAAAATGCCCTTACATTAAGCACTCGACCCAAATACCCCCCAGAGGTAAAACCATCCAGTCCTGACGATCTTCATCCGACGGCCACGCCCGCACATCCGGTAGCTTCGCCTCGACGCGACCTCCCTGATGCCACCACGTGCCGTCATGTCGACCGCCGCGCCTCCCTCGTGGATAGCTTCGCCGCTACGCTAGCCTCTCCATGCCGCCATGCGTCGACCGTCCTTTCGGACCACCCCCGGTTTTGAGGCCCAAACCGGTAAACCCGCCAGCCCAGGTTTTGAGGCCCAAACCTGGCAAACCGTCCACCCCGAGTTTTAAGGCCCAAACTCGGAAACCCGCGCACCCAGGTTTTGAGGCCCAAACCTGGAAACCGTCCTCGCTGAGTTTTGAGGCCCAAACTCGGAAACCGGCCACCCCAGGTTTTGAGGCCTAAACCTAGAAACCGTCCACCAGAGTTTTGAGGCCCAAACTCAGAAACCGGCCACCCCATGTTTTGAGGCCCAAACCTGGAAACCGTCGATGGTAGCTTTTTGAGGCTCAGCTACCGAACCCGCACCGTAGACGGGATGTGGTTCGCACACCCGGACCACCGGCACCGATGCCGATGCATGTCCAGCCTCCACGCCGGGCACAACGCCTTCGCCTTCCTTCTTGACTCAGCCGACGGCACTTGCGCCGCACGCAAGCCCGTGTCCGACCTCCCGCCAAGTGCCACGACGCCATCTCTTCCTCCCGACTCGGCCGATGCATCGCACATCCCCATGTGTTCCTGCTCGCCGATGCCACGTGCCAGCTACCACAGCTGGTCCTCCGGCCTCCGGTCCGTCGGTCCAAGCCTCACGTCCGCCCTTCACCGCTCTGGGTACATCGACATGGCACGTCCGCCGCACGGCACGCCCATCCTTCGCCGCTCCCAGTCCATCGGCACGACACGTCTCTACTTGACCTTCACCTTGCCATCGACCACTGTATCCGAGCTCCACACCTGCACATCAACACAGCCAAGAGACACATGTTGCACACACACACCAACCCAGTAAACACACACAACTCAACGCCACCGGTTAGTCATAAACATTAAGCGCATAGCGAATAGTGACTCAACCGGGAAAAGCCTCAAACCTTCCTCATCAAAGTCAATCATTCATCATATATATTCTCAATCTCCCCCTTGATGAATGCATTAACTAAAAATAAAACCACAAAGGAAGGGTTTGAAGGCAAGCCTCACTCAAGTGCCCAAAAGCCAAGTAAAAGCAAACACAAGTCCACTTGAGATGAGGAAGGATCATGAAAACTCCAAATAAAAGCTCTCGGTCCCAAGGGAAATGGGAAAAGCAGGCAAAGCCTCCACACAACCGAAGAGTCAAGTGAAAACAAGAGTTTCATGAAATCCCAAAAGGCACTCAAAAACCAATCTCAAATAAAATTGTCAAACAATCATCACAAAAGAAAGCAAAAGAAACCAAGGTACTTATCCACTTAGGTTTCAAAATTCACTAGGGTTTCTAAATTTCTCCCCCTTGATGATTGAATTGACAAAAAAACTAGGCACAAGAGATGGTTTGAGATACCAAAACCGAAAACTTGGTCCCCAAAGACATGGGCAATGGCTCAACGCAACCAAGCAAGGGATCGGAGCAACAACTCAACAAAGAGCAAAACTCGATCACATAGAGCAAAAGACTTGGTTCCCAAAGGCATGGGCAATGGCTCGACACAACCAAGCCAAAAATGAGCTAGCCCTCAAGAAGAGGCATAAAAAGGCTCAACACCACTAGCTCAAGGCTCGATACCAATTGAGGCTGAAACACCGCATTTAAAAAGCAAAACTGCTAGTCCCTCAAGACAGAGGCAGAGAGGCTCAACACAACTAGTAGAAGACTTAATACCAATCACAAACAGCCAGAAATTGGTGAAAACAACTAGTTCCTGAAGACAGAGGCAAAGAGGCTCGACACAACTAGCTGTAGGCTCCAAACCAATCGAAAATACCAAGCAAAAACTACTAGTCCCTCAAGACAGAGGCAAAAATGGTTCAACACAACTAGCAGGCTCGATACCGACTGAGAAAACACAAAGAGAAGCTCAAAACCAAATGAAACACTAACACTCGGAGCACGCGGTGAAGTTGCAAAGCAAAAGTGACTCCCCCTAAAAGCAAGCCTATATACAAAAGCTATGCAACACAGCTCAAGATACCAATTATATTCCATACCAAAAGATGGATACCAATTGAAGCATATAAAAGAGCTATACCAAATGAAGGACATAAAAGAACTAAACTCCCCCTAGCTCAAAGCTCTCCCCAAAAATGCATGACTCTCCCCTTTGTGCCAACACAAAAGTTCCCCCTTGCAAACAACTTCTCCCCCTTGACAAAAGGGAACATGCTGAGGGGTTTCGACATTTTTCCACAAAGTTGACACAAACACAGGACAAGTCATCAACCGAAAGCGTATGGGGGTAAACACAAGGTGTATCGGAGCTGGGGTATGTACACTAAGCTAAAAATGCATGATATGCACAATGCAACAACTTCAAGTGTATAGCAATCAGAATGAAAAGATGCTCAAAAAGGTGCTGCCCTGAAAGTATAGAAATCAATACAAATGCTAGCAAAGGCTCAAACTGATCAAATGAATACGAAATATGAACAATTAAGCATATGAGCAGTTTTAAGCCATTTGAAAAGGAGTTCACCACTAAAATAGCACTTAGCATGAAAAGACAGGAAATCAATCAAGTGCTAACTCAAGTATAAAAGGTGAACTACCCCTAGCAAAGTTCAATCATCATGCCATAGAATGGAGCATAGACTTGTGTTATCTTCAATTTTTATCGGAGATTGCAGCGGTATTAACACAAGTTCAAATTAAAGCATGTGATTGCGAGAGGTTGAAAGCATGGTCATTGCCTAACTTTTCAACCGGGCTAAGCCTATGCAAGAAAAGAAATTAGAAGCTTAAAGCACAGGTTTCGGTCTTACACTACAGGGCTCAAGTTTAACTCAAATGTGCAATGAGAAACAGTCTCGATACCGTGATGTGTTGACACATGCAATCCCATCTCAATCATTTCATTTCACTAGACTTGGATCAAATTTTTAGGCACAAGGTAAATATGAACAATCCAAGCAAGTGAATGACTCAGTGCAAGAGACATAGCAACCTAGCATACAAAAGATAGCACAAGTGATCTCAACACATCCTACCCATGCTAGTTGCCAATCTCAATGGTGAACAAATTAAAGTTTCATAATCAATTAGTCAAGTTCACCATTTGCAAAAATAGCTTAGCTCATAACATGTATCAAATGATCAAAAGGAGCCTAAGCTACAAGCATCATCATGTATAAACAAGGCATACCAAAAAGGGCATAGTCTCATTTTCATTACTATATACATGAAGCTCTAAAAATGCACTAATTACATGATGAGATGCATGCAAAAGCTAGTCTATCAAAAACAAAGCAAAACTTTCCTAAAAAGGAAAACCCAACACAAAAGGGTATCAAAGAAGACCAACTAAGATATAACAAGCAAAATGCTTCCCCAACTAAAAGGGAAACTCACACCAGACTCATAAGAGAAGAGCCAGAAAACGCTCGAGCGAACAACCAACAAAATCCACATCGGAAAGACCACCCAGCAAAAAGACGTCGAAGAAGAAGAGTACCAAAATCGAAACTCAGAAGTGTGTCGGACATACCTCCAGAAGCGCATGACCTCCTGCTGGTGTGATACCCGAGGGGACGCCTGAAACTGCTAAACTCCAGGGCGCCTGCCTCGCCGGAGTCGTCTCCCCCTCGCCTGATGCTGTCGCTCCCATAGGTGCAGCTAGTGCTCACTGGAGAGCTGCTCGAACAGAACCCCAAGTCATGGAGGAAGTGGGATCGGGTCCGTGAGCCGAAATGCTCTCTCCAGGCTCCTGTTCTCCTGCACACTCAAAAGCAGAAGAAAACACAAGGCAATGTCTCGTCTAGTGTGACCTCAAGGTCTCCACAAAAATGGTTAGTCAAATAAGCATAAGGTGAACTCTCAACAAAAAGAGATCTACCTATGGATGATACCGCAAGGAGAACTGAACTCAAACTAGTCTAGACTACCATGCAACAGGATAAAGCACTATATAGCAAAATGCAACCTAAAGACATGATCAACCCAAACACAACCTAAACCTCAACACATGCTACAATGCAAGATAATGATGGCAATAGATCCAAAAGCATGTAACATGATAAAATGGAGGAAAAGACTAGTGCTCAAACTAATCATATCCACAGGGTACATGTAGCTAACCAAAACTAGCACCTGACAAGTGACACCTAATGAACATCATACCTCTACAAGTAAAGCTCATGGAGAAGTATGGTAAAGCATGGCATAATGTTCATAAGGATCACCAACTAGCATGAAAAGTGGATAATCCACAAAAGCTATAAATAAAGCTAGCATGACATGATATATAGGATAGCACATGCTAGACTAGAACAAAACATGATAAAAAGAAAAAATGTACATGTAAGAACTATACAAGTGAGCACATGATGATCCATCTCATACCACAAGACATAAAACATGGATGTACAAGGTATGGGTGTATAAGAAAGCTCACCAAGCTATACAAACTCTTTGGAGGCAAATCTAAGCGGGATGCAGAGAACCATCAAAACTTGATCACATCTCAAAGATCAAGCTCCATTCGGCGCATGTTCTCCACCCCGCGTCCTCATATCTACACACAAGAGGACAACAAAACCCGAGTCTTGGATCCCAAAGGGTTAAGCATGTACTTGGGAATCCAGGACTTGGTCACAAATCTCAACTTATCCTGTGGGTTAGCATGATGCAAATGCTGGTTCAAAAGCGATTTTGAAACACCGTTGGAAGCATTCCTCGAAAGGACAACTCGAGGAGAAGAATGAGTCGAACCACGGGAAAAGAGGCAAACATTTTCCAAGGTTTTTGTAGAAGAATCAATCGATGCACCATGAGAAGCATGACGAGGACCAAGAGAAGAAGCACTCGAAGCATGTCCACGGCCATGACCTATCCCATTAGAAAAGGAGTCATAAAACCCATCAACAAAGAGGGGCTTCTTACTAGGAACACAAGCGTTCATGCCATGAGAAGGGCTATGAACCACCAACTTCCTAGAAGAGTGAGCTTGGCGCAAGCGTTTGGCACGCCGATAGCAAAAGCTTTCTTGATGCCCATCTTTCTCACAAAAAGAGCATTGGTACAAAGGCCTATCGGAAGGCACACCATTCTCCGACAAGTGAGAAGTCCCTTGGGGCTTAGAACAATAAGTATCAACGTTCAACTTGGTGCCAACACTAGGAGCACACGTGCCATGGGAAAGGCTACATGGCTTCCTAAAAGCCTTTGCTCGAATACGTCGCTCGTGTTTGACACGGCGGAAACAAAAATTGAAAGAGTGTCCATCCTTCTTGCAAAAGGTGCAATGGAGTATCGGATTGGGAGCACGATTTCCAAAATTGTGAAAAGCACCCTTGTCATGAGAAGTCCCTTGGACACCACTCGAAGAAACAACAAGGTTAGGAGTAGCTATGAAAGAGCTATCCGAAACCCTGACACAAGTGCTATCATCAAAAGACTCACGCGCAGCACAAGAACTCAACTCCGGTTGCAAAGAAGTAGTTTTAGTAGCATCAACATCTAAGTTGCAAGAAATGCATGATTCAAAAGACTTAGCACAAAGACTCTTACATCTTTTAGCTAAAACCTCATTCTCAAACATGAGGCGATCACAAGTACCACAAGGAGCATTTTTTAGATTTTCCATCTCCTCTTTAATGCACTCGGCATATGTGGTACGCAAGAGCTCAACTTCCCTCTCAAGGTTGGCACTCTTATCATTGTGCTCAACCAACTTGGCGCTCATATCATCGCGCGCTTGTTTCAAAACCAAAACTTGTTTTTCCAAATCAATGCATGATGTGCACATGAAATCGGTGGAAGAAACATCACCATTCACATCAAGCAATGAATCATGAGCAGCACAAGAAGTAAGGCAAGCATTTTTATTCAACGAGCACAAGCTACAAGGCCTAACATTTATCTCTACAAGTTCAGCCCTAGCATGCTCAAGTTCATCTACACATGTAGTGTGAGTCAATTTTAGTTCATTTATTTCGGCATGTAAAGACTCACATGAAACACATGGTAACAAAGCATTTGACTTAAGCTAGGCAATTTCAGATTTAGCATGAACAAGACCCTTGCGCAAGTCAAAGCAAACAAGACATGGTATAGAAGCATTTGATTTCAACATTTCATTTTCAGATTTTAAGCTAGCAAGGGAAAAGCATAGCTCATCATTCTTCCTAACCATGTCACTACAAGAAGTGCAAGGCAAAGACGCACTAGACTTCCAATGAAAAAGGCCACATTTTAACCTAGTGATGGAGTAATTCAACTTCTCAATCTTTCTACGCAAGGTCTCACAAAGCTCATCATATCTAACATTATCATCACAACAAGCCTCAAAGCGTCGGGATAAAGCCCCAAGGCTAGCAACAAGTGTACCTTTCTTGGCCTTGCCAAGTTCACGCACAAGATCCTCTGTCGAATGTCCATCATCTCCTAGGAAGTCCAGCAAAGCCTCCACCTCACGCTCTGTCTCAAGAATCACACTCCTCCTTCTTGCCAAAACGTCATCCTCGGTCGCATGTCCAAGACTCAAACCTAAGGACAAAGACACACCGGGAGAAAAGCTTGGTGCCATTTGAAAAGCACCGTTAGTGTGAGCAAGATAAAAGCTTAACACCTCGACAAGCAAAGTCGAAAACAAAACCGCTCTCAAAAGGTCGCCTTCGCAGATCCGGAACCGGTTAAGGTATAGAGATCCCTAACTGGCTCCGATACCAATTGAAGGACCAAAAATGCTAAAGCAAGGCGACCAGAAGGGGGGTGAATGGGAGGCTAAAAAATTCTTCTCGAAATTACGGCCTCTGTCCCAACAAAATCAACCCCAAAAGCTTCGGACTCAAATGCGATGCCCACGACCCTAGAAAGAGGGTGGATGATCCCTAGGATCACAGCAAGGCACCACACAAGGGAGCAAACCAAAACTCCCAAATCTCTGAGACAAGTTCGGCCCCAAAAATGGACTCCCGAACGTAGATAGAGGGCTACGTCGGCATTCCTCCAAATACCTATGCTAACACATAGCAAAGATAGTTAGAGAGGTTCCCAGGTGAACTCTAGGAGCAAACGAGAAGTCCGAAAACCAAGCGGAAAAGCCGAGAGAGCAAATGCACTAAAATGCAACACTCAGCAGGATCCCGGACTGTCCGGACTGCTAATCCCGGACTGTCCGGTCAAGGGCGGACTGTCCGCAAAAACTTGGTGGACTGTCCGTAGGTCAAAAGACAAAATCAGCACGGCTGCTGAAACCTCCCTGCACGATTCCCGGACTGTCCGGGCCTTTGTACGACGGACTGTCCGTCGGCTAAGTTGCAAGAACAGCAACGCTGCTGGACACCCCTGCGCGACTCGTGGACTGTCTGCGCCTGTCAACGGTGGACTGTTCGCCGGTCACCCGAGGGGAAAAAGCCCGAGGCCAACAGCAACTGCTCGGCTGAAACCCTGATGGCCGGACTGTCCACGGCCACTATGGTGAACTGTCCGCGCCTACGGCGGACTGTCCGAGCCCCCCACGGCGGACTGTCCGCGGCCTCCCAGATAGCACAAAAACTGCACGGGACAAAACCAAAATCGATTGGATCTTCACCAAATCGAACGGGGCTACAACCAAACTTCTCCCAACTGTTCTTCTACGTGTTGGGAAGCTAATCCTAGGATATCATCGCTTCAACCCAACTAAATTATGAGAAATCCGAAGAACACCATAAAAGGGGAAGAACGAAGAACAAAAATGATTTCGGCCCGATCTACTTGTTCGTGAGGGTAGAGATGAATTCCACCGGTCGAAATGTTCTCCTCACATCAAAGAACAAGTTGATTCAAACGGAATTGCAAAAGACGCAGCGTAGAGGGAGATCGGAGGAGGAGAAAATCGTGGAGAAAGGAAGAACGCGAAGAACAAATTCAAAACGGGAATTCAACCACGAATTTGATCCTTGGATTCAGAGGAATGGATGATTGATTAAGCACTCGATGTTGGGCTACAAGCCACTCCAGCAAATCAAAGCTTGGATGGCGAAAAGCTCAAGAACAAGAGCATGTCTCTCCCTAACCCTAGCCTCCTCTCACAAACGCAAAATGAGAGTGACACCGTCCAAGGATCTCCAAGGATACGGCTGCCCTAGCAGCCCCCTAATATATATAGGCGCATGTCCGAAGACCAAAACGCCCTTACATTAAGCACTCGACCCAAATACCCCCCAGGGGTAAAACCGTCCAGTCCTGACGATCTTCATCTGACGGCCACGCCCGCACATCCAGTAGCTTCGCCTCGACGCGACCTCCCTGATGCCGCCACGTGCCGTCATGTCGACCGCCGCGCCTCCCTCGTGGATAGCTTCGCCGCCGCGCCAGCCTCTCCACGCCGCCACGCGTCGACCGTCCTTTCGGACCACCCTCGGTTTTGAGGCCCAAACCGGTAAACCCACCAGCCCAGGTTTTGAGGCCCAAACCTGGCAAACCGTCCACACTGAGTTTTGAGGCCCAAACTCGGAAACCCGTGCGCCCAGGTTTTGAGGCCCAAACCTGGAAACCGTCTTCGCCGAGTTTTGAGGCCCAAACTCGGAAACCGGCCACCCCAGGTTTTGAGGCCCAAACCTTGAAACCGTCCACCCAAGTTTTGAGGCCCAAACTCGGAAACCGGCCAACCCTGGTTTATGGCCCAAACCTAGAAACTATCGATGGTAGCTTTTTGATGCTCAGCTACCCAACCCACACCGTAGACGGGATGTGGTTCGCACACTCCGACCACCGGCACCGATGCCGATGCATGTCCAGCCTCCACGCCGGGCACAACGCCTTCGCCTTCCTTCTTGACTCAGCCGACGGCACATGCGTCGCACGCAAGCCCGTGTCCAGCCTCCCGCCAAGTGCCACGACGCCATCGTCTTCCTCCCGACTCGGCCGATGCATCGCACATCCCCATGTGCTCCTACTCGCCGATGCCACGTGCCAGCTACCACAGCTGGTCCTCTGGCCCTCCGGTCCATCGGTCCAAGCCTCACGTTCGCCCTTCACTGCTCTGGGTACATCGGCATGGCACGTCCGCCGCACGGCACGCCCATCCTTCACCGCTCCCGGTCCATCGGCACGACACGTCTCTACTTGACCTTCACCTCGCAATCGACCACTGTATCCGAGCTCCACACTTGCACATCAACACAACCAAGAGACACATGTTGCACACACACACCAACCCGGTAAACACACACAACTCAACGCCACCGGTTAGTCATAAACATTAAGCGCATAGCGAATAGTGACTCAACCGGGAAAAGCCTGAAACCTTCCTCATCAAAGTCAATCATTCATCATATATATTCTCAGTCTTCGCGACTGCCAAGCCGGTTCGCCAAACAGGAAGGAGGCAATTAGGGTAGAACTCACCCGACTCCTAGCTGTCGGTTTCATCAAAGAGGTGTATCATCCGGATTGGTAGGCCAATCCGGTCCTTGTACTAAAAAGAATAAAGAATGGCATATGTGCATTGACTACACCAACCACAATAATCATTGCCCTAAAGACCCCTGTTGACACTTACTAACGTCGCTTACCAAGAGTAGAGATAAACTCTATCCCCGACAACGGCGCCAGAAATGCTTGTTGACACTTACTAACGTCGCTTACCAAGAGTAGAGATAAACTCTATCCCTGGCAACAACGACAGAAATGCTTGTTGGTATAAATTAACGCACACTCTACTTTATCCGCAAGCGCACAGATAAGATCTACCGATGTAGCACTTCACAGGAGTAACCCAGTTTTAATATCGAACACAAAGGAACAGATAGTGTTAAGTCTTTAAGTCTAACCCCTGAGTAGCTAACAAGGACAAAGAATCTAGAAGCATAGAGGGGATCACTAAGGTTATCTAAATCCAACTTAAGAGTTATATGTTTATATTATTCTTAATGGGGAAGTTGCCATAAAAGGTCACAATCAGAGTATGAATCTTTTATGCAAATGAAGGACTGAAAATGCTAAAGCAAGGCGACCAGAGGGGGGTGAATGGGAGCCTAAAAATTTCTTCTCAAAATTACGGCCTCTGTCCCAACAAAATCAACCCCAAAAGCTTCGGACACAAATGTGATGCCCACGACCCTAGAAAGAGGGTGGATGATCCCAAGGATCACAGCAAGGCATCACACAAGGGAGCAAACCAAAACTCCCAAAACTCCGACTCAAGTTCGGACCCAAAAACCGACTCCCGAACGTAGATAGTGGGCTACGTCGGAATTCCTCCAAACACCTATGCTAACACATAGCAAAGATAGTTAGAGAGGTTCCTAGATGAACTCTAGGAGCAAACGAGAAGTCCGGAAACAAAGCGGAAAAGTCGGGAGAGCAAACGCACTAAAACTGCACAAGCAGCAGGATCCTGGACAGTCCGCCGTCAGGCTCCCGGACTGTCCGGTGTAGGCCGGACTGTCCGCCACAAGGGGGCCAGACTGTCCGCCGGCAAATCGCGCAAAACAGCAACGCTGCTGGAATCTCCTTGTGCGACTCGCGGACTGTCCGCGGTTCCTTCCCGGACTGTCCGCCGGGCAACACCGCCAAACAGCAAACCTACTGGAATGACCCTGCTCAGGCCCGGACTGTCCGCGCCCAACACTGGCGGACTGTCCGCCGGTCACCTGAGGGGTGAAACGCCGAGGCAAACAACCACTGGTCCGGCTGCAACCCCGACCCGCGGACTGTCCGCGGCTGGAGGGGCGGACAGTCCGCCACCACCCAGAATGCCCTAAAATGCCTCGATTCAAACACAAAATCGATTGGATCTTCACCAAATCGAATGGGGCTGCAACCAAACTTCTCCCAAGTGTTCTTCTACGTGTTGGGAAGCTAATCCTAGGATATCATCGCTTGAACTCAACTAAACCATGAGAAATCCGAAGAACACCATAAAATGGGAAGAACGAAGAACGAAAACGATTTCGGCTCGATCTACTTGTTCGTGAGGGTAGAGATGAATTCCTCCGGTCGAAATGTTCCCCTCACATCAAAGAACAAGTTGATTCAAATGAAATCGCAAAAGAAGCAGCGTAGAGGGAGAACGGGGGAGGAGAAAATCGTGGAGAAAAGAAGAACGCGAAGAACACGAAGAACAAATTCAAAACGCGAATTCAACCACGAATTTGACCCTTGGATTCAGAAGAATAGATGATAGATTAAGCACTCGGTGTCGGGCTACAAGCCACTCCAGCAAATCAAAGCTTGGATGGCGAAAAGCTCAAGAACAAGAGCCAGTCTCTCCCTAACCCTAGCCTCCTCTCACAAACAACAAAAATGAGAGTGACACCTCCTCCTCGGGTTGTTGCCCTAGCAACCCCCTCCATCTATATATAGGCGCACGTCCAAATGACACAAACGCCGTTACATTAAGCACTCGACCCAAATACCCCCCAGGGGTACAACCGTCCAATCCGGTCAATCTTCATCCGATGGCCACGCCCGCACATCTGGTAGCTTCGCCTCGACGCGACCTCCCTGATGCCGCCATGTGCCGTCACCATCGACCGCCGCGCCTCCCTCGTGGATAGCTTTGCCGCCGCGCCAGCCTCTCCATGCCGCCACGCGTCGACCGTCCTTTCGGACCACCCCTGGTTTTGAGGCCCAAACCAGGAAACCGTCCACCCCAAGTTTTGAGGCCCAAACTCGAAAACCCGCAAGCCCAGGTTTTGAGGCCCAAACCTGGAAACCGTCCTCGCCGAGTTTTGAGGCCCAAACTCGGAAACTGGCCACCCCAGGTTTTGAGGCCCAAACCTGGAAACCGTCGATGGTAGCTTTTTGAGGCTCAGCTACCGAACCCGCACCGTAGACGGGATGTGGTTCGCACACCCCAACCACCGGCACCGATGCCGATGCATGTCCAGCCTCCCGCCAGGCACAACGCCTTTGCCGTTCTCCTTGACTCGGCCGACGGCACTTGCGCCGCACGCATGCCCGTGTCCGACCTCCCGCCAAGTGTCACAACGCCAACATCTTCCTCCCAACTCGGCCGATGCACCGCACATCCCCATGTGCTCCTGCTTGTCGATGCCACGTGCCAGCTACCACAGCTGGTCCTATGGCCCTCCGGTCCATCGGTCCAAGCCTCACGTCCGCCCTTCACCGCTGGGTCCATCGGCATGGCACGTCCGCCGCACGGCATACCCATCCTTCACCGCTCCCGGTCCGTCGGCACGGCACGTTTCTACTTGACCTTCACCTCGCCATAGACCACTGTCTCCGAGCTCCACACCTGCACATCAACACAGCCAAGAGACACATGTTGCACACACACACCAACACATAAACACAACACAACTCACACGACCGGTTAGTCATAAACATTAAGCGCATAGCAAGATATGGACTAAACCGGGAAAAGCCTCAAACCTTCCTCATCAAAGTCAATCATTCATCATATATGTTCTCAATCTCCCCCTTGATGAATGCATTGACTAACGATAAAACCAAAAAGGAAGGGTTTGAAGGCAAGCCTCACTCAAGTGCCCAAAAGCCAAGTAAAAGCAAACACAAGGCCACTTGAGAGAGGAAGGATCATGAAAACTCCAAATAAAAGCTCTCGGTCCTGAAAGAAATGGGAAAAGCGGGCAAAGCCTCCACACAACCGAAGAGTCAAGAGAAACAAGAGTTTCATGAATCCCAAAAGGCACTCGAAAAACGAATCTCAAATAAATTATCAAACAATCATCACAAAAGGAACCAAAAGAAACCACTAAAATTCTCCCCCTTGATGATTGAATTGACCAAAACTAGGCACAAGAGATGGTTTGAGATACCAAAGCTGAAAACTTGGTCCCCAAAGATATGGGCAACGGCTCAACGCAACCAAGCAAAGGATCGGAGCAACAACTCAACAAATAGCAAAACTCGATCACATAGAGCAAAGGACTTGGTTCCCAAAGACATGGGCAACGGCTCGACGCAACCAAGTCAAAAATGAGCTAGTCCTCAAGAAGAGGCAGAAAAGGGGCTCAACACCGCTAGCTCAAGGCTCGACACCAATTGCGGCTGAAACAACGCTTTAGAAGCAAAACAGCTAGTCCCTGAAGATAGAGGCACAAAGGCTCAACACAACTAGCAGAAGACTTGATACCAATCAAAAACAGCCACAATTTGGTGAAAACAGCTAGTTCCTCAAGACAGAGGCAAAGTGGCTCGACACAACTAGCTGAAGGCTCCTAACCAATCAAAAATACCAAGCAAAAACTGCTAGTCCCTCAGGATAGAGGCAAAGCGGCACAACATGACTAGCAGGCTCGATACCAACTGAAGAAACACAAAGAAGGTTCGATACCAATTGAAAAAGTCCAAAGAAAAGGCTCAGAATCAAATGGAGCACAAACACTCAAAGCACGCGGAGAAGCAGCAACGCAAAAGCGGCTCCCCCTGAAAGCAAGCCTATACACAAAGACTATGCAACAAAGCTCATGACACCAAATACAATCCATACCAAAAGATGGATACCAATTGGAACACATAAAAAAGTTATACCAATTTTGAAGATACCAATTGAAGAAGAAACCAAAAGAGCTAAACTCCCCTATCTCCAAGCTCTCCCCAAAATGCAAGACTCTCCCATTTGTGCCAACACTCAAGCTCCCCCTTGCAAACAGCTTCTCCCCCTTGACAAAAGGGAACATGCTGAGGGGTTATGACATTTTTGCACAAAATTGACACAACTACAAGACAAGTCATCAACCAAAAGCATATGGGGGTAGTGATACCAATTGAAGGTAACCATGAAGTGTATCGGAGCTGGGGGTATGTACACTAAGCTAAAAATGCATGAAATGCACAATGCAACAGCTTCAAGTGTATAGCAATCAGAATGAAAAGATGCTCAAAAGGGTGCTGCCCTGAAAATGTAGCAATCAATACAAATGCTAGCAAAGGCTCAAACTGATTAAATGAATACAAAATATGAACAATTAAGCATATGAGGAGTTTTAAGCCATTTGAAAAGGAGTTCACCACTAAAATAGCACTTAGCATGAATATACAGAAAATCAAACAAGTGCTAACTCAAGTATAAAATGTGAACTACCCCTAGCAAAGTTCAATCATCATGCAATAGAATGAAACATAGACTTGTGTTATTTTTCAAATTTTATCGGAGATTGCAGCGGTATTAACACAAGTTCAAATTAAAGCATGTGATTACGAGAGGTTGAAAGCATGGTCATTGCCTAACTTTTTAGCCGGGCTAAGCCTATGCAAGAAAAGCAATCAGAAGCTTAAAGCACCGGTTTCGGTCTTACACTACATGGCTCAAGTTTAACTCAAAAGTGCAATGAGAAACAGTCTCGATACCGTGAGGTGCTGACACATGCAATCCCATCTTGATCTTTTCAATTTACTAAACTTGGATCAAATTTTAAGCACAAGGTAAATATGAACAATCCAAGCAAGTGAATGACTCAGTGCAAGAGACATAGCAACCTAACATACAAAAGATAGCACAAGTGATCTCAACACATCCTACCCATGCTAGTTGCCACTCTCAATGGTGAACAAATTAAAGTTTCATAATCAATTAGTCAAGTTCACCATTTGCAAAAATAGCTTAGCTCATAACATGTATCAAGTGATCAAAAGAGCCTAAGCTACAAGCATCATCACGAATAAACAGGGCATACCAAAAAGAGCATAGTCTCATTTTCATTACTATATACATGAAGCTCTAAAATGCAAGATGTACATGATGAAATGCATGCAAAAGCTAGTCTATCAAAGACCAAGCAAAACTAACCTAAAAAGGAAAATCCAAAACAAAAGGGTATCGGAGAAGACCAACTAAGATACAACAAACAAAATGCTTCCCAAACTAAAAGGGAAACACACACCAAAACCATAAGAAAAGAGCCAAGAAACGCTCAAGCAAATCAGTCAGCAAAATCCACATCGAAAAGACCACACAGCAGAAAGAGGTCAAAGAAGAAGAGTACCAAAATCCAAACTCAGAAGTGTGTCGGACATACCTCCTGAAGCGCATGACCTCCTGCTGGTGTGATACCCGAGGGGACGCCAGAAACTGCTAAACTCCGGGGCTCCTGCCTCGCCGAAGTCGTCTCCCCCTCGCCTAATGCTGTCGCTCGCCCAGGTGCTGCTAGTGCTCACTGGAGAGCTGCTCGAACGGAACCCCAAGTCATGGAAGAAGTGGGATCGGGTCCGCGAGCCAAAATGCTCTCTCCAGGCTCCTGTTCTCCTGCACACTCAAAAGCAGAAGAAAACACAAGGCATTGTCTCGTCTAGTGTGACCTCAAGGTCTCCACGAAAATGGTTAGTCAAATAAGTATAAGGTGAACTCTCAACAAAAAGAGATCTACCTATGAATGATACCGCAAGGAGAGCTGAACTCAACTAGTCTAGACTACCATGCAACAGGATAAAGCACTATATAGAAAAATGCATCCTAGAGACATGATCAACCCAAACACAGCCTAAACCTCAACACATGCTACAATGCAAGATAATGATGGCAATAGATCCAAAAGCATGTAACATGATAAAATTGTGGAAAGACTAGTGCTCAAACTAATCACATCAACATGATACATGTAGCTAACTAAAACTAGCACCTGAAAAGTGATACCTAATGAACATCATACCTCTACAAATCAAGCTCATGGAGAAATAAAGTAGAACATGGCACAACGTTCATGAAGATCACAAACTAGCATGAAAAGTGGATACTCCACAAAAGCTATACACAAAGCTAGCATGACATATGATATACAAGATAGCACATGCTAGACTAAAGCAAAACATTTTACAAATGAAAAAATGTACATGTAAGAACTATACAAGTGAGCACATGATGATCCATCTCATACCACAAGATATAAATCATGGAAGCACAAGGTATGAGTGTATAAGAAAGCTCACCGAGTTATAAAAGCCTCTTTGGAGGCAAATCTAAGCGAGATGCAGAGAACCATCAAAACTTGATCACAACTAAAAGATCAAGCTCCATCGGTGCATGTTCTCCATCCCGCGTCCTCATATCTACACATAAGAGGACAAAGTAACCTGAGCCTTGGATCCCGAAGGGTTAGCAAGCATGTACTTGGGAATCCAGGACTTGGTCAGAAATCTCAACTTCTCATGTGGGTTAGCATGATGCAAATGTTGGTTCAAATGCAATTTTGAAACACACTTGGAAGCATTCCTCAAAAGGACAACTCGAGGAGAAGAACGAGTCGTACCACGGGAAAAGAGGCAAACATCTTCCAAGGTTTTTGTAGAAGAACCAATAGATGTACCATGAGAAGCCTGACGTGGACCAAGAGAAGAAGCAGTAGAAGCATGTCCACGACCATGACCTATCCCACTAGAAAAGGAGTCATAAAACCCATCAACAAAAATGGGCTTCTTACTAGGAACACAAGCGTTCATGCCATGAGAAGGGCTATGAACCACCAACTTCCTAGAACAATGAGCTTGGCGCAAACGTTTGGCACGCCTATAGCAAAAGCTTTCTTGATGCCCATCTTTCTCACAAAAAGAGCCTACTGGAAGGCACACCATTCTCCGACAAGTGAGAAGTCCCTTGGGTCTTAGAGCAAGAAGCATCAACATTTGACTTGGTGCCAACACTAGGAGCACACGTGCCATGGGAAAGGCTACACGGCTTCCTAAAAGCCTTAGCTCGAATACGCCGCTCGTGCTTGACACGGCGAAAACAAAAATCAAATGAATGTCCATCCTTCTTACAAAAGGTGCAATGATAAACCGGATTGGGAGCACGAGTCCCAAAAATATGAGAAGCACCCTTGTCAAAAGAAGTCCCTTGGACATCACTCGAAGAAACAGCAAGGTTAGGAGAAGCTATGAAAGAGCTATCCGAAACCTTGGCACTAATGCTACAGTCAAAAGACTCACGCGCAGCACAAGAACTCAACTCCGGTTGCAAAGATGCAGATTTAGAAACATCAACATCGGAGTTGCAAGAAATGCGTGACTCAAAAGACTTAGCACAAAGGCTCTTGCACCTTTTGGCTAAAACCTCATTCTCAAACATGAGGCGATCACAAGTACCACAAGGAGTTTTTCTCAAATTTTCCATCTCCTTTTGAATGCACTCGGCATATGTGGTACGCAAAAGCTCAATCTCCTTCTCAAGGTTGGCACTCATATCATTGTGCTCAACCAACTTGGTGCTCATATCATCGCGCACTTGTTTCAAAGCCAAAACTTCTTTTTCCAAATCAATGCATGATGTGCACATGAAATCGGTGGAAGAAACATCACCATTCACATCAAGCAGAGAATCATGAGTAGCATTAGAAGCATGGCAAGCATTTTTATTCAAAAGGCATGAACTACAAGGCATAGAATTTAATTCAACAATTTCAGCCCTAGCATGCTCAAGTTCATCTACACATGTAGTGTGAGTCAATTTTAGTTCATTTATTTCAGCATGTAAAGACTCACAAGAAACACATGGTTCAGAAGCTTTTGACCTAAGCAAGGCTATTTCAGATTTAGCATGAACAAGGTCCTTGCGCAATTCAAAGCATACAAGACATGGTATGGAAGCATTTGATTTCAACATGTCATTTTCAGATTTTAAGCTAGCAAGGGAAAAGCATAGCTCATCATTCTTCCTAACCATGTCACTACAAGAAGTGCAAGGCAAAGATGCACTAGACTCCAATGATAAAGGCCACATTTTAACCTAGTGATGGAGCAATTCAACTTCTCAATCTTTCTACGCAAGGTATCACAAAGCTCATCATATCTAACATTATCATCACAACAATCTTCAAAGCATCGGGATAAAGCCCCAAGACTAGCAACAAGTGTACCTTTCTTGGCCTTGCCAAGTTCACGCACAAGATCCTCCGTCGAATGTCCATCATCTCCTAGGAAGTCCAGCAAAGCCTCCACCTCACGCGCCGTCCCAAGAATCGCACTCCTCCTTCTTGCCAAAACGTCATCCTCGGTCGCATGTCCAAGACACAAACCTAAGGACAAAGACACGCCGGGAGAAAAGCTTGGTGCCATTTGCAAAAGCACCGTTAGTGTTAGCAAGATAAAAGCTTAACACCTCGGCAAACCACGCCGGAAGAGAAACCACTCTAAAAGGTCACCTTTGCGGATCCAGAACCGGTTAAGGTAGAGAGATCCTTAACTGGCTCCGATACCAATTGAAGGACCGAAAATGCTAAAGCAAGGCGACCAGAGGGGGGGTGAATGGGAGCCTAAAAATTTCTTCTCGAAATTACGGCCTCTGTCCCAACAAAATCAACCCCAAAAGCTTCGGACTCAAATGTGATGCCCATGACCCAAGAAAGAGGGTGGATGATCCCAAGGATCACAGCAAGGCATCACACAAGGGAGCAAACCAAAACTCCCAAAACTCTGACTCAAGTTCGGACCCAAAAACTGACTCCCGAACGTAGATAGAGGGCTACGTCGGAATTCCTCCAAACACCTATGCTAACACGTAGCAAAGATAGTTAGAGAGGTTCCTAGATGAACTCTAGGAGCAAACGAGAAGTCCGGAAACAAAGCGGAAAAGTCGGGAGAGCAAACGCACTAAAACTGCACAAGCAGCAGGATCCCGGACAGTCCGCCGTCAGGCTCCCGGACTGTCCGGTGTAGGCCGGACTGTCCGCCACAAGGGGGCCGGACTGTCCGCTGGCAAATCGCGCAAAACAGCAACGCTGCTGGACTCTCCCTGTGCGACTCGCGGACTGTCTGCGGTTCCTTCCCGGACTGTCCACCGGCCAACACCGCCAAACAGCAAACGTGCTGGAACGACCCTGCTCAGGCCCGGACTGTCCGCGCCCAACACTGGCGGACTGTCCGCCGGTCACCTGAGGGGTGAAACGCTGAGGCCAACAACCACTGGTCCGGCTGCAACCCCGACCCGTGGACTGTCCGCGGCTAGAGGGGCGGACAGTCCGCCACCACCCAGATTGCCCTAAAACGCCTCGATTCAAACACAAAATTGATTGGATCTTCACCAAATCGAATGGGGCTGCAACCAAACTTCTCCCAAGTGTTCTTCTACGTGTTGGGAAGCTAATCCTAGGATATCATCGCTTGAACCCAACTAAACCATGAGAAATCCGAAGAACACCATAAAAGGGGAAGAACAAAGAACGAAAACGATTTTGGCTCGATCTACTTGTTCATGAGGGTA
The DNA here is from genome assembly GCA_009763385.1 of Coix lacryma-jobi var. lacryma-jobi. Taxonomy (NCBI): domain Eukaryota; kingdom Viridiplantae; phylum Streptophyta; class Magnoliopsida; order Poales; family Poaceae; genus Coix; species Coix lacryma-jobi. The sequence continues at coordinate 70,318,400 of CM019823.1, forward strand.
GAGATGAATTCCTCTGGTCAAAATGTTCCCCTCACATCAAAGAACAAGTTGATTCAAATGGAATTGCAAAAGACGCAGTGTAGAGGGAGAACGGAGGAGGAGAAAATCATGGAGAAAAGAAGAATGCGAAGAACAAATTCAAAACATGAATTCAACCACGAATTTGACCCTTGGATTCAGAGGAATAGATGATAGATTAAGCACTCGGTGTCGGGCTACAAGCCACTCCAGCAAATCAAAGCTTGGATGGCGAAAAGCTCAAGAACAAGAGCCAGTCTCTCCCTAACCCTAGCCTCCTCTCACAAACAGCAAAAATGAGAGTGACACCTCCTCCTCGGGTTGTTGCCCTAGCAACCCCCTCCATCTATATATAGGCGCACGTCCAAATGACACAAATGCCCTTACATTAAGCACTCGACCCAAATACCCCTCAGGGGTACAACCGTCCAATCCGGTCAATCTTCATCCGACGGCCACACCCGCACATCCGGTAGCTTCGCCTCGACACGACCTCCCGATGCCGCCACGTGCCATCACCGTCGACCGCCGCGCCTCCCTCGTGGATAGCTTCGCCGCCGCGCCAGCCTCTCCACGCCGCCACGCGTCGACCGTCCTTTCGGACCACCCCCTGGCTTTGAGGCCCAAACCAGGAAACCGTCCACCCCGAGTTTTGAGGCCCAAACTCGGAAACCCGCAAGCCCAGGTTTTGAGGCCCAAACCTGGAAACCATCCTCGCCGAGTTTTGAGGCCCAAACTCGGAAACCGGCCACCCTAGGTTTTGAGGCCCAAACCTGGAAACCGTCGATGGTAGCTTTTTGAGGCTCAGCTACCGAACCCGCACTGTAGACGGGATGTGGTTCGCACACCCCGACCACCGGCACCGATGCCGATGCATGTCCAGCCTCCCGCCGAGCACAACGCCTTTGCCATTCTCCTTGACTCAGCCGACGACACTTGTGCCGCACGCAAGCCCGTGTCTGACCTCCGGCCAAGTGTCACGACGCCAACGTCTTCCTCCTGACTCGGCCGATGCACCGCACATCCCCATGTGCTCCTGCTTGCCGATGCCACGTGCCAGCTACCACAGCTGGTCCTCTGGCCCTCCGGTCCATCGGTCGAAGCCTCACGTCCGCCCTTCATCGCTGGGTCCATCGACATGGCACGTCCGCCGCACGGCACGCCCATCCTTCACCGCTCCCGGTCCGTCGGCACGGCACGTCTCTACTTGACCTTCACCACGCCATAGACCACTGTCTCCGAGCTCCACACCTGCACATCAACACAGCCAAGAGACACATGTTGCACACACACACCAACACATAAACACAACACAACTCACACGACCGGTTAGTCAAAAACATTAAGCGCATAGCGAGATATGGACTAAACCGGGAAAAGCCTCAAACCTTCCTCATCAAAGTCAATCATTCATCATATATGTTCTCAGCAAATGTATAATCCTACCGAGCCTACACACGGGTAAGTGGACTATAGAAGAATCAACAAGGCTATAAGAGTCACCCTTGCGAACAACCACTACTACCGGCGCTGTAGGAGGCATTTATGATGAGCTATCAAGTCTAGCACCATGCTTACACTATCCAACTACTCTAACTCTAGAGCAACTTAGAGTTAAAGTACTCAAAAGAGAGTCATAAACCTTAAGAATAATGAGAACAATAACTCAAACTTAAATATAGACGTTGATTACCGAAACAATCGCTGAAGCAAGTTGATGATGAACTTGAATCCGCAGGTACAAGATGGAGAAGTTGATCCGACAGGCCGAAGCTCCTTCTTGATCTCTTCCTCTCTCTCTCTTCTAGTTCTAGTATAAGACTAGGTTCCAATCCTAAATAGAGGGGTAATTAGTCTTCTACTTGATAGCTGGCTCTTGATTACAACAAGATGAACTAGATCTAATTCTAGATGAACTAGAAGAGATTCATAATTATATTTCTATGCTCATTACAAGGATAGTGCAGCAGAAAGGTAGGCGTAGCTAATAACCAGATGTTATGATAGGGTGTAAGGATTCCACTGGTTATAGCTTGCGCTCATGGGGTAGTGATAGATAAGAGTGGAATTCAAAAACAACATTCATAAGAATGAAAACAAAAATAATGAAAAGACTGGGACAAAAGGAAAAGATAAAAGTATGATTACAAGGTTAAACTAAGACTTAAGTTGATCTACTGTTCCCCGGCAACGGCGCCAGAAATGCTTGTTAACACTTACTAATGTCGCTTACCAAGAGTAGAGATAAACTCTATCCCCGGCAACGGTGCCAGAAATGCTTGTTGACACTCTTACTAACGTTGCTTACCAAGAGTAGAGATAAACTCTATCCCCGGCAACGGCGCCAGAAATGCTTGTTGGTATAAATTAACGCACACTCTACTTTATCCGCAAGCGCACAGATAAGATCTACCGATGTAGCACTTCACCGGAGTAACCCAGTTTTAATATCGAACCCAAAGGAACGGATAGTGTTAAGTCTTTAAGTCTAACCCCTGAGTAGCTAACAAGGACGGAGAATCTAGAAGCATAGAGGGGATCACTAAGGTTATCTAAATCCAACTTGAGAGTGATATGTTTATATTATTCTTAGTGGAGAAGTTGCCATAAAAGGTCACAATCAGAGTATGAATCTTTTATGCAAATGTATAATCCTACCGAGCCTACACACGGGTAAGTGGACTATAGTAGAATCAACAAGGCTATAAGAGTCACCCTTGCGAACAACCACTACTACTGGCATTATGGGAGGCATTTATGATGAGCTATCAAGTCTAAGCACCACGCTTACACTATCCAACTACTCTAACTCTAGAGCAACTTAGAGTTAAAGTACTCAAAAGAGAGTCATAAACCTTAAGAATAATGAGAGCAATAACTCAAACTTAAATATACACGTTGATTACCGAAACAATCGCTGAAGCAAGTTGATGATGAACTTGAATCCGCAGGTACAAGATGGAGAAGTTGATTCGACAGGCCGGAGCTCCTTCTTGATCTCTTCCTCCCTCTCTCTCTTCTAGTTCTAGTATAAGACTAGGTTCTAATCCTAAATAGAGGGGTAACTAGTCTTCTACTTGATAGCTGGCTCTTGATTACAACTAGATGAACTAGATCTAATTCTAGATGAACTAGAAGAGATTCATCTAGAGGGACCTCTACTTCTAATTGAAACCCTAGTTTCTGATGTGCAGATGAATAATGAAGATGGAGATGCCTGGAGAGGGGGGTCTGAGGCTGCTTATATAGACCTAAGGGATCAACCACAACCATTGGATCAAATCGACTTAAGGTACTGCTAAGATGCATCCTAGAGGTCGGTGGAGGAAGCTTCCAGAAGACGGAGGCCAGTGGGCCCGGGGGAGACCGACCGGTCTCATGGAGGGACCGGTCGGTCCCACCTGTCATCCTCTCATGGTGGTCGACCTCCTGGTGTCTTCTGTGTCCTCTGGAGTCTTCTAGAAACTTCTTGACGTGGCGGTTGCCTTATCTCCCATCGGTTTCCTTCTAGGGGAAGCAATCAGCGCTGGTTTCCTGGTTTAGTCCCTGCAGAATCACAATTCACCAAAACTCATGGAATATTATCAATTAAAACCCTAAACCTTTGTTGGTGATTGAATTCATGCCCTTTTTATAATTATTTATCCTTTAATTTTGATAGATAACTAGTGTCAAGAACACCTTCCTCCTCCCTCGCATCGACGAGGTCGTCGACTCCACCGTCAGATGCGAACTCCTATTCTTCCTCGATTGCTACTCCGGCTACCATAAAATCGCCCTGAAGGTGGAGGATCAAATCAAAATGGCGTTCATCACGCCCTTCAGCGCCTATTGCTACACCACCATGTCGTTCGGGTTGAAGAACACCGGAGCCACGTACCAGCGCGCAATCCAGGATTGCTTGAAGGACCTCATCCACGAGAAGGTTGAAGCCTACGTGGACGACGTCGTCGTCAAAACTTGCACCACCGATACACTCATCGCCAACCTCGAGGCAACCTTTAAAGCCCTCAATAGGTTCAAGTGGAAGCTCAACCCCAACAAGTGCATCTTTGGTGTATCGTCTGGAAATCTCCTCGGCAACATCGTCAGCCGCGACGGCATCCGCCCAAACCCTGACAAGACTTCGGTCGTCCTCCGCATGTGAGCTCCCTCCACCATGAAGGACATCCAGAAGCTCACCGAGTGCATGGCGTCCCTCAGCCGCTTCATCTCCAGGCTCGGCGTAAAGGGGCTACCCTTCTTCAAGCTCCTCATGGCAGGCGAAAAGTTCGTTTGGGACGTTGAAGTCGATCACGCATTCTCCGACCTGAAGAGATACCTCACCCAGCCTCCTGTGCTCGCCGCACCCAAGGAGAAGGAGCCTTTGCTGCTCTACATTGCTGCCACAAATCGGGTCGTCAGCTCCGTCATCGTTGGCGAACGTGACGAAGTCGGCCAATCCTACCTTGTCCAGCGACCGTGCTACTTCGTCAGCGAGGTGTTGAATGACTCCAAGACCCGGTACCCCCAGGTACAGAAGCTCCTCTACACGGTTCTTATTACCGCCCGGAAACTGCGCCATTACTTCCAAAGCTCCGAACGGGTCACTATCGTTACTGAATTCCCCCTTGGAGACATCCTTTGCAACAAGGATGCTACGGGACGCATCATCAAGTGGGCCATCGAGCTCGGCTCCTACGACATCGCCTTCCACGGTCACCAGACCATCAAGTCTAAAGCGCTCACCGACTTCATCGCGGAATGGACGGACATCCAAACTCCAATACCGGCGGAAGCACTAGAACATTGGGTCCTCTTCTTCGATGGCTCCCTCACTTTGCACGGTGCCGCGCTGGTCTCCTCTTCACGTCTCCTTCTAGTGAAAAGCTACGCTACGCTCTACGGTTGTTGTTCCTAGCCTCCAACAATGATGTCGAGTATGAAGTCGCCTGCCATGGTCTCCACATCGCCAGCGAGCTAGGTGTCAAGCGCCTCATGGTCTATGGTGACTCCGCCCTCATCATCAACCAGCTCAACAAGGACTAGAACTGCTCCAATGACAAGATGAACACCTACTGCGTAGCCATCCGGAAGCTTAAAGACAAGTTCTTCGGCATCGAATATCACCACCTCCCACGCATCCGGAACCAGGCGGCCAACGAGCTATCCAAGCTGGCGTCATCACGATCTTCGGCCCTCGTCGGCGTATTCATCCATGACCTGCTCGAACCCTCCATCACCGACCACTTAAGCTCCGTTTCATCGATGGATGCCACATCTCAACCCTCGTCGGTAGGACAACTGGTCCACGCCATCCCTACAACACAACCTGACTGGCGGGAAGACTTTGTCAAGTATCTTTCCGAAAACCTTGTCCCCGCTGACAAGGAAGAAGCTGAGCGCCTTGTTCAACGTGTCAACAACTATGTCTTGCTCGACAGCGCGCTCATGCGCAAAAACTCCAGAGACGAAGTGCTCCAAAAATGTGTCTCCAGGGCAGACGACCTCGAGATCATCTTAGACATCCACGCTAGAGAATGCGGGAACCACGCGGCTGCAAAGACGTTGGTACGCAAGGCCTTCCACACAGGATTCTACTGGCCATCAACGGTCACCGATGCTGAGCAGCTCGTACACACCTCCGAGGGGTGCCAATTCTTCACCAAGCAAACCCACGTTCTTGCGCAAGAGCTCTAAGCAATATCGGCCTCATGGCCCTTCGCCTGCTGGGGGCTCGACATGATCGGCCCATTCCGACCTGCTCCGGGCAGCTTCAAGTGGATCTATGTCGTCGTCGACATGTTCTCCGAGTGGATCGAAGCAAAGCCAATCACAATGGTGACCGCTGAGAACATCGTCTCCTTCATCGACGAGATCATTCACCGCTTTGGCCTCCCGAACTCCAGTATCACCGACCTCGGCTCCAACTTCACCGATAATGTCTTTTGGGACTTCTGCGAAGGGCACGACATCCTCGTCAAGTACGTCTCTATCGCCCATCCCCGAGCAAACGGCCAGGCCGGGCGCACCAACGCAATGATCCTCGATGCCTTGAAGAAGCGCCTCTACCAGAAGGATGAGAGAAGCACCCTGGTCGCTGGATGCGGGAGCTACCCTCCGTACTCTAGGGCCTTTGCACTCAACCTAGCCATAACACCGGTGTTTCACCATACTTCATGGTCTTCGGCTCCGAAGCCATCATCCCTGCCAACGTCGTCTTCCGATCCTCACGCGTCGAGAACTATGATGAAAAAGCCTCCGACCAGGCACGCTGCGACGATCTCGACCGCCTTGAGGAAGAACGGCTGGAATCTTGCCTCCGTACTGCCAAATATCTCGAAGGAGTTCACCGCTACTACAACTGCAACGTCAAGGACCGATCTTTCGTCGTCGGCGACCTTGTCCTTAAGCGGAAACTCAAGACCAGCGACCTACACAAGCTCTCATCGCACTAGGATGGCCCCTATATGGTGAAAGAGGTCACTCGACCAGGCGCCTACCGCCTCTCTGATCTCGAAGGCGTCGACTAACCCAACTCTTGTAGCATCGAGCATCTTCGAAGGTTCTACGCATAAACAACTTGTACCGTTTAAACTGCATGATGAATAAAGACTCGCCGACTGCTCCAGTTTGTCTCTGGATGACTCGCCGACCTCTCCAGTTCGTCTCCGGACGACTCACCGATCTCTTCAGTATGTCTCCGGACGACTCACCAACCGCTCCAATTCATCTCCGGATGACTCGCCGACCTCTCCAAACAGCCTGGCTGACGCCGACTGAGCATCAGAGCAGGGGCTACTGCCACCACCGGACACGTGCATGAGCGCCTGCTCTCTACGCTATGGCGGCCAGTAGTCCTCCCAAGTGACGTCCTGACCTCTCTACGCGTGCATGAGCTTCTGCCCTCTGCGCTACGAAGGGAAGGCTAAGCTTGGGCTGAGACCTCCAGAAGCTATACGTCCAGTGCATGTATGCGCCGTTATGCACTCGTTCTCCATACGGTCTCCAAGCAGCCTGACTGATGCTGACGAAAACTCAGAGCCGGGACTGTTGTCACCATCAGACGTGTGCATGAGCGCCTGCCCTCTGTGCTACGGTGGCCAACAGCTCTCCCAAGGAACGTCCCGACCTCCCTACGCGTGCATGAGCGTATGCCCTCTGCGCTAAGAAGGAAAGGCTAACTTGGGCTGAGAATTCTGAGGCTATACGCTCAGTGCTGGCATCCGCACTATCCATGCGCTCGACAACGATCTCCATTCGCCCAGGTCACGTCACGATCGAACCTCTCAGAAGAGACCCTGACCATGGTACCTCCCTACGCGTGCACGAGCGTCTGCCTTCTATGCTATGGGATGCCTGTACGGTTCCTTGGGCGACGCCCTTGAATCCTACACGCAAACAAGCTCCGTGCTCTACGCTACAGATCCTAGGATAACCCAAGGCCGAATAGTTCATCGCTACGGCTCACAGCTATTGGGTCTGTGGAATTCGGGGAACGAACAAAACACGCCGACTTGCTTCAAGTTCTGATTCTGTTCACCCAAGAGTCTTTCTACAGACTATCTCCTAAAAATACAAACTACTGGTGTCCGGCACCAAACAAATCTACACCTCCGACGAGGGCTTCGGCGGCTGTTGGGTATTTTAAACGCACACAGAAAAATCTGCAAGCGCACGGATACCGATGTAGCTTTCACCCGAGAGTATTCCAGGGTATCGATTTCCACGGGGAACGTGAAGTGTAATAGAAGAATTAAGAACGTCCAAAAAAAGAATGGTAATGTGGATAGAGAGAGATCTTAGGGTTTTCTAAGCGGGTCTATCTAATTAAAGGCTCACTATACTTTACTTACTTCGGAGCAGCAGGTCCTTTCCAACTCTCGAGAAAGACTGGGAAGAAGGTAGTTGGGGGAAGGCTGCCGAAAGCTCTACGAGAACACCAACCCTAACGTGGTGGATTACAAAGACTTGACAGAGCTGTCACCTCTGGGGCCACCACAACTATTTCGGAGGATTGGGCGCAAACTCAGGTAAACCCTAGTCTAGACACCGTGTCTACACTAACGCTTACTACTCTAATTACGTACAATAACTAGAGCACTCAATACGAGCAGAGATCCAGTAAATAAAATAAAGCAAGAACTAGAATTAAATATAATACTTAGAAATAGTAAATGAAGAACCTGGAGATTACTTGAAGACGAACCAGATGTTGCACCAATACAATGTCGAGGAAGATCCGACAGATCCGGCTCCTCCTCAGCTCTCTCCGTTCTCTCTCTCTAGATTACAACTAGATGATGAACTAGAACTAGATCTAGAAATAGAAGATGAACTAGAACTAGAAGATGAACTAGAACTAGAACTAGACGATCAACTAGAGGGATCTCTACTTCTACTTTGAAACCCTAGTTTCTGATGTGGAGATGAATAATGAAGATGGAGATGCCTGGAGAGGGGGGTCTGGGTCTGGTTTTATAGCCCGGAGCATGGAACGTGAGCCCTTGGATCAAACCGACTTCGGGGACGGTGGAGATGAATCCTAGGAGGCGGTGGAAAAAGGTTCCAGAAGGCGGAGGCAAAACGGGCTTCGTGGCCGACCGGTCGGTCTCCATGTGGGACCGGTCGGTCTGGCCCAGTGGGCCCACGTGGTGGCCCTCCTCGTGGTGTCTTCTGGTGTCTTCTAGATCCTTCTTTTGCAGATTTTGTCGCGAAATTAATATCTTTTCATCCGGGACTCCGAATATAGCAAATGATATGTCCGTTTCGATCGTCTCGACGAGCCCTTCGCAATGGTGCACTCCAATTCATCACTTGAGGTACTTTTATATGGTGAAATATTGATGCCCTACAAAACAAGTGAGAGCACCAAAACTCGTGGAACTTGTTAGTTTCAAACCCTACAACTATGCTTTGTAATTCATTTAGTGTCATTTCATGCAATAGTTGATGGTTAATTATGAGCATTAGTGAGCGTCAACAAGTTCCCCCAAGCTTAACCTTTGCTAGTCCCGAGCAAAGCCAATCTCAACAATGGATCAGGAGTTGCTGCAATATCTTCACTTCCAACAAGTACACATGTATTCAAACAAAAGATCTCATATGGAATAGAAAAAAGTATCATATTATTCATCACGGGACTTAATACTTTACCTTGAATCTTGAGTAATTGAAAGATAGAACGATCAAATCAAGCACCATGTCTCTAGCTCTTTCACTTCACTATTATTCCAGAGTTTTTATGAATTTTCAAAAGTTTAAGAACATATGTTGCCAAATTAAACAAAGGATCTAAAGAGAAAGTCAACCATACCATTGAATTGAGAAGTGCATGTGTATGGAAAATGGAGTTGGATGCTCTTTTGAAATATATAACTCTCTTTTGTTTATCAGAGACACATGGCTATCATGCTAATTCTACTGACGGGCACGTGCCCATTTTTTCTGATATTCATTTTTTTTGTTTTTTTCTCTCTTTTTTTTTGAGGTTCCGGACACTTGTCCCTTTTTATTTCCTCGGATTTTTTTTCTCTTTTTTTTTCTTTTTTTTTCAATAGCCACATGCTTCCAACAAACTTTTGAGAGGATAACATTAGATAATCATGAGCATTTATGCGAAAGATAGATGGAATGTGTAAGTGATCTCAATTCAATAGCATGATAACTTCTCATAGGGTCAACAAAGCTTAATTTAACTCAATGTCATTATTAGTCGTATTTATAATGAGAAATCTCTGGAACTCTAGTGTTGTTTAGAACAAGATAATAGCAGCTCAGATCATCACATGTCATATCTATCAATTACCTAGACTCTAGATCAAGCATTTGATACCCATGCATTTAATTTCATTTTTAAGCATCATTATTAATTAGGAGAACTCATGATTTAAAGGCTAGGTACTTGGAAGAAATTAGATAGAGCAACTATTCATCATTTCCATGTAAAAGATTAGAGAGAGAGTTCTTCTTTTATTATTAACTTCTTAAAACAAACTTAACACACTATTTATTTAACCTAACACAAATTTGTTATAAATAACTAAGATAGTAAATAAGACATACCTGGATAACGAAGATAACGGGGGTGCGTCTCCCCCAAGCTGGTTCCCTTAATAGCGTTGAGCCTTCATGTGCCTATTTTTTTCTTTTTAATTAATGGTGAGCCTTCATGTGCCCACATTTTTTTTGTTTTATATTTTATTTTCATTTATGTATAGAAATAAAACTTAAGAGGATAAGGATACTTACCTGGATACACGGGGGTGCTTTCCCCAAGCTGAATGTTGACGTAGTCGTTCATTCTTGCAATGTAGCGGACTGGCGGTGGAAATGTGTTTCCTCTATCGGAGCTTTGATTGATGTTAATGGTTGTGGAAACAGTGCTCTAACAGTGGATAGAACATCCACTTGCTCGTCAGCTTTTCTTGGTCTTTCAATCCTGTGAAACTCAAATAGACAACAAGACTTGTGGAACAGATTAAGCGTTAGTGGTTGGCCACTTAAGCCTTAGTTGTCCAGAGTTTCAGTAAGATCTCTTTCTCAATATTTTTGTATTTTTATTTTTATGATGCAATGAGAATCTAACAAAATGAATGCATTTTTATTTTTGTGCCACCACGGTGAATATCCCTACGGGGGTTTTTTTCACACCATAAAATTATTAACATGGGGCTTTTAGGTTTTATGATGCAGTGTAATATTTTTTTGTTTTCTCTTTTTTTATGCAATGCTAATGTAGAAAAGTAAATATGCTATGGAGAAATGATTATGCAAATGATAGGAAGTAAAGATATAAAAAGAGAAATTAATGCAGAAAAGATAAATATGGATAACTACCGATTTTACCTTTTCAGCGAGGGTTCAATGTTTTAAGTCCTCTGAACAGGACTTCTCACCATGTTCATTCCTGAGGTGTATCATTTGATCTCAATATGTAGACCTTGATAACTACACCTCTTGATATGGTGTCACTCATGTTCTTTATTCGCCCAGCAATTTGAAGTGAAGCATTAGTTGTGAAAGCTGACAGCATCTTGCTTAGTGCGCATATTCTTGTAGATCTAGGACCTTCACTCTGCAGAATTCGGGAGTTGACAAACTCCTCTGTGTTTTTCTCAGGAGTGTGTCCTGCTCATAAAGACAAGGTAGAGGTCAAGTGCATGGGCTCTGTTGGCGGAAAAACACCAATAGAACCAAAAGTTTTATTCATTCCTCTCTAACCTTAGGCACATCGAGCAAGATAAACTTATTGTTTATGTGTTCTATTTAATCTTAACATGAGTGATATGATCAAAAGATGAGCACGAAAGTAGCATCTTAAAATATTTAACAGATCAGATTGTTTAACCCAAGGAAGGATAATCTATGCATAATGTGTCGATATTATCATGATTGTGATATATCATCTTCCAAAGGTTAGATGCATAACATTTCAGCTCATTTGGTTAAGATAGTGAGATTCAAGAGAGTAAAGCTAGGAACAAACAGTAAAGAACTAAACATGTTGAGTTGATTAGGTTGGATCAAATAAGGTGCAACTGAAACATGTTTGGTTCTTATTATGCACATACTAGAATTAAGGAGAAGCTTTTAAAGTGATGGTCACATACCTTGAGATGTTACCTTTATCATTGAAGAGTTATGTGTCAAACCACCTTGTGGAAGCTTCTCTTGTCTGGCTGGTTGTTCTTCATAAATAGCTTGTCTTCTCTTACTTATCTCATAGTGAACCTGAGTGATGGGAGCTTGAGAGGAGGAAGGTATAGTAGGATCATCTTTAGAGGGATCAACCTTCCTTCTCTGTGTGTCAACCTATCAGTGAAGGTGTGTTGTTCCTCCCACGATGGTCTTTATCTTGTAGTGACCCAGCTCAGACTTGTTCACCTACTTCCATGGAGTGAGTGCTTTGATTGTAGATATTGTTTTGTGGCACTCATATTTTGTCTTGTTCCATGGACCTCATTTCTCCATGATCAGTGAGTTGTGTCTCCCTTGTGCAAGTTGTTGAAGTTCATGTGTCTCTTCATCTCCAGTGTGAGTTCATCTTAGGACTTTTTCCCAAATTGATATTGAAAGTTTTCCTATAGGGGTTAGTCCAACAAAATATCCAGCATCCACTATAGTATACTATTGGCTCAAAAAATCAACCTAGACACCACGTCTAATTTGATCTAGGAAGGCATTTTAACCTAAGCACCATACTTAATTTAAAAGCCTTTAGAGGTAAAATCAGGACACCTCTTAGCTCAAGAATCAAACCAGACACCATGTCTTACTTTAATTCATGAAAACAGTTTAAACTATGCACCATGCCTAATTTATAAGGTGTATGAGAATACTTCAAAACCAAAGCATGTACTATAGCAAATGAGGGTAGTATTAAAGCATTAAAGAGATTTACTCAAATGGTAATGAGAGAGCATGATTAGTGTATAGCACATGAGCATATCTTAAAGGTTGGGACAACCAACATAGCAACATGGTAATAGATGTTCTTACAAAGTGTATCCCCAAGCTTAGATTTGCAAAAATCAAGATTGGATGAATGTAATTCAATGTTGCATGATGACTAGTTGGACATACCTTGTGTTTGTTGTTCCTTTGAAATTTTTGCTCCAGACCTGCAAAGGTTAGTGACAAGAATACCCGAAGGAATATTTTAGCAATTATATCATTATGCTCATTACACAAGGGCAGTGCAGCAGGAAAGTTAACACTGATCTAAAAAGTGCTTGTTTTAGGACACTAAGCTTGTCTTTGGGAAACCTTCAAGATATGATTTGGTGAAGTGGTTTCCCCTCCAACACCAACTTAAGAGCACTACGAGATATACAAAATTTGTGATAAACATATGCATCGACAACCACCCTTTTGAAGTTTTTGTAAACAGAAAGTGTGAGGGGGTTGAAAATCTCGAGTGTGGCAATGTTAGATAGACCACTAGAATCAAGAGATGTCTCATATGAGCATGGATTTAAAGAGGTGTTTATGAAGTAGCTTCCATGCTCTTTGTTATCATCTTCCTCGATTTCAGAGAAGAACATCGAAGGATGGGATTCATAAATGTCTAAAGTGTGGGGTGTTTTCTCTAGAGAAGGTTTTGTGACAACCAAATTATTAGAAGAATTTGAAGGAATTTCAAATTTGGTTGGGTGTTCCTCCTCGTGTTTGTCGGGGTTAGGCTCGACTTCTTCTTCTGGGAATTTGTCAAAAGTGCTAATGCAAGGAGTGTTTTCAAGGATTTTCTCAAGAATGCCTCTTCCTTCACTAACAATTTTATGTAAGAATGATCCCCCAGAAGCTAAATCGAGATGTAGAGCAGCTTCCTTGTTAAGATCACGATAGAAGTGAAAGTGTAGCACATGGTCTGGCAAGGAAGGGTTTGGGCCAGAATTGGTAAGGTGTTTGAACCTAGCCCAAGCTGCTCCTAGTGTCTCCTTCTCTTTTTGTTTAAATGTAAGAACTTTGATTCTAAGATGAGTGATTCAAAAAAGAGGGAAGAAAACAAGACAAAAGTTGTCCTGAAATTCATCCCAATTTCCATTTATGCCCCTTACAGAATGATCATACCATTTTCTCGCTCTTCCCAAAAGGGAGAACGGGAATAGTTTCCATTTAATAGTCTCTTGTGTCATGCCAGTGATAGTTTGACAAGAACACAACTGCTCAAATTCCCTAAGGTGGGTGTATGGATCTTCGTCTTCTGACCCAGAGAAGGATTTCTCCCGAACCATGGCTATAAGAGCAGGGCGAAGCTCATAGCCATCAGTAAGAATGGGGTGTGATGATGGTGGAGGCTCCAACAAGTCACCCTTTGGAGCAAAGAACTTATAGATAGGAGTGAAATCCATGTGGTGATGGGGTGGTAAAAGAAAAAAGGTGGTAAAAGGGAAAGGTGGTAAAAAGAAAAGAAACACGGACGAACTTGACTCGATTCTAGAACAGCTACCGTTCCCCGGCAATGGCGCCAGAAAGCTTGTTGGGTATTTTAAACGCACACAGAAAAATCCGCAAGGGCACGGATACCGATGTAGCTTTCACTGCGGATACATGGGTGTATGCCGGGTCTCGGTGTGATGAGTGATTGTCAACGGGGTTTGATCGCAGGTTCTTTGGCTTGTGTTGTGCAGGTGTCGAGCACGGAGACAGTGATCGAGGGCAAGGTGAAGGTCAAGTTGAGACGTGCCGTGCCGACGGACCGGGTGCGGTGAAGGATGGGCGTGCCGTGCGGCGGACGTGCCATGTCGATGGACCGAGCGGTGAAGGGCGGACGTGAGGCTTGGACTGAGGGACCGGAGTGCCTGAGGATCAGCTGTGGTGGCTGGCAGCCTGGGACAGCGACGAGCAGAGACTTGTGGGCATGGTGTTGCTCGGGTCGAGGACCTGGGGAAACGTGTCGGTGGACGGGGTGCACGGGCGGTGCATCCCCTCTACAGCTCCAGTTTGGTGGTTGAGCCATAGAAAAACCACCGGGTGGACGGTTTCCAGGTTTGGGCCTCAAAACCTGGGTGCTGAGGGTTTCCGAGTTTGGCCACAAAACTCGGGCTGAGGACGGTTTCCGAGTTTGGGCCTCAAAACTCGGGCGCTGCGGGTTTCTGAGTTTGGGCCACAAAACTCAGGCGTTGGACTTGGAGGCTGGTTTTCCGGTTTGGGCCTCAAAACCGGGGGATGGCTGGAAAAGGCTGGTTTCCCGGTTTGGGCCACAAAACCGGGGGTGCAGAGCGAGGACGGCACGTGGCGGCAATCGGAAGGTTGCGTCGAGGCAACGCGGACGAGTTGTGCGGGCGTGGCCGTCGGATACACCTACCACCGAGTTGGTCCAGAATAACCCTAGGGTTTAGCTGGTTCGCTCTGTAATTAGAATAGAGAGGGGTAGAGTACGAATTGTACTTAGACTAGAATTAGGATAAGTAGTCGGGGAGAAACCCTCCTCCCCTTATCTCAGTCATTTGCTCTTTGCACTTAGGGTTTTCCTGCTCTCCCATCCCCTGCTGTAGCTAGCTGAGATCCGCAGAGAGACTCATCTCTGTGTACTGTTGATTTTGAGGAAGAGAGGCCGCAACCTCTCTGTCGTAGCGTGTGTTTGCGCTTCGGCTGCAAGATCATTGTGTCGATTCGCGTTTTGATTCGTGTTCTTCGTGTTCTTTGCGTTCTTCGTTTCACCATGATTTTCTCGTCACTCGATCTCCCTCTCCAGTGCGTCTTTGCGAAATCCATTTGAACCATTTTGTTTGTATCATTGAGGAGGTCATTTCGACCAAAGGAATTCATCTAACTCCTCATGATCGAATAGATCGGGACGATTTCGTTTTCATGGCACTTTTCCGGTTCATACACCTTCCCTTTCGATTTCCCGTTGATTGAATCGATTTGAGCGGATGATTTCTTGGGGATAGTCTCCTAACTACCCCGTGATCATCTTCTCCAAGTTTGGGAACTTGGGATTTTGATTTGGATTGGATTTGGAGAGATTTGGGAGAGAGGTGATCAAAATCGCCCTCTCTGCAGGGCCGTGGACAGTCCGCGGTTATACCGGCGGACAGTCCGGGCGTCGGGTTCGGACAGATCAGTGTCCTATCTCCGAGCTGCTGGTGCTGCGTTTTTTGAACAGCGGACAGTCCGCCGTTCAAGTTGGCGAACAGTCCGGGATCATCCAGGGAGGGTTCAACAGACTTGTTGTTTTTCCTCTTTTGCCGGCGGACAGTCCGCCACCCCCTCGCGGACTGTCCGCAGTTGGGGCGGACAGTCCGGGACTCCAAGTCCGGACAGTCCGGGACCCTGCTGAAGGTTGTTTTTCAGTGCAACCTTCGACCCGGCTTTTCTGCTTGGTTTTCGGACTTCTCGTTTGCTCCTAGAGTTAACCAAGAAACATTTCTAGGTATCTTTGCAACTTGTTTGCATAGGTATTTGGAGATTTCTCGACGTAGCCTCCAATCTACGTTCGGGAGTCGGTTTTCTCAAGGGAGACTTGAGCCGAAGCTTTTGGTGTTTGCCTCGCTTGTGTTTGGTGGTGCTCCGCTGTGATCCTAGGGATCATCCACCCTTTTCCAAGGGTCGTGAGCATCACGTCTTGGGTCCGTGCTTTTCAGGGTTGAATTTGGGACACTTGGCCAAAGTTTCGAAAGAAATTTGATTGGCTCCCATTCACCCCCCTCTGGTGGCCTTGCTTGTGCATTCTCGGTCCTTCATTCACCCGAGAGTATTCCAGGGTATCGATTTCCACGGGGAACGTGAAGTGTAATAGAAGAATTAAGAACGTCCAAGAAAAGAATGGTAATGTGGATAGAGAGAGATCTTAGGGTTTTCTAAGCGGGTCTATCTAATTAAAGGCTCACTATACTTTACTTTACTTCAGAGCAGCAGGTCCTTTCCAACTCTCGAGAAAGACTGGGAAGAAGGTAGTTGGGGGAAGGCTGCCGAAAGCTCTACGAGAACACCAACCCTAACATGGTGGATTACAAAGACCTGACAGTGCTGTCACCTCTCGGGCTACCACAACTATTCTAGAGGATTGGGCGCAAACTCAGGTAAACCCTAGTCTAGACACTGTGTCTACACTAACGCTTACTACTCTAATTATGTACATTAACTAGAGCACTCAATACGAGCGAAGATCCCGTAAATAAAATAAAGCAAGAACTAGAATTCAATATAATACTTAGAAATAGTAAATGAAGAACCTGGAGATTACTTGAAGATGAACCAGATGCTGCACCAATACAATGTCGAGGAAGATCCGACAGATCTGACTCCTCCTCAGCTCTCTCCTTTCTCTCTCTCTAGATTACAACTAGATGATGAACTAGAACTAGATCTAGAACTAGAAGATGAACTAGAACTAGAACTAGACGATCAACTAGAGGGATCTCTAGTTCTACTTTGAAACCCTAGTTTCTGATGTGGAGATAAATAATGAAGATGGAGATGCCTGGAGAGGGGGGTCTGGGTCTGGTTTTATAGCCCGGAGCGTGGAACGTGAGCCCTTGGATCAAACCGACTTCGGGGACGGTGGAGATGCATCCTAGGAGGCGGTGGAAGAAGGTTCCAGAAGGCGGAGGCCAAATGGGCTCCGTGGCCGACTGGTCGGTCTCCATGTGGGACCGGTCGGTCTGGCCCAGTGGGCCCACGTGGTGGCCCGCCTCGTGGTGTCTTCTGGTGTCTTCTAGATCCTTCTTTTGCAGATTTCGTCATGAAATTAATATCTTTTCATCCGGGACTCCGAATATAGCAAATGATATGTTCGTTTCGATCATCTCGACGAGCCCTTCGCAATGGTGCACTCCAATTCATCACTTGAGGTACTTTTATATGGTGAAATATTGATGCCCTACAAAACAAGTGAGAGCACCAAAACTCATGGAACTTGTTAGTTTCAAACCCTACAACTATGCTTTGTAATTCATTTAGTGTCATTTCATGCAATAGTGATGGTTAATTATGAGCATTAGTGAGCATCAACAGCGGCTAGCTCTGCCTCTTCTTCCAGGTGCTCCATCTCCGCCTCCGACGTGTTCGCTGCAAAGCCGGCGCCCAACCTAGACATCTCCATCCGTGGATAATGCGAACGAAGAATAGTGAGGCCGTGAGCAGCCACGCTCTACGCCGCCGCCTTGGTGTACGCCTGGAATACCTCCACAGGCCCCGCGCTTTCTACACGACATGGTCGCCAATCCTCCACTCCTCCTCCGCAGGGAAGAAAGGCTCCTCATCGATGCACTGCACAAGGGGGCCACCTCCTCCGCCAGCGACCAGAAGCGGTCACGGTAACCCTCGATCTGTCGCTCCAGATCTGAAAATTGTATTTGTACATTTTCCCGGTAAGCTGCACGCGTCAAACCAGAGAGTAAGAGGCCAATTCCGAAGAAACTCCGACCCCGTTTCACCGAGAAGACTTACTGGCGTGCATCGCCTGCCACTTCCTCACCTCCTCGTTGGACTTCACCTTCTCCTTGACAAGGAGCCTCTTCTCCTCGCCAGCCTGTATCGCCTCTGCAAGGACAACTCCATGCTTCAAGACTCCAACCACATGGCACACAGAATGAAAGGGACTACGGCATCAACAACTTACGCGTGGCAAACTCGTCGGCCTTTTCAGCTCGCAACAGAAGCTGGAAGTTCTCCTACTCTCGCTGCTGGACAACTCCCTCGAGCTCCCAAGAACGAGCATGGGCATCCTCCAAATGTGACTCCAGGCCAGCGAACTGGCCCTCGACACGCTTCACTTCCGCCCGGAGCCGCTCGTTCTCTTCGGCCAATGGCGCTATCCTGTCAAGGGCAAGCTTAAGCTCTTCCCTGACCTTTAACAGGTGCTGCAGGCAAGTGTCAACCAAAAGATAAGCAAGACCTGTCCAGGAGTAAAACATGAAGGACTGATCGCACTCACCTGGATCTTCTCCAACACCTTCGACGCATCTCCGAGGAGGGCGTTTGTCTCTGCGCTCACTGCCTCGTCTTCAACCTCGACGACGACATCGCCCTCAACGCGGAAGCGGTGGACAGGTCGCTTGCTCGACCACTCCTCCGGATGATCGACCTCTTCATTCGCTGGCGAGGAAGGCTTCGGTGCCTTCCTCTTCTTCTCCCGGGCATGACGACCCAAGGACCCGACCACCGGCGCAGTGGTTGGCTCCGCCGCGCTGCCTCCTCCAGAACCGGCCCCAGGCATCGGGGACTCTGGTCGCTCTGACTCCTGAGGCTCGGGGACTATGTACGCCTCGGCCTCTTCCGTCGCCTCCAGCGCGGCCGACTTCACTGACCCGCCGGCCTCGGCATCTACCGGAGGGCTCGTCTCCCTCCAACTACCGCCTTGGGCGTCCGGCACCTCCTCGGCATCAGCCGACCTGTAAAGGACATAGACGCATCGTTCACACTTCCATCTGACCAGAGTCAAGCTACAAGATGCGTGGGGGATACTTACAGGCCTGACACCTTCTTCTCCCGCGAGAAGCGCCGAGAGCGTGGACGCGCCCCACCTCCCGCAGACTCCTCCCGTGGCCTGGGCGCGCCTGCCACCCCGCCAGATGACTCCCAGGGCTCCGCCTCCCGCTCTGACCGCCGCGGCTCCGGCGCCTGCGCCGCCTTCGGCTTCGGCATCGCCTTCGCCGCTTGACCACCGCGCCCCATCGAGGACCCTTGCACGAACCGGGCACTCAGTGCGACTTCATCATCACTGTCAGATCCATCGTCCGACCAGTCAAACACTACACGACGCCTCTTCGCCGCCTCTTCGTCAATGGTGAAGGCATCGCCGGTCTCCAGCGACACCTTCTTCTTATTCTTCGTAGGGGCGGCCTGACGTTTCCCTTTTGGGTCATCACACGCCTGCCGCCTGCTCGACCGGGGCTCGGGGACTCGGCTCCCCTCCTCCCCGCTGGTCTCGATCTCCTCCTCGGCGACCTCGCCACGGCCGCTGCCACCAATATCATCCTTCCACGGATCGACGCCCTTCGGCCACGCCTTGAACAGGGCCCACGAAACAAATACTTCACACCCCTGCATCACAACCAAACGATAGTCAGCATTCACTTGCGCATTTCGATGAACACCAACAAGGCGGAGATGCATACCTTTGGCGAAGGGTACTCCAGAAAGTACGACCTCCTTAAGTACTCCAGTTTTTTCCTCTTCTACAGGTCGAACAAAGCGTTGACCCACAGGAACACCTACAATGTCTCCAGGGGCTCTAGCTCCTCCCGCGTCCTGTCGTCCTCGTCCCCAGCATACTCGTACGCTGGGTGGGCCCTCTCCTTGCAGATCTGGCAGTGCCTCTTGATGAAGTTCATCGCCACCGCCACCCCATCGACGCACCGCTTGTCCATCAGCTTCAGGAGCTCCTCCACCTGCTCCATCGCCGCTGTGCCGGAATGCTCCGACCACGACGACAACACCTTTGGCACGAAGGCCGGATCACACGATGGCCTTGGCGCCTCTTGGTGGATGTAGAACTACTTCAGCTTGTACTCCATTGCCTTCCAAGGCAACGACATCGCTATGTACCTCTTCGCCATCCCGTCCCAGAGCTGGAGGTACACCGATCCGATGATGTTCGATGACCCGGTGCCATTGATCTTCAGCCGGAAGAAGTGGCAGAAGAGGTCGAAGTGGGGCTCAATCCCCAGATACGCCTCGTAGAAGTGGATGAAGACCGCGATGTGCAACATTGTGTTCGCAGAAGTGGCAGAAGAGGTCGAAGTGGGGCTCAATCTCCAGGGTTTCTGGGAGCTCGTGCCCATTATCCCCATGACCGCCACGTCACCCGCACCAACCGCACGTGCGCACAACGCTTGCGCTCTCCTTAATGGGCCGCTGGGCCAATGGTTTGCAAAACGGCCTGCCCGTTCGCCTTCGTCATTTGTTAATTGCATATAATTGTTGCTATTATGACTAATCGTCATGCTCATGCACAGGACCTGACTCCACAAACTAGCAATTAACATCATTTCAGGCGGGCAGTAAGTTCTACAATTACTGGTCAACGCCACAATCACACTCGGGGACTGTAGATCTTCGACTACATGCTCGGGAACTTTGTCGTCATTTTTAATATCTGCATTAATACATCCTCTTTGACCCTGCTACAAGAACCATGCTGCTTCTTACAGCAGGCCCAGGGACTACGTGTACACACGTCATTTTTCTTACGTAAAATGACTCTGTTTTGTTGTAGATATTTTACAAGCTCGGCACCACGTGCCTACAACACCTGCTCCCAAGCTCGGGGACTAAGTGGATACACTTCACCTTTTGGTGAATGTATTATTTTTTCCTTTGCAGCTTGACATGGACTAGCTCAGACTTCTACTGGGACATTGTCGGCCCCTACAGTCCGCTCAAGTCTCAAGTGGATACACTTCACCAGAAGAAAGATCTTCAAATTTTTTTCTTGTAGCACTTCGCATCCTTTTGGCAGGACGTCGCTTCGCGCAGCTGCACTTCGGCTACAACTACGACCATGACATCGACAGCCAGTCCAATCTGGTCGGGAGTCTATTCCAAGTGCACCGGTGACCAGGCGACCTGGTCGGAAGACGTCTTCACCAACATGCGACCAGATTCGACCTGCTCGGAAGGCTTCGCAACACCCCGCACAACGGATGCAAAGTGCTCGGGGACTAGCTGTGGGGATATTACACCCGTATACCCCCATGGCACTACTTGGGCTGCTCTGCATATATGGCCCAACTAGAAGGCCTTGCGACTCGCGACTAGGCTGTCGCAGTCGCCAAGGACTCTCCCGATGACTTGCTCGACAAGGAAGATCCAGATAGATAGACCCGGATTCCTTGCCAAAAGGAACTAATTGTAATCTATTAGGATTCGGCAAGTTGTAACCCTGCTCCCTAGCTATATAAGGCGAGCAGGGACCCCCTCCAATCACATCTGATCACCTGATCTCATAATACAAACCAGCCACTAGAACAAAGGACGTAGGGTATTACGGCGACTTGCCAGCCTAAACCTGTCTAAATCATCATCTCTCGTCCCTGTGTTTACGCTTGTGTAGACGTCTCGCACGCCTCCATCGTCTAATCTACTACCTTGGGCATACCCCTCGGTAGACTGCCGACCATATTTCATCGACAATCATATGAAGTAGAAAGAAAGAAGAAGAAAGGTAGAATGAAGAGAACTCATCCAAATGACCAAAAGCACATCAAAGCCGAAAGAAGGTCAAGTGGAGTGAGCAAAACAACTTGGTCCCCAAAGACATGGGCAACGGCTCGATGCAACCAAGCAAAGCAACACTAGCCCTCAAGAAGAGGGAGAACGGGCTCAACACCGCTAGCGAGAAAATCGGAGCAAAGAAGCCAAAAAACGAGTAAAACAGCTAGTCCCTCCAGAAAGAGGCAAAGGCTCAACACAACTAGCTACAAACCACTCCAAACCAACTGAAAACCCTCAAGCTGCAAGCTGAAAAAAACTTGTCAATCAAAATGAGCAAACTCCCCCTGGACACAAGCAACTCCCCCTTAAATAATGCACACAACTAAATCATGATTTGTCAAAATTTCTCCTCCTTAGTTGATAATGCACATATCAAGAATGAACATGGGAGCCTAAAAGAAAGCTAGAAGAATGCAAGAGCTTCAAAAATATGCTATCCAGAGTGATAAAATGCTCTATTTGCACAAGTGAGTAAGTAAAGAGCCCAAAAGCTAGCATAAGCTCATCATGATCATATAGCTCAACAAGAGTGGCAAAGCAGTTTTAGATTTGAATTATAGGCAAAAAAATTAGGTTCACCAACAGAAATAGCATATAGTATGAAAATAGAAATGTCATCAACTAGAGCTAACAAAACCACACCGGTGAACTACCTCAAAGGAAGTGCCAAATCAGCAAGCCATATACAACTCATTTCATTTGAATTAAACAATTTAAACTGGAGTTATACATGTCAAGTGACTACGAGGGGTTGAAAGCACTATAGAGCCTTACTTTTCAACCAAGCGAAGCCTAAAGACTATGAGAAGCTTAAGGCAATGGTTTCGGTCATACACTACACTGCTCAAGTTCATCCCAAGGTGCAAAGGGAAGCAATCTCGATACAGTGAGGTGTTTGTAGTGCAATCCCACCTCGATCTTTCCCTTATCTCTTAGCTTGGATTTCAGATTTTATCATTTAAGACATTCAGAGTATATACAATGGAAGCGATTTAATCTCCAAGCTAGAGACATAGCAACCTAGTATAGTAAAGCAAGGTCAAGAAGACATGTTTTACTCATACTAGTTGCCAAAACAAATGGTGAACTGTTTTAAGGATATGACAGTTATTAACCAAGTTAATCATTGCAAAATCATACTTAGCTCATCAAGTTAGGTTACATGATCATAAAGAGCATACACTGCATAAACTGAGTATCATACAAGCATTGTGAAAACAGAGCATAGTATCAATCTAGACAGGATATAAATGAAGCTAAAAAATGCAAGTAAGATACATATGCAAATGCATAAAAACTATGAAAGAACCTAGACTGTACATCATATGATACAACAAAGTGATCCTACATCTAAAATGGGAAACACACACCAAGCTCACCTCTCAACCTAGCAAAGGTTGATTGGTCCAAAGGCTTGGTAAAGATATCGGCCAACTGATTATCAGTGTCAACATGCCTAAGGTCGATATCACCCTTCTCAAAATGGTCTCACAGAAAATAAAAGCGCAAATCTATGTGTTTGGTCTTAGAATGCAACACGGGGTTCTTAGCAACGCAAATCGCACTCATGCTATCACAAAGTAAAGGTACTCGAGAAAAGCTCTGTGACACCCCAATTTTAAGAACAAAATTGGAGCACAATATATGTATGCCAGGATCAATTTTCATACATATATCCACATCATAGTAAATATCAAAACAATGCTTTATTAATATATCGTACATTATTACAAAAATGACCCTCGGGTCTGAAAGAAAGGTACAGACTCTCAGTCTAACTCTAATGTAGACTCGCGGGAACTGGACGCCATCTCCACAGGAAGGTCGACCGGGGGCTGCGCCATCCTAGTACAAGTCGTCGGGGTCGTATCCGCCGTCTTCTGGGTACTCCTGCTCCTCGTCGGCGTAGACTCCAACGTCTGGGTGGGGTAGCAGGGGGTTCAAAGAGGAAGGGTGAGTACATCGAAATGTACTCCGCAAGTGTAGGAAATATATGCTTATGAGGCTTATAACAAAGGTAGGCTGACTTTGTTTGACTCAAGCGCCCTAAGCGACACACCCTATTAATCCTATTAATCCTATGCACCTATTTACTAGGTTATAGACAGACTCTGTAGAAAAGTAACAACACTCGGAGTCGCACCGAGCAACCACACTCGGAGTCACACCGAGCAACCAACACCTGAAGTCCATCAGGTAACCGCACCTGAAGTCCATCAGATGACCCGAACCCAAAACCAACCAGTAACCAACTAATCTCAAAGAAGTCCAAGCCGCTCGTGACCGTGAGCACGGCTGATATATCAGTTTTACACTCTGCAGAGGTTGCACATCGTTACCCATGAGTCGTGCAGATCCCGTCACGCTAAACACTGCCGAGGTGCATAGCGGGTTGCACTGCAAGGCCTTTACAAAGCCCTCTCCAAGTCCGTTCCACACGTACCTCTAAGGTTTCACCCCGTACAAAGGTCTACGACCCCCAGGGCCCCCTCGTGAGCCACTAAAACAAACCCCGTGCGGACCCTCAACTTAGAGGTAACTAATTAATTAGCCAGGTCCAGCCCATCCAGATCTCATGGTTGCGCTGTCAAGCCGGGTTACATGCTCTGAGAACCGGGTCCTAGGGATCCAGGCAGGATATGTCTAGCACGAGCCCCGAACCAAAAACCAAAAGCAGCTGCCGAGTCCCACGGCACAAAACCACCAATACGGGTCCATCCTGCCGGATTTACCTAATAACCATGTTACTACAAAATTACCATGTCCATATTCGTTTCATATTTCATTAATCAAGATTATAAACATTTTAACTCCCATCCCAACCATGACTGCAGGGCTAAGCAAGACACCTACCCGAACATCCCAAACAGGCGACAAGGATAATATAAACAAATTCTAGTAAACCCTAACATGGGATTCAAATTAATGACAAGCATGCATCTACAAGATCTAACTACTCTAGTAAAATAAAGTAGGTGCAAGATGTTAAAGAACACTTGCCTTCGGACTGGGTCGAATCAACTGGGTCGCAAGGATGGTCTGGAGCGTCCTCGAACTCCGCACTCTCTGGCCCAATCAACATACATGGCACAATACAATAAAATAAATAACAGTACACCAAACTGTACAGAAGCAGTAAACTAATAGATCCACTGCGTAGGGAACGAAATCATGAATCTAACGCAAGTTGAACGGGTCAAATCGGACTTAAAACGTGAAAGTTATAAGCATTTGAAGTTCAGGGGCAAAACTGTAATTAGATTGAACTCTTTTTCGTAATTTAAATAAATCGAAAACTGCATTTAAACGGTATCACGACCGGGCCTCATTTTGGTGCAAACTCAGGGGCCAAAGAGGAAGAATTCCGAGACACAGCGCATAGTGTATTCGGACGGCGGGTTGTTTTCAAAGAAGAGGAGGGGTTCTTTAACAAAACGCGTCGCGAAGGGGTACGTTTGATTCTCGGCCGTTGATCTGCCAACGGATGGCCGAGATTAGATCAGGGTGGGCAGCGGCGCAGTGGACTGTGCCTCATTTTAGGGAAAGGTGAGGGGCTTATACGCAAGTTTCTCAAGACTCAGTGAATAGGTCGGATGGTCTGCGAGTTGGTTTCGAGGAAGGATAGGGGGTTTTCTGCAAAACGGCCGGAGCCGGTCGGTGGACGCTGGCGTGGCGTCGGCGTGGCGCCATGTGGCACGATGTGGTTGGCTTGGTTCGCCACGCGTGCGGTGGACCGAGGGAGGGCGGCGCCGTGGACCAAGTCCACCGATCGGCGCATACCTCTTTGCGCCGATCTAATCGTGGTCGTCGGCTCGTGATCCGGTGGCCAGGAGGGAGGGAAGGGCGGCGTGGGGAGCGCCGGCGGCTCAGCACGCGGCGGTGCCGTGGCCAGAACGGCGGCGCCATGGGAGGGAGGTGGCCGGAGCGGCCTGGGACGATGGTGCAGTGCCCGGAATGTTAAGGAAAAGGCATGGGGAGATAGATAGGCTCACCGCGGGCTCGACAGTGGTGTCATCGACGCCGACAGGGGCTCGGAGGCACCGACAGATGGAAAGTAGCGGCGGTGGCGCCATTGGAAACTCACCGGAGTTCGCTCGGCTAGGCGCTAGAGGCAGGTAGAGATCGTGAAAAGTGACGGGATCGAGAGAGGAGCTCACCGAAAACACGATGGTGGGGGTCCTTGTCGTCGATCGAGGGTCGGAGAGGGGAGTCCATGGCGGAGGCCGTTCGGTCGTGCTGGCGAGGTCGGCGAGAACATCCCCGGCGCAGATGTTCACCGGTGAGGTGCCTCTCGGACGCGGCGTCGCGCTGCGAGTCCCCGAAGTGCAGTGGGAGATTGGTGGCGGCTTCTACGGGAAGAGGCCGAACTAGTACCGAGCTTCGGTAATGGTGGTGGTGATCGCTGGGTGGGAGAGGAGGCTAGGCTAGGGTTCGCGCAGATGGCTATCGCAGGCGGCGTGGATGGCGCTATTTGAAGGGCGAAGGGAAGGGACGAGGTGGCGGCTGGAGGCTATGCTGCAGATCAGTCCCGTGGAGGGGAAATCGGAGGTGGGCTTGTGCCAGCGATTGCGCAAAGGGCGGGGGAGGTTGAAGGTGGACCTGACAGGGCCGGTCCGGCTGTCAGTCAAGGAGGGAGAGGCGCTCGCGGCTGCGCGCGGAGTGGCTTCCTGTCGCGGCCTGCGCGTGCGAGGGAGGGCTGGAGGGAGGAGTTGGGCCGGCTCGGTGGGGAAACAGCGGGAGCGGCCGGTCGGGGTGGGCTTAGCCCAAGCGGAGATGGGGAGGGAAGGGGTGAAGGCGGGCCGGAAGGGAGGGAAGAGGCCAACAGGCCGGATGGGGGTTGGGCCGAGGAGGAGGGGGAGAGGGAGAGCAGGCCGGGGGGGCGGGCGCGGCGCTGGGCCGGAGGAGAGGAGGGTTGGGCCGGACTGGAAAAAAAATGGGAGGAGGGAGAGAGGCTGGCCCATGCCCATGTCTTTTCTTTTTGTTTTGAAAATTCTTTTACAAATTCATTTTGAAATCCAAATTCAAATCTGTTTCAAAACAAAACTAGTTTGAAAATTTTGGAAACATTTTCCCTAGGTTTTGTAAATAACACTTGATTTTGATTTTGTAAAATTTTCATAAACCTTTTATTTGTTTTCTAAATAGAATAAAAGCGATTCGCCCTATTCGGGTTTCACAAAAATTCTTTTTCACCCAATAAAATTATGCAACGGCATGAATGCAACAAACATCTGGCTAGAATTTTCCTCCATCTAGGATTTTGGCCATTTTCTGATTAAATACTAATTTATTTTAATTATTTAAAATCCCGGGGTGTTACAAACTTACCCCCTTAACTGGAATCTCGTCCCGAGATTCAGGGAGACTACAGTCAATACAAAGAAACAAATCAAACAAGAGCACAAGGACACATCAATCAACGTGCTACGAGTTCAAATAATTATGGTGGACATCCTACTATTGGAGGACCTACTTTTAAACAAAATTTGAATTTTTCAGCAGAGACAGGCTACAGAAGTGGGAAAAGGGGTCAGACTTTGTAAAAATAGTTTTGTAAATTCGACGACTGACTAGGGTAGCGTCCTACGGTCAACACGGCTCTGATACCACTCTGTGACACCCCAATTTTAAGAACAAAATTGGAGCACAATATATGTATGCCAGGATCAATTTTCATACATATATCCACATCATAGTAAATATCAAAACAATGCTTTATTAATATATCGTACATTATTACAAAAATGACCCTCGGGTCTGAAAGAAAGGTACAGACTCTCAGTCTAACTCTAATGTAGACTCGCGGGAACTGGACGCCATCTCCACAGGAAGGTCGACCGGGGGCTGCGCCATCCTAGTACAAGTCGTCGGGGTCGTATCCGCCGTCTTCTGGGTACTCCTGCTCCTCGTCGGCGTAGACTCCAACGTCTGGGTGGGGTAGCAGGGGGTTCAAAGAGGAAGGGTGAGTACATCGAAATGTACTCCGCAAGTGTAGGAAATATATGCTTATGAGGCTTATAACAAAGGTAGGCTGACTTTGTTTGACTCAAGCGCCCTAAGCGACACACCCTATTAATCCTATTAATCCTATGCACCTATTTACTAGGTTATAGACAGACTCTGTAGAAAAGTAACAACACTCGGAGTCGCACCGAGCAACCACACTCGGAGTCACACCGAGCAACCAACACCTGAAGTCCATCAGGTAACCGCACCTGAAGTCCATCAGATGACCCGAACCCAAAACCAACCAGTAACCAACTAATCTCAAAGAAGTCCAAGCCGCTCGTGACCGTGAGCACGGCTGATATATCAGTTTTACACTCTGCAGAGGTTGCACATCGTTACCCATGAGTCGTGCAGATCCCGTCACGCTAAACACTGCCGAGGTGCATAGCGGGTTGCACTGCAAGGCCTTTACAAAGCCCTCTCCAAGTCCGTTCCACACGTACCTCTAAGGTTTCACCCCGTACAAAGGTCTACGACCCCCAGGGCCCCCTCGTGAGCCACTAAAACAAACCCCGTGCGGACCCTCAACTTAGAGGTAACTAATTAATTAGCCAGGTCCAGCCCATCCAGATCTCATGGTTGCGCTGTCAAGCCGGGTTACATGCTCTGAGAACCGGGTCCTAGGGATCCAGGCAGGATATGTCTAGCACGAGCCCCGAACCAAAAACCAAAAGCAGCTGCCGAGTCCCACGGCACAAAACCACCAATACGGGTCCATCCTGCCGGATTTACCTAATAACCATGTTACTACAAAATTACCATGTCCATATTCGTTTCATATTTCATTAATCAAGATTATAAACATTTTAACTCCCATCCCAACCATGACTGCAGGGCTAAGCAAGACACCTACCCGAACATCCCAAACAGGCGACAAGGATAATATAAACAAATTCTAGTAAACCCTAACATGGGATTCAAATTAATGACAAGCATGCATCTACAAGATCTAACTACTCTAGTAAAATAAAGTAGGTGCAAGATGTTAAAGAACACTTGCCTTCGGACTGGGTCGAATCAACTGGGTCGCAAGGATGGTCTGGAGCGTCCTCGAACTCCGCACTCTCTGGCCCAATCAACATACATGGCACAATACAATAAAATAAATAACAGTACACCAAACTGTACAGAAGCAGTAAACTAATAGATCCACTGCGTAGGGAACGAAATCATGAATCTAACGCAAGTTGAACGGGTCAAATCGGACTTAAAACGTGAAAGTTATAAGCATTTGAAGTTCAGGGGCAAAACTGTAATTAGATTGAACTCTTTTTCGTAATTTAAATAAATCAAAAACTGCATTTAAACGGTATCAGGACCGGGCCTCATTTTGGTGCAAACTCAGGGGCCAAAGAGGAAGAATTCCGAGACACAGCGCATAGTGTATTCGGACGGCGGGTTGTTTTCAAAGAAGAGGAGGGGTTCTTTAACAAAACGCGTCGCGAAGGGGTACGTTTGATTCTCGGCCGTTGATCTGCCAACGGATGGCCGAGATTAGATCAGGGTGGGCAGCGGCGCAGTGGACTGTGCCTCATTTTAGGGAAAGGTGAGGGGCTTATACGCAAGTTTCTCAAGACTCAGTGAATAGGTCGGATGGTCTGCGAGTTGGTTTGAAGGAAGGATAGGGGGTTTTCTGCAAAACGGCCGGAGCCGGTCGGTGGACGCTGGCGTGGCGTCGGCGTGGCGCCATGTGGCACGATGTGGTTGGCTTGGTTCGCCACGCGTGCGGTGGACCGAGGGAGGGCGGCGCCGTGGACCAAGTCCACCGATCGGCGCATACCTCTTTGCGCCGATCTAATCGTGGTCGTCGGCTCGTGATCCGGTGGCCAGGAGGGAGGGAAGGGCGGCGTGGGGAGCGCCGGCGGCTCAGCACGCGGCGGTGCCGTGGCCAGAACGGCGGCGCCATGGGAGGGAGGTGGCCGGAGCGGCCTGGGACGATGGTGCAGTGCCCGGAATGGAAAGGAAAAGGCATGGGGAGATAGATAGGCTCACCGCGGGCTCGATAGTGGTGTCATCGACGCCGACAGGGGCTCGGAGGCACCGACAGATGGAAAGTAGCGGCGGTGGCGCCATTGGAAACTCACCGGAGTTCGCTCGGCTAGGCGCTAGAGGCAGATAGAGATCGTGAAAAGTGACGGGATCGAGAGAGGAGCTCACCGAAAACACGATGGTGGGGGTCCTTGTCATCGATCGAGGGTCGGAGAGGGGAGTCCATGGCGGAGGCCGTTCGGTCGTGCCGGCGAGGAAGGCGAGAACATCCCCGGCGCAGATGTTCACCGGTGAGGTGCCTCTCGGACGCGGCGTCGCGCTGCGAGTCCCCGAAGTGCAGTGGGAGATTGGTGGCGGCTTCTACGGGAAGAGGCCGAACTAGTACCGAGCTTCGGTAATGGTGGTGGTGATCGCTGGGTGGGAGAGGAGGCTAGGCTAGGGTTCGCGTAGATGGCTATCGCAGGCGGCGTGGATGGCGCTATTTGAAGGGCGAAGGGAAGGGACGAGGTGGCGGCTGGAGGCTATGCTGCAGATCAGTCCCGTGGAGGGGAAATCGGAGGTGGGCTTGTGCCAGCGATTGCGCAAAGGGCGGGGGAGGTTGAAGGTGGACCTGACAGGGCGGGTCCGGCTGTCAGTCAAGGAGGGAGAGGCGCTCGCGGCTGCGCGCGGAGTGGCTTCCTGTCGCGGCCTGCGCGTGCGAGGGAGGGCTGGAGGGAGGAGTTGGGCCGGCTCGGTGGGGAAACAGCGGGAGCGGCCGGTCGGGGTGGGCTTAGCCCAAGCGGAGATGGGGAGGGAAGGGGTGAAGGCGGGCCGGAAGGGAGGGAAGAGGCCAACAGGCCGGATGGGGGTTGGGCCGAGGAGGAGGGGGAGAGGGAGAGCAGGCCGGGGGGGCGGGCGCGGCGCTGGGCCGGAGGAGAGGAGGGTTGGGCCGGACTGGAAAAAAAATGGGAGGAGGGAGAGAGGCTGGCCCATGCCCATGTCTTTTCTTTTTGTTTTGAAAATTCTTTTACAAATTCATTTTGAAATCCAAATTCAAATCTGTTTCAAAACAAAACTAGTTTGAAAATTTTGGAAACATTTTCCCTAGGTTTTGTAAATAACACTTGATTTTGATTTTGTAAAATTTTCATAAACCTTTTATTTGTTTTCTAAATAGAATAAAAGCGATTTGCCCTATTCGGGTTTCACAAAAATTCCTTTTCACCCAATAAAATTATGCAACGGCATGAATGCAACAAACATCTGGCTAGAATTTTCCTCCATCTAGGATTTTGACCATTTTCTGATTAAATACTAATTTATTTTAATTATTTAAAATCCCGGGGTGTTACAAGCTCAGACCAAAATCACACAAAGTGGCCATCATCCACAACAACTGGGAACAACAGCTAGCCGCAGCAACATACTCAGCCTCTGTGGTAGACTAGGCAACACTAGACTACTTGCGAGAAGACAAAGAAACAAGAGAAGAACCCAAAAACTGACAAGTCCCAGAAGTGGACTTGCGTTCAAGTCGGCAACCAGCAAAATCAGCATTAGAGTAACCGCAAAGGGAGAGAGTGGAAGAAGCAGAATACCAAAGCCCAAATTCAGGTGTGAAACAAAGGTACCTCATAATGCGCTTGACCGCCTAACGGTAAGAGGTGTGCGGCGACGCCTGAAACCGTGCGCAAAGACACACCGCGAACTGAATGCCCGGGCGTGTCGCCGTCAGGTACAGCAGCGAACCGATCATACTCTAATACTCCTTCGGGTCCATGGCTTCTCCATCCTTGTTCGCATCATGGGCCGTCGTGGTTGACATGGGGGTCGGAAGAGGCTTGGCCTCACCTATATCAAACTTCTTCAAAATGTCCTTTATATACTTGCCCTGGTGCACAAACATCCCTTCTCGGGATTGCTTGATTTGCAACCCGAGAAAGAAAGTCAACTCGCCCATCATGCTCATCTCAAATTCCCTGCTCATAATATTTGCAAACTTGGCAAGTAAAGCGTGAGAACGACCACCGAAAATGATATCATCCTGTTGGCACCAGATTTTCGCATGCGTAACGATATAACAGATGGGCCCAGCCAGCAGAGGGAAAAGGATTCAGCAAGCAAATCGGCAGCTGTTTGGCCCTCAGAGTTCCGGCGGTCGGCTATTTTACGAGGCCATAGCTCCATTCGGGAAACACATATTGCGAATAAAGTTGGCTTCCACGAGAAGGTACATGGCGATGGAAGGCACCGGATAATATAGAATTTATATCTTTCCATTTTTCTTTATAAAGTCGTAATCGTCTAGGACTCATGTTTCGTCCAGGGTATAAATATAAGCCCTCGACCATTGTAAAACTGTTCACAACCTGTTGACGCAAAACGTGACGTCTCGCGTCAGGCACACAACAAGCCGAACGAGGCTAGCTTCATCGGGTGCCCGGAGCGTACTGGTTCCGGAAACGTGCTAGTCGGTTTGACCTGAAAACCAACAAGGGATAAAAGTGTGAGATACCTTGGAACATGTCGGGTGAGACCAGACCGTTCTATATGTACGGCTTTGAAAGCCAATCACGACGGCACACAGCTATAAAAGCTGTTTGTCGAAACAGGTTTATAATATCATTCGGCAAATATAAAATAAAGTTTGTAAACATGTTGAACGCCGAACATATATGTAACAAAAGGAATAAAAGAGGCAACTCGTAAATATAAATCTATTCAGATAACACATGCATAGGCCAATCCAGCTAGTCTGCCGCACGTCTAGCCTTCATAAACCCGTTAGGTATAAACTTAAGCAAAGCTAATCCACCGCATGATACCATTTGCTATAAATCTACACCACTCCTTATAATTAGATTAATCCACCGCATGATACGATCTAATTATAGGAAGCTAAAAGCACACGTATATCTAGACAGATCTATATGTACTCATTACTCATGTAAGCTTAACCAGAATCGGCAAACTAGCCGAACTGGGGTCCATGAAGAAGGAACAAATAAGCAAAGCATGATTAAACTAATCTAAAACCTGCGCCTGCCGCACGGCACCCAGCTCTATCAAAGCCTAAACATGATTAACATGCATGAACCCGCAACATGTAACAACCTAGATTGAAAGTCAATTCGGCCATTATGATCTTATGATTAGCAAAGCACAAGCAAATTCATGCACCAAGGCCGAACGAAGATCAATCTAGATTGGGCAAAAAGTGTTGTACGAATTAAATAAATAAAACATACGACACACGATAACTTAATGAATCTATTAGATCTGCCAAATCTAACAGAGCCGATAACTATTTTTACTCATGACTTAATCCGCCGCACGATACAAGGCATAAGCAAAAACTTCCCGTCATAAGCTTAAATCCGCCGCACGATACTAAGCTTAACATCCGAGACTACTTGCATCATATCTAAATCCGCCACACAATACTAGACATGATAACAAGGTTGCCGGTACTTACAGAGGTCGACGGATCGATGATTCCTCTCGAAGAACTCGACGACACGACTAAGGACTCGAAAGATGGCATGGGGCCAGTTTGTATTGATGTGGTTGTGAACAGTTTTACAATGGTCGAGGGCTTATATTTATACCCTGGACGAAACATGAGTCCTAGACGATTACGACTTTATAAAGAAATACGGAAAGATATAAATTCTATATTATCCGGTGCCTTCAATCGCCATGTACCTTCTCGTGCAAGCCAGCTTTATTCGCAATATGCGTTTCCCGAATGGAGGTATAGCCGACCGCCGGAACTCTAAGGGCCAAACAGCTGCCGATTTGCTTGCTGAATCCTTCTCCCTCTGCTGGCTGGGCCCATCTGTCATATCCTTACGCGTGTGAAAATCTAGTGTCAACACATGCCCCCTAATTTTGGGATAAATGTTTTATTCCAAAATTCCTTTTTCCTTCTCGCACTATCGTGGAACCTTTGGAAGCATCTGCCTTCACATGCCATAATCATCGTGCCTACCGATTCGTCTCCTGATGCACTTGGGATCTTTTAAAGTCCTCCTTTCACTCTATTCTGGCTTGTGCATTCGGAACTCCTCTGCTTCAGTCGAAACCAGAAAACCCTCTTCTCTCTTGCTACTCTGAATCGGCTAGAAGATGTCTTCCCAGGCGAGCCGCCATAGTCTCGAGCTCGGTGCTTCTAGCACCTCCAAAAGAAGGTCGCCTCTCCTTCTTCTTCCTTGTTTCACAAATAAAGTAGCCGGCTTCATCTTATTACTTCTTTGTTTAGGAGGACTAACGATGACCTCACCGAGGATCTGACTCCGAAAGTCATAGACCTCCAGCTCGACCTGGAAGGGAAGGATCGGGAAATCACCCGAATCTCTCAAGAGCGTGACGTCGCTCGAAAAAGGGCCGCTGGTAAGTATCCTCTCATTATTATTCAGCATCTTTTCTCTCCCCTTTTTTTGTCTCTCGCCCTCACTCATTTCCCTCTTTCTTAGATCTGTCAGCCAAACTCCATGCCCTTGAAATTGTCATTTCCAAGCTTTCTATCACAGCTGATGTGATAGGCACAACATCTCTGAAGCGAGTGAAGGAGGTTAACCGAATCCTTCCTGTTATTTCCAGGGCCGGTATGGGATTTGGCGCGACACTTGCTTTCTCCGCTGTGAAGATGCATTCTGGCTGACTACAGCAGATTTGATGTTGTGAGCGAGAGTTAGAAGTGTTGACACCAAATTCTCGCATACACGGAGGGTGACACGTGGGCCCCAGCTGGTGGTGAAAGGACATTCGGCAGACGTCTAGGCGGTCGGCTAACCCTCAGGATTTGGTGAAAGCCTACATGATTGGTTATCTTGAGGGACCGCAGCTTCATTCGGTAAAGGAGGCTTGCGCAAGAGGATGCGTGGCGACGGGAGTGCCAGATAATACAGATTCATATCTTTCCATATCTCTTTGTAAAGTCGTAATCGTTTAGGACTCGTATTTCGTCCAGGGTATAAATATAAACCCTCGACCATTGTAAAACTGTTCACAACCACATCAATACAAACCGGCCTCAGCCCCGCCTATTTCGAGTCCTTAGTCGTGTCGTCAAGTTCTTCGAGAGGAATCATCGATCCGTCGACCTCCGTAAGTATCGGCAACCTTGTTATCATGTCTAGTATCGTGCGGCGGATTTAGATATGGTGCAAGTAGTCTCGTACGTTAAGCTTAGTATCGTGCAGCGGATTTAAGCTTATGACGGGAAGTTTTTGCTTATGCCTCGTATCGTGCGGCGGATTGAGTCATGAGTAAAAATAGTTATCGGCTCTGTTAGATTTGGCAGATCTAATAGATTCATTAAGTTATCACGTGTTGCATGTTTTATTTATTTAATTCGTACAACACTTTTTGCCCAATCTAGATTGATTCTCGTTCGGCCTTGTTGCATGAGTTTGCTTATGCTTTGCTAATCATAAGATCGTGACGGCCGAATTGACTTTCAATCTAGATTGTTACATGTTGTGGGTTCATGCATGCTGATCATGTTTAGGCTTTGACAGGACTGGGTGTCGTGCGGCAGGCACAGGATTTAGATTGGTTTAATCATGCTTTGCTTGTATGATTCTTCTTCATGGACCCCAGTTCGGCTGTTTTGCCGATTCTGGTTAAGCTTACACGAGCAATGAGTACATATAGATCTATTCAGATATACATATGCTTTTAGCTTCTTATAATTAGATCGTATCATGCGGCGGATTAATCTAATTATAAGGAGTGGTGTAGATTCATAGCAAGTGGTATCATGCGGTGGATTAGCTTTGCTTGAATCTATACCTGACGGGTTTATGAAGGCTGAACGTGCGGCAGATCAGTTGGATTGGCCTATGCGTATGTTGTCTGAATGGATTTATATTTACGATTTGCCCTTTTATATCTCGTTGCTTCTTATGTGTTCGGCATTCAAAATATTTATGATTTATCTTTATACTTGCCGAATGACATTACAAACTTGTTTCGACAAATAGCTTCCATAGCTGTGTGCAGTCGTGATTGGCTTCAAAGCCGTACATATGGAACTGTCTGGTCACACCCGACACGTTCCAAGGTATTCTCACACTTTTATCCCTTGTTGGTTTTCACGTCAAACCGACTGGCACGTTTCCAGAACCAGAACGCTCCGGGCACCCGATTTAAGCCAGCCTTCGTTCGGCTTGCTGTGTGCCTAACGCAGGACGACACATTTTGCGTCAACACACTTTTTGGTACGCTCGGTGGGACCACTTCAAGTTCAAGATGCCTGAAATCGAAAATAACCCAATTGATGGAAATGAAGGGAAATTGGGACAAGGCTTTATGTCGGCTGACAAGTTAGAAGAAGTAAATATTGGTGTCGGAACCGAAGCAAAGCCAATATATATCAGTGCAAATTTGGATCCAGAATATAGATTGAAGCTGATAGATCTTTTAAAGGGGTTCAAGGATTGTTTTGCATGGGATTATACAGAGATGCCTGGTTTAGATCGCTCTATTGTTGAACATCGGCTTCCAATCAAGCCTGGGTATCGTCCTTACAAACAACCTCCACGAAGGATTTTCAAGGAAGAAGTATTAGCCGATGTGAAGAAAGAGATTGAGAGATTATTAAAGGCAAATTTTATTCGACCTTGTCGATATGCAGAGTGGATCTCGAGTATAGTTCCAGTATATAAGAAGAATGGAAAAATGAGGGTTTGCATCGACTTTAGAAATCTCAATAAAGCTACTCCAATAGATAGTTACCCAATGTCGATTGCTGATTTACTTGTTGATGCAGCAGTTGGTTATGAAGTCATCAGCTTTATGGATGGTAATGCTGGATATAACCAGATCTTTATGGCAATAGAAGATATTTCAAAGACAGCTTTCAGGTGTCCTGGTCATATAGGCTTATTTGAATGGGTTGTTATGACTTTTGGTTTGAAGAATGCCGGTGTAACTTATCAGCGAGCTATGAATTATATTTTTCACGAGATGATCGGCGAAATCATAGAGATCTATATCGACGACGTGGTTGTAAAGTCCAGGAATCATGAGAAGCATTTAGCTGATCTGAAGAAAACCTTAGAATGCACGAGGAAACATGGTTTGAAAATGAATCCAAACAAGTGCGCTTTTGGAGTTTCAGCAGGAGAGTTTTTGGGATTTTTGATTCACAAAGAAGGGATTGAAGTCGGAAAGAAAAGCATGGAAGCAATAGATAAGGTCGTCCCTCCGACTAACCTCACAGAATTGCAGTCACTGCTGGGCAAGATTAATTTTGTGAGAAGGTTTATATCTGGTTTATCTGAAAGGGTCTTGCCTTTTTCTCCACTGCTGAAGCTTAAAAAAGATCAGAAGTTCGTATGAGGTGACGTACAACAAAAAGCTTTTGATGAAATCAAAGAATATATGAAGGCACCACCAGTTTTAATACCTCCACAGCTTGGTAAGCCTTTTAGATTGTACGTGTTAGCCAATGGACTAACAATAGGGTCGGCTCTAATACAAGAGTTTGAAGGAAAAGAAAGAGTAATAGCTTACCTTAGCTGAAAACTATTGGATCCGGAAACAAGATATTCGGCTACAAAAAAACTTTGTTTATGCGTGTATTATTCATACACCAAGTTTCGGCACTACTTGTTAAATGCCGAATGCATAATAAATTCTGAATTTGATGTAATAAAACATATGTTATCGATGCCTATTCTAAATGGAAGGATCGGCAAATGGATTTTAGCATTGTCAGAATTTGATTTAAGATATGAATCAGCAAAGGCAGTGAAGGGACAAATTATTGCTGATTTTGTTACTCATCATCGTGACCCTTCTGCCAGCATGGTAAATATTGCGCCATGGACATTATTTTTTGATGGTTCATCATGCAGCAAAGGTGGTGGTGTTGGCATCCTCATAATCTCTCCGCAAGGATCAGTCTTCAAATATGCTATCCCCATCGAATGTTATGTCACCAATAATCAGGCAGAATATGAAGCTTTGCTTAGGGGACTTCGGCTTCTTGTTGAGGTAAAAGCCATTACTGTTGAAATTTTCGGGGATTCCGAATTAGTCATCAACCAGTTGATCGGCCAATATGAATGTAAAAGTGAAGTATTGAGGAAATATTATGAAGAATGTCAAGAGCTTTTAAGGTGCTTCCAGATAGCGACTTTGCATCATATCCCTAGGGGGCATAATGAAGAAGCAAATAAATTAGCTCAAGCTGCTTCGGGATATCGGGAAGATCAAGAGGTTCTTGCCTTGCAGGAAGATCATATGGTTGATGATTGGAAAGAAGAAATTACCAATTACTTGAAAAATCCATCACAAAAAGTTTCTCGAAAACTCAGATATAAAGCTATCAAGTTTACGCTTCTCGACGATCAGTTGTACTACAAATCTATAGACGGGGTGCTACTAAAATGTCTGAGCCAGGAGGAAGCCAAGAAGTTGATGTATGATGTGCATGAAGGACTATGTGGTGCACATCAGTCGTCCTACCGAATGAAATGGATGATAAGAAGGACCGGTTATTTTTGGCCGACTATGCTTGATGATTGTTTTGAATATTATAAAGGATGTCAAGATTGTCAAAGGTTCAGAAATGTTCAAAGAGTTTCGGCATCGGCTATGAGCCCAATCATCAAGCCATGGCCGTTTAGAGGTTGGGCAATAGATCTAATCGGCCAAATTCACCCACCTTCTAGCAAAGGACACAAGTTTGTGCTTTTAGCTACGGATTACTTTACCAAATGGGTCGAAGCTGTATCTTTGAAGAATGTTACATCAGAGAACATGATCAATTTTGTCAAGGAGCATATTGTTCACAGATTCGGAATCCCTCAGACTATAACTACAGACCAAGGGACCCAATTTACATCATCCGAATTTTGTGATTTCGCTGAAGAAATGGGAATTAAGCTGTGTAATTCTTCCCCTTATTATGCACAAGCCAATGGGCAAGCCGAAGCATCAAATAAGATTATGATCAAGATTATCCAAAAGAAGATTGATGAAAAACCGAAAAAATGGCATTCGGTTTTAAACGAAGCATTATCGGCTTATCGAATGGCATGCCATGGGTCTACTCAAGCGTCTCCCTATGA
Source organism: Coix lacryma-jobi var. lacryma-jobi (assembly GCA_009763385.1). Taxonomy (NCBI): domain Eukaryota; kingdom Viridiplantae; phylum Streptophyta; class Magnoliopsida; order Poales; family Poaceae; genus Coix; species Coix lacryma-jobi. Next base: position 70,357,123 of record CM019823.1, read on the forward strand.
ATTGGTTTATGGGCATTGTGCTGTGTTGCCATGGGAATTGCAATCAGTTTCAAGACGGATTGTATTGCAAAATGAATTGAGAAAAGAAGATTATAAGAGCTTGATGATGGACAAAATAGAAGATTTGCATTTGATTCTCCTTAAAGCATTGGAGAACATAGAGAGGAACAAGTTGCGTATTGCCAGGCATTACAATAAGAAGGTTAAAGGAAAATGCTTCGAAGAAGGGGATTTGGTTTGGAAGGTTATATTGCCAATCGGGACGAAAGACAAGGCATTCGGTAAGTGGTCTCCAAACTGGGAAGGTCCTTTTCGGATAGTGAGGTGTGTACCTGGCAATGCATATGTTTTGAAGAATTTGCTGGGGGAAGAGTTTTCTAGAGCGATTAATGGGAGATTTCTTAAGAAGTTTTATCCTAGCATAGAAGTCGGAGCATGAAGAACGTCACCTTTAGCAAAGAAAATGTTTGAACAGCCGACATGATATGTGTCGCCTTTAGGGCAAAAAAGGTTTTTTAAACCTATCCAGATGAAGATGATATCAAGCGAAGGTTTTGCTTTCGGCGGTACAAAATACAGAGATCACAGACAGGTGTTTCCTCGGATGCGATTGTTTCATGAAAGGGGAATAGTTTTGTTGTGGAAAACCCCTAAGTACAGACTACTCGTCAAACAACCTGTTCAGGACAGACTGAGCATCAGAAGCCTGAGCGAGCACGGTCGCGTGATCTTCGTAGCTTTCCAGAAGATCCTCGACGTCCTTGGGGAGTTCACCACCATGGAAACCGGTCGGCATGGCGGAGAAGTCCTCACGCGTCTGGGTGGACATTGCCACCAGCCCCAAGGCAACGCCGTGGTGTATGCCATGAATGGCGACCTGGTCGACGCGGCTGTCTGCATCGGCAAGACGTGCCTCCACAGTTTCCCCCTGGGCGTTCATCTTGTCGGCCACCCTGGTTCCGGCAATTTTCAGGCGCTCGACTTCTGCAGATAATGCTGAAGGGGAGAAGGTGCATCAAGAAAACGGACTTGATTTAGGGAAAGGAAAAATCGGATGGAAGCTTCACTGACCTGAGATTGCATCGCAGAACTGTTTCCGCTGATCTTCCCAGTCAAGTTGGTCGATGCCGTACTGCTTGGAGATTTCGCCCAGTTCCTCTCGGGCCTGGTCCCTCTCCTCCCTGAAGCAGCGAGCATCGCGGTGGCTCCACCGATCGGTGTTGGAGGAGTTTGAGGAGGAGCCCGAGGAGCCAGAAGAGCTGGAGGATCCGGATGATGGGGTTCCAGGTCGAGGAAGAAGGTGGCTTTGGCTGCTAGTAATGAATCTTATCCTAAAGATGAGAAAGGAAATCGAAACCGAAACGACAGATGAACAGAAGGTACGAGTTGCAAGGAGGCAGAGTAGTTGAATCTTACCCTTGGCGCCGGCGTTGTGGTGCTCGGCTGTCCTCCGCTTCTCCTTCGGCGGGTCGCTTGCCGTGATCGTTGCCGTTCACCATTGTTGCAAAGATTAGGGCTTTCTTCCAAGTTGAGCCAGCGGAAGGGAATGAAGAGGCGAGTGTGGAGATGCGCAACTGCAAGTACTAGTTGAGATTGTTGTGAGGACTTATTTATAAGCCAGAGGGAGTCATGGCGAAGTCCACGGGGTAATGAAGCAAGAATGCCGAACGACGGAGTAGGGTTTTCTTTTGGCTGGACTATGTTTATTAGGCCGCTTTGCTGGGCCGATATTGGTTAGATCGAGTACCATTCGGTTGTCTTCTTAAAACATTTGGGCAAGAGTTCGTTCGGCTATCGGAATGATAAAAATGATTGGCTGTATTGTGAGGATTTTATGAAAAAAGCCGATTGCACGTTTCGGACGAGTAAAGTATCGAGACAATGGACAAGATGTGTTATACTCAATTTGTTACAAGAGTTAGCGATTCACTCATTCAAAAGCTGATTGATCATCTTTATGGCCTCAGCTCTGATTCGGCTAACGGTATCTAATACGTTTTGATCCTCATCTGCGGAGTTCTGGATTTTGGAGAGTTTGGTCTTGATTTGCCAGTCTTCTTTGAGGATCGAAGTTATCCTTAGTGAAGCTGCTCCTATGTTCTTCGGTAGATCAGCCATGCGAGCTTTGTGAGATTGGATTTTGGCATTCAGGTCGGTTAGCTGAGCCTCTAGTTTGCCTTTGTCCTCCTCCATGACTTTCAGTTCAGATTCCAGAGTTTCCAGGGAGGTCTTTGCAGTCTGAATATCGGAATGCAGGTTTTTCACTTCCTGCTTCTTGGAGGATCTACTATGCTGAAGGACGGTTTTGAATGACATGTTTTTAGTTGCTCTCCTCACTGAGCTGAAGAAATTATCAAGACAAGCTGCAGATTCTAAATGAGATAGGAGAGCAGGAGGAATGTCTTCATCGATGAGCTTGAGAATGTCCCTTATCTGATTCGCATTCTAAACCAAGTCGGCGATGTCCTTATTCAGCAGATTGATTATTTATCTCAACCGAGCCTGGTTCTCCTTTGATAAAGTCTGTTGGGAAGTACTCTCTTCACCCCTCTCGGTGACATAGTCTTCGGTGGGAAAGGAGTAGCTTGAATTCGGCTCTTTTGTGTTTTTCTGAAAAGAGGAAGAGTTGGCCGGATGGATGTTTTTTGTAGAGTGCAATAATTTAGAGAGAAAGGACTTTACCTGCTGAACCGATTTGTCTTTGGGAGACGCTGCACCTGGACTTACTCGAGGGCTTTGTTGAATGCTCGGAGGGGGTGAACTTGAGGTGTGATCAGGAGATGGCTCCGCTCCCAATGCTTTTAAAATGTTATCTGTTTCAGGTAGAGAATATGGGCATATAGCAACAGAGAGTGGAATAACTAAATATAGTACCTATGGTCCTGTCAATCTCCTCGTCTCTTGAGGCTTCAGGAGATTTTGGATTCTCGTCTTCATCTTGGACATTCCTTGTGAAGGCCTTAGGGGATGTTTCGACAGTTGTTGAGGTATTACTGGACTTCAGAGCCTTGACCTGTGGCTAAAGCAAATAATAAAACAGAGATTTGGTCGGGTTCATTGCCGAATGAGATTAATTGGCGCTGGATGAAAGTTCATACCTTGGAGGATGGTTTCGCTCTTTTGGTCCTTGTTTTATTAGATAAAGAGGCAATTTCAGATGCTTTCCTCTTGCTCTCTCCTCCTGGGAACATGATAGTAGAGGTTGCACGGATCGTCATAAAGCTGGCCAGATTTGGGGCGTTAAAGCCAAGAGCAGGGTTCGGCCCAGCTTGATAATATCTAGGCACTTTGGCAAGAGGTGTAGGCTCAGGATCCTGCGTATGGCCGAATGTTAAAGACGGATTGGATTCAGAAACGGAGAATGACAGGAGTAATGAAATTACCTCGCTGTCAGAGGCGAAGTCAGGCTGTAGATTCTGGCATAAAGGATGGATTGGCACGTTGAAGATATGAGCATGCCATTCTCCCCACCAGGAAATGAAGAAGGGGTGAGGTACATCTATTATCCCAAATGGAGATGGCTTGTATATTGGCAATTCCCATCCTAATTCAAAAACTTTTTTGGCCATTATTCCTTCTGTGATGATTTCCCTGGGCCTTATTACTGTTGAAAAGAAGAATCTAGGGGGCAACTGACCGCATCCTAGTTGTCTGGCTGCTGTGTTTGGGTAATAAAATTCATAGGTGGATTGTACCAATCTTCCGTGATGGAATTCGGCTGGCAGGATACAAGGCTTGATGAAAGAATTGAAGATGCCTATGGATGTTTGATCTACACAGCCGAATTCGTAATTAAACTGGCAAGGGAAGGTCAAGTTTTCATTCTCCCTGTAAGGAAACCAGAGCACGTTGCCAAAACCTTTGAAGAATAGTTTGAAGAGATGACCAATGTCCATGTCGATGCTGATGGATGATGCTGCTTCCCCGTAAGTTTGGCAGGCTTTAACTCTTGCTGATTGGCCTTCGACATAATTGATTGAAGGGAAACTCAAGTTAAGCAAACTCACAGATACTATCTGGTGCATATATAATTGAAGCCACATTTGGACCAGCCACCAAGGGCCATTCACGCAGGCGATTTCTCTGCCTGTGTGCATCTGGATAGTGATTTGGTGCATCATGTGATAAACAGATCCCAGAAGGTATTTGCCTAGTGGAATTTGAATGCCTGCTGATAAATCCTCGGCCATCACCATATGGTTTAATGTGGGTTCATTGGATTTTCCACAAAAGATAAATCTGTATAGCCACATGTTCATGAAAGCTTTCAGTTCTTTATCAGAGACAGTATTGGATGACTCCACATAGGTCTGAATATATTTGGCCCATCCGCATCCGGAGCTGACAGCTCTTTGACAGTTCTTGTATTTATATGGATACACCGGAAGGTTGTATTCAGACCAGTCATTATGAAGATGTCAGCTAAGGTGATGGTCATCGTACCGTGGCCAAAGATAAATGCATTAGTGGCATGGGACCAGAAATGAGATGCCGCTATCAGGAGGGGGTCATTTCTGGGTATTTCTGATAGAGATAATTCTAGGCAATGACCAATATCTTGGTTTTCCCAGTGGTTGCTGCTCTTTTCAAGTATCCTCCGATACCAATTCCGCCATCCGACAATTGGGGGAAAGGGCCAGTTCTTGATGGTATTCGGCCAGTGACTCGGTGGAGTGATTCCAGATTTGAAGGGAATTCTTTCAGTTTTGTTTCTCAATAATGTCCGCCGGGTCGGGATTTCCCATTGGACCGAGAAGATAAGAATCGGGATTAGCAGCATAAGGGATCAGGATTTGGTTCTCATATTCCTTCAGAAAATAGCAAAGAGGAAAGGAAATGAATCAAGGGGAAGACTGAGGGAAGATTGCTGAATATGTTTTGAGTCGCCGTCAGAAGCTTGAGGTGAAGGCCGGCTGCACGAAGATTTGAAATTCTCAGATGGCGGCTGCAGTGTCAGAGAGCGGAAACCTAGAGGGGAGAAGAAGCTTGTAAGCAATTCCGGAATAAAATGACTTTTATCCCGAAATTGAGGGGGCATGTGTTGACACCAAATTCTCGCATACACGGAGGGTGACACGTGGGCCCCAGCTGGTGGTGAAAGGACATTCGGCAGACGTCTAGGCGGTCGGCTAACCCTCAGGATTCGGTGAAAGCCTACATGATTGGTTATCTTGAGGGACGGCAGCTTCATTCGGTAAAGGAGGCTTGCGCAAGAGGATGCGTGGCGACGGGAGTGCCAGATAATACAGATTCATATCTTTCCATATCTCTTTGTAAAGTCGTAATCGTTTAGGACTCGTATTTCGTCCAGGGTATAAATATAAACCCTCGACCATTGTAAAACTGTTCACAACCACATCAATACAAACCGGCCCCGTGCCACCTTTCGAGTCCTTAGTCGTGTCGTCGAGTTCTTCGAGAGGAATCATCGATCCATCGACCTCCGTAAGTACCGGCAACCTTGTTATCATGTCTAGTATCGTGCGGCGGATTTAGATATGATGCAAGTAGTCTCGTACGTTAAGCTTAGTATCATGCGGCGGATTTAAGCTTATGACGGGAAGTTTTTGCTTATGCCTCGTATCGTGCGGCGGATTGAGTCATGAGTAAAAATAGTTATCGGCTCTGTTAGATTTGGCAAATCTAATAGATTCATTAAGTTATCACGTGTTGCATGTTTTATTTATTTAATTCGTACAACACTTTTTGCCCAATCTAGATTGATTCTCGTTCGGCCTTGTTGCATGAGTTTGCTTATGCTTTGCTAATCATAAGATCATGACGGCCGAATTGACTTTCAATCTAGATTGTTACATGTTGTGGGTTCATGCATGCTGATCATGTTTAGGCTTTGATAGGACTGGGTGTCGTGTGGCAGGCACAGGTTTTAGATTGGTTTAATCATGCTTTGCTTGTATGTTTCTTCTTCATGGACCCCAGTTCGGCTGTTTTGCCGATTCTGGTTAAGCTTACACGAGCAATAAGTACATATAGATCTATTCGGATATACATATGCTTTTAGCTTCTTATAATTAGATCGTATCATGCGGTGGATTAATCTAATTATAAGGAGTGGTGTAGATTCATAGCAAGTGGTATCATGCGGTGGATTAGCTTTGCTTGAATCTATACCTGACGGGTTTATGAATGCTGGACGTGCGGCAGATCAGTTGGATTGGCCTATGCGTATGTTGTCTGAATGGATTTATATTTACGATTTGCCCTTTTATATCTCGTTGCTTCTTATGTGTTCGGCAATCAAAATATTTACGATTTATCTTTATACTTGTCGAATGACATTACAAACTTGTGTCGACAAACAGCTTCCATAGCTGTGTGCCGTCGTGATTGGCTTCAAAGCCGTACATATGGAACTGTCTGGTCACACCCGACACGTTCCAAGGTATTCTCACACTTTTATCCCTTGTTGGTTTTCAGGTCAAACCGACTGGCACGTTTCCGGAACTAGAATGCTCCGGGCACCCGATTTAAGTCAGCCTTCGTTCGGCTTGCTGTGTGCCTGACGCAGGACGGCACATTTTGTGTCAACAAGAAGATAGGGTAGAACATTCTGCAGAGGATATGAAGGAAGTCAGAACAGATCTGGCCGATGCCTTCGATCACTTCTTCCCAATTAAGCACAGAATGGAATGGACGAACTAACTTATTGTAAACTTGCTCCTTTTGTGAATAAGAAGTTCTCCTGTTCGCTCTTCCGAAATCAACCAGCGATTGATCCCTCGAGATCAATGTGTACTTTGTTTTCCGCATATCGATCACTGACTCCCGTTCTCTGCTCCAACGACGATGCAGGCCACATCGGCTATTACTGATAACCGTATCAGAAAACCTTGCTTTGCAGATAACCATTGCAACTGGCTATCTCGGGTTCGAAGTTCCAATTCTTTCTTCTCAAACTTCAAATGACATTAGGACAGCACCCCTCAAGGAATTCCTTCGCTTTTGGCTTCAGTGCCAATTGGTGACATGAGTTTCCAAACAGCCAATTAAAACCAAAAACCTTAACCGAATCTCATTGGTTTCCCGATTTCGAAGCCACGACTTCTTCCAATTACCAAAAAGACCCGGCTTGGCCCAATAACGGCCCACAATCTGTGCAAAACCTACTCTGACGCTCGGTCTTCTAATGTGCAAGCTATGGCTCTATAAAGATGACTGCATATAAGCTGTGACTCAAGTCGAACAGCTCATCTTGCAAAAATCCCCATCTCTCAGCTTCCAGTCTAAGAACAATGGCAAGGGACAACAACCACGGCAAAAACCTTGTCGAAGGCGAAGCAGGAGGAAGTTGAGCACGGACTCACCGGCGTCATAGGCAAGAAACTAACTCTGCCCCCTTGTGATAGCTTGTTTCTTGATTTGCTGTCCATCTTCTTTCCAGGGTGGAATCTTCCTCCAGTCATGCTTGGGCTCCTTCTTCACAAACGGTAGATCTAAAAATTCTCCCCAACCTTCTTTCCAACTACCAGATTCCGAATTTAATGATTCATTTCAGCAGATCCGTTCAGATGCCCCCTGGTACCGCGAGGAAAGGGACAAAGCCCCGAAGGAACTGGAGGATGTATGCAAGAAGCATAGCGTTGAGGAGGCTGAGTGGGCAGAGCAACGAAAGCAACTTTGCAACATCATTACAGGTCAGCAGAATCTCGGTTCTGCTCTTTCTGCTGATTGAATCTGCTTTCGCCTATTATATCCCCGCTTCAGCCTTGTCTGCAGAGAATGACCGCTTGAAGGCAGCAGCAAACAGAGTCGCCCTAAATGTGAATGCCCATGGGGATTCTGCCGAAGCCCATCTTGACGCTGTGAATGGCCGGATAGATCAGGCCGTCATCCAAGGTGTACGCGCCGGGGTCGCCTTTGGGCTAGCAGCAATGAGTTACTGGACCAAAGAAGATTACTCCTCCCTACCAGTTGGATTCGCATGCGACCCAGATGATTTTGAAGATCTTGAAGTTTATGATGGTCACGCTGATGCTAATGCCGCAATCACCAATCCGCAATCTATTGTGAACACATTATTCTTGGAGTAGTTCTGCATTAAAACAAATCTGTAAATGAAGCTTGTAATCCACAAAATTTGTTCTTCCCTGAATGATGTCTATTCGCATGATCTTGATCCTTCAATGACTCTTCCAATGGTGATACTTCCTTAGAAAAACATTTGCCGAATGCATGACGTCACCTTTAGCCAATTAGATCTCATCTCTGATATGTCATGCCACCCGGCATTGCACTTACTGCGCTTCACCTTTCTCTTTCCCCGATAAATCTGCTAACTAAAAAACACTAGGGCCACCAAGGTCATGAACATCCCAAAGGCGATATGTAAAAATATTGGCTATAACTTAAATCTTTGGAATACTTTTTCTGCTAAAGGCGATGCTTTTACATCGGCTGTATAAAATATTCCCCGAGTTACATAATTTTCATGAGTTCGGCTTTAACAAGTAGTGCCGAAGCTTCAGCACACGTGAATCAAAGAATTTTGTTACAGCCGAATCCCCTTCCTTGGGTTTAACATTTTTGGCCAAAGCAAACTGTTGTTCATCTCTTCCTTAAAACTAAAAATAAGGGCCGATCCTATTATGAGGCTTATCGGCCATCACGTACAACTTCAAATAATCACCAAGTTGTAGAAGCGCTTTTATATATCTTCAATTTCATCAAAAACTTCTATTGTACGTCACTTCGTACGAATCTCCCTTGAGCTTCCATGAACTCTGGTAATGAAGAAATAATCAGAACCCCTAAAGGTTTGCAGATTTCGAAGCATATTTGAGACCCAAACTTGAACATACTGATCCTACTTCGGCTCCATTATCAACACTTTATTCCCTATCAGCCAATATGAAACTTTGGCCTCAATTTTTCTCCATTACCAACAGTTAGATTTCAAAAATTACTCTGAGAGCCAATTATCTGAATCGGCTATTGGTCCTCGTCGAAGACATTCACAGGACCTGCTTCCCAAGCTCTTCCAGAGAAACATTCAACACCATCATATTCCCAGTAGATAGATTCTGCATTAGCAACACTCACCGAGTCATCGGCATGGACGATTTCAACGTCATCTCCAATCCACTGGATAAGGAATCGATGCATAGTTGATGGCACACAACAATTAGCATGTATCCAATCTCTCCCCAACAGCAAACTGTATGCCCCCTTGCCATCAATGACGAAGAAGGTGGTGATCAAGGTTTTGGACCCAATCATCAACTCGACATGGACTGCTCCTCGTGTGTCAGAAGAATTGCCAGCAAAGTCCCTCAAGACCATGTCGGTTTTCAATAGATCTTCACTTGTCAATCCGAGCTTTCTGAAGGTGGTATATGGCATGATATTTATAGCAGCTCCTCCATCAATAAACATCTTGGTCAATGGCTTAACATTAACAGACCCTCTCATATATAATGGTTTCAAGTGTCGGTGGTTAATTGGCTTGTCAAACACTGCCTTCTGAGCCAAGACGAGATGAGCCAATAAGTCCTGAAACTCACTTTCATCGAAATCTGAATATTTTTCTTCCTGGACATCTTGATTTTCGGGAGCCACAAACTCAGATGGAAGAAAGAACGCCACGCACGTATCAGCCGAACGATCACCTCCATCCGGCTTTTCTTTAGGACGCCAAACTCGTTTCGTCTTAGCACCTGCTTGCTCTAACTCTCTATTCCTCAGGCGTTGCACTCTCCTTTTCTGGCTTCTTAATCCTGGTGGACACCATTGTCCCTTCTGCCAGATATACTCACGGTATTCTTTCTCTTCAGCGCGAGCCCAACTTTGATCAGCAAGTCTCTCCTACTGATTTTCAGAATTATTTATTTTTAAGCGCTGATCGTCCTTAAGGATTCTTGCCCCAAGTCTTTCATGGACAGAACGGCGGTTGACTCGAGACTGCCTATATTCGGAGTACTGATTACTGCATTCAGGGCAGTTGTTCTTGACATGCCGCTTCAAGCCTTTGTTCCAACAATACTGAAAGAACGAGCATTCCCAATGAGACTGTTCCTGCTCCTTCATATCTTCTCGTTCTTCTCGGTACATCTCTTCCTCGTACCTTCTCGGCTTTTCCAGGAACTTTTGCTCTTCATAAAACCTCTGCTTTTGATATCATTCCTATTCCCGATGCCATTTGTTCAATAGAATACGCGTCGTAACCCCGGGTCTGGAAGTTTCACCCATCTCAGTTCGGCTATTCTGAAACCGAACCCTTTGCTGAAATTCATTACTTGTAATCTGCTGATCAGGGTCAATAGCACCAGCTTCCTTCGCTTTAGCAGAAGTTAAAACTTCCATTTTGTTCTTACCCCCAAATTCGGCTGCATTGATCATATTAACAGAGAAGGACATAGTATTCTGTCCAAAAGGACTACCATCTATTTTCATCTTTCCATCAAACCTCAGGTGTCTGTCTTGGATAGCTTTCTGAATCCGCACTCTGAACACTCGACAATCATTTATGGAGTGGGATTTGGTATTGTGGAAACCACAATACTTCTTGTCTTTGACACCCTCAGGGAGCAGCATAGGATGACCTTCCGGCAACTTGATGCGTCCTTCCTTCAGCAGATATTCAAATAATTTATCTGACTTGGAAACATCAAAATCATAGATACCTTTTTGCTACCTCAGCCACCGCTGGTTGACTTGAGTTGGGTCCTTGGCCCAGATTATTTCAGCTGTGGCTACTTCGTCTTCATCATCATATTCATCTGCTTCCTCTAGAAAAGCCAGATACATTCCGATAGCCACATCACCCTTCTGGAATTGATTGCTCCTCTTGAATCCTTGGGCCTGATTACTCATCGTAGCCAACCTCTGTGATAATTGTCCGAGGTCATCAAAGTCCATGCCGAACAGCTTTTCTTTGATGCTCGGCAGCATACCAGCTATGGCTATTCCCGGTAACTGATCATCTAGCAAATTCAGAGAATAGCAAAGATTTTTGGTTTCACTGAATCGGCGCAGATACTCTTGCGGTGTTTCGCCAGGTTTCATCCTTAAGCTCATGAGATCGACCAACTTCTTCTCACTAGTCACTGTAAAGAAGTATGAATGGAACTTCTGCTCCAGCTCTGCCCATGTATTGATGGAATTCGCTGGCAGAGAGGCAAACCAAGAGAAGGCCGGTCCTGTCAATGACAACGGGAAGTATGGAATCCTCCAAGCTTCGTCTGCCGATGCTTCACTAAGTTGCATCAGGTAACGGCTGATATGCTCCCTAGTACTGGTATCATCTTGGCTTGAAAACTTGGTGAGGTCAGTAGGAGGCTTGACTCTTGGAGGAAGAGCTACCCGATTGTACCACTCTGGGTAAGGAGATTGGTATGTGTATGTCTGATTCTTTGGCTTTAGGCCGAACTGATTCTGCATCATATCAGCCATCTTGTGCATGATGAGGTCAACATTTGAATCAGGAGCTATTTGTGCTTGCCCCCAGTATGTAATCCTGCCGAACTCCTGTAGCCTGGATTAGAAAAGCACTAATCGAGTTATAGTCCATAAACTCCCGATACCCATCTCCAAACACATCTTTCTGTATCCTATTCGCCACAGGAGACACTCTAGAAGCAGATGGTGGGACGTTTCCCATTGTGCCGAACGTGAGCTGGCCATAGGTTTGGGAAGGTTGTTGTGTTTCCTGAGAAACCATTCCACCAGTGCTTGGGCCAACCCCACTGTTTTCGGCAACTCTTCGTCGTTGAGGTACTTGGAACAACAATGGTCCTTGCATTGGACCAACAGCTTCTTCAAAGCACTTATCTGCGTTTGGACCGAAAGTATTGACCAAGATAGCACGAAAAGTGTTCAAGAAAGCCGACTGATGATTGGTCACGGCTCCTGATACAACCTATGCACTATTTCGGTCAACTTCTAAATATCTTCCTCTTCACTAGGGACATCAGATTGGTGATGAGGAACGATCTTCGGGAATGTCTGCTTCTGGTAGACTCTGCCACTTTTGTTCTTGGAGAAAGACTCCAAGCATTTGCGCTGAAATTCATCACAAGCTCGCTGCACCAGATCTTTTGATTCTAGCGGCAAATCATCTATGGTCACCTCGAAGACTTGTTCTTCGTTTATCTCAGGCATCATGAAATGAAGATGTCCCAGCCGGGCGTGCCAAAAAGTGTGTTGACGCAAAACGTGACATCTCGCGTCAGGCACACAGCAAGCCGAACGAGGATAGCTTCAATCGGGTGCCCGGAACGTACTGGTTCCGGAAACGTGCCAGTCGGTTTGACCTAAAAACCAACAAGGGATAAAAGTGTGAGAATACCTTGGAACATGTCGGGTGAGACCAGACAGTTCCATATGTATGGCTTTGAAAGCCAATCACGACGACACACAGCTATAAAAGTTGTTTGTCGAAACAGGTTTATAATATCATTCGGCAAATATAAAATAAAGTTTGTAAACATGTTGAACGCCGAACATATATGTAACAAAAGGAATAAAAGAGGCAACTCATAAATATAAATCTATTCAGATAACGCATGCATAGGCCAATCCAGCTAGTATGCCGCACGTCTAGCCTTCATAAACCCGTCAGGTATAAACTTAAGCAAAGCTAATCCACCGCATGATACCACTTGCTATAAATCTACACCACTTCTTATAATTTGATTAATCCACCGCATGATACGATCTAATTATAGGAAGCTAAAAGCACACGTATATCTAGACAGATCTATATGTACTCATTACTCATGTAAGCTTAACCAGAATCGGCAAACTAGCCGAACTGGGGTCCATGAAGAAGGAACAAACAAGCAAAGCATGATTAAACTGATCTAAAACCTGCGCCTGCCACACGACACCCAGTCCTATCAAAGCCTAAACATGATCAGCATGCATGAACCCGCAACATGTAACAATCTAGAGTGAAAGTCAATTCGGCCATTATGATCTTATGGTTAGCAAAGCATAATCAAACTCATGCAACAAGGCCGAACGAAGATCAATCTAGATTGGGCAAAAAGTGTTGTACAAATTAAATAAATAAAACATGCAACACGTGATAACTTAATGAATCTATTAGATCTGCCAAATCTAACAGAGCCGATAACTATTTTTACTCATGACTCAATCCGCCGCACGATACGAGGCATAAGCAAAAACTTCCCGTCATAAGCTTAAATCCGCCGCATGATACTAAGCTTAACGTACGAGACTACTTGCATCATATCTAAATCCGCCGCACGATACTAGACATGATAACAAGGTTGCCGGTACTTACGGAGGTCGACGGATCGATCATTCCTCTCGAAGAACTCGACGACACGACTAAGGACTCGAAAGGTGGCATGGGGCCGGTTTGTATTGATGTGGTTGTGAACAGTTTTACAATGGTCGAGGGCTTATATTTATACCCTGGACGAAACATGAGTCCTAGACGATTACGACTTTATAAAGAAAAATGGAAAGGTATAAATTCTATATTATCCGGTGCCTTCCATTGCCATGTACCTTCTCGTGCAAGCCAGCTTTATTCGCAATATGCGTTTCCAAAATGGAGCTATGGCCTCGTAAAATAGCCGACCGCCGAAACTCTGAGGGCCAAACAGCTGTCAATTTGCTTGCTGAATCGTTTTCCCTCTGCTGGCTGGGCCCATCTGTCATATCCATGCGTGTGCGAAAATCTGGTGTCAACACATCCACGTAAATCAGAACCAAGAGAGTGTCATTGCCTTGCTTGAGAAGAAAAGGAGTTTTATCAACACATCCCATTTCAAAACCCTTAGCAAGCAAAAAGGTGTTCAACCTATCATACCAGGCTCTAGGGGCTTGTTTCAAACCATACAAAGCTTTGTGACCTTTAAAGACAAGGTTTGGAAACTTGGGATTTTCAAAACCGAGGGGTTGTTTCACATACACCTCTTCTTCTATGTAGCCGTTTAGGAAGGCACTCTTGACATCCATTTGAAAAAGTTTAAACCCTTTGGATGCAGCAAAAGCCAAGAGGATCCTAATTGCCTCCAAACGAGCTATAGGAGCAAAAGTCTCCTGATAGTCTATCCCCTCCTTCTGACTATATATACCCCTGGGCTACAAGTCTGGCCTTGTTTCTCACAATGTGGCCATCCTCTGCTTGTTTGTTTTTGAAAACCCATTTTGTCCCAATAGGATGACAGTCTGGAGGAGGTGTAACCAAAACTCAAACCCAATTTCTTTCAAAATTTTCTAACTCCTCATGCATGGCATGGACCTAATTCGGATTAGATAAAGCATGTCCAACATCTCACGGTTCAAAATCAGCAACAAATGTAGAATGAGCAAAGTGAGAGATTTGTTGTGACCTTGACCGAGTGACATGTTCGTTGATGTTGCCAATCATCTGTTGAGGAGAGTGTTAGTGCTGAATGTGTCATGGCGCCTCTCTAGCTGATGTGACCTCCGCCTCAACAGTGGCTGGTGCCTCCTTAGGTACTAGTGGTACGGACTGAGGTAAAGGATCACACAACCCCTAAGTAGTTGACTAAGAGGGGTAGGGGCCATGAGTCATTGTAGTAGATGCCGATCCTAGCAGCACAACAAGTGGAGGTAGTGCTGGATCATCAATCCCTTCAGCACCCTCTTCCTCATCATCAAAAAGAGGTTCTCCAACATCGTGATCACCTACACGCTCAAATCTAGAAGTACAATGCATGGTCTCGTTGAAGGTGACATCAGATGTCTCCATGACTCGGTTAGTATCAAGGTTAAGTACACGATATGCTCGAGTATGATTACCATAACCCAAAAAACACCATCAGAAGAATGAGACTCAAACTTGTCCAAGTTGCCTTTCGTAAGTATGAAACAATGGCAACCAAACACTCTAAAATAACTCACTTTGGGCTGCCTTCCAAAATGTAACTCATAAGAAGTCTTTTTCAAGAAAGCACGAAGAAAAATGAGATTGGAAATATAGCATGCAGTGTTCATAGCCTCGGTCCAATACCGCCTAGGAGTCCTATGCTCATCGAGCATCGTCCTGGCCATCTCAACAAGGGTCCAATTTTTCCTCTCTACAACACCATTTTCTGGCGGTGTAGGGGGAAGAAAACTGATGCTCGAAACCCAAAGAGTTACAAAACTTTTCAAAGTCCGAGTTCTTAAACTCGGTACCATTATCGCTATGAATAGCTCTCATCGAGTTCTTAGGGAACTCGTTCTAAAGACGCAAAAACAAATTGTGAACAAAAGAGAAAGTCTCTGTTTTCTCAGCTAAAAAGAAAACCCACGAATATCTCGAAAAGTCATCATCAACAACAAGCACATACCAATTCCCACCAACCGAGCTCACCCGAGCCGGACCTACAAGGTCCATATGCAAAAGCTCTCCAGGGCGCTTGGTCATAACCTGATTCACTGGATGGTGGGGAGCAGCAACCATTTTCCCATGTCTACAAGAGTGGTAAACAAGATCCTTCTCCATGTGTAACTTAGGCAATCTAGTGAACTAAGCCTTGCAAGCAAGTCGAAGCTCAAATGACCAAGTCTCCTATGCCATTTCCAAAGATCAGAAGAGGAAGATCCAGCCACAAGACAATGAGAAACCCCAAAAGACTTCGAGAAATTCGCACGAAAGACTTTCCCAAAGGGCGAAATCATACACACAAGTTTGCCCTGAGGATCCAAAATACGACTGAGATTTGGCTTAAAACGAATCTCATAGTCATCCTCAAAAAGTTGCAAAACAAAGAGAAGGTTAAAATGCAAGTTCGAAACAAGAGCAGCATCACGCAACACAAAGTGCTCATTAACTCGCACGGAACCACGGGAAAGCACCTTACCTTTGCTATTATCACCGAAGGTGATAAACTCCTTGCCGGTGACTGGACTAAGACTGGAGAACCATTTGGAATTTCTGGTCATGTGCCTTGAGCATCCGAAATCTACTAACCAAATGTCCTCCAATCATCCTATCTACATCAATAAAAAGACATAGGGTGAGCAAACGGTCCAACACTAGGGTGAGTAAAATGGGAAGAGTACCAGTGTTGTCCTGGCTGCTCAAAAGAACGGTTAGTAACAAAACCATTCCTAGCATGTCTATGGGGAAAGCGATCACCACGCATAGGAAAGCGTGGTCCGCTAGGAGGAGAGCGCTCACCACGATAGCCAAAACACGGTTGGGGGTAACGCTCAAAGCCAAAACCACCGCCATGGGGTCCGTAGTCTACAAAGCTAGGATCCCGCCGGGCAAAACCTCCACATGGCCTAGGACCTTGAGGCATTGGACCTCTAGGCCTAGCAACCCTCATTTGAACATTCGGCGCATGTATATCATGGTGAGGATGATACATATCCCAATTGTTCATCTCCCTTGCATGGCGTTCCTCTCTCTTGCGTTGAAAGCAAAACTTCCTCAAGTGTCCAACTCTCCCATAGTGCTGACAATGGTACCTCACCGCTCTCATAGGGGGTTGTTGGTACTCACGATATAGGGTGTGGATCACTTGGTTCTTTTGTGGCATAAGCTCCACTTGGATAGGTGGCATGGTGTCTAGCTTGTTCATCAGGTGGTTGGGCTTAGGAGACCACACTTGTTTCTTTGGTGGAGCTTTCGGAGGTTCCTCATACACTCCATTTTTGGTGTTAGGCTTGAGAGGATCTTTGGGTGGAATCTTGGTTAGATTGGGAGTAGTGTTGGAGTTGGGATTCTCACTCGGATTGAGACCACTAAACTCTCCAACCTTGCCAAAAGAAACAGCACTCTCCGACCCTTGAGCAAAACCTACACCTGGACCTCTAGCAGCATGCTTAAATTGGGCAATCATCATCCCAAGCTGCGGCTCACCACAAGACACCCAAGACAAGATGGTCCGAAGGTATGTGTTTTCTTCCTCGGTTTGCATCTTGTCATGCTTCACATTTGCAATCTCCATCTCCAAGCCCTCACACAGCGCACACCTAGCCACACAAGTGCTATCCGAGCTGGCTTTCTCAAGAGACACAATCTTGGTATTCTTCTCTGCCAACTCGGATTTCAAGCCTACACAAGACTTGCACGCACCAAGCAACACGGGTCTAGCCCTAAGCTCATCCACCTCTCCAACCAAAGCAACATACTTCCCTCTCAAGGTGAGAATGTCAATCATGTGCTTGGAGCACATCTCACACTCACCCTCCTCGGAGACTACAACAGTGGACTTGGCAAACTCAAGTTCCTTCACCGCATCCTCCCACTTCTTCCTGAACTCCTTCCTCTCCCTAGCAGCAAGTTTTAGCAACTTGTCTTGACTAATAAGAGCAGCAGTAAGTTTCTCAACTTCAGCAGAAAGTTCATTGGGAGTCTGAGATACCTGGGAGGAGTCATCATCGTTGTCATTCCGAGGGATCTCCTCCATCTTGTTGTCGACCTCATCGCCGAGGGCCATGGTACAGAAGCCATCATTGTCGGTGAAGAAGCAAAGACCGTTCAGCTTGTCCTCGATCTTCTTCTTCTCAGACTCATCGTCACTTGACACGATGGAGTCATTGTCCGAGTTGTCGATGTCGCTGAGCGTGGCAAAGAAAGCACGCTGCTCAGCCTGGGCTTTCTCCAAGTACTTCTTCTTGATGTACTCCTTGTTGAAGCCACCCTTCTGCTTGTGCTTGGCGGGGATGTACTTCTCTTTGTGCTTGCCGAAGTCGTACTTGTAGCCATGATCGCCCTTACCAAAAGCTTGCTTGTTCTTCTTCGGGCCGTTGGCGATGAAGTGGTCGGGGTCACCACACTCAAAGCACCTAGCACGTCATCTGCGGTGACGGTTCATGCGGTTGTTGTGGAACCGCGAGAACTGGTTGGCAAGTAAAGCCAACTCGTCATCTCCCATGAACTCTAGCTGCTCCTCTATAACAGAAAGAAGAGAAGAAAGTGCAATGCCTCCAGAGGGGTTAGCAGAAGAGCAAGAAAGGAAAGCCATAGACGGGCCAGAAGGATTCTCATAAGAAGCCCTTGTCATGGCATCAATCTCACTGGGCTTGAGCTTACTAAAGAGCTCGTCGCAAGTGAGAGTCTCATAGTTAGGTGATTCAATGATTGCCTAAACTTTGGAGTCCCACACCGACCGATCAAGAGTATGAAGTAGCTTGAGAGCTCTCTCATGATCGTCGTACGACAAAAGCTCTTTGTTAGCCCTCATCCTGTTGACAATCACCTGAAAGCGAGCGAATAAACTCTCTATGCTCTCGCCAGGCATGTGTCGAAAGTTCTCATACTCACGCTTATGCGACTCGTAGAGACAAGTTTTGACTTGAGTGGTTCCCTCATGAAAACGCATGAGAGTCGACCAAATCTCCCGAGCCGTGGTGAGATGAGAAACACGATCAAACTCAGTCATGCTCAAACACGAGAAAAGAGCATTGCGGGCTTGGCTATTGGCATCGTGCTCATTGATCTGCTGTTGAGTCACACGAGCAGCCAAGACCACGTAATCAGCAACGTTGCAAATCTCCCAAACTGAAGCACTCATGCTCTGAAGATAGGCCGACATACATATCTTCCAATACGCATAGTTCGTCCCATCGAAAAATGGTGATTTGCTCATGCCACGATCCATGTCGCCTTCTGTGGATCTAGAACTGGCTAAGGTGGAAGATCCTTAACCCGCTCCGATACCAATTGAAGGACCGATACTGCTAAATCAAGGCGACCAGAGGGGGGTGAATGGGAGCCTAAAAATTTCTTTTGACACTCTAGCCTCTGTCCCACAAAACAACCCCAGATGCTTCGAACACGAATGTGATGCCCACGACCCTCAGAAAGAGGGTGGATGATCCCTAGGATCACAGTGAGGCACCACCGAAGAGAGCAACCTAAAACTCACAAACTCCGGATAGGGTTCTTGGCCAAAAACCTAACTCCGGAATGTAGATGGAGGACTACGTCGGGATTCCCCTAAATACCTATGCAAACAAGTAGCAAAGAATACCTAGAGAGGTTCCTTGGTGAACTCTAGGAGCAAACGAGAAGTTCGGAAACAAGGCGGAAAAGCCGTGAGAGCAAACGCACTAGAATACAACACTCAGCAGGAGCTCGGACAGTGTCGGACTGTCCGCGATCCCCTGGCGGACTGTCCGCCGGCCAAAGTGCCAAAAACGCAGTGCAACTGAAAGCTCCCTGGATGATTCCGGACTGTACGTGACTCACAACTGCAGACTGTCCGCCGGTCAAAATCGTGAAACAGCAAGTCTGCTGAACACCCACTGCTTGGGCCCGGACTGTGCGCGCCTGTCAACGGCGGACTGTCTACCGGTCACCCGAGTCCAAAAACCCCGAGGCGCACAACCACTTGTCAGGCTGAGACCCCGATGCCTGGACTATCCGCGCCTCAGCGGTGGACTGTCCGCGGCTATGTAGAGAGAGCGAAAATTTTTGCCTCTCTCCCAAATCTCTCCAAATCCGATCCAAATCAAAATCCCTTGATCCCAAACTTGGAGAAGATGATCACTAGGTAGTTGGAAGACTAATCCTAAGAAATCATCCGCTCAAATCAACTCAAACTTTGGGAAATCGAAGGGGAAGGTGCAAGAACCAAAAAGTCACCACGGAACTCAAATCGACCCGATCTACTTATTCGTGAGGTTTGTGTTGAATTCCTTCAGTGGAAATGATCTCCTCACATCAAAGAACAAGTTGGTTCAAGTGGATTCAAAAAAGACGCAGTAGAGAGGGAGATCGAGCGACGGGAAATTTGAGGAAAAAAGCAAAACGCGAAGAACAACTCAAGAACGTGAATCACAATCTCAATTGCCAGCCGAAAATCATCCCCACGAGGAGACAACGAGATTACGGTCTCGTTTCCTGAAAATCTCAAGAACACAGAGGTATGATTAGCCGTCTCTGCGGATCTCAGTAGCTACAACAGGGAATGGGAGGCAAGAAAACCTAGAGTGAAAATAGCAAATGGCTGAGATAGATTGGAGGGAGGGGTTGCCTCTCCATATATAGCCTAATACATTATTCCCCTTCGACCTCTACTGCTAATGAGCGAGCAGGCTAACCCTAAGGGTATTCCTATCCAACTCGAAGTGTTGTCGACCCGACGGCCACGCCTGTACATCTGGTAGCTTCACCTCGACATGACCTCACCCGATGCTGCCACGTGCCGCCACGCGCCGTCTGTCCTTTTTCTGGACCTCCCCCGGTTTTGAGGCTGAAACCGGGAAACCAGTCCATCGGCTGAGTTTTGTGGCCCGAACTCAGAAACCCGCCAGCACCCAGGTTTTGAGGCCCAAACCTAGAAACCATCCTCAGCCCGAGTTTTGTGGTCCAAACTTGGAAACCCATAGCACCTAGGTTTTGAGGCCCAAACCTAGAAACCGGCTAGCCGGTGGTTTTTCTGGAGCTCTACCACCAAACCGAAGCCGTAGAGGGATGCACCGCCCGAGCACCCCATCCACCGACACGTGTCCTTAGATCCACGACCCGAGCCACACCATGTCCCGCAAGTCTCCGCTCGTCGCTGTCCCAGCGTGCTAGCCACCACGGCTGATCCTCCGGCCACCACAGCTGATCCTCTGGCCACCGGTCCGTTAGTCCAAGACTCATGTCCGCCCTTCACCGCTCTGGGTCCATCGGCTTGGCACGTCTTTACTTGACCTTCACCTTTCCTTTGATCACCGTCTCCGTGCTCAACACCTGCACAACACAAGCCAAAAAATATGTGCATCAAACCTATTGACAATCACTCATCATCACAAGACCTGGAAGACACCTCATGTATCCACAAATGGAGTGACCGTTAGGGGATAGAGGGTTACATTATGGCGTCGGCCTCTACATAAGCGGCACAAGGAGCTCATCCAGTGGTGATCAGAGGGGAGCTGGTCTTTTCTTCTTCATGTATTTTTTCATTTTGCCTTCTTTTCTTTACATATTTTTTCTCTTATTCTTTTTATTTTTCTATTAATATATCAACTGTGGGGGGCGCTGGAGCCCCCCAGCCCCCCTTTAGATCATCCGTCCCTAAGCTCATCCATGGTGATCTGTTATCAGGGAACGACACATGTTACCCACCACCCCTCGTAGACTGCAATAATAATGGTGCACCTGGCGAACCTGATGAGGAATTGGCAGAGTTCTAACCTGATTTTACTGATGATAGCAGCTCATCAAAGAATGAAAACATGTCGTTGAGTCCAAACCTAGCGTCAAAAGAAAAACATCTCCATGGTCAACGACAAAATGATGCAATTACCTTTCCATGTAGTCAAATTTGTTCTGTTCATAGGAGAGCAAACAATGTGAACTAGAAATATCATATATCCCTAACGATGAAACCATGTCTAGATGCAATACCAGTTAGGACAAGGAAATATTTAGGAGAACTACATATGCTGCAGAGTGATACAATTCATTGGACAAGTATTGGAGAATCTATAGTAAAAATCACCTTTGCAATTCAATGATAAAATAGATAAAGCCTTGTAATCGTTCGAGATTTCAAAGAAGATTTACACCCAAGTCGGTCCTTTTTATCCTATATATTTTTCAAGAACTTACTGCCACTACAGTCTAATTTGATCTGAAATATTATCATGTCAATGGAAGCTAAATTTATATACTCAGAGGAAAATGAGGATCAGGTGGCGAAGGAAATAGCGGGAGGGATCATGAATGATGCTGCAGAATAGTGTTTGTAATTTGGTCAGCTCTTGCACCTACCTTGTACTGCTCTATGGGGCCGTTTGGCAGAGCTCCACAGAGCGGATTCTTAGGGAGAATCACTCCCTGACTGTCAAACATATTTTTTAGCGAGAAGTGACTCTTTGCTGATTCTGTGAAGTGATTCTCTGAAATAAACCAAGAGGCTGAGAGCTGGAGAAAAAGTAGCTTCATCACCTGATTCTGTGAAGTGATTCTCTATCCTGATTTTGAGAGTTTAGGCTAAAGAATTAAAGAGAATCTACTTTCAGTCACAGAATCACTTCACCACAGAATCTAGGAGCACAACTGGAGAATCAGGGGGCAGAACTCTCCTAAACAGGCCCTATATACTTATCTTTAACTAAAGGGCAAAGTAGACACACATGGCCGGGCAGCCTTGTACTAATGGTATGGGCTATAGAAGGTACTAGATGCTTGTATGGGATGACGTTAGTCATGTACTTGTAGCTGGTGAGAAACACCACAATGTACATGTGATGTAGAGAGGCTCTATAATCAGTTGGAATTAGCTGTAGTCGGTAGTTCAAACATAGGCCAGTCCAAACCGATTGGAACTAGTTGGAACATGTTGCATGTTTACGGTCGCTAATGAAAATCATAAACTGTAAATATAACTTGTATTTATGTTTAGAATCAATAAACAACATAGATATAGTGGTTTAAACTAAGTATTTTCATGAGTTTTGGTTGTTATATGTAAATACAGGAAGATTTATTCAGAAAACGGAACAAGTACGTGGTTCATATATATTATCTCAACAAATCAAATTTATCCACAACAGAATTGACTCCACTGGTCTTTAATCCACCATACAAGTGGAAAGGACAAAGATCCATGCCGGATGGGCCATGGGATGGCTCAGCCGACCCTGCCCGTAGGTTGGCCAACCACCCCAGGTCCACATGTCGGCGCCAGTTTTCCTCCACCGCCTCCAAGGATTAATCTCCACCATTTATTTAGATCGGTTTGGATGAAGCGTCGAGATGATGCTTTCCATGGATCTATGGGTTCACAAGATGTCGGGAGTGTTGGCATTTCTTAGTGCAACCACCAAAGTATAGGTTTAGGTTCCATCCTCGGTAATTATGCCAGAAATACTTACTGGCATCTCTTAGCGTCATCACTAGGGTAGGCCATCATCTCCGGGTACGACGCCAGGAATGAATGTTGACATTCCTTAACGTCATACACCGAGTATGTTGGTTCCTAGTGATGTTACCAAAAGATGTCAGTGTCAGCCTCAGACGTAGCCGCTCTAGTGACACATCCAGTATCGGCGCCGAAGTGCGATGACACTTCATATACCAAGATGTGTAACTTTAGCTACGGTCTGAGAGGCTGGCCCGGTAAACCAATTCGTTTATAGACAGGGTACGCAAGCGCACGGGGTTACCGTTGTAGCATTTCACCAGGAGTATTTCATTATTTATATTTTACCACAGGGAATGCTAGAAGCGAAGGATTCAAGATATACTCATGACAAGAACATAATACATGCATAGTTGACAAAATAATCATGACAGGAGGATAAACGGCAATTTGGATAGTGGGATCATCATACACACATCCTAAGATAAATAGAGCTTCTATGGGGATAGAAGAAAGAATAAAAGAATAAAGAATATCCTACGGAGCATGGATTTGAACAAGGTCATGTTAATGAATCAAGCATACATGTCATAATCATGTTAACATTAATGTTAGGTATTGGATGGATTAGGAGACCCGGCAACACTGGTCAGCCAGCAGGATACACCAGGCAATTAAGACTCCTACCGCAAAGCCGAACATGGGGGATTACAAGGGACGAACAGGGCTGTCACCACCTGCCGCCTACCCCTCAACTGTGGACTAAGCCAAGCATTCACCCATGTCCATACACCTGAGAACCACTCTCGCGTACATGAAGAACACCAACACCTCCCCGATAAAGATGTAGGCGCACCCGAAGGCATACAAAACACCACCCAACACTAAACACTAAGCTAGCAAGATCTAAACATGTTGAATGAAGAACAGTGTTTATGTTCATGATGAACATAGATCTAAAACTATGAACTAGTTCTAGAACAATGAACAGGAGCATAGCTCTAATTCAAGATCATGACAATGTTGATCATTAGAGAACAAGTACAAGTATGAAAAGAGGAACTTAGTATTCATACCAAGTTGATTCTTACAACTTCTCGTCCTCTCTTGCAAATAGCACTTGCTCCAACTACTAGAAGACTAATCTAAAGTATAGAGCTCCAAATACAAAGTGGACTAATTAAATGTGCTAATGTGATATGTGAGATGATTTGAGAGGGAGATCTACCCCTACTTTTATACTACAACATGGTCGGTTCGGAGGATGTAAATATGGAAACCATGATGAACCGCCTCTGCATGCCGCCATGCAACCGCCGTAGAAGGTCGGTGGCTAGTGGGGCCAGGCATGGTGCACCTGCACCCCTGGTGCGGCTACACCCCTAGTGGGCTCGCTGGCCACCGGCTTTGCATGGTGGGCCGTAGGCTTGGTGCACAAGGTTGCTTTAGTCGTTTCCAGTCCAAATGTGATCTTTAGGTGGGCTTCTTCCTTATTCCTTGGTTTTACGCTTTGCCGAAAAGCGTATTTTCTTGCCTTTTTCACTGTATTCACTTCTGTTACTTGTAAAACAATCATTCTCCAATACAAGTGGAAATAGGTCAAGGTGATAAGATATGTATGTAAGTGTGCTTTGTTTTGTCCTTGGTTGGCTCATAAAAGTTGTCGGTAAGCACCGCCAACAGGGAGCCCCTATAAAAGGACCTCAAATCCCTTCAAGAAAGGCATATGAGTCTGTCCAATTCAGATGAATCTCAGAGAAGAGCTCCTAGACAATTAGAGTTCTAGTATAGCTTAGACTAGTAAGATTCAAGTATATTTGTGTTATCGCTCAAGGTTCTGGATTTGTCTCTAGAGACTTGGTGTAGCCATTGTGTTAGTGTTCTGAACCACGGGGTTGTAACCGGGCCGACAAGTGAATTTGTATCTAAGAGGGGGTCTGTGGTTGGCTCTGGTGAGCAGGCGAGGAGAGGCGATGGACACGGGAATTTATACTGGTTTGGGTGGAATGTCCCTACGTCCAGTGTTGAGTGTTGGTCGTATCGATTGGCACAGGTGTGTTGATAGGAGGGGTATACAAGCTTGGACAAGAGGGAGCAGACTCCCAGGTCTTTGTGTGTGGGCACACATGTGTGTGTGTGCGCGCGTGCTTCAGGTTGTGTCTAAGTTACTCGTGCTTGTTGGTTGGTTGCTCTCGCTTCCCCTTGCGATGGAGCCGGACCTCCCTTTTATAGCGCAAGAGGAGGTTGCTTACATGGTTGAAGGTGGTAGTGAAGTGAGGCTTGATAGAGAAGGCGTCTTCCTGGTGGTAGCTCATCCATCATCACTCCTAGTGGGGGCCCGGCTGGTCCGTACCTTCCCTCCCATCTGTGTTGGAGTACTTCGTACTGTCTTCCGTTGGGCCATGCCATCTCGTTCGTACTGTGTGCTCAATAGGCATGGCCATCTATGCCTAAGGGTCTTCATAAGCCCCATCATCATATCCTGTAGTCATAAGATCTCAAGGCGATTCACCGTGATCTTCTTCATCCTTGAAGTCTAGCTTCGTCCCTGTATGGTGTCTTTACTTGGTTGGCGGAGCAGTCTGTGTCGCCCTCGTCATGTCCCGCATGTTAGAGGGGTGTGCCCTATCACTGTAATTGATTACCGGTTAGGAGGGCAGATGATTCCCTCTAGGGGGACCCGGTGCTCGAGAGCGCCCTACAGTCAATTGTGTGCCTTACCTCTGTACGATTCTTGTACAAAGGCGTGCTCTGACGTTTAATAGATCATGTTGCGCCTTGGATCATGAGCCGACCAAGGTGGCATGACAGTTCATGGATTGGGGTCGCACCTGCCTTCCTCACACGTCGGGTGGGGTGGAGCCACCTCGGACTCCCTTGTTACGTCAAGCAAGGTAGAGTCACCTAGCTAGGATGCTCATCCTATGATGGACGCCTCAGGCCTTTGGACTAGGTTGGGTGCTTCGGCAGTCCCGACCCTGTGGCCTACTGAAGGACCGAAAATGGCGACCAGAGAGGGAGGGTGAATATGAGCCACAAATTTCATTTCAGAAATAGACAGCCATTGTCCCAAACTTGAACCCCAAAACCAAAGCAAACACGCGTGATGTCCACAACCCAAATGATTGAGTGAATGTTCCCTAGGAACACAACAGGACACCACAAGACTCTCAGGTCCTAGTTCACACAAGCCAACTAGTGACTAGATGAACTTTGGGCCGCAAGGACACCACAAGTGCTTGTAAACAAATGTACTTACAAAACAAAACAAGTGGTACATGAAGGCGTGTGGCAGGATAGGGACGTGGATTCCTGATGAGAGTTAGAAATCATTATTACTTCCGGCGATGATATTATATACGTTCAGTTTGAAGAATTATACCAACTATACTATATGGATGCTCTAGACAAATCTCTCTTTACCTACTATTATCTCTAAGTGTTTCTTTCTTTTAATAAGCTCACTAGCATATGAGTGTATATATAAGGGGCAATTTGCTACAAGACACCGAAGTGAAAAACATTTGCTGGTGGACACTCCGTACAGTTTTTTTACACTATGAAAAACTATACTGAGTGTCCACCCGCAAATGGTCTCCACTTTACAGGTCCGATGGCCAATTTTCCCTATATATAATTATCCTTAGACTTAGCATATATATATATATTAGCAATATATATAGTTTTATATTTTATTTATGAGTAATCCTCGAGATGAAACTTATTTATTATATGCGCGTATACATATATTAATATATAAGCAACGTAGAATACGTTTTTGAAAACATGTTATAAATAAAAATTAATAATTGAATTGAAAAGAAAACAAAAAAAAGAAAAAAAAAACCATAAGTCCTAGTTTGTTATACCAACCGAGACTAAACAGTCCAGCTCTCGTGGCAAGGCCTGGAGACCTTTTGTCCCAGCTGGTTTAACAAACCGTGACTAAAGGTATACCTTTAGTCTCGGTAACTAAAGGTTTAGTCTCGGAAGCTGGGTCTCGGCTCGATAAATGGTACTATAGATCCTTACCGTCTGGGACAAAAAAAACATTGATGTACTAGTGGATTGGAAGGACGACGGGTGCACCATGTGTGTTGTGTTGCAAAGTGCATCAATGGTCGTCGTATTTCAGTTAATCCTAGATGTTGTGACACATTTACATTAGCAAAAAGAAAAATCATTGTTTGCATTGGCCAAGTAAATGGTGTGAGAACAAGGGAACGAGGTGCCTTAGCCTAGGCCATCGGTTACATATTTATAGGCTCAAGGGAAAGCCCCCTAGTGGTGGCATGGTACAAGGTTGTTACACAACAACTTGGAGCTACAAATAAGGAGATCCAAGTGATCAATCTAATCTAGATACAATCAGAAGATATACATCCTTATCATCTAACATTCCCCCTTAGTCTCAGCCACTAACAAGGTTGAGAATGGCACGAAAAATCTTAAGCTTAGCAGCAGCTATTGGCTTAGTAAAACCATTAGCAAGTTGATCGCCAGTAGAGATAAACCGCACATCCAGAAGCTTCTGAGCAACATGCTCCCTGACAAAATGGAAGTCAATCTCTATATGCTTGGTTCGAGCATGAAACACCAGATTCTCTGTCAGATATTTGCTGCCCAGGTTATCACACCACAACCTTGCTGTAGAGGAATGAGGAACACGCAATTCAACCAGAAGTTTTTGAATCCACATTATCTCAGCAGTCGCATTTGCCAGGGCCTTGTACTCGGCTTCAGTGGATGACCGTGACATAGTAGGCTGCTTACGAGCACTCCAGGAGACCAAATTGCAACCTAAAAACACAGCAAACCCCCTAGTGGAACGCCTGTCATCTATGCATCCTGCCCAATCAGCATCTGAAAAAGCAATGACCATCATAGAATCAGACTTGCAAATTTTAAGGCCGATCTGTTGTGTCCCTTGCACATATCTAAGTATTCTCTTGATCGCACTAAAACGAATAGTAGTGGGTGAGTGTAAGAACTGGCAGACCTTGTTGACTGAAAAACAAAGATCCGGTCTTGTAAGGGTGAGGTACTATAACGCCCCCACCATGCTACAATATCTCGTCGAATCCTCAAGACTTAGTTTTGTACCATCAGCAATGCTAAGTTTCTCTGCGATAGACAGTGGAGTATCATCAGACTTACAGTTACTCATACCTGCCCTTTGCAGTATATCACACACGTACTTTTGTTGACACAACACAAGGACTCGTTCCTGTTTCTTGACTTCAATGCCCAGAAAATAATGGAGATCACCCAAATCTTTTAGTGCGAAGTCACCTTGCAGATTCTTCAAAAGAGCATTCATCGCCGTTGGAGAGGAACTAGCCACAATAATATCATCAACATATACTAAGACAAATAAAGCCAAACCTCCTTTATGGAAATAGAACAAAGAAGTATCAGACTTGGAAGGTACAAAGCCGAGATGTACTAGTTTACTGCAAAGTCGTGCATCGCCCTGGGTGGCTGTTTCAAACCATAGAGTGTTTTGTCCAATTATCAAACATAAGTGGTATGGTTGTTTTCAACATACCCTGGCGGCTGACTCATGTACACTTCCTCTTCCAAAACACCATGAAGAAAGGCATTTTGCACAAAGAGTCCACCCCTTTGAAACAGCTATAGAAAGAACAAGCCGCATCGTGGCTGCTTTGACTACGGGACTGAAGGTGTCTTCATAGTCAATACCATATTGTTGTTTAAACCCCTTGACAACTAATCGAGCTTTATAACGATCAATAGTACCATCAGCCCTCCTTTTAATTTTATACACCCACTTATTGCCAATTATGTTCTTACTGTTAGGTTTGGGAACTAAATGCCAGGTCTTATTCCGAGAAGTGCATCATACTCAGTACCAGAGCTACAGCCACAGTTGTTGGCTCATCTGCAGGCACAGTGAGAAGATTGCACCAGCGCACAGTGCCGTCAGTATAGTGTTTGGGCTTGGTGATACCTTTCTGCAATCTAGTGACCAGGCACTGAAGGGAGGACGATGGAGCAGTCGCAGCAGAAGGAGCAGGGTCACTAGCCACAGATGATCCGGGAGATAGAATTGACACCAGTGTCCTGGGATCAGTCTGCAGCGGTGAGCCTCCTCCTGTGTTCGGCACGGGCGCAGAGCTGGCCGTAGAAGATCCAGACCCCTACAGCGACACGGAGCCAGTCTCGCCTGCGACGCCTGCTGGCGTTAGCGAATCCAGCACATGATCCGACGCTGATCCACTGCCAGTCCGAGGTTCAGCATGCGCAGGTGTATCTCCTCCATTCACTACGCTCGTCGTGTCGCGTAGCAGCTGCATAAAATGACGATGCACAGGGAGCCTGGGTTCATGGTCTTGCACACCGTTTTCACCGGTATTTTCACCATCACCTGCAGAACTAGCACCTGAACTTGACATGGGATTAGTGGATACAGGTGGAGTTAAAAACTGATCATGTACTGTTGCATTCCCGAGACTAGCATCAGGACTCAACAATGAGGTGTAGGAGCGCAATTTTGGATCGCAAACAAGCACCAGCATTCGGCCGGATGGTGGAAAATGGAAAAACGTGCTCGTCAAAGACCATATCACGCGAAATGTAGACACGCCCTTCAGCAGGATCCCGACATTTAAAACCCTTGTGCATATGATTGTACCCAAGAAAGACACATTTTTTTGGATCGATACTAGAGTTTTCTTGAGTTGTATGGTCTTAGATTGGGCCACACGGCACACCCAAAAGTACGCAAGAAGCTGTAATCTAGGGCCTTGCCATGGGGTGTTTGATTATCAAGGACCCGTGAAGAAAGACGATTGATAATAAATGCAGCAGTGAGGAAGGCTTCATCCCAAAACTTTAAAGGAATAGATGTGTGTGCAAGGAGGGTAAGACCCATATCAACAATATGCCTATGTTTGTGCTATGCTGAACCATTCTGCTAGTGGGCTTGAGGACACAAGACTTGATGAGCTATCCCTATGCGATTGAAAATGGAATTAAAAGCCTGATACTCCCCTCCCCTATTGATTTGGATAGCATGAATTTTGCAATTAAATTGCCGCTCAACAAGGTTTTGGAAGTTTGTGAAGCACTGAAAAACTTCAGATTTATAATGTAAAAGATAAATCCACACAAATTTACTGTAATCATCGATGAAATTGACATAATATGCATGTTTTCCAACAAAAACATGAGCAGGGCCCCAAACATCTGAAATCACAAGTTCCATAGGACTAGTAGATGAAGGACCGAGAATGCAATAGCAAGGCGACCAGAGGGGGGTGAATGGGAGCCACAAAAATTTCTCTCGAAACTTTGGCCTATTATCCCAAAAATCAACACCCAAAAGCTACGACCGAGAACGTGATGCCCACGACCCTTGGAAGAGGGTGGATGATCCCTAGGATCACAGCGAGGCACCACAAAGCGATAGCGAACCAAACACCAAAAGCACCGGCACAAGTTTGCCCCTTGAAAACCGAGTCCCGAACATAGATGGAAGGCTACGTCGAGAAATCCCCAAATACCGATGCTAACAAGTAGCAAAGATATCTAGAGATATTTCTTGGTTAACTATAGGTTCAAACGAGAAGTCCGAAAACCAAGCGGAAAAGCCGGGAGAGCAAATGCACTGAAATACACTAGTCTGCGGGTTCCCGGACTGTCCGCGGGTACGGTCCTGGACTTTCCGCGGTAACGCCGGACTGTCCACGAGGAAGGGGCGTACTGTCCGCCGGTCAAATGACCAAAACAGCAAGGTTGCTGAAATTCCCTGGTCGACTCGCGGACTGTCCGCGACCAACAACGGCGGACTGTCCGCCGGTCAAGCAAAACCAAATCGGCCGAAGAACACAGCCACTGATCCAGCTGATCCCCGACGCCCGGACTGTTCGCCGGTCAGATGGCGGACTGTCCGCGGCTGTCCAGAAAGGGCGATTTTGGTCGCCCAAAACTCAAATCTTCTCCAAATCGATCCAAACCAAAATCCCTTGATCCCAAACTTGGAGAGGATGATCACGAGGTAGTTAGGAGACTATCCCCAAGAAATCATCCGCTCAAATCAACTCAATCAACGAAAAATCGAAGGGGTAGGTGTATGAACCGAAAAAGCACCACGAAAACGAAATCGACCCGATCTACTTGTTCGTGAGGAGTTAGATGAATTTCTTTGGTCGAAATGACCTCCTCACTATAAAGAACAAGTTGATTCAAGTGGAATTCAAAAAGATGCAGTATGGAGAGAGATCAAGCAACGGGAAAAACGCAGAGAAACGAAGAACGCGAAGAACACGAACCAAAACGCGAATCAACACATCGATCTGCAACCGTGTGGCTACCACACGCTACAATAGTGAGGTTACGGCCTCACTTCCTCAAAATCTCCAGTACACAGAGGTATGGTTCTCTGTGGATCTCAGTAGCTACAGTAGGTGATTGGGAGAGCAGGAAAACCTAGAAGGCAAAGAGCAAATGACTAAGATGAAATGGGAGGAGGGTGTCTCCCTCTACTTATCCTAATTCTAATTCCTACTCTACCCCTCTCTAATTACAGAGCGAATCAGCTAAACCCTAGGGTTATTCTGGACCAACTCGTGGTAGGTGGTGATCTGACGGCCACGCCCGCACAATAGGTAGTGTTGCCTCGACGCAACCTCACCGATTGCCGCCACGTGCCGCCACGCTCTGCCGTCCTTTTCACGGACTCTGCCCCCCCGGTTTTGTGGCCAAAACCGGGAAACCAGGCCTTCAAGTCCATCCCCCGGTTTTGTGGCTCAAACCGGGAAACCAGCCGCCCATCGCCTGAGTTTTGTGGCGCAAACTCAGAAACCTGCCAGCACCCAGGTTTTGAGGCCAAAACCTGGAAACCGTCCTCAGCCCGAGTTTTGTGGCCCAAACTCGGCAAACCCGTAGCACCCAGGTTTTATGGCCGAAACCTAGAAACCGTCCACCCTGTGGTTTTTCTGTGGCTCAACCACCAAACTGGAGCTGTAGAGGGGATGCACCGCCCGTGCACCCCGTCCACCGACATGTGTCCCCAGGTCCTCGACCCGAGCAACACCATGTCCCGCAAGTCTCCGCTCGTCGCTGTACCAGGCTATCAGCCACCACAGCTGAACCTCAGGCCACCGGTCCCTCAGTCCAAGCCTCACGTCTGCCCTTCACCGCTCCCGGTCCGTCGGCACGGCACGTCTTTACCTGACCTTCACCTTGCCCTCGATCACTGTCTCCGTGCTCAACACCTGCACAACACAAGCCAAAGAACATGCGATCAAACCCGTTGACAATCACTCATCACTCAAGACTCGGCATACACCCATGTATCCGCAGTAGACATACTGCTAGACCTAGGATAAGGAAGTTGATGATGTTTGCCTTGCTGACAGACCACACACATTATTATTTGAATCACTAACAAAAGGAAGACTGTGGCAACTAAGGACTTGCTGGACAACATGAGTGTTTGCGTGACCTAGTCTATGATGCCACAAGGACCGAGACAGCTTGACTACACCAAGCCCTAGTTTATTCGATGACGCCTTGAGGGGGTAGAGGCCTCCTTCACATCTACCTCTGTGGAGGATTTTCTTCGTCTGTTGTTCCCTAATGAAAAATGGTTAGAATGGAATTCAAGGAAGGCGTTGTTATCACGAGCAAGTCTATTAACAGAAGTAAGACTCTTGCTAGCATTTGGAACGTGGAGAATGTTTTTTAGATGAATTGGGCTACTCGGGAAACACAAAGTACTATGACCAATATGATCAATCTCCATACCTGCTCCGTAGGCCACATGAACTTGATCACCACCCGAGTATCTGTCTTGGACGGTAAGCTTGTTTAGGCCGCCGGTGATGTGGTCAGTCGCCCCGAAGTCTATGTACCAGTTGGAGTCTACCCATACGAAGAGGTAGCCGCCGAGGACGCTGACTTGGGAGGACGACCAGTATACGACTGGTCGAATCTCTTGAAGCATCTGACCACGGTATGCCCCTCCTTCCCGCAGAGCTGGTAGAACACACCCTGCTGGAAAGAAGAGCCTTGGCCACGACCACCATTGCCGCGACCAGAGTTGCCACGGCCACCACCGCCACCACGGTTGCGGCCACCGCCGCCACCACATTCGTGGAATAGAGAGCCATTGTCGCGCCCTCCTTTGAAGACCAGAGGATTGGTTCCCCCTGCCACGTAGATCCATCCTCTGCTCGAAGCTAACAAGCAGCTGCGTGAACAGCTCTCCCACCGAGATGGGATCAACCCGAGCGGCCACAGTAGACATCACAGGATCGAATAGTTCATCTAAGCCAGTTAGGAGGTAGGATATGATTTCCTCATCTTCATTCTTCTTGCCAGTCGACATCATCTCGTCAGCCAACCCTTTCATCATGCTAAGTACTCGGCGATCGTTGAAGAGCCCTTGGTCACGGTCGCCAGAGCCATCCGTGTGGCAATGATCCACGCCCGAGACTGCGCAGCAAAAAGCCCTTCAACGGCAGCCCACGCACCGATGAAGGACCGAGAATGCTAAAGCAAGGCGACCAGAGGGGGTGAATGGGAGCCTAAAAATTTCTCTTGAAACTTTGGCCTCTGTCCCAAAGATCAACCCCCAAAAGCTTCGACCTAAATGTGATGCCTACGACCCTTGGAAGAGGGTGGATGATCCCTAGGATCACAGCGAGGCACCACCAAATCAGAGCAACCCAAACATCAAAAGCTCCGGCTCGAGTTCAACCCCAAAAACCGACTCCCGAACGTAGATGGAAGGCTACGTCGAGAAATCTCCAAATACCTATGCTAACAAGTAGCAAAGATATCTAGAGAGGTTCCTTGGTTAACTCTAGGGCCAAACAAGAAGTCCGAAAACCAAGCCGAAAAGCCAGGAGAGCAAACGCACTAAAAATCAGCACACAGCGAGTTCCCGGACTGTCCACGGGTACGGTCCCGGACTGTCCGGGCCTACTGCGGACTGTCCGTGAATGGGTGGCGGACTATCCGCCAGCAAGAAACCCCAAAACGCAGTGCTGCTGAAGCCTCCCTGGGTGATCCCGGACTGTCTGCGGATCACAACGGCGGACTGTCCGCCGTTCAACCAAAAGCAAAGTGGCCGAGGCACGCAGTCAGTGACCTAACTCACCCTCGATGTGTGGACTATCCGCGGGGTGGGTGGCGGACTGTCCGTGACCACCCAGTGAGGGCAATTTTGGTCGCCCTTCACCCAAATCTTCCCAAATCCGATCCAAATCAAAATCCCTTGTTCCCAAACTTGGAGAAGATGATCACGAGGTAGTTGGAAGACGATCCCCAAGAAATCATCCGCTCAAATCAACTCAATCAACGGGAAATCGAAAGGGAAGGTGTATGAACGGAAAAAGCACCACGAAACTTGAATCGACCCGATCTACTTGTTCGTGAGAAGTTAGATGAATTCCTTCAGTGGAAATGATCTCCTCACATCAAAGAACAAGTTGGTTCAAGTGGATTCGAAAAAGACGCAGCGTAGAGGGAGATCGAGTGACGGGAAAATCGTGGAGAAACGAAGAACGCAAAGAACAAATTCAAAACATGAACTCAAACCACAAATTGCAACCGTGTGGCTACCACACGAGACAATAGTGAGATTACGGTCTCACTTCCTCAAAATCTCACGAACACAGAGGTATGATTCTGTCTCTGCGGATCTTAGTTAGCTATAGCAGGGAATGGGAGAGAGGAAACCCTAGAATGAAAATAGCAATGGCTGAGATGGTTTGGGAGGTGGGTGTCTCCCTCTACTTATCCTAATTCTAGTTCCCACTCTACCCCTAATAATTATAGAGCGAACCAGCTAAACCCTAAGGTTATTCTAGACCAACTCGAAGTAGATCGATGGTGATCCGACGGCCACGCCCGCACAACTGGTAGCTTCGCCTCGACGCGACCTCACTGATTGCCGCCACGTGCTGCCACTGCTCTGCTCGTCCTTTTCATGGACCTCGCCCCTGGTTTTGAGGCTGAAACCGGGAAACCAGACTTCAAGTCCTCCCCTAGTTTTGAGGCCGAAACCAGGAAACCTGTCGTCCATCGCCTGAGTTTTGTGGCCCAAACTCAGAAATGCGCCAGCGCCCAGGTTTTGAGGCCCAAACCTGGAAACTGTCCTCAGCCCGAGTTTTGTGGCCTAAACTCAGAAACTGGTCGCACCCAGGTTTTGTGGCCCAAACCTAGAAACCGTCCTCCGGTGGTTTTCTGTGGCTCAACCACCAAACCGACGTCGTAGAGGGGATGCACCGCCCGTGCACCCCGTCCACCGACACGTGTCCTCAGGTCCTCGACCCGAGCCACACCATGCCCCGCAAGTCTTCGTTCGTCGCTGTCCCAGGCTGTCAGCCACCACAGTTGATCCTCAGGCCACCGATTCGTCAGTCCAAGCCTCACGTCCGCCCTTCACCGCTCTGGGTCCATCGGCATGGCACGTCCGCCGCACGGCACGCCCATCCTTCATCGCTCCCGGCCCATCGGCACGTCACGTCTCTACTTGACCTTCACCTTGCCCTCGATCACTGTCTCCATGCTCGACACCTGCACAACATAAGCCCAAGAACATGCGCATCAAACCAGTTGACAATCACTCATCACTCAAGATCCGACATACACCCATGTATCCGCAATCTCCCCCTTGATGAGTGCATTGTCAACTACCAACACAAATCATATGAAGGTAGAATAAAGAAGAGGAAGGAGAAGTAGAGAACTCGTCCAAATGACCCAAATGCATAACAAAGCCAGAAGAAGGTCAAGTGGAAGAGCAAAATAACTTGGTTCCCAAAGACATGGGCAACGGCTCGACGCAACCAAGCAAAGCAAAGCTAGCCCTCAAGAAGGGGTAGAACATGCTCAACACCGCTAGCAAGAAAGCTCGATACCAATTGAAACTTTGAGAAAGCTGAACATCAATTGAAAAGCTAGCCCTCAAGAAGAGGCAGAACAGGCTCAACACCACTAGCGAGAAAGCTCGATACCAACTAAAAAGCAAGAGAGCTCGGGTACCAATTGAACTTTACCAATTGAACCAAAATCAACTAAAAAGCACAACAGAACACAAAACTGCTAGTCCCTCAAGATAGAGGCACAGAGGCTCAACACAACTAGCAGAAAAGCTCTAAATCAATTGAAAAATGCTCCAACCAATTGAAAATTCATCAAACAAGCAAACTCCCCCTTCAACAATGCACACAACTAAGAAATGATTTGACAAAATTTCTCCCCCTTAGTTGATAATGCACTATCAAGTAGATTTCTCCCCTTCAAATGCATATGAGTCAAAAAAGCAAGTTAGCAGCTTCAGGAATATAGTCGATAGAATGAAAAGATGCTCTAAAGAATGCTGATCCGATGACTCAACAATAAGCATAAATACCAGCCAAGGCTCAAACTGATCACCAAATACGAAATATGAACATATGGGCAAAATGAGCAGTTTTAGCCATTCAGAAAGGGTGTTCACCATAAAACTAGCACCAAAACATGTATAGACAGGAAGTCAAACAAGTGCTAAACATGTATACCAGGTGAACTACCCCGAGCAAAGTTCAATCATCATGCTATAGAATGAAGCATAAACTTGTGTTTTCAAATTTTATCGGAGTTGCAGCGGTGAAAATACACAAGTTCAAATTTTAGCATGTGACTGCGAGAGGTTGAAAGCTTGTCATTGCCTAACTTTTCAACCATGCTAAGCCTATGCAACAACAATCATAAGCTTAAAGCAACGGTTTCGGTCTTACACTACACGGCTCAAGTTTAACTCAATGTGCAATGAGAAACAGTCTCGATACCGTGATGTGCTGACAAACAGTCCCATCTCGATCTTTTCAATTCACTTAAACTTGGTTCAATTTTATGACAGCATATGAACATACCAAGCAAGTGAATGACTCAGAACTAGAGACATAGCAACCTAGCATATATGAAAAGCACAAGTGATTTCAACACATTCTACACATGCTACTTGCCAATCTCAATGGTGAACAGTTTCAAATTTTACGTTCATTAGACATATTCACCATTCATAAAATAGCTCAGCTCACAACATGTATCAGTGATCAGAAAGAGCATAAGCTACAAGCATCATCATATAGCATCAGAGCATACTAGACAGAGCATAGTTACATTCTAAGGAATATAGTCATGAAGCTCAGAAAGTAAAGATGCATGATGAAATGCAAAGACTATTCTACCCAAAATCAAAAACAAAACAGAAAGAAAAAGAGTCAGTCTATGATACAATAGACAAAATGTTTCCCCCATCTAAAAGGGGAAACACACACCAAGCTCACCTCTCAACCTAGCAAAGGTTTATTGGTCCAAAGGCTTGATAAAAATATCTGCCAACTGATGATGAGTATCGACATGGCGAAGGTCGATATCACCCTTATCAAAATGGTCTCGTAGAAAATGAAAGCGCACATCAATGTGTTTGGTCTTAGAATGCAGCATGGGGTTCTTAGCAATGCTAATAGCACACGTGCTGTCACAAAGCACGGGAACTCGAGAAAAGCTCAGACCAAAATCACACAAAGTGGCCATCATCTAAAGCAACTGAGAACAGCAGCTAGCCGCAGCAACATACTCAGCCTCTGTGGTAGACTGGGCGACACTAGACTGCTTGCGAGAAGACCAAGATACAAGAGAAGAGCCAATAAACTGACAAGTGCCAGAAGTGGACTTGCGATCAAGTCGGCAACCAACAAAATCGGCATTAGAATAACCACAAAGGGAGAGGGTGAAGAAAGCAGAATACCAAATCCCAAACTCTGGAGTGAAATGAAGGTACCTCATAATGCGCTTGACCGCCTGACAGTGAGAGGTGCGCGGCGACGCCTGAAAGCGCGCGCAAAGACACACCGCGAACTGAATGTCTGGGCGTGTCGCCGTCAGGTACAGCAGCGATCCGATCATGCTTCGGTACTCCTTATGGTCCACAGCTTCTCCATCCTCATCCGCATCCAGGGCCGTTGTGGTCAACATGGGTGTTGGAAGAGGCTTGGCCTCACCCATATCGAACTTCTTCAATATGTCCTTGGTATACTTGCCCTGGTGCACAAACGTTCCTTCCCGAGATTGCTTGATTTGCAACCCGAGAAAGAATGTCAACTCACCCATCATGCTCATCTCAAACTCCCTGCTCATAAGATCTGCAAACTTCGCAACCAAAGCGTCAGAAGAACCACTGAAAATGATATCATCCACGTAAATCTGGACTAAGAGAGTGTCATTGCCTTGCTTGAGGAGAAAAAGCGTTTTATCAACACATCCCATTTTAAAACCCTTAGCAAGCAAAAAGGTTTTCAACCTATCATACTAGGCTCTAGGGGCTTGTTTCAAACCATACAAAGCTTTGTGAAGTTTAAAAACATGGTTTGGAAACTTGGGATTTTCAAAGCTGGGGGTTGTTTCACATACACCTCTTCTTCTATGTAGCCGTTTAAGAAGGCACTCTTGACATCCATTTGAAAAAGTTTAAACCCTTTGGATGCAGCAAAAGCCAAGAGTATTCTAATTGCCTCCAAAGTCTCCTCATAGTCTATCCCCTCCTTCCGACTATAGCCCTTGGCTACAAGTTAGGCCTTGTTTCTCTCAATGTGGCCATCCTCTCCTTGTTTGTTTTTGAAAACCCATTTTGTACCAATAGGGTGACACTCAGGAGGAGGTGGAACCAAAACCCAAACCCGATTTCGTTCAAAATTTTCTAACTCCTCATGCATGACATTAACCCAATCCGGATTAGATAAAGCGTGTCCAACATCTCAGGGTTCAAAATCAGCAACAAATGCAGAATGAGCAAAGTGAGAGATTTGTTGTGACCTTGACCGAGTGACACGTTCGTTGATGCTACCGATCATAGGTTGAGGCGGGTGTTGGCGCTAAATGTGTCGTGGCACCTCCCGAGCTGAAGAAACCTCCCCCTCAACAGCAGCTGGTGCCTCCTCGGGTACAAATGGTACAGCCCCTCGAGGAAGAAGGGTCGGAGCCGTGTGTCGACATATTAGAAGCCAATCCAAGCGGCACAACAGGCGGAGGTGGTGCTGGGTCACCAGTGCCTTCAGCACCATCGTCCTCATCATCAAAAAGAGGTTCGCCAACCTCGTGATCACGTGCACGCTCAAATATAGAAGAAGGACAAACTATGGTCTCGTCGAAGGTAACATCGGATGTCTCCATGACTTGGTTAGTAACAAGGTTAAGTACACAATATGCACGAGTATGAGTGCCATAACCCAAAAATACACCATTAGAAGAACGAAACTCAAACTTGTCCAGGTTGCCTTTCTTGAGTATAAAATAGTGGCAACCAAAAACTCTAAAATAACTCACTTTGGGCTGTTTTCCAAAACACAACTCATAAGAAGTCTTTTTCAAGAAAGCTCGGAGAAAAATGTGATTGGAGATACAACATGCAGTGTTCATAGCCTCGGCCCAATACCGCCTAGGAGTCCTATGCTCATGGAGCATCGTCCTAGCCATCTCAATAAGGGTCTGATTTTTCCTCTCTACAACACCATTTTGTGGCGGTGTGTAGGGGTAAGAAAACTGATGCTCCAAACCCAGAGAGTTACAAAACTTTTCAAAATCTGAGTTTTTGAACTCAGAACCATTATCACTACGGAGAGCTCGCATCGAGTTCTTAGAGAACTCGTTCTGAAGACGCAAAATCAGATTGCGAGCAAAAGAGAAAGTCTCAGTTTTCTTAGCTAAAAAGAAAACCCACGAATATCTCGAAAAGTCATCAACAACAACAAGCACATACCACTTCCCACCAACCGAGCTCACCCGAGCCAGACCAACAAGGTCCATATGCAAAAGCTCTCCAGGGCGGTTAGTCATAACCTGATTCACTGGATGGTGGGGAGCAGCAACCATTTTCCCATGTCTACAAGAATGGCAAACAAGATCCTTCTCCATATGCACCTTGGGCAATCCTCGGATTAGGCCAAGTGAACTAAGCCTTGCAAGCAAGTCGAACCTCAAATGTCCAAGTCTCCTATGCCACTTCCAAAGATCAGAAGAAGAAGGTCCAGCCACAAGACAACAAGAAATGCCAAAAGACTCCGAGAAATTCGCACGAAAGACTTTCCCAAAGGGCGAAATCAAACATACAAGATTGCCCTAAGGATCTAGAATGCGACTGAGATTCGGCTTAAAACGAATCTCATAGTCATCATTGAAAAGTTGTGAAACAGAAAGAAGGTTAAAATGCAAGTTAGAAACAAGAGCAACATCACGCAACACAAAGTGCTTATTAACTCGCACAGACCCACGAGACAACACCTTACATTTGCTATTGTCGCCGAAGGTGATAAACTCCTTTCCGGCAACAGGACTAAGACTGGTGAACCACTTGGCGTTTCTGGTCATGTACCTTGAACACCCGGAATCCACCAACCAAATGTCCTCCAATCGTTTTACCTACATCAATAAAAAGACATAGGGTGAGCAAACGGTCCAACACTGGGGTGAGTTAAATAGGACGAATACCAGTGTTGGGTCGGCTGCTCAAAAGAACGGTTAGTAGAAAAACCATTCCTAGCACGCCTACGGGGAAAGCTATCACCACGCACAGGAAACATGGTCCGCTAAGGGAAGAGCGTCCATCGCAATATTCAAAACACGGTGGAGGGAAACGCTCAACAAAGCCACCGCCACGGGGTCCATATCCTACAAAGTTAGGATCCCGCCGGGCAAAACCTCCCTGAGGCCTAGAACCTTGAGGCATTGGACCTCTAGGCCTAGCAGCTCTCCTCTGAACATTCAGCACATGTACATCATGGAAAAAATGGTACATGTCTGCATTGTTCATCTCCCTTGCACGGCGCTCCTCTCTCTTGCACCGAAAGGAAAACTCCCTCAAGTGTCCATCTCTCCCACAGTGCTCAAAATGGTACCTCACCGCTCTCATAGGGGGTTGTTGGTACTCACGGTAGTGGGTGTGGATCACTTGGCTCTTTTGTGGCATGAGCTCCTCCTGGATAGGTGGCATTGTGTCTAGCTTGTTCTTTAGGTGGTTTGGTTTTGGAACCCATGTTTGTTTCTTGGGTGGAGCTCTTGGAGGTTCCACAAACACTCCATCCTTGGTGTTAGGCTTGAAAGGCCCTTTGGGTGGAATCTTGGTTAGTTTGGGAGTAGTGGTGGAGTTGGGCTTCTCACTCGGATTAAGACCACTCGACTCTCCAATCTTAC
Source organism: Coix lacryma-jobi var. lacryma-jobi (assembly GCA_009763385.1). Classification (NCBI taxonomy): domain Eukaryota; kingdom Viridiplantae; phylum Streptophyta; class Magnoliopsida; order Poales; family Poaceae; genus Coix; species Coix lacryma-jobi. The sequence goes on from CM019823.1 coordinate 70,398,084, forward strand.
CCAAAGAGGAAGCACACTCCATACCCTGAGCAAAGCCTACACCTGGACCTCCAGCAGCACAGTTGTATTGGGCAATCATCATCCCAAGCTGTGGCTCACCACAAGAGACCCATGACAAGATGGTCCGAAGGTATGTGTTTTCTTCCTTGGTTTGCATCTTGTCATGCTTCACATTAGCTATCTCCATCTCCAAGCTCCCACACAAAGTGCACCTAGACACACAAGTGCTACCCGAGCTGGCCTTCTCAAGAGACACAATCTTGGCATTCTTCTCTGCCAACACGGATTGCAAGCTTGCACAAGACTTGCACGCACCCACCAATGCGGGTCTAGCCCGAAGCTCATCCACCTCTCCAACTAAGGCAGCTTACTTCCCTCTCAAAGTGAGAAGGTCAGTCGTGTGCTTGGTGCACATCTCACACTCACCCTCCTCAGAGACAACAATAGTGGACTTGGCAAACTCAAGTTCCTTCACCGTATCCTCCCACTTCTACCTGAACTCCTTCCTCTCTCTAGCAGCACGCCTAAGCAGCTTATCTTGACTAAGGAGAGCCGTAGTAAGCTTATTGACCTTAGCAGCAAGTTCATCAGGGGTCTGAGATACCTAGGAGGTGTCGCCGTCGTCGTCGTCGTTCCGAGGGTTCTCCTCCAGCTGACTGTCGACCTCCTTGCCGAGGGCCATGGTGCAAAAGCCCTCATTGTTGGCGAAGAAGCAGAGGTCGTTCAGCTTGTCCTCGATCTTCTTCTTCTTCTTGGACTTGTCGTCGCTTGAGGCAGCGGAGTCATCATCCGAGTCGTCGACATCGCTGAGCGTGGCGAAGAAAGCACGCTGCTCGGCCTGGGCTTTCTCCAAGTACTTCTTCTTGATGTACTCCTTGTTGAAGCCACCCTTCCACTTGTGCTTGGGAGGGGTGTGCTTCTCCTTGTGCCAGCTGAAGTCAAACTTGTGGCCACGATCGCCCTTGGCCGCTGCTTGCTTGTTCTTCTTTGGGCAGTTGGTGATGAAATGGTCTAGATCGCCACGCTCATAGCACCCAGCGCGTCCTCCTCCACGACGATGGTTCATGCGGTTGTTGTGAAACCGCGAGAACCAGTTGGCAAGCAAAGCCAACTCTTCGTCTCCCATGAACTCTAGCCGCAACTTTGTGACAGAAAGAAGAGAAGAAAGTGCAAAGCCTCCAGAGGGGTTAGTAGAAGAGCCAGAAAGCAAAGCCATCGATGGGCCGGAAGGATTCTCATATGAAGCCCTCGTCATGGCATTAATCTCACTGGACTTGAGCTTACTAAAGAGCTCGTCACATGTGAGAGTCTCATAGTTAGGCGATTTGATGATCGCCTAAACCTTCGAGTCCCACACCGACCGATCAAGAGTGTGTAAGAGCTTGAGAGCCTTCTCATGATCGTCAAAAGGTAACAGCTCCTTGTTAGCCCTCATCTTGTTGACAATCACCTGAAAGCGAGCGAATAAACTTTCTATGTGAAGGACCGAGAAAGCACAAGCAAGGCGACCAGAAGGGGGGTGAATGGGAGCCAATCAAAATTCTTTCGAAAACTTTGGCCAAGTGTCCCAAATTCAACCCCGAAAAGCACGGACCCAAAACGTGATGCTCACGACCTTTGGAAGAGGGTGGATGATCCCTCGGATCACAGCGGAGCACCACCAAACACAAGCGAAGCAAAGACCAAAAGCTTCGGCTCAAGTTTCCCTTGAGAAAACCGACTCCCGAGCGTAGATTGAAGGCTACGTTGAGAAATCTCCACATACCTATGCAAACAAGTTGCAAAGATACCTAGAAATGTTTCTTGGTTAACTCTAGGAACAAACGAGAAGTCCGAAAACCAAGCCGAAAAGCCGGGGCGAAGATTGCATTGAAAAGCAAGCTTCAGCAATGTCCTGGACTGTCCGGGCTCCAAGTCCCGGACTGTCCGCCCCTACTGCGGACTGTCCGTGAGAGGGTGGCGGACTGTCCGCCGGCAAAACACGCAAAAACGCACTGCTGCTGAAAGTCCCTGGACGATCCCCGGACTGTCCGCCAAACACTACGGCGGACTGTCTGCGGTTCGAGTTCGGCTTGTCCGACCCAGCACGGCAGGCACTGACCTGTCTCGTGCCCGATGCCCGGACAGTCCGCGGCTCTGCAGAGAGGGGGATTTTGATCGCCTCTCTCCCAAATCTCTCCAAATCCGATCCAAAACAAAATCCCAGGATCCCAAAATTGGAGAAGATGATCACGGGGTAGTTAGGAGACTATCCCCAAGAAATCATCCGCTCAAATTGATCCAATCAACGGGAAATCACAACGGAAGGTGGATGAACGGAAAAAGCGCCACAAAAACGAAATCGTCCCGATCTATTCAATCATGAGGAGTTAGATGAATTCCTTTGGTCAAAATGACCTCCTCAATGATACAAACAAATTGGTTCAAACGGATTTCGAAAAAACGCAACGGAGAGGGAGATCGAGTGACGGGAAAATCGCGGTGAAACGAAGAACGCGAAGAACACGAAGAACATGAATCAAAATGCGATCCGACACATCGATCTTGCAGCCGAAGCGCAAACACACGCTACAACAGAGAGGTTACGGCCTCCCTTCCTCAAAATCAACAGTACACAGAGGTGAGTCTCTCTGCGGATCTCAGCTAGCTACAGCAGGGAATGGGAGAGCTGGAAAACCCTAAGACGAAAGAGCAAAATGACTGAGATAGGGGGAGGAGGGTGTCTCCCCGACTACTTATCCTAATTCTAGCCTAAGTACAATTCCTACTCTACCCCTCTCTATTCTAGTTACAGAGCGAACCAGCTAAACCCTAGGGTTATTCTGGACCAACTCGGTGGTAGGTGTATCCGACGGCCACGCCCGCACAACTCGTCCGCGTTGCCTCCACGCAACCTTCCAATTGCCGCCACGTGCTGCCCTCGCTTTGCACCCTCGGTTTTGTGGCCTAAACCGGGAAACCAGCCTTTTCCAGCTATCCCCCGGTTTTGAGGCCCAAACCGGGAAACCAGCCTCCAAGTCCAACGCCTGAGTTTTGTGGCCCAAACTCAGAAACCCGCAGCGCCCGAGTTTTGAGGCCCAAACTCGGAAACCGTCCTCAGCCCAAGTTTTGTGGCCAAACTCAGAAACCCTCAGCACCCAGGTTTTGAGGCCCAAACCTGGAAACCGTCCACCGGTGGTTTTTCTGTGGCTCAACCACCAAACCGGAGCTGTAGAGGGGATACACCGCCCGTGCACCCCGTCCACCGACACGTGTCCCTAGGTCCTCGACCCGAGCAACACCATGCCTGCAAGTCTTCGCTCGTCGCTGTCCCAGGCTGCCAGCCACCACAGCTGATCCTCAAGCACTCCGGTCCCTCAGTCCAAGCCTCACGTCCGCCCTTCACCGCTCGGTCCATTGGCATGGCACGTCCGCCGCACGGCATGCCCATCCTTCACCGCACCCGGTCCGTCAGCACGGCACGTCTCAACTTGACCTTCACCTTGCCCTCGATCACTGTCTCCGTGCTCGACACCTGCACAACACAAGCCAAAGAACCTGCGATCAAACCCGTTGACAATCACTCATCACACCGAGACCCGGCATACACCCATGTATCTGCAATCTCCCCCTTGATGAGTGCATTGTCAACTACTCACACAAATCATGATAGAAGGAAGAAGGAAGGAAGAAAGAGAAGAGAGAACTCGACCAAATGACCCAAAAGCATAGCAAAGCCGAAGAAGGTCAAGTGGAAGAAGCGAAACAACTTGGTCCCCAAAGACATGGGCAACGGCTCAACGCAACCAAGCAAAAGCAAAGCTAGCCCTCAAGAAGAGGTAGAACAGGCTCAACACCGCTAGCAAATACCAATTGAAGACTCCAGAAAAAAGAGCTCGACACAAACTGAAGCCGAATGAAAATCGAAGCAAAATGCTAGTCCCTCAAGATAGAGGCACAGAGGCTGAACACAACTAGCAAAGAAAGCTTGAAACCAATGCCTTTCGGCCAAGCACGCTCCGAACCAATCGAAAAATCTCCGAACCAATTGAGGATCAATCGAAAACGAAAAACCCAGAAAATGTTTGCTAGTCCCTGAAGACAGAGGCAAAGGCTCAACACAACTAGCAAACTCCCCCTCGAAAAGTGCAAGCAACTAGGAACACTCCCCCTTTGGTCCAACAAGAGAAGAGCACAGGGAATTTGAAATTTCCCCTTAACGAAAACTCCCCCTTAGTCGAACATCCAGGAACACATGATAACATGATTTGCAATTTCTCCGCCTTAGTTGAAAATGCACTTATCAAGTAAACAGCAGGAATCGGGCAAAGTTCTCCGCCTCAGAAAATGCATATGAAGTCAGAAATGCAAGTTAGGAGCTTCAGGCATATAGTCAAAAGAGTGCAAAAATGCTCTAAGCAGTATAGCTCGAATGACAAAACTAAGCACTCAAATAGCAAAGGCTCAAACTGATCACAGATACGAAATATGAAGCATATGAGCAAGTGAGCAGTTTTTAGCCAAAAAGATAGTCACCATCAAAATAGCACTACACATGTATAGGTAGGAATCCAAACAAGTGCTAAACATGTATACAAGGTGAACTACCCCTAGCAAAGTTCAATCATCATGCACAGGAATGAAACATACACTTGTGATTTCATTTTTATATCAGAGTTGCAGCGGTAAAAATTCACAAATTCAATTATTAGCATGTGATTGCGAGAGGTTGAAAGCTTGTCATTGCCTAACTTTTCAACCGAGCGAAGCCTATGCCGAAGCAATCAGAAGCTTAAAGCTACGGTTTCGGTCATACACTACACGGCTCAAGTTTAACTCAAAGTGCAATGAGAAACAGTCTCGATACCGTGAGGTGTTGACAAGCAATCCCATCTCGATCTTTTCAATTCACTAAAAACTTGGTTCAAAATTTTAAACATGATATGAACAGACCAAGCAGGTGAATGACTCAGAACTAGAGACATAGCAACCTAGCATATATGAAAAGCACGAGTGAACTCAACACATCCTACACATGCTAGTTGCATATCTCAATGGTGAACATTTTTAGATTTTATATACATTAAGCAAATTCACCATTCTAAAACAGCTCAGCTCATAACATGTACTAGTGATCAGAAGGAGCATAAGCTACAAGCATCAACATAAGCATCGGAGCATACTAAACAGAGCATAGTTACATTCTAGTGATTATAAACATGAAGCTCAGAATGTAAATGCGTATGCTAAAATGCAAAAGAAAGACAAACAAAAAGAGTCAGTCTATTATACAAAATCCAAAATGTGAGAAGAACCACCGAAAATGATATCATCCACGTAAATCTGGACCAAGAGTGTGTCTTTGCCTTGCTTGAGGAGAAAGAGCGTCTTATCTACACATCCCATTTTAAAACCCTTAGCTAGCAGAAAAGTTTTCAATCTATCATACCAGGCTCTAGGGGCTTGTTTCAAACCATATAAAGCTTTGTGAAGTTTAAAAACATGGTTTGGAAACTTGGGATTTTCAAAACCGGGGGGTTGCTCAACATAAACCTCTTCTTCTATGTAGCCGTTTAAGAAGGCACTCTTGACATCCATTTGAATAAGTTTAAAACCTTTGGATGTAGCAAAAGCCAAGAGTATCCTAATAGCCTCCAAACGAGCTACAGGAGCAAAAGTCTCCTCATAGTCTATGCCCTCCTTCTGACTATAACCCTTCGCTACAAGCCTGGCCTTGTTTCTCACAACGTCACCATCCTCTCCTTGCTTGTTTTTGAAAACCCATTTTGTCCCAATAGGCTTACAGTCTGGAGGAGGTGGAACTAGAACCCAAACTCGATTTCGCTCTAAGTTTTCTAACTCCTCATGCATGGCATTGACCCAATTCGGATCCGTCAAGGCGTGTCCAACATCTCGGGGCTCAAAATTAGCAACTAAAGCAGAATGAGCGAAGTGAGAGATGTGCTGTGACCTGGACCGAGTGACCCGTTCGTCAATGTCGCTGATCATCTGCTGAGGGGGGTGCTGGCGCTGGATGTTTCATGGCGCCTCCCGGGAAGAAGTAACCTCCCCCTCAACAGCAGCTGGTGCCTCCCCGGGTACAAAAGGTACCGCTCGGGGTGGCGGATCCCACGGCCCCCAGGAAGAAGAGGTGTCGGGGCCGTGAGCCGTCGTAGAAGCCGCTCTTGGCGGCACAGTAGGTGGAGGGTGTGCTGGATCATCCATACCTTCAGCACCCTCGTCCTCATCATCGAAAAGAGGCTCATCGACCTCATGATCACCTGCATGCTCAAAACGAGAAGAAGGACATACAAGAGTCTCGTCGAAGGTGACATCTGATGTCTCCACGACTCGGTTAGTATCAAGGTTAAGTACACGATATGCTCTAGTGTGAGTGCCATAACCCAAAAATACCCCGTCAGAAGAACGAGACTCAAACTTGTCTAGGTTGCCCTTTTTCAATATAAAACAGTGGCAATCGAAGACTCTAAAGTAACTCTCCTTGGGCTGTCTACCAAAACGCAACTCAAAAGAAGTCTTCTTCAAAAAGGCTCTCAGAAAAATGCGATTTGAAATGTAGCATGCAGTGTTCATAGCTTCGGCCCAATAGAGCCTAGGAGTCCTATGCTCATCGAGCATTGTCCTGGCCATCTCAACAAGGGTCCGATTTTTCCTCTCTACAACGCCATTTTGGGGCGGTGTGTAGGGGGAAGAAAACTGATGCTCCAAACCAAGGCGGTCACAAAACTTTTCAAAATTCGAATTTTTAAATTCGGAACCATTATCACTTCTAATAGCTCGCATCGAGTTCAAAGGGAACTCGTTCTGAAGACGCAAAATCAGATTGCGAGCAAATGAGAAAGTCTCAGTCTTCTCGGTCAAAAAGAAGACCCATGAATACCTCGAAAAGTCGTCGACAACAACCAAAACATACCACTTGCCACCAACCGAGCTCACCCGAGCCGGACCAACAAGATCCATGTGTAAAAGCTCTCCGGGGTGCGAGGTCATGACCTTAGACACTGGATGGTGGGGAGCGGCAATCATCTTTCCATGTCTACAAGAATGGCAAACTAGATCCTTCTCCATCGAAAGCTTGGGCAATCCTCGGATTAGGCCAAGTGAGCTAAGTCTTGCAAGCAAGTCGAAGCTTAAATGACCGAGCCTCCTATGCCACTTCCAAAGATCGGAGGAAGAAGGACTAGCCAAAAGACAGCGGGAAACACCAAACGACTCTGAAAAATTCGCGCGAAAAATTTTCCCAAAAGGGCGAAATCAAACAAACCAAATTGCCCTGAGGATCTAAAATGTGAAGGACCGGATAAGCGACCAGAGGGGGAGTGAATGGGAGCTTAACATTTCTTCTCAGAAACTTTTAGCCACTGTCCCAGAAGTCACCCCGCAGGCAAGTCTAGAGCTCGAATAATGTCTATGACCCTAGATGTAGGGTGGATGCTTCCAAGGAGCACAGCGAGACACTACACGACTCTAGAAACCCAACGCAAAAGCCGGAAACCAAAACCGAAAATGAACGAACAAACCGCGGACAAAACAGTGTTGAACCAGTCGCATCGGACGCTGACCTACATCCGATGCCTAACCACCGGACGCGTCCGATGCGAACAGTGCATCTCGGGAACCTTACTAGACGTACATCGGACGCTGAGCACAGTGATCAGCCAGCGTCCGATGCTTTGGATCGGGCGCGTCCGATGGTCAACGGGCGCGTCCGACGCCCAGCGTCCGATGCCCACTAAAAGGCACCCAGATTGACACGTGTCACCGGAGCGTCCGATGCTCACGAGTCAGCGTCCGATGCCCCTGAAATCAGCACAGTTCTTCGGTGATTCAACCCGATCTCCTCCGAATCAAATGCACTAGGTCTAGGATTTGATATGAGGAGTCACAAGGATGTTAGTGAGCTACTCCTAAGAGATCATGGCTCGAACCTAACTCCAAATCGGTGAATCAAGAAATTTCGGGGCAAGGAAGCAAGAACGTGATCCAAAACGAAAATTGCTTGATCTCCTAGACCGTGAGGTTTGAGATGGATTCCTTCGGGGGAAAGAATTGCCTCACAATCTAGAACAACTTGGTTCAAGTGGATTTGCAAAAAACACACCAAGAAAAGAGATCAAGTGACCGGAAAAACGTGACCAAAAGTAATCCGCGATGAACACAACCAAAATGTGAATCACAAGCACGAAATTGCAACCGTGTGGCGAACACACGCTACAATCGTGAGGTTACGGCCTCACTTCCTGAAATTCCCAAAACACAGAGACAAGATTGAGACTACTCTGTGGATCACTCACAGCCAGGTATGATTAGAACCTAAGCGAGGGCTAAGGGAAGAGAGAGAGTGCTTAGGAGTAAAATGACTGCAAGGATGAAGGGAGAGGAGGGGTGCCTCTCTTATTTATAGCCTAAACAATAATCCCCTTCTAACCCTAGGTAACTGAGCGAAACGGCCAGCCCTAGGGGTATCCCAGTCCAACTCTGCTTGATGTCAATCCGACGGCCACGCGCCTTCCTCACCCTTAGCTTCGCCTCGACGCAAGCCTCAGGATGCCGCCACGTGCCGCCCTGTCGACCGCCGCGCCTTCCTCGCGGATAGCTGCGCCGCCGCGCTAGCCTCTCCACGCCGCCACGCGTCGGCCGTCCTTTTTGCGGACCTCCCCCCGGTTTTGAGGCCGAAACCAGGAAACCTGGGCCTTCCCCCGGTTTTGAGGCTGAAACCGGGAAACCTGTCCTCCGGCTGAGTTTTGTGGCCCAAACTCAGAAACCCGCGCGCCCAGGTTTTGAGGCCCAAACTTGGAAACCGTCCACGCCGAGTTTTGAGGCCCAAACTCGGAAACCGTCGTTGGTAGCTTTTTGAGGCTCAGCTACCGAACCCGCGCCGTAGACGGGATGTGGTTTGCACACCCCGAGTTCCAGCACCGATGCTGGAGCATGTCCAGCCTCCACGCCGGGCATAGTGCATTCACCATCCTTCTCGGCCTCCCGCAAAGTGTCACGACGCCATCACCTTCCTCCCGACTCGGCCGATGCACCGCACATCCCCATGTCCTCTTGCTTGTCGATGCCACGTGCCAGCTACCACAGCTGGTCCTCAGGTCTCCTGGTCCATCAGTCCAAGCTCCACGTCCGCCCTTCACCGCTCCCGGTCCGTCGGCACGGCACATCCCCGCTTGACCTTCACCTCACCTTTGACCACTGTCTCCGAGCTCCGCACCTGCACATCAACACAGCCAAGAGACATGTTGCCGGTTGATCGATCACTCATCACTCAGGAAGGGAACCACAAGGGCACATATCAACCTTGTGTTCTCAATCTCCACCTTGATGAGTGCATCGTCAACTCATAGTAACCGTAACCAAAATAAAAGAAAGCAGAATTAGGTAGAAGGAGAAAAACTCACCCGAGATGTCCAAAAGCCAAAGAAAAGGCCAAAGAAGAATAGCTCAAGATAAGCAAAGCTTGGTCCCCAAAGACATGGGCAACGGTTCGACACAACCAAGCAAGAAATCGGAACAACAACTCATCGAGGAGCAAAACCCGATCAAAATCAGAGCACAAGACTTGGTTCCCAAAGACATGGGCAACGGCTCGACGCAACCAAGTCAGAAGTAGGCTTGTCCTCAAGAAGAGGCAGAAAAGGGCTCAACACCACTAGCTGAAAGCTCGAAAACCAACTGAACACTGCATGAGAAGCAACTACTGCTAGTCCCTCAAGATAGAGGCACAGAGGCTCAACACAACTAGCAGTAGGCACGATACCAATCAAGAATCATCGAAATAAGATGAAAACTGCTAGTCCCTCAAGACAGAGGCACAGAGGCTCGACGCAACTAGCCAAAAAGATCGATACCAATTAAATAACAAATCCACCGAAGAAAGCAGAACTCCCCCTTACTCAAAGACTCCCCCTCAACAAGCGAAGCATAAATTGCAAATTGTAACCATAAAAGAACATTTTCCCAAAATCTCCCCCTTGGACAAACTTTCTCCCCCTTGGGGGCAATTTGCAATCAAAAGACATGGGAAAAGAGCTCAAGTAAGTCAAGCGGAGCTAGGTCATGCCAATCGGAGTCAAACACATGTATATGGGTCAAAAATGCATGTTAGCAGCTTCAGGTATATACTCGAAAGAGTGAATAAATGCTCTAATGAGTGCTGATCCGACTACTTAGCAACATACACAAGTGCTAGCAAAGGCTCAAACTGATCACCAAATACAAAGTATGAGTGCATAAGCCAAGTGAGCAGTTTTAAGCCATTCTGAAAGAAGTTTCACCATTAAAATAGCACTAGACATGTATAGACAGGAAGTCAACAAGTGCTAAAACATGTATACAAGGTGAACTACCCCTAGCAAAGTTCAATCATCATGCTGTAGAATGAAACATAGACTTGTGTTTTCAGATTTTTTTGGAGAATTTGCAGCGGTTTTTAACACAAGTTCAAAGACAACATGTGTTTGCGAGAGGTTGAAAGCTTGTCATAGCCTAACTTTTCAACCGTGCTAAGCCTATGCATATGCAATCAGAAGCTTAAAGCATCGGTTTCGGTCTTACACTACACGGCTCAAGTTTAACTCAATGTGCAATGAGAAACAGTCTAGATACCGTGATGTGCTGACAAAGCAATCCCATCTCGATCTTTTCAATTCACTACAACTTGGTTCATTTTAAACAGAATATGAACAATCCAAGCAAGTGAATGACTCAGAACTAGAGACATAGCAACCTAGCATATATGAAATAGCTCAAGTGACCTCAACACATTCTACACATGCTAGTTGTCAATCTCAATGGTGAACATGTATCAAATTTTCAGTTCATTAAGCATGTTCATCATTCTGAAAAATAGCTTAGCTCACAACATGTATCAGAGATCAAAAAGATCCTAAGCTACAAGCATCATCATATATCATCGAAGCATACACTAAACAGAGCATAGATTCATTCTCAAGAATATAGACATGAAGCATGAAAATGCACGATAAATACATGATGAAATCAGAATCGGAGCCATAACAAAACTCAAAGGACTCAAGACCCAAAACAAAAGGATCAGAAAGTTAGTCTATGGTACATAAACAAAATGCTTCCCCCATCTAAAAGGGGAAACACACACCAAGCTCACCTCTCAACCTAGCAAAAGTTGAGAGGTCCAAAGGCTTGGTAAAGATATCCGCAACCTGGTTATGGGTGTCTACATGCCTAAGATCAATGTCGCCTTTCTCGTAGTGATCACGAAGAAAGTGAAATCGAACATCAATGTGTTTGGTCTTGGAGTGAAGCACTGGGTTCTTTGCTACACTAATGGCAGAAGTGCTATCGCAAAGCAAGGGGACCCGACTGAAGTCTAGACCAAAATCACGCAAAGTAGCAACCATCCACAAAAGCTGCGAAGCACAAGAAGCAGCGGCAACATACTCGGCTTCTATAGTAGACTGGGCTACGTTCGATTGCTTGCGAGAGGAACACGAAACCAAAGAAGAGCCATGAAACTGACAAGTCCCAGAAGTAGACTTGCGCTCTAGCCGACAGCTGGCAAAATCCGCATCGGAATAACCACAAAGCGAGAGATTCGAAGAAGAGGAATACCAAAGTCCGAACTCAGGAGTGTATCGGAGGTACCTCATGATGCGCTTGACCGCTTGCTTGTGGGAAGTCCGAGGGGACGCCTGAAAGCGAGCGCACAGACACACAGCGAACTGTATATCCGGCCTCGTCGCCATCAGGTACAGGAGCGAGCCAATCATTCTCCTGTACTCCTTCTGGTCAACCGGCTCTCCGTCTTGGTCCGCATCCATCGCCGCAGTCGTCGGCATGGGCGTCGTAAGAGGCTTGGCCTCGCCCATGTTGAACTTTTTCAGGATGTCCTTTGTGTATTTGCCTTGATGCACGAACGTCTCATCTCGGGTTTGCTTGATTTGCAATCCGAGGAAGAAAGTCAACTCACCCATCATACTCATCTCAAACTCCTTGCTCATAGTATCTGCAAACTTGGCAACAAGCGCATGAGAGGAGCCACCAAAGATGATATCATCCACGTAAATCTGGACTATCAGGGTATCATTGCCTTGCTTGAGGAGAAACAAAGTCCTATCAACCCGTCCCATTTTAAAACCCTTTGAGAATAAAAAGGTTTTCAAACGATCATACCACACTCTCGGGGCTTGTTTCAAACCATACAAAGCTTTTGAAAGTTTATAAACATGGTTTGGAAACTTGGGATCCTCGAAACCTAGGGGTTGCCTAACATAAACCTCTTCCTCTATATACCCATTCAAGAAGGCACTCTTGACATCCATCTCGTAAAGCTTAAAACCCTTCGAAGCAGCAAAGGCTAGAAGAATTCTAATGGCTTCTAAATGGGCTACAGGGGCAAAGGTTTCCTCATAGTCTATCCCCTCTTTTTGACAAAAACCCTGGGCTACTAGCCTAGCCTTGTTCCTCACTACCATCCCATCCTCACCCTCTTTGTTTTTGAAAACCCATTTGGTACCTATAGGGTGGCATTCTGGTGGAGGTGGAACTAGGGTCCAAACACGGTTTCACTCAAACTTTTCTAGCTCCTCATGCATGGCATTGACCCAGTTAGCATCAGAAAGTGCGTGTCCAACATCTTTGGGCTCAAAAGAAGCAACGAATGCAGAATGAGCAAAGTGTGAGATTTCATACGCTCGCGACCGCGTGACTCGCTGGTCGATGCCGCCTATCATCTGCTACGGGGGGTGAACTTTCTGAACGCTTCGGGGTACTTGCCTTGCCGAAGTCGCCTCCCCCTCGCCAGATGCTGTCGATCTCCCGGGTGCAGCAGGTGCTTGCTGGGGAGGTGGCTCCAGAGGACCCCAAGAAGAAGAAGTCATGGGATCAGGTCCTCGAGCTGAAGTAGTCGTCGCAGGGTCGACAGGGGCAGCCAGTGGAGTTGGCTCGGGATCACCCCAATCGGCATTCTCCTGCTCCTCCTCCACAAAGATAGTCTCTCCCAGCTCCTGTTCTCCAGCAACATCAAAAGCAGAAGAAACACAAGGCATAGTCTCGTCAAATGTGACCTCGCAGGTCTCCACTATCTGGTTAGTCTCAAGGTTAAGAACTCGATAAGCGCGCGAATGCGAAGCATAACCAAGAAACACGCCATCAGCAGAGCGAGATTCAAATTTATCCAAATTGCCTTGCTTTAGGATAAAACACTTAAAACCAAACACCCAGAAATGAGACACCTTGGGTACCCGTCCAAAACGCAACTCATAAGAAGTCTTCTTCATGAAAGCTCGAAGAAAGATGCGATTTGCAACATGGCAAGCGGTGTTGATTGCCTCAGCCCAAAAACGCCTAGGAGTCCTATGCTCATCGAGCATCGTCCTGGCCATCTCAACAAGGGTCCGGTTCTTGCGCTCAACAACACCGTTTTGCTGGGGGACATAAGGAGAAGAAAACTGATGCTCGATTCCATTAGAAGAACAGAAAGAGGCAAACTGAGAGTTATCAAACTCAGTACCATTATCACTACGAATAGCTCTAATGGTATCAGGGGGAAACTCAGTTTTCAACCTCAAAATCAAGTCACGAGCAAAAGAAAAAGCTTCATCCTTACCCTCCATGAAAAATACCCAAGAGTACCTCGAAAAATCATCAACGATCACTAGAACGTACCACTTCCCACCCGCTGAGCAAACCCGAGCTGGACCAACTGTGTCCATGTGTAAAAGCTCGCCGGGTCGCTTTGTCATCACCTGATTAACAGGTGGGTGAGAAGCAGCAACCATCTTCCCGTGACGACAGGGATGGCAAACAAGGTCCTTCTGAAACTTAAGCTTGGGCAATCCTTGGATTAGGCCAAGTGAGCTAAGTCTTGCAAGCAAGTCAAAACTCAAGTGACCAAGCCTCCTATGCCACTTCCACAAATCAGAAGAAGGACCAGCCATCAAACATCTAGCAGAGCCGAAAGAACGAGAAAAGTTGGCTCTGAAAACACGACCAAAAGGGACAATCTAACAAACTAGATCTCCCCGAGGGTCTAAGACACGACTCAAACCCATCTTAAAACACACTTCAAAATCATCCTCAAGAAGTTGCGAAACAGAAAGCAAATTATAGTGCAAGCTCGAAACCAAAGCAACATCCTTGAGAACAAAGCTCTCATTGAGCCGGATAGCTCCATGAGAAACAACCTTACCTCTACTATTATCCCCCAAAGGGACGTACTCCTTGTGCATCACGGGGCTAAGGCTGGAGAACCATTCCTTCTTTCCGGTCATATGGCGCGAACATCCGAAATCCATGAGCCACATGTTCTCCAACCGAAGTTCCTGCATCAATAGAAAGGCAAGAAGTGAGCATATGGCACAACACTGGGGTTAGTATACTGAGAAGGATACCAGTGCTGTGTCATAGGCCCAAAAAAAGTGTTAGAAGAAACACCAAACAGTCCTCATCCCATGGGTGGATAGCGATCACCACCAACCTGAAAGGGTGGTCCGCTATGGAACGGAAAACCTCCAAACTGACCTACCTGTCCCATCTGAGCAAAGCGATCACCACCATACTGAAAAGGTGGTCCGCTATGGGACTGAACAGCAAAGCCTCTTGCACTCGGCTCCCGATCGTATTGAGGACGAAAGGAACCGCGACGGGCACAACCACCACCCCGTGGTCTAGCTGCTTGGGGCCTAGCTGCCTAAGGGGGTGCTCCTCCAGGCCTAGCGCCCTGCCTCTGAACTCCCCGACCTTGCACACCATGGAGAGGGTGGTGCCTGGCCTGTTGTTCAGCTCCAACTCCTTCCTAGCGTCTCTCTTCCTCCGAAAGCAAAACTCGGCTAGGTGACCCTCACGGTGACAGTACTCGCACTCAAATCTCACCACTCTCTTAGGTTGTTGGTTTCTACGGTTGCGAGGGTTGTTCATTCTAGCCGGCTGCTTGCCCTTCGGAAGGGGATCACTAGAGACGTCAGGAAGGGTGTCAAGTGTGTTCTTAAGATGGTTAGGTTTAGGAACCCACACTTGCTTGCGAGGTGGAGCCTTGGGAGGTTCATCAAGGATGCCATCCTTGGTGATAGGCTTGGGAGGCTCAGGTGGGGTGATCTTGATAAGCTTAGGGATAGTGGATGGCTTCTCACTAGGGTTCACTCCACTAAACTCACCAATCTTCCCAAAGATACTAGCTCTCTTACCACTTGACTCAAAGCCTACTCCCGAGCAATCAGTTCCCCTCTTGAACTGACTGATCATCATGCCCAACTGTGGCTCATTGCATGACACCCAACTCAGAATGGACCGAAGGTATGTGTTTTCTTCCTCGGTTTGCATCCTGGCATGCCGACAGTTGGTAATCTCAAGCTCCATCCCCACGCATCGCTCACACTGAGCGGACAAGGTGCTAACTGAGTTGGCCTTCATGGCTTCAACAAGCTTGGCACTAACTTCTGCCAACTCAGTTTGCAAGCTTCGGCAAAGCTTGCACACACCCAAAGAAGGTCTACTCTTCACCTCCTCAAGCTCCTTCTTCAGGGAGGGACACTCTTTGCAGTCACCCACCAAGGCTAGCCTACTCTTCAGCTCATCATACACCTCGATCAAAGAAGCATACTTGGTTTGCAGGGTGGCAAAGTTAGTCATGTGCATTGTGCACTCCTCACACTCCTCTTCTTCAGACACCTTCACCTCAGACTTAGCAAACTCAAGCTCCTTAAGCGCATCATCCATCTTCGCCTTAAACTCATTGCGCTCTCGGATAGCTCGCTTGAGTTGCTTATCCTGACCGAGGACTATGTCGACAAGGGAATCACGCTCACCAGTAAGACGCTCGCCAAGAGAAGAGGATGATACCTCAGAAGCGTCGTCGTCGTCGTCGTCGGTGCCGTCGTCCTTGTCCTAGTGTTTGCAGTCCTCTCCATCCAAGGCCATGGTGCAAAGATTCTTGGAGGATTTGCCGAAGAAGCAGAGTCCGTTGAAGCGTTCCTCAGTCTTGTGCTCGGATCCATTGTCGCTGGAGTCGCCGTCGGAGGACTTCTCGCCGTCGCTGAAGGTGGCGAGGAAGGCACGCTTGCCGGCGTCGAAAGCTTTCTCCATGTCCTCTCGGTGGTAGCCGCCCTTCTTCTTCTTCCCGGCCTTGATCTCCGGCTTGCCCTTGCGCCTGGAGTTGTGGTTCTTGCCTGGGAAGGTCTTGTCACGCTTGGGGCAGTTCGCGACGAAGTGATCCGGATCTCCACATCCGTAGCAGCCCTCACGTGCGCCACCACGCCGGCGATTCAGACGGTTGTTGTGAAACCACGAGAACCGGGTGATGATGAGGGTGAGCTCGTCATCGTCCAATGCCTCCACCTGCTCCTCAGTCACTGAAAGCAAAGAAGACAAAGCAAAGAGAGGTGGTGAAGCGTCAGCGGAAAGAGTCGATCCACCCTTGCCTGAGACCAAAGCCATAGGATGAGAAGATGGGTTCTTCAGCTTGGCCTGAGTCAAGTGATCGATCTCGGTGGACTTGAGCTTGCTGAATAGCTCGTCCACGGTGAGGGTGTCATAAGCAGCAGACTCAATGGTCGACACCTTCACCTCCCATACCCTCCGATCCAGGGCATATAGCAACTTGAGTGCCCTCTCATGATCGTCATAGGGTAGGTTGGCCCGATTGGCACGCATCTTATTCACAATCGTTTGGAAACGAGCAAACATAGAGTCAATCGTCTCTCCCTCCAACTGAACAAAGTTCTCATATTCCCGCTTGTAAGTCTCAAAGAGTCTGGTCTTGACCTGAGCGGTCCCCTCGTGATAGCTCTGAAGCTTCACCTAGATCTCTCGAGCAGTCTGAAGCTCGGAAACACGTTCGAACTCAGGAAGAGAGATGTTGGCCAAAAGCGCGTTACGGGCCTTAGAGTTGGCCTCATGTTGGTCAATCTGGTGCTGACCAACTCGAGCCGCAAGAACCACATAATCGGCGTCCTCGCATATCTCCCAAATAGAAGATCCGATGCTGTTGAGATAAGCACACATCCGAATCTACCAATAGGGATAGTTCGTCCCATCGAAATAGGGAGCCTTGCCATTCCCTCGATCCATGTCGCCCTTAGGATTCGAAACCGATTAAGGTAGAAGAGATCCTTAACCCGCTCCGATACCAATTGAAGGACCGGATAAGCGACCAGAGGAGGGGTGAATGGGAGCTTAAAATTTCTTCTCAGAAACTTTTAGCCACTGTCCCAGAAGTCACCCCGCAGGCAAGTCTAGAGCTCGAATAATGTCTACGACCCTAGATGTAGGGTGGATGCTTCCAAGGAGCACAGCGAGACACTACACAACTCTAGAAACCCAACGCAAAAGCCGGAAACCAAAACCGAAAACGAACGAACAAACCGCAGACAAAACAGTGCTGAACCAGTCGCATCGGACGCTGACCTGCATCCGATGCGAACAGTGCGTCTCAGGAACCTTACTGGACGTACATCGGACGCTGAGCACAGTGATCAGCCAGCGTCCGATGCTTTGGATCGGGCGCGTCCGATGGTCAACGGACGTGTCCGACGCCTAGCGTCCGATGCCCACTAAAAGGCACCCAGATTGACACGTGTCACCGGAGCGTCGGATGCTCTGAGCCCTAGCATCCGATGCTCACGAGTCAGCGTCCGATGCCTCCGAAATCAGCACAGTTCTTCGGTGATTCAACCCGATCTCCTCTGAATCAAATGCACTAGGTCTACGATTCGATATGAGGAGTCACAAGGATGTTAGTGAGCTACTCCTAAGAGATCATGGCTCGAACCTAACTCCAAATCGGTGAATCAAGAAATTTCAGGGCAAGGAAGCAAGAACCTGATCCAAAAACGAAAATCGCTCGATCTCCTAGACCGTGAGGTTTGAGATGGATTCCTTCGGGGGAAAGAATTGCCTCACGATCTAGAACAACTTGGTTCAAGTGGATTTGCAAAAGACGCACCAAGCAAAGAGATCAAGTGACGAGAAAAACATGACCAAAAGTAATCCGCGATGAACACAACCAAAATGCGAATCACAAGCACCAAATTGCTACCGTGTGGCGAACACACGCTACAATCGTGAGGTTACGACCTCACTTCTTGAAATTCCCAAAACATAGAGACAAGATTGAGTCTACTCTGTGGATCACTCACAGCCAGGTATGATTTGAACCTAAGCGAGGGCTAAATGAAGAGAGAGAGTGCTTAGGAGTAAAATGACTGCAAGGATGAAGGGAGAGGAGGGGTGCCTCTTATTTATAGCCTAAACAATAATCCCCTTCTAACCCTAGGTAACTGAGCGAAACGACCAACCCTAGGGGTATCCCTGTCCAACTCTGCTTGATGTCAATCCGACGGCCACGCGCCTTCCTCACCCTTAGCTTCGCCTCGACGCAAGCCTCAGGATGCCGCCACGTGCCGCCCTGTCGACCGCCGCGCCTTCCTCGCGGATAGCTGCGCCGCCGCGCCAGCCTCTCCACGCCGCAACGTGTCGACCGTCCTTTTTGCGGACCTCCCCCCGGTTTTGAGGCCGAAACCGGGAAACCTGGGCCTTCCCCTGGTTTTGAGGATGAAACCGGGAAACCTGTCCTCCGGCTGAGTTTTGTGGCCCAAACTCAGAAACCCGCGCGCCCAGGTTTTGAGGCCCAAACCTGGAAACCGTCCACGCCGAGTTTTGAGGCCCAAACTCGAAAACCGGCCACCCCAAGTTTTGAGGCCCAAACTCGGAAACCGTCGTTGGTAGCTTTTTGAGGCTCAGCTACCGAACCCGCGCCATAGACGGGATGTGGTTCGCACACCCCGAGTTCCAGCACCGATGCCGGAGCATGTCCAGCCTCCACGCCGGGCACAGTGCATTCGCCATCCTTCTCGGCCTCCCGCCAAGTGTCACGACGCCATCACCTTCCTCCCGACTCGGTCGATGCACCGCACATCCCCATGTCCTCTTGGTTGTCGATGCCACGTGCCAGCTACCACAGCTGGTCCTCAGGTCCCTCGGTCTGTCAGTCCAAGCTCCACGTCCGCCCTTCACCGCTCCCGGTCCGTCGGCACGGCACGTCCCCGCTTGACCTTCACCTCACCTTTGACCACTGTCTCCGAGCTCTGCACCTGCACATTAACACAGCCAAGAGACATGTTGCCGGTTGATCGATCACTCATCACTCAGGAAGGGAACCACAAGGGCACATATCAACCTTGTGTTCTCAAAATGCGACTGAGATTCGGTTTAAAACGAATCTCATAGTCATCATCAAAAAGTTGCGAAACAGAAAGCAAGTTAAAATGCAGGTTAGAAACAAGAGCAACATCGCGCAACACAAAGTGCTCATTAACCCGCAACGACCCGCGAGACAATACCTTACCTTTACTATTGTCGCCGAAGGTGATGTACTCCTTTCCGGCAACAGGGCTAAGGCTGGAGAACCACTTGGCGTTTCCGGTCATGTGCCTCGAACAACTAGAATCCACCAACCAAATGTCCTCCAACCGTCTTACCTACATCAATAAAAAGACATAGGGTGAGCATACGGTCCAACACTGGGGTTAGTGAAGTAAGGGGAATACCAGTGTTGGGCCGGCTGCTCAAAAGAACGGTCAGTGTAAAAACCATTCCTAGCCATTCTATGGAGGAAGCGATCACCACGTTTAGAAAGACGTGGTCCGCTAGGGAAGGAGCGCTCACCGCGATACTCAAAACGCGGTGGGGGAAAGCGCTCAACTACAAAGCCTCCGCCACGGGGTCCATAGCCTACAACTGCAGGCTCCCGCCGGGCACGCTCTCTACGAGGCCTACGCCTAGGAACTTGAGGTTCAGGACCTCTAGGCCTAGCCTCTCTCCTCGAAGCTCTCCTCTCCCTAGGCCTGGGAACTTGACCTTCGGGCCTAGCAGCTCTCCTCTGGACGTTCGGCACATGCACACCATGGAAAGGGTGGTACATGTCCGGGTTGTCCATCTCCCGAGCACGGCGCGCCTCTCTCTTGCGCCGAAAACAGAACTCACTCAAGTGACCATCCCTCCCACAGAAGTCACACTGGTACCTCACTGCACGCAAAGGGGTTGTTGGTACGCTGGGTTGTGGGTATGGTTCACTTTGCCCTTCTGTGGCAAGCACTCCTCCTGGATGGGTGGCATTGTGTCCAGCTTGTTCTTGAGGTGGTTTGGTTTGGGTGCCCATACTTGGTTCTTGGGTGGAGCTCTCAGGGGTTCCTCAAATACCCCATCCTTGGTGGTAGGCTTAGCAGGCTCTTTGAGTGGAAGCTTGGTAAGTTTGGGAGTAGTGGTGGAGTTGGGTTTCTCACTCGGGTTCAGACCACTCGACTCTCCAATCTTCCCAAAAGCGGAAAGATCAACACCCTGAGCAAAGCCTACACCTGGACCTCCAGCAGCTCGCTTGAATTGGGAGATCATCATCCCGAGCTGCGGCTCCCTACAAGAGACCCATGACAAGATGGTCCGAAGGTATGTGTTTTCCTCCTCGGTTTGCATCTTGCCATGCTTCACATTGGCAATCTCCATCTCCAAACCCTCACAAAAAGCACACCTCATGACACAAGTGCTATCCGAGCCGGCCTTCTCAAGAGACTCAATCTTGGCATTCTTCTCTGCCAACTCGGATTACAAGACAGGACAAGTCTTGCACGCACCCAACAGCTGTGGCCTCGCACGGAGCTCATCCACCTCTCCAACCAAAGCAACATACTTACTCCTCAAGGTGAGGAGATCAGTCATGTGCTTGGTGCACGACTCGCACTCACTCTCCTCCGACACGACCACGGTGGACCGAGCGAACTCAAGCTCCTTCACCGTGTCCTCCCACTTCTGCCTAAACTCCTTGAGCTCTCTAGCGGCACGCCTAAGCAGTTTATCTTGGCTAAGGAGGGCAGCAGTAAGTTTTTCAACCTCAGCGGAAAGCTCATCGTGGGTGAGAGATACCTAGGAGGTGTCGTCGTCGTCAAAGTCATTCTGAGGGGTGTGCTCCAGCTCACCTCCGACCTCATCACCAAGCGCCATGGTGCAGAGGCCTCCGTCGTCGGTGAAGAAGCAAAAACCGTTGAGCTTGTCCTCGATCTTTTTCATCTTCTCGGACTCGTCATCGCTTGAGCAAGCGGAGTCGTCATCCGATCCGTTGACGTCACTGAGCGTGGCGAAGAACGCACGCTGCTCAGCCTGGGCCTTCTCCAAATACTTCTTCTTGATGTACTCTTTGTCGAAGCTGCCCCTCTTCTTGCGCCTTGGGGGGACGTGCTTCTCCTTGCGCTTGGAGTCGTACTTGTGTCCATGATCGCCCTTCCCCGAATGCTTGTTCTTCTTGGGGCATTTAGCGATGAAGTGGTCGGGATCGCCGCACTCATAGCAACCTGAGCGTCCTCCTCCGCGGCGACGGTGCATGCGGTTGTTGTGGAACCGCGTGAACCGGTTGGCAAGCAAAGCCAACTCCTCGTCTTCCAAAGACTCCAGCTGATCCTCTGTGACAGAAAAGAGAGATGAAAGCGCAAAGCCAGCAGAGGGGTTAGCGGAAGAGCCAGAAACCAAAGCCATAGTCGGGCCAGAAGGATTCTCATAAGAAGCCCTCGCCATGGCGTCAATCTCACTGGACTTGAGCTTACTGAAGAGCTCGTTGCACGTGAGCGTCTCATAGTTAGGCGATTCGATGATCGCCTGAACCTTGGAATCCCACACCGACTGATCAAGAGTGTGCAAGAGCTTCAAAGCTCTCTCATGATCATCGAAAGGCAACTGCTCCTTGTTAGCTCTCATCCTGTTGACAATCACCTGAAAGCGAGCGAATAAACTTTCTACGCTCTCCCCACGCTGATGTCGAAAGTTCTCGTACTCTCTCTTGAACGACTCGTAGAGTCGGGTTTTGACTTGAAAGGTTCCCTCATGGAAACGCATGAGGGTAGCCCAAATCTCCCGAGCCGTAGAGAGGTGAGAAACACGATCAAACTCACCCATGCTCAAACAAGAGAAAAGAGCATTACGGGCTCGGCTATTGGCATCGTGCTCATCGATCTAACGCTGAGTGACACGAGCAGCCAAGACTACGTAATCGGGGGAGTTGCAAATATCCCAAATGGAAGCACCTATACTCTGGAGATAGGCCGACATGTGTATCTTCCAATACGCATAGTTCGTCCCATCGAAAAACGGCGGTTTGCTCACGCCGCGATCCATGTCACCTTCGGTGGATCTGGAACTGGCTAAGGTGGAAGATCCTTAACCCGCTCCGATACCAATTGAAGGACCGAGAAAGCATAAGCAAGGCGACTAGAGGGGGGGTGAATGGGAGCCAATCAAAATTCTTTCGAAAACTTTGGCCAAGTGTCCCAAATTCAACCCCGAAAAGCACGGACCCAAAACGTGATGCTCACAACCCTTGGAAGAGGGTGGATGATCCCTCGGATCACAGCAGAGCTCCACCAAACACAAGCGAAGCAAAGACCAAAAGCTTCGGCTCAAGTTTCCCTTGAGAAAACTGACTCCCGAACGTAGATTGAAGGCCATGTCGAGAAATCTCCAAATACCTATGCAAACAAGTTGCAAAGATACCTAGAAATGTTTCTTGGTTAACTCTAGGAACAAACGAGAAGTCCGAAAACCAAGCCGAAAAGCTGGGGCGAAGATTGCACTGAAAAACAAGCTTCAGCAATGTCCCGGACTGTCCGGGCTCCAAGTCCCAGACTATCCGCCCCTACCGCGGACTGTCCGTGAGAGGGTGACGGACTGTCCACCGGCAAAACACGCAAAAACGCACTGCTGCTGAAAGTCCCTGGACGATCCCCGGACTGTCCGCCAAACACTACGGCGGACTGTCCGCGGTTCAAGTTCGGCTTGTCCGACCCAGCACGGCAAGCACTGACCTGTCTCGTGCCCGATGCCCGAACAGTCCGCGGGTCTAGTGGCGGATTGTCCGTGGCTCTGCAGAGAGGGCGATTTTGATCGCCTCCCTCCCAAATCTCTCCAAATCCGATCCAAAACAAAATCCCAGGTTCCCAAACTTGGAGAAAATGATCACGGGGTAGTTAGGAGACTATCCCCAAGAAATCATCCGCTCAAATTGGGAAATCACAAGGGAAGGTGGATGAACGGAAAAAGCGCCACGAAAATGAAATCGTCCTGATCTATTCGATCATGAAGAGTTAGATGAATTCCTTTGGTCGAAATGACCTCCTCAATGATACAAACAAATTGGTTCAAACGGATTTCGAAAAGACACAACGGAGAGGGAGATCGAGTGACGGGAAAATCGCGGTGAAACGAAGAACGCGAAGAACACGAAGAACACGAATCAAAACATGATCCGACACATCGATCTTGCAGCCGAAGCGCAAACACACGCTACGACAGAGAGGTTACGGCCTCCCTTCCTCAAAATCAACAGTACACAGAGGTGAGTCTCTCTGCGGATCTCAGTTAGCTACAGTAGGGAATGGGAGAGCAGGAAAACCCTAAGACGAAAGAGCAAAATGACTGAGATAGGGGGAGGAGGGTGTCTCCCCGACTACTTATCCTAATTCTAGCCTAAGTACAATTCCTACTCTACCCCTCTCTATTCTAATTACAGAGCGAACCAGCTAAACCCTAGGATTATTCTGGACCAACTCGGTGGTAGGTGTATCCGACGGCCACGCCCGCACAACTCGTCCGCGTTGCCTCCACGCAACCTTCCGATTGCCGCCACGTGCCGCCCTCGCTCGGCACCCCCGGTTTTGTGGCCCAAACCGGGAAACCAGCCTTTTCCAGCTATCCCACGGTTTTGAGGCCCAAACCGGGAAACCAGCCTCCAAGTCCAACGCTTGAGTTTTGTGGCCCAAACTCAGAAACCCGCAGCACCCGAGTTTTGAGGCCCAAACTCGGAAACTGTCCTCAGCCCGAGTTTTGTGGCAAAACTCGGAAACCCTCAGCACCCAGGTTTTGAGGCCCAAACCTGGAAACCGTCCACCGGTGGTTTTTCTGTGGCTCAACCACCAAACCGGAGCTGTAGAGGGGTTGCACCGCCCGTGCACCCCGTCCACCGACACGTGTCCTCAGGTCCTCGACCCGAGCAACACCATGCCCGCAAGTCTTCGCTTGTCACTGTCCCAAGCTGCCAGCCACCACAGCTGATCCTCAGGCACTCCGGTCCCTCAGTCCAAGCCTCACGTCCGCCCTTCACCGCTCGGTCCATTGGCATGGCACGTCCGCCGCACGGCACGCCCATCCTTCACCGCACCCGGTCCGTCAGCACGACAGTCTCAACTTGACCTTCACCATGCCCTTGATCACTGTCTCTGTGCTCGACACTTGCACAAACACAAGCCAAAGAACCTGCGATCAAACCCGTTGACAATCACTCATCACACCGAGACCCGGCATACACCCATGTATCCGCACTATGCTCTCGCCAGGCATGTGTCGAAAGTTCTCATACTCCCGCTTGTGCGACTCGTAGAGACGAGATTTGACTTGAGTGGTTCCCTCATGGAAGCGCATGAGGGTCGCCCAAATCTCCCGAGCCGTGGGAAGGTTAGAAACGCGATCAAACTCAGACATGCTCAAATAGGAGAAAAGAGCATTACGGGCTCGGCTATTGGCATCGTGCTCATCGATTTGCAGCTGAGTCACACAAGCAGCCAGAACCACGTAATCGGCCTTGTTGCAAATCTCCCAGACAGAAGCACTCATGCTCTGAAGATAGGCCGACATGAGTATCTTCCAATACGCATAGTTCATCCCATCGAAAAACGGTGGTTTGCCCATGCCACGATCCATGTCGCCTTCTATGGATCTAGAACTGGCTAAGGTGGAAGATCCTTAACCTGCTCCGATACCAATTGTAGGACCAAAAATACTAAAGCAAGGCGACCAGAGGGGGGTGAATGGGAGCCTAAAATTTTCTCTTGAAACTTTGGCCTATGTCCCAAAGATCAACCCCAAAAAGCTTCGAACTAAGTGTGATGCCTACGACCCTTGGAAGAGGGTGGATGATCCCTAGGATCATAGCAAGGCACCACCAAACGAGAGCAACCCAAACACCAAAAGCTCCGGCTCGAGTTCAACCCCAAAAACCGACCCCCGAACATAGATGGAAGGCTACGTCGAGAAATTTCCAAATACCTATGCTAACAAGTAGCAAAGATACCTAGAGAGGTTCCTTGGTTAACTCTAGGGCCAAACGAGAAGTCTGAAAACCAAGCCAAAAAGCCGGGAGAGCAAACGCACTAAAAATCAGCACACAGTGAGTTCCCGGACTGTCCGCGGTTATGGTCCCGGACTGTCCGGCCCTACTGCGGACTGTCCGCGAATGGGTGGCGGAATGTCCGCCGGCAAGAAACCCCAAAATGCAGTGCTGCTGAAACCTCCCTGGGTGATCGCGGACTGTCCGCGGATCACAACAGCAGACTGTCCACTGTTCAACCAAAAGCAAAGTGGTTGAGCCACGCAGTCACTGACCTAACTCGCCCCCGATACGCGGACTGCCCGCGGGGTGGGTGGCAGACTGCCCGCGACCACCTAGTGATGGCGATTTTGGTCCCCCTTCACCCAAATCTTCCCAAATCCGATCCAAATCAAAATCCCTAGTTCCCAAACTTGGAGAAGATGATCACAAGGTAGTTGGAAGACTATCCCCAAGAAGTCATCCGCTCAAATCAACTCAATCAACGGGAAATCGAAAGGGAAGGTGTATGAACGGAAAAAGCACCACGAAACTTGAATCGACCCGATCTACTTGTTCGTGCGGAGTTACTTGAATTCCTTCAGTGGAAATGATCTCCTCACATCAGAGAACAAGTTGGTTCAAGTGGATTCAAAAAAGACGCAGCGTAGAGGGAGATTGAGTGATGGGAAAATCATGGAGAAACGAAGAACGCGAAGAACAAATTCAAAACGCGAACTCAAACCATGAATTGCAACCGTGTGGCTACCACACGAGACAATAGTGAGATTACGGTCTCACTTCCTCAAAATCTCATGAACACAGAGGTATGATTTCGTCTCTGCGGATCTCAGTTAGCTACAGCAGGGAATGAGAGAGAGGAAATCCTAGAATGAAAATACCAATGGCTGAGATGGTTTGGGAGGTGGGTGTCTCCCTCTACTTATCCTAATTCTAGTTCCTACTCTACCCCTAATAATTACAGAGCAAACCAGCTAAACCCTATGGTTATTCTGGACCAACTCGAAGTAGATGGTGATCCGACGGCCACGCCCGCACAACTGGTAGCTTCGCCTCGACGCGACCTCACCGATTGCCGCCACGTGCCGTCACTGCTCTGCTCATCCTTTTCACGGACCTTGCCCCCGGTTTTGAGGCCGAAATCTGGAAACCAGACTTCAAGTCCTCCCCCAGTTTTGAGGCCGAAATCGGGAAACCTGTCGTCCATCGCCTGAGTTTTGTGACCCAAACTCAGAAACCCGCCAGCGCCCAGGTTTTGAGGCCCAAACCTGGAAACCGTCCTCAGCCCGAGTTTTGTGGCCCAAACTCGGAAACCGGCCGCACCCAGGTTTTGTGGTCCAAACCTGGAAACCGTCCTCCGGTGGTTTTTCTGTGGCTCAACAACCAAACCGACGCCATAGAGGGGATGCACCGCCCGTGCACCCCGTCCACCGACATGTGTCCCTAGGTCCTCGACCCAAGCAACACCGTGCCCCGCAAGTCTCCGCTCGTCGCTGTCCCAGGCTGTCAGCCACCACAGCTGATCCTCAGGCCACCGGTCCATCAGTCCAAGCCTCACATCCGCCCTTCACTGCTCTGGGTTCATCGGCATGGCACGTCCTCCGAACGGCATGCCCTTCCTTCACCGCTCCCGGTCCATGGGCACGACACATCTCTACTTGACCTTCACCTTGCCTTCGATCACTGTATCCGTGCTCGACACCTACATAACACAAGCCAAAGAACATGCGCATCAAACCGGTTGATAATCACTCATCCCTCAAGATCCGGCATACACCCATGTATCCGCAACCGGCCGCCGTCACCTCGGTATTGACATGACCGAGGATCTCCTTAGAGAGGGACGTCAGCAGGTAGCTCAGAACCTGCTAATCCTTCGCCATCCAGACATCATAATCCAGATTAGGGACAGAGTCCTTTGTGTCGCCATCGCCCTTGACGACAAGGAACTCCGATGGAGGTATGGCCGATGGCCTGATGAAGCTGGCGGCCTAAGCCCCTTTGATCGCGGAGGAGACTTGCGCACGCCAGGATTGGAAGTTGCTCCTAGTGAGCTTTTCTGTCACGGGGACGAAAGCAAGCCCCAGCGAGATGGTGGACAAGCTGCAGGAAGATGAGGACGACATGGTTACGGTTCCGTGAGGAGAAGAGCTCCGATACCATGTGAGAATGATGGAAGGAGGTGTCTCAGCCTAGGCCCTTGGTTACATGTTTATAGGCTCAAGGAAAAATCCTCTGGCGGTGGCACCGTACAAGGTTATTACACAACAACTTAGAGCTACAAACAAGGAGATCCAAGTGATCAATCTAATCTAGATACAATCAGAAGATATTCATCCTTATCATCATAATCCTTATCATCTAACAAATTGCGGATACATGGGTGTATGCCGAGTCTCTGTGTGATGAGTGATTGTCAATGGAGATGATGCGCATGTTCTTTGGCTTGTGTTGTGCAGGTGTCGAGCACGGAGACAGTGATCGATGGCGGGTGAAGGTCAAGTTGCGACGTGCCGTGCCGACGGACCGGGCGCGATGAAGGATGGGCGTGCCGTGCGGCGGACGTGCCATGCCGATGTATCGGACGGTGAAGGGCGGACGTGGACTTGGACTGATGGACTGGAGGCCGGAGGATCAGCTGTGGTGGCTGGCAGCCTGCGACAGCGACAGGCGGAGAAGTGCGATCATGTCGGTGGAAGGGGTGCACAGGCGGTGCATCCCCTCTACGACGCCGGTTTGTTGGTAGAGCCCGGGAAAAACCAACGGTGGACGGTTTCCAGGTTTGGGCCTCAAAACCTGGGTGCTGGGTTTCCAGGTTGAGCCACAAAACCTGGGCGCGACGGTTTCCAGGTTGAGCCTCAAAACCTGGGCGTGGGCCGGTTTCCGAGTTTGGGCCTCAAAACTCGGGCGCGGACGGTTTCCGAGTTTGGCCACAAAACTCGGGCTGGAGGCTGGTTTCCCGGTTTGGGCCTCAAAACCGGGGGCTGATGGAAAAGGCTGGTTTCCCGGTTTGGGCCGCAAAACCGGGGGTGCAGAGTGGTGGCGGCACGTGGCGGCGATCTGAAGGTTGCGTGGAGGCGACGCGGAAGACCGTGCGGGCGTGGCCGTCGGATCTACCTACGACCAGCGGGTGGACTAGAATAGCCTTAGGGTTAGGCTGGTCCGCTCTGTAATTAGAGTAGAGAGGGGTAGAGTAGGAAATAGACTTAGGCTAGGTTAGTATAAGTAGTCTAGGGGAGACACCCTCCTCCCTATCTCAATCTCAGTTAGCGCAGTCATTTGCTTCCTAGCACCTAGGGTTTCCACTCTCCCATCCCCTGCTCTAGCTAGTTGAGATCCGCAGAGAGACTCCACTCTGTGTACTGTTGATTTGAGGAAGTGAGGCCGTATCCTCACTTTGGAGCACAGATCGATGGCTTGATTTGCGTCCTTAATTCGAGTTCGTGGCTGTGATTCGCGTTTTCTTTGTGTTCTTCGCGGAATCCTTTTTCTCCACGATTTTCCCGTCGCTTGATCTCTTTGCTCGGTTCATCTTTTGCAAAACCGTTTGAACCAAGTTGTTCTAGATCGTGAGGCTCTCCTTTCCACCGAAGGAATTAAACACTAACCTCACGGTCTAGGAGATCGATCGATTTTCGTTTTGGATTGCGTTCTTGCCTCCATGCCCCGAAATTTCTTGATTCACCGATTTGGAGTTAGGTTCGAGCCATGATCTCTTAGAGATAGCTCACTAACATCCTTGTGACCCCTCAGATCGAATCCTAGGCCTAGAGCTTTTGATTTAGAGGAGATCGGGTTGAATCATCAAAGAACTGCGCTGTTTTCGGGAGCATCGGACGCTATCACGGGAGCATCGGACGCTAGGGTCCCTAGCATCGGACGCTCCGGTGACGCGTGTCACGATTTCGGCGTTTTAGTTTCCATCGGACGCTAGGCATCGGACGCGTCCGTTGTCCATCGGACGCGCCGGAGCCTTTGCATCGGACGCTGGGTGATTACTGTTCACAGCGTCCGATGGTGGAACAGTAAGGTTCCAGAACCGCCCAGTCTGCATCGGACGCTTCCGGTGGTCTGGCATCGGACGCAGGCCAGCGTCCGATGCGACTGGTTTCGCACGGTTTCGTCCGCGGTTCGCTCGTTCGTTGTCGGAATTGATTTCCGTCTTTTGCGTTGGCTTTCTAGAGTTGTCTAGTGTCTCGCTGTGCTTCTAGGAAGCATCCACCCTACATATAGGGTCGTGGACATTAGCAAGCTCTAGGGTTCGCTCTTGGGGTCGATTTTGGGACAGTGGCATCTAGTTTCCGTAAGGAAATTTTGAAGCTCCCATTCACCCCCCCCCTCTGGTCGCTTTCGGTTAGCTTCACGGTCCTTCAATTGGTATCGGAGCGGGTTAAGGATCTTCCACCTTAGCCGGTTCCAGATCCACCGAAGGCGACATGGATCGCGGCGTGGGCAAACCGCCGTTTTTCGATGGGACGAACTATGCGTATTGGAAGATACGTATGTCGGCCTATTTGCAGAGCTTGGGCGCTTCGATCTGGGATATTTGCAACTCCCCTGATTACGTGGTCTTGGCTGCTCGTGTGAATCAACAGCAGATCGATGAGCACGATGCCAATAGCCGAGCCCGTAATGCTCTTTTCTCTTGTTTGAGCATGGGTGAGTTTGATCGCGTTTCTCACCTCGCTACGGCTCGGGAGATCTGGGATACTCTCATGCGTTTTCATGAGGGCACCTCTCAAGTCAAAACCCGACTCTACGAGTCGTTCAAGCGAGAGTATGAGAACTTTAGACATCAACCTGGCGAGAGCATAGAAAGTTTATTCGCTCGTTTTCAGGTGATTGTCAACAGGATGAGGGCTAACAGAGAGCAGTTGCCATTTGACGATCATGAGCGTGCTTTGAAGCTTTTGCACACTCTTGACCGTTCGATGTGGGACTCCAAGGTTCAGGCAATCATCGAATCGCCGAACTATGAGACTCTCACCTGCGACGAGCTCTTCAGTAAGCTCAAGTCCAGTGAGATTGATGCTATGGCGAGGGCTTCTTTTGAAAATCCTTCTCGCCCGTCCATGGCTTTGGTTTCCGGCTCTTCCTCTAACCCCTCAGCTGGCTTTGCGCTTTCTTCTCTCTTTTCTGTGACAGAGGACCAGCTGGAGTCTTTGGGAGACGACGAGTTGGCTTTGCTTGCCAACCGGTTCTCGCGGTTCCACAACAACCGCATGAACCGTCGTCGCGGAGGAGGACGCACCGGATGCTACGAGTGCGGCGACCCCGACCACTTCATCGCCGACTGCCCCAAGAAGAAGAACAAGCATCTTGGGAAGGGCGATCACGGCCACAGGCGCGACTCCAAGTACAAGGAGAAGCACGTTCCCCCAAGGCACAAGAAGCGGGGCGGCTTCAACAAAGAGTACATCAAGAAGAAGTACTTGGAGAAGCAGCAGGCTGAGCAGCGAGCGTTCTTCGCCACGCTCAGCGACGTCGACGGCTCGGATGACGACTCCGCTCGATCGAGTGATGACGAGTCCGAGAAGAAGAAGCTGGAGGACACGTTCAACGGCTTGTGCTTCTTCGCCGGCGACGAAGGCCTGTGTACCATGGCGCTCGGAGATGAGGTCGACGGCGAGCCGGAGCGTACCCCTCGGAACGACGACGACGACGACACCTCCCAGGTATCTCTCACCTACGACGAGCTTTCCTCCGAGGTTGAGAAGTTGACTGCTGCCCTCCTTAGTCAAGACAAGTTGCTTAGGCGTGCCGCTAGAGAGCGCAAGGAGTTTAGGCAGAAGTGGGAGGACACGGTGAAGGAGCTTGAGTTCGCTCGGTCCACCGTGGTTGTGTCGGAGGAGTTGGAGTGCGAGAGTTGCGCCGCGCACATGACGGATCTTCTCACTCTGAGGAGTAAGCATGCTGCGCTGGTAGATGAGGTGGATGAGCTCCGAGCTAGACCGCAGCTGTTGGGTGCGTGCAAGACTTGTCCTGTCTTGCAATCCGAGTTGGCAGAGAAGAATGCCAAGCTTGAGTCTTTTGAGAAGGCCGGCTCGGATAGCACTTGTGTCAAGAGGTGTGCTTTGTGTGAGGGCCTGGAGCAGGAGATGGCCAATGTGAGGCATGACAAGGTGCATACCGAGGAGGAAAACACATACCTTCGGACCGTCTTGTCATGGGTGTCTTGTGGTGAGCCTCAGCTCGGGATGATGATCTCCCAATTCAAGCGAGCTGCTGGGGCTCCTGGTGTAGGTCTTGGCCAGAGTGTTGATCTTTCAGCTTTTGGTAAGATTGGAGAGTCTAGTGGTCTGAACCCCTGTGAGAAGCACAACTTCACCACTACTCCCAAACTAACCAAGCTTCCACCCAAAGAGCCTGCCAAGCCTGTCACCAAGGATGGAGTTGTAGTTGAACCCCCCAAGGCTCCACCCAAGAATCCACAATGGCAACCCAAGCCCAATCACCTAAAGAACAAGCTTGACACAATGCCACCCATCCGAGAGGAGTTGCCACAGAAGGGCAAGGGCAAGGTGAACCATACCCACATCCCTGCAAACCAACAACCCCCTTTGCGCGCGGTGAGGTTTCAGTGTGACTTTTGTGGGCGGGATGGTCACCTGAGTGAGTTCTGCTTTAGGCGCAGGAGAGAGGCGCGCCGTGCTAGGGAGATGCAGAACCCGGACATGTTTCACCCAGCTCGTGGTGGACATGCTCCGAAGCCTCAGGGGAGAGCTGCTAGGTCTGGAGGGAAGCATACCCAGCCTAGGCAGCAGGAGAGAGCCCCTAGGAGGGAGACTAGGCCTAGAGGTAGAGCACCTCAGTTTGTGAGGCCTAGGCAGGAGAGAGCTCCGAGGAGAGACGCTAGAGTTGAGCAGCAGGCTCCTAGGCGTAGACCTCGTAGAGAGCGTGCCCGACGGGGTCCTGCTTTTGCAGGTAACGGACCCCGTGGCGGAGGCTTTGTTGAGCGCTTTGTCCCACCGCAGGTAGAGTTTCGCGGTGAGCGCCTCTTCCCCAGCGGACCACGTTTTCCTGTGCGTGGTGATCGCTATCCCCCTAGACAGGTTGGTTTTTACACTGACCGTTCTTTTGAGCAGCCGGCCCAACACTGGTTTCCTTCTTATCTTACTAACCCCAGTGTTGGACCGTATGTTCACCCTATGTCTTTTTATTGATGTAGGAGGAGCGGTTGGAGGACATTTGGCTTGTGGATTCCGGTTGCTCGAGGCACATGACCGGAAATGCCAAATGGTTCTCCAGCCATAGTCCGGTCGCCGGAAAGGAGTACATAACCTTCGGCGACAAAGGTAAGGGCAAGGTATTGTCCGTTGGTGCAGTGCGGGTTAATGAGCACTTTGTGTTGCGCGAGGTTGCTCTTGTTTCTAACCTGCATTTTAACTTGCTTTCTGTTTCGCAACTTTTTCGTGAAGGCTATGAGATTCGTTTCAAACCGAACCTTAGCCGGATCTTAGATCCTCAGGGTGA
This sequence comes from Coix lacryma-jobi var. lacryma-jobi, assembly GCA_009763385.1. Taxonomy (NCBI): domain Eukaryota; kingdom Viridiplantae; phylum Streptophyta; class Magnoliopsida; order Poales; family Poaceae; genus Coix; species Coix lacryma-jobi. The sequence goes on from CM019823.1 coordinate 70,430,674, forward strand.
TCTTGTATGTCTGATTTCACCCTTTGGGAATGTCTTTCGCGCGAATTTCTCAAAGTCGTTTGGATCTTCTCGCTGTCTTTTGGCTAGTCCTTCTTCTTCTGATCTTTGGAAGTGGCATAGGAGGCTCGGTCACCTGAGTTTTGACTTGCTTGCAAGACTTAGCTCACTTGGCTTAATCCGAGGATTGCCCAAGCTTTCGTTGGAGAAGGATCTAGTTTGCCATGCTTGCCGGCATGGAAAGATGGTTGCTGCTCCCCACCATCCTTTGACCAAGGTTATGACCTCGCACCCCGGAGAGCTTTTGCATATGGACCTTGTTGGTCCGGCTCGGGTGAGCTCGGTTGGTGGGAAGTGGTATGTGCTTGTTATTGTTGACGACTTTTTCGAGGTATTCGTGGGTCTTCTTTTTAGTTGAGAAGTCCGAGACATTCTCCTTCGCTCGCGATCTGATTTTGCGTCTTCAGAACGAGTTCCCTTTGAACTCGATGCGAGCGATTAGAAGTGATAATGGTTCCGAGTTTAAAAATTCGGATTTTGAGAAGTTTTGTAAATGCCTTGGTTTGGAGCATCAGTTTTCTTCTCCCTATACACCACCCCAAAATGGTGTTGTAGAGAGGAAGAATCGGACCCTTGTTGAGATGGCCAGGACGATGCTTGATGAGCATAGGACTCCTAGGCGCTATTGGGCCGAAGCTATGAACACTGCATGCTATATTTCGAATCGCATTTTTCTGAGAGTGTTTTTGAAGAAGACATCTTATGAGTTGCGTTTTGGTCGCCAGCCCAAGGTGAGTTATTTTAGAGTCTTTGGTTGCCACTGTTTTATATTGAAAAAAGGCAACCTAGACAAGTTTGAGTCTCGTTCTTCTGACGGTGTGTTTTTGGGTTATGGCACTCACACTCGAGCTTATCGTGTACTTAACCTTGACACTAACCGAGTCATGGAGACATCAGATGTCACCTTCGACGAGACTCTTGTTTCTCCTTCTTCTCGTTTTGAGCGTGCAGGTGATCACGAGGTTGGAGAGCCTCTTTTCGATGACGAGGAAGAGGGTGCTGAAGGTATAGATGATCCAGCACCCCCTCCGCCTGCCGCGCCGCCGGGAGCGGCTTCGACGACGACCCGTGGCCCCGAGACGTCTTCTTCCTGGGGGCCGTGGGATCCACCTCGCGCGGTACCTTTTGTACCCGGGGTGGAACCAGCTACTGTTGAGGGGGAGGTTACTTCTTCCCGGGAGGCGCCACGACACATCCAGCGCCAGCACCCCCCTGAACAGATGATCGGAGACATCGACGAGCGAGTTACTCGCTCCAGATACTATGAGCAGGGAGTTCGAGATGAGCATGATGGGCGAGCTGACTTTCTTTCTCGGGTTGCAAATTAAGCAATCCCGAGAGGGGACGTTTGTGCACCAGGGCAAGTACACAAGGGACTTGCTGAAGCGGTTCGACATGGGTGAGGCTAAGCCTCTTCCGACGCCCATGTCGACGACGACTGCCCTGGATGCCGACACGGATGGAGAAGCAGTGGACCAGAAGGAGTACCGCAGCATGATTGGATCGCTGCTCTACCTGACGGCGACACGGCCGGACATTCAGTTCGCCGTGTGCTTGTGCGCGCGCTTTCAGGCTTCGCCACGCATTTCTCACCGTCAGGCGGTGAAGCGCATCTTCAGGTACCTTCGTTTCACGCCCGAGCTCGGGATTTGGTATTCTGCTTCCTCCACCCTCTCGCTTTGTGGTTTTTCTGATGCTGATTTTGCTGGTTGTCGCATTGAGCGCAAGTCCACTTCTGGGACTTGCCAGTTTATTGGATCTTCTCTGGTGTCGTGGTCTTCTCGCAAGCAGTCTAGTGTCGCTCAGTCTACCACGGAGGCTGAATATGTTGCTGCGGCTAGCTGCTGTTCCCAGTTACTCTGGATGATGGCCACTTTGCGTGATTTTGGTTTGAGCTTTACTCGAGTTCCTTTGCTTTGTGACAGCACGAGTGCCATTAGCGTTGCTAAGAACCCTGTGCTTCACTCGAAAACCAAACACATTGATGTGCGCTTTCATTTCTTGCGAGACCACCAGGAGAAGGGTGATATCGACCTTCGCCATGTCGATACTCATCACCAATTGGCTGATATTTTCACCAAGCCTTTAGACGAATCAACCTTTAATAGGTTGAGGGGTGAGCTTGGTGTGTGTTTCCCCTTTTAGATGGGGGAAGCATTTTGAGATGTACAGACTGACTCTTTTATTTTGAGGCTCTTTTCTTTTGAGTTTCTTGAGTCTCTCCTTTTGGTATCTTCTTTCGTTCAGTTTTGTGTCGGGCATACGCATTTACATTCTGAGCTTCATGTCTATATTCACTAGAATGTAATTATGCTCTTGTTAGTATTGCTCCGATACTTATGATGATGCTTGTAGCTTATGCTCTTTCTGATCACTGTTACATGTTATGAGCGAGCTATTTTTTGGAATGGTGAATTATGCCTAATGTATATAAATCTGAAAATGTTCACCATTGAGATATGCAACTAGCATGTGTAGGGTGTGTTGAGTCCATTCCTGCTTTTCATATATGCTAGGTTGCTATGTCTCTAGTTCTGAGTCATTCACTTGCTTGGTTGTTCATAACTTGCTTAAAATCTGAACCAAGTATTGTTGAATTGAAAAGATCAAGATGGGATTGCTTGTCAACACCTCATGGTATTGAGACTGTTTCTCATTGCACTTTGAGTTAAACTTGAGCCATGTAGTGTATGACCGAAACCGTTGCTTTAAGCTTCTGATTGCTTCGGCATAGGCTTCGCACGGTTGAAAAGTTAGGCGATGACAAGCTTTCAACCTCTCGCAATCACATGCTAAAAATGAACTTGTGAATTCTTTTACCGCTGCAACTCCGATATGAATTTGAAATCACAAGTATATGCTTCATTCCTATGCATGATGATTGAACTTTGCTAGGGGTAGTTCACCTTGTATATATGCTTAGCACTTGTTTGGATTCCTTCTATACATGTCTAGTGCTATTTTGATGGTGACTATCCTTTTGGCTTAAAACTGCTCACATGCTCATATGCTTCATATTTCGTATAAGTGATCAGTTTGAGCCTTTGCTATTTGAGTGCTTAATTGAGATGTTGGAGCTATACTGATTAGAGCATCTTTGCACTCTTTTGACTATATACTTGAAGCTCCTAACTTGCATTTTGACTTCATATGCATTGTGGAAGGAGATCTTGTGTTCAGGGGGAGTTTATGTGAAGAGAGTTGCTTCTCCGATACCTTTTGGCCTTGATAAGTGCATTTTCAACTAGGGGGAGAAATTTACGCAAATCATATGCCCTGAAAATCTTTTGTCCTAGTTGCTTGCATTTGTCGAGGGGGAGTTTGCTAGTTGTGTTGAGCCGTTGCCTCTGTCTTGAGGGACTAGCAAACGTTCCTAGCTTCTCATGAGCTTTCATAAGCTTTTTCATTTGGCTTTCAATTGGTATCGTCTGGTGTGCTTTCCCATTTGGTTTGGGTTGATTTTCAATTGGTTCGGAGTGATTTTCTTGCTAGTTGTGTTGAGCCTCTGTGCCTCTATCTTGAGGGACTAGCATTTTGCTTCTGTTGTCCTCCGATCTTCAATTGCTATCTGCTAGCGGTGTTGAGCCTGTTCTACCTCTTCTTGAGGGCTAGCTTTGCTTTGCTTGGTTGCGTCAAGCCGTTGCCCATGTCTTTGGGGACCAAGTTTTTGCTTCATCCACTTGACCTTCTTCGGCTTTTGTTAAGGCTTCTGGGTCATTTGGTTGGGTTTTCTCTTCCCACTCCTTCCTACCTCCTTCTTCTTATTCATGATTTGTTGTGGAGTTGACAATGCACTCATCAAGGGGGAGATTGCGGATACATGGGTGTATGCCGAGTCTCTGTGTGATGAGTGATTGTCAATGGAGATGATGCGCATGTTCTTTGGCTTGTGTTGTGCAGGTGTCGAGCACGGAGACAGTGATCGATGGCGGGTGAAGGTCAAGTTGCGACGTGCCGTGCCGACGGACCGGGCGCGATGAAGGATGGGCGTGCCGTGCGGCGGACGTGCCATGCCGATGTATCGGACGGTGAAGGGCGGACGTGGACTTGGACTGATGGACTGGAGGCCGGAGGATCAGCTGTGGTGGCTGGCAGCCTGCGACAGCGACAGGCGGAGAAGTGCGATCATGTCGGTGGAAGGGGTGCACAGGCGGTGCATCCCCTCTACGACGCCGGTTTGTTGGTAGAGCCCGGGAAAAACCAACGGTGGACGGTTTCCAGGTTTGGGCCTCAAAACCTGGGTGCTGGGTTTCCAGGTTGAGCCACAAAACCTGGGCGCGACGGTTTCCAGGTTGAGCCTCAAAACCTGGGCGTGGGCCGGTTTCCGAGTTTGGGCCTCAAAACTCGGGCGCGGACGGTTTCCGAGTTTGGCCACAAAACTCGGGCTGGAGGCTGGTTTCCCGGTTTGGGCCTCAAAACCGGGGGCTGATGGAAAAGGCTGGTTTCCCGGTTTGGGCCGCAAAACCGGGGGTGCAGAGTGGTGGCGGCACGTGGCGGCGAACTGAAGGTTGCGTGGAGGCGACGCGGAAGACCGTGCGGGCGTGGCCGTCGGATCTACCTACGACCAGCGGGTGGACTAGAATAGCCTTAGGGTTAGGCTGGTCCGCTCTGTAATTAGAGTAGAGAGGGGTAGAGTAGGAAATAGACTTAGGCTAGGTTAGTATAAGTAGTCTAGGGGAGACACCCTCCTCCCTATCTCAATCTCAGTTAGCGCAGTCATTTGCTTCCTAGCACCTAGGGTTTCCACTCTCCCATCCCCTGCTCTAGCTAGTTGAGATCCGCAGAGAGACTCCACTCTGTGTACTGTTGATTTGAGGAAGTGAGGCCGTATCCTCACTTTGGAGCACAGATCGATGGCTTGATTTGCGTCCTTAATTCGAGTTCGTGGCTGTGATTCGCGTTTTCTTTGTGTTCTTCGCGGAATCCTTTTTCTCCACGATTTTCCCGTCGCTTGATCTCTTTGCTCGGTTCATCTTTTGCAAAACCGTTTGAACCAAGTTGTTCTAGATCGTGAGGCTCTCCTTTCCACCGAAGGAATTAAACACTAACCTCACGGTCTAGGAGATCGATCGATTTTCGTTTTGGATTGCGTTCTTGCCTCCATGCCCCGAAATTTCTTGATTCACCGATTTGGAGTTAGGTTCGAGCCATGATCTCTTAGAGATAGCTCACTAACATCCTTGTGACCCCTCAGATCGAATCCTAGGCCTAGAGCTTTTGATTTAGAGGAGATCGGGTTGAATCATCAAAGAACTGCGCTGTTTTCGGGAGCATCGGACGCTATCACGGGAGCATCGGACGCTAGGGTCCCTAGCATCGGACGCTCCGGTGACGCGTGTCACGATTTCGGCGTTTTAGTTTCCATCGGACGCTAGGCATCGGACGCGTCCGTTGTCCATCGGACGCGCCGGAGCCTTTGCATCGGACGCTGGGTGATTACTGTTCACAGCGTCCGATGGTGGAACAGTAAGGTTCCAGAACCGCCCAGTCTGCATCGGACGCTTCCGGTGGTCTGGCATCGGACGCAGGCCAGCGTCCGATGCGACTGGTTTCGCACGGTTTCGTCCGCGGTTCGCTCGTTCGTTGTCGGAATTGATTTCCGTCTTTTGCGTTGGCTTTCTAGAGTTGTCTAGTGTCTCGCTGTGCTTCTAGGAAGCATCCACCCTACATATAGGGTCGTGGACATTAGCAAGCTCTAGGGTTCGCTCTTGGGGTCGATTTTGGGACAGTGGCATCTAGTTTCCGTAAGGAAATTTTGAAGCTCCCATTCACCCCCCCCTCTGGTCGCTTTCGGTTAGCTTCTCGGTCCTTCACAAATGGTAGTGTTGAAGGCTTCAAAGCGGAGGGGGTAAAGTTGGTTAATTTTACATTGCACTATCTCTGCCTCTCTGCTTAAGAAGTCAACAATAGAACTTGTGGCTGGAGGAAATTGAATTACTACTTCATGCACATGGTAGCTATTTTGAAGAGGTTGTGGAGGGGTTAGTATCTATCAGCGTCTCCAGTAAGGCACTGTATTCTATCAGCACATCCTTATCATGACTTATATAATCACACTGGAAATAGTTGATGTCATCAGTAAGGCACTGTATGGCGGCGCTTCCTCCCTGATAGACTATGTCCTTGAGGCACATCTTGAGTGCAACTTGGAACGAAGTGAATAAATGAAGTATAAGGGGGTAACCTGGACTCTCATGTCAACAGACGAAATTCTCCTTTGGGCCGAACAGAAGGATCTAGCACTAGTTCTCCAAATGCCACCTTTGGTCATTCCTTTTTAGCTAGAGCGTAGTAAGTCTTGCTACGTACAAGGTGTGATGCGGACGGGATTACTTAACAGTAACAGGACTCGAAACGATGTCCGTCAAGTCGACCTGACGGCCTTGCTCGAAAAGTAGATTTGGGTGCTGCCCATAAACGAGGAGGTTCCTCTCAATCACTTTTCTGCACCTGTTGAGTATGGAAAGCCAGAGTTGGGCATCCAGGTTGCTTCTCATCACGTCAGCCAATGCATTTGCTGTAACAAGTGATCCACCCCGATGCAATTCCTTGGCAAATTCCTGTGCTATATGTACTAGTCTTGGATGCTCTGCCGGGTCCGCACTTCCAAATGCTAGGTTCTTGAAGAGGTACCATGATTCCTCGTATGACAGAGCATCAAGAAAGATTGGTCTTACTACTGACCCAAACCTTGCTAGTCTTGCAAGATTGCTGATGATGATCACCTTGCTCCTTGTACTAGTTGTTCTCCTCACAAATGAGTAAAACTGATTCCATTCAGCGTCATCAACATCTGAAACAAACTCAACTACTACAAGTGACGTCGTCCCCCCTCCCCGTGGCAGCATGATAGGCCTTTTCGTGGTCGACGATATTCAGGAAGTTGTCTCCGTTCAGGTGCAGAATGGAAGCGAATTTGGAGCGTACCCTCTCGTCAGCACACACATGGGCGACCAAAGTCTTCTTCCCAACTGCGAGAGAACCGATGATCGGAAGGACAGGGACAGGAGGTGGCGCATGGTCATCTGACGGCGGGTTCTGCTGCTGCTGCTGTAGTAAGAAGTTGAGGAGCTTTTGCTTCTCGGCATGTCGACCGAACATGAAACTGCCGATGTAGAGGTACGCATCGTAGGGCCTACGGGACAAGCGCGCATCACACCCACACAGAAGCGCGACGAACTCTGCTATGTTGGCCACAGCGGCTTCCAGATTCTCCAACGCGGCCTTGTCCTTTTTCGCCGATGAAGCAACAATCGTGCGGGACCGTTTGTTGAAACGAGTGGCAGAACAGGAGGAGGAGATCGATGACTCGCTAACCTTGGCGTGGAGCTGGAACGTCAAGGTGTCCAGCGCGTGGTAGCCCTGGTACATGGCCTCCGACAGTATCTTGAGCTGCATCAGCATCCCAGAGTTGATGATGTATCGCGCGGCCGCCTCCTCAACGACGGTGTGAGCCCTCATCAGGAGATGCCGCAGCCTCTCCCGCTTCTCCTCCAATCCTCCATCTTCGTAGCTGGAGCTGGAGCAGAATCTGTTAAAGGCGAAGGAGATGAATCGGGTGACGAGTTCACCTGCAACCGCAGCTATGGCAGCTTCCATCATCGACTGCATGCATAGAAGATAGTAGAGGATGGATGAATGGACAGGTAGCTGCGGATGGATCGATTGTCGGCCTCAAAGCCTGATTGATATGCGTGCATTTACTTGCGCAAATTGAGTTCGTCCTCCGTTATTCAGGTCCGCGAAAGCTGTTTGTTCACTGAATGAAGTACGTCAAAATGAGCACTATGTGTACTGCTTGAAAGGTTAAAGTTGAAACTGATTGCCATACTAGTTAACATCTTCTCCCCCACCTCTTCCTCTCTTCATGACAAGGACCTGCTAACCACACCACATCCTATTTGGTCGCTTTCTCTGTAATCTCGTTGAAAACGTTCCGGAACTCCACCGCATCACGCCTATTTGGAGTTGGACCAAAGAATACTTTTTTGGCTAGAGGTGACGGACTGTTCCAAATGGACTACTCTAGCGAAACATCACTATACGAACACACAAGTCAAGTATCAGTCGTGACATCACTCTTTCCGAAGACTCAAACATCTTATTTTTTGGAAAAAAAAACCTCCAAGGATGGTTTGACTATTAATTCACCATACAAAAAACATACCCAGTTTGATGAATGATGATAAGACCAAACTTTCTTGTATCTCAAGCTAGGTTACTGTTAATAACAAAGAAAGCGTGTCATCTTTGTTCTCTCCAAGTCACGTAATTGATTTTCTACGATTACAAGTGGACGGTATGGATAAATGAAGTAGTAGGAGGTATGCAAATAAAACTCATGAGTGCAAACTGAACGTGGCTCAGTTGATTGGGTTTGTTACGGTGGAACCTACTCACCTGGTTTTAAGTCCTCGACTCAACATAGGAGTTTGCATTTTTCTAGATTTATTTCAAGATTTAACGTCGCTATTCTTTCAGTGGTAGATGACGTGTCCGTCGACAGCGAGACGTCTATGGTGACTTTGTTAATCTCGAGATTTGTCGATCTAACTCGGTTCTTCGGAGGTGCTCAAAGGATATGATATGTGTGTATGTGTTCATAACAGGGGTAGGATGAACGTACGCTCGTATTTGTGAGCGTTTGCGTCTGTAACCGGGTGTCATAAAAAAAATAAACTTCATGAGTGCCTTGCCATCTATGCCAAAATAGTTTTGTGATGGCACTACCGGAAAATTCTTCTCTGCCGAGTGTCTAGCTCTTTGTTGAGTGTTTTTTTGAGCACTCGACAAAAAAACTCTTTGTCGAGTGCTAAATAAAAAATACTCGGCAAAAAATTCTTTACCGAGTGATAAAAACAAAACACTCGGCAAAGAGCTCTTTACCGAGTGTTTTTTTTTGCACTCGGTAAAGACGCTTCTTTGCCGAGTGTTTTTTTGATACTCGACAAAGAGCTCTTCGTCGAGTTTTTTTGTTTACACTCGGCAAAACCAATTTTCAAATCATATTTTAGAGCAGTAAATTAATTTAAATATAAATGTTTTCAACTTCAAAGTTGTTTAGCTCATTAAGATGAATAATATTTGTTTTGGTGATTTCTTTATTTAACAAACTAAAAATAAATTTATTCACAAATCTTACGTATCTCTCCGGTAGTTTATGAAACTACAAGAGTGATATATAAGATTTGTGAATAATATTAGAACCACAATGCCTGATGTATAAATAGTCAAACAACCAAAATAAACTTTGTAGACCTTGACAAGTTACGAAAGTGTGTAGTCGACAACTTTTAAATTTGAAGTCATCTAGTCATGCAAAACTGTGTTCGAATTTGAAAATTTTAAAAAAAAAATTACAAAAGATCTTGGATGGAGAAATGACCAAAATGAAAGTTGTAGATCTCAAAAAAGTTATGAAACTTTATAGTTAATAACTTTTTAATTTAAAATCATCTGGTCCTGCAAAACTGTATTTGAATTTAAAAATTTTAAATTTGAATTTTTAAAAATACCATAGATGGAGAAACGACCAAAATGAAAGTTGTAGATCTCCAAAAGTTATGAAACTTTATAGTTCATAACTTTTTTATTTGAAATCATCTTGTCAACAAATATTATGTTTTAAATTCTCAAATTTGAAATTTAAATTTTTATAAATGACCCCGGATGAAAAACTACCAAAATAAAAGTTATAGATCTCAAAAAGTTACAAACATTCGTATGTGAGTGTGTATTGCAGCAGTAGAGTTAGCTTCGCACAATACAACACAAATGGACTATAGTCTCAGTCGGCAAGGGCCTTTAGCCCCGGTTGCCGAGCCGGGACTATGCTTTCGGGACTAAAGGCCCCCCCCCTTTAGTCTTAGCTCCGGTCACCGGGGCTAAAGCCCTCCGTTTAGTCCCGGTTGGTAATACCAGCAGGGATTAAAGGGTGCTGCCAGCGGTGCCCCGCAGCAGCACCCTTTAGCCCCGACTGGTATTACCAGCCGGGACTAAAGGGTCCCCTGGTTTTTTCCTTTTTATTTTTTCAGTTCTGTTTTTAGTTTTGTTTATTTATTTAATAGGTTTTCTAATATGTATACTTTACTGCTAATATATATACATATTATATATATTAGCAGCATAACATAATAAGCTTATTGCATGCATATATAATTGAACTATAGAACTATATATATATATATAAATATATGTACATAAAATTACAAGCAATATACATAGAAGTTGTCCAAATATCTATCTACACAAGTTGTACTCTAAAGTTAGTACGGTAAACCTATTACCAGTTGTACTCCATCTAAAGATCTACAGGATATACAAATGATCATCATTGCTTGGAATCAACGACTCGTTGGTATTATAGTAGAACTCGCCGTTTGGATTTATGACTTGTTCCTGGAGAAATCCTGCTTTTGTCTCTTGTATTGCTTTCAATTGGCCTTGTAGCATCACTTTTTGCTTCAACCAGTCAGTCTTTAATTTGAATTAAAGAAGATATTAGTTATATCTATATTATCAATATTAAGTCTATAAAAATGAAAAGAAATATGTTATGTAGTTTGATGATTTCTTTAGGAATTCTATTTGTTGCTATCATCATGTACTCGCAAACATAGAATCCACATAAGTTGGTACCCTGTTTTTGTCTCAAAATCCATTGTAGAATGAAAAGATTCATCTCGTAATAAAGATATGATATATGACATGATATAATAAAAATACAAGTACATTGACGAATGTGTAAACTTACTGGTAGTCGTGGCTTTATTATAAGTGGCGCCTTACATTGACTCATATATTCTCGAGCAATGAATGTTTCCCAAACCCTAATCCGGCCAATGAAACATTAATAGTTGGATCATTATTTAATTAGTATACATATATACAAGCTTAGTCTATACTTTAAGCATGCAAGCTAGGGATCGAAATTACCTTTGGATAATGTCTATCATATCTTGGTCATCTTCTTGCGGTTCGCTCAACGAGTCATAGATTAACACATTGCTGTGTTTGAGATCGATGACCATCAATATCCAGTGATGGTTGTTCATACACATGATTCATATATATAGATTATTAGGGTTAAGTAAAATAAAATGTGCACATACTTATTATTAACTATATATGTCTCATGCACTTAAAGTTATATGGGAAAAGTATTCTTTCTCTATCTTTTTGGTTCATGAAGAACCTCATGAGATTCCTACACATCTCATCGCTCCAAGTCGCTGAAGGGTTTGGAGCCTTGAAAACAACATACGGATCAACAAATCCAACAGAATTGTCATGTTTATCTCTAAGCTGAGTCATCTGATACCTGCAATATCAAGTCGATCCACAAGTACATGTGTAAGAATACTACATACTATATACACATAATAGAGAGTTCAATGAAAACTATAAAAGAAACACTTACAAACAATAGCAACTAAGGAGCAATTTGTCTAGTGCGTCCATCTGGCAGAGCTGGTGTAATTGCTCCATCTGGACTAAGATTAGGTCATCACCACGGAAGTAGTGATGGTTCCGAATTCGGACAGAAATTCAATTAACATCACCGTCTTTAGAAGCCTCCATGCACCATTTGTTGTTTGCAAACATCTGCGTACCAAGTACATGTAAGTGATTGGGGTTCATTAAACTCTTGCCCAATGCAAAATTTCTCCTCCATTCATCAACTACTTCCGCTCGTGGAAACTCCAGCCCAGTAGCAATATTGGCAATCGTGTTGTATGGGAGACCGCTGTCAATGAAATTTTTTTCAATTGAGTCCATCTCAGACAAAGTGGTCTCCCCAGATTTCCTCTGTACTCTGCCCATGTTTGAACCATACTGATTTTGCACAAATAACGGGGACAAAGATCTTGATGTTTCCCCGAGTTGTGCAACACCCTTTCCCACTTTCTTCGTGCTTGATTGTTGTTCTTTTGCAGACTTGATTAGAGAGCGTTTGTAATCTGATTTTCGCTGAGCCTTTTGGGCTTCACGCATCTTGATACCATGTTATTCCATCCTTTTCCTTAACTCCTATGGGTTTAACAAGAGGTAAGGCTTCTCTGGGTTTCTCTTCGCTTGAGCCGCGGCCTTTGATTCCTCTAAAAAATTTCACACATCTTTTTTCACTGAAATTTCTAACTCCTCATCAGTCTTTTCATAATCCAATTTCTCATGGGCTTTTTTCCTGATGCAGGAGCCTTCTTTTTTAGAGGTGGGGCTTTGGTTCTGTGACGGTGGACCGCTTCTTAGGGCCGCACGGTGGAGGCGGGGGGGTGGTGTTGGAGCCCGCTGTGGAGGAGATGGTGGGGCCGGTGGCGGTGTTGGAGCCCGCTATGGAAGAGATGGTGGGGCCAGTGGCGATGTTGGAGCCTGCGGTGGAGGTTGTGGCGTTGGAGCCCACGGTGGATCAGGTTGTGGCGTTGGAGCCCGCTGTGGAGATCTTTGTGCAGGAGATGGGGTTGAAGCCGTGTCCTCCAACACATCGTCACCGCCCGCAGCACTATGATGTGCTGGGGAATGACGAACTGGACTATAGTTCCTGCTACGCAAAACAATGAATGATGTGAGCATCCAATTAATATATACATATAGGAAGTTAGTGTAATAAAAATTGTTTCTCGTTCACGCGCACTACCTATGGTGAGGATCTTGATCAGTAGGAGGAGGTTGCGGTGGTGACACTCCAGGAATAATAATGAAGCGCTTGCGCTAGCAAATAAATATCTTCTCCGTTCACCTAAAGTCTTCTCCCGATCTCCCCCTTCGATTTCCAGTGCCACGCTGCCACAACCTGTCTCAACCCTATCCACCGAGACACTAGTGTATCCGGCTGGCACTGGTTGACCATGGATTCTTGGTGTTCTTGTGCGGTCGATAGGGTTTACAACACCGACAACCACCTTTTTTGTGGCATTTCCATCTGGAATGTGCAGCTCACAAGTAGTAAAAGGTTCTTTAACGTCATCCACGGGGAAGCGTAGCTTGGAGTCATCTTGAATTATTGGTACTTCCGTGGAGGCGCAGCTGCTTTTCCACTGACCTGGGGGCTAATGTTCGCTTGAGGTTGTTGTGATGATGTACCTTGCCCACTCGTCATTTGACTAAGTGCCGCTTGCACTTGCCTTTTGATTTCCTCCTGCATCCATTCTTCACGAGATTTATCATGCTCTTGTGTTTGAAGAACATACTCCTCCAACTTGTAGATCCGCTCTGCCTCCTCGTCCATATTTCTCTGGCAGCTTCTATAACTTTGTCATTCCGCTTCGAAGGAATGCAGCCATGAAACGGCCCCAAAGCCTCTCGTACGCCCACCGTGCTCAGGATTTTCCAGCGCGTACATGAGTTCATCCTTCTCTCTGTTGGGCTTGAACTCGCCAGCCAACACCGCCCTGCGTGCTTGAACTAGCCTATGTGCTGCTCTTGAAATTTCTGGGCCCCAATCAAGCTCCCCGTCATTAGGGTTAATGGTTCCCTCATGAGCGTAGAACCAATTCCTGGACCGTTCACTCCAATTTCTTCTTATTATCTCCGGGACTACCCCCTGGCAATCATCTCCTGTTCTTATCTCTCCCACTTTGGAAGGGCAGTCTTATAGCCACCTGATCCTAAAAGATGGAGGTATTTCTTCTTGAGCTGCATTCTGTTTGTTTACTTTGATACGAGCCTCACTCTCTTGTGATCTTTTGTACTGTACAAATTCATCCCAATCAGGCCTTATCTTGACATACGCCTTAGAGTTGAAATCTGGCGTCTCGTTCTTCAGCACAAAGTTGTGGTACAATTTTTTCTTCTAGTCCTGAAAAAGTGTGGCCATCTTCTTCATTGTCCACTCCCGAATTCGCCTCTGCAACTCTTGATCATTCGTGTCGAACGAGAAATGAGCTTGGATGTCTTCCCAAACTAGCTGCTTGTCACAATTGGAGACATAACTGTAACATCCCTGGTTTTCCAACAACCAAAAACACGAGCTTTTTAAAACTTTTTCTGTAAATATGTGAAGCATGTAGATGTCAGATCAAACGTTGGCCAACGTGATGTTGATTGCTGGCGAAACATTGCACTCATATAGATTGCTTGTAGAAGTGTGCCCGTGTTATCGAGTTTGTTTAGGGTTTGAGTCATGTCAGAGTCGGAGTGCACAAATCCATAGTGATCTCCTCTCCTCCTTTTTGGGACATTTCCCGATCTCTCTTGTATCCCACTACAAAAGATCTTTGGGTCATATTAATTCATGACCCGGGGAAAATCCTTTCCCTTTTCTCCCCTCTTTTCCAATTCTGAATCTACTCCGATTCTTTCCAAACCCATGTTCACGAAACCACTCCAAATATCCTATCCGAATCTTTCCCAAATTATCCTTTGGGTTCACCCCCAACCGGTCACATTCCCTTTTGGACCGCCATGTGTTTCCCGGTGTGGATCAAGCAACCTTCCCTCTAAATTTCTCCCAACTCCCCTTTATTAAATTTCTTTTGAATCCTTCCCAAACTCTCTTCAGGATTTGTCTCAAAACCCCTCATTCGAATCCCATTTAAATTCCTCACAAGAATCTTCCCCGAACTCCTAATTGAATCCCTATCTTTTTCCTTAGCAAAATGGACAAAACCCCATTCCCTCCTATTGGGCCCTAACCCCAGCTGGCCCACTCTCCCTCTCTCCCCTCCATCCCCACCAGCCTGCCTCCACGTCAAGGCCCAGCTGCGCGCCCCCGGACTCCCCCACACGCGCACGGCCCGACCTGCTCTCCAGCGAAAGCAACACCGGTGCCCTAGCTGCTAGCCCCCCTCCCTAGGCCCGCTCGCGCGCACGCGACCCAAGGCCCAGCCGCGCGCCCTCTCCCGAACCCTAGACGCAGCGCGCCCAGCGCAAGGAGCCGCCACCGCCACCGCCTAGCAACTGCGCCCCTGTCCCCTTGGCGTTCATGCCGTGCGATGGGCGCCACGCGTCCCCGGGTACGGACGCCGAGGTTCACCGCCGTCTATCCCTCGAACCCTAGCCGTCGTCCGCATATAAAACCGGCAGCCACCGCTCCCTCCTCTCTTCCTTCCCAGCGGCCGCCCCCACTTCCACCTCCCTCGCTGCTCGTCCGATCGCCGCAGCCGCGCCCGCGCTGGTCGCCACCTCAACGGCGTCGGGTGTTTCCGCATTGGCCCCGCCGGTCGCGCCAGCCGCACTGGCCGTGGCTGTGGCCGTGGCCGCATCGCGCCAGCGCCCTGCCGAGGGCCGACCGCTGGCCATGCGCCCTCGCCGAGCTGTCCTAGCCACGCCGGCCGCGTTCACCGCACCAGTCTGCCCCGAGCACCCCTCCGGACGGCGATGTGGCGCCCTGCATCGACCCCCAGCGCCCTGCCGCCCTCGCCTGTTCTCCCTGGCGGGCCACGGCCTCGCCAAGCTTGCCTCGGCCGCGTCCGGCCGACCGGAAGCTGCTGCTACCAATACCGTGGTCGCTAGGTGCTGCCACTACACCACTGCATCAGCGACCGCCGGTGAGCCTCAAGCCCAAGGCTCCTCTTTTCCTTCTTACCAAAATCGTTTACATCTGAGACCGGCCTTCGCGCCATGTTCTGCACCACTGCAGGGAAGCCGACCTTTTCGTGAGTCTCCGTCAAAGCTATGACACCTCATGGACACTTGCTGCCGTGACCGACCAGCGGCAGCTAGCTCCCAGCCTGCCGCGGCCACGTTCGGCCAAGGCGCGCCCCGCTGATCGGTTGACCGCACGCAGCGGTCCGGTCGACGGCACGCTGTCGTTCGGCCGAGGGTGCGCTCGCTACCCTCGGTATCGCTCCACTGAAGCCTCGCCCTCCTCGGATGACCGCAACGCCTCCCAGCACCTCGGAGCCGCTTCGCTGAAGCCCGCCCTTCGTGCCACCGTCAAGGTCAAACCCGTGAACCTCCGTCGATGCCACCCTTGACGTCGACACAAATCCTTTCCTTTTGTTCATCTTCATATTGTTGTTCATCACGCTTTGATATCCATACCTATTCATATATGATCTATGCCTGCGCCGAGCCTTCGTGCCGGTCTATCCCGATGCTATGGATATGTGCTACTCTATGGTTGTGGTCGTGTGATAGTCGTTGTTGTTGCATTTATGTTGTTGGCGGTAGACCGTGCCTTCCAGCCGGTCCTTTGTTCGTCTGTGGACCGTGCCTTCGAGTCGGTCGAGGGGTCATCCCTCGCTCGGACGTTGCGATCGTGGGTTCATCCCGCCGTGGTCGTAACGCCGAGCGTAACTCGTCCCTCGTAGTAGTAGCTGTAGTCGTAGCTGTTGTGTGTTTGGTTGGCTCCGTCACGACACGGGTGATGGCTCCTGTCCTTAGTCCTAGGGCATGATCATGCGGATATTACCCGCACACGATAGTCCTTCGTGACCTGGTCTAGTGGGAGAAGGAACAGGTGACGACAATCGTGGAACGACGAGTGCCAACTCGTTTGGGTGAAGCTCATGGCCGCGAGTTACCTCGCCATGACCATCGGGCTCCATCCGTTTTGTCGTGGATTTGTCCTAGCCACCTTGTATGCTTGCACTACCTTGACTGTTGCATTCCTTCGGCTCCCGCAGTGACAACCGCACCGCTACGGGCCGCAGGAATAGCGTTGTGCCGATTTAGTTGGACGAAGGTCGTGGTGCCCTATGAGTTGGCTTAGGTCGAGCGTCTCTCATTCTTCGACTACCGCTCTTGCCATGGCGTGTTGGTTGAGCGAATGTGGAGACCGCTCCTCTCTCTCTCTCTTCCTTTCTATTTGATCCTCACCGATTCAGTAAAGTGTGGATCGTGTCCATGTGTTCTAGTCACTCTGATCCCTGTCAAATGCAATGACCGTGGATCAAAGTCCCCGTGGAACTAAGTTCCCCATCTTTAGTCTGTCTATTTTGCATGTTGGTCGTGTTTATGTAGTAGCCTTGCTTCTTGATCCCATCCCTGTGATTCCCGTCTACTACAATGGCGTGTGGATCAAAGGAAGGTGGATCCCCGTCTTTCGTTCTCTTTTGCCTCTTCGCACTTGAGCCCTCGTATGCTTGTACCATTCTAGACCGAAGCGCTCCTAGATCCTCGCGGTGACAACCGCACCGCTGCAGATTCTAGGAACGTCTAGTGCCATTTAGTGCACACGGGTCGAGGTACCCTACGAGTCATATAGGTGTTTGTGTTCTTGGTGTGTCACTCCCTTCGATGCCCGTCTTCGCTATGGCGCGTGCATAGAAGGAAGTGAGACTACCTTTGCTTCTCTTTTCCCTTCCTGTTCTGTTCCCTCTTCTCGGTTCTCGTCGATTACCATGGCGTATGGATCGAGCAAGAGATCGGAACTATTTTCCTTATCCATTGTTGGCCCGATCTATTCGATCTCGTCCTTAGCCATGACGATTGGATCAAAGATCGAACCCTCATTCTAGTTGGCAAAGCTAAGGTCTATGTCGTGCTCTCGGTCCAGTGCGAGTCGACTCGATCGACCGTAGGAAACCATCTACATCGAGGACGTGATGTAGACGTGCTTAGCCGAGTTCCTTCCTTCACCTCTTTCAAGGCCGAGAAAAATGAACTCGCTTCGTGAGGGCTAGTGTTGTTCTTGCAGGATGTTTGCTTAAGTCAGGATCAGGTCTCAACCATTTCACTTGAGCCGTATAGGTCGACTCGGTTGGCCCGGGAAGTACGAGCAAGGTTGTGACTTGAGCTTGTGCTTAGCAAGCATCCGCTCCCTCGTACCTTCGAGCCCGAGGATCGGATGTCCTCCGCGAGGGCTGAGTCCTTTCTCAGTTTAGTGTCCTTCGAGTCTTTTCGAGTCTAGCTGTCGCGTCAGTGTTTTGATTTGCCCTTTTGTCTTGTTTGCCGGTCTCACGAGGTAGTTGTGTCGGGAGCAACATTGGCCGATCTGGACCGCGCTGAAGGAGACCGAGGGCGACACCAGGACCCGAGGAGAATGGCTACGAGGACATCGGAGATCTCAGACTAACAACGTAACAGGTGCCACAACCCATCCAATCTCGTAGAATCCTATTAGACATGCAATAATGTAGGTGCTAGCGCTTTACTATTTACAAATGAACTGTGATAGGTTGCATGTTAGATTGCTTGTGAAGCCTATACCTTGACGCAACCCTTTCCCCTGCACACCCGCTGTTAGGCTAGACACCGCTTACTTTACATACTCGCTACTCACTTCTACTATGCATTATATCTGTGATGTGATGCTTGGTGGATGTTGCTTGTGGGTGGCTAAGGCACATGGTGCCGTGATAACGGGATGATGACTTGGGGAGATCTTGGCGTGTGTCTTGGGTGCGTGTGGTGAGGGTTGAGTCAACTGGACAGGATCTACGACGAGTCCGGTGACGAGTCTTGCCGAGGGGATGTGACCTGGGCATTCCCTGGGGAGTACCTGTGGCGGGTACATTGTGATCTTGAGAAGAGGTCCTGGGGAGGAGTGTCTTCGTGGGACGAATCCCTGGGATAGAGGTGCTGTGTCAGCACGGGGGCGATGGAAGCCCCGAGGAGGAGATATCCTGTTCAGTCCTTAGGACTTATTGCGCTGGGGCTACTGGCCATAGTACCTTCGTGCGCACCACTTGTTCTTGTATGGGCATAGAACCGTTCCTACCCCCCTGGGCGAAGCGATGCCATTACTGCTAGGCTGAAAGGTGATAAGTGTAGGGAGGTAAGGGCTGAAGACCCACACCCTCCTAAGACAACTTGGTGTTTTATTTGGTACGCCAGGATCCACGTCTCACAGTCTCACCGTTACGGTGGATTTCCACCGGGGTGCCCCAGGGCTGAGTGGCAGGATGGCATCGTTGCGGATTAGGGGGAAGTTCAGAATCAGCTTAGACGAGCCGGATCGTCGAGGATAGCTAACCTGTGGTTCCAGGCGTACATGCTCTGCAGAGTCGATCGATCTATACGTATAGCCGTGTCCACGGTCATGGACAACACTATGGTGCTCAGAGTCCCCCGGACTTAGTGAGAGGTGTCCTTTCTTCTTCTCCCCCTGGATTGATAGGTCCAGTGCTGGCCGTTGAGGCAAGGTACAAGTGGGAGTTGAAGGACCGAGAAGCAACCAGAAAGCGACCAGAGGGGGGGTGAATGGGAGCTTCAAATTTTCCTTACGGAAACTAGTAGCCACTGACCCAAGAATCAACCTCCAAAGCGAACCTTAGAGCTTGCTAGTGTCCTCGACCCTATATGTAGGGTGGATGCTTCCAAGAAGCACAGCGGGACACTACACAATTCTAGAAAGCCAACGCAAAAGACGGAAACCAAAACCGTCAACGAACGAGCGAACCGCGAACGAAACAACGCAGCACAGACTCGACCGGACTCTGGACTGCGTCCGGTCAGAGAGCACCGGACGCGTCCGGTCGACAGAAAACCAGTTTCAGACCTTACTGTTTGTGACCGGACTCTGGTGTACGGTGCGTCCGGTCAAGTCAGTAGCATCCGGTCACAAGGACAAAAGCAAGTGAACAGTAAGTACTGTGCGTCCGGTCAGTGGGTGAACGGTGCGTCCGGTCAATGAGTGAACGGTGCGTCCGGTCAAGCCCAGAAGTTCAACACGTGATGTTCAACCACCGGACGCTTTGCCCTAGCGTCCGGTCGTCACGAGCGAGCGTCCGGTCACCTCGCAGCAGTGCGGTTCATCCACCGATTCGAATCAAACTCTCCCAAAACGAAACCTCTAGGGTTCAAACTTGGAGAGATGAGTCACAAGGAGTATAGTGAGCTATCTCTAAGAGATCATGGCTCGAACCTATCTCCAAATCGATGAATCGAAGAATTTCGGGGGAGGAGAGAAAACTTGACCCGAAACGGAAATCGATCGATCTCCTAGACCGTGAGGTTAGAGGTGAATTCCTTCGGTGGAAAGAAGTGCCTCACGATCTAGAACAACTTGGTTCAAGCGGATTTGCAAAAGATGAACCGAGCAAAGAGATCAAGCGACGGGAAGAACGTGGAGAAAAAGGATTCCGCGAAAAACACGAACAAAACGCGAATCACACCCATGAATCTGCAACCGTGTGGCTACCACACACTACAACAGTGAGGATACGACCTCACTTCCTCAAAATCAACAGTACACAGAGGCTAGTCTCTCTGCGGATCTCAGCTAGCTACAGCAGGGGATGGGAGAGCAGGAAACCCTAAGTGCGAAAGAGCAAATGACTGAGATAGATGGGAGGAGGGTGTCTCCCGACTACTTATCCTACTACTAGCCTAAGTCTATTTCCTACTCTACCCCTCTCTATTCTAATTATAGAGCGAACCAGCTAAACCCTAGGGTTATTCTGGACCAACTCGGTGGTAGGTGTATCCGACGGTCACGCCCGCACAAACCGAAGCGTTGCCTCGACGCAACCTCCGGATCGCCGCCACGTGCCGCCCTCGCTCTGCACCCCCGGTTTTGTGGCCCAAACCGGGAAACCAGCCTTTTCCAGCCAACCCCCGGTTTTGAGGCCCAAACCGGGAAACCAGCCCACCAGCTTCTGAGTTTTGAGGCCAAACTCAGCAAACCCTCAGCGCCCAGGTTTTGAGGCCCAAACCTGGAAACCGTCCTCAGCCCGAGTTTTGTGGCCAAACTCGGAAACCCTCAGCCCGAGTTTTGTGGCCAAACTCGGAAACCGTCCACGCCCAAGTTTTGAGGCTCAAACCTGGAAACCATCCATCCGATGGTTTTTCTCTGGCTCTACCACCAAACCGACGTCGTAGAGGGGATGCACAGCCCGTGCACCCCGTCCACCGACACGTGTCCCTGAGTCCACGACTCAGGCAACACATCACCGCACTTCTTCACTTGTCGTCGTCACAGGCTGCCAGCCACCACAGCTGATCCTCGGGCCTCTGGTCCCTCAGTCCAAGCCTCACGTCCACCCTTCACCGCTCGGTACCTCGGCATGGCACGTCCGCCGCACGGCACGCCCATCCTTCACCGCACCCGGTCCATCGGCACGGCACGTCTCAACTTGACCTTTACCTCGCCGTCGATCACTGTATCCGTGCTTGACACCTGCACAACACAAGCCAAAGAACATGCGCATCATTCCAGTTGACAATCACTCATCACTCAGAGACCCGGCATACACCCATGTATCCGCAATCTCCCCCTTGATGAGTGCATTGTCAACTACTCACACAAATCATAATGAAAAGAAGAATAAGGAAGAAGGAGGAAGGAGAAGGAGAAAACTCAACCAGATGACCCAAAAGCATAGTAAAGCCGAAGAAGGTCAAGTGGAAAGAGCGAAAGAACTTGGTCCCCAAAGACATGGGCCACGGCTCGACGCAACCAAGCAAAGCAAAGCTAGCCCTCAAGAAGAGGTAGAACAGGCTCAACACCGCTAGCAGATACCAATTGGAAACTCCAGAGAAAAGAGCTCAAACCAATTGAAGCCGAATGAAAATCGAAGCAAAATGCTAGTCCCTCAAGATAGAGGCACAGAGGCTCAACACAACTAGCAAAGAAAGCTCGAAACCAATGCCTTTCGGCCAAGCACGCTCCGAACCAATTGGAATGACTCCAAACTAAAAGAGAACCAATCGAAGACAAAGTGCCCTGAAAATGTTTGCTAGTTCCTCAAGACAGAGGCAAAGGCTCAACACAACTAGCAAACTCCCCCTCGACAAGTGCAAGCAACTAGGAAAATCCCCCTTAGGTCCAACATGAGAAGAGCACAAAGATTGGAAATTCTCCCCCTTGACGAAAACTCCCCTTTAGTTGAACATCCAGGAGACATATGATTTGCAATTTCTCCCCCTTAGTTGAAAATGCACTAATCAAGAAAAGGCATCAAGGCAAGAAGCTCCCCCTTCCAACATGCATATGAAGTCAGAAATGCAAGTTAGCAGCTTCAGGCATATATTCAAAAGAGTGCAAAAATGCTCTAAACAGTATAACTCCAATGACTCAACTAAGCACTCAAATAGCGAAGGCTCAAACTGATCACACATACGAAATAGGAACATATGAGCATGTGAGCGGTCTTTAGCCAAAAAGATAGTCACCATCAAAATAGCACTACACATGTATAGACAGGAATCCAAACAAGTGCTAAACATGTATACAAGGTGAACTACCCCTTGCAAAGTTCAATCATCATGTATAGGAATGAAGCATATACTTGTGATTTCATTTTTATAACGGAGTTGCAGCGGTAAAATTACACAAGTTAAATCATTTGCATGTGATTGCGAGAGGTTGAAAGCTTGTCTTTGCCTAACTTTTCAACTGAGCGAAGCCTATGCCGAAGCAATCAGAAGCTTAAAGCTGCGGTTTCGGTCATACACTACACGGCTCAAGTTTAACTCAAAGTGCAAATGAGAAACAGTCTCGATACCGTGAGGTGTTGACAAGCAATCCCATCTCGATCTTTTCAATTCACTAAAACTTGGTTCAAATTTTAAACATAATATGAACAGACCAAACAAGTGAATGACTCAGAACTAGAGACATAGCAACCTAGCATATATGAAAAGCATGAATGGACTCAACACATCCTACACATGCTAGTTGCATATCTCAATGGTGAACTTTTCAGATTTTATATTCATTAAGCAAATTCACCATTTCAAAATAGCTCAGCTCATAACATGTACTAGTGATCAGAAGGAGCATAAGCTACAAGCATCAACATAGGCATCAGAGCATACTATAGAGAGCATAGTTACATTCTAGTGATTATAAACATGAAGCTCAGAATGTAAATGCGTATGCTAAAATGCAAAAGAAAAGAAAGACAAAAGAGTCAGTCAAATATACAAGATCCAAAATGTTTCCACCATCTAAAAAGGGAAACACACACCAAGCTCACCCCTCAACCAGTTAAAGGTTGATTCGTCTAAAGGCTTGGTGAAAATATCAGCCAGTTGATGATGAGTATCGACATGGCGAAGGTCGATATCACTCTTCTCCTGGTGGTCTCGCAAGAAATGAAAGCGCACATCAATGTGTTTGGTCTTCGAGTGAAGCACGGGGTTCTTAGCAACACTAATGGCACTCGTGCTGTCACAAAGCAAAGGCACGCGAGAAAAGTTCAGACCAAAATCACGCAAAGTGGCCATCATCCAGAGCAACTGGGAACAGCAGCTAGCCGCAGCAACATACTCAGCCTCCGTAGTAGACTGGGCGACACTAGACTGCTTGCGAGAAGACCACGAAACAAGAGAAGAACCAATAAACTGGCAAGTCCCAGAAGTGGACTTGCGCTCAATACGGCAACCAGCAAAATCGGCATCCGAATAACCGCAAAAGGAGAGGGTGGAGGAAGCAGAATACCAAATCCCGAACTCAGGTGTGAAACGAAGGTACCTGAAAATCCGCTTCACCGCCTGACGGTGAGAGGTGCGCGGCGACGCCTGAAAGCGCGCACACAGACACACCGCGAACTGGATGTCCGGGCGTGTCGCCGTCAGGTAGAGGAGCGACCCGATCATGCTGCGGTACTCCTTCTGGTCCACTGCTTCTCCATCCACATCCGCATCGAGGGCAGTCGTCGTCGACATGGGTGTTGGAAAAGGCTTGGCGTCACCCATATCGAACCGCTTCAGCAAGTCCTTGGTGTACTTGCCCTGGTGCACAAACGTCCCCTCTCGGGATTGCTTGATTTGCATCCCGAGAAAGAAAGTCAGCTCGCCCATCATGCTCATCTCGAACTCCCTGCTCATAGTATCTGCAAACTTGGCAACCAAAGCGTGAGAAGAACTACCGAAAATGATATCATCCACGTAAATCTGGACCAAGAGAGTGTCTTTGTCTTGCTTGAGGAGAAAGAACGTTTTATCTACACATCCCATTTTAAAACCCTTAGCAAGCAAAAAGGTTTTAAACCATATAAAGCTTTGTGAAGTTTAAAAACATGGTTTGGAAACTTGGGATTTTCAAAACCGGGGGGTTGCTCAACATACACTTCCTCTTCTATGTAGCCGTTTAAGAAGGCACTCTTGACATCCATTTGAAAGAGTTTAAAACCTTTGGATGCAGCAAAAACCAAGAGTATCCTAATAGCCTCCAAACGAGCTACAGGAGCAAAAGTCTCCTCAAAGTCTATCCCCTCCTTCTGACTATAACGTTTGGCCACAAGACGCGCTTTGTTCCTCACAATGTGGCCATCCTCTCCTTGTTTGTTTTTGAAAACCCATTTTGTCCCAATAGGATTACAGTTAGGAGGAGGAGGAACTAGAACCCAAACCGGATTTCTCTCAAAATTTTCTAGCTCCTCATGCATGGCATTGACCAAGTCCGGATCCGTCAAAGCGTGTCCAACATCTCGGGGCTCAAATTTAGCAACAAAAGCAGAATGAGCAAAGTGAGAGATTTGCTGTGACCTGGACCGAGTGACCCGTTCGTCGATGTTGTCGATCATCTGCTGAGGCGGGTGCTGGCACTGGATGTGTCGTGGCGCCTCCCTTGCCGAAGTGGCCTCCCCCTCAATAGCAGCTGGTGCCTCCCCGGGTACAAAAGGTACCGCTCGGGGTGGCGGATCCCACGGCCCCTAGGAAGAAGAGGTGTCGGGGCCGTGAGTCGTCGTAGAAGCCGCTCTTTGCGGCACTGCAGGTGGAGAAGGTGCTGGGTCATCTATCCCTTCAGCACCTTCTTCATCATCATCAAAAAGAGGCTCGCCAACCTCATGATCACCTGCACGCTCAAAGCGAGAAGAAGGACAAACCATGGTCTCGTTGAAGGTGACATCGGATGTCTCCATGACTCGGTTAGTGTCAAGGTTAAGTACACGATAAGCTCGAGTGTGAGTGCCATAACCCAAAAACACACCGTCAGAAGAACAAGACTCAAACTTGTCCAAGTTGCCCTTTTTGAGTATAAAACAATGGCAACCAAAAACTCGAAAATAACTCACCTTGGGTAGTTTTCCAAAACGCAACTCATAAGAAGTCTTTTTCAAGAACGCTCTCAGAAAATGCGATTGGAAATATAGCACGCAGTGTTCATAGCTTCGGCCCAATATCGCCTAGGAGTCTTATGCTCATCAAGCATCGTCCTGGCCATCTCTACAAGCGTCCGATTCTTTCTCTCTACGACACCATTTTGAGGCGGTGTGTAAGGAGAAGAAAACTGGTGCTCCAAACTCAAAGAGTTACAAAACTTCTCAAAATCCGAATTTTTGAATTCGGAACCATTATCACTCCGAATTGCTCGCATCGAGTTCAAAGGGAACTCGTTCTGAAGACGCAAAATCAGATTGCGAGCAAAGGAGAAAGTCTCGGTCTTCTCAGCTAAAAAGAAGACCCACGAATATCTCGAAAAGTCATCAACAACAACAAGCACATACCACTTCCCCCCAACCGAGCTCACCTGAGCCGGACCAACAAGGTCCATGTGCAAAAGCTCTCCAGGGCGCTTGGTCATGACCTGAGTCACTGGATGGTGGGGAGCGGCAACCATCTTCCCGTGTCTACAAGAGTGGCAAACAAGATCCTTCTCCATATGCAACTTGGGCAATCCTCGGATTTGGCCAAGTGAACTAAGCCTTGCAAGCAAGTCGAAGCTCAAATGTCCAAGTCTCCTATGCCACTTCCAAAGATCAGAGGAGGAAGGTCCAGCCACAAGACAACGAGAAGTGCCAAAAGACTCCGAGAAATTCGAACGAAAGACTTTTCCAAAGGGCGAAATCAAACACACAAGATTGCCCTGAGGATCCAAAATACGACTGAGATTCGGTTTAAAACGAATCTCATAGTCGTCGTCAAAGAGTTGCGAAACAGAAAGAAGGTTAAAATGCAAGTTAGAAACAAGAGCAACATCGCGCAACACAAAGTGCTCACTAACCCGCACAGACCCGCGAGACAATACCTTACCTTTGCTATTGTCGCCGAAGGTTATGTACTCCTTTCCAGCAACAGGGCTAAGGCTGGAGAACCACTTGGCGTTTCCGGTCATGTGCCTCGAGCAACCGGAATCCACCAACCAAATGTCCTCCAACCGTTTTACCTACATCAATAAAAAGACATAGGGTGAGCATACGGTCCAACACTGGGGTTAGTGAAGTAAGGGGAATACCAGTGTTGGGCCGGCTGCTCAAAAGAACGGTTAGCAGAAAAACCATTCCTAGCACGTCTACGAGAGGAGCGATCACCACGTAGAGGAAAACGTGGTCCGCTAAGGGAGGAGCGTCCATCGCGATACTCAAAACGCGGTGGGGGAAAACGCTCAACTACAAAGCCTCCGCCACGGGGTCCATAGCCTACAACTGCAGGCTCCCGCCGGGCACGCTCTCTACGAGGCCTAGGCCTAGCGAGTCTCCTCGGAATTCTCTGCTGCCTAGGCCTAGGAACTTGAGGTTCTGGACCTCTGGGCCTAGCTGCTCTCCTCGGAGCACTCCTCTGAACATTCGGCACATGTACATCACGAAAAGGATGGTACATGTCCGTGTTGTTCATCTCCCTAGCACGGCGCGCCTCTCTCTTGCGCCTAAAGCAGAACTCGCTCAAGTGTCCATCTCTCCCACAGAAATCACAATGATACCTCACCGCACGCAAAGGGGGTTGTTGGTACTCATGGCTGTGGGTGTGGATCACTTTGCCCTTCTGTGGCAACTCCTCCTGGATAGGTGGCATTGTATCCAGCTTGTTCTTTAGGTGGTTGGGTTTGGGATGCCACACTTGGTTCTTGGGTGGAGCTCTCAGAGGTTCCTCAATCACCCCATCCTTGGTGGTAGGATTGACAGACTCTTTAGGTGGAAGCTTGGTCAGTTTGGGAGTAGTGGTGGAATTGGGCTTCTCATTAGGATTCAGACCACTCGACTCTCCAATAAGCAGAAAGATCAACACCCTGAGCAAGACCTACACCAGAACCTCTAGCAGCTCGCTTAAATTGGGAGATCATCATCCCGAGCTGCGGCTCACTACAAGAGACCCATGACAAGATGGTCCGAAGGTATGTGTTTTCCTCCTCGGTTTGCATCTTGCCATGCTTGACATTCGCAATCTCCATCTCCAAACCCTCACACAAAGCGCACTTGGACACACAAGGGCTACCTGAGTTGGCCTCCTCAAGAGACACAATCTTGGCATTCTTCTCTGCCAACTCAGATTGCAAGACAGGACAAGTCTTGCACGCACCCAACAGAGAAGGTCTAGCCTTCAGCTCATCCACCTCTCCTACCAACGCAGCATACTTACCTCTCAAAGTGAGAAGGTCAGTCATGTGCGTGGTGCACATCTCACACTCAACCTCCTCCGACACGACCATGGTGGACTTGGCAAACTCAAGCTCCCTCACCGTGTCCTCCCACTTCTGCCTAAACTCCTTGCGCTCTCTAGCGGCACGCCTAAGCAACTTGTCCTGACTAAGGAGCGCGGCAGTAAGCTTCTCGACCTCAGCAGAAAGCTCGTCGTGGGTGAGAGATACCTGAGAGATGTCGTCGTCGTCGTTCCGAGGGGTGTGCTCCAGCTTGCCGTCGACCTCATCACCAAGCGCCATGATGCAGAAGCCGTCGTCGTCGGCGAAGAAGCAGAGACCGTTCAGCTTGTCCTCGATCCTTTTCTTCTTCTCGGAATCGTCATCGCTACCCTCGGTATCGCTCCACTGAAGCCTCGCCCTCCTCGGATGACCGCAAAGCCTCCCAGCACCTCGGAGCCGCTTCGCTGAAGCCCGCCCATCGTGCCACCGTCAAGGTCGAACCCGTGAACCTCCGTCGATGCCACCCTTGACGTCGACACAAATCCTTTCCTTTTGTTCATCTTCATATTGTTGTTCATCACGCTTTGATATCCATACCTATTCATATATGATCTATGGATATGTGCTACTCTATGGTTGTGGTCGTGTGATAGTCGTTGTTGTTGCGTTTATGTCGTTGGCGGTAGACCGTGCCTTCCAGCCGGTCCTTTGTTCGTCTGTGGACCGTGCCTTCGAGTCGGTCGAGGGGTCGTCCCTCGCTCGGACGTTGCGATCGTGGGTTCATCCCGCCGTGGTCGTAACGCCGAGCGTAACTCGTCCCTCGTAGTAGTAGCTGTAGTCGTAGCTGTTGTGTTTGGTTGGCTCCGTCGCGACACGGGTGATGGCTCCTGTCCTTAGTCCTAGGGCATGATCATGCGGATATTACCCGCACACGATAGTCCTTCGTGACCTGGTCTAGTGGGAGAAGGAACAGGTGACGACAATCGTGGAACGACGAGTGCCAACTCGTTTGGGTGAAGCTCATGGCCGCGAGTTACCTCGCCATGACCATCGGGCTCCATCCGTTTTGTCGTGGATTTGTCCTAGCCACCTTGTATGCTTGCACTACCTTGACTGTTGCATTCCTTCGGCTCCCGCAGTGACAACCGCACCGCTACGGGCCGCAGGAATAGCGTTGTGCCGATTTAGTTGGACGAAGGTCGTGGTGCCCTATGAGTTGGCTTAGGTCGAGCGTCTCTCATTCTTCGACTACCGCTCTTCCCATGGCGTGTTGGTTGAGCGAATGTGGAGACCGCTCCTCTCTCTCTCTCTCTTCCTTTCTATTTGATCCTCACTGATTCAGTAAAGTGTGGATCGTGTCCATGTGTTCTAGTCACTCTGATCCCTGTCAAATGCAATGACCGTGGATCAAAGTCCCCGTGGAACCAAGTTCCCCGTCTTTAGTCTGTCTCTTTTGCATGTTGGTCGTGTTTATGTAGTAGCCTTGCTTCTTGATCCCATCCCTGTGATTCCCGTCTACTACAATGGCGTGTGGATCAAAGGAAGGTGGATCCCCGTCTTTCTTTCTCTTTTGCCTCTTCGCACTTGATCCCTCGTATGCTTGTACCATTCTAGACCGAAGCGCTCCTAGATCCTCGCGGTGAAAACCGCACCGCTGCAGATTCTAGGAACGTCTAGTGCCATTTAGTGCACACGGGTCGAGGTACCCTACGAGTCATATAGGTGTTTGTGTTCTTGGTGTGTCACTCCCTTCGATTCCCGTCTTCGCTATGGCGCGTGCATAGAAGGAAGTGAGACTACCTTTGCTTCCCTTTTCCCTTCCTGTTCTGTTCCCTCTTCTCGGTTCTCGTCGATTACCATGGCGTATGGATCGAGCAAGAGATCGGAACTGTTTTCCTTATCCCTTGTTGGCCCGATCTATTCGATCTCGTCCTTAGCCATGACGATTGGATCAAAGATCGAACCCTCATTCTAGTTGGCAAAGCTAAGGTCTATGTCGTGCTCTCGGTCCCGTGCGAGTCGACTCGATCGACCGTAGGAAACCATCTACATCGAGGACGTGACATAGACGTGCTTAGCCGAGTTCCTTCCTTTGCCTCTTTCAAGCCCGAGGAAAACGAACTCGCTTCGTGAGGGCTAGTGTTGTTCTTGCAGGATGTTTGCTTAAGTCAGGATCAGGTCTCAACCATTTCACTTGAGCCGTATAGGTCGTCTCGGTTGGCCCGGGAAGTACGAGCAAGGTTGTGACTTGAGCTTGTGCTTAGCAAGCATCCGCTCCCTCGTACCTTCGAGCCCGAGGATCGGATGTCCTCCGCGAGGGCTGAGTCCTTTCTCAGTTTAGTGTCCTTCGAGTCTTTTCGAGTCTAGCTGTCGCGTCAGTGTTTTGATTTGCCCTTTTGTCTTGTTTGCCGGTCTCACGAGGTAGTTGTGTCGGGAGCAACGTTGGCCGATCTGGACCGCGCTGGAGGAGACCGAGGGCGACACCAGGACCCGAGGAGAATGGCTATGAGGACATCAGAGATCTCAGACTAACAACGTAACAGGTGCCACAGCCCATCCAATCTCGTAGAATCCTATTAGACATGCAATAATGTAGCTGCTAGCGCTTTACTATTTACAAATGAACTGTGATAGGTTGCATGTTAGATTGCTTGTGAAGCCTATACCTTGACGCAACCCTTTCCCCTGCACACCCGCTGTTAGGCTAGACACCGCTTACTTTACATACTCGCTACTCACTTCTACTATGTATTATATCTGTGATGTGATGCTTGGTGGATGTTGCTTGTGGGTGGCTAAGGCACATGGTGCCGTGATAACGGGATGATGACTTGGGGAGATCTTGGCGTGTGTCTTGGGTGCATGTGGTGAGGGTTGAGTCAACTGGACAGGATCTACGACGAGTCCGGTGACGAGTCTTGCCGAGGGGATGTGACCTGGGCATTCCCTGGGGAGTACGTGTGGCGGGTACATTGTGATCTTGAGAAGAGGTCCTGGGGAGGAGTGTCTTCGTGGGACGAATCCCCGGGATAGAGGTGCTGTGTCAGCACGGGGGCGATGGAAGCCCCGAGGAGGAGATATCCTGTTCAGTCCTTAGGACTTATTGCGCTGGGGCTACCGGCCATAGTACCTTCGTGCACACCACTTGTTCTTGTATGGGCATAGAACCGTTCCTACCCCCCTGGGCAAAGCGATGCCATTACTGCTAGGCTGAAAGGTGATAAGTGTAGGGAGGTAAGGGCTGAAGACCCACACCCTCCTAAGACAACGTGGTGTTTTATTTGGTACGCCAGGATCCACGTCTCACAGTCTCAGCGTTACGGTGGATTTCCACCGGGGTGCCCCAGGGCTGAGTGGCAGGATGGCATCATTGCGGATTAGGGGGAAGTTCAGAATCAGCTTAGACGAGCCGGATCGTCGAGGATAGCTAACCTGTGGTTCCAGGCGTACACGCTCTGCAGAGTCGACCGATCTATATGTATAGCCGTGTCCACGGTCATGGACAACACTATGGTGCTCAGAGTCCCCCGGACTTAGTGAGAGGTGTCCTTTCTTCTTCTCCCCCTGGGTTGATAGGTCCGGCGCTGGCCGTTGAGGCAAGGTATGAGTGGGAGTCGTCCTTGCTGCCTAGAGAGTGAGAGTGTGGTGAGATGTGTGGATGTGTGGATGGGATGGATGGATGGCCGTGTGGCCGGATGTTCGGTCGATGACCGAATGGAAGGCCATGTGGCCGGGTATTTGGATTAAAACTTGATGATTATATATTTATAAAATATTGATTACCTGCATAGGAAAACTACAGCCATAAATAGATTCCTTTTGCTCTACCCTTGCATTCCACATACCACATAGCAAATGCAAGCATAGGATGGGAAAATGTGGCCAGTACAAACCGTACTGAAAATTAACGACAGGTCGGACGACTTCTACCGCGACGATGGTGGAAGCTAGATGGACTAGGAAGCCTCGTTCCTATACGCAAGTTTGGATGAGAAGATGAAGACAGAGTCTTCGCCCGCTGCTACAACAACTTTGATCATGCCTTTGAAGGAGCCTTCACTCGCCGACGCTCTACACCGACTCCAGCGTCGTTAGGCGTGCGTTACCGATATAGTTTGTACTAGGTGGTGTTCTCATGTGATGTAATGACTTGTAACCTGTACTACCGCATTGTATGAACTATGGTAACAACTGAATAATGATAATGTGATGGTTTGAGACTTTTTGGACTGTCACATTATGATGTATCTGTGGATTTCCGTTCGAGGAAATCGTGGGTCGTTTCAATAACTGATCTCGGGAGCACTTCGCTTCTCTTTCCATTCATGGGCACTTATCGGAATCTGATCTCTCATAAGTAACCCACAGTGAAAGACATATTTCTGTGCATGGGGTCCTAGTGGTTGGCTTGTAGCCATATCAAATTCGGAGATTACATAACGACCCTTCAACGGTCTCTTCGACCCTCGTTTTGGTCTGCTCTGCCCCATCGCAGACGTCGATCTAGAGGGCTACATATAGGTAAAGACATGAAGATGAAACCCTAATACAAGTTGAAATAAAACCTAATCAAGTAATAAAGTAAATGTAAACCCTAACACAACATATTGTATATATACCTCGCCTATATTGCCTTCTTGCATCTCAACTTGTTGTTCAGGGGGATTTTCGTCATGCATGGTCATGTCTTCGTAATTAAATAAGTATTGACTCCTGTCATCGCCGCCGATGATGATATTGAACATTTCCTCCTCCATGTTTTCATTTGGGTCGGCCATTTCTACGAATATTAAAATATATATGTGTGTGATCGAACACTTAGAGGAGCTTAATACATGTATGTATGTGAAACCAAAACCAAAACCCTAAAATAACATGTATTCGGGTTTTAGGGTTTGGGGTTTGGGTTTGGGGTTTGGGGTTTAGGGTTTAGGGGTTTGGGGTTTGGGGTTTGGGTTTGGGGTTTAGGGTTTAGGGTTTAGGGTTTAGAGTTTAGGGGTTTGGGGTTTGGGGTTTAGGGGTTTGGGTTTGGGGTTTGGGGTTTGGGGTTTGGGGTTTGGTGTTTGGTGTTTGGGGTTTGGGGTTTAGAGTTTGGGGTTTGGGGTTTAGGGTTTGGGGTTTGGGGTTTAGGGTTTAGGGGTTTGGGTTTGGGGTTCGGGGTTTGGGGTTTGGGGTTTAGGGTTTAGGGTTTAGGGTTTAGGGGTTTGGGTTTGGGGTTTGGGGTTTTAGGGTTTAGATTCGTTTAAGGTTTAGGTTTAGAATTTAGGGTTTCGGGTTTTAGGGTTTTAGTGTTTTAGGTTGTTGGATTTTAGGGTTTAGGGTTTAGATTCGTTTAGGGTTTACGTTTCGCCAAGCTTAAAAATAACATTGGTAAAGACACGAAGATGAAACCCTAATACAAGTTGAAATAAAATCTAATCAAGTAATAAAGTAAATGTAAACCCTAACACGACATATTGTATTCGCCAACATATTTGTAAAGGTAACATGTATTCGCCAACATTAAAAATAACATATGTTCGTAAAGTGGCAATTCAACATATATTCGCCAACATTTAAAATACATGTTTCAACATATCTAAGTGTTTTTCAACTTGACACGTGATTTTCTATGAACACATATTTTCTAGTTTCCTTGTCATGTGATTTTCCTTGTCACGTGATTTACACACTGTGGATGAGGACGACGGCGGACGGCGGCGAGGATGACGACGGTGAGGATGACGGTAATGGCGACGAGTTCGGTGGAGCGGACACCCGGACTATAGGGCGACGCGGCCAATCACTTTTATCTATATGTGTAAACATAAATTTGAAAGGTTAAAAAACATATATATGATTTTTCTTTTTCTATAAATATATCTATTCATATTCATTATCTGTATTGTTAACACTGGATTTTCGCACTATGACAAATGGGCCGGCCCAGTGCAGGTTCCGAAAGATCACCGCCTGAGGAATCGGCAGGCGTCAGACGCGGTCGGCTAATCTGACGGCAAAGCCATGGAAGCAATAGAATGAATTCGGCAATGCGATACTCGGATAGGGTAGGCTATTTAGGTAACGATCGGCTTGTGCCGTGAGGCGATGGACGCGGCATGTCAGAGGATTCGGCGGTAAGATTTTGACGCATGCCGGTTATTGAAGGAAACTTGGAGTAGAAGACACCATAGTTTCTATTTTTATCGTTGTAATCGTGTCCTTCTAGGACTCAGAGAACACCAGGGTATAAATATAGACCCTGAGGCCATTGTAATATCTGTTCACAATCAATACAACCAACCCGGCCCCGCGCCGTCTTCGAGTCCAAGTCGTGTCGTCGTGTTCTTCGAGAGGGGCCATCGATCCGTCGACCTCCGTAAGTTCCGGCAACCTTGTTATCATGTCTAGTATCGTGCGGCGGATTTAGATATGGTGCAAGTAGTCTCGTACGTTAAGCTTAGTATCGTGCGGCGGATTTAAGCTTATGACGGGAGGTTTTTGCTTATGCCTTGTATCGTGCGGCGGATTGAGTCATGAGTAAAAATAGTTATCGGCTCTGTTAGATTTGGCAATCTGATAGATTCATTAAGTTACCTTGTGTTATATGTTTGTTATGTTTATCTCATCATAACACTTTTGCCCAGTCTAGATACCGTTCGGTTCGGCTCATCTTTGTAGATCTGCTCTGTTCTCTCATGTTTATTATTGTAAGGTCTGTTATGCAGTAGATCTATTGTTCGTAATAGCCGAAGGATCGTCTGGATTGCCACGTGGTGAGGGTTCATGCATGTTAAGTGTGTTTGATCTATGACAAGGCTAGGTGTCGTGCGGCAGGCGCAGGCTTTGGATTAGCTTAGTCATGCTTAGCTTGTATGTTCAATCTCCATGGACCCCAACTCGGTTGTACAATCGAGATTGGTTAAGTGTTAACTTATATCTAATACATCATGCAAGTACGATTCTCATGCAAACGTGTTCGGCAACCTGTTATTCACATAAATCTGTTCATATTGCCGAATAACCTTTAAACCTGTTGGCAGATAGCTTTCATAGCTATATGTCGTCGTAAGTGGCTTCAGGGCCGTACATCTTGGAACTGTCTGGTCATACCCGGCACGTTCCAGCTTTGTATTTAACAGTTTATCTCCCTTGTTAGTTGCAGGTCAAACTGACTGGCACGCACCGGACTTCTGAACACCCGGGCCACGATTGAAGCCAGCTTCTCCGGCTTGCAGTGTGCCTGGCGCAGTGCGCCGCTTTCTGCGCCAACACACTTTTTGGCACGCCCGGTGGGACCTCCTTTTTCCTGCAACGATGGTCGAAGTCACTGAAGCCGAGGCCAGCAACAAGGCGGGGCTCGTGCAGGTGCAGCTCACTGAACTACCCGACGAGTACAGAGAACAGGTGGAAGATGCTTGTGCCGAATTCCAGGCCAGGTGCCTAGAAGCCTTTTCCAAGAACAAAAGCGGAAAGGTTCGCCGTTTGCACGATCTGCCGAAGCCCGTCCAGCCCAACCCGAACGATCCTGGGGAAGCAGAGGCAGTGTTGAAAATGTCTCATATGATCAACGAAGCTGTCTCTGGTGCCATCGGTCGCATGCATGGGGCGTTTCTCAACACTTTCCGCACCATCATGATCGCCCAATTCGGCCCCAAGGCCGATGAACTTATGGAGGCCGAGTTTGGCCCTATAGCAGGACCGCATCTTTTCAATCTGCCGAATCACCTCAAGGGGGCAGGAGCTGCCGGTGAGGAGACCCCGCCCAAGGCTCAATCAAGCGGGATGACCATTCAGGAGAAGCACACGCCAGAAGGCCAGTTGCCGACCATGGGGCAGCTCACGTTCGGCACTAAGGGTCAGCCGCCAGAGTCAACACGCAAGATCTCCCCGCAGACCTGTAGGCTCATAAAGGACTACTACGGAAACGGGTACCATGAGATGCTTGAGCCTCACAATATAGAGGGTGCCCCGCATCCAGGATATGGGAAGCCGACGACCGAGAAAACCGCCGACTCTAATGTCGATGTCATGCTAGAGAAGATGGCGGATATGATGCAGCGCACTTTCGGCCTGAAGCCTAAGGGCACGTATGCTTACAGGTCTCCGTTCCCCGAATGGTTCCACCGTGTGGCTCTACCTCCCAGAGTCAAAGTGCCGACGGACCTGTCCAAGTTCTCCAGCTTAGACGACACTAGTACGGTGGAGCACGTCAGTCGTTATGCTCCAGCTTGGGGAGGCCAATACCGAAGACGCCTTCAGGGTTCGGTACTTCCCGTCGTCACTCACTGGACCGGCATTCGCGTGGTTCACGTCACTACTGCCGGGCTCTATTCTCTCTTGGGCGGACTTGGAACAAAAGTTCCATACACACTTCTACACGGGCACCAAGGAGAAGAAACTGGTGGACATCATGTACGTACGCCAGAAGCCGAATGAGACACCGCAGGACTACCTGCGCAGGTTCAGGGAGGTCAAAAGCCAGTGCTTCGGCATGCACCTGCCGGACGATCAGCTTCCACCATTGGCCGTGGCAGGCATGCTCCCGAGCATCAGGGACAAGCTGTTCGGCCAGGAGTTTGAAGACTTGGGTCATCTCTCTCGCCGGCTGAATGAGATGACTATCCAAGCGCAAGGCTTCCGGAGGGAAGGGCGTTTCCAGAAGGACAATGTCGCGGCACAGATGTATCAGGCTTTCCTGGACGAAGCCGATGACTATACCGACACGGAAGATGAGGTGGCCGCCGCAGAGCTCAACTGGGACAAGGAGCCGACCCAAGCCAACAAGCAATGGCTGCGCCAGCAGAAGGGGGCATACGACTTCGACGTCACAAAAGCTGACAAGCTCTTCGAGTTTCTGGTTGCCGAAGGGAGAGTCAGGCTACCCCGGATCACCCGATGCTGCGTCCCGGAGGAGTCAAGGACAAGAAGTACTGCGGTTTTCATAACACTAACACTCATTCTATTAATGATTGCTGTGTGTTCAGGACGAGAATCCAGAAAGCCATCCAGGACGGCCATATCAAGTTCAATGGCAAGATGAAGATCGATGCAAACCCCTTCTCCCAGAACGCCGTGTTCTTCTCAGTGAACATGGTAACCCCAGCGGATCCTAGAGGCAAAGTCAAAGTCCTCACCTCCGATAGGGCACGCGAATCTAGCGCAGTGGATCCCGATCGGCAAATCACTGGCGGTGAGCTCCGGCAGCGCGCCCAAGCCATGAATAGCCGATACGAGCACGGAGAGTCATCTTCCAGGCGCAGGCCTACCCACAGAGATCTCCTTAACAAATGGCGCCGGCAAAATGAGAAAGAGCAGAGGCGTCTCCAACGCGAAGAGCGAGAATTCACGGAGGAATACCAGCGTGAAGACGATCACGCGGGAGAGCACCGGTATCGTCTGGAGGAGAGGGCTTACCACAGAGAACAGGCCCATCGCTGGGAGCAAGAACACCGCCAAGAGCGGGAGCGAGCTCACTGGGGCTGCCCGTTCTTCCGCCATTGCTGGAACGAAGGCTTGAAACTGCCCGCCGTCAACAACTGCCCCGAATGCAGCGATCAGTACAAGGGGTATAGGCAGGATCGGGTCAACCGCCGTCCCGTCCATGAAAGGTTGGGAGCACGCATCCCAATGGACGATCGGCGCCTAAAAATGAGAAGCCCGGGTCGGCAAGCCAAAAGATATGTCGACCAAGAGTGGGTGCATCACCAGGACGACAGCAAGGAGGTACAGCCCCGCCCATATAGGTGGCAAAAGGGGCAGTGGTGCCCACCAGGGCTCAGGAAAAGCCAGAAAAGGAGAGTGCAGCGCCTCCGGAACAGGGAGTTGGAAGAAGCAGCCGCCAATGGGAAGAAGCAAGAATGGCGCCCGAAGGAAAAACCAGACGACACCAACAAGGGCGCTGACGTGGCCATGACTTTCCTTCCCCTGGAGTTCATGGCTCCTGCCGGCCAGGGGGCACAGGACGAGGTGTGTTCGGATCCGACGAGGCCGAGCACGACGAGCTCGCAGCACAGCTCATGTTGTCTCAGAAGGCAGCATTTGACAAGCCAGCCAAGCATCGGCATTTGAAGCCGTTGTATGTCAAGGGTACGTCAACGGGAAGCCGCTAACCAAGATGTTTGTTGACGGCGGCGCAGCAATCAACATCATGCCTTACGCTACGTTCAGAAAGCTGGGCATGAACGATGAAGACCTACTCAAAACAGATATGATACTCCGCGACTTTGCCGGCAATCCCTCCGACACTCGGGGTGCCGTGCACGTGGAACTGATGATTGGATCCAAGACGCTCATTACGACCTTCTTTGTCATTGATGGCAAGGGGGCATATAGCTTGCTTCTGGGCAGGGATTGGATCCACGCCAACTGCTGCATACACTCAACCATGCATCAAATACTCATACAATGGGTTGGAGATGACATCGAGATTGTCCAAGCTGATGACTCGGTGAGTGTTGCCACTATTGAGCCCACATACTGGGAATTCGACGGGGTAGACTGCTTCTCCGATCGTGTGTGGGGAGAAGGTCCTGTCAACATCTACGGCAGGGATCAACAGCCGATCCAAGCAATCGGCTCTCAAAGCTTCTTTTAGATGGACAACCCAACCGACAGCAGCGAGGGCAAACTGGGACGTGGCTTCACGTCGGCCGACAAGTTAGAGGTGGTGGATATTGGTGATACGAGTAAGAAGAGGCCGATGTTTGTAAGTTCCAGTTTAGACCCTGATTTCAGAGTGCGGCTAGTAGATCTTCTAAAGGAATTCAAAGGCTTTTTGCGTGGACTATACAGAGATGCCCAGATTAGATCGATCTATTGTTGAGCATAAGTTGCCGATCAAACCTGGATACCGCCCATACAAACAACCTCCGCGCAGGATCTACAAAGAGGAGGTGTTGGCCGACGTGAAAAAGGAAGTAGAAAGATTATTAGAAGCTAACTTCATTCGGCCGTGTCGATATGCAGAATGGATCTCCAATATTGTCCCGGTGTACAAGAAGAACGGGAAGATGAGAGTGTGCATCGACTTCAGGAACCTCAACAAAGCCACTCCTATGGACGGTTATCCAATGCCGGTGGCCGATTTGCTAGTAGATGCTTCGGCCGGTTTTGAAATCATAAGCTTTATGGACGGCAACGCAGGTTACAATCAGATCTTCATGGCTGCAGAGGATGTGGCAAAGACCGCCTTCAGGTGCCCCGGCCATATAGGTTTGTTTGAATGGATGGTCATGACTTTTGGTTTGAAAAATGCCGGTGCCACTTACCAGCGGGCCATGAATTACATATTCCATGAGCTGATCGGCAAGATTGTAGAGATCTACATTGATGATGTGGTGATCAAATCCAGAAGCAAGGAGAGACACTTGGCCGATTTAAGGAAGACCTTGGAGTGCACAAGGAAACATGGTTTAAAGATGAATCCAACCAAGTGTGCATTTGGGGTGTCGGCTGGTGAGTTTCTGGGTTCCTGGTCCACAGAAAGGGGATCGAAGTCGGCAAGAAGAGCATGGAAGCAATTGATAAGGTAGTGCCTCCGACCAATCTCAAAGAACTTCAATCACTGCTCGGCAAAATCAACTTTGTCAGAAGGTTCATATCCAACTTGTCCGAGCGCGTGCTGCCATTTTCTCCACTGTTGAAGCTCAAGAAAGATCAGGAGTTCGTGTGGGGTGACGGGCAACAAAAGGCTTTCGATGAGATCAAGGAGTACATGAAGGCACCACCAGTATTGGTTCCTCCACAACTCGACAGGCCTTTCAAGTTGTACGTGGCGGCCGACAACCTAACAATAGGGTCGGCCCTCATGCAAGAATTCGAAGGAAAAGAGAGAGTCGTAGCCTATCTTAGCCGAAAGCTACTAGACCCCGAAACAAGGTATTCGGCTACGGAAAAGTTGTGCTTGTGCGTTTTCTATTCCTGTACCAAGTTTCGGCACTATCTACTGAATGCCGAATGCGTGGTAGTATCAGAATTTGATGTAATCAAGCACATGTTATCAATGCCGATTTTAAGTGGAAGGATCGGCAAATGGGTTTTGGCCCTTTCTGAATTTGATTTGCGTTTTGAATTGGCAAAGGCTGTTAAAGGCCAGATTATGGCTGATTTTGTCACTCACCACCGTGATCCTAATGCTAACATGGTAACCATATCCCTTGGGCATTGTTTTTTGATGGATCTCGTGCAGCAAAGGTGGTGGAGTCGGGATCGTGTTGATTTCTCCCAAGGGGGCACCTGTAACACCCCTGGTGTTTAAATGTAATTAACTTGACATGTCATCATCTTAAGCATTAATCATTTCCCGTGATGCATTTGATTTGCCTAATTGCTATGCTTTGATTCCCTTTCAAAAACCCTAAAAGCCCAATTCTCTCTATAAGGGCAA
Organism: Coix lacryma-jobi var. lacryma-jobi; assembly: GCA_009763385.1. Taxonomy (NCBI): domain Eukaryota; kingdom Viridiplantae; phylum Streptophyta; class Magnoliopsida; order Poales; family Poaceae; genus Coix; species Coix lacryma-jobi. The sequence continues at coordinate 70,470,225 of CM019823.1, forward strand.
AATGGTAATTTCACCTCTGTGTCTAGTTCTATTTAATTCTTGTTCAAATTTAGTGCCCTGATGTTTGCTGCATTGATCAAAGTTCAAAAATCAGATTTGATTTGATTTTCCCTTTGCAAAACCCTGATTTCCAAACCCTGGATTTTACCCCTCTTTTTGTAGTTCAAAATTATTCAAAATTTGAGGTTGGTCAAAAAGCAAAGTTGTAGATCTGCCAAGAGAAACAACTTTGGTATTTACAGATTTTCAAAGTTCTATATAAAATTTGAAGTAATTTCAAATTCTTTCAAACTCCAGTTTTTGTCCCTTTTTGAGTTTTCAAAATTATTTCAAAAACTATTGAGTTTCAGAAAAAGTGTATATTAGCAAAGTTGTAGGTTTTGTCAAATGGAACATCTTTCATATTTGAAGATTTCCAAGTTTCAGTTTGAAATCCAAAGTAATTTTGATTTGAATCAAATTTGAAAAGTGTCCCCTTTTCTGTTTTTGAATATAGTTCAAAAACTATTTGGAATTTGAAGATGTTCATATTGACAAAGTTGTAGATCTCATTTTTCTGAACAACTTTGGTATTTTGAGTTTTGTCGCACAGTTCAATTTTGGGAGAAATTTGCAAAATACAGAAACCAGCAAAAGTCAAAACCTACCCCCTAGCACTGTTCTTCTTCCAGCTAGGGCCAGGGGGGGGGGGCCGGCCATGGCGCCGGCGCTGCGCCTGCAGCGCGTCTGGCTGCTCCCCACGCGCCACCAACCTGCCGCCGTTGTCGCCACCATCATTTCGCACCCGCACGCGCACAGTTGACCCCGCTCCCGTCCCCTACAGTCCTCTGCGCGTCGCCGCCGCGTGGCCATCGCCGGCGAGGTTCCGCCAGGCCCGGCCGCACGCCATCACCTCCGCCAGAGCGCAATCGAGTGCGCACGCGCTCGCCGTGCTTATCCACCCCACCTCGAGGTCTCTACCGGCCTCTGGCCGCGGCTATAAAACGGCCGCCGGAGCCCGACCTCTCTCACTCACCTCCGCCGTCGCCTCCAGCCCAGTCCAGAGCCTCCCGAGCCCAACCACCTAGCTCAGGAGCTCCGCCGCGTTCTTGCACAACTTCCCCACCCACCAATTTGGTCTCTACCGCCCCGTTTGCCCGGCGTTGCTCGTCGTTGCCGTCTCCGGCAGAAATCGGCGAGGTCGGAATCGTGAAATTCCTCGCCCCGGCCTTGATCATCCCCTCTGACTCTCGCATTCGTTCCTTGGCTCCGTGCGACTATAACCCGGCCATCGCGGCTCCGTTTGTTGCACAGGGTCGCCAGGACGCCTGTCGCTGCGCGAGCTTCCGCCGGCCAGCGTCGTTCACCCCTCTCCGTCCATCCCCGTCCCTCGCCGTGCGCCAATCGACGCCGGTGAGTCCTCCGGTGCTCCTGTGCTCTTGGTTTCGCCCCGGATCCATGGTTTGGCCGGCGTGCCGAGCGCCGCCCGCCTTTGGTCGCCGGCGACGAGCTCCCGCCGCCGTGCCCGTTTTTCCTTTTTATTTTAAGTTATGAATAGTGTTCGGTTTCTCTTTTGTATGTTTTCTGTGTTGATCCAAAAATTCTGAAATTTTTGTGGTAGACTTTTATGCTCTGTAGTATTTTAGAAAAATATGAAACTTGAGTTTTGTGCAAAAATTTGAAAATGTAAAATTCCCCTTTTAATTGAAAAATGAAGGTTTTGGTATTTTTGGAGAGTGATCTTTAACTCCAAAAATCTTGAGATAAATTTTTGTGACCTTGTTATAACATGCTGAACCTCTGGTAAAATTTTGAAGATTTGGAGCAAGTTGATTTTTGAGCATTTATTTTAATTAAGGAATAGTGCCTTTTGTTAATTAAATGTTTAGATTTAATTGAGCATCTTAATGACCTCCAAAAATTATGAAATTTGTTTTGCCATCTGTTTATGCCTAATGAACTTATGTGTTTAATTTGGTAATTTTTGGAGCAACTTCATAAAATGACCTTTTAAATAAATTAGAAAAAAATAGAAAAGATGGATTAGGGTTGGTTATAAGTGTTTAATGATGTGATCTTTGGATTGATTGATGTTCATAGACCCCTACCCTTTGGTCTATGATGTTGTGATGATATGTTTGGTTAATACTTAGGATAATTATAATAAGGCCTAACATCAATAATGCTTAAGAAAGAAATGGTTACCTTTTATGCTCAACCTAGATTTCGATTATGCCTTGCCTAAGAGTAATCTAGATTCAGTGGAATTGTCTTGCACCATAAGCCATATCATCATTCTCATGAGCATTCATCATTGCATCCGTATAGTTGACGAAGAAGGTACCAGAGTCGAGGCCGCTGTTGACGAACCAACTCCCGAGGCGACCCCGAGCTCCGACACCTATACCTACCCCGAGTCTGCTCTTTTGCCATCCAAGGCAAGCCCCGGTGCATTTAACCCTACCTTGTTTTATAAATGTTTTCTTTAAATGTTTTACTATTGCATTAGGTGATAGGAGTTGTGTGATGACCTACTTCTTGCATTGCCCACCTCCACCAAAAGATACACCTGTCCTGTTCTCAAAATGTTTGCAAATGCTTAGCAATGCTATTCAATAGATTTGCAATAAAAATGCCAATTTCAAAAGTGTGATCACCTTAAGAATGTTTATGGGAATTTGGCTTTACTCCCGTCTACTGGCTAGTTACCTGATCCGTACCTAGTCAATAGCGAGGAGAGGTTGTCCGAGCGTACGGTGCCGTCATGTTGTAGTCCGGGACTCAACAGTTGACACCGACCGGGACAGGGTTGAAAAACTGACAGGACTATTACGCTTGGGTGAGATATAACCAAGGGTAGTTCTGGCTGGAAAATTAGGGACCATCCGTATGGGGGCCTGCTGGTCAAGACTTGTAACTATTCACATACTACGGAAAGCTCTGGCTCCGAAGAATCCTTTATTGGACCGACAACCGCGCACTGGGAGTGGAGAGATGGCGGAAGTAGCATGTACCCACGTGACAGGACCTGTACTCTGGGTTAGAGTCCGAGGTATTGTCGCTGGCGGAAAATTGGAGTGGTGTACTGTACTTCGGGTGGCGTAGGACCGGGCCCAATCTTGGAGGAATCGTGGTAGACGAGTTGGCATATGCAAGCTTGGGTGCTACATATGCAGTGTGGATAGGGATCCTCAGCTGAGTATTATTTATCCGGATTAACGTTGCTCCTCGGTTATGGAGACTTGGTCCACTGACTGTCAACGGAGAGTGGTTCTCAACTAGGAATGTTTTGAAATGTAAAATGAATCATGAATGATGAAGAATTGAGGAATACTGAATCTTTCAAAAATAAAATAAGGTTTACAAAAATGCTTTTCTGCAAAATACTTGATCTTGCTTAAGCCTTACCTTGACTACCCTAAGCCTCTCATTCCTGAGTCTTCTCCCTTTTCTTTAGTCGGGTAAGTCTTGTTGAGTACCCCAGTACTCAGGGTTTGTTACCCATGTTGCAGGTATGCCTGAGACCCCGATGTGTCTCGCACCCTGTTGCGTGACCTTCGTCCAGGAAGAGGCCGATGAGGCCGATGAGTAAATGTGCACCCTCGGGCTGGGTGTTACATGTATCTTTATGTTAATGTTTCCGCTACGTTGTCTACTTTGAATCACCCGAACAATGGTTTGTAATAACCGTACTCCTTACCTCATTTGAAACCTCGTGTTTGTAAAACTAATGTTATTTAAGTCTTCCGCTCTTTATTCCGATGTTATTTGTAAAAGTATGCAATGCTGTAACCGAATTGTGAGATGATCCTGCGGACATTGGGCGCTGATGTAGCCCGGTGGCGAACAGGTCTTAATCACATGGAACATGGGTTCGGCTGTCAGAGGTTGACAGGGACACGTGGGCCATGGGATTAGGGTCGTTCCGTCACAGAGTGGTATCGGAGCATCTCACTTTAACGTTGCAGTGTTCTTTTGCGAAAACTTCAAAAGTTCTTTTGAGTCCAAACAAAATTTAAACTTGACTATTTTGGTCCAAATTGCTTATCTCAACTTGTCTTTAATTGGCAACACTAGTAGCAGACATGGTATATATTATTAAGCCCTATATATATGTTAAGTATTGCATTGCCTTGTTCCGTAGGAACGATTCATGCATCATGTCATATTCACTTAAGTTAATAAATGAGTTCGTTGGGATAGTGTACCTATACCTTTTCTTGCTAGCCTTTCTCATCTATAACCTCTTGTCCAGATATGGCTCGCATCAAGCTGACCGCCCGCAAGTCGACTGGACCGAACGGTGTGCCGCGTCACCAGCTGGCGCCACGCACCGGAGAAGAGACTGGAGAATCCTCCAATGGTCGTCGTTTTCCCCGCCGCACCCGCAAGAACCTGAAGGAGGAAATCAAGAATCTGAAGGCTGAGATAGAGAACATGGAGCATGACTTCTACCTTTCCCGCCTGGAGTTCTACGAGACACGAGCCGCTCTTGAGGAAGCTAACCAGAATGTGGTTCGCGCTATCCAGCAGCGTGATGCAACATGGATCCGAGAGGATGTCACCAGAGCCCAGCTCCATGGACTGCAGCAGTACACCGCCCAGATCGAGCAGTTCAATGATATGCTTCATGAGGAAGTACACCAGCTGCACAACCAGCTTCACCCCGTGATTCCACCAGTTGCTGAGGACCCCGAAGACGGAGTCGTGGAGGAACCTGAAGTGGAACACGAGCCCGATCAGAATGAGGAAGTGGAACCTGCTGAAGATGTCCACGTTGAAGATGAAGATGAGGAAGAAGAGCCTGAGCTTATCATCGAGGATGATGATGATGACGAAGAGTTGATCTTCATCGATGACGACTAGACTCCTTGTGTCTGTACCATCTGCTTACCTAAAACCTTAGGCTAGGTTTGGGGGCGTTAGTCTGTCTGTTGCCAAGTCTGGCATGTATCTTTCTTTTCTTTACTTTTTCCCTTATCAGTCTGTTGTCATCTTTATCAAGCCAGCTATCTTTGTATCAATGAAGCTATCAATCGGTCGTTTCAGAACCTTTGTCCTTTATGCTGAGTTCCGAGTTGCTTATACAGATGCCTGTGAACACCCGCACCGGAGCCGGAGGTGCTGGAGGTGACCGTCTCCCAAACCCTCCACCTGTACCAGCTACCCTAGCAGATGCCATTGCAGCCCTGGCCGCCGCTGCCAATCTGATGGCTCAGAACCAAGGACAGCAGAATGTTGGTCACCGTGGTCGTCACAACCAAGAGACCACCTATGTGGATTTCACTGAAACCCGTCCACCGGTTTTCACCAGAGCCGATGAACCCCTCGAAGCTGATGATTGGCTCCGCACCATGGAGCAGAAGTTTGGTCTCATCCGATGCACTGAAATCCAGAAGCCCCGGTTTGCTTCGCAACAGCTCCGTGGCCCAGCAAGTGCTTGGTATGCCAACCTCTTGGCTGCCCAGCCTGAAGGTCACCAGTTGACCTGGGAAGAGTTCCGCACCGCCTTCCGTGCACACCACATCCCATCAGGTCTGATGAAGATGAAGCTTGATCAGTTCCTAGCCCTGCAGCAGAAGGACTCCACAGTGATGCAGTATGTGGGTCAATTCAACCATCTGAGTCAGTATGCAGCGGAATATGTCAACACGGATGAGAAGAAGAGAGACTGTTTCCTTAGGGGATTGCACCCTAAGATCCGCAGAAGCATGTCCAACAACCTGACCGGTTCTTATCATGAGGCTGTTGACCGGGCAGTTGCTTTTGAAGAGAGTAACCGTCAGTACCAAGAGGAGAAGAAGAAGAAGAAAGCAGGATCTAGCAGCCACTCTGGCAATCACAAGCGCCAGAGGGTCATATATCATCCTAGTCACCACCACAACCGTCCACCTTACCCTCACCAGCAAGTGGTTGTCCGTACCGCGGCTACCACCCACAACGCCAACCAACAAAGTGCCACTCAGCCGAACGCCCCAGGTGTTCGTATCACCACCCCACAAACCGCCTATAACCATCCCTGCTACAACTGTGGTCAACTTGGCCACTGGTCTCGTGAGTGCCCAAAGCCCAAGAAGCCTGCTCAGAACTTTCAGAAGGGTCCTGGAGGACCACAGCAGCAGCAACACCGTGCTCCACAGCAGCAAGTGCAGAAGGGCAAGTTCGTCAAGAAGCACGGGCAAGTCTACTACACCACTGTCAGCGATATTCCAGAAGGGGAGCCCGTCATGATCGGTAGGTTTCCCGTTGCCAATCATCCTGCAGTGTTGTTTGATTCTGGTGCATCGCATTCTTTCATCAGTCGTACCTTCGTCTCTAAGCATGACATATCAATTGGGGAGTTGAAAGAAAGTTTTTGCATTTTATCGCCTGGAGGGCGTATAAACACCAAAGAGGTGGTTCGCAGTATACCAGTAAGGTTGGGGGAACATGTATTTCCCACCACCATGATAGTGCTTCATGATCAGGAGATAGATGTCATCCTAGGCATGAATTGGATGTGTCAGTATAAAGCCATGATCGACATCCTGAATAGAGTTGTGAGAGTGGATATTCCTAACAGTACCGCCAAACTCCTTCTCCAACTTCCAATGCCTCAAAAACCAGCAGCCACTCAATAAAACCACCTATGTTTGGAAACCCGGGACATCCCCGTGGTTTGTGAATTCCCTGATGTTTTTCCTGAGGATTTACCTGGTCTGCCTCCTGACCGTGACGTTGAGTTTGCCATAGAGCTAAAGCCCGGGACTGCTCCTATATCCCGCAGAGCTTATCGAATGCCTCCCAGAGAGTTGGCAGAACTAAAAATCCAATTACAAGATTTGTTGGACAAGGGTTTCATTCGCCCAAGCTCGTCTCCTTGGGGCTGTCCTGCAATCTTTGTAAAGAAGAAAGACAAGACTCTCAGAATGTGCATTGATTATCGCCCACTCAATGAGGTCACCATCAAAAACAAATATCCCTTGCCTCGGATTGATCTTCTCTTTGACCAGTTAGCTGGAGCCAAAGTATTCTCCAAGATCGATCTCAGATCCGGCTACCACCAAATAAAGATTCGTCCTGAAGATATTCCTAAAACAGCTTTCACCACCAGATACGGCCTATATGAGTATTTGGTCATGTCTTTCGGATTGACCAATGCACCCGCTCATTTCATGTACCTCATGAACTCTGTTTTCATGCCAGAGCTTGATAAATTCGTGGTCGTGTTCATTGACGACATCCTTGTCTACTCAAAAACCCCTGAAGATCACGCCGAGCATCTTCGTATCGTTCTATCCCGTCTCAGAGACCATCAGCTCTATGCTAAGTTCAGTAAATGTGAGTTCTGGTTAGATCAGATACAGTTTCTTGGTCATGTCCTATCCGCTGAAGGTGTGTCAGTCGACCCGGAAAAGTGTCAGATATCCTGGATTGGAAGCCACCTACCTCTGTTCACAAGGTCCGCAGTTTATGGGAATGGCTGGATATTATCGTCGATTCATCCCAGATTTCTCCAGAATCGCCAAGCCTATCACCGAGTTGCTGAAGAATTCTGTGAAGTTCTTTTGGTCACCAGCTTGTGAACAAGCTTTTCAGACTTTGAAGAAGTTGTTAACCACGTCACCAGTGCTAGCTCAGCCGAACGTCGAGAAGCCCTTTGATGTCTACTGTGATGCATCTGGTACTGGTTTGGGTTGCGTGTTGATGCAAGAAGGAAGAGTGATCGCTTATGCCTCGCGGCAGCTTAAGCGACATGAGGAAAATTATCCAACTCATGATCTTGAGTTAGCAGCAGTGGTTCATGCCTTGAAGATATGGCGTCATTATCTGTTGGGCAGTACCTGCAATGTGTACACAGATCACAAGAGCCTGAAGTATATCTTCACCCAAGAAGAGCTGAACATGAGGCAGCGAAGATGGCTTGAGTTAATCAAGGACTATGATATCGAAGTGCATTACCATCCGGGTAAGGCGAATGTGGTCGCCGATGCACTCAGTCGCAAGTCATACTGTAACTGCCTGGTTATGAAATCCTATGAATCTTCCCTATGCTATGAACTAGAGAAGCTGGGTATTGAAATGGTTCCACAAGGAAGTCTAGGCAATGTCAGAGTAGAAACCTCTATCAGAGAACAGATCATAGCTGCACAGAAAGATAACCCCGGAATCAAGCACATCAGCGAAAAGGTTCGAGCTGGAAAGCCGACTGTTTCAGGATTGATGATGAAGGAGTGGTATGGTTCAAGAACCGTCTGGTAGTTCCCAAGGTACCTGAGCTGAGACAGATAATCCTTGATGAAGCACACTCAACCAGATTTGCCATCCATCCTGGCAGCAACAAGATGTACCAAGACTTGAAGCAAAAATTCTGGTGGACAAAGATGAAGATCGAAATCGCTCGACATGTCGCTCGTTGCGATACATGTCAGAAAGTCAAGGCTGTGCATATGAAGCCCGGAGGAGAGCTGCAACCTTTGTCAGTACCTGGTTGGAAATGGGAGGATGTCAGCATGGATTTTATCAATGGATTACCCAAGACTCAAAAGGGATTCGATTCCATTTGGGTGATAGTGGACCGTCTCACGAAGCAAGCTCACTTCCTACCGGTCAAAACAAGTTATACCGCCCCAACTTATGCCACCTTGTACAAAAACAACATAGTGAAGCTCCATGGCATACCCAAGACCATCATCTCAGATCGTGGTACTCAGTTTGTCGCTAAGTTCTGGAAAGCGTTCCATGCCTCACTTGGAACCAAGCTATTGTATAGCACGGCTTATCATCCGCAGACTGATGGACAGACTGAGAGAGTCAACCAAGTGTTAGAAGATATGTTGAGAGCCTGTGTGCTTACCTTCGCAGATACTTGGGATCAGTGTTTGCCCTTGGCAGATTCTCATATAATAACAGTTACCAAGAGAGCATCAAAATGGCACCTTTGAAGCACTGTACGGTCGTCGTTGTCGTACACCTCTCAATTGGTCTGAGCCCGGAGAGGAGAATTCTTTGGAGTTGACCTAGTAAAAGATATGGAAGAGAAAGTCAAGCATATACAAGAGAACATGAAGATTGCACAGTCTCGACAGAAAAGTTATGCTGACAAGAGACGTCGACCTCTGCAGTTCAAGATCGGGGATTATGTGTACCTGAAGGTCTCACCCACCAAAGGAGTCACTCGTTTTGGAGTCAAAGGAAAGTTAGCACCCCGCTACATTGGTCCGTTTGAATTCTGGATCGTTGTGGCAAGGTCGCTTACAAGCTAAGTTTGCCCGATCATCTTTCAGCAGTTCATAATGTGTTTCATGTCTCCCAACTCAAGAAGTGTCTCCGAGTACCTGAACATGTGGTTGAAGTTGAAGGCGTTGAGCTAGAACCAGATCTGTCATACACTGAGTATCCAGTTCGCGTGTTGGATCACAAGGATCGTGTTACCCGAAGAACCACCACAAGATGGTACAAGATCCAGTGGAACCAGCACTCTGAAGAAGAAGCCACCTGGGAATCCGAAGACTTCTTAGCAAAGAACTATCCCGACTTTCTCGAATCTCTGTAGATGTAAGGTTTTGCCTTTTCCTTCTTAAGACGTGGAATCTCGGGGCGAGATTTCTTTTAGGGGGAAGGCTGTAACACCCCTGGTGTTAAATGTAATTAACTTGACATGTCATCATTAAGCATTAATCATTTCCTGTGATGCATTTGATTTGCCTAATTGCTATGCTTTGATTCCCTTTTCAAAAACCCTAAAAGCCCAATTCTCTCTATAAGGGCAAAATGGTAATTTCACCTCTGTGCCTAGTTCTATTTAATTCTTGTTCAATTTAGTGCCCTGATGTTTGCTGCATTGATCAAAGTTCAAAAATCAGATTTGATTTGATTTTCCTTTTGCAAACCCTGATTTCCAAACCCTGGATTTACCCCTTTTTGTAGTTCAAAATTATTCAAAATTTGAGTTGGTCCAAAAGCAAAGTTGTAGATCTGGCCAAGAGAAACAACTTTGGTATTTACAGATTTTCAAAGTTCTATATAAAATTTGAAGTAATTTCAAATTCTTTCAAACTCCAGTTTTTGTCCCTTTTGAGTTTTCAAAATTATTTCAAAAACTTGAGTTTCAGAAAAAGTGTATATTAGCAAAGTTGTAGGTTTTGTCAAATGGAACATCTTTCATATTTGAAGATTTCCAAGTTTCAGTTTGAAATCCAAAGTAATTTTGATTTGAATCAAATTTGAAAAGTGTTCCCTTTTCTGTTTTGAATATAGTTCAAAAACTATTTGGAATTTGAAAATGTTCATATTGACAAAGTTGTAGATCTCATTTTTCTGACAACTTGGTATTTTGAGTTTTTGTCGCACAGTTCAAATTTTGGGAGAAATTTGCAAAATACAGAAACCAGCAAAAGTCAAAACCTACCCCTAGCACTGTTCTTCTTCCAGCTAGGGCCAAGGGGGGGGCCCGGCCATGGCGCCGGCGCTGCGCCTGCAGCGCGTCTGGCTGCTCCCCACGCGCCACCAACCTGCCGCCGTTGTCGCCACCATCATTTCGCACCCGCACGCGCACGTTGACCCCGCTCCCGTCCCCTACAGTCCTCTGCGCGTCGCCGCCGCGTGGCCATCGCCGGCGAGGTTCCGCCCGGCCCCGGCTGCACGCCATCACCTCCGCCAGAGCGCAACCGAGTGCGCACGCCTCGCCGTGCTTATCCACCCCACCTCGAGGTCTCTAACCGGCCTCTGGCCGCGGCTATAAAACCCGCCGAGCCCGACCTCTCTCACTCACCTCCGCCGTCGCCTCCAGCCCAGTCCAGAGCCTCCCGAGCCCAACCACCTAGCTCAGGAGCTCCGCCGCGTTCTTGCACAACTTCCCCACCACCAATTTGGTTTCTCTACCGCCCCCGTTTGCCGGCGTTGCTCGTCGTTGCCGTCTCCGGCAGAAATCCGGCGAGGTCGGAATCGTGAAATTCCTCGCCTCCGGCCTTGATCATCTCCCTCTGACTCTCGCATTCGCTTCCTTGGCTCCGTGCGACTATAACCCGGCCATCGCGGCTCCGTTTGTTGCCAGGGTCGCCAGGACGCCTGTCGCTGCCGCGAGCTTCCGCCGGCCAGCGTCGTTCACCCCCTCTCGTCATCCCCGTCCCTCGCCGTGCCGCTCATCGACGCCGGTGAGTCCTCCGGTGCTCCCTGTGCTCTTGGTTTCGCCCCGGATCCCCTGGTCTGGCCGGCGTGCCGAGCGCCGCCCGCCTATGGTCGCCGGCGACGAGCTCCCGCCGCCGTGCCCGTTTTCCTTTTTATTCAAGTTATGAATAGTGTTCGGTTTCTCTTTTTTGTATGATTTCTGTGTTGATCCAAAATTCTGAAATTTTTGTGGTAGACTCTTTATGCTCTGTAGTATTTTGAAAAATATGAAACTTGAGTTTTGTGCAAAAATTTGATAAATGTAAAATTCCCCTTTTAATTGAAAAATGAAGGTTTTGGTATTTTTGGAGAGTGATCTTTAACTCCAAAAATCTTGAGATAAATTTTGTGACCTTGTTATAACATGCTGAACCTCTGGTAAAATTTTGAAGACTTTTGGAGCAAGTTGATTTTGAGCATTTATTTTAATTAAGGAAGTGCCTTTTGTTAATTAAATGTTTAGATTTAATTGAGTATCTTAATGACCTCCAAAATTATGAAATTTGTTTTGCCATCTGTTTATGCCTTAATGAACTTATGTGTTTAATTTGGTAATTTTTGGAGCAACTTCATAAAATGACCTTTTAAATAAATTAAGAAAAAATAGAAAAGATGGATTAGGGTTGGTTATAAGTGTTTAATGATGTGATCTTGGATTGATTGACGTTCATAGACCCCTACCCTTTGGTCTATGATGTTTGTGATGATATGTTTGGTTAATACTTAGGATAATTATAATAAGCCTAACATCAATAATGCTTAAGAAGAAATGGTTACCTTTTATGCTCAACCTAGATTTCGATTATGCCTTGCCTAAGAGTAATCTAGATTCAGTGGAATTGTCTTGCACCATAAGCCCATATCATCATTCTCATGAGCATTCATCATTGCATCCGAATAGTTGACGAAGAAGGTACCAGAGTCGAGGCCGCTGTTGACGAACCAACCACTCCCGAGGCGACCCCGAGCTCCGACACCTATACCTACCCCGAGTCTGCTCTTTTTGCCAACCAAGGCAAGCCCCGTGCATTTAACCCTACCTTGTTTTTATAAATGTTTTCTTTAAATGTTTTACTATTGCATTAGGTGATAGGAGTTGTGTGATGACCTACTTCTTGCATTGCCCACCTCCACCAAAAGATACACCTGTCCTGTTCTCAAAATGTTTGCAAAATGCTTAGCAATGTTATTCAATAGATTTGCAATAAAAATGCCAATTTCAAAAAGTGTGATCACCTTAAGAATGTTTATGGGAATTGGCTTTACTCCCGTCTACTGGCTAGTTACCTGATCCGTACCTAGTCAATAGCGAGGAGAGGTTGTCCGAGCGTACGGTGCCGTCATGTTGTAGTCCGGGACTCAACAGTTGACACCGACCGGGACAGGGTTGAAAAACTGACAGGACTATTACGCTTGGGTGAGATATAACCAAGGTGTAGTTCTGGCTGGAAAATTAGGGACCATCCGTATGGGGGCCTGCTGGTCAAGACTGTAACTATTCACATACTACGGAAAGCTCTGGCTCCGAAGAATCCTTTATTGGACCGACAACCGCGCACTGGGAGTGGAGAGATGGCGGAAGTAGCATGTACCCACGTGACAGGACTGTACTCTTGGTTAGAGTCCCGAGGTACTTGTCGCTGGCGGAAAATTGGAGTGGTGTACTGTACTTCCGGGTGGCGTAGGACCGGGCCCAATCTTGGGAGGAATCGTGGTAGACGAGTTGGCATATGCAAGCTTGGGTGCTACATATGCAGTGTGGATAGGGATCCTCAGCTGAGTATTATTTATCCGGATTAACGTTGCTCCTCGGTTATGGAGACTTGGTCCACTGATTGTCAACGGAGAGTGGTTCTCAACTAGGAATGTTTTGAAATGTAAAATGAATCATGAATGATGAAGAATTGAGGAATACTGAATCTTTCAAAAATAAAATAAGGTTTACAAAAATGCTTTTCTGCAAAATACTTGATCTTGCTTAAGCCTTACCTTGACTACCCTAAGCCTCTCATTCCTGAGTCTTCTCCCTTTTCTTTAGTCGGGTAAGTCTTGTTGAGTACCCCAGTACTCAGGGTTTGTTACCCATGTTGCAGGTATGCCTGAGACCCCGATGTGTCTCTCACCCTGTTGCGTGACCTTCGTCCAGGAAGAGGCCGATGAGGCCGATGAGTAAATGTGCACCCTCGGGCTGGGTGTTACATGTATCTTTATGTTAATGTTTCCGCTACGTTGTCTACTTTGAATCACCCGAACAATGGTTTGTAATAACCGTACTCCTTACCTCATTTGAAACCTCGTTTTGTAAAACTAATGTTATTTAAGTCTTCCGCTCTTTATTCCGATGATATTTGTAAAAGTATGCAATGCTGTAACCGAATTGTGAGATGATCCTGCGGACATTGGGCGCTAATGTAGCCCGGTGGCGAACAGGTCTTAATCACATGGAACATGGGTTCGGCTGTCAGAGGTTGACAGGGACACGTGGGCCATGGGATTAGGGTCGTTCCGTCACAGCACCCTTCAAGTACTATATACCGATCGAGTACCCGGTGACTAATAATCAAGCAGAGTACGAAGCATTGCTCCGAGGGCTGCGGTTGCTTGTGGACATTAAGGCAGACGCCGTGGAGATCTTCGGTGACTCGGAATTGGTGATCAAGCAATTGACCGGCAAATACGAGTGCAAGAACGACACGCTGCAGGAATATCTCGAAGGTTGCCAAGAGCTCCTCAGACAGTTTCGATCGGCAACCTTGCAACATATTCCTAGGGGGCAAAACGAAGAAGCAAACCAGTTGGCTCAGGCAGCATCCGGGTATAGGGAGAATCAAAACATTTTTGCACTTGAGGGAGAGCAAACAGCCCCAGAAGGTGATCAGGCAGTCCCAAGTGATAATCAGGCAATTGAAGACTGGAGAGACAATATTGCCGATTACCTCAGAGACCCATCCAGAAAAGTCTCCCGAAAACTCAGGTACAAGGCTCTTAAGTTCACGCTTTTGGACAATCAATTGTATACTACAAATCCATAGATGGGGTTTTGCTTAAGTGCCTGAACCGAGACGAGGCTAGGAAACTGATGTATGAGGTGCACGAAGGCGTATGTGGTGCACACCAGTCGGCTCACCGTATGAGATGGTTAATCAGGAGAACTGGATACTTTTGGCCGACTATGCTCGAAGATTGCTTTGAGTACTACAGAGGTTGTCAGGATTGCCAGCGATTGGCAATGTGCAGAGGGCCCCAGCATCGGCCATGAATCCGATCATTAAGCCTTGGCCTTTCAGAGGATGGGGCATTGATTTGATCGGCCATATTCACCCTCCATCTAGCAAAGGACATAAGTTTGTTCTGTTGGCCACGGACTATTTCACTAAGTGGGTTGAAGCCATCCCATTGAAGAAGGTGACGTCGGAGAGCATGATATCCTTCGTCAAGGAGCATATCGTTTATCGATTCGGCATTCCTCAGTCCATCACTACCGATTAGGGAACTCAATTCACTTCCTCGGAGTTTTGTGACTTTGCCGAGGGGGGGGATCAAGCTATATAATTCCTCTCCTTACTATGCACAGGCCAATGGACAGGCAGAGGCTTCTAACAAAATCATGATTAAAATCATTCAAAAGAAGATCGAAGAGAAACCTAAAGGTGGCACTTGGTACTCAACGAAGCTTTGTGGGCTTACCGAATGGCTTGTCATGGGTCGACTCAGACGTCGCCATACGAGTTGGTTTACGGGCATCATGCAGTGCTACCATGGGAGTTGCAGTCGGAGTCAAGACGAATTACATTGCAGAACGATCTGGCTAAAGGAAATTATAAGGATTTGATGATGGATGAGCTAGAGGATTTGCATTTGATTCGTCTCAAGGCCTTGGAAAATATTGAAAGGAACAAGATACGCGTTGCCAAGTACTACAACTCGAAAGTGAGAGAAAAAGTATTCGAAGAAGAGGACTTGGTTTGGAAAATTATCTTGCCAGTCGGTACCAAAGACAAGGTATTCGGCAAATGGTCCCCTAACTGGGAAGGGCCTTTTCGAATTCTGAGACGTGCTCCGGGTAATGCGTACATTCTGAAAACCCTCCAAGGAGAAGAGTTTGCTAGGGCAATTAATGGACGTTATCTAAAGAGATTTCATCCTAGCGTGGAGGTCGGTGCATAACAGAATCAAGGACTAACGGGCACCGACGGCCGATACAAGGTTGTATCGCCCTTGGCACAAAAAATGGCCGATAGGTTCTATCGTCCTTAGAACAAAAAACAGCCGGCACGGCATGTGTCGCCTTTAGCACAAAAACGCAGGAATACACGCGGTATTAAGAAATTGGTCAAATGGGTTTCACAATGAATGGGCCGCGACCAATAGGATAAGTCGTGTTCTCAATAGTTGAGTTTTCGGTTGTATCCTCGTTCGGCCAACTTGGTGATTGGATAGAAGTAGTTGCCGAAAGTGCTTAATGACTGGCCGGATGGGTTGCAAGGAAAGGGAACTGAGTTACACAGTGCACGGATATGTTATATACAAGTCAAGTGTTTGAAGCTCGGGGTCATTACAACGATGCTCCGCATTCAGGAATTCGGTGAGGGCACTCAAGGCTGCCATCTTTACTTGTTGGACGTGGTCTAGAATCTTCTGATCTTCGTCCTCTTCGTGTTGGATCCTGGCGAGTTTTTAGTCAAGGTCTTGATCCTCGAGTAGGGATTTTGTCACCATGGATGAAACACCTTCAAGCGCGTCTGGCAACCTAGAGAGTTGGGAACTGCGAGATTGAATGTCACAATTACTTGGGCTAGTCGAACTTCCAGATTGGCCTTTTCTTCTTCCAGATTTTTCAGCTCTAGCTCCAGAGTACATAGAGAGTTCTTCATTGATTGATACTCCTCATATAGGTAATGACCCTTTGAGAGCTTTGGAGCTTTGCAGCCTGAAGAATGCTTTTGGCAGATGTGTTCTTGACAGCCCTCTTCACTGGAGCAAAATGATTGTCGAGGTCAGATGCGGCACCAAGGAGGATTGTACGTTGACGGGAAGATGTTGTCTGATGGGTCCAGCAGTTGCTGATTTGGTCTGCATCCCGAACCAGATGGATGATGTCCCCGCCGAGCAAAGCCGCTATATCTCGTCTGCACGGTAGATCTGAACTTCTGTAGACATATAGAACCTTGCATCAATAGACCTTGGTGATGATTTATCACTTAAGGAATTGTTCAACATAAAGGGTAAGGGGTTGGCACCTGAGTGTCCTTCAAGGTGAACAATGGAAGAAGAGCCTTGGTCTTGACTCGGTGATTTTCACTTAAGGAATTGTTCAACATCAAAGGGGTAGCCTGAGGTCCCAATGATCATCTGAAAAAATGAAGAAAGGAATTCAGCCGAATGCATAAGTCCGTCATGAAGGATAAATGAGGGGTTATCACCTTTTGAGTTGATTCACCCATGGTTCGATTTTCATGCGCATACTGATCAACGAATTCGGCAGAACTCTGGCCCGTGTACTGTATAAGCCCGAGAGGATTTGGAGGCTGGATATCTTGCCGAATGGATTGCGTCTTAGCTCTGGGTGGACTCTGATCTGGCACGGAGTCTGTGCAATCATGTGGGTTTTGTAAATCTGGATCAGAGCCATGAGGGGGGTCTCCTTGCATTATGCTCTTCAGAAATGTATCTGCCAGCAAGATCATCAATAAGAGAGCACTGTATTCAAAAGAAGGGGTGATCAGAAACATACCGACGTCGGCTTCAGAAGACTGTTCGAGCTCTTGATCATCAGTATTGATAGTCTCACCCTCCTCTAATGTGAGGACTTGGGGAGGAACAGGAGTACCAACCTGCCTGGTTGTCCTAAGCCTTTTGGTTTTCGACTGCAGAAAAAACAATGATTGGAATAATAGTCGAATTACCAAATGCCTGAAGACGGTGTGTGGTACCTTGGAAGATCCTGCGACTTCCTTGGTTTGCTTGAAGCTGGGAGAGTCATCATCCATTCTCCTTTTCTTTTCTGGTGTTGAGGAGGTGGCAGATTGTGAAGCAGAAGTCCTCCTGGGCCGGTTTTGGTTTGGAACCTTGTACTTGATCAGGCTGGTTGGGGGTGCAGGAGTAATGTCCTGAAGGAAAGCAAAAGTCAGAGCAGAGGTTAGCAAGAAAGGGCTGCATGATTAATTGTAATAAAGTGAAGTCTGAATGTTACCTCGCTTTCAGAAACGAAGTCCTCTTGTAGCTGGCGACATAGAGGATGGACTGGCACGTTGAAGACATGGTCATGCAATTCTTGCCACCAGGGAGCATAGAGGGAATGGATGTTGTTTATCAGGTGAAGGGCTGATATTTTCCTCTCTGTTAGATCCTCTCCTAAGGAGAAGACTTTCAGAAATTCAACACCCTCTTTGGGGATGGTTTTCCTGGGGTTGATGGCATTGGAGAGGGTAAGCCTTGGTGGGAGTTGACCACACCCAAACTACCGAGCTACTATGTTCGGCTGATAGAATTCATATGTAAATGCAGCTTGTTGGCCATGGTGGAACTCAGCTGGGAGGATGCAAGGTCTGATAAAGGCATTCAGTATTTCTGCGGCTTTCTCATCAGAAGGCCCTGACCCATAGCTGAAATGCAGAGGGAAGGTAATGTCATTTTGCTCACTGTAAGGTAACCAGTCCACACCCGGGAAGCCTTTGTAGAAGAGTTCAAAAAGGTTGCCAATGTCTTTCCTGACTTTGATAGCTGTTGCCACCTCCCCATATGTTTGGCAACCTTTGGTGGTCTTCTTCTGTCCTTCGGCATAGTTGATTGATGGGAAAGAATGGTTGCCGAGTGGGAGAGATACTATCTCATGCATATGGAGCTGCAGCCACATTTGGACTATCCACCAAGGGCCATTAAAACATGGCATCTGGGCTGTTTTCCCATTCGGGTCACGATTGATGCGGCATATTTCAGAGGATGCTTGATGCATCATATGATAAAGGGTGCCCAGTAACAGCCTGCCCATAGGGATACACTTGCCATTTGAAAGTTGGTCGGCTAAAAGGAAATAATTCAGAGTCGGTTCATTGGCTTTTCGACAGAAGAAGAATCTGCATAGCCACATATTCAGAAAAGCTTTGTGCTCTGTTTTATTTACAGATTTGGGCTTTTGGTTGTGTTCCTTGATATAGCCTGCCCATCCAGTGTTAACTTTCAGTACTCCCTGGTTGATTTTTCCTGAGAAGGTGTCATGGGAAATCGGGAGCGTGATGTTCAAGCCAGTCATTAGGTAAATGTCAGATAGAGTGATAGACATTACGCCATGACCAAAGACGAAGGCATTAAGAACATCCGACCAGAAATGAGATGCAGCTATTAGCAGGGATTCGTTCTTTTGCATTTCCGAAAGAGAGAGCTCCAGGGCATGGTTGATTTCTTGGGCCTCCCATGTGACACCATACTGACCATGAGTTCTCCTGTACCAATCTCTCCAACCGGTGATAGGGGGAAGGGGCCAGTTCTTAAAGGTCTTTTTCCACTGTTTCGGCGCCAATACTCCAGATTTGAGGGGGAGTCTCTGAGATTCCGTTTCAATGAGATCGGTTGGATCTTCACTCCCCATTGGCCCGAGAAAGTAGGAGTCAGGATTGGCTGAGAGTGGAATCAGAATCTCGGATTTGAGGTCCTGGCGGAAGAAGTCAAGAGAGAGAAAGGATCAGAGAGCCGAATAAAATGAAGAAACCGACCAAGAGATTGCCGAAACTGTAATTATGGCTAGGGTTTTTACCTCCGGGACTACATCAAAGGTCGCCATTGGGAACTAGACTGAGGATTTGAGTTCCGCGGGAGCTAATGCTTCGGACGGCGACGGCGGAGCTTGAAGAGATGATAACCTAGATTCAAGGTCAATTTCAGAACAAATACCTTTGTTCGGAAATTGAGGGGGCATGTGTTAACACTGGATTTTCGCACTATGACAAATGGGCCGGCCCAGTGCAGGTTCGGAAAGATCACCGCCTGAGGAATCGGCAGGCGTCAGACGCGGTCGGCTAATCTGACGGCAAAGCCATGGAAGCAATAGTGAATGAATTCGGCAATGCGATGCTGCGGTCGGCTATTTTAGGTAACGATCGGCTTGTGCCGTGAGGCGATGGACGCGGCATGTCAGAGGATTCGGCGGTAAGATCTTGACGCATGCCGGTTATTGAAGGAAACTTGGAGTAGAAGACACCATAGTTTCCTATTTTTATCGTTGTAATCGTGTCCTTCTAGGACTCAGAGAACACCAGGGTATAAATATAGACCCTGAGGCCATTGTAATATCTGTTCACAATCAATACAACCAACCCCGGCCCCGCGCCGTCTTCGAGTCCAAGTCGTGTCGTCGTGTTCTTCGAGAGGGGCCATCGATCCGTCGACCTCCGTAAGTTCCGGCAACCTTGTTATCATGTCTAGTATCGTGCGGCGGATTTAGATATGGTGCAAGTAGTCTCGTACGTTAAGCTTAGTATCGTGCGGCGGATTTAAGCTTATGACGGGAGGTTTTTGCTTATGCCTAGTATCGTGCGGCGGATTGAGTCATGAGTAAAAATAGTTATCGGCTCTGTTAGATTTGGCAATCTGATAGATTCATTAAGTTACCTTGTGTTATATGTTTTGTTATGTTTATCTCATCATAACACTTTTGCCCAGTCTAGATACCGTTCGGTTCGGCTCCATCTTTGTAGATCTGCTCTGTTCTCTCATGTTTATTATTGTAAGGTCTGTTATGCAGTAGATCTATTGTTCGTAATAGCCGAACGGATCGTATCTGGATTGCCACGTGGTGAGGGTTCATGCATGTTAAGTGTGTTTGATCTATGACAAGGCTAGGTGTCGTGCGGCAGGCGCAGGCTTTGGATTAGCTTAGTCATGCTTAGCTTGTATGTTCAATCTCCATGGACCCCAACTCGGTTGTACAATCGAGATTGGTTAAGTGTTAACTTATATCTAATACATCATGCAAGTACGATTCTCATGCAAACGTGTTCGGCAACCTGTTATTCACATAAATCTGTTCATATTGCCGAATAACCTTTAAACCTGTTGGCAGATAGCTTTCATAGCTATATGTCGTCGTAAGTGGTTTTAGGGCCGTACATCTTGGAACTGTCTGGTCATACCCGGCACGTTCCAGCTTTGTATTTAACAGTTTATCTCCCTTGTTAGTTGCAGGTCAAACTGACTGGCACGCACCGGACTTCTGAACACCCGGGCCACGATTGAAGCCAGCTTCTCCGGCTTGCAGTGTGCCTGGCGCAGTGCGCCGCTTTCTGCGCCAACATGTATATATCTATTTCTATAAAAAAAGAAATGAAAAGGTTAAATAAAAAATTATATATATAGAAAAAGGAAAATTGATATATATATATAGATAATAAATATATATATAGAAAAAGAAATGAATATAAATAGATATATATTTATAGATAATGAATATGATCATATTCATTATCTATAAATATATATCTATTTATATTCATTTTATATATATCACTTTCTTTTTCTAAATATATATATTTATTTTCTATATATATATCAATTTTCCTTTTTCTATATATATTATTTTCTATTTAGCTTTTTCTTTTATTTTTTTACACTCAAACACACTGCACACACACTGCACACGCACACATCTGCACACATATACAAACACGCACACCACACTGCACAACACGCACATTGCAGCGGCGGAGGCGCTCGACGACGGCGAGGATGGAGGCTTGACGACGGCGGCGAGGACGACGTACGGCCGGCGCAGACACAACGGCGAGGAGGACGAGGGCGAGGACAAGGGAGGCTGAGGGCGCGCGCAGCTGGCGCGGAGGGAGGCTTGACGGTGATGAGGACGGAGGCCGGCTCTCGACGACGACGAGGACGACGCCGTACGGCGCGGAGGGCAGAGGGAGGCTGAGGGCGCAGCGAGGATGACGGTGAGGGAGGCCGAGGGCGGCACGAAGCTCGACGGCAAGGACACGGCGGGCACGAGGGAGCGGCGAGGACGACGGCGATGGAGGCAAAGGGCAGTGCGGACGGAGGCGGCGGCGCAACTGACGTCGATCTGGGAAAGATTGTAGGGCGTTGTGCCCTATATACCCGGAGGGCCTTTAGTCCCGGATCGTCTTACACACCGGGACTAAAGACCCTTTAGTCCCGGTTCATAAGACGGCCTAGGACTAAAGGGTTGGACCTTTAGTCCCGAGCCGGATTACGCACCGGGACTAAAGGGTTGGACCTTTAGTCCCGGGTGCTGCCACCGCCTGGGACTGAAGGGTTCTTTCCCGCTACAGTTTTGGGTTTTCAATATTTTGGGTTTTGTATTAAGTTTTCACTATATAAATATGTTGTAATTCGTGTTAGATGCATAGTAAATTGAACATTAGGCATAAAATTACTTTAAAATAACAGTTATATTTCCTTTGACCTTATTGTCATAAATTCTTTTCTTTTTTATAATAACGAATATAAATGTAAATAACCATTCATATTTTCTTAATGCAAAAATATATTGTTAAATTTAAATTAAAAAAATTGTTGGCTTTCAATACAAAATTTATTTTCACATCATTTGGACGTTAATCTTTTGTTCATAACCTAAAAAATCATTGCCCAATTTCGTTCTACCCGACAGATGCACTAGTTTTAGATTTTTAAATTTAGTTTTCTTTTTAAATATATCTTAAATCTTTCTAATTGAACAGAAAATTAAATATTTGATGTACTTTCTTTTAAAAATTAGTATGAGATTCTTTTTGCTTTAGTTTACAGAAGAAAATGTTAAATTTTAGTATCTTTTTAATTTGTTTTTTTTGTAAATATTAAATATAAATGTTACTAATCTTTATAATGTTGTATATACTTTTTCTTCTTATATGCATTTTGATGATTCACATCTAGAGGAGCACATAAATCAATGATCACTACTAAATATATATATAAATCCATCATCAAATGAAGTCTTAATTAATTAATTAATTAATACATAATATCTTTACAACCCACTATTTAGTGGGCACAACTGTGAACCTCCTCTTAATATATGTCGCTTGTCTTGGTTATGATCGTTCCTTAACCATGGAGTTTCCTCATTGTTTAACAAAATGCTTGTGTCTTTGTTCACTTTGAATGGCAGAATTCGGTCATCCCTTTCATAATCACCTGACATGTTTGACTTGTCCTCAATTCTGACAATATTTCTTTTCCCTGAAAGAACTATGTGGCACTTTGGCTCGTTGACGATCGAGTTATTATTATTTTCCCCTCTTTTTGGTTTTGTAGACATGTCTTTCACATAGAACACCTGACTCACAGCCACGGCAAGGACAAATGGTTCATCTTTGTACCCAATATTGTTGAGGTCCACTGATGTCATCCCATACTCCTTGTTGAGTGTTACCCCACCTCCGGTACCGGTCATCTTAACCCATTTACACCAGAATAAAGGGACATTAAAATTAGGTGCGTAGTCTAGTTCTCATATGTCATGTATGCAACCATAATATGTTTCTTTGTTCCCATTTGGATTCGTGGCATCCACGCGTACACCATTGTTTTGGTTGGTGCTCCTTTTGTCTTGGGCTACTGTGTAAAATGTATTCCCATTGATCTCGCACCATTTGTACGTGCTGATATGCCATGATGGTTGTCTAGCCAACAAATAAAGCTGCTCATCTATGTTGTCATCACCTTGATATTGTTTTCGCAACCAATTGCCGAAAGTTTGCATGTGCTGACGAGTAATCCAAGCTTCACTCTTCCCGGGCCACTCGGATTGAAAGAAATTCTTATGTACCTCGATATATGGATCGACCAATGAGGAGTTCTGTAGAACTGTGTAGTGTGCTTTATCGAAGTAATCGTCTCCTGTACCGATATATGTTTTCTTCCCTATCCCTAGTGTTCCCTTGCCGCTGAGTCTGCACTCGTGTCACGACTCAGGAACGCCAATCGGGTCAAGGTCTAGAATAAAGTCCACATAAAACTCTATGACCTCCTCTGTTTCGTAGCCCTGGGCGATGCTTCCTTCAGGCCGAGAATGGTTATGAACATATTTCTTCAGGACACTCATGAACCTATCGAATGAGAACATGGTGTGTAGGAACACAGGACCGAGAATAATGATCTCCTTGACCAGGTGAACTAGGAGGTGTGTCATGATTTCAAAGAAGGATGGAGGGAACACCAACTCAAAGCTGACGAGACATTGAACGACATCATTCTGCAAAGTTGCAGATATATGGGTGTATGCCGAGTTTCTGAGTGATGAGTGATTGTCAACGAGTTTGATCGCAGGTTCTTTGGCTTGTGTTGTGCAGGTGTCGAGCACGGAGACAGTGATCGAGGGCAAGGTGAAAGTCAAGTTGAGATGTGCCGTGCTGACGGACCGGGTGCAGTGAAGGATGGGCGTGCCATGCGGCGGACGTGCCATGCCGATGGACTGAGCGGTGAAGGGCGGACGTGAGGCTTGGACTGAGGGACCGGAGTGCCTGAGGATCAGCTGTGGTGGCTGGCAGCCTGGGACAGCGACGAGTGAAGACTTGCGGGTCACGGTGTTGCTCGGGTCGAGGACCTGGGGACACGTGTCGGTGGACGGGGTGCACGGGCGGTGCATCCCCTCTACAGCTCCGGTTTGGTGGTTGAGCCACAGAAAAACCACCGGTGGACGGTTTCCAGGTTTGGGCCTCAAAACCTGGGTGTTGAGGGTTTCCGAGTTTGGCCACAAAACTCAGGCTGAGGACGGTTTCCGAGTTTGGGCCTCAAAACTCGGGCGCGGCGGGTTTCTGAGTTTGGGCCACAAAACTCAGGCGATGGACTTGGAGGCTGGTTTCCCGGTTTGGGCCTCAAAACTGGGGGATAGCTGGAAAAGGCTGGTTTCCTGGTTTGGGCCACAAAACCGGGGGTGCAGAGCGAGGGCGGCACGTGGCGGCAATCGGAAGGTTGCGTGGAGGCAACGCGGACGAGTTGTGCGAGCGTGGCCGTCGGATACACCTACCACCGAGTTGGTCCAGAATAACCCTAGGGTTTAGCTGGTTCGCTCCGTAATTAGATTAGAGAGGGGTAGAGTAGGAAATGTACTTAGACTAGAATTAGGATAAGTAGTCGGGGACACACCGTCCTCCCCCCATCTCAGTCATTTGCTCTTTCGTCTTAGGGTTTTCCTGCTCTCCCATTTCCTGCTGTAGCTAGCTGAGATCCGCAGAGAGACTCACCTCTGTGTACTGTTGATTTTGAGGAAGGGAGGCCGTAACCTCTCTGTAGTAGCGTGTGTTTGCGCTTCGGCTGCAAGATCAATGTGTCAATTCGCGTTTTGATTCGTGTTCTTCGCGTTCTTTGTTTCACCGCGATTTTCCCGTCTCTCGATCTCCCTCTCCGGTGCGTCTTTGCGAAATCCGTTTGAACCAATTTGTTCGTATCATTGAGGAGGTCATTTCGACCAAATTAATTCATCTAACTCCTCATGATCAAATAGATTGGGACGATTTCGTTTTCGTGGCGTTTTTCCAGTTCATCCACCTTCCCCTTCGATTTCCTGTTGATTGAGTTGATTTGAGCGGATGATTTCTTGGGGATAGTCTCCTAACTACCCCATGATCATCTTCTCCAAGTTTGAGATCAAGGGATTTTGGTTTGAATCGATTTGGAGGTGATTTGAGTTTTGGGCGACCAAAATCGCCCTTTCTGGGTGTTGGCGGACAGTCCGCCACCCTAGCCGCGGACAGTCCACGGGTCGGGGACGAGTCGAGTCCGAGGCTGCTGTCTTCGGCCATTTGGCCTTTTTCTTGACCGGTGGACAGTCCGCAGGTCAAGGTCGCGGACAGTCCGGGACTGCCCAGGGAACTTTCAGCAACACTGCTATTTTCGAGTTCCTGCCGGTGGACAGTCCGGGAGAAATTGGCGGACAGTCCGCCCTTGCCGCGGACAGTCCGAGGCAGAGGGTCTGGACAGTCCGGGACCCTGCTGAAGCTTGCTTTTCAGTGCAATCTTCGCCCCGTCTTTTCCGCTTGGTTTTCGGACTTCTCGTTTCTTCCTAGAGTTAACCAAGAAACATTTCTAGGTATCTTTGCAAGTTGTTTGCATAGGTATTTGGAGATTTCTCGACGTAGCCTCTAATCTACGTTCGGGAGTCGGTTTTCTCAAGGGAGACTTGAGCCGAAGCTTTTGGTGTTTGCCTCGCTTGCGTTTGGTGGTGCTCCGCTGTGATCCTAGGGATCATCCACCCTCTTCCAAGGGTCGTGAGCATCACATCTTGGGTCTGTGCTTTTTGGGGTTGATTTTGGGACATTTGGCCAAAGTTTCGAAAGAAATTTGATTGGCTCCCATTCACCCCCCCTCTGGTCGCCTTGCTTGTGCTTTCTCGGTCCTTCAAAAGTAGAAAGTTCCTCTGGATTGATTGCCTTCTGTGAAATTGAATTGAGGAATGCACATAGCTTCAAAGTGTCTAGACGTACATGTGGAGGTAGAATTCCCCTTAGAGCAACAGGAAGCAATTGGGTCATGAGCACATGGCAGTCATGGGACTTCAAGTTTTGGAACTTCTTCTCTGGCACATTAATTATTCTCTTTATATTGGAGGAGAATCCAAATGGGACCTTGATGCTGTTAAGGCATTCAAATATGCTTTCCTTTTCTTCTCTGCTAAGAGTGTAGCTAGCAGGGCTTAAGTACTGGCGCCCATCATCTGTCTTCTCCGGATGTAGGTTGTCTCGTTCTTTCATGCGCTGCAAGTCCTGTCGTGCTTCAAGTGAATCCTTAGGCTTTCCGTAGACACCCATGAATCCAAGCAGGTTCACACAAAGGTTGTTTGTCATTTGCATCACGTCGATCGCATGGCGGACCTCTAGGACATGCCAGTAGGGTAGCCCGCAGAATATGGACTTCTTCTTCCACATGGGTGCGTGTCCCAAAGCGTCTTTGGGAACAGGTTCGCTACCCCGCCCCTTTCCAAATACTACTTTCGTATCCTTCACCATTTCAAGTATATCATCTCTGGTTCGGTTACGAGGCTTGGTTTGGTGGTCTGCCTTACCTTTAAAATGTCTGCCTTTCTTTCTTACTAGGTGGCCCATGGGAAGAAACCGACGGTGGCCAACGTACATGACCTTCCGACACTTTTTCAAAAATAAAGTATCAAGGTCTTCAAAACAGTGTGTGCATACATTATATCCCTTGTTTGTCTGGCCTGAAAGATTACTTAGGGCCGGCCAATCATTGATTGTTATGAACAATAATGCTCGCAGGTCAAAGTGTTCTTGTTTGTACTCATCCCACACGCGTACACCTGGTTTGCTCCATAGAAGTAGAAGTTCCTCAACTAATGGCCTCAGGTAGACATCGATGTCGTTGCCAGGTTGCTTCGGCCCTTGGATGAGCAACAGCATCATAATGAACTTCCGCTTCATGCATAACCACGGAGGAAGGTTGTAGATACATAGAGTAACTGGCCAAGTGTCATGACTACTGCTTTGCTCCCCAAAAGGATTAAAACCATCCGTACTTAAAGCGAACCTCAAGTTTCTAGCCTCATCTGCAAACTCTGGGAATTCTCTGTCTATCGCTCTCCACTGGGATCCATCAGCTGGGTGCCTCAGCATATCCTCTACCTTACGGTCTTCTTTATGCCACCGCAACAACTTTGCATTGTCTTTATTTCTGAACAAACGTTTTAAGCGTGGTATTATAGGAGCATACCACATAACCTTAGCATGGATTTTCTTCCTGCTAGGACGTTCTTCACTCTCAACGTCACCAGGATCATCTCGCCTTATCTTATACCGTGATGCTTCACATACCGGGCATGCATCTAAATTCTCGTATTCCTCCCCACGGTACAGGATGCAGATATTTGGACATGCATGTATCTGCTGGATTTCTAATCCCAAAGGGCAGATGACATGTTTTGCTTCATATGTAGTGGTGGGCAATTTATTCGCTTTCGGAAGCATCTTTTTCATTATCTTCAATAACTGCCCAAATGCCTTATCGGATGTTCCATTCTTTGCCTTCCATTGCAGCAGTTCCAGTGTAGTACCCAGCTTTTTTTGGCCATCTTCAGCAATGGGATATAGCAATTTCCTATGATCCTCTAGCATGCGCTCGAACTTGACCTTCTCCTTGTCACTTTCACATTCTCTTTGTGCATCACGAATGGCATCACCTAGAGCATCAACATCAGCTGCCACATCTTCTGCAGCAGCCGCATTTTCTTCACCATCTCCCCCCACTGCATCATCATCAAAGGCACTGTACTAAGCAATAATATTAGTGTGGGCCAATTCTTCTTCACCTTCTTCACCATCATCCATTACAACCCCCTTTCTCCATGCTTCGTCCAACAAATATATTTGTTACGAAATTTGACTTCAACAAATGCGTATGAAGAGTCCTTGGACATGAATATTCCTTTAAATTCTTACAGATGGCGCATGGGAAGCACATGAAACCATCCTGCTTGTTTGCCTCAGCCACACCTAAGAAATAGTGCACGCCAGCAATGAACTCTTTGGAGCAGCGATCGGTATTATACATCCAATTGTGTGACAATATCTGCATTAAATATTACAACCATGCACTTAGTAGTTTCTTATGTTATTGCACAACACTCATGACATCACATGATTGATTAATTCAAGCAAGCTTGACTACAACGAAGACAATCGCGGCTAGCATTAAAAAAACTAAAACTAAAATACACTTAAGCAACATAATTAGTTCGCGTCCGATCCCAACTAAAATAGGCAGATCATTCGCTTCATCAGCATGGATGGGCTGCTGCCGCTGACTCACTATCTCATCACCTTTAGCGGCAACCTCCTGTGCAACAGAATTTCGTACGTGCTGAACATACTCTTCCTCCCAGTACCAACCTTTACATCCGCCGGTGCCCTCCCACTGCAATTAGAACAAAGAATAAGGAATTTAAATAAAATCATCAAGCAAAACCGATACAAATGAACCATATTAATCAAATGCGGGTAAATAATAACCCACCTCATGGTTCGGACACTTGTTGAATATACAACCTTTGTTGATTCCCTCTTTTTTCACTCGATACTCCTTCACAATCTTCTGCTTACACTCGCCGCAAGCAATGAGAGGAAGATCCGACCGCAAACGCTTTGGATCCCGATGATGAGAGGCTGAGGACCCAGTCACGGTTGCCATCTACTATATCCAAACTCATTTTTTAAACTATTACATGCAAATTCCTAATTCTCTAAATAATTGAAAATAAAAAAGACTCTAAATTTATCTATTTATTTAGATAATCAAAAAAATATGATATAACAATACCAATTTATGTTTTGTCTACTCTCTATATTCATTGTTGCAAACTATTATAAATTCCACATTTTTCTAAAGAAAATTAACTAAAAATACACTAAAATGCATTATAACTTGTCTTGCATAATAAGTATGAAATATACAATGGATACTACCTAGCAGTAGAAAACTATCAAGTGATTGTGATGAACCAATTTAAACTACTCAACTCTTTATGCTTGTTCTTGCAAACTATATATTTTAATTAAATTTCTCTCATATTCAAAAGGCGATGAAAACAGTTACCTCTAAATGCAAAGAGACGATGACGGAGTCGAAGAAGATCACTAATTGACGCCGGAGACGAAGAACAATGAAGAACAAATGAAGAACAAGCAAGAACAAGCAATAGCAAGCAATAGCAACAACAAGAACAAGCAAGGAAGCTCACTGAAATTTGAATGTCTCTGGCTCGAGGAGGAAGAAGTTGGCAGGTTATAAACCAGGGAGCTTTAGTCCTGGTTTGTATTAAAAACTAGGGCTAAAAGGTGATCATTTATCCCGGGGCAAGCCACAAACTGTGGCTAAATCTTTAGTCCCGGTCTGTGGCACCAACCGGGACTAAAGAGTGCCCTTTAGTCCCGGTTGGTAACACGGACCGGGACTAAAGGGTCTCTGCCCTGACAGCTCTGCGCAGTAGCCATTGGGGCAGACCCTTTAGTCCCGGTCCATGTTACCAACCGGGACTAAAGGGTCTATTAGTCCCGGGCAGCAAAAAGCGCCGAGACAAATGGCGATTTTGAGAATCGGCCAAAGACCCTGCTCTGTAGTAGTGGCATGAGGGAGAGGTCGCGGGTTTGAATCATGTATGTTGTGTTACCCACGAAAAATGCCACGACTTGCTGCGACGAATCTGGTATGTTATGTTAGCCGTGAAAAATACTGCGACTTATGCTCTTTGTTAGACGGGCGGGTACTACCCGGTGGAGCCGTCTCCCAACTAAATAAAAATTTTCCCTATTTTTTTAGAATTTTTTTTTATAAATGTCGAGTGCTTTTCTTTGCTGAGTGCAATTTTGGCAGTCGGCAAAGCCTTGCCATGTACCCGACAAAAGGCACTCAGTTAAAAAGCTCTTTGCCGAGTATTTATTCACCGTATGCTCTTTGCTGAGTGTAGCACTAGGGAAAGCCTTTGACGAGTGCATTTAGGGCTTTGCCGAGTCAAGAAATCCAATAGTGTGGTTATTTTTTCATGAGGGATCATGCCACTATATGTAGATTTGTCGTAGCAAAACTAATATGACCTTCGGTTTTTGACAAAATGATTTTTGCCACTAATTCATCCACACTACTGTATGATGGGCCTTTAGCCCCGGTCAAAATTGGCCTTTAACTCCAGGCATGGAGCCGGGGCTAAGGAATCGGGACTAAAGGTCGCCTTTAGTCCCGGTTCCCTGCCCAGGGGCTAAAGGGGGGCCTTTAGCTCCGGTTGGTAATACCAACCGGGACTAAAGAGGCCTCGAGGGCTGGCCTCTTTAGTCCCGGATCGTATTACCAACCAGGGCTAAAGAGGCCTCGAGCCTCGAGGGTTTGTCGGTGTTTGTTAACCGGCAACTCGTCTTGAGTAATCTCAAACGATTTGTTCGGTGGGGATCAGCGTTCGTAGAACTCGGC
Source organism: Coix lacryma-jobi var. lacryma-jobi (assembly GCA_009763385.1). Lineage (NCBI taxonomy): Eukaryota > Viridiplantae > Streptophyta > Magnoliopsida > Poales > Poaceae > Coix > Coix lacryma-jobi. The sequence goes on from CM019823.1 coordinate 70,500,291, forward strand.
GACTACACAGGGATAGCGATTTATACTGGTTCAGGCCGCTAAATAGCGTAATACCTTACGTCCAGTGCGGCGTGTGCCTTGTGTATAATTCGAGATTCAATGATAGGAGCCTGCGCCTACTTCCCCTTATATATGGAGTCCTAGTTGGTTACAATAGAGGAGTCTTATTCTAATTACAAGACTCCCTTTAAGGACTTGACTAAGTTACAGCGAGAGTCCTAATCCAAATACGCTTTGTATGAAGTATTTGGATCTCCCATGCCGTCCGGGATTAGTTAGAGTTATCATCTTCTGATGATATCTCTGACATCCTGGTCCGTCAAGCCCCCGAGCTCTTCATCATTTCTCCAATGCGCTATCTTCTGGTTTCTCTTTGAGAATCTTCGAGTAATGTCTTGAGAAATCTTGAAGCGCACCGTAGGTAAAGAACCTCTATGGCGTGCACTTTTTCCTGAAAAGTGCACCCATAGGGTGTAGCCCCCGAGCTTCTTGTTATTTATAATAACTTTGAGGATCTTTTGAGGCCTTTCCGAGTAATCCTTGGGTAAGAAAAAACATTTCCTTTATGGTATGTACCCTGCAGCCCCCGAGCCTGAGTTTCGAGTACTTAGTAGTCGGTTCTCGAATCCATAAAGGTCTTGAAGAGTTGAAACATGATACTGATTTGTTGCTTACTTCATCCGAGTAATAAATATCCAGCTTTAGGTGGGTAATGTTCTCAACAAACATCCCTTATCATCCCCACTGAATAAAAATTACTGTGAAGTCAGCAATAATTGACCAATGACTGTTCCAGCTATACGTATTGATGATTTTTGTCGTGTACTGTAACTGCAAACTTTGACGTCTTCCTCTTGAAGTGCGCACAGGAATCAATCTTCACCACTGATGCCAGGCTTCACATGCACAACAGTACATAGATTGAATTATTGTCCCTTCAATCATTTATGTCCATGAACAATGTCCATAGACCAAGATGATCCGCCTATAAATACCCTGCCTGGGAAGCAAGGAACTCATATCTTCATGAGCGTATGTCTTCCCTTAGTCTTGAGTATTGCAATAGCTGAGATGGCCGAGCCCTCGGGTATCGTCCTTCTGTAAAGTAGATGAGGTGTCCAGAAGAACTCTTGTGAAGAGACCATCCGTCAGGGTGGTTTCCAAGTGGTCGTGAGCAGAGGGATATAGAGGTGCGCCTAGAAGAACTCTTGTGACTACCACTCATAGATAACCTCAGAGTCACAGGTTGTCAAAAGGTAGTGAGGGTTATGGTCTTCCCCTGAGTTCCTTGAGCATTGGGGCGGTGCCTTAGACCCACCTTGGGATGCACTGAAAAGATAGTGTCTACCCAAGGTTCTATGTCTGCTTTATTGCGTCTCACTGAACCCAGTCCTTGGTGCACTAGGCATCAAGACTCTGTACCTTGATTAGACTAGAGTAGCGTTTTACATCCTGATTGTACTTGTGCTGGTAGTTGCTGTATCTCAAGATGTTTCCATGTATCTCTATTGTAATTCCGAGTAACAATAAATAAGATCCGGGTACCTGGAATATTTTCTGAGTCCTTTGTCTTGTTCTCCGAGTACTAAATGTGTCTTGTGAAAGAAGGAAACTTGTCTGCTTGTGGTGCGCCTGTTCACTGTCTCTAACACCATCTGAAATGTCCCCCCAGCCGTTAGGGTTTTGAATAGTTTCATAACGCCGTTTGGAAAAGAAGAACGGTTGCCAAAACAGATCTATATTAAGCCGCTACCGGGCCTGTGTTTTCCTTACCTTTCATCAAGCCATTGCCTTCGAAGTTAAAGAAATCCTTTAGCCAATCCACAGTTGATGCGCAGAAAATCCCTTGTCACCAACATGGGTCCCAAGAAGCAAGCCGCTGCGGAGAAGAAGAAGGCCAGGATCACCACCACCGGGAGGCTACGCCATCCAAACCCGCCCACTGATGTCTTGGCGTGGAAGATGCCAGACACCAGGCTGACGGAGTTGGCTTTCTTGGCACAGCAAGGACTGCTCCAAGCGCAGCCGCTTGATGGGTGGAGGGTACCGACTGATCATCGCGCTCCCGCCCCCAATACCACGGAGATAGTCATGTTCAAGTCCTTCGTGGAGTAGGGATTGGGACTTCCGGCGTCTGACTTCCTGCGGGGGTTACTTCACTATTATGGTTTGACTCTCAACCATATTACTCCCAATGCCTGCTTCCACATTGCAATCTTTACCCATCTGTGTGAAGCTTTTCTAGGTATCTGCCCTTCCTTTACCCTCTTCCGCTATTTCTTCTGGGTCAAGTGTCAACCCAGCGATGCTAACGTAGAGGTAGTCGGAGGGGCTAGCATCCAGCTTAGGCTAGAGGTAGCTAGTCATTACATAGTTGTAGAGTTGTCGGAGTCTGTCCGAGATTGGGCTGCCGAGTGGTTTTACATGGCTAACCCGCCACCGGCTCTACGCCGCCATGATGGATGGCCACCGAAGAAGTGTCGTGAGTGGAAGGACAAGATTACTACCGAGGAGGTAGAGACTGTCCAACCCCTCATTGACATGATTGAAGCTCAGCGGACTGACCGGGTACACTGTCGTCCAAGACTTTGTCGCGCGACACATCCATCCTCTTCAACAGCAAGCCAACTTTGGCTTTGAGTACCTTGGCACGAAGGACCCGGGTCGTCATGACGCCGAGCAGCATCCTGACCACAAAATCCTAAGGAGGGTGAACCAACAAGTGCTACCCGAGCTAGCCTTCTCAAGAGACTCAATCTTGGCATTCTTCTCTGCCAACTCGGTTTGCAAGCCTGGACAGGACTTGCACGCACCCAACAACACGGGTCTAGCCGAGAGCTTATCCACCTCTCCAACCAAAGCAGCATACTTACCTCTCAAAGTGAGAAGGTCAGTCATGTGCTTGGTGCACATCTCGCACTCAACCTCCTCAGAAACGACCACGGTGGACCGAGCAAACTCAAGCTCCTTCACCGTGTCCTCCCACTTCTGCCTAAACTCCTTGTGCTCTCTAGCAACACGCCTAAGCAGCTTATCTTGACTAAGAAGCGCGACAGTAAGTTTCTCGACCTCAGCAGAAAGCTCATCGGGGGTCTGAGATACCTGGGAGGTGTCGTCGTCGTCGTTCCGTGGGGTGTTCTCCAGCTTGCCGTCGACCTCATCATCAAGGGCCATGGCGTAGAAGCCCTCATCGTCGGCGAAGAAGCAAAGTCCATTTAGCTTGTCCTCGATCTTCTTCATCTTCTCGGACTCGTCATCGCTTGAGAAAGCGGAGTCGTCATCCGAGCCGTCGACGTCACTGAGCGTGGCGAAGAAAGCACGCTGCTCAGCCTGGGCCTTCTCCAAGTACTTCTTCTTGATGTACTCTTTGTCGAAGCCGCCTCTCCGCTTGTGCCTCGCGGGGACGTGCTTCTCCTTGTGCTTGCCGGAGTCGTACTTGTGCCCATGATCGCCCTTCCCAGATGTGTGCTTCTTCTTGGGACAGTTGGCGATGAAGTGGTCGGGGTCACCGCACTCGAAACATCCCGAGCGTCCTCCTCCGCGGCGATGGTTCATGCGGTTGTTGTGGAACCGCGAGAACCGGTTGGCAAGCAAAGCCAACTCGTCATCCCCCAAAGACTCAAACTGCTCCTCTGTGATAGAAAAGAGAGAAGAAAGTGCAAATCCTCCAGAGGGGTTAGCAGAAGAGCCAGAAACCAAAGCCATAGTCGGGCCAGAAGGATTCTAGTTCCAGTGATGACGACATTCTCCGCCATCAACCCTCCTCCTCAGGTGAGTAGTTGTCCTATCTTGTTTTCGAGATTCTTAGCAGATATCCTTATGACAGTACTGAATTTTATTCTTTTGTAGGGCCAGGGGAGGGATAACAATGATTGTCCTCCCCTGCCTCCAGTGACTGAAGAAGGCGGAGGCATCGCTCTCGGGGGTCCTATCAAAAGTGAGGATCTCCCAAACAAGTCGAGCTCTCCTGGTGACTTTGATTGGCTTGACACAGACTCAACTGACAATGATGTCGTGCTCATAGACCCGAAAGCTGAGAGTAGCCGGAAGAGGTCACCAACTCCACAGCAAGAAGTCGGAGGACCTGTCCCCAAAAAGGCTCGCACTGGTAATCGTCGTGCTTGTCGAAAAATTCTTTTGTCAATAGAATTGGGTGAAAAGCACTGTAGTATGGGTGGAAACCCGAGTACTTTGTAGTCTTTCTGTATTTGGATTTTAATAAACCCTTATCTTATATATTTGCTCTGTCCTATAACGCCCGGATTTACGAATAAAACTGAGCTTAGCATATGTGGGCCTAGGAAGTCCCAAAATCCACATATACCACAAATTGTACATCATTACAGCATGAACACAACGTTATTAAACTTATTACATCACATGAAGATTGTTCATTACAACGGCCAACGGCCCATTATTATAGCGGTAGCGCGTAGACCCCATCTCATAGGGACACTGACTGGGGAACGCCAACCTCAAAAGTCTGGAACGTCTTCTGGATACTCCTCGTAGTCTTCTCCATCTGGTACCCATCCGGGATTTTTATGTGAACCAACGACAAGCGTCAGCTCACCATGCTCAGCAAGTACAACTACGGAGATGCAAGGCTCAAAGGGGTTTGACACGGTTAACTGCGGTTAGCATTTTAAGTTGATCATATTTTATTTTATTCTTATATTACTAAATGATTATATCCCTGTTGTCCCATGGTAAGCAATAATTATTATGTTAAAAAGAGGTAGGCAACCAACCACCAACATGCCCCACCATGAACTACTAAAAAAAGGATCCGAGCCCCTCGTATCCGTGAGCACGGCTGATATATCAAGTTTACACTCTGCAGAGGTTGTACACTTTCACCTTGGGCCGTGATTCCCATGTGCCGGGGTTTGCAAGGCCCACATCACCTCCTCTGTGGAAGTATGTCAGGGTTTCACTATGAAGCCTTTCCAAAGTTGGTCTCACAAGTCACAGCCGCTAATGTTTTAGTCTCCAAAGAGTTTTGAACAACCTCCCTACTAAGGCAACCCCCTATCCTCCAAAGCAATTACCCTAGTGGAACCGAGCCAAAACTACATGGTACCGCCCTTTTGCCCTTTCGGTAAGCTACAGACGAGCTAGAACACTCAGAGTACTCGGCTAAGATCAGAGCCATGTAATACCCAAGGCTGCACGGAATCTCTCGAGTAGCCGCTTTAAAAGACAGTCCCTGGGGTGGGTCACTGAGCGAAAAGCATGCTCCAGTGCCCTAAACGTGGTTAAAAAGCCTCTTTTAACATTTGTTCCATAGTCATTAATCAATATTAAACATTTAGTAATTAATAGCGCATAACATTTCTAACCATATTATGCAAAAACCCTCCCATAGGTATAAGGTATAAAGATCAAGTGATTCTAGTCTTGTCCTATGGTTTATCAATGACACATGCAGTATGAAATATTAAGTCTTGCATTTTGTAGGTAACAAGGAAAACCGTATGTTATACTTGCCTTGGTCACAAGCGGGGTCCTGATGCTGCAATTGAAACTCATGAACCTCGAACACGTCACCGTCTGGACTCGCGAAGAAAATCACCAGACATAGGGTACAATCATTCATTACATGCAAATAAAATATACTTCTATTAGAACAGTACACCTGACATCATAAAAAGTTAGAGAAACCTTATAAAACTATTCTACTCGTCGATACGATCACATGAACGTGTGGATCACTCTAATCGAACTAAAAATGAGAAAGTTATAAAGAAAACAAGTTTCAGGGGCACTTTTGTAAATAAAAACAAATTCCTAGGGTCTAACCTGCGAAAACCGAGGGCCTATACATAAATAAACATAGACTAGAAGGGTTAGCAAGGAAAAAGACGCGGCTAGGACTGCGGGCACTAAAACCAGAGAGCTCAAGGGTTAAAACGAAAGAAAACAGGACTTAAAAAGAATTTATTTGAACTGCGCTGGACTGCGGATTGATTTCCACAAAAGCCAGGGGCTTTTTCGCAAAACGCGTGGCTACAGCGGGCTGGCGCTGACGCGGCTGCCACGCGGCGCGTCGGGATTCGGCGGGTCCACCACGCGGCCGGTGATCCACGGGCTGGCGCTGGTCTACTGGCTCACAGACCCGGTCTATACCCCTTCGAGGGTTGGGATCTAATCCCGGCCGTCCGTAGCCGATCGGACGGCACAGGAGGCTCGGGGCGGCGCGAGGCGGCGGCTGGAGCCACCGGTGCATGGCGGCGCCATTGGAGGCGCTCGGGAAGCACCGCTAGGTGGCGCTCCGGGCCTCGGCTGGCTGCGCGAGCTACACCAGAGCGATGCGGAGGCGATGGCGAACACGATGGTGGCCTCAGTTTAGCCGGAGAGCTCACCACGACGGCGTATGATGGTGGAGGGGTCTGCAAAGGGGAAAAGGTTCGGGTGAGGTCGTTATCGCGCAAAACAACAAAAGGAGATCACTAGAGCTTCACAAGGGGTCGCGGCATCACCTTCGAACGCTCGGCAAGGCTCTCGAGCGGCCAGAGAGGCTCTGCAGCGGCGGTGGGATGAGGGTAGAGAGCTAGGGTTGGGAGGGGTGAGCACGGGGGTTCGCTCGGGGCTTTATAGGGCACGGGGAAGAGTGGAGGCAGCCGATGGAGGCTCCACCGAGCCAGGTTGATGGCCGAGTGGCCATTATGGCCACTCAACGCCGGTTACAGGGAGAGGAACGGGGAGCGGCGGCGGCGGTTGCAAACGGCTCGAGGTAGGGGAAGGGTTCGGGGCTGACAGGTGGGACCAGGGTGTCGGGCGGGCGCGTAGCGGCTGACCGGTGGGGCGGCGTGTCAGCGAGTGAGAGCGGGGGCGCGGGCGCGGTGCTTGCGCTGCGCAGGCCGTGGCGGGGCAAGCGGGTTGGGCCGGCGCAAGCACTTGCGCAGGCGAATTGGGCCGCGGGGCCAGGTTGCGGGCGCGCGGGGGGAGAATGGAAGGCGAGCACGGAGTGGGCCGCGGCTTGGGCCAGACGAGCGCGAGGCAGAAGGGACAGGCCAGCGCGGGGGCGAGCCGAGCTGGGCTGGCCGGCGCGGGGAGAAGGGAAAGGGAGGAGAGAAGGAGGGAGAGCGGGCCGGGCCGGCTTAACTAGTCGGGCCAAAAAGATAGAGGGAGAAAAAGAGGAAAAGAAAAGGGTTTTTCTTTATTTCTATTGCAAACTTTGCCCAAATTCAAACCAAGTTTAAATTCTAGCCACTCAACTCTAGCCCTGCACTCAAACAAAATACTATGCACCAGCATGAATGCAACAAAAATGTTTTTACGACCCAACTAAATTTATTAATTCACCAAAAATTATTATTTAATCTATATGTTTCATGAGAAATAAATAAACAAAGTCAAGTTTAAACCCTATTTTGTCAAAATTTAATTTTTAGGGTGTTACAAATCTACCCCCCTTAGAATGAATCTCGTCCTTAAGATTCGATAGATTGAGAAAGATAAGGATACTCAAAACATCAAACCTTCTTCTCTTTCCAAGGAACAGTTGACTTGGCATACGTCCAACGTAGGAGACACTGCCTTGCATTCTATCATCTCTCCTTTCGGGGTTTTCAACTGGATGTTTCTAGAGACACAATGAATCACTGCTTCATGTGCCGTTAACCAATCCATACCAAGGATGATATCGATCCCGGTTGTGTTTAAAACCATAAGATCAGACTCAAAGTCTACCCCCCTTATGTTGATCTTAACTCTTGGACAAACCAAATTTGCTCTCATCTCTCCACCAGGGGAACTAACAAGCATAGCCTTATCCATAGTGTGCATAAGCAGGGTATGCCTCTTCACAAAGTGAGCGGATATAAAAGAATGCGATGCTCCTGAATCAAACAAAACAGATGCAGAGTGAGAGTTGACTGGGAACGTACCGATCACAACATTTGGGGCACCTTGTGCAGATTCAGTGGTGACATGGTTCACCTTTCCACGGGCGTGGTTCTGTTGACCAGGTCTGCTTGGTGTATGAGTGTTGAGCTTCTGATTGTTCTGAGATCCTTGACCTGTCTTCTTGAGGCAATTGTAAGAGATATGTCCTGTCTCACCACAAGCATAACACTTGTTGTTGTGGTTAGGTGTAGATGGAGTGTTAGGTGAGTTCTTCACCACTGTATCGCCGGCTTGTCCTTGATGAGTAGGGGTACCTTGTTGGTTCTGACTGCGGTTGCCTGGGCCTGATGATCTCTGTTGGTTCCCATAGCCCGAAGACTAGCGTGGGCGGCTACCACTTCCGGACTGCTGGCCTTGGAACTTCCTCTTCTTGGCATCCATGTCGCGCCTCTTGCCTTCTATCACTAGAGCTTTGTCCACCAACATCTGGAAGTTGGCGAAGGTGTGAGAGAGCAACTGGTATTGAATTCCATCATTAAGACCTTCCATGAACAACTCTTGCTTGTCCAAGTCTTCCTCTACGTCTCGAGATGCATAACGTGATAGTTGTATGAACTTGTCCTTGTACTCGCTAACGGACATGCTTCCCTGCTTCAGTGCAAGGAATTCTTTCCTCTTCAGCCTTATCATTCCCGCAGGCACATGATGCGAGCGGAAACTCTCACGGAACACTTGCCAAGTTATCTGGTTAGGATTGGGTTGAGCTTATTGGTAGGATTCCCACCATTCAAGAGCTGATCCTTGCAGTTGTCCTGTGGCATACAAGACCTTCTCTCGATCGTTGCACTGTGCTATCTCCAACTGGCGTTCAACTGCCCGAAGCTAGTCGTCTGCCTGAAGAGGGTCTGGTGAGTGATCAAAGGTAGGTGGGTGTCCTTTCAGAAACTCTCCTCTTCTATCTCGGACTTGTGGTGCAGGTGGGGGCTGATTGTTTTGGTTGTTTTGAATGGCGGTGGCCATCTGTTGCATCAACTGAGTTTGCATATCTAGGAGCTGCTCGATTGACACATTCAGAGGTGGTGGTGGGTTTCCTCCTCCGGAAGTTCTCCTGGTGTCAACCATCTGTAACATATATGCTTTATAAGCTCTTTATACTGTATGATATAGCACTGACAGAGATATAGAGAAAAAGAAACTGCTCGAGAAAAACTGATCTGAGAAAAGATGATAAGGAACCCTTCGATATTATTATAAACCATCATAAAGGAGTACGGGATGGTGTGGACATGTCCCACACGCATCACAATCATGAAAAATGCCAAATCACATCATTACCAAAATAATAAGCATGATAGCACATTATTAAGACTCAAATTGTTCACGGACTCAACATGACTCAAAAACTAACACAACTAACACGAAACTCGCATGCGATCAAACTGATCTAGGGTAGGACTCCTATGGATCATAGGTCGTGCGGGGGCAGGTGCAACTCGGGTGGTGCCTCTTGCGCTGAGCGACGATAGCAGGGTCTCTGGCTGAAGGAACTGGGAGGGGATCCTGAAGCTGCACTCCACATCGCAGCTGGCGCTCGAGGTTGTCGATCCGAAGCTGCATCCTGTCCATGTCGATCCACAAGGTCCTCTGGTCCAACATAGCACGATCCAGGGCGGACTTCAGAGCAATAACCAGGGGTACTGTCTCGATCATCCTGGTAGTCTCCTGGTGCTGCACTCTGGCAACAACACAACCGTCGTCCAAGGTGCGGCGTCGTGGGAAGTAGCTGTCGTCATCCTGCTGGATGGTCAGGAACAGCCTGTCGCGGAAGATGAGACACGCCTGTCTCGCAGCATCCTCCACGCCAAACTCGCGAGTGAGAATCGGGCTCAGGGCGTAGATCACGTCGCGGACGCTCCACGTCTTGTCCTTCTCATCTTGGGTCTTCACGAACGCCTTCGTGACCCAGTAGCCTGTGTGCTCGGAGTGGGTGTACGATCGGCTACGGTACTCCACCATGGTGCGTAGAGGTCCGTAGCGCAGGTCGATGAGCTTCAGGAGCTTGGGGTGGTAGAAGTCGTCGCCCTCCTCAGTGGTGCGGGTCCTCCGGATCCGGTTGGCGTCGTCCTCGTCCTGAACGTGGTAATCCGGGATCTTCGCGCCACTGTCGTCGCTGTCGTGCGAGTCGCTAGAGTCGGAGTTGGAGTGGTCGCCAGACGATCCGTCGTCGGAGGAGTCGGAGGAGTGGTCGTCGTCGGAGTCTCCGGAGTCGTTACTGGGGTCACCTCCAGCAGCCTGCTGCTCTGGCTCGGGCTCCTCCTCGGCCTCCCGCCTCTGTTGACGGAACAGGCGGAGGTACTCGGCGTGGGTAGGTGCGCGTCCTCCGGTGCTCTTATGGGCCGTCTGCTTGGTGCAAGCCATCTACAAAATTTTAAAATATGAGTCAGATACCGGAAAATTTTATGAATAAGAGAGGAGTACTGGAATTTTTGTAAATTACAAAAAGCAATAAAAATTTTCGGAATTAATCCTATGAAAAAGGGTTGTCCATTCTATCTAGGGTTGCATCCTACAGTCAATTCGGCTTTGATACCAATTTGTAACGCCCGGATTTACGAATAAAACCGAGCTTAGCATATGTGGGCCCAGGAAGTCCCAAAATCCACATATACGACAAATTGTACATCATTACAACACGAACACAGCGTTATTAAACTTATTACATCACATGAAAATTGTTCATTACAACGGCCAACGGCCCATTATTATAGCGGTAGCGCATAGACTCCATCTCACAGGGACACCGACTAGGGAACACCAACCTCAGAAGTCCGGAACATCTTCTGGATACTCCTCGTAGTCTTCTCCATCTGGTACCCATCCGGGATTTTATGTGAACCAACGACAAGCGTCAGCTCACCATGCTCAGCAAGTACAACTACAGAGATGCAAGGCTCAAAGGGGTTTGACACGGTTAACTGCGGTTAGCATTTTAAGTTGATCATATTTTATTTTATTCTTATATTACTAAATGATTATATCCCTGTTGTCCCATGGTAAGCAATAATTATTATGTTAAAAAGAGGTAGGCAACCAACCACCAACATGCCCCACCATGAACTACTTAAAAAAGGATCTGAGCCGCTTGTATCCGTGAGCACGGCTGATATATCAGGTTTACACTCTGCAGAGGTTGTACACTTTCACCTTGGGCCATGATTCCCATGTGCCGGGGTTTGCAAAGCCCACATCACCTCCTCTGTGGAAGTATGGTAGGGTTTTACTACGAAGCCTTTCCAAAGTTGGTCTAACAAGTCGTAGCCGCTAAGGCTTCAGTCTCCCAAGAGTTTTGAACAACCTCCCCACTAAGGTAACCCCCTATCCTCCAAAGCAATTACCCTAGTGGGACCGGGCCAAAACTACATGGTACCCCCCTTTTGCCCTTTTGGTAAGCTACAGATGAGCTAGAACACTCAGAGTACTCAGCTAAGATCAGAGCCATGTAATACCCAAGGCTGCACGGAATCTCCCGGGTAGCCGCTTTAAAAGACAGTCCCTGGGGTGGGTCACTGAGCGAAAAGCATGCTCCAGTGCCCTAAACGTGGTTAAAAAGCCTCTTTTAACATTTGTTCCATAGTCATTAATCAATATTAAACATTTAGTAATTAATAGCGCATAGCATTTCTAACCATATTATGCAAAAACCCTCCCATAGGTACAAGGTATAAAGATCAAGTGATTCTAGTCTTGTCCTATGGTTTATCAAAATTGACACATGCAGTATGAAATATTAAGTCTTGCATTTTATAGGTAACAAGGAAAACCGTATGTTATACTTGCCTTGGTCACAAGCGGGGTCCTGATGCTACTCTTGAAACTCACGAACCTCGAACACGTCACCGTCTGGACTCGCGAAGAAAATCACCAGACATAGGGTACAATCATTCATTACATGCAAATAAAATATACTTCTATTAGAACAGTTCACCAGACATCATAAAAAGTTAGAGAAACACTTATAAAACTATTCTACTCGTTGATACGATCACATGAACGTGTGGATCACTCTAATCAGACTAAAAATGAGAAAGTTATAAAGAAAACAAGTTTTAGGGGCACTTTTGTAAATAAAAACAGTTTCCTAGGGTCTAACCTACAAAAACCGAGGGCCTATATGTAAATAAACATAGACTAGAAGGGTTAGCAAGGAAAAAGACGCGGCTAGGACTGCGGGTACTAAAACCAGAGAGCTCAGGGGTTAAAACGAAAGAAAACAGGACTTAAAAAGAATTTATTTGAACTGCGCTGGACTGCGGGTTGATTTCCGCAACACCCAGGGGCTTTTTCACAAAACGCGCGGCTGCAGCGGGCTGGCGCTGACCCGGCTGCCACGCGGCACGTCGGGATTCATCGGGTCCACCACGTGGCCGGTGAACCGTGGGCTGGCGCTGGTCTACGGACTACGGGCTCACAGACCCCGGTCTATACCCCTTCGAGGGTTGGGATCTAATCCTGGCCGTCCGTAGCCGATCGGACAGCTCAGGAGGCTCCGGGCGGCGCGAGGCGGCGGCAGGCGGCGGCCGGAGCCACCGGCGCACGGCGGCGCCATTGGAGGCGCTCGGGAAGCACCGCTAGGAGGCGCTCCGAGCCTTGGCTGGCTGCGCGAGCTACACCAGAGCGATGCGGAGGCGATGGCGAACACGATGGTGGCCTCGGTTTAGCCGGAGAGCTCACGACGACGGCGTACGATGGCGGAGGGGTCTGCAAAGGGGAAAAAGGTTCGGGTGAGGTCGTTATCGCGCAAAACAACAAAAGGAGATCACTAGAGCTTCACAAGGGGTCGCGGCATCACCTTCAAACGCTCGGCAAGGCTCTCGAGCGGCCAGAGAAGCTTTGCAGCGGCGGTGGGATGAGGGTAGAGAGATAGGGTTCGGAGGGGTGAGCACGGGGGTTCGCTCGGGGCTTTATAGGGCACGGCGAAGAGCAGAGGCGACCGGTGGAGGCTCCACCGAGCCAGGTTGATGGCCGAGTGGCCATTATGGCCACTCAACGCCGGTTACAGGGAGAGGAACGGGGAGCAGCGGCGGCGGTTGCGAACGGCTCGAGGTAGGGGAAGGGTTCGGGGCTGACAGGTGGGACCAGGGTGTCGGGCGAGCGCGGAGCGGCTGACCGGTGGGGCGGTGCGTCAGCGAGTGAGAGCGGGGGCGCGGGCGCAGTGCTTGCGCTGCTTGGGCCACGGCAGGGCGAGCGGGTTGGGCCGGCGCAAGCGCTTGCGCAAGCGAACTCGGCCGCGGGGCCAGGCTGCGGGCGTGCGAGAGGAGAACGGAAGGCGAGTGCGGAGCGGGCCGCGGCTTGGGCCAGACGAGCGCGAGGCAGAGGGGACGGGCCAGGGCGGGGGCGAGCCGAGCTGGGCTGGCCGGCGCGGGGTGAAGGGAAAGGGAGGAGAGAAGGAGGGAGAGCGGGCCGGGCCGGCTTAACTAGTCGGGCCAGAAAGAGAGAGGGAGAAAAAGAGAAAAAGAAAAGGGTTTTTCTTTATTTCTTTTGCAAACTTTGCCCAAATTCAAACCAAGTTTGAATTCTAGCCACTCAACTCCAGCCCTACACTCAAACAAAATACTATGCACCAGCATGAATGCAACAAAAATGTTTTTATGCCCTAACTAAATTTATTAATTCACCAAAATTTATTATTTAATCTATATGTTTCATGAGAAATAAATAAACAAAGTCAACTTTAAACCCTATTTTTTCAAAATTTAATTTTTAGGGTGTTACATGTCCAGATGTTGAAACAGTCCAGGGAGCTTCCAGTGGTGCGGTTCCCGAAGAAGCTCCGGCTCCGTACCCGCAGCCAAAGAAGCCACTCTTGAAGCTGTCGCGGGCATTGAAGCTCGTGAAGTAAGTCACAAACTTTCTTTAGAGTACCTGCATATTTCTGGTATTAACATAGATGCTAATCTTTTGTAGGAAACCAAAGCCAGCTTTGGCACCCTCGACTGCTGTCCCCGAGACCCAGGCGGCAGAGGATTCGGAGACGCTGGACAAGGAAGAATCCGGCGCCCCACCAGTTTTTAGCCAGGTAGAACCTCTGCCCGGCTCCTCTCCGTCGGGTCACCAAGTCAATGCAGCGCCTGAAGTGGATATTCTCCTTTTGCCTCAGGTTGGTGTGCCATATTCGATCTTCCGTTCTCCTGCTCAATTGGAATTTGACCGAGTAATCAATGAGTGGTTTTTCCGCACTCGACATCCGGACGAACCAACTCTGGAGATGATTTTGGCCGACGTCCAAGCTGAAGCTTCCACTCGTCCGCAGGGAGGGTCCGTGGATGCCCCTGAGTCCTCGCGTCAAGGGGCGATGCTTGATGTTATGGGGTATGACCAGGACCTCACTCGGCTGAAAGAGTTGAGTGAGCAAGTGGCAGCACCTGTCGAAGCGCTTCGCCAATTTGTTGAGGTAATGCTCTTGAAGTCCTCTTCATATATTGTAGTCTCATCCAAGTACTTACAGTATTGTTTCTACATAGGGCTTTGATGTAAAGGTCAAAGAGCAAATTACTCGGATTCGTCAAGAGATGTCTCATGAGAATCAAGAGCTCAAAGACTACATCGCCCAAGACCAGATTAGCCAGAAGGTGGCCACTCAGCTTTTGCACAGTCGCATCTTTGAGTTGCAGGGCAACCTTAAGGTTGTTGTTGATGAGCGCGATGCTGCCAACAACCGGGAGATTGCACTGATAGCCAAGGAAGCCGCCTTGGAACAGAAGTTGAAGGAACTCAAAAAATCATCCAAGAAGTAGCTAGCTGGTAAGTTGACATATCTGTCCCGAGTCCTTGTTGCCTTTGCAGACTTCTGAGACTTATCCGACTGATGGATTTGCAGATGCGAATACTCTGGCTTCTGGGTGGCAGAATGCTTTCAACCGGAAGGAGGCAGAACTCGAAGAGGTATATGCTAATGCACAAAGTACTCTTCAAGAAGCCAAATTGATGCGTGAGGGTGCTGACCGGGACCTCCTGCAGGCTTTGAAGTCGACGAAGGAGTCGCGAGAGGCTCTTGAAGCGGTTCAAGCGCAACTGAAGGCGCTGGAGCTTGCTGTTGAGCCTGTGCTCGATATGATCCCATGCCCTGAAGGAACCGACGAGTCCTTGATTGATCGGGCCAAGGCTGCACCCAAGCGGCTGGCTCAGTATGTTGGAAACACACTTGCTCGCCTTCGCTCTCGTGCGAGGGTGAGGCGAAGGTGGCCAAGTGTCGGAGGTAGAAACGAAGGTTAAGGAGACTAAAGCGACTGTTGTAGCTCTATTCCCCAAAAATCATGCCTCTTACACTGTTCACCCCTTGGTATTTATAGGGAATACCAAGGGTCACAGGACTAATTACAAAAGGGTACAACAAATATTCCCTGCCTCCACGCAGGGAGGAAGGGCAAGAAAGTAAAAACACGGCTGCAGCGGAAACCCTAATCGGCCTTCCATTCGCGCGCCGCCACCCGATCCTCACCACCTTCGAGAGGGGAAGAAGAGTGTCGGACCTTCGATTGCGCTCGCCCATGGGCCAGTGCTCACCTCGCCGCTTGCTAGATCCCCCGCTTCGAGCGAAACGGCCACGGGGGCCAGCGAGGGTCGCCTGCTGCGTTGTTGTTACGCTTCACCCTGCAAGGAGTACAACAAAGTATTGGTGGTCGGACCTAGGTCCGAAGGTCAGCAAGGCGGCCCTTCGCCTCGACGTTTCCGAAGGTCCTGCTCTTGACAGTGTTGAGGCTACTTTCGAAGGTGCTCGAGTCGTGTGGGGGTCATTTTGTGGAGACCAGCGCGCGAGGCGCCGCTGCCGAGGGTCTCTATCCCCAACAGTAGCCCCTCGATGCCTTGGATCTAAAAAACATCGTTTATGCCCAAGCAGCGCCCTTTGACAAAAAACGTAACGAGACCCTTGGCAGCGACGCCCGCGGCTGCTTTGGGCCAGACCGTTGTACTGTTTTGGTTTTTGTACTGTTTGAAGGCCCGCTTCGTTTTTTGCGCTGTGTTTTTCGGTTGTCGTGCCGATTTTGTCGGGCGGACACGCCCACCCTGTGGCCTATAAATATGCGGGGTAGGTGGGGGGCTTTGACTTGTGTCTTCATTTGCTCTTAGCCCACCTGCTTGCTGCTCGCTTGTTGCTGCGAAGGTTGCTTTTGCGTAGTTGCGAAGGCTTAGGTTGTCTAGAGATGGCGAGGTCAAAGCAAACCGCTCGCGTTGTCTCTCCTTCTGCTTCTGACGAGGGGGTGACCTTTGAGTTTGGGCTGAGCCGTGTTTGTAGCTCGGACATAGCGTCATATGTTAAGCGAGGGTGGATTGAGGAGGGGAAGGCAAGGACCAGCAGTGGGGAGACTGTCCCGAAGTCAGATGCAGGAGAGATTGTGGTGTTTGAAGAGTTCTTTTCAGCTGGCCTTCGCTTCCCAGTTACTTCGTTTGTTACGTCGGTCCTTCGACGGTTCAACTTGAAGTTTCATCAGCTGACACCTTCGTGCTTTACGAAGATGTCTGTGTATGTTTGGGCATGCCGTTCTCAGGGCGTTGCCCCTCATGTCGAGGGTTTCATCCGCACCCATCGCGTGCATATGCAGCCCCGCAAGGTTGACTATGGCGAAGGAAACACCCAACTTGGCCAATTCAGGGTGTATACATTCTGTCATCGTACCGGGTCGGAGCTGCTGGTGCAGGCCCAGAAGAACAAGTGGGCTAGTGGGTGGCAAGAATTTTGGTTTTATTATAAGTTGGATGGTGAAGCGGATCTTTGCGGTGAGCTTCCTCTTCTTGGCGAGGTTAGCGCAGAGGCCAAGATGGACGCCGAGGCGCACGCGGCTGTGGACTGCTTGAGGGTGGTTGCCCGCTCTCAGTGTGCTCGTGACTTGGTCGAGGAGTACTGCTGTGCTAAGATTTGGCCCCTTAGTGGGAAGCAGGTGTGGTTTGATGTTGAAGAGGTTCCGAAGTACCAAGGTAGGGGTCTGAGGAAGCCGAAGGTAAATCTGGACAAGGTTTGGGAGAGAACACTTATGAAGTTCCCAAAGCGAGAGGATGGCGTTGCAGCAGTGCATAAACGCGTCCAGGGATGGACGGAGGAGCTTGTTGGTAAGCTCTCTACGTTGGAGATTAAGGCAATCCACAGCTCGATAGGTAGCGGAGGTCGAGTCAACAGGCTGTTCGACGCGCTTGAGATTCAGTATGCCGATTGGCCCGCACCTTCGAGCGAAGATGCCCCAAAGAAAAGGAAACGCTCTGCTGCGGGAGAGAAAGAAGTTGCCTCTCGGCCGAAGAGGGGTCGCGGGCGTGGCCGAGGCGGTGCTGGCGGCCGAGCGAAGGTGCTTGCGACGAAGGTCGCTGTTGGGTCAAGTGCTGTTGTGACTTCCTCATCCTCGGCCCAAGTCCCTAGTGGCCGAGGCGTTGGCAAGGCTGGTGGACGGGTGCCTCGTGTCGGAGGGATTGGTGCATTGATCCAGATTTCGGATGACGAAGGTTCCTCCGATGATGAGGAGAAGGAGGAAGAAGAGGGAAGTGGCAAAGATGTGAGTGGAGATGACTCTACCGATGAGGCTGGTGGTACTTCCAATGACGGGGATGGCTCCGATGAAGAGAGCTCTTCGGGAGAAGATGATCGAGGGAAGACTATTATTTCCTCGAGCGTCGATGCCGAGGCGTCGCGCCGTATCGATGAGCTGATGTTGGACTATGAGGCTGAGAGTCCCGCGCGTGGATTAGTGCCTGAGTTTGCTGGATCACACATCTGGATTGATGGAATCAAGGTCGGTGGTGACCTTGATTCGGAAAGGAATCCGGGCAAAAGGCTGTACGGCGAGGCTTGCCGTTATTCGCTTCCTTATTTTGCTGCGAAGATTGGTGTTACTGACCCGGCGACCGAACTTTTCACTAGTCCTGACCTCCGCGGGTGTCATTTGCAAAGCACTCCGGAGGAGAGGCGTTTTGTTGGTCGGGTTTTCAACCGAGTTTGTCTTCCAGAGGCGGAGTTTCGTCTGTCGAATCAACCTTTGGATGATCTGCATGATGACATTGACGTCAAGGTGGCAGAGTTGATGCTTCTAAACCGTTCGGCTCATCGAAGGGCGAGTTCTAATTTACACTATTTGAACGACCAGTTGACGAAGGCTGATGAGGACAACAAGAAGCTTTTGCATAGCTTAGAGAACAAAGAGATTGAGTTTAAAGCTGCTTTGGAAAAAGTCAAAAAATCGCGAGAAGAAGCGCAACACGTTGCGAATAGTAACGCGGAGCTCCTGGCCGCCAGTCGGCAAAAAGACAAAGATCTAGAGGTTGCGAACAAACGTATAGAAGAGTTGTCCGCGGAGCTATCCAACCAGGGTGAGGCCTGGCAGGCAAGCATGTGTAAAATCAAGAGCAAACTAGATAGCTGCTTGATTGAGGCCGGAGGTTCGGCCGGAGAGCCACTACCCGCTGCTAATGCGGAGGCCTTCGAAGGTTGGCTGGGTAACGAGCTGGATGTTTTCAGCTCGTTAGTTGGCAACGCAGCCGACTTTGGAGGGTACGCCGGGGCTCTGGCGATGGCTTGCACTGTTCGTCAGGCGGATTGCGAACACCTTCGCAAAATTAAAAGGCCGAACCACGCCTTTCCGTCAGTCGACGAGGTGCGCCGGATGAAGGTGGATGACGCCGAAGTTCGGAACTGTGCGATGCGCTTGCTTCGCAGGTTCTGGATCTCTGGTGGCGGCCGAGCCCTTGCCTTTGAGGAAGCTGCTAAGGCCACTCGTCAGGTTTGTGTCGTTTTAGTAAAATATTTGGACTCTTTTTTGGTTTGTTTTCCAGGATGGGGTTGTTATTGATTTTTTGTGGGGTTCGCCTTTATTTTCTTTTGCAGGCTAGGAAAGATGCGATGCCTTCGCCGTTTGTGGCTACCGATGCAGCTGGCAGTTCCGAGGCTCATCCTGCACGTGGGTCCGTGGAGGTTCCGCCCGCCGAGGCCGAGCGCTCATTCGAGGGAGCTTCGGTTAGCACGGGAGCTATTGCAGAAGAAGCGGCAACGGAGGAGGTGCCAGCCGAAGGCTCGGGTGCTGCCACTGGCGGAGGTCTGGATGCTACCATCGGCGAAACAGTGGCCGACGAACGCGGGGAGGCCGGGCAGGTGTGAGTTTGAGTTGTTCGGGCGAGGGGGTTATTTTGTGGGAGAAAGTAGGGGTTGTGAAAACTTAACTACACTGAGACACTGTGCTGTTTTATGTAGATGCAGGTTTCTGACGGAACCGTGCTAGAAGTGTTTGACGTGACGCCGTTGACGCTTAATTATCAAGATACTTTTATAACTGGCGAGTCGTGGGCTCTGGCTAAACTTAAGCACCCCTCGTTATCCTTTGAACGCTTTTGGTGGTCGAAAGTGCGCAGGTATGACTTGAAAAACAGCAGGGCGAGTCGATTTTGGCACGAAGCGGACTATACCGATCGGCAAGCGACTCGTTTTTTGTTTGGTTCATCTTCGACCTCGCAAGTCAACCTTGATGATGATATTGACGAGAATACAGCTTTGGACTACTTATTTGGGCGAAGCGAACTCGACGTTGGTTCAGATGGAGCGCTTGTGATTCTGAAGGAGGAACCTTCGGAAGTTAGCGAAAGTAGGCGTAGATACATGTATAGGGCGAGGGTTTTGTCTGGGGAGCTGCCGATTGTGCCCGCAGCTCCCCTGTTTTGGGGTCCCATGGTTCCAGTCGGGACAGAGTTTGAGGGTGAGACCGAGGGTTTGGATGGTTTGATACTGATAGAGGATGAAGAGGGTTTGACACCGATTGAGGAAGAAGATGGACCAGTGTAATTTTGGATTTTTCATTTATTTTTCTATGTTGTGTTGTTGTTTTAAAGCAGACAGGTTGTGACATTTTGATGTGTTCGTTTGTGTTAATTGAAATAATTCATGAGGCTCGCGTAATGCTTTTTTCGATGAGCTGATTTTAGAAAAAACAGCGACGCCCCCCACCTTCTTTTAGCGAGGCTCGCATAATGCTTTTTTCGATGAGCTGATTTTGGAAAAAACATCGACGCCCCCACTTTATTTTTTAGCGAGGCTCGCGTGATGCCTTTCGACAAGCTGGTTTTGGAAAAAACAACGACGCCCCCCATTCTTTTTTAGCGAGGCTCGCGTGATGCCTTTCGACACGCTGGTTTTAGAAAAACAGCGACGCCCCCCATTCTTTTTTAGCGAGGCTCACGTGATGCCATTCGACAAGTTGGTTTTGGAAAAATAGCGACGCCCTCCATTCTTTTTTAGCGAGGCTCGCGTGATGCCTTTCGACAAGCTGGTTTTAGAAAAAACAGCGACGCCCCCCATTCTTTTTTAGCGAGGCTCGCGTGGTGCCTTTCGACAAGCTGGTTTTGGAAAAAACAGCGACGCCCCCCATTCTTTTTTAGCGAGGCTCGCATGGTGCCTTTCGACGAGCTGATTTTGGACTTCGCGCCTCCCCTTATCATGGGCGAAGGTGAAGTTAGCTTTTTTGCGAGCCCCTGGCTTGTGTTGCGAGGGTGCTCGATTTTTTGGACCTCGCGCCTCCCCTTCTTCTTAGGTGGAGGTGAAGTTTGCTTTTTGCGAGCCCCTGGCGTGTTTCGCGAGGGTACTCGACTTTTTGGAATTTGTGCCTCCCCTTATCTTAGGTGGAGGTGAAGTTTGCTTTTTTGTGAGCCCCTGACGTTTTTTGCGAGGGTACTCGACTTTTTGGACTTCGCGCCTCCCCTTATCTTAGGTGGAGGTGAAGTTTGCTTTTTTGCGAGTCCCTGGCATGTTTTGCGAGGGTGCTCGATTTTTGGACTTCACGCCTCCCCTTATCCTAGGTGGAGGTGAAGTTTGCTTTTTTGCGAGCCCCTGGCATTTTTTTGCAAGGGTACTCGACTTTTTGGACTTCGCGCCTCCCCTTATCTTAGGTGGAGGTGAAGTTTGCTTTTGAAAAACATTGTTTTTTGAAGCAATCTTTAGAAAGAAAGGGTCCATCGATTATAGCACTCTTTTGAAGAAGAGTTGCTTTTTTTGATGTTTTCTAGAAAGGGTAAAAACTTGGAGCTTTTACTTTTATCGGGGGTTCTAGCCTGTATTAAGGGTTTGGACGCTGCCTCGTTAAAAAACCTTACGCCCCTTCATAAGGAAAAAGAGTGCAGCTCCTTCTGTTTTTGTTACATACACAGAAATGGAAAAATAACGAAAGTGAAACAAAAATTACATAGCGCGAGGGCTCGCTAAGGCCCCGCTATGGGTAGAATTTGCGAAGGTCATCAATGTTCCAGGTGTGAGGTAGGATGTTTCCTTCGCTGTCGGAGAGGTGGAAAGAGCCAGGACGGTTGCATTCCACAATTAAAAATGGGCCTGTCCACTTAGGCTGAAACTTCCCCGCCATGCTGGCGTTTGGTTTTCTGATGAGGACGAGGTCGCCCTTCTGCAAATCTTTGATTCTGACCTTTTTGTCTCTCCATTTTTTGGTTTCTTCTTGGTATTTGCGAAGGTTGTGTACTGCATTGCATCTTGTTTCTTCGAGTAGGTCTTTGTCAAGTAGTTGGGCTTGCTCGTCAGTTGCGAGGGTTGTTCTGAGCAACCCATACTTTAGCTCTTCTGGAAGCACCGCTTCTTCACCAAACAGGAGTTTGAAAGAAGTGAATTTGGTCGCTCTGCATTCGGAGGTGTTGTGAGACCAGGTGACCGAAGGTAGTTCATCCGCCCATTTACCCTTGGGTCTACCCTGTAACTTTTTGGATATAGCTTGGAAAATTGTTGCATCGGCTCTTTCAACCAAGCCGTTGGATTGCGGGTGCCGAACGGAGGCGGAGCATAACATTGTCCCAATTTGCGCACAGAATTCTTTGAAAACCTCGCTGTCAAACTGTGTGTCATTGTCAACGGTTAGTTGTTGGGGAACTCCAAACCGACAAATTATTTGTTGCCAGAAAAACTTTTTTACTGCGAGGGAAGTGATGGAAGCCAATGGTCTTGTTTCAATCCACTTTGTGAAGTATTCCACAGCTACCACCGCATAGCGAAGGTTCCCTGGAGCCATCGGCAGTGGGCC
This sequence comes from Coix lacryma-jobi var. lacryma-jobi, assembly GCA_009763385.1. NCBI lineage: Eukaryota > Viridiplantae > Streptophyta > Magnoliopsida > Poales > Poaceae > Coix > Coix lacryma-jobi. The sequence continues at coordinate 70,522,187 of CM019823.1, forward strand.
TACGAGGTCCATCGCCCACCTTTGTAGAGGCCAAGTTGGGCATACGAGAGTTGTAGGTGCCCCTCGGGCGTTTTGGTTCTTTGCCATCAGTTGACAACCCTCGCACTGCTTGACGATGGTTTCTGCATCTCTTAATGCTGTTGGCCAGTAGAAACCTTGCCTGAACGCTTTGCCAACTAGTGCCCTCGGGCCGTTGTGAGAACCACAAATGCCCTCGTGGACTAGCTTGAGAATGTTGTTTCCTTCGGACTGCGACACACATTTGAGCCATGGCGAAGTTACCGAAGCTTTGTATAGGTTGTTGTCAACAATCTTGTACCCTCGCACTCTTTGCTTTAGTCTGTTTTCTTCTTCTCTGTTGTCCGATTCATGAAGCCCCCTGATGTAGGCCATGATAGGTGCTCTCCAATCCTCACACTGGATTGCACTGACCAACTTGATGCTGATTTCTGAGGCTTCGAAAGCTGACCGAGTGGCAACCTCGTGGAACACATCTGGTGGAAGCTGTAACTGTTGTGCGGCTGCTTTAGCTAGGCAGTCTGCCTCGCTGTTTTCAGTCCTTGATATTGCTTTTACAGTTAAGCCGAGGAAGAAAGATTCTAACCTTCGGACATATTTGAAATACTTTTGAAGCTCTGGATCTTTTGCTTTGTAGTTTTTCTCAATGTGCTCCGCAATGACTTGTGAGTCTGTGTTGATGAGTGCCCTTCGGACTGACAGCGACCGTAGCCTTGAGAGTGCCAGAATCACGGCCTCGTATTCAGCGGAGTTGTTTGTACATTTGAAGTCAAGTCTTCGAGTATATCTCAGCTTCGCCCCGGAGGGCGAGATTAGAATGGCCGAGGCACCGGCTCCAGTTGCACCCCAGGCTCCATCAACATAAACGATCCAAAACTAGTTATGTTGAGGTTCATTGCCGCGAGGGTCAGGCGTCCACTCCGCTATGAAGTCGGCTAATACCTGCGATTTGACTGCAGTTTTGCCGACGAAGGTCACAGCATAACAGTTGAGCTTGACTACCCATTTTGCTATCCTTCCAACTGCCTCGTTGTTTTTGAAGATATTCTCGAGGGGATATGACGAAGGTACGTGGATCTCGTGTGCCTGAAAATAGTGCTTGAGCTTTCTTGATGCCATAACCACGGCGTATGCTATTTTCTCGAGCTCCGAATAATTTCTCTTTGGGCCTTCGAGGGTTTCTGAGACATAGTAGATTGGGGCTTGCCTGGTCTTGTTGTTTTCACGGAGCTCCTTGATGAGAACTGCGCTTGCTGCGTGAGGCGAAGCTGCGACGTAGAGTAACAATAGATCTCCCTTGCCTGGGCTGGTTAGGCCAGTCAAGCTGGTCAGATACTTTTTCAACTCCTCGAAGGCCTTTTGCTGCCGGGGGCCCCAATTAAATGGAGCATTGCTTCTGAGAGTTTCAAAGAAAGGCAACCCTCGCTCTGCGGATCTTGAGATGAATCTGCTAAGTGCTGCTAAATGACCAGACAGACGCTGAGCTGTTTTTTTGGTCGCCGGAGGTTCCATGTTCATGATGGCGTCGATCTTCTCAGGGTTGGCTTCGATTCCCCTGGCTAAGACGATGCAACCTAGCAATTTACCTTCGCTTACCCCGAAAACGCATTTTTCTGGGTTTAGTTTTAATCCGGCGGACCGGAGATTGCTGAATACCCTCGATAAGTCTGATATGTGATTTTCTTTTAGTTCACTTTGGACAACCAGGTCATCGACATAGGCAGAGACAGCATGCTCATCTTTGAAAACTTCAGAGGTCATGCGAGCGAAGGTTGAGCCTGCATTTTTCAAGCCTTTCGCCATTCTTCGGAAGCAAAAAGTGCCCGAGGGTGTGATAAAACTTTTTTTTCCTCGTCTTCTTCATTCATCTAAATCTGGTGATAGCCTGAAAAGCAATCAAGGAGGGACAACATTTGGCAACCAGCTGCTCTGTCGACCAAGGTGCTTATGTTTGGGAGAGGGAAATCATCCTTCGGACAAGCTTTGTATAGGCAAGTGAAATCCACGCACATTCGCCATTTTTTGTTCTTCTTTTGGACTAGGACCACATTTGAGAGCCAAGTTGGGTATTTGACCGAGCGAATGACGCCTGCGTCCAAAAGCCTTCTTACCTCAGCCTTCGCTGCCTCTTTTCTTTCTTCTGACATCTTGCGAAGCTTTTGTTTAATTGGGCGATAGCCTATTTTGATGTTCAGGCTATGCTCAATCATTGATCTGTTTACTCCTTTTAGGTCCTCTGCGGACCAAGCGAAGGTATCGGAATTTTCTCTGAGGAAGGTAACGAGATTGCCTTCTGATTGGGGGTCTAGATTGGCTGAGATGGGCACCTTTCTTTCGGCGTTGCCCTCGAAGAGTTGGACTTGTTTGGTTTCCTCCTTTGGCGCTGCCTTCACTCTGTCATTGCAGACTTCACCCTCGTCACTGAGGCCGGGGGTTTGAGGTTTTGACAAATTGTGGACATTATGTTGCCCCGGGGCTACGTTTCCTTCAGCTGCCCTTGCAACGTCCTGGTCCTCAAATACTGCAACCACACCCTTCGGAGCGGGAAGCTTCATGCAGAGGTAAGCGGGGTGGATGACAGCATTGAATGCGTTTGTGACCCCTCGGCCAAAAATGGCATTGTATGGGTAGAACATATCGACGACGTCAAAGGTTATGTGCTCAGTTCTGCAGTTCGTTTGGTCGCCGAAGGTCACGGGCAAGGATATTTTGCCAACAGCTCTCACTTGTTCACCGCCGAAGCCGTATAGAGGGTTGTCAGCGGGCTGTAGAAGGTTTCTATCGAGCTTCATACTGTCAAAGGTTGAGGCGAATAGAATGTCAGCGGAGCTTCCTGTATCAACCAAGATTTTGGTGACGGTCCACCCTGCTAGGTTGGTTTCGATTACCATGGCATCGGTGTGAGGGTAATCTCTTAGCTTCATGTCGCTGGAATCGAAGGTTATGGGGACGTGAGACCAACGACCGAATCTGTGGGGTCCTTCGACGGCCACGTGGTGAACTCGTCTGGCATGTTCCTTCCTCTGCCGCTTGTTTCCATGGTCTTCGTTCGAACCTCCGGTGATAGCCAGTATCACACCGAAGGTTGATGTTGGGTTATTGACTGTCGTTTGGCTCTGGGCTTCGGCTTTGATAGGCTGGGGTGCTGGTAAGGCGGGTATTGGCGGTGGTGGTGGTAGAGCGTTGCTGGCTTGGTGAGTTATTGGGATTTGGTTTTGGGGGGTTGTTGGGTATGTGACTGTGTAAGGAGTGTTTTGGCGTTGTGGGATTGTTGTTGCCTGGTAGGAGGTTTGGTTGAAGTGTGGGTGGTGGGAGTAAATAGGTTGTTGCGAGGGTAAGCCATAGTTTACGGGGGTGTAATGGAATTGGGTATTTGGAGGGTGGAAGGTTGGTTTTCTGGTGTGATTGATGGTTCGGGTGTCTGACGAGGCAGCTTTCCTGGATTCTTGGTATTCTTTTCCCTTGGCGAAGCATTCGCATTGCTTGGTTGTGTGTCCCTTTCCGAGACCATAGAAATGACAATACATCTTTGTGGGATCCCTTTGCTGGTTCCGTTGATTCGGCGGGGGTGGCAAACCCTGAGAGGCTTGGTTGCTCGGAGGTTGAGCGTCTCGTCTTTGATCCTCGTAGTTTGTTGCTTTGTTGATTGCACCAACATTGCTTTGCTCTTGGCGAGGGTTGCTCTCCCTTGGTTGAGGCCTCGGCTGCGGCTTCTGTTGTGAACGCCGAGCGTCAGACTTCGCTCTGAAGTCCATGTCTGCTCTGCAATATCGTTCCATTGTTTCGTGTAATTCTTCTATTGAATTCGTCGGCTTCCTGGCAAACTTTGATGAGCATGGGCCTGGACGCAGGCCACTGACTGCGGAGAGAATTACAGCTTCATCGGAGATGCCTAGGGTTCTCGCTCTGATTTGGATAAACCTCCGCCAATAATCTTGAAGCGGTTCGCACTCCTCTTGCTTGCAATTGAACAAGTCGATAGGGTTCGAGGGAGCCGCCATGATACCTTTGAAATTAGTGCAGAGCCTGTCTCTGAGGTTTGCCCAGGAGTCCACGGACCCAGGGCGAAGGTTGCTGTACCAGGTTTGTGCGATGTCACGCAAGATGATGATGAAAGATTTTGCCATTGTTGATTCATCTCCGCCTGCCGCGGCGACTGCAGCCTCGTAGCTCATTATGAATTGACGAGGGTCAGAGAGTCTGTCGTATCGTGGCAGATTTTGCGGATTGTAGCACGGAGGCCAGGGTTGAGTTTGTAGTATCTAGGAGAGGGGTGACTTATGGTCGTAAGGCATTTGGTGTTGCTGAGGTCTCCTTTGGATGCGAAGGTTTGGCTCTCTCTCATCTAGGTAAAGTTGGCGAAAGTTTTGCTGTCTCATTGGGTAAGGCTCTTGGAGTGGCGGTGGTGGGGGTGGTGGATTGCGAAGGTTGTCTCGATCTGGCTCCTCATTTCCCTCCTGCAGCGGGGGCATCTCCCCGTTGTTCCAGCCCTCAGCCTCGGCTTCAGCCGCGGCGAGGGACTCCTCCATTCGACGAAGCTGCTCCCTAGCCTCGTCTGCCTTCTACCTGGTGGCGCGCAGCCGGTTGTGCTTCTCCAGCTGATCCAGGCGCCTCTTCTTCTCCTGCAACTCAGCCTAAAGGCTTTCGAGGGCCTCGAGTCTGAGCTCCTCTTCGTCAGCTCCCTCTCCCTCCCCGGGGGTGTGAGGGTGCAAAATGGTTCGCGCTTGAGGGGCCGGGACCTCCGTGTCCGGGGTGACATTCTGCGCCCTTGAGGGTTCCAGTATCTCCTCGGCAGGTGGAACCACCGTCGTTGTCTCTCTAGCCGTGCGAAGGTCTCTGGTGGTGTTGGTTCGCCTGTTCCCCGCCATCTCGAGCTGTCGTTCTCCCCATGGTCGGCGCCAAACTGTTGGAAACACACTTGCTCGCCTTCGCTCTCGTGCGAGGTGAGGCGAAGGTGGCCAAGTGTCGGAGGTAGAAACGAAGGTTAAGGAGACTAAAGCGACTGTTGTAGCTCTATTCCCCAAAAATCATGCCTCTTACACTGTTCACCCCTTGGTATTTATAGGGAATACCAAGGGTCATAGGACTAATTACAAAAGGGTACAACAAAGATTCCTTGCCTCCATGCAGGGAGGAAGGGCAAGAAAGTAAAAACACGGCTGCAGCGGAAACCCTAATCGGCTTTCCATTCGCGCGCCGCCACCCGATCCTCACCACCTTCGAGAGGGGAAGAAGAGTGCCGGACCTTCGATTGCGCTCGCCCATGGGCCAGTGCTCGCCTCGCCGCTTGCCAGATCCCCCGCTTCGAGCGAAACGGCCTCGAGGGCCAGCGAGGGTCGCCTGCTGCATTGTTGTTACGCTTCACCCTGCAAGGAGTACAACAAAGTATTGGTGGTCGGACCTAGGTCCGAAGGTCAGCAAGGCGGCCCTTCGCCTCAACGTTTCCGAAGGTCCTGCTCTTGACAGTGTCGAGGCTACTTCCGAAGGTGCTCGAGTCGTGTGGGGGTCATTTTGCGGAGACCAGCGCGCGAGGCGCCGCTACCGAGGGTCTCTATCCCCAACACAGTATATGAAGGACATGGCGACTTCAGTGGTGCAGGGTATGCTGGCGATGCTGCGGCTACATCTGCCAACCTTCGACCTGTCGTCTATCATGATGCTCCCCGAAGGCAAGAGTGATGAGGACCTTGTGGCGATGCAGGAGGAGGTCAAGCCCATGGTAGAGGAGTACTCTCAGATTCTTGATCTTGTAGAGTAGTCTAGCCTCTTTGGGTCTTTGACTGTGTCTTGTGTTCCCTGTAAACAATTAGTGTTAAGCATGAAGAATCAAAGTATTAGTTACTTTTGAGACTTGTGAATTTTGTGTATAATCGACTCGGCATTGCAAAGAATGTCTTGTCAATGGATCGCTTCGTTTGATGTGGATGTATGACCAGGCATCTTATTAGACGGGTCTATCCGGGTGCTCTCTAGCACTTAGGTTTGGGTCGTGCGACTTCGTTTCTCTAATAGTCTTTTATCAATCATATAGAGAACTTAGTCTTGCCCGAGTACTACTCTTAGTACCCTTGCTCACTGGATAATTTTGATCATGCACCTCTGAAGGACCGCGACAATGGTTCCTTCTGGGTGAATCATACCCTCTTGGTAGTCGCAGCTTGAGTGCGAAAGTGCGTTGGACCTCTGTCCGGTTAATATATATCAGGGTGAGTACTACTCCCCTTGTTATGCCTTATAGGAACTAGTACCTACTTTTGTAGGTACCATATTCACTATAGGCTGATAGCCGGGTGTTAAACCGTACTATCTTTTGAGTTGTATTGAGCTCGGAGCTCGTAACTCAAGTATGGTTACCGCTGAACCATCCATCCGAGTAATATTATATATTAGTCGGTGGGATACAATAGCTAAAGCTTATTGCATTATTAAAGGTCTTTATCCGACTAAGTAGTCGTGATGAAGTTTGATAAAGCTCTTAATCCAAACTTTATTGATATCCGATAAATGAGTACATTTGCCCTGAGTGAGACTTGTAGCATAGTCCTTAGGTATGGAAATTCTTCAGATGCTCAATATTCCATGAATTTGGCAGTGGAGAACCATCCTCGGTGACTAGCTCAAATGACCCGGGTCTTGTTACTTTAGATACTATGTAGGGTCCTTCCCATGGACTCATAAGCTTGTGGCGTCCTGTGGTGTTCTGAATTTTCTTCAGGACCATGTCGCCTACTTGGAAGGTACGGTGATGGACGTTCTTATTGTAGTAGCGCCTCATCCCTTGAAGGTATCTTGCTGACTGAAAGAGTGCGGCTAATCGGGCCTCTTCAAGACTGTCGACTTCTAGTCGCCTTGTATCATCAGCTTCTCCTTCATTATACTGCTCTATTCGTGGGGAATTCCAGATTAAGTCTGCTGGGAGGATTGCTTCAATGCCATATACCAGGAAGAAAGGAGTTTGGTCTGTTGCCCGGCTTCGCTGTGTCCGTAGCCCCCAGACTACCTTCGGTAATTCCTCGACCCACTTTCTGTCATGGTCTTTTAGAAGGTCAAATAGCCTAGGTTTTAATCCAGCAAGAATAAGGGAGTTTGCTCGTTCAACTTGACCGTTTGACTGAGGATGAGCCACTGATGCGTAGTCTATCTTGACGCCACAGTCGCTGGCCCATGACTTGAACTCAATAGCCATGAAAGGGGACCCAAGGTCGGTGATAATTCAATGTGGCATCCTGAAATGGTGAAAGATGCTCTACATGAATTGTACTGACTTGGATGCATTGAACTTAACCAACGGCATGTACTCAATCCACTTGGTGAATTTGTCAATTGCGACGTAGATGTACTCGAATCCGCCTGGAGCACGTTTAAGAGGTCCCACCATGTCGAGTCCCCAACAAGAGAAAGGCCATGATGGAGGAATACAGATGAACTCATTTGCAGGTACATGTTGCTGTTTGGCGAAGAACTGGCATGATTGACAACGGCGGACTAAGTCTTCTGCATCTTTCAAGGCTGAGGGCCAATAGTACCCTGATCTGAAGATTTTTCCGACTAGTGTCCTTGATGTTGCATGGTTGCCGCAACACCCGGAGTGAACCTCATTTAGGATTTCTCTGCCTTCTTTTGGTGAGATGCACTTGAGGAGGACTCCTGATGAAGCACTGCATCGATATAGCCTGTCCCCGACTAGAACATAGTTTTTGCTACGTCTGGTGACTTGTTCTACGTGCGGATACAAGGGTGTATGCCGAGTCTCGAGTGATGAGTGATTGTCAACGGGTTTGATCGCATGTTCTTTGGCTTGTGTTGTGCAGGTGTCGAGCACAGAGACAGTGATCGAAGGCAAGGTGAAGGTCAAGTAGAGTCGTGTCGTGCCGATGGACCGGGAGCGGTGAAGGGCGGACGTGAGGCTTGGACTGAGGGACCGATGGCCTGAGGATCAGCTGTGGTGGCTGACAGCATGGGACAGTGACGAGCGGAGACTTGCGGGGCATGGTGTTGCTCGGGTCGAGGACCTGGGGACACGTGTGGGTGGACGGGGTGCACGAGCGGTGCATCCCCTCTACAGCTCTGGTTTGGTAATTGAGCCACAAAAAACCACTGGGTGGACGGTTTCCAGGTTTGGGCCACAAAACCTGGGGGTGCTGCGGGTTTGCCGAGTTTGGGCCACAAAACTCGGGCTGAGGACGGTTTCCAGGTTTGGGCCTCAAAACCTGGGTGCTGGCGGGTTTCTGAGTTTGCGCCACAAAACTCAGGCGATGGGCGGCTGGTTTCCCGGTTTGGGCCACAAAACCAGGGGATGGACTTGAAGGCCTGGTTTCCTGGTTTTGGCCACAAAACCGGGGGTGCGACATCCGGGAAAAGGACAAGCAGAGGGGAGGTAGCACGTGGCGGCAATCGGTGAGGTTGCGTCGAGGCAACGCTACCAGTTGTGCGGGCGTGGCCGTCGGATCACCACCTACCTTGAGTTGATCCAGAATAACCCTAGGGTTTAGCTGGCACACTCTGTAATTAGAGAGGGGTAGAGTTGGAATTAGAATTAGGATAAGTAGAGGGAGACACCCTCCTCCCTATCTATCTCAGTCATTTGCTCTTTTGCTTCTAGGGTTTCCTGCTCTCCCATCCCCTACTGTAGCTACTGAGATCAGCAGAGAACCATACCTCTGTGTACTGGAGATTTTGAGGAAGTGAGACCGTAATCTCACTATTGTAGTGTGTGGTAGCCACACGGTTGCAATTTCGTGATTGTGATTCGCGTTTTGTTCTTGTTCTTCGCGGGTTGCTTTTCTCCATGTTTTTCCCGTCGTTCGATCTTCTTGTTCAGTGCATCTCTTGCAAATCCGTTTGAACCAAGATGTTCTAGATCGTGAGGCACTTCTTTCCACTGAAATCGGGCTTCCCGCTCTACAAAATCCATTTGAGCACTGCAGGTTAAGGTTACCCAAAGTTCATCCTGTCACTAGCTGACCTGCGTGAACTTGGGCGAGGGAATTTCTGTTGTGTCCCGCTGTGTTCCTAGGGAACATCCACCCATTCTCTTGGGTCGTGGACATCACACGCATCGGTTGTGCTCTTGGGGTTGATTTTCAGGACCGAGGTTTTAAAGTTTCTGAAAGGAAATTTAAAGCTCCCATTCACCCCCCCCCCCCTCTGGTCACTTTCTGGTAGCACTTTCGGTCCTTCAATTGGTATCGGAGCAGGTTAAGGATCTTCCACCTTAGCCGGTTCCAGATCCACAGAAGGCGACATGGATCGCGGCGTGGGCAAACCGCTGTTCTTTGATGGGACGAACTATGCGTATTGGAAGATACGCATGTCGGCCTATCTCCAGAGCATGGGCTCTTCTGTTTGGGAGATTTGCAACAAGGCCGATTACGTTGTCTTGGCTGCTCGTGTCTCTCAGCTTCAGATCGATGAGCACGAAGCCAATAGCCGAGCGCGTAACGCCTTGTTCTCTTGTTTGAGCATGTCCAAGTTTGATCGCGTTTCTCACCTCCCCACAGCTCGTGAGATTTGGGCGACCCTCATGCGCTTCCATGAGGGAACCACTCAAGTCAAATCCCGTCTCTACGAGTCGCACAAGCGGGAGTATGAGAACTTTCGACATATGCCTGGCGAGAGCATAGAGAGTTTATTCGCTCACTTTCAGGTTATTGTCAACAAGATGAGAGCGAACAAGGAATTGTTGCCTTTTGACGATCATGAGAGGGCTTTGAAGCTTTTGCATACTCTCGATCGGTCGGTGTGGGACTCAAAGGTCCAGGCGATCATCGAATCGTCTAACTATGAGACCCTCACATGCGATGAGCTCTTTAGTAAGCTCAAGTCTAGTGAGATTGACGCCATGTCGAGGGCTTCTTATGAAAATCCTTCTGGCCCGACTATGGCTTTGGTTTCTGGCTCTTCTGCTAACCCCTCTAGAGGATTTGCACTTTCTTCTCTCTTTTCTATCATAGAGGAGCAGTTAGAGTCTTTAGGAGACAACGAGTTGGCTTTGCTTGCCAACCAGTTCTCGCGGTTCCACAACAACTGCATGAACCATCGCCGCGGAGGAGGACGCTCAAGATGTTTTGAGTGCGGTGACCCTGACCACTTCATCGCCAACTGTCCCAAGAAGAACAAGCATTCTGGGAAGGGCGATCATGGGCACAAGTACGACTCCGGCAAGCGCAAGGAGAAGTACGTCCCCACGAAGCACAAGCAGAGGGGCGTCTTTGACAAAGAGTACATCAAGAAGAAGTACTTGGAGAAGGCCCAGGCTGAGCAGCGTGCGTTCTTCGCCACGCTCAGCAACGTCGACGGCTCGGATGACGACTCCACTGGCTCAAGCGATGACGAGTCTGGGAAGAAGAAGAGGATCGAGGACGAGCTGAACGGACTCTGCTTCTTCATCGACGACGAGGGCTTCTGCACCATGGCCCTTGGTGATGAGGTCAACGGCAAGCTAGAGGACATCCCTTAGGATGACGACGACGACTCCTCGCAGGTATCGCAAACTCCTGAGGAACTCTCTGCAGAAGTTGATAAGCTTACTGCCGCTTTGCTTAGCCAGGATAAGTTGCTCAGGCGTGCAGCTAGAGAGAGGAAGGAGTTTAGGCAGAAGTGGGAGGATACGGTGAAGGAGCTTGAGTTTGCTAGATCCACCGTAGTCGTGTCTGAGGAGGCCGAGTGTGAGATGTGCACCAAGCACATTACTGACCTTCTCACTTTGAGGAGTAAGTATGCTGCTTTGGTAGGAGAGGTGGACGAGCTCTGGGCTAGACCCGTGTTGTTGGGTGCGTGCAAGACCTATCCAGGCTTGCAAACCGAGTTGGCAGAGAAGAATGCCAAGATTGAGTCTCTTGAGAAGGCCAGCTCGGGTAGCACTTGTGTGACTAGGTGTGCTTTGTGCGAGGGTTTGGAGATGGAGATTGCCAATGTGAAGCATGGCAAGATGCAAACCGAGGAGGAAAACACATACCTTCGGACCATCTTGTGAAGGACCGGATTAGCGACCAGAGGGGGGGTGAATGGGAGCCTCAAATTCAACTCGTGAATAGAGCGGCCCTTGTCCCAGAAAGTCACCCAAAACCAAAGACTCTAGGCGACCGGAGAGTTCACGACCTACAAGTAGGTGGATACCCTAGGAGATGTCCTAGTGGTACAGCGGAACCTCCGGAGAAACCCCAAAGCCAACTGCCAAAGACCCAGAGCAAAACTGCACAATCAGCAGGCTTGCGGACTGTCCAGGTTCAGGGTCCTGGACTGTCCGCCAACGCCAGACTGTCCGCCACTAAAGGTGTGCACTGTCCGCCGGCAAAAAGACAGAAACAGAACTGTTCTGACCAAGTTCGGGACGACTCCCGGACTGTCCGCGGTTTGCACGCCGGACAGTCTGCGGTACACGTGAACAGTGACCGTGGAGCATCCGATGATGACCCTGTGCCGCGTCCGATGTGACCCCGGAATGTCCACGGGTCACTGGCGGACTGTCCGCCAGTCACGAGACCGAAAACAGTACGCGCTGCGCAGAACTGACCCTGCTCAATCCCGATCCCCGAACTGTCCGTCGTTGAGGGCGCGGACTGTCCGCGGATGAACAGAAAGCACAATTCTGCTCGGGATGAAAGGGGGAATCGACCGGAACTACACCAAATCAAAAGGGGCTTCTATCAAACTTCACCCAGATGTTCCTCTATGAGTTATGGTGCTAATCCTTAGAAATCATCGCATCAAACCAAACCGATCAAGAGAAATCCGAGGAACACCGGAAAGGGGAAGAAAAGATGAACAAACACAAAATTGACCCGATCTATGGAATCATGAGGTTAGAAGAGAAATCCTTTGGTGGAAAGAAGGAACTCACGACCAAGAACGAATTGATTCAAGTGGAATCAAAATCCATCTCGAGGAGAGGAAGAACGAAGCACTTCTCCAGAAGATGAAAAACCGAAACGCGAAGAACACCAACACAAAACGCGAATCAATCAATTCCAGCCGTGTGGCAACCACACGAGACAATTGTGAGATTATGGTCTCACTTCCTAAACTTCCCAAAAACACAGAGACATGATTGAGTTTTCCCTGCGGATCGCTAGCAGCTAGGTATGATTAGAAACCAAACGGGGGCTAAGGAGAGAGAGTGCTCAGGAACAAATGACTGCTAGGATGGAGAGAGAGGAGGGGTGCCTCTCTTATTTATAGCCTAAACAATAATCCCCTTCTACTCCTAGATACAAGAGCGAAACGGCCAACCCTAGGGGTATCCCGGTCCAACTCTGCTTCTCGATGATCCGACGGCCACGCGCCCACCTCATCCTTAGCTTCGCCTCGACGCAAGCCTCAGGATGCCGCCACGTGCCGCCCCATCGACCGCCGCGCCTACCTCGCGAATAGCTGCGCCGCCGCGCCAGCCTCTTCACGCCGCCACACATCGACTGTCCTTTTTGCGGACCTCCCCCCGGTTTTGAGGTCCAAACCGGGAAACCTGGGCCTTCCCGCGGTTTTGAGGCTAAAACCGGGAAACCTGTCCTCCGGCTGAGTTTTGTGGCCCAAACTCAGAAACCCGCACGCCCAGGTTTTGAGGCCTAAACCTGGAAACCGTACACGCCGAGTTTTGAGGCCCAAACTCGGAAACCGGCCACCCCGAGTTTTGAGGCCCAAACTCGGAAACCGGCCACCCCAAGTTTTGAGGCCCAAACTCGGAAACCGTAAATGGTAGCTTTTCGAGGCTAAGCTACCGAACCCGTGCCGTAGGTGGGATGTGGTTCGCACACCCCGAGTTCCAGCACCGATGCTGGAGCATGTCCAGCCTCCACGTCGGGCACAGTGCATTCGCCATCCTTCTCGGCCTCCCGCCAAGTGTCACGACGCCATCACCTTCCTCCCGACTCGGCCGATGCACCGCACATCCCCATGTACTCTTGCTTGTCAACGCCACGTGCCAGCTACCACAGCTGGTCCTCAGGTCTCCCGGTCCGTCGGTCCAAGCTCCACATTCGCCCTTCACCGCTCCCGGTCCGTCGGCACGACACGTCCCCACTTGACCTTCACCTCACCTTCGACCACTGCCCGAGCTCCGCACCTGCACATCAACACAGCCAAGAGACATGTTGCCCATTGATCGATCACTCATCACTCAGGAAGGGAACCACAAGGGCACATATCAACCTTGTGTTCTCAATCTCCCCCTTGATGAGTGCATCATCAACTCATAGTAACCATAACCAAAATAAAAGAAGGCAGAACTAGGTAGAAGGAGAAAAACTCACTCGAGATGTCCAAAAGCCAGAGAAAAGGCCAAAGAAGAACAAATCGAGATAAGCGAAGCTTGGTCCCCAAAGACATGGGCAACGGTTCGACACAACCAAGCAAAAGATCAGAGCAACAACTCATCAAGAACCAAAACTCGATCAAAATCAGAGCACAAGACTTGGTTCCCAAAGACATGGGCAACGGCTCGACGCAACCAAGTCAGAAACAAGCTAGTCCTCAAGAAGAGGTAGGAGGGGCTCAACACCACTAGCTGAAAGCTCAAAACTAGATGAAGACTGCATAAAAAGCAGCTACTGCTAGTCCCTCAAGATAGAGGCACCGAGGCTCAACACAACCAGTAGTAGGCACGATACCAATCAAGAATCATCAAAGCAAGATGAAAAATAGCTAGTCCCTCAAGACAGAGGCACAGAGGCTCGACACAACTAGCTGAAAAGATCGATATCAACCAAAAACAACTCGGAGTAGGCAGAAACACTCCCCCTCACTCAAAGAACTCCCCCTCAACAAGTGGAGCACAAATTGCAAATTGTCACCACAACAAGACATTCTCCCTCAATTCTCCCCCTTGGGGGCAATTTGCAATCAAAAGAGAAGGGAAAAGAGCTCAATTAAGCAAAATGGAGCTAGGTCATGCCTATCGGAGTCAGACACATGCACATGAGTCAAAAATTCATGTTAGCAGCTTCAGGTATGTACTCGAAAGAGTGGAAGAATGCTCTAATGAATGCTGATCCGACTACAAAGCAACATACACAAGTGCTGGCAAAGGCTCAAACTGATCACTGAATCACAAGATATGAATGCATAAGCCAAGTGAGCAGTTTTAAGCTGTTCAGAAAGGAGTTTCACCATTAAAATAGCACTGGACATGTATAGACAGGAAGTCAAACAAGTGCTAAAACATGTATGCAAGGTGAACTACCCCTAGCAAAGTTCAATCATCATGCTATAGAATGAAGCATAGACTTGTGTTTTCAGATTTTATCAGAGAATTTGCAGCGGTTATTAACACAAGTTTAAAATCAGCATGTGATTGCGAAAGGTTGAAAGCTTGTCATTGCCTAACTTTTCAACCGTGTTAAGCCTATGCATATGCAATCAGAAGCTTAAAGCATCGGTTTCGGTCTTACACTACACGGCTCAAGTTTAACTCAAAGTGCAATGAGAAACAGTCTTGATACCGTGATGTGCTGACAAAGCAATCCCATCTCGATCTTTTCAATTCACTACAACTTGGTTCATTTTAAGCAGAATATGAACAATCCAAGCAAGTGAATGACTCAGAACTACAGACATAGCAACCTAGCATATATGAAATAGCTCAAGTGACCTCTACACATCCTACACATGCTAGTTGCCAATCTCAATGGTGAACATTTAACAAGTTTTAAGTTCATTAAACAAGTTCATCATTCTGAAAAATATAGCTTAGCTCACAACATGTATCAGTGATCAAAAAGAGCCTAAGCTACAAGTATCATCATATATCATCGAAGCATACACTAATCAGAGCATAAATTCATTCTCAAGAATATAGACATGAAGCTCGAAAATGCAGGATGTATGCAAGATGTAGTCAGAATCGGAGCCAAAACAAAAAACAAAAAGACTCAAGACCCAAAAACAAAAAGGATCAGAAAGTTAGTCTATGGTACATAAGCACAATGCTTCCCCCATCTAAAAGGAGAAACACACACCAAGCTCACTTCTCAACCTAGCAAAAGTTGAGAGGTCCAAAGGCTTGGTGAAAATATCCGCAACCTGGTTATGGGTGTCTACATGCCTAAGATCAATGTCGCTTTTCTCGTAGTGATCACGAAGAAATTGAAAGCGAACATCGATGTGTTTGGTCTTGGAGTAAAGAACTGGGTTCTTTGCTACACTAATGGCAGAAGTGCTATAGCAAAGCAAAGGGACCCGACTGAAGTCTAGACCAAAATCACGCAATGTAGCAACCATCCATAAAAGCTGCGAAGCACAAGAAGCAGCGGCAACATACTCGGCTTCTGTAGTAGACTGGGCTACGTTCGACTATTTGTGAGAAGACCACAAAACCAAAGAAGAGCCAAGAAACTGACAAGTCCCAAAAGTAGACTTGCGCTCAAGCCGACAGCCGGCAAAATCCGCTTCGGAATAACCACAAAGCAAGACGTTTGAAGAGGAGGAATACCAAAGTCCAAACTCAGGAGTGTATCAGAGGTACCTCTTGATGCGCTTGACCGCTTGCTTGTGGGAAGTCCGAGGGGACGCCTGAAAACGAGTGCACAGACACACAGCGAACTGTATATCCGGCCTCGTCGCCGTCAGGTATAGGAGCGAGCCAATCATGCTCCTGTACTCCTTTTGGTCAACCGGCTCTCCGTCCTGGTCCGCATCCATCGCCGCAGTCGTCGGCATGGGCGTTGTAAGAGGCTTGGGCTCGCCCATGTCAAACTTCTTCAGGATATCCTTCATGTATTTGCCTTGATGCACGAACGTCCCATCTCGGGTTTGCTTGATTTGCAACCCGAGGAAGAAGGTCAACTCACCCATCATACTCATCTCAATCTTCTTGCTCATGGTATCTGCAAACTTGGCTACAAGTGCGTGAGAGGAGCCACCAAAGATGATATCATCCACGTAAATCTGGACTAACAGGGTATCATTGCCTTGCTTGAGGAGAAACAAAGTTCTATCAACCCGTCCCATTTTAAAACCCTTAGAGAGTAAAAAGGTTTTCAAACGATTATACCACGCTCTCGGGGCTTGTTTCAAACCATACAAAGCTTTGGAAAGTTTATAAACATGATTTGGAAACTTGGGATCCTCAAAACCAGGGGGTTGCCTAACATAAACCTCTTCCTCTATATACGCATTCAAGAAGGCACTCTTGACATCCATCTGATAAAGCTTAAAACACTTTAAAGCAGCAAAGGCTAGAAGGATTCTAATGGCTTCTAAACGGGCTATAGGGGCAAAGGTTTCTTCATAGTCTATCCCCCTCTTTTTGGCAAAAACCCTGGGCTACTAGCCTAGCCTTGTTCCTCACTACCATCCCATCCTCACCCTCTTTGTTTTTGAAAACCCATTTGGTACCTATAGGGTGGCATTCTGGTGGAGGTGGAACTAGGGTCCAGACTTGGTTTCGCTCAAAGTTTTCTAGCTCCTCATGCATGACATTTACCCAGTTAGAATCAAAAAGTGTGTGTCCAACATCTTTGGGCTCAAAAGAAGCAACGAATGCAGAATGAGCAAAGTGTGAGATTTCATACGCTCGTGACCGCGTGACTTGCTGGTTGATGCCGCCGATCATCTGGCACGGAGGGTGAACTTGCTGAACGCTTCGGGGCGCTTGCCTCGCCAAAGTCGCCTTCCCCTCGACAGATGCTGTTGCTCCCTCAGGTGCAGCAGGTGCTCGCTGGAGAGGTGGCTCAAGAGGACCCTAAGATGAAGACGTCGTGGGATCGGGTCCTCGAGCTGAAGTAGTCGTCGCAGGGTCAACGGGGGCAGCCAGTCGAGTTGCCTCAGGATCACCCCAATCGGCATTCTCCTGCTCCTCCTCCACAAAAATGGTCTCTCCCAGCTCCTGTTCCCCTGCAACATCAAAAGCAGAAGAAACACAAGGCATAGTCTCGTCGAATGCGACCTCGCAGGTCTCCACTATCCGGTTAGTTTCAAGGTTAAGAACTCGATAAGCGCACGAATGCGAAGCATAACCAAGAAACACGCCATCAGCAGAGCGAGATTCAAATTTGTCCAAATTGCCTTGCTTCAGGATAAAGCACTTACACCCAAACACCCTAAAATGAGACACCTTGGGTACCCGTCCAAAACGCAACTCATAAGATGTTTTTTCATGAAAGCTCGAAGAAAGATGCGATTTGAAACATGGCAAGCGGTATTGATCGCCTCGGCCCAAAAACGCCGAGGAGTCCTATGCTCATCGAGCATCGTCCTGGCCATCTCAACAAGGGTCCGGTTTTTGCGCTCAACAACACCGTTTTGCTGGGGGACATAAGGAGAAGAAAACTGATGCTCGATTCCATTAGAAGAACAGAAAGAGGCAAACTTGGAGTTATCAAACTCAGTACCATTATCACTATGAATAGCTCTAATGGTATCAGGGGGAAACTCAGTTTTCAACTTCAAAATCAAGTCACGAGCAAAAGAAAAAGCTTCATCCTTACCCTCCATGAAAAATACCCAATAGTACCTCGAGAAATCGTCAACGTTCACTAGAACGTACCACTTCCCACCCGCTGAGCGAACCCGAGCTGGACCAACTGTGTCCATGTGTAAAAGCTCGCCGGGTCGCTTTGGCATCACCTGATTAACAGGTGGGTGAGATGCAGCAACCATCTTCCCGTGACGACAAGGATGGCAAAGAAGGTCCTTCTGAAACTTAAGCTTGGGCAATCCTTGGATTAGGCCAAGTGAGCTAAGTCTTGCAAGCAAGTCAAAACTCAAGTGACCGAGCCTCCTATGCCACTTCCACAAATCAGAAGAAGGACCAGCCATCAAACATCTAGCAGAGCCGAAAGAGCGAGAAAAGTCGGCTCTGAAAACACAGCCAAAAGGGACAATCCAACAAATAAGATCTCCCTGAGGATCTAAAACACGACTTAGACCCTTCTTAAAATGCACTTCACAATCATCCTCAAGAAGTTGCAAAACAGAAAGCAAATTAAAATGCAAGTTAGAAACCAAAGCAACATCCTTAAGAACAAAGTTCTCATAAAGCCGGATAGCTCCCTGAGAAACAACCTTACCTCTACTATTATCCCCGAAAGTGATGTACTCCTTGTGCATCACGGGGGTCAGGCTGGAGAACCATTCCTTCTTTCCGGTCATGTGGCGCGAACACCCAGAATCCATGAGCCATATGTTCTCCAACCGAAGTTCCTGCATCAATAGAAAGGCAGGAAGTGAGCATATGGCACAACACTGGGGTTAGTATACTAAGAAGGATACCAGTGCTGTGTCATAGGCCCAGAAAAAGTGTTAGAAGCAACACCAAGCTGTCCTCATCCCATGGGTGGATAGCGATCACCACCAACCTGAAAGTGTGGTCCGCTATGGAACTGAAAACCTCCAAACTGACCTACCTGTCCCATCTGAGCAAATCGATCACCACCACACTGAAAAGGTGGTCCGCTATGGGACTGAGCAGCAAAGCCTCTTACACTTGGCTCCAGATCGTATTGAGAACGACCGGAACCGCGACGGGCAGGACCACCACCCCGTGGTCTAGCTGCCTGGGGCCTAGCAACCTGAGGGGGTGCACCTCCAGGTCTAGCGCCCTGCCTCTGAACTCCCCGACCTTGCACACCATGGAGAGGGTGGTGACTGGCCTGGTTGTTCAGCTCCAACTCCTTCCTAGTGTCTCTCTTCCTCCGAAAGCAAAACTCAGCTAAGTGACCCTCATGGTGACAGTACTCGCACTCGAACCTGACCACTCTCTTGGGTTGTTAGTTCTGACGGTTGCGAGGGTTGTTCACTCTGGCTGGCTATTTGCCCTTCAGAAGGGGATCACTAGAGATGTCAGGAAGGGTGTCAAGTGTGTTCCTAAGATGGTTAGGTTTGGGAACCCACACTTGCTTGCGAGGTGGAGCCTTGGGAGGTTCATCAAGGATGCCATCCTTGGTGATAGGCTTGGGAGGCTCAGGTGGGGTGATCTTGATAAGCTTAGGGGTAGCGGATGGCTTCTCACTAGGGCTCACTCCACTAAACTCACTGATCTTGCCAAAGGTACTAGCGCCCTTCCCACCTGAAGCAAAGCCTACTCCCGAGCAATCAGTTCCCCTCTTGAACTGACTGATCATCATGCCCAACTGCGGCTCACTGCATGACACCCAACTTAGGATGGACCGAAGGTATGTGTTTTCCTCCTCGGTTTGCATCCTGGCATGCCGACAGTTGGCACCATCCCCACGCATCGCTCACATGGAGCGGTCAAGGTGCTATCTGAGCTAGCCTTCATGGCTTCAGCAAGCTTGGGATTAACTTCTGCCAACTCAGTTCGCAAGCTAGGACAGAGCTTGCACGCACCCAACAAGGAAGGCCTCGCCTTCACTTCCTCCAGCTCCTTCTTCAGGGAGGGACACTCTTTGCAATCACCCACCAAGTCTAGCCTACTCTTCAGCTCATCATACACCTCAATCAAAGAGGCATACTTGGTTTGCAGGGTGGCAAAGTTTGTCTTATGCATCATGCACTCCTCACACTCCTCCTCGTCGGTCACCTTCACCTCGGACCTAGCGAACTCAAGCTCCTTAAGCGCCTCCTTCATCTTTGCCTTAAACTCACAACGCTCTTTGAAAACTTCCGTGAGCCTCTTCTCCAAAACACCGACCAAATCCACAAACCTATCCCGCTCACTAGTGAGACGATCGACTTCAGAAGAGTTTGATACCTCGGAGTCGCTATCGTCATCGTCGTCGTCGCTGTGGGCGTCATCGGCGTCCTCTGCCTGGTGCTTGCAGTCCTCTTCATCCAAGGCCATGGTGCATAAGCCCTTGGAGGATTTGCCGAAGAAGCAGAGTCCGTTGAAGCGATCCTCCATCTTGTGTTCGGACTCATCATCGCTGGAGTCGCCATCAGAGGTCTTCTCGCCATCGCTGACAGAGGCGAAGAAAGCACGCTTGCCGGCATCGAAGGCCTTCTCCATGTCCTCCTAGCGGTAGATGCCTTTCTTCTTCTTCTTCTTCACGTCCTTGTTCTCCGTCTTGCCCTTGCGCCTGGAGTTGCGGTTCTTGCCGGGGAAGTTCTTGGGGTAGTTCACTATGAAGTGGTCTCGATCACCACACTTGTACCAGCCCTCGCTTGCGCTACCACACCGGCGATTCAGGCGGTTGTTGTGAAACCGCGAGAACCAGGTGATAGCGAGGGCGACCTCATCGTCTCCAAGCGCCTCCAACTGCTCCTCCGTGACTGTATGCAAAGAAGACAAAGCAACAAGAGGAGGTGAAGCGTCAGCAGAAAGAGTCGATCCACCTGAGCCTGAGACCAAAGCCATGGTATGTGAAGATGGGTTCTTCAGCTTGGCCTGAGTCAGGTGATCGATCTCGGTGGACTTGAGCTTTCTGAACAGCTCGTCCACGGTGAGGGTGTCATAAGCAGTAGACTCAATGATGGTTGACACCTTCACCTCCCATACCCTCCGATCCAGGGCATATAGCAACTTGAGAGCCCTCTCATGATCGTCATAGGGTAGGTTAGCCCGATTGGCACGCATCTTGTTCACGATCGTCTGGAAACGAGCGAACATAGCATCAATCGTCTCTCCCTCCAACTGAACAAAGTTCTCATACTCACGCTTGTACCTCTCGAAGAGTCTGGTCTTGACCTGAGCGGTCCCTTCGTGACAGCTCTGAAGCTTCACCCAGATCTCTCGTGCCGTCTCAAGCTCAGAGACACGCTCGAACTCAGGAAGGGAGATGCTGGCCAAAAGAGCGTTACGTGCCTTTGAGTTGGCCTCATGTTGGTCAATCTGGACCTGACCCACACGAGCCGGAAGGACCACGTACTCAGCGTTCTCGCATATTTCCCAAACAGAAGAACTGATGCTGTTGAGATAAGCACGCATCTGAATCTTCCAATAGGGATAGTTCGTTCCATCGAACCATGGAGCCTTGTCGTTCCCTCATTCCATGTCGCCCTTAGGATCCGAAACCGATTAAGGTAGAAGAGATCTTGAACCGGCTCCGATACCAATTGAAGGACCGGATTAGCGACCAGAGGGGGGGTGAATGGGAGCCTCAAATTCAACTCGTGAATAGAGCGACTCTTGTCCCAAAAAGTCACCCAAAAGCAAAGACTCTAGGCGACCGGAGAGTTCACGACCTACAAGTAGGTGGATACCCTAGGAGATGTCCTAGTGGTACAGCGGAACCTCCGAAGAAACCCCAAAACCAACTGCCAAAGACCCAGAGCAAAACTGCACAATCAGCAGGCTTGCGGACTGTCCGAGGTCAGGGTCCCGGACTGTTCGCCAACGCCGGACTATCTGCCACTGAAGGTGCAGACTGTCCGCCGGCAAAAAGACAGAAACGGAACTATTCTGACCAACTTCTGGATGACTCCCGGACTGTCCGCGGTTTGCACGCCGGACAGTCCGCGGTACACGTGAACAGTGACCGTGGAGCGTCCGATGCTGACCCCGTGCCGCGTCCGATGTGACCGCGGACTGTCCGCGGGTCACTGGCGGACTATCCGCCGGTCACGAGACCGAAAACAATACGCGCTGTGCAGAACAGACGCTGCTCAATGCCGATCCCCGGACTGTCCGCCGCTGGGGGCGCGGACTGTCCGCGGATGAACAGAAAGCACAATTCTGCTCGGGATGAAAGGGGGAATCGACCGGAACTACACCAAATCAAAAGGGGCTTCGATCAAACTTCACCCAGATGTTCCTCTACGAGTTATGGTGCTAATCCTCGGAAATCATCGCACCAAACCAAACCGATCAAGAGAAATCCGAGGAACACCGGAAAGGGGAAGAAAAGATGAACGAACATGAAATTGACCCGATCTATGGAATCGTGAGGTTAGAAGAGAAATCCTTCGGTGGAAAGAAGCAACTCACGACCAAGAACGAATTGATTCAAGTGGAATCAAAATCCATCACGAGGAGAGGAAGAATGAAGCACTTCTCCGGAAGATGAACAACCGAAACGCGAAGAACACCAACACAAAACACGAATCGATCAATTCTAGCCGTGTGGCAACCACACGAGACAATCATGAGATTATGGTCTCACTTCCTAAACTTCCCAAAAACACAGAGACGTGATTGAGTTTTCCATGTGGATCGCTAGCAGCTAGCTATGATTAGAACCCAAGCGGGGGCTAAGGAGAGAGAGTGCTCAGGAACAAATGACTGCTAGGATGGAGAGAGAGGAGGGGTGCCTCTCTTATTTATAGCCTAAACAATAATCCCCTTCTACGCCTAGATACAAGAGCAAAACGGCCAACCCTAGGGGTATCCCGGTCCAACTCTACTTCTCGATGAACCGACGGCCACGCGCCCACCTCATCCTTAGCTTCACCTCGACGCAAGCCTCAAGATGCCGCCACGTGCCGCCCCGTTGACCGCCGCGCCTACCTCGCGAATAGCTGCGCCGCCGTGCCAGCCTCTTCACGCCGCCACGCGTCGACCGTCCTTTTTGCGGACCTCCCCCGATTTTGAGGCCGAAACCGGGAAACCTGGGCCTTCCCTCGGTTTTGAGGCTGAAACCGGGAAACCTGTCCTCCGGCTGAGTTTTGTGGCCCAAACTCAGAAACCCACGTGCTCAGGTTTTGAGGCCCAAACCTGGAAACCGTCCACGCTGAGTTTTGAGGCCCAAACTCGGAAACCGGCCACCCCGAGTTTTGAGGCCCAAACTCAGAAACCGGCCACCCCGAGTTTTGAGGCCCAAACTTGGAAACCATCGATGGTAGCTTTTCGAGGCTCAGCTACCAAACCCGTGCCGTAGGCGGGATGTGGTTCGCACACCCCGAGTTCCAGCACCGATGCCGGAGCATGTCCAGCCTCCATGCTGGGCACAGTGCATTCGCCATCCATCTCGGCCTCCCGCCAAGTGTCACGACGCCATCACCTTCCTCCCGACTCGGCCGATGCACCGCACATCCCCATGTACTCTTGCTTGTCAACGCCACGTGCCAGCTACCACAGCTGGTCCTCAGGTCTCCTGGTCCGTCGGTCCAAGCTCCACGTTCGCCCTTCACCGCTCCTGGTCCGTCAGCACGACACGTCCCCACTTGACCTTCACCTCACCTTCGACCACTGCCCGAGCTCCACACCTGCACATCAACACAGCCAAGAGACATGTTGCCCGTTGATCGATCACTCATCACTCAGGAAGGGAACCACAAGGGCACATATCAACCTTGTGTTCTCATCTTGTCATGGGTGTCATGTAATGAGCCGCAGCTTGGGATGATGATCGCTCAGTTTAAGCGAGCTGCTGGAGGTCCAGGTGTAGGTTTTGCTCCGGGTCTTGATCTTTCTGCTTTTGGGAAGATTGGAGAGTCGAGTGGCCTAAACCCGTGTGAGAAGCCCAACTCCACCACTACTCCCAAGCTTACCAAGCTTCCACCCAAAGAGCCTCTCAAGCGTAACACCAAGGATGGAGTGTTTGAAGAACTTCCAAGAACCAAGTGTGGCATCCCAAACCCAACCACCTGAAAAACAAGCTGGATACAATGCCACCTATCCAGAAGGAGCTTTTGCCACAGAAGGGCAAAGTGATCCAAACCCACAACCATGAGTACCAACAACCCCCTATGAGAGCGGTGAGGTACCATTGTGAGCACTGTGGGAGAGATGGACACTTGAGTGAGTTCTGTTTTTGGCACAAGAGAGAGGAGCACGGTGCTAGGGAGATGTACAATCCGGACATGTACCATCCTTTTCATGATGTACATGTGCCGAATGTTCAGAGGAGAGCGGCTAGGCCTAGAGGTGCAGCACCTCAAGGTCCTAGGCATCAGGGAGGAGTTGCCCAACGGGGTCCTGGCTTTGCAGGATACGGACCCTGTGGCGGAGGTTTTGTTGAGCGTTTCCCTCCACCGCGTTTTGACTATCGCGATGGACGTTCCTTCCTTAGCGGACCACGTTTTCCTGTGCGTGGTGATCGCTTTTCCCGTAGGCAGGCTAGGAATGGTTTTTACACTGACCATTCTTTTGAGTAGCCGGCCCAACACTGGTACTCTTCCTACTTCACTAACCCCAGTGTTGGACCGTATGCTCACCCTATGTCTTTTTATTGATGTAGGTGAAACGATTGGAGGACATTTGGTTGGTGGATTCCGGTTGCTCGAGGCATATGACCGGAAACGCCAAGTGGTTCTCCAGTCTTAGTCCTGTTGCCGGAAAGGAATTTATCACCTTCGGCGACAATAGTAAAGGTAAGGTGTTGTCTCGTGGGTGTATGCAGGTTAATGAGCACATTGTGTTGCGTGATGTTGCTCTTGTTTCTAATCTGCATTTTAACCTTCTCCCTGTTTCGCAACATTTTGATGATGACTATGAGATTCGTTTTAAACCGAATCTTAGTCGTATTTTAGATCCTCAGGGCAATCTTGTATGTTTGATTTCGCCCTTTGGGAAAGTATTTCGCGTGAATTTCTCGGAGTCGTTTGGATTTTCTCGTTGTCTTGTGGCTGGTCCTTCCTCCTCCGATCTTTGGAAGTGGCATAGAAGGCTCGGTCACTTAAGCTTCGACTTGCTTGCAAGACTTAGCTCACTTGGCCTAATCCGAGGATTGCCCAAGCTGTCCATGGAGAAGGACCTTGTTTGCCATTCTTGTAGACATGGGAAGATGGTTGCCGCTCCCCACCATCCAGTGACTCAGGTCATGACTTTGCACCCTGGAGAGCTTTTACACATGGATCTTGTTGGTCCAGCTCTGGTGAGCTCGGTTGGGGAGTGGTATGTTTTGGTTGTTGTTGACGATTTTTCGAGATATTCGTGGGTCTTCTTTTTGACTGAGAAGACTGAGACTTTCTCTTTTGCTCGCAATCTGATTTTGCGTCTTTAGAACGAGTTCCCTATGAACTCGATGCGAGCTATTCGTAGTGATAATGGTTCCGAATTTAAGAATTCAGATTTTGAGAAGTTTTGTGACTCTTTGGGTTTAGAGCATCAGTTTTCTTCCCCCTACACACCGCCACAAAATGGTGTTGTAGAGAGGAAGAATCGGACCCTTGTGGAGATGGCCAGGACGATGCTCGATGAGCATAGGACTCCTAGGCGATATTGGGCCGAGGCTATGAACACTGCATGCTATATTTCCAATCGCATTTTTCTGAGAGCTTTCTTGAAAAAGACTTCTTATGAGTTGCGTTTTGGTAGACAACCCAAGGTGAGTTATTTTAGAGTCTTTGGTTGCCACTGTTTTATACTTAAGAAAGGCAACCTGGACAAATTTGAGTCTCATTCTTCTGACGGTGTATTTTTGGGTTATGGCACTCACACTCGAGCTTATCGTGTACTTAACCTTGATACTAACCGAGTCATGGAGACATCTGATGTCACCTTCGATGAGACCATGGTTTGTCCTTCTTCTCGTTTTGAGCGTGCAGGTGATCATGAGGTCGGTGAGCCTCTTTTTGATGATGAGGACGAGGATGCTGAAGGCATGGGTGACCCAGCATCGCCTCCACCTACTGTGCCACAAAGAGCGGCTTCTACTACAACTCACGGCCCCAACACTTCTTCTTCTTGGGAGCCGTGGGATCCGCCACCCCGAGCGGTACCTTTTGTACTCGGGGAGGCACCAGCTGCTGTTGAGGGGGAGATTACTTCTGCCCGGGAGGCTCCACGATACATTCAGCATCAACACCCACATCAACAGATGATCGGCAACATTGACGAACGTGTCACTCGGTCCAGGTCACAGCACATTTCTCACTCTGTTCATTCTGCATTTGTTGCTGATTTTGAATGATGAGGACATCGCCAAGTTGGACTCACCGACGCCATGGTCTTCCCCAAGTTGCAATCCGACTCCAACTCAGTTTTCACGTCACCCTCGGAATTCAGGAGCAGTCCCGAGTAAAATCAACGCCCCGGATGCATACGGACTCCGTTTTCGACGAACCAGATATGCTTGGAAAGATAATTTGATAAGCTAACCAATGGCTTTGGAATCACGTCAAAATACGTCCGGAGTCAACGGGAATCGTCGAAACAAGTCAGCGTCCAGAATCTGCCAGGGTGCTGCGTCACCGTATTTTGGTCCGTTGGGCCGTGTATCGTCTTGGAGCCCATTAGGGGGCGCGTCCAGCAGGGGCGACGACCTAAACCCTATATTTAGCCGCCGCCGCCGTCGTTAGGTCTTGGGTTTTGTTTTGAGTTTAGTTTTCCACCGAGAAACTGAATCGTTCATTGTAACTGTGGTGACAAATCCTTTTACAGTGATCCAGGGCCCCCGTTCTTGATCTCCTCCACTGTGTCGATTAGTCCTTTGGAACCGAGTTCTTGAACCCCTCTAATATATTCGTGATATTCATATCTGCAATTTCAGATTGCGTGCTTTACCTTCTTGCTTGTGTTCTTCGATTCGCTTGCAGGATTAGCCTTCTTGGCGAGGTCAATCAAGTTGTGCTTGGTTGATAACCAACGGAGCAGTGGTGTAACGGTTGCAGGGTTCGAATCGTGTCTGATTTGAAGCCGGATCGCCAACGTCGAGTTCTCCACCAATCGAACCTATCGCTACCTCACGGAAGATCGGGCCGTCCTTCATCATTGAACCCCGACGAGATGTTGGACACGCTTTGACGGATCCAGATTTGGTCAATGCCATGCATGAGGAGTTAGAGAATTTTGAGCAAAATCGGGTTTGGGTTTTGGTTCCACCTTCTCCAGACTATAAGCCTATTAGGACAAAATGGGTTTTCAAAAACAAACAAGGAGAGGATGGCCATATTGTTAGAAACAAGGCCAGACTTGTTGCTAAGGGTTATAGTCAGAAGGAGGGGATAGACTATGAGGAGACTTTTGCTCCTGTAGCTCGTTTGGAGGCTATTAGGATACTCTTGGCTTTTGCTGCATCCAAAGGGTCTAAATTTTTTCAAATGGATGTCAAGAGTGCCTTCTTAAATGGCTACATAGAGGAAGAGGTTTATGTTGAACAACCCCCCGGTTTTGAAAATCCCAAGTTTCCAAACCAAGTTTTTAAACTCCGCAAAGCTTTATATGGTTTGAAACAAGCCCCTATAGCCTGGTATGACAGATTGAAAACCTTCTTGCTAGCTAAGTGTTTTAAAATGGGATGTGTGGATAAAACTCTTTTTCTCCTCAAGCAAGGCAAAGACACTCTCCTGGTCCAGATTTACGTGGATGATGTCATTTTCGATGGTTCTTCTCACGCTTTGGTTGCCAAGTTTGTAGATTTAATGAGCAGGGAGTTCGAGATGAGCATGATGGGCGAGCTGACATTCTTTCTCGGGTTGCAAATTAAGCAATCCCGAGAGGGGACGTTTGTGCACCAGGGCAAGTATACCAAGGACTTGCTGAAGAGGTTCGATATGGGTGAGGCCAAGCCTCTTCCAACACCCATGTCGACCACAATGGCTCTGTATGCTGACAAGGATGGAGAAGCTGTGGACCAGAAGGAGTACCGAAGCATGATCGGGTCGCTACTTTACCTGACGGCGACACGCCCGGACATCCAGTTCGCGGTGTGTCTGTGTGCGCGCTTTCAGGCGTCGCCACGCACTTCTCACTGTTAGGCGGTGAAACGCATTTTCAAGTACCTTTGTTTCACACTTGAGTTTGGGATTTGGTATTCAGCTTCCTCCACCCTCTCCCTTTGTGGTTATTCCGATGCCGATTTTGCTGGTTGTCGTGTTGAGCGCAAGTCCACTTCTGGGACTTGCCAGTTTATTGGTTCTTCTCTTGTATCGTGGTCTTCTCGCAAGCAGTCTAGTGTCGCTCAGTCTACCACAGAGGCTGAATATGTTGCTGCGGCTAGCTGCTGTTCTCAGTTGCTTTGGATCATGGCCACTTTGCGTGATTTTGGTCTGAGCTTTTCTCGCGTGCCTTTGCTTTGTGACAGCACGAGTGCTATTAGCGTCGCTAAGAACCCCGTGTTTCACTCGAAGACCAAACACATTGATGTGCGCTTTCATTTTCTGCGAGACCTCCATTAGAAGGGTGATATCGACCTTCGCCATGTCGATACTCATCATCAGTTGGCTGATATTTTCACCAAGCCTTTGGACGAATCAACCTTTAATCGGTTGAGGGGTGAGCTTGGTGTGTGTTTCCCCTTTTAGATGGGGGAAACATTTTGGTTCTTGTACTATAGACTGACTCTTTTTCGTTTGACTTTGTTTTTTTTAGCATTTTAGCATACGCTATTACATTCTGAGCTTCATGTATATATTCTTTAGAATGTGATTATGCTCTGTTTAGTATGCTCCGATGCTTTATGTTGATGCATGTAGCTTATGCTCTTTCTGATCACTGATACATGTTGTGAGCTGAGCTGTTTTTGAATGGTGAACCTGCTTAATGAACTAAAATCTGAAAATGTTCACCATTAAGATATGCAACTAGCATGTGTAGGATGTGTTGAGTTCACTCGTGCTTTTCATATATGCTAGGTTGCTATGTCTCCAGTTCTGAGTCATTCACTTGCTTGGTATGTTCATATCCTGTTTAAAATTGAACCAAGTTTTAAGTGAATTGAAAAGATCGAGATGGGATTGCTTGTCAACACATCACGGTATTGAGACTGTTTCTCATTGCACTTTGAGTTAAACTTGTGTCGTGTAGTGTATGACCGAAACCGATGCTTTAAGCTTCTGATTGCATTTGCATAGGCTTCGCTCGGTTGAAAAGTTAGGCAATGACAAGCTTTTAACCTCTCGCAATCACATGCTAATCTTTGAACTTGTGAAATTTCACCGCTGCAACTCCGATTTAAAATTGAAATCACAAGTGTATGCTTCATTCTATAGCATGATGATTGAACTTTGCTAGGGTACTTCACCTTGTATACATGTTTAGCACCTATTCGAATTCCTGTCTCTACATGTGTAGTGCTATTTTGATGGTGAATACTTTTTGGCTAAAACTGCTCACTTTGCTCATATGTTCATATTTAGTATTTGGTGATCAGTTTGAGCCTTTGCTAGCTTTGTGTGATGTTGTTGAGTCCTCGGAGTACGACTTTGTAGAGCATCTTTGCATTCTCTTGACTATATTCCTGAAGCTACTAACTTGCATTTTGACTCATATGCATTTTGGAAGGGGAAGCAATCTGCCTGTTTGACACTTTTGATGGTGCATTCTCTAAGGGGGAGAGATTTTACTCAATGGTGCATTCTTTTTCTTGATAAGTGCATTTTCAATTAAGGGGGAGATATATTACAAATCATGAGTACCTTCTGTGTTCAACTAAGGGGGAGATACAAAGGGGGAGATTTCCGAGTTGGACCAAAGGGGTTTTTCCTGGTTGTGTGCACTATTCGAGGGGGAGTTTTGCAGCTTCTTGTTGGCCGTAAGGCTTTGGTATCGAGCGATCTTGCTAGTTGTGTTGAGCCTCTATGCCTCTATCTTGAGGGACTAGCATTGTGCTTTGTTTTTTCAATTGGTATTTGCTAGCGGTGTTGAGCCTGTTCTACCTCTTCTTGAGGGCTAGCTTTGCTTTGCTTGGTTGCGTCGAGCCGTTGCCCATGTCTTTGGGGACCAAGTTGTCTTGCTCTTTCCGCTTGACCTTCTTTGACTTTGCTATGATTTTGGGTCATTTGGTCGAGTTCTCTTTCCTTCTTACTTCCTTCTTTTATTCTATTATGATTTGTGTGTGTAGTTGACAATGCACTCATCAAGGGGAAGATTGCGGATACATGGGTGTATGCCGTCTCGAGTGATGAGTGATTGTCAACGGGTTTGATCGCATGTTCTTTGGCTTGTGTTGTGCAGGTGTCGAGCACGGAGATAGTGATCGAAGGCAAGGTGAAGGTCAAGTAGAGACATGCCATACCGATGGACCGGGAGCGGTGAAGGGCGGACGTCAGGCTTGGACTGAGGGACCGGTGCCATGAGGATCAGCTGTGGTGGCTGATAGCCTGGGACAGCAACGAGCGGAGACTTGCGGGGCATGGTGTTGCTCGGGTCGAGGACCTGGGGACACGTGTGGGTGGACGGGGTGCACGGGCGGTGCATCTCCTCTATAGCTCCGGTTTGGTGGTTGAGCCACAGAAAAACCACCGGGTGGATGGTTTCCAGGTTTGGGCCACAAAACCTGGGGGTGCTGCGGGTTTGCCGAGTTTGGGCCACAAAACTCAGGCCGAGGATGGTTTCCAGGTTTGGGCCTCAAAACCTGGGCGTTGGCGGGTTTCTGAGTTTGCACCACAAAACTCAGGCGATGGGCGGCTGGTTTCCCGGTTTCGGCAACAAAACCGGGGGTGCGACGTCCGGGAAAAGGACAAGCAGAGCGGAGGCGACACGTGGCGGCAATCGATGAGGTTGCGTCAAGGCAACGCTACCAGTTGTGCGGGCGTGACCTTCGGATCACCACCTACCTTGAGTTGGTCCAGAATAACCCTAGGGTTTAGCTGGCTCGCTCTGTAATTAGAGAGGGGTAGAGTAGGAATTAGAATTAGGATAAGTAGAGGGAGACACCCTCCTCCCTATCTATCTCAGTCATTTGCTCTTTTGCTTCTAGGGTTTCCTGCTCTCCCATCCCCTGCTGTAGCTACTGAGATCCGCAGAGAACCATACCTCTGTGTACTAGAGATTTTGAGGAAGTGAGACCGTAATCTCACTATTGTAGCGTGTGGTAGCCACAAGGTTGCAATTTCGTGATTGTGATTCGCGTTTTGTTCTTGTTCTTTGCGGGATGCTTTTCTCCACGTTTTTCCCGTCGTTCGATCTTCTTGTTCAGTGCATCTCTTGCAAATCCATTGGAACCAAGATGTTCTAGATCGTGCGGCACTTCTTTCCACTGAAATCGGGCTTCCCGCTCTATAAAATCCGTTTGAACGCTGCAGGTTAAGGTTACCCAAAGTTCATCCTGTCACTAGTTGACCTGCATGAACTTGGGCGAGGGAATTTCTGTGGTGTCCCGCTGTGTTCCTAGGGAACATCCACCCATTCTCTTGGGTCATGGACATCACACGCATCGGTTGTGCTCTTGGGGTTGATTTTTGGGACAGGAGGTTTTAAAGTTTCTGAAAGGAAATTTAAAGCTCCCATTCACCCCCCCTCTGGTCGCTTTCTGGTAGCACTTTCGGTCTTTCACTGCAGTAGTTTTGTCACTGGGCAGTTTATGCTCTTTGAAGTAGTCGATGAAAACTTGTATACAGTCGGGTGCTAGAGCTAGAACCTGAGTGGTGGGTGCTGGGTCAACTTCTTCCTTCTCTTGGATTGAAGGCTTGGATAACTCATGCACGAAGGTACCATTGGGAACCATGGCTCTGTCGGACCCCAATTTTGCTAGGATATCTGCTGCCACATTAAGATCTCGGGTAATATGAATGAGTTCCAGCCCGGAAAAGTGTTTTTCCAGCTTACAGACTTCCGCGCAATAGGCATTCATTGTTTCCTTGGTACAATCCCAATCCTTGTTGACTTGGTGAATTACCACGGAAGAATCACCATAGACTAGGAGTCATTTGATGCCCAATGCGACTGCTAGCTTGAGTCCGTGGAGTAGTGCTTCATATTCTGCTTCATTGTTGGTAGCGGGCCACAATATCTGCAGAACGTACTTGAGCTGCTCTCCAGCGGGTGATACAAGTAGTACTCTGGCTCCTGCTCCCCCGAGTTTTAAGGACCCATCAAAGTACATCTTCCAGTGATCAGGAATGGCATTGTCTTGGATCTGCTGTATTTCTGTCCACTCGGCGACGAAATCAGCTAGAGCCTGTGACTTGATTGCTTTCCTAGGAGTGAACTTGATGTTGAGTGCCCCCAACTCGACTGGCCACTTGGAAATTCTTCCAGTAGCATCACGATTGTGGAGGATTTCGCCCAAAGGAAAATCCGTAACAACTGTGATCTCATGAGCTTCGAAGTAATGTTGTAGTTTTCTTGAAGATATGAGTAGAGCATAGAGTAATTTCTGTACTTGCGGGTACCTGACCTTCGAGTCAGAGAGTACCTCGCTGATGTAGTATACTGGTCGTTGCGTGTGATAGATGTGCTTGTCGTCCTTGCGCTCCACTACGATTGCTGTGCTCACAACTTGTGTGGTAGCTGCAATGTAAAGCATCATTGGCTCCCTAGGTTCTGGAGGCGTCAGTATAGGTGAATTGGTGAGGTATCCTTTGAGCTGTTCAAAGGCCCTATCCGCTTCTTCTGTCCACTGAAACTTATCGTCGGCCTTGATTAATTTGAAGAAAGGTAGCCCCTTTTCTCCCAGCCGTGAGATAAATCGATTGAGCGCAGCCACACACCCGTGAGTTTCTGAACATCCCTGACTGAAGTGGGTGGCTTCATATTGATGATGGTTGTGATCTGCTTTTGGCTAGCCTCGATGCCCCAATGGCTAACAAGGAATCCGAGTAACTGTCCTGAGGGTACTCCGAAGACACACTTTGTGGGGTTGAGCCTCCATTGATATGCACGTAGCCGGTTAAAGGTTTCCTCCAGGTCTGATATGAGGGTAGTCGGATCCTTCGTTTTTATGACCACATCATCAACATATGCTTCCACGTTGCATCCGATTTGATCGCCCAAACAGTCTTGGATATCACGCTGGTTAGTAGCTCCTGCATTCTCCAACCCGAAGGACATGGTTTTATAACAATAGGCTCCGAAGGGAGTTATAAACGATGTCTTGGGTTGGTCTTCTACTTTGAGAGCAATCTGATGGTACCTAGAGTAGCAATCCAGAAAGGATAATAGAGCGGAGCCTACGGTGGCATCAACTATTTGATCTATCCTTGGTAATCCGAAAGGATCCTTTGGATAGTGTTTGTTGAGGTCTGTGTAGTCGACACACATGCGCCACTTGGCAGAGTTCTTCTTGACCAGTACTGGGTTAGCTAACCACTCAGGGTGGAGGATTTCTCTGATAAACCCGGCCATGAGTAGTTTAACTATCTCCTTCTTGATTGCCTCTTTCTTCTCTGGTGAGAATCATCGAAGTCTTTGTTTGATGGGTCTAGAGCCCTCTTTTAATTCCAGTTTGTGCTCAGCCAAGTTCCTTGGAACTCTCGGCATATCAGCCGGTTTCCAAGCAAATATATCTTTGTTTGCTCTAAGGAACTTGGTGAGCATGAATTCCTATTCTTTAGATAGGTGAGCGCTGATAACCGTTGTCTTGGAGGGATCACCGGTTTACAGATCAATGGTTTTTGTGGAGACTTTTGCTGATGGTTGGACAGCACCCGCCTTTTTAGTTGGGATTTCTGAATCTCCAGGCTTGGTGTTATGCACCATCTGAGCGAGTTCCTGTACCTCCAGGGCGAGTTGAGCTTTTTCAGCAATTTGAACAGCCTCTGTGTCACAATCGAAAGATCGCTTCAAGTCGCCCCTGAAGGTTAGAATTCCCTTTGGACCCGACATCTTTAGTAGAAGGTACGGGTAGTGAGGTACTGCCATAAACTTGGCGATAGCTGGTCGTCCAAATATGGCGTGGTATGATGACTCGAAGTCAGCTACCTCGAAATTGATGTACTCAGTCCGGTAATTGGCCTGAGTTCCCAAAGTGACGGGTAGTATGATCCTCCCTAGTGGTATAGCCGCCTTTTCGGGTACTATGCCGTAAAAGGGGGCGCTTGATGGTGTTAGCTGAGTTGCAAGGTCCAAATTCATCTTGCATAGGGTGCTTGCGAAGATGACGTTGAGTCCTGCCCCTCCATCAATGAGTACTCTTCCCAATGTGAACCCAGCGACTGTAGGGTCCACGACTAGCGGGTAGTGCCCGGTGTTGGAGACGCTGGTCCATTGGTCTGCTCGGGAGAAATTGATCGGTTGTTCAGACCAATCAAGGTATCTGGGAGTCGCTGGTTCTATAGACATGATCTCTCGTAGGGAAAGTTTCTGGAGCCGCTTGCTATCGCTGGTGGTTACTCCCCCATTTATGACATTGATGGTGCCTTTGGGGTGCTGGAATCCGCCGGCGTCTTGCTGAGGGTCTTCAGCTGTCTTCTTCCCCTTGTCTTTCTTGTTTTTGTTGAAGTCAGAGTTCAATCCTCGTTCCTTGAGCTGTCGACAATGCCTAGCCTGATGTCCTCCTTTCGGATGGAAAGGGCATGGTCCGTCGAGTAAGTCGTCGAAGGTGGATGGCTTGTTCCCCTTCTTTTGAGGCTCCATGGCTGCAACAGTGTTGTCCCCTGTTCTCTTGTAGGTATTTTGCTGAGCAGCCTGATTGCCTCTCTGATTGTTTCCTCGATCACCCTGCGTGTTCCTCTCTGGAAAGCGTTCCTGTGTGCGTTCTTCTGTCGCCATCATGGAATTAACTGCTCGATGGAACTCGTCAGCGGTGGTCGGGTCATGCTTGATGAAATCTTTATAATTGTACCTTTTGCAAATTCCATTGCCAAAAAGGTCAATTACTTCTCTGTTTGTAATGTCAGAAACTGTGGAGCGGATCTCCAAGAAGCGTCTGTAGTACTCTCGCATTGACTCATTTTTCTGCTGCTTGCAGGTTCTAAGCTTAGTCCGGGGATCTGATCTCTCAGGGACACCCGTAAAGTTCTCTATGAAGATGTGATGGAGTTGTTCCCAGGAGTCAATGGACTCGGGTTTCAGCCTATCAAACCATGCGAGCGGCATTGTCTCTAGAGCCATGGGGGGAAAAAGTGCTTTGACGTCGTTGCTCCCTCCTGCTAGCTCGACTGCTTGGGCGTACAGCCTGAGCCAGCGTTTTGGTTCCATCTTCCCATCGTACTTCGAGTAGTTCCCGGGCTTGAATTTTCATGGAAACAGGACTGCCCGAAGCCTTTGGGAAAAGCAAGGGAAGCGGTCGACTGCGTCAGATGCAACAATTGCGACTCCTTGGTAAGATGATTTGGCTCCTCCTTCAGCTTGATCTGGTACTCGGTTACCCAGGCGACTCCTTGCTGGGGCCCTGCCGAGTCGTTCATGAACGGGTCATCTCTGGCTTGGGTGGGATGACGCTTGTTCATCAGCTAAGGACTCGAGGTTCCGTCCCTTGAGTTGTAGCGCAGTAGTCTGAAGCATGACCAATCGCCGCTCTTCGTCAGAGGTGCGGTTGTCCTTGGCTCCCATCTCTGTGGCCAAAGCAATAATGTTCTGGTAGGGTGTCTGGTAGACCTTGTGGCCAGCAACCCTCATAAATTCGGGCTCGAGATTGCGGGAGCAATCAGCTCGTCAACGATTGTGATCATTCTGGGATTGATTCTCCTGATCATGTTGAGTGCGAGCTTGATGTTCCGCATCCTCTTCCAAGTGCCTCTGAGTATTATATTCTTCAAGTCGTACATTGTAGCGCTCTATGGCTTCCTTCCGATGATTTGCTCGCCTTCTGCGAGCATCTTTGGCTTGGTTCTTCCTTATTCTCTCAGCCTTCATTGACTCGGTCTCTCCGGGTCCTTCTGGAGGGGTTGGAGGTCATACTCAGAGTTTCATCATCTCAGAAGACGTCTGGAGGGGTTGGAGGTCGTAGAGATGATTGATGCCCCGCCATGAAGACTTCACGAGTGTAGCCCTGGTTTGTTGATCCTGGCATGACCGACTCCAAAGTAGAAGTGCTGGAGATTAGTTCTGTTGAGGTATCGTGTTCCTCAAAGGGGAGCTGATGTCCATGTTGATATGGAAGTTGTTGGTCGATTGTGCCAACCAGCCTAGCCGGAGCTGGCTGTATTGGCCAATGGACAATGTTACCCTCCATAGTAGAGCTGAAAATGAGTCCCTGTTGAGCTCCAGTCAAAGGAATCTGTTGATAGTCTTTGAATTTTGCATCAATCAGGTCTTAGTTTTCAGCTGAGTTCCGCAGTCCAAAGGTGGTGCCGTGTTTGGTGTTCGAGTCCTTTTCGTTCTCAGAGTTCGAGTCCGAGTAGGAGTCGGATGCCTTTTGTTGGTCCTCAGGATCTTGCGGGTCTTGGATTGCAAGATTTGCTAGGTTCTGGGTGAGATGATTTATCTTTGGCGTGGCTTGCGCTTCTGAATCAATGTGAAGTTGACGATGTAGCTTTCCTTGATCATCCGCGATGCAGGTCCACGAGCCAAAAACGAAAATTGATCCCGCCGAGAACATGTTGTCGTGGTTCGTCGAGCTCTTGGTCATCGAATCGACGAGAGCCCCTACCTAGCGCGCCAGCTGTCGGTGTTTGTTAACCGGCAACTCATCTTGAGTAATCTCAGACGATTTGTTCGGTGGGGATCGGCGTTCGTAGAACTCGGCGAGTACACAGGGGCAGCGATTTATACTGGTTCAGGCCGCTAAATAGCATAATACCTTACGTCCAGTGCGGCGTGTGCCTTGTGTATAATTCGATATTCAATGATAGGAGTCTGCGCCTACTTCCCCTTATATATCCGGGTAAAGCATAGCACAGACCCAGTCCTAGTCGGTTACAATAGAGGAGTCCTATTCTAATTACAAGACTCCCTTTAAGAACTCGTCTAAGTTACAGCAAGAGTCCTAATCCAAATATGCTTCGTATCAAATCTTCGGATCTCCCATGCCGTCCGGGATTAGTCGAAGTTATCATCATCTGATGATATCTTTGACATCCTGGTCCGTCAGGGTTGGCCTCTTTTTTCTTTTTTTCTTTTTATTTTCTTTTCAATTGGTTATTGTTTTCGGTTTTGTATTTACATTAGGTTTTCTAATACGTTTTCTTTGCTGCTAATATATTACATTAGGGTTTCAAATATATATTCTTCGCTGCTAATGTATGTATGCGCGTATATATACACATAAAATATGATACTATATATATATATGGATCGAGCTAGCTATACATATTATATGTATAATATATTTATGCACATAAAATTTACAGCATGATCCAGGCATCCTTAGTATTTACAGCACAAATATTGACCGTCACTTAAATGTCATACAAATATTCGTCCTGGTTTGGTTTCACTGGTTCTTCCGAGTTATAGTAGAACTCGGTGCTGGCTTTGAGGACATGGTCATTAAGAAATCCTACAATTGTCTCTTGAATTCCTTTGAGGCGCACCATTTCCAACATCTGGTTCTTCAACCATAGCTCCTTCAATTTGCATAAAAAGGAAAAATGCATTAATATACATAGGATTTATTTAATAGCAATAAAGAAATAAATGGATTTATTATATATACATGTTACATACTTTCTGTCTCTCTAGAGGAGTTCTTTTCACATACACGATGTAAAAAGACACGGGGTTGCCATAGAATCCACTGCACGATGTAAAAAGATTACTCTCATCATCCTGCGCGTGTGATGAAGCATACTACAGTGGTAAAGACACGGGGTGCTAGTACAACTTACTTGCAGTTGGATAGGATGAGGAAGTGTCGCTTTCAAATCCGGATGGTGTTTCGGAACGAACCAGGCCCAAATGCTGCACAATAATTGGATCGTAATTAACTATTGCAGATTTAAAGTGTAGAAATCAATATTTAGAGATCAAAAGTTACCCCTGGATAATGTCTATCATATCTTTGTAATCTTCCTGCGGTTTTCTCAACGAGTCATAGATTAACAATTGACTTTCAGAGAGATCAAAGACAATCAATATCCAGTGAAAGTTGCATTAATTTGCTTATATAGTCAACATATATCATAGGAATTGATAAGTAAAATTAAATGTGCACACGATAACAACACCCACCTAAAGTTGTAGGGGAAGAGTATATATCTTTTGTTCTTTTGGTTGATCAAGAACCTCCGGAGATTCCTCTCCGTTTTATTTCTCCATATATCATAGAAGGAATCTTTGTTTGGGACCGAGAATATGATATATGGATCAATGAAACCAACCTCCTTGTCATTTCTACGTATGAGGTCTCTTATCATGTTTCTGCATATGTATAGACACGCTAGCTAGTGTTAGTATAACTACTTTTACATATACATATGGTAGAGTGAGATTATTAAAATGAAGAATCATTTACAAACAAAAGCAGCTAACGAGGGATTTATCTAGAGCGTCCATGTGGCATAGCTGGTGTAACTCATTGAATTGGACAAGTATAATGTCATCACCATGGAAGTAATGATGGTCTCTAATTCTAACGCAAATCCAATCATCCACTTTTTTGCTACATGCCACCATGTACCACTGGTTTACCAAGTATATTTGAGTACCAAGTTCTGTGAGGGGCGCAGGGTTGTATAGACTCTGACCATATACATAATTCTTCTTCTAGTGATCAATTTGCGAAGCACTTTTGATGGTTGATTCACCGACCATTTGGGACAAGGTTAGACCAGTTTCTGCAAAAAATGCATCAAGATGCTCAGGATTCACATCAAGTTGTTCTAGCGCTTTCAAGTTAGAACCATATTCATTCCTAATAACTAGCGGGGGCACTAATTGTTGTGATTATTCCCCGAGCTGTGGGACACCCTTGTGTGCTCTCTTTTATTTCTACTTCGCTTCCTTAAGTGACTTGGTGATAGTGCGGTCATAGTCTGATATTCGCGATTTCTTACGAGAATCACGTATCTTTTTCTAATGAGCATCCACCTTTTGCCTGAGCATATAAGGACGTACAAAAAAGTACGGATTCTCTGGGTTTTCTTCCTTTAATTTTAGCCTCGGTGTCCGTGAAGAATTGGTCCAAATGTGATTTCGCTGCAGCATTAGTTTCCTCGTTAGTCTTCTCATAGGCAAGTTTTGTTATCTTAGGAATAACTTGTCTTCTTTCTGAAGAGGCTTTCTTCTTCAGTGGCGGTGGGGCTGATGCCTTCATTTGTGTGGCTAGCCTCTTCTTTGGTGCAGTAGGTGGCGGGGATGGAGCCCGTGGTGGAGGAGATGGGGCCGGTGGCGGGGATGGAGCCCGTGGTGGAGGGGATGGAGCCGGTGGCGGAGATGGAGCTCGTCGTGGAGGGGATGGAGTTGGTCATGGTGGGGATGGAGCCGGTCGTGGAGGGGATGGAGCCGGTCATGGAGGGGATGGAGCCGGTGGGGCTGTAGTTGTGTCTTTCATTGCATCGCCTGGAGCACTATGACTATGTGGTGAATGGATAATTGGACTTAGGTTGGGAGAGGTCCTGCTGTGGAAACAACATGGTATGAGTAAACAATTATTTAAGCCAATACATAACTAGTGAGAAAAATATTTCATTCACTTTCATCCGCACCTAGGGTTACTCTGTTGAGGAGGATGAGGAGATGATGCCCCAAGAATAATGATATAGCGCTTACGCCAACATATGAATGCCTTCTCCGCTTCTCCTAAAGTCTTCTCATCATCACCTCCTTCAATGTCAAGAGTCATATTGCTATGCCCTTTCACTACTCTATCCACCGAGACACTAGCATAACCAGGTGGTACTAATGCCCCATGGCATCTTGGCGTCTTTGTAGGGTCAATAGGAGATACAACACCAATAGCCACCATTATTGTGTCATTCCCTTATGGCATGTGCAGCTCACATGTCGTGAGAGGATCAGTGATGTCATCCACGAGGAAGCGCAACCCTATGTTACTTTGAATCGTTGGCACCTCCGTAGAAGTGCAACTACTTTTCAACTAACCAGGGGGGCTGATGTTGACTCCCGGCTCTAATGCAGATTGCCTTTGCATGAAACTTACTGCTAACTGCACTTGCCTTTTGATTTCCTCGCTCATCTTCTTTTCAAGTGCTTTTCTCGCTCTACCGCTTCACGAGCCGTGGCCTATGGCTGAATAACCATTAACTCCATCCTTCGCATCCGCTCTGCCTCCTCCTCCTTTCTCGCGCAGCTTCTATAGGTCTCTTTGTCTTTTGAGAAGCCATGCTCCCACGACACCTCCCCATAGCCTCTTGTTCTCCCACCGTGTTCAGGATTCTCCAGGGCGTATGTCAGCTCTTCCTTTTCTCTGTTCGGCTGCCACGCGCCACTGTTAGCCATGTCTCGAGCATAAGCCAATCTTTCTGCTGCTCTTTGGAGTTTTGTGCCATACACTACCCTTCCTGTCTATAGGTCCAGGATTCCTCCATGACCAAAAAACCAATACTTGGCGCGCTCAGGCCAGTTCATTGATTCTGGTTCGATGCCCTTGGCTAGAATCTCCTGTTCCATTTTTCCCCACATAGGAATGGCACTCTTGTAGCCACCTGATCCCAAGTGATTGCGGTATTGTTTTTGTCGGGCATTCTGTTGGTTCCTTCTAACCCGTGCCTCACCCTCTTCTAATTTCTTGAATTCTACAAACTCATCCCAATATGGCCTCAACTTGACATAGGCCTTAGTGTTGAAATCCGACGTTAGGTCCTTCTTTATAAATGTGTTGTATAATTTCTTCTTCCAACCCTGGAATAGTTTTGCCATCTTCTTCATAGCCCAATTTCTAACTCTCTCCTTCAAATTTTTATCTACTGTTTCGAGCGTAAAATGTGCAAGGACATCTTCCCAAATCAGTGCCTTGTCACGATGAAAGACAAAACTTATTCATAGGAGCACCTTTCTTTTCCTTCCATTCACGAGCATTGATCGAGATCTTATCCCTTACAAGGTACCCATAGTGGTTAACAAATTTTTGTGCATGTTCTCCAAGTTCTTGGCATGTTTTCTCGTCGAGTTCCGAGATAATGTACCGGCCATCCAATGGCTTCTTCGGGTCTCGTACGTATGTAGGAACAGTAGATTATAAATACATTTATAAATTGTTTAGAATTGCATGTGCACATAGAGATTGTAGGTATACCTCGCTAGTATTTTCTTGCATGATCTCTTCATAATCGGCAAAATATTGACTCCCATCATCTACTTCTTGATTATTCTTGTCATCATCTACTTCATAATCGACAAAGCCCTTATTGTTTATTATGTTGTTCGTAAAAATAGCATATACACTTAGAGGATCTTTATACATGTATTTATGTGAAACCATAAAAAATAGGGTGTAAGGTTTAGGGTTTAGGGGATATTTGGTCTTTAGGGTTTCAGGGTAACATATATTCACCAACATTAAAAATAACATATATTCGTAAAAATAACATATATTTTCTATGGCATATCTAAGTATAATAAATACATGTTTACATAGATCTATGAATACATATCTATTTGAAACATCTATCACAAAGCACAGACCGTGGACGAGGACGAAGGTGGACGGCGATGAGGATGACGACGGACGGCGGCAAGGATGATGGCGGACGGCGGCGAGGTCGGTGAAGCGGACATCAAGACAGGTCGCCCTCGACCAATCTCTTTTTATGTACATGCGTAAACATATATTTTGTTAGGGTAAAAAAATATTTTCTATAAATATATATCTATTTATATTCATTTTCTATATATATCATTTTTCTTTTTCTATAAATAGATATCTATTTATATTGATTTTCTATATATTTTATTTTTTTCTTTTTCTATAAATATATATCTATTCATAATCATTTTCTATATATATCATTTTTTGTTTAAGAGCGACAACGAAAGCAGACTCGAACACGGAGCGAGATTGCGAGCGAAATGAAGAAAAAAAACACGGCCAGTGGCGGAGCCAGGATCTTCCAGCAGGGTATTCCATGAAGATAAAAATTACAATGCAAATGTACAAGTGCTAGCTTTCTCTCACAATACAAATATTCCGGTAAATGCACATACTGATAATTTCGGTTTCATTTTGTTCAAGTTTTTAAAGAGTTTGCTAAAAATTTAAATTTTGACCGAAATTTCAACCAGTTTTTATTGATTTTTGTTTCTATCGGGTCCTCTAATATTTGTTTGTAAACCGATAGACTAAACTATACAATTTACATACAGAATATAAAAAAAAACTATTTCTATAATTTCATTACGATAGTAAACAAAGTAGCTTGCATGGATAAATAAATTTATTTTTTTTGGATAATAAATTTGTGTGGTGTTGTTTCCGGTTTGCTTCAAGTACCCCTCCGTGCTCTCCCGTTAATTGCGTCCTAGGCAAAGAAGAAAAGAAAACGTCGCTGAGCAGAGTTTGGAGCGCTGGACCCCTGGCGCCGCCCATGCACACGACGGCAGCACTCGTTACCGGCGGCGCGAGGACGAGGCCCACGGAGCCGCCGTGCGACAACAGCGAGGACAAGACGGCACGACGACACGAGGGAGCAATGGCAGTGAACGGCGAGGACGACATGACGGCGCTGCGGCAATGACGAGCTCAACGGCGAGGACGACAGCGAGGGAGGCCAAGGGTGCCGCGGAGGACGGCGAGGGAGGCCGAGGGCGGCGGCGAGAGAGGTCGAGGGCGCCGCGGACGACGGCGAGGGAGGACGAGGGCGCCGCGAGGACGATGGCGAGGGAGAGGACGAGGCGGCGGCGAGGACGGAGGCGGCGGCGCAAACTGACGTCGATCTGAGGAAGGAGGAGGGCCTTGTGCCCTATATATCCACGGACCTTTTAGTCCCGGGAGGTGGCACCACCCGGGACTAAAAGGCCTTTAGTCCCGGGTGGTGCCACCGCCGAGGACTAAAGGTTTTTTTCCGCAGAGTTTTGAGTTTTCAGTATTTTTGGTTTTGTATTAAGTTTTCACTATATAAATGTATTGTAATACTTGTTAATTGCATTGTAAATTAAATATTAGGCATAAAATTACTTAAAAATAACAGTTGTATTTCTTTTTATCTAATTGTGTAGTAGAAAGTTTTGTAACATAAATTATTTTCTTTTCTAATAATAAAAAATATAAATGTAAATAACAATTCATATTTTGTTAATGCAAAAATATAATGTTGAATTTAAATATCTGAAACAACTAGTTCTCGATAGGAAAATTATTTTTGTATTATCTGAACGTTAAACTTTGGGTTGTTCTTTGGGTTGTTCATCATTCATTGTCTAAATGCACGAAAGAGAAATCTACTGTTAAATAGCAATTTAATTTAAAAAGATAAATTTGTGTCGTTCATATACATTTTTGTGTCGTATTGGTCTCAAACTTTTTCTTAAGGTTTCACGTGGCCGGGTGAGGCAACCAACAAGTTTGTGATTTTTCGGAGATGGTTTGCTACTCTTTCTGGTTTAATTGAATTACCGTGCACCGTCACCCGGTAATTATAAGGTTAACTAGGCCTACCACCAAAACAATCCAGAATGGTGTCAAACTTTTACACAGGGTCCAATATGCCCTAGGAAGAAGAATGTTGTGGAGGTTGATGAAAAACCGCAGAAGGTCGGAGGTGTAATTCACTGGCTTTTGTCTCAATCGACACATAGAAAAATGTAATGATTAAAATAATGATCAGAAAAATCTAACACCTCATGTGGGGCATCAATTTGGGCGCATATGCTTGCCAAAAATAAATCAAGTCATTTCGACACCAACATCAACGAACCATGACTATCCATAATTATTATTAATTACATAAAAACTGTAATACATAATATTAGTTAAAACATCACTATATATCAAGCGGGTACACTGGTGACCTTCTTCTTGACGTATGTCACTTGGTTATGATCATGTCGTAACCATGGAGTCTCCTCAGCATTTAGCAGGATGCTTGGGTCTTTGGTCACACTGAAGGACAGTATTTGGTCATCCCTTTCATAATCTTCTGACATATCTGTCTTGTCCTCAATTCCCACAATGTTTCTTCTTCCAGAAAGAACTATGTGGTATTTTAGCTCTTTGGTTGATTTATCATCATTTTTCCCTCTCTTGGGTTTTGTAGACATGTCTTTTATGTAGAACACTTGATTCACATCAGCAACAAGAACGAATGATTCATCTTTGAATCCAATATTATTGAGGTCCACTGTTGTTATTCTATACTCCTTGTCAACTGTTACTCCAGCTCCGGTCGTCTTGACCCATTGGCACCGAAACAAAGGGACTTTAAAATTAGGTGCGCAGTCTAGTTCCCAAATCTCCTCTATGCGGCCATAATATGTTTGCCTCTTTCCATTTGGGTCTGTGGCATCTACGTGAACACCACTGTTTTGGTTCGTGCTCCTTTTATCTTGGGCAATGGTGTATAATGTATTTCCATTTATCTCGTACCCTTTGTACGTGAGGATGTGCCACGATGGTTGCCTAGCCAACAAATATAGTTGCTCAACAATATTGCTATTACCCTGACATTCTTTTTACAACCAAGTGCAAAAAGTATTCATGTGCTCACGTGTAATCCAAACTTCATTCTTCCCAGTAAACTGGGATCGTAGGAACTCCTTGTGTACCTCGACATATGACTCCACCAAGGACGAGTTTTGAAGAATTGTGTAGTGCGCTTTATTGAAATAATCGTCCCTCGTACGGATATATGTTTTCTTCCCTAGTGTCCCCTTTCCACTCAGCCTCCCCTCGTGCCGCGATTCAGGAACACCAATCGGGTCAAGGTCAGGAATAAAGTCAACACAGAACTCAATGACCTCCTCTGTCCCACAGCCCTTGGGGATGCTTCTTTCTGGCCGAGCACGTTGGTGAACATATTTTTTC
The DNA here is from genome assembly GCA_009763385.1 of Coix lacryma-jobi var. lacryma-jobi. NCBI lineage: Eukaryota > Viridiplantae > Streptophyta > Magnoliopsida > Poales > Poaceae > Coix > Coix lacryma-jobi. The sequence continues at coordinate 70,566,436 of CM019823.1, forward strand.
AGTACTCCCATGAACCTCTCAAATGGGAACATGTTGTGTAGGAACACATGACCGAGAATATAAATCTCCTTGACCAGGTGAACTAGGAGGTGTGTCATGATATTAAAGAAGGATGGAGGGAACACCAACTCAAAGCTCACAAGATATTGAACCACATCATTCTATAGAGTAGCTAGTTTTAGTGGATTGATTGCCTTCTAAGAAATTGCATTGAGGAATGCACATAGCTTCACAGTGGCCAGACGTACATGTGGAGGTAGAATTCCTCTTAAAGCAACTGGAAGCAATTGCATCATAAGCTCGTGGCAGTCATGCGACTTTAAGTTTAGGAATATCTTCTTTTGCATATTTATTATTCTCTTTATATTGGAGGAGAATCCATATGAGACCTTGATGTTGTTTAGACATTCAAACATGATTTCCTTCTCTTCATTACTAAGAGTATAGCTAGCAGGTCTTAAGTAATGGTGTCCATCATCTGTCTTCTCTGGATGTAGGTTGTCTCGTTCTTTCATACGCTGCAAGTCTTATCGTGCTTCAAGTGTATCCTTAGACTTCCCATACACACCCATGAATCCTAGAAGGTTGACACAAAGATTCTTTGTCAGGTGCATCACGTCGATCGTGTGGCGGACCTCTAGTACTTGCCAATAGGGTAGCTCCCAAAATATTGACTTCTTCCACATGGGTGCGTGTCCCGTAGCGTCTTTCGGAACAGGTTCACTGTCCGTCCCCTTTCCAAAGACTACTTTCACATCCTTGATCATCTCAAGTATATCTTCCCTAGTTCTGTTGCGAGGCTTGCTCTAGTGGTCTGTCTCACCTTTAAAATGCTTGCCTTTCTTTCTAACCTAGTGATTCATAGAAAGAAATCGACGATGCCTAAGGTACACTACCTTTCTACATTTTTTCAAATATATACTATCCATGTCATCAAAACAATGTGTGCATGCATTATATCCCTTGTTTGTCTGTCCTGAAAGATTACTTAGAGCAGGTCAATCATTGATTGTTACGAACAACAATTCTCGCAGGTCAAAGTGTTCTTGTTTGTAATCATCCCACACACGTACACCTGATTTACTCCATAAAAGTAGAAGTTCCTCAACTAGTGGCCTCAGATAGATATCGATGTCGTTGCCAGGTTGCCTCGGGCCTTGGATGAGCACCGACATCATAATGAACTTCTGCTTCATGCATAACCATGGAAGAAGGTTGTAGATACATAGACTAACAGGCCACGTGCTATGACTACTCCTCTGTTCCCCAAAAGAATTTATCCCGTCTGTACTTAAAGCAAACCTTAAGTTTCTTGCGTCTTTTGCAATTTCGGGAATTCTCTATCTATTGCTCTCCACTGGGACCCATCAGTAGGGTGTCTCAACATGTTGTCTACCTTATGGTCTTCTTTGTGCCATCGCACCAACTTTACATGGTCCTTGTTTCTGAACAGACGTTTCAGGCCTGGTATTATAGGAGCATACCACATAACCTTGGTAGAGATTTTTTTCCTGGGACGTTCTTCACCCATAACATCGCCAGGATCATCTCGCCTGATCTTATATCGTGATGCTTTACATACAGGGCATTCATCCAAATTCTCGTAGTCCTTGCCACGGTACAGGATGCAGTCATTAGGACATGCATGTATCTTTTGTATTTCTAATCCCAAAGGACAGATGACTTGTTTTGCTTCGTACGTAGTGGTAGGCAATTCGTTAGGCTTCGAAAGCATCTTTTGTTTTATAATCGTCAATAAATGTCCAAATGCCTTGTCGGATACACCATTTTGTGCCTTCCATTGTATCAACTCTAGTGTTGTACCCAACTTTTTTTGTCCATCTGCAACAGACGGGTATAATAATTTTCTGTGATCCTCTAGCATATAGTCAAACTTAACCTTTTCCTTTTCAATTTTTCAATCTCTTTGTGCATCACAGATAACATCACCAAGAGCATCATCTTCAGCGAATGTGTCTTCTGCACCTACCTCTTCTTCACCTTTCCCCATCAGCGAATGTGTGTTCTGCACCTACCTCTTCTTCACCTTTCTCCATTGCAGTATCACCAAAGTCACCGTATTGAGCAATAATGTCGTCGTCAGGGTCCAATTGTTCTTCTTCACCTTCTTCCATCATAACCCCAGTTTCTATGTGCTTCATCCAACAAATATAGTTTGGCATAAAACCCGACTTCAACAAGTGTGAGTGAAGACTACTTGAGCTAGAATATTCCTTCGAATTATTACACAGGGCATATGGCAGTACATAAAACCATTCTGCTTGTTTGCCTCGGCCGCTCTTAAGAAATAATGCACGTCATCAATGAACTCTTTTGAGCGACGATCGACAATGTACATCCAGTAACGTGTCATCATCTGCATTATATGACATATCACATAATTAAATCTCTCATTCTTATAAACAAATAAAATTATAAAATGATTTAAATGATCTCTATTTCGCCAAAATAATTTAAATGATCTCTATTTCCCCAAAATAATTTAAATAAACTAATTAAATTCGTCACATTTAGCGTACTACTGTTTAGGGTACTAACTTAATTTTGATCATCAAAATATTTAAACTATCAAGTCATCGTCTGCATTATATGGTATATCATATAATTAAATTTCTCATTCTTGTAAACAAATAAAATTATATGATATATCACATAATTAAATTTCTCTAACTAATTCACAAAATGTGATATGCATACTAGCATTAGAAGGTACATATACTAATTAAAGTATTATATATTTCTAATTTTTGTAAACAAATGATTAAAATTATCTCTATTTCTCCAAAAAAATAAATAACCTAATTAAACAGGTCAAATTTTATAAATTAAAGTATTATATATTTCTAATTTTTGTAAACAAATGATTTAAATGATCTCTATTTCTCCAAAAAAATTTAAATAAACTAATTAAACCGGTCATATTTTGTTTTTACCTACTAATTTTGTTTTTTAATCAAAATATTCAAACTATCAAGTGAATGAACTCAAAATAGCTTCAAAAACCACATATATATGTGACAACTAAAAATATGAGAAAATAAAGCTAGTAACCTTTGAACGAGTCGATGGCGACGTAGATGTGATGAAATAGATCAATCGCCGGAGATGTGTTATCAAACAAAAATCACCGGAGAAGAGAGCAAACAAGCAAGCAAGAAGACTGTGAATGAAGAAAGTGAAGATTGAGCTCGGGCACGGCTGAAGGTGGAAGAACAATTCAAATATAGGGAGAGACATTTAGTCCCGGTCGTTGTTTTCAGCCGGGGCTAAATGCTAATATTTAGCCCTAACTGGAAATAGTAACCGGGGCAAAACCTTTAGTCCCGGTTGGTGTCACCAACCGGGGCTAAAGATGGGCCTTCAGCCCCGATTGGTAACACCAACCGGGAGTAAAGGTCCCTCTGACAAATGAGCCGTTGGGCAGAGGAACTTTAGTCTCAGTTGGTGTTACCAACCGGGGCTAAAGACCTTTCTAGTCCCGGACGCAAATTTTTTCGTGACTAATGCTGATTTTGCAAATCGTTAAAAGACCTATTCTCTAGTAGTGCAAGAAAATATTCTTTATAATGAATATTATTTCTACGTACTGTGACGAAAGATGTTCGTCATGTATATGTTCACCCTATAGTAGTACGTGTCCGGTGCAGTTCTTCTGGGAACACCGTAGTAGTCCGGTGGTGGGGTGTAACACGAGCTTTAGCGCTGTAATAATGGCTTGATCTGGTGCTGTCCTCCTGTGGGCACCGGGCTAATTCGGTGTTGCGTGTGCTGCTCCATTTTACTTGATAATTCATGGTCTTCTCATCCGGGTTAGTTCCACCCTTGTATTTTGGACTTCTTACAAGTCTTGTTGGTCTGCTTGAGATATTGATCATCTCATCTGCATCACATGATCGGATGCTAGCTTCAACTAAGCACCCGAATAATCTGATTAAGTTTCAAAATCCTAGCTAGCTTCAACTGACCGTATGGTCCACTAGTAGAGAAAGGGCCTTTAGCCCCGGTTGAAATGGGCCTTTAGCCCCGGGTATGTCAACCGGGGCTAAGAATCCGGGACTAAAGGTCCCGGCCTTTAGTCCCGGGTGCTTTCAACCGGGGCTAAAGGTCCAGAGAGGAAAAAATAAATGTGTGTTGTGTGAGATTCGAACTCAGCACATCTCGCCTCAGGCACGTCTACCAACTGAGCTACGCAACCCACGTGATGTAGTTCTAGACGTTTTCCTTTTGAATCCACTCGGGAAGGACTTTTAGCCCCGGTTGGTAACACCAACCGGGGCTAAAAGGACCTTTAGCCCCGGTTGGTAACACCAACCGGGGCTAAAGGGTGACCCTTTAGCCCCGGTTGGTATTACCAACCGGGACTAAAGGTCCAGGACCTTTAGTTCCGGTTGATAATACCAACCGGGGCTAAAGATTCACCTTTAGCCCCGGTTGGTAATACCAACCGGGACTAAAAGTCTTTAGTCCCGGACGCAAATTTTTTCCGAGACTAAAGCTCGGTTGGTGGATCGTCCAAAGGCCTGTTCTCTAGTAGTGGTCTATTCTTGCCTCTTTATAGGCACCGTACTAATACGATGACGCCTGCACTGGCCCAATTTGACGTGTTTTTTCTTAAGTCTTCCGAGTCTAAGTCACTGCTTCCACCCTATTGAGAGTCCTATCTGATTTTGGATAATTAATGAAATCTATTTGATCTAATATTATAGCTAAGCATGTGTGTAGCTCTTGAGATGGATTAGGATGACCAAGCCAAGTGATCGAGCTAGCAAGGTAGCAACCATGGATGAGACAATGATGACCACATGCACTCAAGTGATCAACTGATCCACATTTGGTGAGATGGTGAGAAGAGGAGAAACAAAGAAGCCCGAAGACAAATGTATAACCTATAGGGCTCTTTGGTTCCGTGATCAAGACACTTGGTGAGTGTCGCCACATTTAGGAGAGATAGATGTACTATAAAGTGTAGATAATTCACGACTTATGAGGTGTTCAAGTGCCACTAGGTGATCGTTAACATGTTGATGCATTAGACCTAGCGAGTGAATAACAAATCCTTGAAAAATATTTTGAAAAATGCTAACACTCGTGTATGTTGACGTTCGTTAGTGCAAATAGAATATGGAAGATTCTGTAAATGCATAGGACACCATCATAGCATTTTACTGGGAGTATTCCAGGTATCGTTATTTATATTTTACCACAAGAAAACAAGGATTAGGAATATGATAATTCACTATCTTGCATTTATACTAACTCTGAGTACTAATTATACTAAAGTAGGAGTAATCGATATATATATATGATATGATAATGAATGAAAGCACATACACTACAAGAAATCTGGGCTTCTATGACGACTGCCAGATGACAGAGCATATATTTGTCATAAACAAAGGCTATTTATGACGACTGTCCACAGGATGACAACTGTTTATGACCAAACTTTGTCTTCGTCATAAACATCATCATAATATACTCTGCATGAGCTTTGTGACAATAGATCAATGACAGTAGTTGATCGTCATAAAATATGAAAATATTATAATTTTTTACTCAAACAAACATGGATAAAGAAATGACCAAAACCAAATGTGAAAGCTATTGATGAGTTTTTCAACTTTGTTTTTGATAACCTTTTCATTTGAAATAATTTACTCTCCTGAAATTATGGTCGAAGTTCTCATATTTTAAAATTTAAATTTCAAATTGTTCAAACAAAGCTAGATCAAGAAATGACCAAAATAAAAGTTTTACATATACAACTTTGTTATTGATGACTTTTTCATTTGAAATTATTTTTATCTTAAAACTCTTTAAATTTCTCATCTTTTAAAATTTAAATTTCAAATTGTTCGAACAAACTCAGACGAAGAAATGACCAATACCAAGTTATAGATCTCAATGAGGTTAACAAACTTTTGCATCTCAAATGCCACATTGCTTATGTGGTTCCCACACATAATATTTTTGAAAATCGAAATGCACAAGACTTCCTTGATGGTAAACTCACACGTGTAATTGGGTTTGTTGTACATCTATTAATTAATATACATACTAAGTAACGCTTGTCATATTTAGGGACGTGTCATTTAGGGACGCTTGTTTTTCATAATGCGCATGGAGGGATACATTATTCAAATTCTAATAATTCTAAAAAGATTTTATTTGAATTTGGATATCAAAATCAAAAACAAATTTGAATTTTATTTCATACATATATATATATCCATCAAAAACACATTTGAATTTCATACATACACATATTATTGTTATTATTATTATTATCTAAAAATAATTCGTCTTGGCCAAAGTGCAAACAACCAGCGTTTATATATAATATAGAACAAATCTTGATCCTCAGCTGCTTCCCTTGATGCCGTTAAAAAACACAGCCCTGCCCCCATATTCTCTACCTGGGCGATTGGTAATTGGTACTAAGGGATAAAACTACAAGCGCGACTGGACAATAACAATCCAAAGCTACCGGGGTGGGCTCATTTCTCTTCACAAGGCCCAACTAGATGACGACACCTCTACCGTGCGATCGTATGAACGGTCCAGATTCACTCGACATCTTATATAAGACTCATTGTATCTCGCGTAACCCTAAGTCTCCATTCCCATTTGGCTCCCTCCTGCTCTCCCACAGGCAGCCGTCCGCGCCGCCGCCATATATCTTCTGCTCGGCCGCGCCCCTGGCCATCAGCATGAGCTACAGCCACCGGCGTCTACCTCCGCCTTACTCCCAAGTCCCAATACTGCTTAGATCCCATGTGACGCGATATGGAGGTGCAGCATGGGCTGTGTTCATCAGTGTCGCGAGATTACTGCTTAGATCCCATGTGACGCGATATGGAGGTGCAGCATGGGCTGTGTTCATCAGTGTCGCGAGATGGTTGGATGGCGGCGGTGTAGATCCGATATTCTCGTGTTGGATCGGAGGGGCATGAACCGGTCAGCCACGACAAACCAAGTGTCATTGCAGGTGTTGACCAGGGCCAGGGCGGGCTGAGCTCCACGACCATCGACATCTAGGGCGGGCAGATCAACATGGCGGCGGCATCCCGAGCGACTCGGCAAGAGGGTGCGCCCTGCGACTCAGCGAGCCTCGTGCCCCCCACCCTCGACCACTGCTTTTTCAAGGTTCCAGGTTCCAGTTCCTCCCTTGATTCTTTCCAATCCGCTGCCTGACTAGCTACTCTAATGCTGCTTCTAGCCGCCACATAATGGCCATACAGGCATGCAGCACCGCTACTTTGTTACCTTTGGTTTACTGTCTCCAGATAGTATTGATTCAGATATATACCACAGCTCATATCTATCCAAGTACTTGTGCATGTTTAAGTCAATGGGTGGTTGTGTACAGATCATGAGTACAGAGGCCTTAGCACACATCATGTCCTGTATTTTCAAATGCCAATATTTTTTGAAATGTTCTACGAGTTCCACTGTTGATTTAAATATATACATGTCAGCTGCAGTTTGCTACCTGTAGTTTCAGTGATTAGAGCATTTTATATTTCTCTCATAAGTTATAGCAAACTACTACGTCGAGGCCCTCATCTCTGTCTTTTGATACAACCTGATAGGCTTCGAGCTTAGAGAACTACAGATGCTGATGTGGAGCATTCACTGATTACTGATGGACTCACTAAACGTAGAAGCACTGCTAAAGCTACTAACTTCCTGATGAATTTCCTGTATGTGCCATAGTAATGTTAATTAGAACTATGTTTTTAGTGCACAGTCTAAATGAAAATGTAATCGTTACTAGCACTGCCTTGCTGCCATACTTGTGATTTAATAGAGCACTTTATTTTTACCATGAAATTAAATTGCATGCAATATGTACTGAAATGACCAGCAAGCAATGCAAGCAGTGGTTAATTTGTTTATATGTTTTCACTTGTGGCACTTCACTGGTAATTTGATGCCATAAAAATAGTTAGAAGGTTCAAATAATTTAGTCCTTATTTGTTCACTGTTCAATTGATATACTGTTTGGGGAAGTAAGATTTGATTCCTGTTATGTGTAAGATAATTTAATAGGAAAGATTAATCTATCACCCATTTATATGGTTATTTGTAAGAATGCTTCTGAATGCAAATATTTTATCGTGGTTACCCATATTAGAAGATCAGTATATTTGTGATAACGGAGTGTGAACTTTAGGACGGAGTGTTGTTGTGACACCGGTGAGCTGCTAATTTTCCATAATTGCATGTTCTAGTAATTTATCTTTGCAAATATATTGCATCCATCTCAGCACACATCGTTATTATTACGTGTAGTAGCAATGTTACTGTTCCTTACTGCTCTAGTTAATTATATCTATTCCTCTCAAATTTGATCTTTCTTTGCAGATATGCCACTCACAAGGAACAAGATGTTGCAGAAATGAAAAGAGAAGTCAATTCCAATGGTCGTATTCATCTACCTTTTTGGTGCTGCTGGCTGGAATTTTTGGCGCTGGTTGCTGGCAGTTGGGTGGAATTGTTTGATGCAGGAACTTGGCGCTAACAGCCGGAACTTGTTTAGTTGGCTGGACCATTTTGTATTCATGATTTTGTTTTGATTTTGTATGGAAATATGGCTGCTAAATGTATTCGGGAACATGTGCTTTTTGTATGGGCTTGAACATTATTAATGGCTGGAACATTTTGTCATTATGATTTAATTACGCAATTTGTTACATGGATTATAATATGTGGTTATTTTATTGGGTCAGTTGATAATATGGGCTTGAATTCTGTTGTTGGGCTGTATTGAAAAACACATCAATTTATAGTTGGGTAAACAAAAAATTGGCCCAATTGGGCTAATTGAAAAGCCCATGCTATATGAGTGGAATATGAATTGCCATGTCATTTGCCATGTCACCTATTTTGTCAATTGGGGTGTCATGTCATCTTACATGTGGCATTATTTTCTTTAATTTGTTATGACGAGTTTAGTCCTGTCACTGTATCATGACAGGAGAACTATCGTCACTATATCAATGACGATATCCTTTGGTGGTCACAGAAGCTGGTTAGTGACCCACCTTCTGTGACGACAGACACTTCATCATTGTAGGCAGACAGTGATAGGAAATAGGCTGTTATTGTCATAATCTAATCGTCACAGAAGCCCAGAACTCTTGTAGTGATAAAAGAGAATTTAATGATAAATGTATTAAAGTGAAAGGACAACGAGAGAGATCAAAGTTCCTATGAACTTCTCCATTACTTGGGTTCTAAGGTAACTAAGATGAAAAGATATAGCAGTCACACATATTGGCACGTTGCAGCAGCGGAAGAGGAGGTGGCCGTGGATCAGGTCCGTGAGGAAACAGGGCTCTGAATACCATGTAAAGATGGGTTTAACGAGGAGTCGTGCGTGTTAATATAGGTGGGGAGCAGCCCCCAACGTGACTTGTACATGAAGAAAGATTTAGAACAAGATTATGCAGAACAGATTCTATCTACCCTATCCTAACCAACTCTTGAGCTACAAGATAGGACTCAGTTACACACGCATACATGTATATCTCAACAAGTACATCTGGCTTATATGATTACACATGTCATCAGAAAGGCACTGTACGGCGCTTCCTCCCTGATAAACTATGTCCTTGAGGCATATCTTCATCAGTGCAATTTGGAACGAAGTAAATATATGAAGTATAAGGGGGTAACCTGGACTCCCATGACAACAGACGAAATTCTCCTTTGGGCCGAACAGAAGGATTTAGCAGTAGTTCTCCAAATGCCACCTTTGGTAACTCTGTTTTGGCTAGAGCGTAGTAAGTACAAGAAGTGATGCGGAGGGGAGTACTAACAGGACTCAAAACGAAGTCCGTCAAGTCTACCTCACGGCGTTGCTCGAAAAGTAGATTTGGGAGCTGCCCGTAAGCCAAGAGGTTCTTCTCAACCACTTTTCTGCACCTGTTCAGTATGGAAAGCCTGGGCATTCAGGTTGCTTCTCAACACGTCAGCCAGTGCATTTGCTGTAACAAGTGATCCACCCCGATGCACTTCCTTGGCAAATCCTTGTGCTATATGTACTAGTCTTGGATGCTCTGCCGGGTCCGCACTTCCAAATGCTAGGTTCTTGAACAGGTACCACGACTCCTCGTATGACAGAGCATCAAGAGAGATTGGCCTTACTGACCCAAACCTTGCTAGTCTTGCAAGATTGCTTATGATGATCACCTTGCTCCTTGTACTAGTTGTTCTCCTCACAAATGAATAAAACTTCCATTCCACGTCATCAACATCTGAAATGAACTCAACTACTACAAGTGACGTCCCCCCTGGCAGAGCATGGCCTTTTCGTGGTCGACGATGGTCAGGAAGTTGTCTCTGTGAGATGCAGAATGGAAGCGAATTTGGAGCGTACCCTCTCGTCACTACACACATGGGCGACCAAAGTCTTCTTCCCAACTGCAAGAGCACCGATGATTGGAAGGACAGGGACAGGAGGTGGCGCATGGTCATCTGATGGCGGGTTCTGCTGCTGCAGTAAGAAGTTGAGGAGCTTTTGCTTCTCCGCATGTCGACCGAACATGAAACTGCCGATGTAGAGAGAGGAATCGTAGGGCCTACGAGACAAGCGCGCATCACAACCACACAGAAGCGCCACGAACTCAGCTATGTTCGCCACAGCGGTTTCCAGATTCTCCAATGCGGCCTTGTTCTTTTTCGCCGAAGCAACAAGAACCGTGCGGGATCGTTTGTTGAGATGAGTGGCGGAACACAACGAGTCGCTAACCTCGTCGTGGAGCTGGAATGTCAAGGTGTCCAGCGCATGGTAGCCCTGGTACATGGCCTCCGACAGTATCTTGAGCTGCATCAACATCCCAGAGTTGGTGATGTAACGCGCGTCTGCCTCCTCAACGACGGTGTGAGCCGACTGAGCCCTCATCAGGAGATGCCGCAGCGTCTCCCGCTTGTCCTCCAATCCTCCATCTTCATCGCTGGAGCTGGAGCAGAATCTATTAAAAACCAAAGAGATCAATCGGCTGACCAGTTCACCTGCAACCGCAGCTATGGCAGTTTCCATCGACTGCATGCATAGAAGATCGAAGAACGGAACCCTGATATAGAACTGTTTGTTCGCTGAATGAAGTACGTCGAAATGAGTATGTGTACTGCTTGGAAGTTGAAACTGACTGCCATACTAGTTAACATCTCCTCCCCCACCTCATCACGCGTATTTTGGACCAAAAGGGGCTAGAGGTGACGGACTGTTCTAACTTCTAAGTGGACTAGAGCAAAATATTACTATACGAACACACAAGTCTAGTATTACTATTAGTCCTGACATCACTCTATCCGAAGAGTAAAATATCTTTTTTTTAAGAACTCTAAGAAGGATGGTTTGACTATTAGTCATCATACAAAAACATACCCAGGTTGCTGAATGATGATAAGGTCATAAGAACACGCTTTCTTGTATCTCAAGGTTACCGTTAACCGTTAACAACAAAGAAAGCGTGTCATTGTTGTTCTCTCCAAGCTAAGTCACATAGAATTGATTTTCATCGTCAATTCCTAATCGATGGCATGCATAATGAAGTAGCAAGAGGTGTACAAATAAACCTCACCTAACACTATGTCTAAACATAGAGCTAGCTCATAAGCGGGGTGGTCTAACTAAAACCTACACTTTCTTTGCAAAACACCTTACGCTAATCACCGAGTACCTGAATACTTAAGCACTTTGGTGGTTAGAGCATCTAGACATACCCTCAACTCACACTTCACTTCCTTGAGCTATACTCAATCCACTCAAATGGCTTGCCAAAGCAGTATACACAACCCCCAATCTTGAAACTAGATGTTGGAATCTACAGTAGTTTTCTGTGCAGTCAACCACTACTACGGGGAAGCACTCAGCTCTAAGGCGCGGGTCTAGGGGCATTGTAAGGGCGGTTTGTAAAACCGCCCCCGACTTTATACTTATAAATCAGGCACTGTAGGGGTGGTTTGGCTTACCGCCCCTACAAATCAACCGCCTTTACAAATACCATTTGTAAGGATGGGTGGATCACCAACTCCCTTACAAATGGTATTTGTAAGGACGGGTGGACCACCAACCCCCCTTACAAATGGTATTTGTAAAGGCGGGTGGACCACCAACCCCCCTTATAGGGCTGGATCACAAGCCGCCCTTACAAATTATAAGGACGGTTGGTGATCTAGCCGCCACCAACTGCCCCTATTGTTGAATTTCCATTAAAAAATTTCAAATTTAAATCTGACCACAACATTTAATATATAATTCAAAATAAAATTCAAATCTGACCACACGAGCATGATATAAGCCACAATCATAACTCCATTACATAGCCATAGTTGACAAGTTCAAATAGTTCCACTAATCCATTACATAGCCATAGTTGACAAGTTCAAATAGTTCCATGAGTCCAAACCATTCTAGATTGTATCAACGGCCTAGAGCAAACCTGTGAGTCTCACAAAGGTGTTGGTAGATTGGATTACTACCTAAGTCGGATTCTTTGTAATGGTATTCACCTCTGGATGAAACAATCTGGTCAATGATGAAGTCGCAAAGGTCGCCGACGAGCTCCAAGAGTTCATCATCCTTGTATACGTCCCTTCGTTGTCCTTTCTCTTCTTTCCACTATAGGAGAACAAGTTTAGGTCTAATATTTCATAACACAAGCTAAGTCTTCAAACTACAAGCGAATAAAGTGTCAAACCCACCAGATTGGGGTGTCCCCTGTAGGCACTAGTGTTACTCATCGTAGCACATATGTAATATCCACAATGTAGACTCCCAAGCCTCTGCTTGAGACACTGTCTTTCGCATAAGAAAATGTTAGGTAATGCTATTGACAAACCACATAATGTAGTGTACCGATATAAGTTACACGTACCGGATATAGAGTTTTGATAGCCAAAATTTCTTTCCTTACTGGATGATGCCTTCCTTTAAGATGAGTGACATAATGTCTGAATGCCCTGTCCGAATGGTTTTAGCAAATGCAACCTGTTAGTATCAAAAAGCAAAGTTTACAAGTATATATACAAACATATATAAACTAATGAGGATTATTGTCGATATGTATACGTCTTGGTAATCGCTATGATGTCCAAGTATGTCTCTAGCGCATAATCTACAGAATCAAAGACAGCTATCATGCTCATCCCAACATTGACCCCTATAAGAATCCAGTGGTTCCTGGGAAAGAAACAAATAAGCTCTTTTGCAAGGAACTAAATATATCGAATAAGGCTTTATTTAAGTACAGAGTCAAACTTACCTGAAGTGGTATGGTAACCATATAATTTCGTTATGTTGGAGATTCTTTAAAAATCGGGCAAGCCGAGCCGCAACCTTAAGGCTCTCTTTGTATAACATCTTTTCTCGGATGGCCTCTTTCTCCTCGACGGTCTTTCCAGCAGCTAGTTCTTCGCCATCTAGTTTCCAGTACTTGGGGTAGTTAAAATTTGGCGCTGCTATGTAAAAAGGGTCTACATACCCGACTTTTAGACTTGGCACCTTCTTCACAATATGTGTTTCCATTCTACAAGTCATCATGAGGGTTAGTTACGACAAAATCAAAATATTTCATTCATATCATATCGAGAGGGCAAGGACTTACAGGCACCACACGCGAACTTGGTTCAATTCCATGGACCTGAGGTGAAAGCATGTCTGCATGTCTTTGAAGTCAAATAATAGATCCCCAGGTGGGCCTCCAAATGTGCCTTTAGGGAAGACAACTTTTATATCATTTAGTCATGTTGGGTGTGCACGCAAATACCAATCATGGAACTTTCTCATTCCAAGTGGCATGTTCTGCATGATTCGGTTTGGTAGGAAGTTCTTGCCTCTTTCATATTTTTTGGGCAAGCCACTGTCCACTTGATATCCTCAACATTTGGATACTTCTTTATCGGTTGGTGGAGTTTGCTAGTGTCGGGCGGCTCAGAAGCATGTGGATAGAGGTCTTTAACTTGGTTCTTAGGCTTATGTTGGTCATGCGCAAACCACTTGTCAATCAATGGGACGTCTTTCATCAGAACAAAAAACTGCCTTGTATGGAAGGGAATCAGCTTTCGGGCCTCCGATTGATACGTGCCCTCATCTTCTTTTTCAGAAGGCAGTCCTTGTTTAGGTCTCGGTCGCGCCTGTTTAGAAGGCTCTGGCAGGTCATAAGGCGACATCTCATCATGCCCTTGCTCGATATGATGAGCTAGAGAACATTGTGGCATCTCATCATGCACTTGCTCGATATGATGAGTTGGAGAATGTTGTGACATCTCATCATGCCCTTGCTCGGTACGACGAGCTAGAGAACATCGTGGCATCTCATCATGCACTTGCTCAGTACGACGAGCTAGAGAACGTTGTGGCATCTGGTCAGGCATGTGGTCCCTAGGAGTCAGGGAAGAATGTGGCACCTCAGCCGTGTGCTCACCACGAGAAGGTGAATATACGTTCCCGGCTTGATCAACTCGCTCTAGATGTACTTCACTCAGACTTGGTGAACAAACATTCAACACAATATCCTTTTTGTACCAGAGGATGAACTGATCGATGACTTCTCCAAGCCGATTAAGCCCGTGGGAGTTGGGTGATCTATCTTCCACGTCTTGTAATCGGGCCTCACGATATGCACCTCGACCCTAGTGTAGTCCTACGAGATTGGGCAACCATGCAAGACACTGCCAGGAGGATGTGCCACACTCGTTGCCACCTCAGCCATCGTGTTTCCCCTGCCTAAGGGAACCAATAGGGTGCAACTAGTTGGCTCCTGTATGCGATAAATGGTGATTCTAGTTGCAGTGGAACCTTGGCTACTGGGAACATTCGGAGGGTTGCCAACTATAGCCAGGTCTCTTGGTGGGTCCATGGACGTCCTTGTCTCTGTATTCACACCTTGCTCTGAAAAGCGCCTTCGCATCTAGAGCCTTCACATGACCCTCAAGATTAGAATCTCGGTATTTGACATGTTTCTTGTACAACTTGGTGTCCTCTTTGAATTTGTGCTTCCAGGTAGTCAATTTCCCTAGCCCCCTGGTGCGGCCTGGGTGCTCAGGGTTCCCCAAGCCAAGGCTATGCTCGTCCTTCTCTCTGGAAGGATTGAATGTGCCCTTCTCTGAGTCTTTAGCATATTGTAGTATCCTTGAGACTGCCTCTTCAGTCTCTGAGTTACCAAACTTGAGGTTAGATGAACTCACACTCCTCGCATATATCCATTGCTTCACACGTGGCATCAAATTCTTCAGTCTCAATTTACTTGGATCCCCGGAAGCTTCAACCTCTTGGTTCTTCTTCCTAAACTCTTCTTGCTTTGTATCATAGCCACTGGGTCCTAGGTGAGGGTGGTGTATGTTCTTCTTCGCCTGCTCACTATTACGCTTACTAAGGGCAATCGCTTAGGGTGTATTTTTCCCAGTCAGGTTAAATTGTTCTTGATAAACTTCATGTTCAGTTCTGACCTCCAACGTTGGAAGCAATTGCCCATTATCTTGAAAGCATGTCGTTTTACCAGTTCGTGCGTCCCCTAGAGATTACTTAAAGAAAAACTAGATGCTGCACCAAAACAATATCAAGGAAGATCCGACAGATCCTCCTCCTCCTCAACTCTCTCTCCTTCTATTTCTCTAATCTGATCTCTAATTACAACTAGATGAACTAGACAACTAGAACTAGAACTAGAACTTGACGAACTAAATTTAAATCTACATAAACTAGAAGAGATTCATCTAGAGGACCTCTACTTCTACTTGAAACCCTAGTTTCTGATATGGAGATGAATAATGAAGATGGAGATGCCTCCCCAAGGGGGGTCTGGGTCTGGTTTTATAGCCCTAAGGATGAACCGAGACCCTAAAAAAGCCCTTGGATCAAACCGACCTTGAACAAGGGTTGAGATGCGTCGAGCAGGCCACTTTCGCTATGGGCCTAGGCCGGTCGGCCTAGGGGGAGGCCGACCGGCCTCCCTCTATGGCCAATCCGCCTCTCCTTCGCCGAGTTGTCTTCTCGTGTCTTCTAGAGTCTTTTAGTGCCACTTTTCGATCCATTTGCGCAAGTAGTCGTGTCATGGTCGGATTCTTTCATTTCCTAGTTGCTAGATAAGTCCTTGGTAAATAATAATTCACAGAGTTGTATATTTCTTGTCAGTTCAGTCCCTGGACTTGTGGTAGTGATGGTTCTGGGTTGTTCTAGAATCTTCCAAGTCATATCCATCGAGGACTCTCGCTACGGGACTCCAAATATAGCAAATCATATGTCTATTTTGATCGTCTCGACGAGCTCTTCATAGTGGTGTGCTCTGATGCATCACTTGAGATACTTTTATATAGTGAAATATTGATAATCCTGCAAAACAAGTGAGAACAACACAACTCGTGAAACTCATTAGAATCAAACCCTACAAATATGCTTTATGGTTCATTTCATGTTAATTCATGCCATAGTGGATGGTATAATATTGACTATAAAGACCATCAACAAAGGTGTCGACTATTATTGAGTCGCCAAGCTATGACACCCTCACTATGGACGAGTTATTCAGCAAGCTCAAGTCCACTGAGATCGACCACTTGACCCTGGCCAAGCTAAAGAACCCATCTTCACATACTATGGCTTTGGTCTTGAGCAAGCATGGGTCGACTTCTTCCGCTAACACTTCACCGCTCTTCTTTGCTTTGTCTTCGTTGCTTTCAGTGACAGAGGAGCAGGTGGAAGTATTAGGCGATGACGACCTCGCCCTCATCATCTGCTGGTTTTCGCGGTTTCACAACAATCGCTTGAATAGTTGGCGTGGTGGTGGGAAGGACGCCTGCTTCGTGTGTGGCGACCCCGACCACTTCGTCACAAACTGCCACAAGCATGACAAGGTCATCCCCGGCCGGAACAACAACTCTAGGTGCAAGGACAAGCACAAACACACCACCGGGAAGAAGAAGACAAGGGGCAAGTTCAACAAGGAGGCCATCAAGGAGGCGTACTACAAGAACGCCAAGGCACAAGGGCATGCCTTCCTTGCGTCGATCAGCGACCTCGACGATGACTCTGCTAGTTGCAGCTCCAGCTCAAGCGATGACGAGTCCGAGAAGAAGACAGAGGAGCGCCTAAACGACCTCTGCTTCTTTGCTGACTCTACCACCAGATTATTCTGCACCATGGCTTTGGGCGAGGAGGCTGGCACGCGTTCAGATGAGCATCCCGGTGACGACGATGACACATCTTCTAAGGTATCGACTTCTTCCACTGTTGATCGTCTTTCTGCTGAGCTCGGGTCTATGAATGTCATGTTGCTTAACCAGGATAAGTTACTTAGGCATGCTGCTAGAGAGCAAAACGAGTTTAAAGACAAGCTAGCAGAGGCACTTAAGGAGCTTGAGTTTGCCCGCTCTAAGTTGCATGTGACGGAGGTAGAGGAGTGTGGGGAGTGCGCGATGCACATGACTGATCTTTCTTCCCTTCAGACCAAGTATGCCTCTTTGGTAGATGTCTATGATGAACTGAAGTTGAGGCTCGACTTGGTGGCGATTCCACAATGTCTCCCACTCTGAAGAAGGAGCTTGAGGAGGTGAAGGCTAGGCCTTCCTTGTTGGATGCGTGCAAGTCTTGTCTAGGCTTGCGAACTGAGTTGGCAGAGTTGAGTGCCAAGCTTGCTGAAGTTATGAAGGCCAGCTCAATTAGCGCCATTTCTGCTCCAAGTGAGCGATGTGAGGGGATGGAGCTAGAGATTGCTGTTGACACTGGTTATCCATCAAAACTAAAGGATAAATAAATATGAAAAGGGCATGAATTCAATCACCAACAAAGGTTTAGGGTTTCAATTGACAATATTCCATGAGTTTTGGTGAATTGTGATTCTACAGGGACTAAACCAGGAAACCAGCGCTGATTGCTTCCCCTAGAAGGAAACCGACGGGAGATAACGCAACCGCCACGTCAGGATTATTCTAGAAGACTCCAGAGGACGCAAGAAGACACCAGGACGTCGACCACCACGAGAGGCTGAAAGGTGGGACCGACCGGTCCCACCCTATGACTGGTCGGTCACCCACCGGGCCCGATGGCTTCCGTCTTCTGCAAGCTACTTCCACCAACCTCCAGGATGCATCTCAACCGTACCTCAAGTCGGTTTGATCCAAGGGCCATGGTTCATCGCCCAGGGCTATATAAACAGCCCCCAGACCCCCCTCTCCAGGCATCTCCCTCTTTATTATTCATCTCCACATCAGAAATTAGGGTTCCAATGTAGAAGTAGAGGTCCCTCTAGATGAATCTCTTCTAGTTCATCTAGAATTAGATCTAGTTCATCTAGTTGTAATCAAGAGATAACTTTCAAGTAGAAGACTAGATACCCCTCAAGTAGGATTAGAACCTAGTCTTATTCTAGAACTAGAAGAGAGAGAGAGAGAGGAAGAGATCAAGAGGAAGCTCCGGCCTGTTGGATCAACTTCTTCATCTTGTACCTGCGGATTCAAGTTCTTCATCGACTTGCTTCAACGATTGTTTCGGTAATCAACATCTATATTTAAGTTTGAGCTATTGTTCTTATTATTCTTAAGGTTTATGACTCTCTTTTGAGTACTTTAACTCTAAGTTGCTCTAGAGTTAGAGTAGTTGGATAGTGTAAGCGTGGTGCTTAGACTTGATAGCTCATCATAAATGCCTCCTATAACGCCGGTAGTAGTGGTTGTTCGCAAGGGTGACTCTTATAGCCTTGTTGATTCTTCTATAGTCCACTTACCCGTGTGTAGGCTCGGTAGGATTATATATTTGCATAAAAGACTCATACTCTGTTTGTGACCTTTTATGGCAACTTCCCCACTAAGAATAATATAAACATATCACTCTTAAGTTGGATTTAGATAACCTTAGTGATCCCCTCTATGCTTCTAGATTCTTCGTCCTTGTTAGCCACTCAGGGGTTAGACTTTAAGACTTAACACTATCCGTTCCTTTGGGTTCGATATTAAAACTGGGTTACTCCGGTGAAGTGCTACATCGGTAGATCTTATCTGTGCGCTTGCGGATAAAGTAGAGTGTGCGTTAATTTATACCAACAAGCATTTCTGGCGCCGTTGCCGGGGAACGGTAGATCAACTTAAGTCTTAGTTTAACCTTGTAATCGTACTTTTATCTTTTTCCTTTTGTCCCAGTCTTTTCATCATTTTTGTTTTCATTCTTATGAATGTTGTTTTTGAATTCCACTCTTATCCATCACTACCCCATGAACGCAAGCTATAACCAGTAGAATCCTTACACTCCATCATAATACCTGGTTATTAGATATGCCTACCTTTCTGCTGCACTGTCCTTGTAATGAGCATAGAAATATAATTATGAATATATTCCTTCGGGTATTTTGTCACTAACCTTCCCAGGTCTGGAGCAGAAAAGAACGAAGGAACAACAAACACAAGGTATGTCCAACCAATTATCATGTAACATTAAACTTTCTAAGAGCATCCCTTGCCATGTTGCTATGATGGTTGTCCCCACCTTTAGGATATGCTCATTGTGCTCTTTCATCACCATCTGAATAAATCTCTATAATACTTTCATGCTACCCTCATTCTCTATATTATATGTTTAGGTTTGGAGTACTTTCATACATCTCTTAAATTAAGCATGGTGCCTAGTTTAGGAGTGGTGATCTTGCTTTCAAAGGCTTTTAATTTAAGCAATTAAGTTAAAATGCCTTCCTAGATCAAATTAGACGTGGTGTCTAGGTTGATTTTTGAGCCGATAGTATGCTATAGTGGATGCTAGATATTTTGTTGGACTAACCCCTGCAGGAAAACTTTCATTATTAATTTGGGATAGTCCGAGATGAACTCACACCGGAGATGAAACAAGGCATACAATGAACTTCAACAATTTGCACAATGAAGACTCAGCTCATTCATCATGGATGAAAGAACTGTGAGTATCAAAGTTTATTATTTTGTCTCCTACTGCAAATTATCTTTTGCCTTGAATCATGTTAAAGTGCAGCCAACACATGAAATACTAGTCTATGCTAAAGTAATCCTAAAAACATCTTTTTATTAGCATAGATTCAAATACATAAGTTGTGGATAATAACCCATGCTTTAAATTCTTGCAATCCTTCGGGTATATATCCACTAATGTTATGCAGGAGAAAAATTTTGTTCATCCATGGTTTGGTGTGAACATTGAAGATCCAAAACCCAAACCATAGACACACAAACCTACTCTCAGATCACAAATGGTGCTAGCCTAGCTTTGAGTCTTGCTTGGGCGCTGATGACAAACAGGATGCAACTTACCTCATATGAGACAACCTATGCCTGCAGCCATCATTGTCCAACACATCAAGACAAGAAGTGGGGAGTTATCTTCTTTTCTAATCAAGAACTAGCTTGGGAAACAAGATGGTACCACTACAACAATAGCAAGATCTACATGTCAAACACATGAACATGTTGTTGGGAGTCCATCTACATCACAAGCCAGCCTGGGAGAGACAATTCTATTGTCTAGATGTGTTTCGCAATCAAAGGGAGGAAGGAGAAACCCAACTTCAAACATATTAATCTTCTACCCACCACTTTGATCAATACAAACCACTAGATGCTATCCCAGTCGAGAAGAAGAATATGATCCACCACTCATTCTTGGAAGATCGTTCTTGAACACCATCAATGTTATCATCTTTGCCGAACCTGGAGAAGTCAACTTTTTGTTTTTTCCTGCATCTTCAGCAGCTACATCACTTATGAGCAGCCAAAGAGAACCAAGAGAAGATGTCGAAGGGAGAGCCAACTGCCAAGAATTGAGGAGGGGATCATGAAGGATGAAGCCACTGCACCACAAGAGTTAGAAGATGGAGAGATAGTACCTGAGCCAGCAAATCATAAGAACAGCCGATATGATCCCCATCATCTAGACACTGTTAAAAGGACAAGTCTCAATTGTGACACTAAGAGGCAAAGACTCTCATGGAGGCACTCGAGTAGCAGCTCTAAATTCAAGTCTCTTGCCAACCCAATGATTAATGGAAAATAAGAAAGGTTGACAAGAGAAGAATGCAGAACTGTCCCTACATCCTCATAGTATAGAATTAATACAAGAAAGAGAGAGGATACTAGTCAGTATACTCGAAGAACAATGCGCCTTCACCGATAAGTCAACACAAGAGAAGGAAGATCGATACCTCTAAAGATGATTCCACTGTGATCTTCCTCCTCTCAATCACACTGTGGGACAAACAAGAAAAGACAGACAATTCATAAATAACAACCAGCTAGACAAGAGGAGCTTCCACAAGGTGGTTCAGCACAATCACTTTCCAATGACAAAGTAACATTTCAAGGTAAGTAACCATCACTGTAAAAGCTTCTTCTTGATTCTAGTATGAACATAAATAAAGAACTAAACATGTTTAAGTTGCACCTCACTTGATCCAACCTAATCAACTCAACATATTTAGTCCTTTGATCCTTGTTCATAGCTTTACTCTCTTGTATCTCACTGTCTTAACTAAATGAGCTAAAATGTTGTGCATCCAACCTTTGGAAGATGATATATCTCAATTATGAAAAGATCGACACTTTATGCATAGATTATCCTTCCTTGGGTTAAGTAATTTGATCTGTTAAATATTTTAAGATGCTACTTTTATGCTCATCCTCTGATCCTATCACTACTAGAAATATGATCATCAGTGACGATTTCCTTGTGACGCTGATAAGTTTCATCACTGAATGATATCTTTTGATGACAAAATTTTCCTTTTCGTCACAAGGTACAAGTGACGAAGTTTTGGCTTGACTTTCAGTGACGAAAACGAGAGGAACGTCATTGATTACTAATTGTAAATCGTCATAGATCATGTTGTCGGTGTGCTATATTGTAATAATGAAAATATTCGTCACAAATTATATTTTGATATGGTCATAGATAATTTGCCTCGTGTGGCCCACGTAGTGATGAAATGAATTGGTCACAGATTATTTTTTTCTAACGTCATAGTTACGTGTCTAGTTTGTCACTTGTACCACCAGACAGCGTTGGATGCGTGGGCCAGACAACGTTGGATGCGTGGGCTAGACGGTCCGGTCGACCTTTTTTCATATTGGGCCAATGCGTGGGCCAGATGACTCAGTCGACCTTTTTTCATATTGGGCCACAAGTGTACACAGTAGGCTGGATTTTTTTTTGACGGCGTTGGATGCGTGGGCCAGACGACCCAGTCGACCATTTTTCATATTGGGGCAATGCGTGGGCCAGACGGCCCAGTCGACCTTTTTTCATATTAGACCACGGGTGTACACAGTAGGCTGGACTTTTTTTTGGCAAAAAATTGTGATAGTGGAGCTTTGATCTCGCGACCTGGCATTAAGCGAGTAACAACCTTACCACTGGGCTACTCAACTATTCTTGCGAAAAAAGAAAGTTACTCTACTTGTAAGGTATGGACATGATAATTGATGGTGGGTCTGTTAACTTAATGAATCACAGGTCCTAGACCATAGAGTAAGATTTATTATCTGTACCTAGTGAGCAGATACGAAACCAAGCCTCGGACGTGAGTATTAGTTCTTGTTGAAAACTAGCTACTAAACACAACCATTAAGCAAGCACGAGTCATTTGAATCTTTATTGGGATGATCATTAAGGTGTCCCATGATGTTGTGCGCATCTATGTAATTTTTAGAACTAGTTTTTTTATTAAAGTATTTTTTCCATTTACTCAAGTATAAATGGAAAAAAACCCTAAAGTATCTAAAAAATCTGAAAACTTGCATGGACACTCCATTTTGGTGTATATTGTTGTAAAAAAATTCAAATCATTCTGAGAAAGTGGTGATGTACATCCTCACATAGTCATCCGTCACTAACATATACCATACCATTGTAACTAAGTGAGAGATATCCATTCTTTTGGGGAATGTGTACTACCACTTTCTCCAAATTATTTGAATCTGTTTTGGGATGATCATGAATGTTTCCCATGATGTTGTGTGCATCTGTGCAATTTTTAGAACTAGTTTTTCTATTAAAGTAATTTTTTATTTTCTCAAGTATAAATGAAAAAACCCCTAAAGTAACTAGAAAAATCTAAAAACTTGCATGGACACTCTATTTTAGTGTATATTGTTGTAAAACTTGTATAGAACCCACTTAAACTCTATAAGAGATGTGCCAACTTATAAAGCATCTACAATGCCATTTTGTTAAAATCATTTCATTCTTTTTCTTGGAGTTTAGGTGGCCAAGACATGTCACCACACCAACTTTGCGGATTTTTTTTAAAAAAAACTATTGAATTACTGATTTTTTTTAATTTATAGGAATTTTAAAGCCCGACAACTCGATGGTAAAATTTGGGACACTAAATGACCTCTAAAGAGGAAGTATTCAGTACTAAAGTTGTAGGTAACAACATCATGCACATCTTTTGTATAGGCCATCCCCTCATTTGATATTTTTTTATATGATCAAAAATTTAAAATTCAAATTTTCAGAGAGTTTTGTGCCACTAAGAGATTTAAAAGTCTCTTATGAAAAAGTTTTGAATACCAAAGTTGAAGGGGACAACATGATCTACAAGTTTTGTTTTGATCATTCCTTCATTTGACACTATCGTAGCACACGTTGTCCACATCTACTCTGATCTTTCAGAGAACCCACTAAAACTTTATAAGAGATGTGCCCAGTTGTGAAGCATTTACGATGTCACTTTGTTGAAATCATTTCATATTTTTTCCTGGAGCTTCGGTGGCCAAGACATGTCGCCACACCGAATTTGAGGATTTTTGGAGAAACTAGTGAATTACTGAATTGTTTTAAGTTCTAGGAGTTTTAAAATCCGACATGTCAGAGCTGAAATTTAGGACACTAAAGGATCTCTAATGAAGAAGTATTGACTACCAAAATCATAGGAAACAACGTCATGTATACCTTTTATATAGGTCATTCATTTATTTGACATAGTTTGTATGTTTAAAAATTTAAAATTCAAATTTTAAGAAAGTTTTATGCAACTAAGGGATTTTAATTTTCCTATATATATATATATATTATATATATTTTATGTAATGAAAAGATATTGAAAATATATATATATATATATTATCCTATAATTTTTGTACCCATAAAAGAAAAGAAAAAAAAGATATTCTCTTTGACAAACCGAGAATTCAAAGACCGAAGGTGAGAGCGGGCACCTCACCTCGGCCACATCGCCTCAAAAAGTTCAACTGGCCCATATCGCCCGCAATTGGTACTCATGCCATTGTTGGTCCACGTCCCCTGGATAACTTTGTCCACGAGAAACGTCGATATTTTCCGACTCCGTCTCTACTCTCCCATCCCCCCTCTCTCTCTCCTCGCGATCGCCCTGAGCGCCGCCGCTCCTTGCGCTCCCCTCTTCTGGCGTCCTAGCGATGCGGCCCGCGCGCTGCCACCCGAAGCACACGGGCGGCCACAGCAGGTCCTCGGCGGAGGCCACATCCCTCGCCGTGGCCGCGCCCCCGGCGTGGCGGTCCTCCGGTACGCGGCCATCCCCCGGCGCGGCTTTGGCGCCCAGGCACGGCAGCCCCCAGGTGCGTGACCGCCCCAGCCTCGGTGCTACACCTCCGTCGCTACTGCCATCTATGTCTGTGGTCGGTCCTCCACCTGTATTTCCTTCCCCAATAGTAGTTTTTGATACACTAGGGTTTCCCCCAGATTACCATGGTTTCTCGTAGATCTTGGAGGCATCCACTTATCTGCTCCCATTGTCCCATCCGGGAGCAACACGCCTCCGTGGATCTACAGGTTAGTTCTCCGCCTGATACTGATTCGTTGCATTCTATTTCAGTGGTCGGACATGGATTCATGGCAGTCTCATGTGCTGCTATAGTTTTTCGTGTTGTAGCTTCATGTGCAGTATAGGAGATGGTCAATTTGTTTGTAGATGTAGCACTGTCGTGTTATGCAATAAGATCTGAAGTCTTTCAAGAGGCAGCTTGAAGAGTGTGGGATGCCTTGACATGGTTATGAGTAGGTCGAGGTGATTTTTTCACCTTGCCAAGTGACCGATAATGCCAAGTGAATCTCCACTTCCACAGGTGGGCAGCGCCAATTGACTTGGCTGCTATCCTTCTCCTTCTCGGGGTTGATTCCATCGTCGTCGTCCGTGTGAGATAGACGGAATCCATTGTCAAGTTGTTGTGCGTCATGGACAAGCTAGCGTATGTCACACCTACTGACTTTCATAACTAAGCCACCACACTTGATTCTTTTTGGTTTTATACAAGGATAAGATGGTCAAGGACTCCTGATTTTAGTGTTGAAGACTAGAGATCTCCAATATCTACTAAAAAATATTTTAAAATAACATCATTTTCAACGCATGTCAAACTTATTGAGCGTTAAATATCTTGGGGGCCTTTCTTGTTCCATCATGCAATGTAAGAATGACTCAAACTCATGATTACTTATCTGTACAGAATATATTGGTAGACACCTACTGATCATATTGCCTTTATTATTTATATATGTGTTTTGAATCCTGTCTATATGTTTTGAAGTTATAAAATAATATGCTTGTAGCTGAGTAATAATTTTCTCAATTATGATGTTTTAAAATTGATTTAAACACTTTATTGAGCAATACAATAATAATCCTTTCCTTATTGCTTGGTTTATTGTTTTCTCTTATCTTGTGCTTTTATTGGCATTCTAGGTGTATGGCATTGGTTCTTCACCGGTTGAAATTATAAAAGCTTATGTACATGAGTCCCAAAAGTGAAAATTCAGAGCTTTGAGAGTCATGGATAATCAAAGAGATAAGAGTTATGCACTCATGAGGCTCTTATCTGTTGGGGAAAAGGACCCTCGGCAAAGACGCCGCCCGATATGGTGCCAAGAACAACCTTCGCTTGGTCTTTGTGTCCTCGCGAGGTCCCTCTCCTTTCGGGATCAATTTCCTAACCTTCGGACGTGAGTTCGACCCTCGGTGCTCCCTTTTGCACTCCCTGCAGGTTAAGGCTTCGCGGCACGGCAGGCGACCCTCGCCGGGTCCCAAGGTCGCTCTACTCAGAGCGGGCCAAGCAAGCGGCGAAGGTCGCGGGCCAAGGGCGACCGAAGTCGAAGGTAGACGAGCAAGTCGAAGGTCCGGCGAGCAGCGAAGGTCGCGGGTCCGAAGGCGAGCACGAATCAAAGGTCAACGCCTCACCATCCCATTCCCGAAGGCGGTCTGAGTTAGGTGGCGGCGCACAGGGGGAAAGCTGGCTAGGGTTTCAGCCTCTACTATGTACTTACCTTTTTACCCCTCCTCCCTGCGTGGAGGCAAGGAATCTTTGTTGTACCCTTTTGTAATTTGACCTGTGCCCCTTGGCATTCACTATAAATACCAGGGAGTGAACAGTGTGAAGGGGGGACTTTTTGGGATTAGTGCACTACAGCATTAATCGAGTTCAAAACCTTCGCTTCCACTTTAACTTCCGACGCTTGGCCACCTTCGCTATTCTCTCCGCACAAGTGCGGGGGTTCGGCAAGTGTGCTCCCAACAGTTTGGCGCCGACCGTGGGGAACGAAAGTTTGACATGGCAGGAAACAAAAGAGCTCACCCAGCGAGGGACCAACGTGTAGCCAGAGAGTCAGGGACGGTGGTCCCTCCTGCGGAAGAAATTGTGCAACCCTCGGGGGGAGAGAACGTCACCCCGGAACCCCAATCCCTGGGCCCCCAGGTCCGAGTGGCGACGCAACCGCACCCACACACTTCGGGAGAAGGAGAGGGAGAAGAAGAAGAGATGGGCCTCGAGGCCCTTGAAAGGCTCGAGGCTGAGCTGCAAGAGAAGAAGAGGCGCCTGGAACAGCTTGAAAGGCATAACCGATTGCACTCGATCAGACAGAGGGCCGACGAGGCCAGGGAGCAGCTTCGCCGTATGGAGGAATCCCTCGCTGCGGCGGAAGCCGAAAGCTGGAATGATGAGGAGATACCCCCGCTGCAAGAGGGGAATGAGGAGCCGAATCAAGATAACCTTCATCACCATCCACCACCCCCACCACCAGTACACCCAGAGCCATATCCTGTGAGACACCCAAACTTCCGCCAACTCTACCCAGATGAGAGAGAACAAAACCTTCGCAGTCAGCGAAGGCATCAGCAACACCAAATGTCGTATGATTCAAAGTCACCACTCTCCCAAATACTCCAAACCCAGCCCTGGCCACCATGTTACAATCCACAAAACCTACCTCGCTATGATGGACTTTCCGACCCTCGCCAGTTCATCATGAGCTACGAAGCAGCAGTTGCCGCAGCAGGAGGTGATGAATCAACAATGGCAAAATCCTTTGTCATCATTTTGCGAGACATCGCACAAACATGGTACAACAACCTTCGCCCCGGAACTGTGGATTCCTGGGCCACCCTCAGAGACAAGCTGTGTACAAATTTCAAGGGCATCACTCCAGCCCCGTCAAACCCCATCGAGCTGTTCAATTGCAAGCAAGAAGAGCGCGAGCCGCTCCAAGATTACTGGCGGAGGTTTATTCAAATCAGAGCGAGGACCCCGGGGATATCTGACGAGGCTGTCATCCTCGCTGCAGTCAGTGGCCTGCGCCCAGGACCATGCTCCTCAAAATTTGCCAGAAAACCGGCAAGCTCCATCGAAGAGTTGCATGAAACAATGGAAAGATACTGTAGAGCTGATATGGACTTTAGAGCGAAGTCCGATGCTCGAAGATCACAACAGAAGCCGCAGCCGAGGCCTCATCCGAGAGAAAACAACCTCCGCCAAGAGCAAAGCAACATTGGGGCTATCAACAAACTACCGCACTATGAAGACCACAGACGGAGCACTCAACCTCCGATCAACCAAAACCCCCAAGGCTTACCACCTCCGCCAGATCAACGGAACCAGCAACGAGACCCCGCCAAAATGTATTGTCACTTCTGTGGTCTCGGAAAGGGACACACAACAAAGCACTGCGAATGCTTCGCCAATTGAAAAGAATACCAGGAATCCAGGAAAGCTGTTTCGTCAGACACCCGAATCATCAACCACACCAGGAAACCAAGTTTCCACCCACCAAATCCCCCATACCAATATACCCCCATAAACTACGGCCAACCTTCGCAACAACCCACTTACACTCACTACCCACTCTACAACCAAACCCCTTATCAGCCAACCACCATCCCACAACGCCAAAACCCACCTTACACAGTCACATACCCAACAACCCCCAAAACCAAATTCCAACAACCCACCAAGCCACCAACGCTCTGCCACCACCGCCGCCAATCCCTGCCTTACCAGCACCACAACCTGTCAAAGCCGAAGCCCCGAGCCAAACGACCATCAACAATCCAACTTCAACCTTCGGTGTGATTCTAGCCATCACCGGAGGTTCAAATGAGGACCATGGTAACAAACGGCAGAGGAAGGAACATGCCAGACGAGTCCACCACGTGGCCGTCGAAGGACCACATAGATTCGGTCGTTGGTCTCACATCCCCATAACCTTCGATCCCAGTGACATGAAGCTAAGAGATTACCCTCACACCGATGCTATGGTGATCGAAACCAACCTCGCTGGGTGGACCGTCACCAAAATACTAGTCGATACAGGAAGCTCCGCTGACATCTTGTTCGCTTCAACCTTCGACAGTATGAAGCTTGACAGAAACCTTCTGCAACCTGCTGACAACCCCCTATACGGCTTCGGTGGTCAACAAGTGAGAGCCGTCGGAAAAATTTCTTTGCCCGTGACCTTCGGCGACCAAATCAACTGCAGGACTGAGCACATAACATTTGATGTCATCGACATGTTCTACCCATACAATGCCATTTTTGGCCGAGGGGTCACAAACGCATTCAATGTTGCCGTCCATCCCGCTTACCTATGCATGAAGCTTCCCGCTCCGAAGGGTGTGGTCGCAGTATTTGGGGACCAAGACATTGCAAGGGCAGCTGAAGGGAACGTAGCCCCGGGGCAACGTAATGTACACAACTTGTCAAAACCTCAAACCCCCGGTATCAGCGAC
Source organism: Coix lacryma-jobi var. lacryma-jobi (assembly GCA_009763385.1). NCBI lineage: Eukaryota > Viridiplantae > Streptophyta > Magnoliopsida > Poales > Poaceae > Coix > Coix lacryma-jobi. The sequence goes on from CM019823.1 coordinate 70,595,451, forward strand.
GAGGGTGAAGTCTGCAATGACAGAGTGAAGGCAGCGCCAAAGGAGGAAACCAAACAAGTCCAACTCTTTGAGGGTAACGCCGAAAGAAAGGTCATCATCTCAGCCAATCTAGACCCTCAATCAGAAGGCAACTTCGTCACCTTCCTCAGAGAAAATTCCGACACCTTCGCTTGGTCCGCAGAAGACCTAAAAGGAGTCAACAGATCAATGATCGAGCATAGCCTGAACATCAAAACAGGCTATCGCCCAATCAAACAAAAGCTTCGCAAAATGTCAGAAGAAAGAAAGGAGGCAGCGAAGGCTGAAGTAAAAAGGCTTCTGGACGCAGGTGTCATCTGCCCAGTCAAATACCCAACTTGGCTCTCAAACGTGGTCCTAGTCCAAAAGAAAAACAAAAAATGACGAATGTGCGTGGACTTCACTTGCTTGAACAAAGCTTGTCCGAAGGATGACTTCCCTCTCCCAAACATAAGCACCCTGGTCGACAGAGCGGCAGGTTGCCAAATGCTATCCCTCCTTGATTGCTTTTCAGGCTATCACCAGATTTGGATGAATGAAGAGGACGAAGAAAAAACAAGCTTCATCACACCCTCGGGCACCTTTTGCTTCCGAAGAATGGCAGAAGGCTTGAAAAATGCAGGCTCAACCTTCGCTTGCATGACCTCTGAAGTTTTCAAGGATGAACACGCTGTCTCTGCTTATGTCGACGACCTAGTCGTCCAGAGTGAACTAAAAGAAAACCACATATCAGACTTATCGAGGGTGTTCAGCAACCTCCGGTCCGCCGGACTGAAACTAAACCGAGAAAAATGTGTTTTCGGGGTAAGCGAAGGTAAATTGCTAGGTTGCATCATTTCAGCCAGAGGAATCGAAGCTAACCCTGAGAAGATTGATGCCATCATGAACATGGAACCTCCGGCAACCAAGAAAGCAGCTCAGCGTCTGACCGGTCGTTTAGCAGCACTTAGCAGATTCATCTCAAGATCCGCAGAGCGAGGGTTACCCTTCTTTGAAACACTCAGAAGCAACGCTCCATTCAATTGGGGTCCCCAGCAACAAAAGGCCTTCGAGGAGCTGAAAACGTATCTGACGAGCTTGATTGCCCTAACCAGCCCAAGCAAGGGAGATCTATTGTTACTCTACGTCGCAGCCTCGCCACACGCAGCAAGCGCAGTCCTCATCAAGGAGCTCCGCGAAAACAACAAGACCATACAAGCCCCAATCTACTACATTTCAGAAACCCTCGAAGGCCCAAAGAAAAATTATTCGGAGCTTGAGAAAATAGCATACGCCGTCGTTATGGCGTCAAGAAAGCTCAAGCACTATTTCCAAGCCCACGAGATCCAGGTACCTTCGTCGTACCCCCTCGAGAACATTTTCGAAAACAGCGAAGCAGTGGGAAGAATAGCAAAGTGGGCAGTCGAGCTTAACAGTTACGCTGTGACCTTCGTCGGCAGAACAACAGTCAAATCACAAATACTGGCTGATTTCATAGCAGAATGGACTCTGGACCCTCGCCCTGGTGAGCCGCATCATGACCAGTTTTGGATCGTTTACGTCGACGGAGCATGGGTTGCAACTGGGGCCGGTGCCTCGGCCATTCTAATCTCGCCTTCCGGATTGAAGCTAAGATACGCAAGAAGGCTTGACTTCAAGTGCACAAACAACTCAGCAGAGTACGAAGCTGTGATTCTGGCAGTCTCAAGACTACGGTCGTTATCAGTCCGAAGGGCACTTATCAACACAGACTCCCAAGTCATTGCGGGGCACATTGAAAAGAACTACAAAGCAAAAGATCCAGAGCTCCAAAAATATTTTCAATATGTCCGAAGGTTAGAATCCTTCTTCCTCGGCATAACTGTAAAAGCAATATCAAGAACCGAAAATAGCGAGGCTGATTGCTTAGCCAAAGCAGCCGCACAGCAGCTACAGCTTCCACCGGATGTGTTCTACGAGGTCACCACTCGGTCAGCCTTCGAAGCTCCCGAAGTTAGCATCAAGCTGATCAGCGCAATTCAGTGCGAGGATTGGAGAGCACCTATCATGGCCTACATCAAAGGACTCCATGAACCCAGCTCTAAAGAAGAAGAGAACAGACTAAAACAAAGAGTGCGAGGGTACAAGATTGTGGATAACACCCTATTCAAAGCTTCGGTAACCTCACCTTGGCTCAAGTGCGTGTCACAGTCCGAAGGTAATGACATTCTCAAACTCATCCACGAAGGTATATGTGGTTCACATAATGGCCCGAGGGCACTAGTAGGAAAAGCTTTCCGACAAGGTTTCTACTGGCCAACTGCGCTGAGAGATGCTGAAACCATCGTCAAGCAGTGCGAGGGTTGTCAACTGACAGCAAAAAACCAAAACACCCCAGGGGCTCTCACAACCCTCATATGCCCAACTTGGCCTCTGCAAAGGTGGGCAATGGATCTCGTGGGTCCACTACCGACGGCTCCGGGGAACCTTCGCTATGCGGTGGTAGCAGTGGAGTATTTCACAAAATGGACTGAAACAAGACCGCTGTCCTCCATAACCTCCCTCGCAGTAAAAAAGTTTTTTTGGCAGCAAATAGTTTGTCGTTTCGGAGTTCCCCAACATCTAACCGTCGACAATGGCACCCAGTTTGACAGCGAGGTTTTCAAAGAATTCTGCGCACAAATCGGAACAATTCTATGCTTCGCCTCAGTCCGACACCCGCAATCCAATGGCCTAGTCGAAAGAGCCAACGCAACAATCTTCCAATCCATATCCAAAAAGTTGCAAGGCAGACCCAAAGGCAAATGGGCAGACGAGCTGACTTCAGTCACCTGGTCTCACAATACCTCCGAATGCAGAGCAACCAAATTCACACCCTTCAAACTTCTGTTCGGCGAAGAAGCCGTGCTACCAGAGGAGCTAAAATACGCTTCACCAAGAACAACCCTCGCAAATGATGAGTCAGCTAACCTGATTGACAAAGACTTACTAGAAGAAACAAGATGCAGCGCAGTGCACAACCTTCGCAAGTATCAGGAAGAGACCAAAAAATGGAGAGATAAAAAGGTCAGAATCAAAAACTTGCAGAAGGGTGACCTCGTCCTCATCCGTAAACAAAACGCCAACATGGCCGGAAAGTTTCAACCTAAGTGGACAGGCCCGTTCCTGATCGCAGAATGCAATCGTCCAGGCTCTTTCCATCTCTCCGACAGCGAAGGCAATATCCTACCACACACCTGGAACATTGACGACCTTCGCAAATTCTACCCATAGCGGAGCCTTAGCGAGCCCTCGCGATATGTAATCTTTGTCGCATATTACGTTATCTACATTCATGTACTTAACAAACACAGGAGCTGCACTCTTTTTCCTTACGAAGGGGCGTAAGGTTTTTTAACGAGGCAGTATCCAAAGCATTAATACAGGTTAGAACCCCCAAAAAAGTAAAATCTCCAAAACATCGAAAAAGCGGGTCTCCTTCAAGAGCGCTACATTCGATGAAAACCTGCTAAGATTGCTTCGAAAAACATTACTTTTCTTTTCAAAGCAAACTTCACCTCCGCCTAAGATAAGGGGAGGCGCGAAGTCCCAAAAAGTCGAGCACCCTGGCACAAACGACAGGGGCTCGCAAAAAAGCAAACTTCACCTCCGCCTAAGATAAGGGGAGGCGCGAAGTCCAAAAAAAAGTCGAGCACCCTGGCACAAATGACAGGGGCTCGCAAAAAAGCAAACTTCACCTCCGCCTAAGATAAGGGGAGGCGCGAAGTCCCAAAAAGTCGAGCACCCTGGGACAAACGACAGGGGCTCGCAAAAAAGCAAACTTCACCTCCGCCTAAGATAAGGGGAGGCGCGAAGTCCCAAAAAGTCGAGCACCCTGGCACAAACGACAGGGGCTCGCAAAAAAGCAAACTTCACCTCCGCCTAAGATAAGGGGAGGCGCGAAGTCCCAAAAAGTCGAGCACCCTGGCACAAACGACAGGGGCTCGCAAAAAAGCAAACTTCACCTCCGCCTAAGATAAGGGGAGGCGCGACGTCCAAAAAAGTCGAGCACCCTGGCACAAACGACAGGGGCTCGCAAAAAAGCAAACTTCACCTATGCCTGAAATAAGGGGAGGCGCGAAGTCCAAAAAGTCGAGCACTCTCGCACAAGCAAAGTCAGGCCTCGGGCGAGCGCGCATTCTCCGTCTCGCCCGAGCTCCCCAAGTCAGGCCTTGGGCGGGCGCGCATTCTCCGTCTCGCCCGAGCCCTCCAAGCCAGGCCTCGGGCGGGTGCGCATTTTCCGTCTCGCCCGAGCCCTCCAAGCCAGGCCTCAGGCGGGTGCGCCTTTTCCGTCTCGCCCGACCCCTCCAAGCCAGGCCTCGGGCGGGTGAGCATTCTCTGTCTCGCCCGAGCCCTCCAAGCCAGGCCTCGGGCGGGCCCACATTCTCCGTATCGCCCGAGCCCTCCAAGCCAGGCCTCGGGCGGGTGAGCATTCTCCGTCTCGCCCGAGCCCTCCAAGTCAGGCCTCGGGCGGGCCCACATTCTCCGTATCGCCCGAGCCCTCCAAGTCAGGCCTCGGGCGGGTGCGCATTCTCCGTCTCGCCCGAGCCCTCCAAGCCAGGCCTCGGGCGGGCCCACATTCTCCGTCTCGCCCGAGCCCTCCAAGCCAGGCCTCGGGCGGGCCCACATTCTCCGTCTCGCCCGAGCCCTCCAAGTCAGGCCTCCGGCGGGTGAGCATTCTCCGTCTCGCCCGAGCCCTCCAAGCCAGGCCTCGGCGCGGGCCCACTTTCTCCGTATCGCCCGAGCTCTCCAAGCCAGGCCTCGGGCGGGTGCGCATTCTCCGTCTCGCCCGAGCCCTCCAAGCCAGGCCTCGGGCGGGCCCACATTCTCCGTCTCGCCCGAGCCCTCCAAGTCAGGCCTCAGGCGGGTGCGCTTTCTCCGTCTCGCCCGAGCCCTCCAAGCTAGGCCTCGGGCGGGCCCACATTCTCCATATCGCCCGAGCCCTCCAAGCCAGGCCTCGGGCGGGTGCGCATTCTCCGTCTCGCCCGAGCCCTCCAAGCCAGGCCTCGGGCGGGCCCACATTCTCCGTCTCGCCCGAGCCCTCCAAGTCAGGCCTCCGGCGGGTGAGCATTCTCCGTCTCGCCCGAGCCCTCCAAGCCAGGCCTCGGGCGGGCCCACTTTCTCCGTATCGCCCGAGCCCTCCAAGCCAGGCCTCGGGCGGGTGCGCATTCTCTGTCTCGCCCGAGCCCTCCAAGCCAGGCCTCGGGCGGGCCCAAATTCTCCGTCTCGCCCGAGCCCTCCAAGTCAGGCCTCAGGCGGGTGCGCTTTCTCCGTCTCACCCGAGCCCTCCAAGTCAGGCCCCGGGCGGGTGCACTTTCTCCCGCCTCGCCCGACCAATGTGGCACCCTCGTCCAGCAGAGTCTCGGCATAGCAACTGTCGCACCGTTTTGCAAACCGCAAACTCCAAACCATCGACCTTTGTAGCACCCTCGAAAGAATGACTATAGACGTACGGGTCGCTGTCCTCCCCAAATCAGCGTGTTAAAAAGCATTGCGCGAGCCTCGCAAAAGAAAAAGGGGGCATCGCTGTTTTTTCAAAACAAGCTCACGAGAGCAAATGCGCGAGCCTCGCAAAAGAAAAAGGGGGCGTCGCTGTTTTTTCAAAACAAGCTCACGAGAGCAAATGCGCGAGCCTCGCTAAAGAAAAAGGGGGCGTCGCTGTTTTTTCAAAACAAGCTCACAAAGAGCAAATGCGCGAGCCTCGCTAAAGAAAAAGGGGGCGTCGCTGTTTTTTCAAAACAAGCTCACGAGAGCAAATGTGCGAGCCTCGCTAAAGAAAAAGGGGGCGTCGCTGTTTTTTCAAAACAAGCTCACGAGAGCAAATGCGCGAGCCTCGTTAAAGAAAAAGGGGGCGTCGCTGTTTTTTCAAAACAAGCTCACGAGAGCAAATGCGCGAGCCTCGCAAAAGAAAAAGGGGGCGTCGCTGTTTTTTCAAAACAAGCTCACGAGAGCAAATGCGCGAGCCTCGCAAAAGAAAAAGGGGCGTCGCTGTTTTTTTTTCAAAACAAGCTCACGAGAGCAAATGCGCGAGGCTCGCTAAAAGAAAAAGGGGGCGTCGCTGTTTTTTCAAAATAAGCTCACGAGAGCAAATGCGCGAGCCTCGCAAAAGAAAAAGGGGGCGTCGTTGTTTTTTTTTCAAAACAAGCTCACGAGAGCAAATGCGCGAGCCTCGCTAAAAGAAAAAGGGGGCGTCGCTGTTTTTTCCAAAAAAGCTCACGAGAGCGTTGCGCGAGCCTCGCTAAAAGAAAAAGGGGGCGTCGCTGTTTTTTCCATTACGAGAATCGTTCAGACAAGTTTGCACAAAACTACACAACCTTCTCATACATTCACAAAAAATCTTTACAACGACAGTTAAATCACTAAAAATTACAAAAATTTACAAGGAACCATCGCTCCCTTCGATTAGCATCAAATCATCGGGGCCCTCGCTAACTTCTTCGAACTCCGGCTCTACCGCAACAACGGGCCCCCACCACAAAGGAGTTGCCGGCACAATCGACAACTCACCAGTCAAAACCCTCGCCCGATACATATACGTGCGGCGTACTTCATTAACCTCCAACGGTTCCTCCTTCGGAACCACCAGCGACCCGCCGGAGTCCACTGCAAGATTGCTTCGCCCAAATAGATAGTCCAATGCTGTGTTATCATCGATATCATCATCTAAAACGGCTTGCGAGGTCGAAGACGGACCAAACAAAAAACGCGTAGCTTGCCGATCAGTAAAGTCCGCCTCACGCCAAAAGCTGCTCGACCTACTATTCTTCAAATCATACCTTCGCACCTTTGACCACCAAAAACGCTCGAAGGTCAACGAAGGATGTTTTAACTTTGCACAGGTCCACGACTCACCAGTTATAAAAACATCCTGATAGTTAAGCGTTAACGGTGTCACGTCAAAAACCTCAAGCATGGTTCCATCAGGAACCTGCATTCACATAAAACAGTAAAAAACGTCTCAGCATTCTTCAAGTCATCTCAGGCATCGCTGTTTTTCCTTTACAAAATAACTCATCCTTACAACCCTACGTGCTCACACCTGCTCGGCTTCATCAAGCTCGGTCGTCACAGCTTCGCCAGCGACGGTCTCCGCATCTCCAGCAGATGCCTCCCTCGCAGCCTTCTCTTGTTCGGCACCTTCGCCGGTGATTGCGGTTTCTACGTGTCCCTCAACCGCCACTGGTGGCACCTCCGCAGAGCTGGGAGCTTGAGCGGCTTCGGAGCTGCCACCAGCTTCAAGGACAGCAGACGGCGAAGGCATCGCCTCCCTCCGAGCCTGCAAGAACCAAAAGGACAAAACAAATCCCTTTTTTAACTCAAAAAAACACACACAAACCTGACGAGTAGCCTCGGCAGCCTCATCAAAGGCAAGAACTCGGCTGCCGCCCGCAATCCAAAATCGACGAAGGAACCGCATCGCGCAGTTTCGGACCTCGGCGTCGTCTGTCTTCATCTGTCGCACCTCATCGACGGTGGGGAAAGTATGGTTGGGTTTCTTAATTTTACGAAGGTGCTCACAGTCCGCTTGGCGAAGCGTCCCAGCCATCGCCAGCGCCCCGGCATACCCTCCAAAATCAGCTGCATTCCCAACCAGCGAGCGGAATACGTCCAACTCGTTACTTAACCAACCTTCGAAAGCCTCCGCGCTGACTGTAGGAAGTGGCTCCCCGGCTGAACCTCCGGCTTCAGTCAAGCATGTGTCTATCTTAGCTTTAACCCTAGATAGACTCTCACGCCAAGCCTCGGCCTGGTTGCCACCTCCGTTGACAACTTTTCTGCGCGCTCGTTTGCAGATGCCAAGTCTTTATCTTTTTGCCGTCCTGCAGCGAGGAGCTCCGCACTGGTCCTCGCAGCCTCTTGCGCTTCTTTCTTCCACTTCTCAGCCTCCTCTAAGGCGGCTTTCAGCTCCGCATCCTTGTCCTCCAAGCTCTGGCGAAGCTCCTTGTTGGTTTTCTGCGTGTCTTTCAACCGGTCGTTCAGATAATGAAGATTGTAACTAGACCTTCGACGCGCCGACCGGTTGAGGAGCATCAGCTCAGCCACTTTTACATCAATATCATCATGAATATTATCCAAGGGCTCGCTGGCGAGCCGAAGCTCCGCTTTCGGCAGACAGACCCGGTTAAACACGCGACCCAGGAATCGCCTTTCCTCCGGAGAGCATGGCAAACGAGTCGCCTAAAGGTCCGCGCTCGTGTACAGATGGGTCGCCGGGTCAGTAACGCCAAGCTCCTTCGCGTAGTAAGGAAGGCTTGTCCGGCTGGCTTCGCCATATGGCCTTTTTCCAGGCACCGGGTCCGATTCATGGTCACCATTAACTTCGGATCCCTCGACCCAAATATGCGTGCCGGCGTAATCGGGCAGTGACCCTCGTCGAGGGCTCTCTCCCTCCAGTTCCCGCAACACGTCTTCAACATCTTTGGCAGCCGCAGCAACAGCACTGGACGAAGCTATCCTTTTTCCTCGGGTGTCCCCAATAGAAACATCTTTATCGGAGTCATCCTCGCTGCTGGATGAATCGCTGCCCTCGCTAGATGACTCCTCCCCCCCCTTTCCTTTTCCTTCTCTTTCTCTTCCTTGTCGGTGTCTTCGGAGACGCCTTCGTCATCCGAGGCCTGAATTAAAGCTCCGATACCGCCCACGCGGGGCACCACTCCTCCAACCTTAGCAAAGCCTCGGCCGCTCGAGGCAACGGCCGAGGATGTGGAATTGCCCGAAGCACCAACAACAACTGCGACCCTCGTCGCCAAAACCTTCGCCCGGCCGCCGGGACCGCCGCGCCCACGGCCACGACCCCTCTTCGGCCGAGAGACAATTTCCTCATCTCCCGCAGCGGCACGCTTCCTCTTCTTCGGAGCATCTTCGCTCGACGGAACGGGCCAGTTTGGATACTGAATGCCAAGAATGTCAAACAGTCTGTTAACTCAACCTTCGGCGCCTATCGCGCTGTGTATAGCTTTATTTTCCAACGTTGACAATTTGCCAACTAACTCCTCCACCCACTGCTGCACACGTTTATATATAACCTCGAGCCGATCCTCTCGCCTGGGAAATTTCTTGAAAACATTCGCCCAGACCTTGTTCAAATCAACCTTCGGTCTCTTCAACCCCTTGCCCTAGTAGCGAGGGTCATCCTCAACCTCAAACCATACTTGTTTCTCGCGAAGAGGCCAGATCTTGGCGCAACAGTACTCTTCAACCAGGTCGCGGGCGCACTGAGAGCGCGAGACAACCCTCAAACAATCAACAGCCGCGTGTGCTTTGCCGTCCATCTTGGCCTCCGCGCTTACATCCCCAAGAGGCGGAAGCTCACCGCACAGCTCCGCCACATCACTGAGCTTATAGTAAAACCAAAATTCCTGCTACCCGCTGGTCCACTTGTTCTTCTAAGCTTGCACTGGCAACTCCGACCCAGCGCGGTGGCAAAATGTGTACACAACAAATTGACCCAGACAGCTTTTACCCTCGCCACAATCAATCTTCTGAGGCTGCATGTGCACCCGATGAGTGCGAACAAAACCTTCGACATTTGGAGCAATACCTTGGGAACGGCACGCCTACACATGCACCGACATCTTCGTAAAACATGAAGGTGTCAGCTGATGAAACTTCAGGTTGAACCTTCGCAGCACAGAGGGCACGAAGGAGTGGGCCGGGAAGCGAAGGCCAGCCGAAAAAAATTCTTCAAACACTACAACTTCATCCACATCCGCCTTCGGCACCATCTCCCCGACGCTGGTCCTCGCCTTGCCCTCCTCGATCCAACCCCACCTAACATAAGACGCAATCTCCAATGCGCACACTCGGCTGAGTCCAAACTCGAAGGTAATCCCCTCTTCCGCCGAAACAGGGGAAGCAGCACGAACAGTCTGTTTCAGCCTAGCCATCTCTCTAATCGCTAACACCTTCGCGCAGCGAATGCTTGCCTCGACCCTCGCAGTCAAACTAAAACAAACCTTCGCTACAGGCAAATTGCAACAGCAGGGTGGCTAGGGCGAATGAGGGTACGTCCTTTACCGCTCACCTACCCCTCCTATTTATAGACCAAGCGGCCGACACTCCCGCGACAGTATCGGCACGACAACCGAAAAACACGGCACAAAAAACGAAACGGGCCTCAACAGTACGAACTACAGTACAACGATACGGCCCAAAGCAGCCGCGGGCGTCGCTGCCAAGGGTCCCTTTACGTTTTCCCGTCCAAAATGCGCTGCTTGGGCCTAAAACTCCGTTCTTTAGATCCAAGGCAACGAGGGGCTACTGTTGGGGAAAAGGACCCTCGGCAAAGACGCCGCCCGATATGGTGCCAAGAACAACCTTCGCTTGGTCTTTGTGTCCTCGCGAGGTCCCCCTCCTTTCGGGATCAATTTCCTAACCTTCGGACGTGAGTTCGACCCTCGGTGCTCCCTTTTGCACTCCCTGCAGGTTAAGGCTTCGCGGCACGGCAGGCGACCCTCGCCGGGTCCCAAGGTCGCTCTACTCAGAGCGGGCCAAGGAAGCGGCAAAGGTCGCGGGCCAAGGGCGACCGAAGTCGAAGGTAGACGAGCAAGTCGAAGGTCCGGCGAGCAGCGAAGGTCGCGGGTCCGAAGGCGAGCACGAATCAAAGGTCAACGCCTCACCATCCCATTCCCGAAGGCGGTCTGAGTCAGGTGGCGGCGCACAGGGGAAAGCTGGCTAGGGTTTCAGCCTCTACTATGTACTTACCTTTTTACCCCTCCTCCCTGCGTGGAGGCAAGGAATCTTTGTTGTACCCTTTTGTAATTTGACCTGTGCCCCTTGGTATTCACTATAAATACCAGGGAGTGAACAGTGTGAAGGGGGGACTTTTTGGGATTAGTGCACTACAGCATTAATCGAGTTCAAAACCTTCGCTTCCACTTTAACTTCCGACGCTTGGCCACCTTCGCTGTTCTCTCCGCACAAGTGCGGGGGTTCGGCAAGTGTGCTCCCAACATTATCCTTGCAATGTAATGTTTTTTTATCGACATGAGGGCTCGTGGTCAGTGCTCATGTGTTTGGGCTGTTCATTTTGGGAAGTCAAACTTAAGTTGCTTGTGGTTGACAACTTTTTATTATATGTTGTATTATTGGTTGGCAACATTTTATTATATGTTGTAATGTTCTATGAACTGATGTGTATGCTAAGTGGTGTTGCTGTGAACTGAGCTGTATGCTCATTGGAATGTTGTTTTATTAAGTATGGAATTATTTGGTCTTTCTAGTATCATTCCTAAATTGCAGTTAAATTAATATTTGCATTTCTCTGACGAAAATGATGGCGTCTTTAGTGACGATTACAAATCACAAAATGTGACCAAAACTGTGTCATCATCAGTGACGATTTCAAATCGCCATCTGTGACCAAACTCTTTCATCTTCCGTGACGATTTCAAACCGCAATCTGTGATGAAATAAGAACCAATCAAACTAAGCCATGTGGCAAAATATGATTGGTCCACGTGGCAACAAATGCAGCAGCCAGGCTAGCGATGATGTCATTGCCACATCATGTGACATGTCAGCGATGACGTCATCACATCGTCGGACCTTCCAAACGGACCGTTATGACGAAACCAGAGTTCAATCTGTGACCAAAACGGGCCGTCACAGGTTACAAACGCCGTTAACGACGTCGTTACGGCGCGACGTCAGACGGCGGATTATGACGAAAACTTGGTCCCATCCTTGACCAAAACCTATCGTCATAGAAAGGTATCACATCCGTGACCACAACCTTTTCGTCACAAAAAGGAAGCACATCTATGACAAAAATTATCATTTCGTCACAATAGAACAAATATGACGCGACCCCAATGACGATATGATTTTCGTCACAAAATCGTCACAGATTAAACTGGATGATGATTTGCTCATCTACAGTGACGAAAGGAGTACGTCACTGATGATCACATCCCTAGTAGTGTATCACTCATGTTAAGATTGAATAGAACATGTAAACAACAAGTTTGTCTTGTGCAATGTGCCTAAGGTTAGAGAGGAATAAACAAAACTTTTGGTTTTGTTGGTGTTTTTCCACCAACAGAGCCCATGCACTTGATCTCTACCTTGTCTTTATGAACAGGACACACTCTTGAGCAAACATGGAGAAGTTTATCACTCCCAAATTCTACAGAATGAAAGTCCTAGATCTACAAGAACATGCACACTGAGCAAGATGCTGCCAGCTTCCATAATTAACGCTTCACTTCAAATTGCTGGATGAACGAAGAACAAGAGTGATACCATATCAAGAGGCATAAACAAGAAGGAATGATGGAAGACGTCGTAGTCAAAATTAGAGGTCATGAAGTCCCCACGGACTTCTTGATCCTCGACATGGAGATGATGATGTCCACCTCATCCTATGAAGATCATTCCTCTACACTACAAGTACAATCATCTACAAGAGGAAATTCATTTTCACCTTCCTGGAGAAAAAGCAGGATGCACCTTCATCAACTAAATGCCTAATGAAGCACCCAAGAAGAATAGAAGTGAAAGACGCCGCTCTCAACGCCAAAGAAGACAAACTATCAAGAATAGAGAGGCCAATCATGATGAAGAAGCTATTGCCACTGTCCCAGAAAAGAAAGGAGAGAAACCTCAAGACAGTGAACCAAAGGAAGTGAACACTCAGACCAAGAAAGTATGAAAGAAAAAGTCTGCACCTCAGAGGTACAATCAATAACAACTTTCCAAACGTCTGACATACCTTGGGAGGTCTAAACCAAGGAAGGTCCGGTTCGTCAAACCTAAATATCCGAACCTTCGCCAAAAGGTAAAAACCGGTAGTTATCCTCATATTTACTATGCTGCATATTTCTCATATTTAATCCATAATCATTTCTTATATCATCATATTTAATTCACAAACATTTTAATTTCTGCATTGCATTAGAAAAGAAAATAAAAATATTGCATTTGTTACACTACATCATAAACCATAAAGCCCCATGTGGATAATCTTGTGGTGTTTAAACACCCGTAGGAATGTTCATCGTGGTGGCATAAGAATAATGAAAAAATAAATATGCATGCATTCATCCTGTTGCATTTTCTCTTGCATCATAAAAATATAAAATACAAAAATATTGAGAAAAGAGATCTTACTAAAATTCTAGACAACTAAGGCTTGAGTGGCCAACCACTAATGCTTAATCTGTTCCACAAGTTTTGTTATCTATTTGAGTTTCACAGGATTTGAAAGGCCAAGAAAAGCTGACGAGCAAGTGAATGCTCCATCCACTGTTGGAGCACTGTCTCAACAAACATCAACATCAATCAAAGCTCTAACAGAGGAAGGACATGTCCATTGCCAGTCTACTACATTGCAAGATCGAACGACTACGTCAACATTCAGCTTGGGGGAAGGCAATCCCCATGTATCCACATAAATATCTTTATCCTCTTAAGTTTTCCATTCTATAAATAAATTCAAAACACCAAAAATATGTGATCACATGAAGGCTCACCCTTAAAAAGAAAAGAACAAAAATATATGGGCACATGAAGGCTCACCATTAATTAAAAAAAAAGAAAAGATACAAAAATATATGGGCACATGAAGGCTCAACGCTATTAAGGGAACCAGCTTGGGGGAGACGCACCCCCGTTATCCTCACGAATCAGGTATGTCTTTATTATTATTATTATTATTATTATTATTGCTATTAGCTCTTATCTTAAAGTGTGTTAGATTAAATAAATAAAATAGTGTGTCTTGTTTGTTTTAAGAAGTTGATGACTAAAGAAGAACGCTCTCTCTCTAATCTTTTGCATGGAAATGATGAATAGTTGCTCTATCTAATTTCTTTCAAGTACCTAGCCTTCAAAGCATGAGTTCTCTTAATTAATAATGATGCCTTAAAATAAAATTAAATACATGGTTGGCAAATACTTAATCTAAGGTCTAGGTAATTGGGATATGACATGTGATGATCTGAGTTGCTATTATCTTGTTCTAAACAACACTAATGTTCCGGAGATTTCTAAATATGAATATGACTAATAATTACATTGAGTTAAATTGAGCTTTGTTGACCCTATGAGTAGTTTATCATACCATTGAATTAAGATCACTTACACATTTCATCCATCTTCCGCATAAATGCTCATAATTATCTGTTGCTACCCTCTCAGAAGTTTGTTGGAAGCATGTGGCTATTAAAAAAAAGAAAAAAAGAGAGACCCGAGGAAATAAAAAGGGACAAGTGTCTGAAACCTCAATAAGATAGATCCCGAGGAAATAAAAAGGGACAAGTGTCCGGAACCTCGATAGAAAAGAAAAAATCAGAAAAAATGGGCACGTGCCCGATAGTAGAATTAGCCTAGTAGCCATATGTCTCTGATAGACAGAAGAGAGTGAATATATTCAAAAGAGCATTCGACTCCATTTTCCATACACATGCACTTCTTGATTCAATGGTTGGTTGACTTTCTCTTTGGATCCATTGTTTAATTTGACAACATATGTATTAATGCTTTTGAAAAATTAATTAAAACTCCGGGATAAAAGTGAAGTGAAAGAACTAGAGACATAGTGTTTGATTTGATCGTTCAATCTCTCAATTATTCAAGATCTAAGGTAAGAGTAATAAGCCCCATGAAGAATAACATGATATGTTTCAGAGAATTTTTGTTTAACGGCAGATATACTTGTTGGAAGTGAAGATATTGTAGCAACTTCTGATCCATTGTTAATTTTTGGTTTTGCTAAGGGACTAGCAAAGGGTAAGCTTGGGGGAATTGTTGACACTGGTTATCCATCAAAACTAAAGGATAAATAAATATGAAAAGGGCATGAATTCAACCACCAACAAAGGTTTAGGGTTTCAATTGACAATATTCCACGAGTTTTGGTGAATTGTGATTCTGCAGGGACTAAACCAGGAAACCAGCGCTGATTGCTTCCCCTAGAAGGAAACCGACGGGAGATAACGCAACTGCCACGTCAGGATTATTCTAGAAGACTCCAGAGGACGCAAGAAGACACCAGGACGTCGACCACCACGAGAGGCTGATGCGGATACATGGGTGTATGCCGGATCTCTGAGTGTTGAGTGATTGTCAACTGGGATGATGCGCATGTTCTTTGGCTTCTGTTGTGCAGGTGTCGAGCACGGATACAGTGATCGACGGCGAGGTGAAGGTCAAGTTGAGACGTGCCGTGCCGATGGACCGGGTGCGGTGAAGGATGGGCGTGCCGTGCGACGGACGTGCCATGCCGAGGTACCGAGCGGTGAAGGGCAGACGTGAGGCTTGGACTGAGGGACCAGAGGCCCGAGGATCAGCTGTGGTGGCTGGCAGCCTGTGACGACGACAAGTGAAGAAGTGTGGTCATGTGTTGCCTGAGTCGTGGACTCAGGGACACGTGTCGGTGGACGGGGTGCACGGGTTGTGCATCCCCTCTACGACTTTGGTTTGGTGGTAGAGCCAGAGAAAAACCATCGGATGGACGGTTTCCAGGTTTGGGCCTCAAAACCTGGGCGTGGACGGTTTCCGAGTTTGGCCACAAAACTCGGGCTGAGGGTTTCCGAGTTTGGCCACAAAACTCGGGCTGAGGACGGTTTCCAGGTTTGGGCCTCAAAACCTGGGCGCTGAGGGTTTGCTGAGTTTGGCCTCAAAACTCAGAGGCTGATGGGCTGGTTTCCCGGTTTGGGCCTCAAAACCGGGCGTTGGCTGGAAAAGGCTGGTTTCCCGGTTTGGGCCACAAAACTGGGGGTTTAGAGCGAGGGCGGCACGTGGCGGCGATCTGGAGGTTGCGTCGAGGCAACGCTTCGAATCGAGCGGGCGTGGCCGTTGGATACACCTACCACCGAGTTGGTCCAGAATAACCCTAGGGTTTAGCTGGTTCGCTCTGTAATTAGAATAGAGAGGGGTAGAGTAGGAAATAGACTTAGGCTAGTAGTAGGATAAGTAGTCAGGAGACACCCTCCTCTCAGCTATCTCAGTCATTTGCTCTTTCGCACTTAGGGTTTCCTACTCTCCCATCCTCTGCTGC
This sequence comes from Coix lacryma-jobi var. lacryma-jobi, assembly GCA_009763385.1. Taxonomy (NCBI): domain Eukaryota; kingdom Viridiplantae; phylum Streptophyta; class Magnoliopsida; order Poales; family Poaceae; genus Coix; species Coix lacryma-jobi. The sequence continues at coordinate 70,611,466 of CM019823.1, forward strand.
AGCTAGCTGAGATCCGCAGAGAAACTTGCCTCTGTGTACTGTTGATTCTGAGGAAGTGAGGCCGTATCCTCACTGTTGTAGCGTGTGGTAGCCACACGGTTGCAATTCGTGGTTGTGATTCGTGTTTCGTTCGTGTTCTTCGTGGAATCCTTTTTCTCCACGATTTTCCCGTCGCTTGATCTCTTTGCTCGGTTCATCTTTTGCAAAACCGTTTGAACCAAGTTGTTCTAGATCGTGAGGCACTTCTTTCGACCGAAGGAATTCACCTCTAACCTCACGGTCTAGGAGATCGATCGATTTTTGTTTCGGGTCAAGTTTTTCTCCCCTCCCCCGAAATTCTTCGATTCATCGATTTGGAGATAGGTTCGAGCCATGATCTCTTAGAGATAGCTCACTATCCTCCTTGTGACTCCTCTCACCAAGTTTGATCCCTAGAGGATTTGTTTTGGGTGAGATCGAGTCGAATCGGTGAGTGAACAGCGAAGTCACGAGATGACCGGACGCTAGGTCGGGCTGACCGGACACGTCCGGTGGTTGAATGTGTCGCGGAATTTTCTGAGTATTGACCGAACGCTCGTGACCGGACGCTGGGTTGTTGGATTGATCGGACGCTCAGGATCTACTATTCACCTATCTTGGCTCTAGTGACCGGACGCACTGCTCTCGACTGGACGCTCCTCGCTTGTGAGTCCGGTCAGAAACAGTAAGGTCCGAAAAATGTTTTCGATCGACCGGACGCGTCCGGTGGGTGTTGACCGGACGCAGGGTGAGTTCGGTCAGTGCAGTTTAGTGCAGTTTCATCCGCAGCTTGGTCGCTCGTTGTCGGATTTGGTTTCCGTCTTTTGCGTTGGCTTTCTAGAGTTGTGTAGTGTCCCGCTGTGCTTCTTGGAAGCATCCACCCTACATCTAGGGTCGTGGACATTAGCAAGCTCTAGGGTTTGTCTTTTGGGGTGATTCTCGGGACAGTGGCTACTAGTTTCCGAAAGGAAATTTTGAAGCTCCCATTCACCCCCCTCTGGTCGCTTTCTGGTTGCTTCTCGGTCCTTCAGCTGAAAGGTGGGACCGACCGGTCCCACCCTATGACCGGTCGGTCACCCACCAGTCCTGATGGCTTCCGTCTTCTGCAAGCTACTTCCACCGACCTCCAGGATGCATCTCGACCGTACCTCAAGTAGGTTTGATCCAAGGGCCACGGTTCATCGCCCAGAGCTATATAAACAGCCCCCAGACCCCCCTCTCCAGGCATCTCCCTCTTCATTATTCATCTCCACATCAGAAATTAGGGTTCCAATAAAGAAGTAGAGGTCCCTCTAGATGAATCTCTTCTAGTTCATCTAGAATTAGATCTAGTTCATCTAGTTGTGATCAAGAGATAGCTTTCAAGTAGAAGACTAGATACCCCTCAAGTAGGATTAGAACCTAGTCTTATTCTAGAACTAGAAGAGAGAGAGAGAGAGAGGAAGAGATCAAGAGGAAGCTCCAGCCTGTCGGATCAACTTCTTCATCTTGTACCTGCGGATTCAAGTTCTGAATCGACTTGCTTCAACGATTGTTTCGGTAATCGACATCTATATTTAAGTTTGAGCTATTGTTCTTATTATTCGTAAGGTTTATGACTCTCTTTTGAGTACTTTAACTCTAAGTTGCTCTAGAGTTTTAGTTGGATAGTGTAAGCGTGGTGCTTAGACTTGATAGCTCATCATAAATGCCTCCTATAACGTCGGTAGTAGTGGTTGTTCGCAAGGATGAATCTTATACCCTTGTTGATTCTTCTATAGTCCACTTACCCGTGTGTAGGCTCGGTAGGATTATATATTTGCATAAAAGACTCATACTCTGTTTGTGACCTTTTATGGAAACTTCCCCACTAAGAATAATATAAACATATCACTCTTAAGTTGGATTTAGATAACCTTAGTGATCCCCTCTATGCTTCTAGATTCTTTGTCCTTGTTAGCCACTTAGGGGTTAGACTTTAAGACTTAACACTATCCGTTCCTTTGGGTTCGATATTAAAACTGGGTTACTCCGGTGAAGTGCTACATCGGTAGATCTTATCTGTGCGCTTGCGGATAAAGTAGAGTGTGCGTTAATTTATACCAACAATTGCCAACTGCCGGCATGATAAGATGCAAACCGAGGAGGAAAATACATACCTTCAGTCTATCTTGAGTTGGGTGTCATGTAGTGAGCTGCAGTTGGACATGATGATCAGTCAGCTCAAGAGAGGAACTGGCGGTCCAGGAGTAGCCTTTGCTCTAGGAGGGAAGGGCACAAACTCTTTTGGTAAGATTGGTGAGTGTAGTGGCGTAAACCCAAGTGAGAAACCTTCCGTGACTCCCAAGCTAACCAAGATCACTCCACTTGAGCCTCCTAAGCCTATCACCAAGGATGGGGTCTTTGAAGAACCCCTCAAAGGTCCACCTCGCAATCAAGTGTGGGTTCCCAAACCTAACCATCTTAGGAACACACTTGACACTCTACCTAACGTCTTTAGTGATCCTCTTCCGAAAGGTAAACAGCCAACTAGAGTAAACAACCCCCGTAACAGAGTGAACCAACAACCCAAGAGAGTAGTGAGGTTTCAGTGCGAGTAATGTCACCGTGAGGGTCACCTTGCTGAGTTTTGCTTTCGTAGGAAGAGAGACGCTCAGAGAGAGTTGGAGATGAACAACCAGGCCATGCACTACCCTTTCCATGGTGTGCAGGGCCAGGGAGTTCATAGGCGGAGGGCTAGGCATGGAGGTGCACCCCCTCAGGTAGCTAGGCCCAAGGCAGCTTGACCACGGGGTGGTGGTCGTGCCCATCGCGGTTTCGGTCGTGCTCCATACGGCCGTGCGCCCCGTGTAAGAGGCTTTGCTGCACCGTCCCATAGCGGACCACCTTTTCAACTTGGTGGTGATCGTTATCCCCAGATGGGACGAGGAGAGTTTGGAGGTTTTGTGTTCCAAAGTGGACCACCTTTTCAATTTGGTAGTGATCGCTATCCCCTCATGGGACGAGGTCAATTTGGTGTTCATCCTAACACCTTTTCTAGGCCTATGACACAGCATTGGTATCCTTTTTAGCATACTAACCCCAGTGTTGTGCCATATGCTAATTTCCCGCCTTTCTATTGATGCAGGATCTCACGTTGGAGAACATGTGGCTCATGGATTCCGGGTGTTCGCGTCACATGATCGGAAGCTCTAGATGGTTCTCCAGCCTGAACCCCATTCCCCACAAAGAACACATCACATTTGGGGACAATAATAGAGGTAAGGTTGTTTCTCATGGGTTGATCTGACTCAACGAGAACTTTGTTCTCAAGGATGTTGCTTTGGTTTCAAACTTGCACTTCAATTTGCTTTCTATTTCGGAACTTCTTGAGGATGGTTTTGAAGTGCATTTTAAGACAAGCTTGAGCATAGTTCTTGATCCTTAGGGTGATCTTGTTCGTTGGATTGTCCCATTTGGCTGTGTCTTTTGAGCCAATTTTTCTCGTGCTTTCGGCTCTTCTCGGTGTTTGGTGGCATGTCCTTCTTTTGATTTGTGGAAGTGGCATAGGAGACTTAGACATTTGAACTTCGACTTGCTTGTAAGGCTTCATTCACTTGGCCTAATCCGAGGATGGCCCAAGCTTAAGTTTCAGAAGGACCTTGTCTGTCACCCTTGTCGTCACGGGAAGATGGTTGCTGCCTCTCACCCACCTGTGAACCAGGTGATGACTAAGCGACCTAGCAAGCTCTTACACATGGATACTATTGGTCTAGCTCGGGTCTGCTCGGTGAGTGGGAAGTGGTACGTTCTAGTGATCGTGGATGACTTTTCGAGGTACTCTTGGGTGTTCTTTATGGAGGGCATGGGTGAGGCTTTTTCGCATGCTCGAGATTTGATTTTGAGGTTGAAAACTAAGTTTCCCCTGATACCATTAGAGCTATACGCAGTGACAATGGACTGAATTTGACAATTTTTAGTTTTCCTCTTTCTATGCTTCTCTCGGACTTGAGCATCAGTTTTCCTCTCCCTATGTCCCCCAGCAGAACAGTGTTGTTGAGCGCAAGGATCGGACCCTTGTTGAGATGGCCAGGATGATGCTTGATGAGCGTAGGACTCTGAGGCATTTTTGGGCCAAAGTGATCAACACCGCTTGCCATGTTTCAAATTGCATCTGTATTTGTGCTTTCATGAAAAAGACCTCTTATGAGTTGCGATTTGGATGGGTACCCAAGATGTCTCACTTTAGGGTGTTTGGGTGCAAGTGCTTCATCCAGAAGCAAGGCAATTGGGACAAGTTTGAATCTCGTTCTGCTGACGGTATCTTTCTTAGTAATGCATTATATTCTCGAGCTTATCGTGTACTTAACCTTAAAACTAACCGTATAGTGGAGACCTGCGAGGTCACATTCGATGAGACATTGCCTTGTGTTTCTTTTGCTTTTGATGTTGCAGGAGAATAGAAGCTGAGAGAGGCTATCTTTGTGGAGGAGCAGGAGAATGCCGATTGGGGTGATCTCGAGCCAACTTCACCGGCTGCCTCTATCCACCCTGCGATGACGACTTCGACTCATGGACCAGCCCCCACTTCTTCCAGCACTTGGGGTCCATCCGAGCCACTTCTCTAGCGAGCATCAGCTGCACTTAAGGGAGCGACAACATCTGGCGAGGGGGAGGTGACTTCGGCGAGGCAGGTGCCCCGAAGCGTTCAGCAGATCCACCCTCCACAACGGATCAATGATGGTATCGACCAGTGAGTCACACGGTCGCAAGCATATGAAATCTCACACTTTACTCATTCTGCATTTGTTGCTTCTTTTGAGCACAAATATGTTGGACACACACTTTCTGATCCTAATTGGGTCAATGCCATGCATGAGGAGTTAGAGAACTTTGAGCAAAACCATGTCTGGGCACTAGTTCCACCTCCACCAGAATGCCACCCTATAGGTACCAAGTGGGTCTTCAAGAACAAATAGGGTGAGGATGGAATGGTAGTGAGGAACAAAGCTATACTAGTTGCCTAAGGCTTTTGCCAGAAGGAGGGGATAGACTATGAGGAGACCTTTGCCCCTGTAGCTCATTCAGAAGCCATTTGGATCCTTTTAGCCTTTGTCGCTTCAAAAGGGTTCAAACTTTACCAAATGGATGTCAAGAATGCTTTCATAAATGGATATATAGAGGAAGAGGTCTATGTTACGCAACCCCCTGGTTTCGAGAATCCCAAATTTTCAAATCATGTCTTTAAACTTTCAAAAGCTTTATATGGTTTGAAACAAGCCCCTAGAGCTTGGTATGAGCATTTGAAAACCTTTTTGCTCTCTAAGGGTTTTAAAATGGGAAGGGTAGATAAGACTCTTTTTCTCCTCAAGCAAGGCAACAACACTCTTTTGGTTTAGATTTACATGGATGATATCATCTTTGGTGGCTCTTCTCATGCACTTGTTGCCAAGTTTGCAGATCTTATGAGCAGAGAGTTTGAGATGAGCATGATAGGTGAGTTGACCTTCTTCCTCGGGTTGCAAATCAAGCAAACCCAAGACGGGATATTCGTGCATCAAGGCAAGTACATGAAGGATGTACTGAAGAAGTTCGACATGGGCGAGGTCAAGCCTCTCACGACGTCCATGGCGATGACTATTGCGATGGACGCGAACGAGGACAGAGAGCTTGTGGACCAGAAGGAGTACAGGAGCATGATCGGCTCACTCCTATACTTGACAGCGACGAGGCCAGACATACACTTTGTAGTGTGTCTGTGCACTCCCTTTCAAGTGTCCCCTCGGACTTCTCACAAGAAGGTGGTCAAGCGCATCATGAGGTACCTTCGATACGCTCCTGAGTTCAGGCTTTGGTACTCTTCTTCTTCGACCCTCTCGTTTTGTGGTTATTTTGATATGGATTTTGCCGGCTATTGGCTTGAGCGCAAGTCTACTTCTAGGACTTGCTAGTTTCTTGGCTCTTTGCTTGTTTCTTGGTCCTCCCGCAAGCAGTCTAGCAAGCCCAGTCTACCATCGAGGCCGAGTATGTCGCTGCCGCTTCTCGTGCTTCGCAGCTTTTGTGGATGGTTGCTACCTTGCGTGATTTTGGTCTAGATTTTAGTCAGGTCCCTTTGCTTTGTGATAGCACGAGTGCAATTAGTATAGCAAAGAACCCAGTTTTACACTCTAAGACCAAACACATTGATGTTCGCTTTCACTTTCTTCGTGATCACTACGAGAAAGGCGACATCGACTTCCCACAACCAGCTTGCCGATATCTTTACCAAGCCTTTGGATCTCTCAACTTTTGCTAGGTTGAGAGGTGAGCTTGGTGTGTGTTTTCCCTTTTAGATGGGGAAAGCATTTTGCTAGATGTACAGAGTAGTTTTTCTCTGATACCTTTCTTTTTGGTTTGTTTTGCTTCGATAGAGTAGCTTTTGCATGCATTTCATCATGTATTTCTATGCATTTTCGACCTTCATGTCTATAGCTGTTAGAATGAAATTATGCTCTTTTGGGTATGCTCTGTTGATACATGATGATGCTTGTAGCTTAGGCTCTTGTTGATCACTTGATACATGTTATGAGCTAAGCTATCTTTTGCAAATGGAGAATTTGACTAATCAAGTATATAATCTTTAAGTTGTTCACCACTAAGATTGGCAACTAGCATGGGTAGGATGTATTGAGTTCACTGGTGCTATTTCATATATGCTAGGTTGCTATGTCTCTTGCACTGAGTCTATCACTTGCTTGGTTTGTTCATAATTACCTTTTGCTTAAAATTTGAACCAAGTTAGTGAAATGAAAAGATCGACATGGGATTGCTTTGTCAACAAATCAAGGTATCGAGATTGTTTCTCATTGCACATTGAGTTAAACTTGAACCGTGTAGTGTAAGATCGAAACCGGTGCTTTAAACTTCTGATTGCTTTCTTGCATAGGCTTAGCTCAGTTGAAAAGTTAGGCAAAGGCATTACTTTCAACCTCTCGCAATCACATGCTTATCTTTGAACTTGTGTTAAATACCGCTGCAAATCTCTGATAAAATTTGCACAAGTCTATGTTTCATTCTATAGCATGATGATTGAACTTTGCTAGAGGTAGTTCACCTTGTATACATGTTGTAGCACTTGTTTGATTTCCTATCTATTTATGCTAAGTGCTATTTTAGTGATGAACCCTTTCTGAATGGCATAGAACTGCTCAGAATGCTTAATCGTTCATATTTCGTATTCATTTGATCAGTTTGAGCCTTTGCTAGCACTTATCTTTGTTGCTATTTTATCGAGACAACACCTAATAGAGCATCTTTTCACTCTAATTGCTATATACTTGAAGCTTTTGCATCGTGCATTTCATGCATTTTAACTTAGAGTGTAGTCTGTCTTCACTACTATACAACATGGATATTGTAACACTTTTATGTAATATATTCATTAATGTATTTCAGTAAAATTTTATAGTAACACAAAAAAGTATGTTACAGACTTTGGCTGTAACACAAAATATATTTTTTGAAAAAAAGGTGTTACTAACAACAATTATAGTAACACAAAATTAATGTTGCAAGAAAAATATTACAAAAGTGTACTATGTTGTAACACATAAGTGGAACACATATAAAACGTGTTACAAATATATGCCTCTAGTAACATAAAATAATGTTTCAGTTCAAGTGTTACAAAAGAAAACACATGTAGTCCCTCTTATTTATAGGAAACACATCGCATATAGCTCTCATCAGAGTTGTTCCGGACACACTGATCAGGAAGCGACTAGACGCTGGCCGAGAGTCCGGTCACTGTACAGAGAGGTATAGACTTGACCAGACGTATCTTGTGTGAGCCAACCGGACTCAACGTTGTCACTGTTTACTCAGTGATTGTGACCGGATGCTGCTGACCGGACGCACTACTGTTCTGACCGAACGCTCCCTGTGCAGAGTCCGGTCATGAACAGAGAGGTTCCAGAACAGTGCTTTCTGGATCGGACGCATCCGATCCCTACTAACCGGATGCACTCAGAATCCGGTCAGTGCAGGATGTGCGTGTTTTCGTTCGCAATTTCTATGGTGAGTTTCTGTTTTGCGATTCGGCTTTTGCGTTGGGTTCCTTGACTAGTGTAGTGTCTCGCTGTATTCCTGGGTAAATCCACCCTACATCTAGGGTCGTGGACACTACCAAGTTGTAGTCTTGCTTTTGGGTTAAATTTTGGATAGTGGCCATTCATTTCCCGAAAAGAAATTTAAGGCTCCCATTCATCCTCCCTCTAGTCGCCCTTTTTGGTCATTTAAATTTAAACCAACTAAGCGAGACATACCACCAAAGTTAACAAGACATAAACACGAATGCCAAACATTCGTCTCATCATTATGACATACATGATTCACACAGTTTTAATATCAACATCATGAGTTAAATACAAGTGGAACAAGCTTTCAGGGCTTGTTTAGTTCCGAGAAGTATTTGGAAAACGCATTGTAGCACTTTCGTTGTTATTTGACAAACTTTGTCCAAACATGGACTAACTAGGCTCAAAAGTTTCGTCTCGACATGTAGATACTAAAAGTACAATTAGTTATTTTTTTACCTTCATTTAATGCTCCATGCATGCAGCTAAAGATTGATGTGATAGGGAATCTAGAAATATTTGGCGGAAGTTGGGAAAACTAAACATGGCCTCACTCTCATATCCTTTACCAATAAAAGTTTCATATTTTGAAAGCACGCACTTATTCAATTCAAACACAAGTTTGTAACCATCATGACATACCAAAGATTCACTAATTAAATTCTTCCTTATTGAGGGGACATGCTGCATATTGTTCAGCTGCATGGTCTTTTCTGAACTAAGCTTCAGATCCATGGTACCAATACCACGTACAACCGTACGTGCATTATTCCCCATCAATAAGGAGGAAGTCCTCCCGACTTGATAAGAAGAAAACAAATAAATATCAGCACACATATAAATATTGACTCATGTATCAATCCACCAATTAGGTGAATGAAAGACTAAAAGAACTATAGGTAATACATTACCATGCTCTGATGTTCCTTCATCAACCTCAATCATGTTTGCAGGTTTCTTTTTGGACATCCAATTTGCATCAAGACAATCTCTCACAAAGTGTATAGACTTGCCACATGTGAAACAATTTCCCTTTTCCTTGTTCTTCTTCTTGTTAGTAAAATGTGTAGTGTTTCTTTGTTTGAGGTCTTTCTGATTTTTCTTCTTATGGGGATTCTCAGGACTTTTCTGCATCACATGTGTACTAGAACTTCCCCCAACGAATTTCTTTCCACGAACATCTTTTGCTCTCGCTTTCTCTTCAACATCTAAAGAGTCAAACTCTTGTCTCTTATGTTTTAGAGAAGTAGCAAAGTCTGTCCAAGCCTGTGGTAGCTTTGCAATAATGCAATCTGCCACAAACTTCTCAGACAATACATAACCAAATATTTTGAGCTCTTTTGCTAGTGTTTATATTTCATGATCTTGTTCTACCACAGAACATTCATCAACCATCATATAGTCATGAAACTGTTCCATGACATACAACTCATTACCAGTATCAGAAATTCTATATTTAGCCTCTAGTGCATCCCACATCTCTTTACCAGACTGCAGCGACACATATACATCAACTATAGATTCTCCTAGCACGCCTAATATTACGGCTTTGCACATGGCATCAACATGCTGGACTACACGCTCCTTCTCAGGAGTGTGCAGACTAACACCTCTAAGCTCTACAACAAAGTAGCAGTGCATAATAGTCAACCATAGCATGCATCTCTGTTGCCACCTCTTGTAATGTGTGCCCACAAATATATTCGGTTTCAACATGCTCACAAAGTTAGTACTTGAGAAAATCCTATCACGTTTGGATTGTAAGAAATCTTGGCATTTTCACTAGAAATTTAATCCAGAAAATAGTGATAAATAAATGGTTCATGACATAATATATATGCTTGTGTGATCTAACGGTAGCATATGAATGATACTAACAAGCAACGTCATGACAAGACACTTTGCTAGAAAAGATGAGTTTGTTATAGAAATATACCCTACGGGAGCTAAATGCGCTAGTTAATATAATGCTTGTTGGTGTAGTCGTCCCGCTCGATGCCATGCAGAAAGGAAGCAGTGCAGGTCGCCGTCACTAGAGTAGTAGAAGCCGAAGTGAGTAGTCATGACACGAACGACATGCCCCAAAAAATGAGATTGTCGTCCTTTAGAGGAGTAAGTGAACTCGTAGACAACAGAAGTTCCAGAGGCTCCTACTCAGAACCTGTGCGCGCAAGTTCTAGCACGAGAAAGCCTTGAGGCTGTAGAGATGTGGGAACGGAGAGGGGGTGTTCTTTGTGCCAGATGTGAAGAAGACTCTGTGGTCATGGTAGGAGACGAGCAGACGGGAAACAAGAAGGTTCTCGTTAACCATAGTAATGGCCAGGACAGAAATGGAAGCAATCAAAACACAATTGAGAAAAACGAAAGTAACTCTTATAAATCAAGTGTCTTGATTAGCAAAACCGATCTGACCCGACCATCTGTCTGTCCGCTCGCTCGCCGCTAGCTTGCCTGCCCATGCCCAAGTCTCTGCTCGGCCGATGGCGGTAGCGCACGCATGTGTGGCATGCGCTGTCACCTTTTCCTAACTTCTCTACATCGACGAATAGAATTGAATCATATAAGTTGAGTCAACATCCGGTCAAAATCATGTATGATGCTATTTAATAGCAAGTCATAGAGTTATTTAATTTATTAAATATTATATGGGCCAGCCAGTCCAATAACTTCATATCTTGGACTTTATAATTGGTTGATGTCTGGCATAGATCCTGTAAACTTTGGATTATTATGACTTCATTATTTTGTTTCTAATGAATGTATGGATACTTATGAATGCATTATGTATGGTATGAAGTTTTGACCATAGATGTATGTTATAGTACTATCATATATCATTGTATTTGTATACGTGTTAGTACTTACTAATTTTTAATTGGATTTAAGACTGTTGGATGTGTTACTTTTGTATTATTAGATTTACATAAATACAAATATTATATTTTGTGTATTTTTTATAGCTGGCTCATGAGCTTAACAAGCCAGCTTGAGCTCGTAAATAAGACGGGCTTAGCTAGACTTCTGGCCCGTTAAGGTAATGAGCCAAGCCAAACTAGCCTGTTATCTTAATGAGCCAGAATGAGTCAAGAGGAGTTGACTCGTTATTTAGCTTAAGTTGTTCGTGGGCATGGAGATCACAAGCACAGAGTCATCGGATGTGGCATTCCAGAAATAGAAGAAACAGAAAAGTAGGGACCTCCTAGTTGACCGGTGAAAATGTGTAGTGGCATATAGTATTTGGATAGCTTGGAAACCAAGTAGGTTGGCTATCAGAGTGAATCCAACAGGCCCCCAAACAGTCTCAAAACTTAAATGTGAGGGATTAGCCAAAAACACAGGTCCAACAAAACCCCTACTCAAGCCCTCAAATTGAAGAGACCTTCAAAGCCCCTCGGCCCTCATTCTCGTGAGCATTGACCATAACTCCTATCAGGTGGTTTGGCCGTTTTCCTCACTCTCACACCATTTGTTCTCGGTCACAATGCTGCTCCCACCATGCCCCCAAGCCTTTCACAACACCATTCCTGCCTCCTCCCTTCGGTGCTGGCAACCATCACTATATGCCTCCCATCACGGCGGTCGTCTCATCTCATATAGCGTTTTTCCGTGTCGTATGTCTCTCGACATGGGGATACTCCTCCCGATCATGCCCTAAGCCTGGATGCCTCTCTCTAAAAGGTGACGCCCTTCTATGCACCTCCCTCCACCACCAACCACCCGAACCCTCCCTCCTAAAGAGAAGTACAGGTATGACAAGAATCTAGGTAGTGGAGGTGTGAAGATGCAGAGACATGACATATCAGGGTCTAGGAAGTAGAAGAGAAGATATATGGCCAAAGGGGTGAAGATAGAAGAGAGAAGATGGAAAAAAGGAATGAAGGGTTGCTTTCATTTACCAATGTCTATTTGATTGAATTTGAGGGCGCAATGGGAGGCCTCGAATCAAAAGTAGGTGCCCTGATTTGAGGGCTCATGCCTCGAGATGCTCTTGGACATGATTTTTTTCTTCATTAGGGCAGTCCCAATGCTAGAAACTACATGTGGTTTCTATGTACATTTAATATACATAGACACTACGTATAGAAACTATGGTCATAATTGATATTTTGTACAGAATTATTTTTCGTCCAATCAAATATCTTCTCTCTCCGTTCTCAATCAATCATATCTTTTTGTATTTTGGTTCTCGTGTAGACATGGTTTCTTATCTAAGAAACTATTTCCTTATCTCTCCTCTTTAATTAGAGTGTCACATCATCTTTTTGCTTAGGTGACACTATAATTAATGAAGATAGAAACTACATGGTTTCATGGTTGGGAGTGCCCTTACTCAAATATGGGAGAGTGGGGACCCTGTTTAGGTAGTATGATAGAAATGTTGTAATAAAACAAGTAAAAACAGATAGCACAGCAAATTCTATCAATTTTCCTATATTTCCAGGCCTCTGATTTTCTTTCTTATGTAATTGTGAATTATCTGTTGGAGTTGTTCCAAATTCACTTTAGGATATTAGCCAGGCTTCTGACGGAGCGAAGCGGAGGCCCGTCGCCGGAGGTTTGGGCCGGAGCGAAGCGGAGTTTGAAGACGGCCCATCAGGCCGCGCCCCTGTGCACACACGGGGGTGCAGGGGGCGGAGTCCCCCGCGGTATGGTATATATGCCATTGCTAGGGTTTCGTTGGAGATGTGATTCTCTTGTAAGCCGCCATAGGCGTGTAACCCCCAAACTCTTGAGATAGTGAGATTGTTGTCGGCTGGTGCCTGTGGTTTTTCCCTTTTAATGTTGAAGGGGTTTTCCACGTAAATCGTGTGTCTTCTCTGTGATTGATTTTTCGTTTACTTCATATTTCTATACGTCGTTCATAACATTATCTATTGTAAGTTGTTTCTTTAACTGTACTATTTTATTGTCCATGGTTGTTGCCTAAAAATTAGGCATCTGAAATATAGAAAATATATTCCCAATCTTTATTGTCATTTGCCCATGTAGTTTTTTTAACAAGAATGTGCCCATGTAGTTGGTGTTGGTTCTGTCGAAGAAGTCAAAGTCCTTCTCATATAAAACACTTCGGTGATACATGCAGCTAACTGCTCCCTGTTAATTATATTTGTCTTGAACATCCTTCTAATCCATTCTTTTATTTGAGCATGCTATCTACCCGGCTGAATACAAATACAGCATGCTGCCATGCCAGTAATTTCTGCTCAACGACTCAAAACCTCAATGGAGGCAGCTCTATCTGCCATTTCTGGCGAAATACTCAGCCGACTCATCTCCTTTCTAATCAAGAAACACACGGACAGGTCATCTGTAGAAGAGAAGCTGGAAAGGCTTGAGCATCTCCTACTCAGAGTCCATACTGTGGTCGAAGAGGCCGAGGGACGATACATCACCAATTCCAAGATGCTGGTGCAGCTCAGGATCCTTGTTGATGGCATGTACCAAGGCTACCATGTGCTCAACACCATCAAGTTCAAGCCTGCTGAAGAAGCAACACACCAAAACCAGGTGACACAATCATCTAACTTGTCAGCTCCTCTTAAGCGCAATCGTGCAGTTTCTAGCATCAGGACTACCACGGCTTCCAATCATGACCTACAAGCTTCTCTGGAAAAATTGGAAACCATTGTGACGAATATGACAGAGTTTGTCATTCTACTGGGTGGATGCAAGCAGATGCATAAAAGGCCCTATGACACCTACATCTACATTGACAATTTCATGTTCAGTCTCGTCGTGGAGAAGCAGGAGCTGATCAACGCCCTGTTGCAAGACAACTCACCTGTACGTGTTGCAGGTGCAGCTGTTGTGCCAGTAATTGGTGCATACAGAGCCGGGAAGAAAAGCTTAGTAGGGTATGCCTGCAACGATGATATGGTTCTATCTCACTTCTCCTCGGTACTGCGCTTGAAAAGCAGCAACTTTCAGAAAGTACGACGTGAAATGTTCATGCCTGTAAGGACTTTAGTTGTCGCTGAGTTCATTTCAGATGTGAATGACAGCGAATGGCTAAAGTTTTATTCAGCTGCATCGTCACAGATGGGCGCAGGAAGCAAAGTGATCATCGTAAGCAGGTTCCAAGAGATTGCGAGGTTTGGAACTGTAAAGCCAATCATCCTCAGAAGCTTGTCAGAGGCAGAGTTTTCTTATCTCTTCAAGGTACTCGCATTCGGAGGGACAGACCCAAAGAATCACCCACAACTTGCCTCAATAGCTATGGAGCTAGCTATGAACGTGAATGGGTTGCTCCTCGTAGCGAACATGCTCGCTGACTTGATGAGGAAGAATCAAAACATGCAATTCTGGTTTCACATATTGAAAAGGTTCAGGAAGTCAATAGAGCGTAATTTTTCAAGGTTTGGTGAGCATCCGAAACAGCTTCTTGAGAGGGACCGTCCGACTGACATAACAATGCTGGTTCCGCCTTCTTGTGCTACACTTCGTCTCATGCCATCCCACGACGACACTAGTTTATGCATCAAAGAGCTGCCCAAGCTGAAGTTTGCAGACCTGGTGCAAGGTTCAACTACTATTCAACCCAATGAGGAGTTTGAGATAACTATATGGGAATCAAGATTACCCCCTTTTACTAAGTTTGTCGCAAACTGTATTGCTGAGGAGAATCCTTGTACTTCCTCAGATAATAACAAAAGGCATAAATCAGCATGTAAACAGTAACATCTTGTTAATTGGATTGAATGGTCCTATCAAGTCAAATATATCAAGAACATCGATGTTTCAGGGTCTAAACAATATATCCTGATTATGTATACTTAAATTTAGGTAGATTCTTGTATGTTACACTCTAAATCCAGCCGATAGTGTAGATGAATTACACGAAAAATATTAATATTTGGCGTATAATGAAAGACTTCTGTATTTGTTCGCGTCAATATGTGTACATGCATCTTCTTTCAATAAGGGAAGTTTTATTAATCTCAAGATCTACAATGACCATAACTGGATATATGTAGCCTTACAAAGAGATTTAAAATGTTTAGCACGCTAATAACACTCAATGCATAGACTGTCATCCATATGCCTAGGTTAAAAAGTCCTTGACCACGTAGGTCAATTGTTAAGATGATTCACGACCAAATCCTATGATGTTGGCTTGTATCGGATATATAGTCCATGTACCGGTCAGGGTAAGCACAAAAAACCGAGACCGAAAAAACCGAACCTGAACCTGAAAAGATCAAAATCTCGGTCTTCGGTTCCTGTTCCCAGGACACCGATTTAATTTTGGTGCTTTGGTCTGTAGGCTCGGGTACTCAAATAACCGAGACACTCTATTGGCCATGTACTCTATTTCAGTTGGTTCTGTTGGCCATGTACTCTATTCCTAAGCCTAGCCTAGTACGTATTCTCAAAATACTACTCCCTCCATCCCAAATTATAAGACATTCCAAGAATCTTGGAGAGTCAAAGTTTTTCAACTTTGACCAAATTTATATAATAAGATAATAATATTTATGATATCAACTAAGTGCAATTAGATTCTCCATTAGTTATATTTCCATAATATGTATATTTGATGGTATAAATCTTTATATTTTTCTCTATAATTTTGGTCAAAGTTGAAAAACTTTGACTCTCCAAGATTCTTGGAACGTCTTATAATTTGAAATGGAGGGAGTAGCATATAGTACGTGGCCAGCACACGCCGCTGTATGCCTCCATCGCGAGCACCACTTTCCTGCCAAGTGCAGGTGTAGGCGTGCAGCTACGTGCTAACATGCGCGAGAATTTCCTAGCCCCGATGCTACCCACCAACGAGGCAACGGCTAGCTGCAGCTCGGAACCCACACTCGAGAAAATAATTTCTTCCTATTTGTAGGTTGTACGAACAGGAAGAAATTATTTTTTTAAAAAAAATCATGCCATTTCATTTTTTAAGAAATAGGAGGAGCAAACTGCAATTAAATTAAGAAAGTTACTAGTACAAAACAAGAGGTGCAGAAAGCACCCACTAAAGAAACATAAAAAGAAAGGAAGAAGAGAAGGTGAAGAAGTATGACAAGGTGTTTCCTTTCTATGAAACTAAAAAATGTTCTATTCTTCTTTTAACTCATGTAACAATAGAGTTAAATCCTTTTTAAAATTTGTTCCGCACTTTAAGGTGCTTGGCCGAATTCCTTTGAAGACGAGGTCATTCCTTTTTGTCCACATGCACCAACAAAATAGTATGACATGTTCCATGAAGAATGGAAAGACAAATCGAGACTTAAAAGCTTCAATTGTCCAATGTGTGGTGCAGATCTAAGAAGGCTAAAAAGCAAGGATGTTTGAGTATGATATTTTTGAAGGGGGTGAACCGGACGTGCCTAGGCTCGTCACGGAACGCGGAGCATGCATTGCTGAAATCCTTCCACTGCTGGCCATTGGAGGGGTGCCGCAGCTTGCCATCGTCCCTCACCTGATCAGGTGATGAATGCCAAGACATGAGCTTTGCATCCTCTAGGTTCCCGAATAGTGCACACAGGTGGTCGACCACAGGCAAGTACCACAGGGACAACGCAGGCCTTTTCCTCTGTGTGTAACCCTCTTCTTCCTCGTCCTGCTGAGCCGAGATCTGCTTGGCCCCCTTCTTCCTCTTCTTCGGACCACCGGTACCCCCAAGGCTTCGTCATTGAGAACACAAGGTTGATATGTGCCCTTGTGGTTCCCTTCCTGAGTGATAAGTGATCGATCAACCGACAACATGTCACTCGGCTGTGTTGATGTGCAGGTGCGGAGCTCGGAGACAGTGGTCGAAGGTGAGGTGAAGGTCAAGTGGGGACGTGCCGTGCCGACGGACCGGGAGCGGTGAAGGGCGTACGTGGAGCTTGGACTGACGGACCGGGAGACCTGAGGACCAGCTGTGGTAGCTGGCACGTGGCGTCGACAAGCAAGAGGACATGGGGATGTGCGGTGCATCGGCCGAGTCGGGAGGAAGGTGATGGCGTCGTGACACTTGGCGGGAGGCCGAGAAGGATGGCGAATGCACTGTGCCCGGCGTGGAGGCTGGACATGCTCCGGCATCGGTGCTGGAACTCGGGGTGTGTGAACCACATCCCGTCTACGGCGCGGGTTCGGTAGCTGAGCCTCAAAAAGCTACCATCGACGGTTTCCGAGTTTGGGCCTCAAAACTCGGGGTGGACGGTTTCCAGTTTGGGCCTCAAAACCTGGGCGCACGGGTTTCTGAGTTTGGGCCACAAAACTCAGCTGGAGGACAGGTTTCCCGGTTTCAGCCTCAAAACCGGGGGAAGGCCCAGGTTTCCCGGTTTCGGCCTCAAAACCGGGGGGAGGTCCGCAAAAAGGATGGTCGACGCGTGGCGGCGTGAAGAGGCGGGCGCGGTGGCACAACTATTCACGAGGAAGGCACGGTGGTCGGCAGGGCGGCACGTGGCGGCATCCTGAGGCTTGCGTCGAGGCGAAGCTAAGGGTGAGGAAGGCGCGTAGCCGTCAGATCGACATCAAGCAGAGTTGGACCGGGATACCCCTAGGGTTGGCCGTTTCGCTCATTTACCTAGGATTAGAAGGGGATTATTGTTTAGGCTATAAATAAGAGAGGCACCCCTCCTCTCCCTTTGATCCTTGCAGTCATTTGCCCTAAGCACTCTCTTTCTCCTTAGCCCTCGTTTAGGTTCTAATCATACCTGGCTGTAGAGGATCCACAGAGTGAACTCAATCATGTCTCTGTGTTTTGGGAAGTTTAGGAAGTGAGACCGTAATCTCACGTTTGTAGCGTGTGTTCGCCACACGGTTGCAATTTCATGGTGTGATTCGCGTTTTGTTTGTGTTCATCGCGGATTGCCTTTTCTCCTAGTTTTCCCATCGCTTGATCTCTTTGCTTGGTGTGTCACTTGCAAATCCACTTGAATCAAGTTGTTCTAGATCGTGAGGCAATTCTTTCCCCCGAAGGAATCCTTCTCAAACCTCACGGTCTAGGAGATCGGGTGATTTTCGTTTCGGATCATATTCTTGTTCCCTTGCCCCAAAATTTCTCGATTCATCGGTTTGGAGATAGGTTCGAGCCATGATCTCTTAGAGATAGCTCACTATTCTCCTTGTAACTCATCTCACCAAGTTTGATCCCTAGAGGATTTGTTTTGGGTGAGATCGGGTCAAATCGGTGAACAAACGAAGTAGTTTCGGGGTGACCGGACGCGGTGTACGAAGCGACCGGACGCTGACCCTGTGCGTCCGGTCGTTGAACACACAGCGTGTTTTTACTGTGCTTGACCGGACGCTGGTTTTTGGATGAGACCGGACGCTCACTCGTTCCTGTTCATCTGCTTTGTTTTGTGTGACCGGACGCTCAGACACCGTGAGTCCGGTCAGAAACAGAGAGCTCCCAAACTTGATTTTGTTTGACCGGACGCGTCCGGTGCCCTATGACCGGACGCAGGCAGAGACCGGTCAGTGCAAGTTTGTACTGTTTGATCCGCAGCTTGTTTGTTCATTGTCGGTTTTGGTTTCCGGCTTTTGCGATTGGGTTCCTAGAGTCGTGTAGTGTCTCGCTGTACTTCTTGGAAGCATCCACCCTACATTAAGGGTCGTGGACATTATTCGAGTTCTAGGCTTGCCTTTGGGGTGACTTCTGGGACAGTGGCTGAAAGTTTCTGAGAAGAAATTTTAAGCTCCCATTCACCCCCCCTCTGGTCGCTTATCCGGTCCTTCAATTGGTATCGGAGCCGGTTAAGGATCTACTCTACCTTAATCAGTTTCGGATCCTAAGAGCGACATGGATCGAGGGAATGGCAAGGCTCCCTATTTCGATGGGACGAACTATCCCTATTGGAAGATTTGGATGCGTGCTTATCTCAACAACATCGGATCTTCTGTATGGGAGATATGCGAGGATGCAGATTACGTGGTTCTTGCGGCTCGAGTAGGTCAGCACCAGATTGACCAACACGAGGCCAACTCTAAGGCCCGTAACGCGCTTTTGGCCAACATCTCTCTTCCTGAGTTCGAGCGTGTTTCCGAGCTTCAGACTGCTCGAGAGATCTGGGTGAAGCTTCAGAGCTATCATGAGGGGACCGCTCAGGTCAAGACCAGACTCTTTGAGACTTACAAGCGGGAATACGAGAACTTTGTTCGGTTGGAGGGAGAGACGATTGACGCTATGTTCGCTTGTTTTCAAACGATTGTGAACAAGATGCGTGCCAATCGGACCAACCTACCCTATGACGATCATGAGAGGGCACTCAAGTTGCTATACGCCCTGGATCGGAGGGTATGGGAGGTGAAGGTGTCGACCATCATTGAGTCTGCTGCTTATGACACCCTCATCGTGGACGAGCTATTCAGCAAGCTCAAGTCCACTGAGATCGATCACTTGACTCAGGCCAAGCTGAAGAACCCATCTTCACATTCCATGGCTTTGGTCTCAGGCAAGGGTGGATCGACTCTTTCCGCTGACGCTTCACCACCTCTCTTTGCTTTGTCTTCTTTGCTTTCAGTGACTGAGGAGCAGGTGGAGGCGTTGGACGATGACGAGCTCGCCCTCATCATCACCCGGTTCTCGCAGTTTCACAACAACCGCCTGAATCGCCGGCGTGGTGGCGCACGTGAGGGCTGCTATGGATGTGGAGATCCGGATCACTTCGTCGCGAACTGCCCCAAGCGCGACAAGACCTTCCCCGGCAAGAACCACAACTCCAGGCGCAAGGGCAAGCCGGAGATCAAGGTCGGGAAGAAGAAGAAGGGCGGCTACCGCCGAGAGGACATGGAGAAGGCTTTCGATGCCGGCAAGCGTGCCTTCCTTGCCACTTTCAACGATGGCGAGAGGTCCTCCGACGGCGACTCCAGCGACGATGGGTCCATGCACAAGACTAAGGAACGCTTCAACGGACTCTGCTTCTTCGGCAAATCCTCCAAGAATCTGTGCACCATGGCCTTGGATGGAGAGGACTGCAAACGTCAGGACAAGGACGACGGCACCGACGACGACGACGACGCTTCCGAGGTATCATCCTCTTCTCTTGTCGAGCGTCTTACCGGTGAGCATGATTCCCTTGTCGATATAGTCCTAGGTCAGGATAAGAACCTCAAGCGAGCTATCCGAGAGCGCAATGAGTTTAAGGCTAAGATGAATGATGCGCTTAAGGAGCTTGAGTTCGCTAGGTCCGAGGTGAAGGTGACCGATGAGGAGGAGTGTGAGGAGTGCACGATGCATATGACAAACTTTGCCACCCTGCAAACCAAGTATGCCTCTTTGATTGAGGTGTACGATGAGCTGAAGAGTAGGCTAGACTTGGTGGGTGATTGCAAAGAGTGTCCCTCCCTAAAGAAGGAGCTGGAAGAAGTGAAGGCAAGGCCTTCTTTGTTAGGTGCGTGCAAGCTTTGCCCAAGCTTGCGTACTGAGTTGGCAGAAGTTAATGCCAAGCTTGCTGAAGCCATGAAGGCCAGCTCAGTTAGCACCTTGTCCGCTCAGTGTGAGCGATGCGTGGGGATGGAGCTTGAGATTGCCAACTGTCGGCATGACAGGATGCAAACCGAGGAGGAGAACACATACCTTCGGTCCATCCTGAGTTGGGTGTCATGCAATGAGCCACAGTTGGGCATGATGATCAGTCAGTTCAAGAGGGGAACTGATTGCTCGGGAGTAGGCTTTGAGTCAAGTGGGAAGAGAGCTAGCACCTTTGGCAAGATTGGTGAGTTTAGTGGAGTGAACCCTAGTGAGAAGCCATCCACTATCCCTAAGCTCATCAAGATCACCCCACCTGAGCCTCCCAAGCCTATCACCAAGGATGGCATCCTTGATGAACCTCCCAAGGCTCCACCTCGCAAGCAAGTGTGAGTTCCCAAACCTAACCATCTTAGGAACACACTTGACACCCTTCCTGACGTCTCTAGTGATCCCCTTCCGAAGGGCAAGCAGCCGGCTAGAGTGAACAACCCTCGCAACCATAGAAACCAACAACCCAAGAGAGTGGTGAGGTTGGAGTGCGAGTACTGTCACCGTGAGGGTCACCTAGCTGAGTTTTGCTTTCGGAGGAAGAGAGACGCTAGGAAGGAGTTAGAGCTGAACAACCAGGCCCGGCACCACCCTCTCCATGGTGTGCAAGGTCGGGGAGTTCAGAGGCAGGGCGCTAGGCCTGGAGGAGCACCTCCTCAGGCAGCTAGGCGCCAGGCAGCTAGACCACAGGGTGGTGGTCGTGCCCGTCGCGGTTCCGGTCGTCCTCAATACGATCTAGAGCCAAGTGTAATAGGCTTTGCTATTCAGTCCCATAGCGGACCACCTTTTCAGTATGGTGGTGATCGCTTTGCTCAGATGGGACAGGTAGGTCAGTTCGGAGGTTTTTCGTTCCATAGCGGACCACCCTTTCAGGTTGGTGGTGATCGCTATCCACCCATGGGACGAGGACAGTTTGGTGTTCCTACTAACACTTTTTCTGGGCCTATGACACAGCACTGGTATCCTTCTCAGTATACTAACCCCAGTGTTGTGCCATATGCTCACTTCCTGCCTTTCTATTGATGCACGAACTTCGGTTGGAGAACATGTGGCTCATGGATTTCGGATGTTCGCGCCACATGACCGGAAAGAAGGAATGGTTCTCCAGCCTTAGCCCCGTGATGCACAAGGAGTACGTCACTTTTGGGGATAATAGTAGAGGTAGGGTTGTTTCTCATGGAGCTATCCGGCTCAATGAGAGCTTTGTTCTCAAGGATGTTGCTTTGGTTTCGAGCTTGCATTATAATTTGCTTTCTGTTTCGCAACTTCTTGAGGATGATTTTGAAGTGCGCTTTAAGAAGGGTTTGAGTCGTGTCTTAGACCCTCGGGGAGATCTTGTTTGTTGGATTGTCCCTTTTAGCCGTGTTTTCAGAGCCGACTTTTCTCGTTCTTTCGGCTCTGCTAGATGTTTGATGGCTGGTCCTTCTTCTGATTTGTGGAAGTGGCATAGGAGACTTGGTCACTTGAGTTTTGACTTGCTTGCAAGACTTAGCTCACTTGGCCTAATCCAAGGATTGCCCAAGCTTAAGTTTCAGAAGGACCTTGTTTGCCATCCCTGTCGTCACGGGAAGATGGTTGCTGCTTCTCACCCACCTGTTAATCAGGTGATGACAAAGCGACCCGGCGAGCTCTTACACATGGACACTGTTGGTCCAGCTCGGGTTTGCTCAGCGGGTGGGAAGTGGTACGTACTAGTGATCGTTGACGATTTTTTGAGGTATTCATGGGTATTTTTCATGGAGGGTAAGGATGAGGCTTTTCCTTTTGCTCGTGACTTGATTTTGAGGTTGAAAACTGAGTTTCCCCTGATACTATTAGAGCTATTCGTAGTGATAATGGTACTGAGTTTGATAACTCTCAGTTTGCTTCTTTCTGTTCTTCTAATGAAATCGAGCATCAGTTTTCTTCTCCTTATGTCCCCCAGCAAAACGGTGTTGTTGAGCGCAAGAACCGGACCCTTGTTGAGATGGCCAGGACGATGCTCGATGAGCATAGGACTCCTAGGCGTTTTTGGGCCGAAGCGATCAACACTGCTTGCCATGTTGCAAATCGCATCTTTCTTTGGGCTTTTATGAAGAAAACATCTTATGAGTTGCGGTTTGGACGCGTACCCAAGGTGTCTCATTTTCGGGTGTTTGGGTGTAAGTGCTTTATTCTGAAGCAAGGCAATTTGGATAAATTTGAATCTCGCTCTGCTGATGGCGTGTTTCTTGGTTATGCTTCGCATTCGCGCGCTTATCGAGTTCTTAACCTTGAGACTAACCGGATAGTGGAGACCTGCGAGGTCACATTCGACGAGACTATGCCTTGTGTTTCTTTTGTTTTTGATGTTGCAGGAGAACAGGAGCTGGGAGAGACTATTTTTGTGGAGGAGGAGCAGGAGAATGCCGATTGGGGTGATCCCGAGCCAACTCCACTGGCTGCCCCCGTTGACCCTGCGACGACTACTTCTGCTCGAGGACCTGATCCCACGACCTCTTCTTTATGGGGTCCTCTTGAGCCACCTCTCCAGCAAGCACCGACTGCACCCGGGAGAGCAACAACATCTGGTGAGGGGGAGACGACTTCGGCGAGGCAAGCGCCCCGAAGCGTTCAGCAAGTTCACCCCCCACACCAGATGATTGGCGGCATCGACCAGCGAGTCACGCGGTCGCGAGCGTATGAAATCTCGCACTTTGCTCATTCTGCATTTGTTGCTTCTTTTGAGCCCAAAGATGTTGGACACGCACTTTCTGATGCTAACTGGGTCAATGCGACGCATGAGGAGCTAGAAAACTTCGAGCGAAACCGAGTTTGGACCCTAGTTCCACCTCCACCAGAGTGCCACCCTATAGGTACCAAATGGGTTTTCAAAAACAAAGAGGGTGAGGATGGGATGGTAGTGAGGAACAAGGCTAGGCTAGTAGCCCAGGGTTTTTGCCAAAAAGAGGGGATAGACTATGAGGAAACCTTTGCTCTTGTAGCCCGTTTAGAAGCCATTAGAATCCTTCTAGCCTTTGCTACTTCGAAGGGTTTTAAGCTTTATCAGATGGATGTTAAGAGTGCCTCTCTGAATGGGTATATAGAGGAAGAGGTTTATGTTAGGCAACCCCTAGGTTTCGAGGATCCCAAGTTTCCAAACCATGTTTATAAACTTTCAAAAGCTTTGTATGGTTTGAAACAAGCCCCGAGAGCGTGGTATGATCGTTTGAAAACCTTTTTACTCTCAAAGGGTTTTAAAATGGGGCGGGTTGATAGGACTTTGTTTCTCCTCAAGCAAGGCAATGATACCCTGATAGTCCAGATTTACGTGGATGACATCATCTTTGGTGGCTCTTCTCATGCGCTTGTTGCCAAGTTTGCAGATACTATGAGCAAGGAGTTTGAGATGAGTATGATGGGTGAGTTGACCTTCTTCCTCGGGTTGCAAATTAAGCAAACCCGAGATGGGACGTTCATGCATCAAGGTAAATACACGAAGGACATCCTGAAGAAGTTCGACATGGGTGAGGCCAAGCCTCTTACAACGCCCATGCCGACGACTGCAGCGATGGACGCGGACCAAGACGGTGAGCCGGTTGACCAGAAGGAGTACAGGAGCATGATTGGCTCGCTCCTGTACCTGACGGCGACGAGGCCGGATATACAGTTTGCTGTGTGTCTATGCGCTCGTTTTCAGGCGTCCCCTCGGACTTCCCACAAGCAAGCGGTCAAGCGCATCATGAGGTACCTCCGATACACTCCTGAGTTTGGACTTTGGTATTCCTCTTCTTCGAATCTTTCGCTCTGTGGTTATTCCGATGCGGATTTTGCTGGCTGTTGGCTTGAGCGCAAGTCTACTTCTGGGACTTGTCAGTTTCTTGGCTCTTCTTTGGTTTCGTGGTCTTCTCGCAAGCAGTGGAATGTAGCCCAGTCTACTACAGAAGCCGAGTATGTTGTCGGTGCCTCTTGTGCTTCGCAACTCTTATGGATGGTTGCTACTTTGCGTGATTTTGGTCTAGATTTCAGTCGGGTCCCTTTGCTTTGCGACAGCACTTCTGCCATTAGTGTAGCAAAGAATCATGTTCTTCACTCCAAGACCAAACACATCGATGTTCGCTTTCACTTTCTTCGTGATCACTACGAGAAAGGCGACATTGACCTTAGGCATGTAGACACCCATAACCAGGTTGCGGATATTTTCACCAAGCCTTTGGACCTCTCAACTTTTGCTAGGTTGAGAGGTGAGCTTGGTGTGTGTTTCCCCTTTTAGATGGGGAAAACATTTTGTTTATGTACCATAGATTAACTTTCTGATCCTTTTGTTTTGGATTGTGAGTCTTTTGAGTTTTGTTTTGGCTCCGATTCTGACTTCATCATGTATTCATCTTGCATTTTCAAGCTTCATGTCTATATTCCTGAGAATGAATCTATGCTCTGATTAGTGTATGCTTCGATGATATATGATGATGCTTGTAGCTTAGGCTCTTTTTGATCACTGATACAGTTTGTGAGCTAAGCTATTTTTCAGAATGATGAACATGCTTAATGAACTTAAAATTTGATATATATTCACCATTGAGCTTGGCAACCAACATGTGTAGAATGTGTTGAGGTCACTTGAGCTATTTCATATATGCTAGGTTGCTATGTCTCTAGTTCTGAGTCATTCACTTGCTTGGATTGTTCATATTCTGCCTAAAATGAACCAAGTGGTAGTGAATTGAAAAGATCGAGATGGGATTGCTTTGTCAACACATCACGGTATCGAGACTGTTTCTCATTGCACATTGAGTTAAACTTGAGCCGTGTAGTGTAAGACCGAAACCGATGCTTTAAGCTTCTGATTGCATATGCATAGGCTTAGCTCGGTTGGAAAGTTAGGCAATGACAAGCTTTCAACCTCTCGCAATCACATGCTGATTTTAAACTTGTGTTCATCACCGCTGCAAATTCTCCGATAAAATCTGAAAACACAAGTCTATGTTTCATTTCATAGCATGATGATTGAACTTTGCTAGGGGTAGTTCACCTTGTATACATGTTTTAGCACTTGTTGACTTCCTGTCTATACATGTCTAGTGCTATTTTAATGGTGAAACTCCTTTCAGAATGGCTTAAAACTGCTCACTTGGCTTATGCACTCATACTTTGTATTTGGTGATCAGCTTGAGCCTTTGCCAGCACTTGTGTATGTTGCTATGTAGTCGGATCAACACTTATTAGAGCATCTATTCACTCTTTCGAGTATATACCTGAAGCTGCTAACATGCATTTTTTTGACTCATATGCATGTGTCTGACTCCGATAGGCATGACCTAGCTCCGATTGACTTACTTGAGCCTCTTTCCTTTTTTCTTTTGATTGCAAATTGCCCCCAAGGGGGAGAAGTTTGTCCAAGGGAAAATTTTTGGAAAAATGTTCTTTTGGGGTGACAATTTGCAATTTATGCTTCGCATGTTGAGGGGGAGTCCTTGAGTAAGGGGGAGTTCTGGTTTCTTTGGTGGACTTGTTTTTCAATTGGTATCAATCTTTTCAGCTAGTTGCGTTGAGCCTCTGTGCCTCTATCTTGAGGGACTAGCAGTAGCTGCTTCTCGTGCAGTGTTTAGTTGGTATTCGAGCTTTCAGCTAGTGGTGTTGAGCCCTTTCTGCCTCTTCTTGAGGACTAGCCTATTTCTGACTTGGTTGTGTCGAGCCGTTGCCCATGTCTTTGGGAACCAAGTCTTGTGCTCTGATTTTGATCGAGTTTTGCTCCATGATGAGTTGTTGCTCCGATTTCTTGCTTGGTTGTGTCGAACCGTTACCCATGTCTTTGGGGACCAAGCTTTGCATATCTTGAGCTGTTCTTCTTTGGCCTTTTCTTTGGCTTTTGGACATCTCGAGTGAGTTTTTCTCCTTCTACCTAATTCTGCTTTCTTTTATTTTGGTTATGGTTACTATGAGTTGACGATGCACTCATCAAGGGGGAGATTGAGAACACAAGGTTGATATGTGCCCTTGTGGTTCTCTTCCTGAGTGATGAGTGATCGATCAACCGACAACATGTCTCTTGGCTGTGTTGATGTGCAGGTGCGGAGCTCGGAGACAGTGGTCGAAGGTGAGGTGAAGGTCAAGTGGGGACGTGTCGTGCTGACGGACCGGGAGCGGTGAAGGGCGGACGTGGAGCTTGGACTGACGGACCGGGAGACCTGAGGACCAGCTGTGGTAGCTGGCACGTGGCGTCGACAAGCAAGAGGACATGGGGATGTGCGGTGCATCGGCCGAGTCGGGAGGAAGGTGATGGCGTCGTGACACTTGGCGGGAGGCCGAGAAGGATGGCGAATGCACTGTGCCCGGCGTGGAGGCTGGACATGCTCCGGCATCGGTGCTGGAACTCGGGGTGTGCGAACCACATCCCGTCTACGGCGCGGGTTCAGTAGCTGAGCCTCAAAAAGCTACCATCGACGGTTTCCGAGTTTGGGCCTCAAAACTCGGGGTGGACGGTTTCCAGGTTTGGGCCTCAAAACCTGGGCGCACGGGTTTCTGAGTTTGGGCCACAAAACTCAGCTGGAGGATAGGTTTCCCGGTTTCAGCCTCAAAACCGGGGGAAGGCCCAGGTTTCCCGGTTTCGGCCTCAAAACCGGGGGGAGGTCCCCAAAAAGGACAGTCGACGCGTGGCGGCGTGAAGAGGCGGGCGCGGTGGCACAGCTATTCACGAGGAAGGGGCGGTGGTCGGCAGGGCGGCACGTGGCGGCATCCTGAGGCTTGCGTCGAGGCGAAGCTAAGGGTGAGGAAGGCGCGTGGCCGTCGGATCGACATCAAGCAGAGTTGGACCGGGATACCCCTAGGGTTGGCCGTTTCGCTCATTTACCTAGGGTTAGAAGGGGATTATTGTTTAGGCTATAAATAAGAGAGGCACCCAACCTCTCCCTTTGATCCTTGCAGTCATTTGCCCTAAGCACTCTCTCTTTCTCCTTAGCCCTCGTTTAGGTTCTAATCATACCTGGCTGTAGAGGATCCACAGAGTGAACTCAATCATGTCTCTGTGTTTTGGGAAGTTTAGGAAGTGAGACCGTAATCTCACGTTTGTAGCGTGTGTTCGCCACACGGTTGCAATTTCATGGTGTGATTCGCGCTTTGTTTGTGTTCATCGCGGATTGCCTTTTCTCCTAGTTTTCCCGTCGCTTGATCTCTTTGCTTGGTGTGTCACTTGCAAATCCACTTGAATCAAGTTGTTCTAGATCGTGAGGCAATTCTTTCCCCCGAAGGAATCCTTCTCAAACCTCACGGTCTAGGAGATCGGGTGATTTTCGTTTCGGATCATATTCGTGTTCCCTTGCCCCGAAATTTCTCGATTCATCAGTTTGGAGATAGGTTCGAGCCATGATCTCTTAGAGATAGCTCACTATTCTCCTTGTAACTCATCTCACCAAGTTTGATCCCTAGAGGATTTGTTTTGGGTGAGATCGGGTCAAATCGGTGAACAAACGAAGTAGTTTCGGGGTGACCGGACGCTGTGTACGAAGCGACCGGACGCTGACCCTGTGCGTCCGGTCGTTGAACACGCAGCGTGTTTTTACTGTGCTTGACCGGATGCTGGTTTTTGGACGAGACCGGATGCTCACTCGTTCCTGTTCATCTGCTTTGTTTTGTGTGACCGGACGCTGATCATCTGACTGGACGCTCAGACACCGTGAGTCCGGTCAGAAACAGAGAGCTCCCAAACTTGATTTTGTGTGACCGGACGCGTCCGGTGCCCTGTGACCAGACGCAGGCAGAGTCCGGTCAGTGCAAGTTTGTACTGTTTGATCCACAGCTTGTTCGTTCGTTGTCGGTTTTGGTTTCCGGCTTTTGCGATTGGGTTCCTAGAGTCGTGTAGTGTCTCGCTGTGCTTCTTGGAAGCATCCACCCTACATTAAGGTTCGTGGACATTATTCGAGTTCTAGGCTTGCCTTTGGGGTGACTTCTGGGAGAGTGGCTGAAAGTTTTTGAGAAGAAATTTTAAGCTCCATTCACCCCCCCCCCCCTCTGGTCGCTTATCCGGTCCTTCAGTCATCATCATCCATGCGACAACCGACATTCCTCTTGCACCGACTGAAGCCATAGTGTGGACAGCTGGTCAACTTCTCGTACTTCTCGCCCCGATATGATGCAGTGGTTAGGGAAGGCATCAAACTTTCTAACTTTTATCGCCACTAGCCGAATTAGCTTTTTCGCTCGATAGGGGTATTGGCTTGCACCTTGTTAGCGCCTGTTGGGTACGTTTTAGCAAGGTAACCTAACAACTCGCTGAAGCTATTGTCCGACCAACCATGTCAGGCCTTCATCATCAGCAGCTGTAGATTGAAATGATGCGTCGTGCACCCATCCGGACATTTCCTGCCATCTTGATAATGGGGATCAGTTGCCGCCTGTTTCATCTCTCTAAAATTCTACAACCAGTTCGCACTACTACAGAAATCTTTCCCATGACGGTCGTTTTTATTTAACCGTGACGGGCAATTGATCCCGTCGCGCAGGCCTCGTCACAGTAAATCGAGGCTAACCGCGGCGGGCAGTTGAGCCCGTCACGGTTAATATCAATAACCGTGACGGGCGGCGTAACTTGCCCGTCATGGTTAATACAATTAACCGTGACGGGCAGCGTAACTTGCCCGTCAAGGTTAATGTATTAACCGTGACGGGCTGCTTAACTTGCCTGTCATGGTTAATACCATTAATCTTGACGGGCTGCGTAACTTGCCCGTCACGGTTAAAGATTTTCAGATTTAAAAAAAAATATAGCAGCACTTATTTGAATGCATAATCGAATCCATATTTAACAGGTCAAACATAGACAAAACACATGACACATACGTATACATACATACATTAACTTGTTCTCATTGTCATCCATAGAACATTGACGAAATCGTTAAAGTGTTATATTACATGTCAGTTTGCAAACAAACTAATTGACGAAGTCCATGTTCAAATTGTAATCCTTCATCTCATCGCGTAGCATGGTGCTCCATTTCCTGAGCTTCTCGTACTCGGGAAGCAGTGCTAACGGGGCATCGGTATCAAAGAACGGTTGCCCTTCATGCGCTACACGTTCAGTGACAAACTTGCACATGTCTGCCACTATTTGATCGAAGTTATGTTGATTGCTCTGCTCTCTTTCCCACCATTTAGTTGCTTTCTTGAGCTGCCGCCAGCTATCGTTGTACTTCCTGCAAGCCCTTAGGTACTCACAGACGTAGTACCCACACAAAGTTGTCCCTGGTGGTTGCTTGGTACACTGCATGATACACAAGCATTACAACACTTTGGTATAGATCGATAATATATGCATGGTGTGGGAAAAAGCACAAGTGAAGCTTCAAGTACACGTACCGGGAACTGACGCTTGATTTTGATTCTATTCCCATGCTTCTTCTTGAACTTCTCTGTCCTTCGATCAAATTCACTTGGCTCCTTTACGTACTCCTTATAAGCGCTGTATGTACTCCACTAGTGTTAGTCACAGTTTTAAAATGTATGATAAAAATGAACTAATTTGAAGATCCTTGACTTACAATCTCAAGCAATCTTCAAAGTGCTTGTACCCTGCTTTGTTTGAATGCCTCAATGAGCCAAATATGCAGGCCCTGCCTTCCTGAGTATAGATGATAAATGCAATCCAGTGCCCATGGAGGCCCTCGCTGCACCATTCGAACAAAACAAAGACTATGATGAGCATGGATGATCTTAGGTAGCCACTTATCCCATAAACATACATGTTTTTGACTTACCCAAAGTGGACGACAACGAGGATACAACCATCTCTCCTGACCTTCTTCATGACTCCTAAGATGTATGTCCCCACTTTCAACTTCTCGGCGTCGATGGCCTTTTTGCGTTCGTTATCTCTCTGACGATTGGTCAAGTCAATAAGGTCAGGGTGGTTGTCCGGTTTCTCATATCCAATGATCTGTTTCTCAGCAACATGCATTGGAGAGAGATAGAGCACGCCAAGGTTGCATCTGTTGCTTACATGGGCCATCATCCTGCAAGTACAAGTCGTCTCATGGCATTAGTTAAATTGACAAGGTACCTATACGAATGCAAGGGATGTGTGAAAAATGGTAATCCACTTACATAGAAACCAAGGTGAGGTGAGCGACGTCAAGGTCCTTCCTACGCAGTAGTCTATGCATGTCTCCGAATTCCAAGACGAGTTGAACATCTTTGCCCAAGTTAAAGATCTCTACCGGAATCCTGGCCGTTATGTTTGAAAGGCCGGCTTTGGCCGCTTGCATATACCACAAATGGAACCTCCGTACCTCCCACTTCTCCTCGCAGACAAGTTGGGCCCGAGGTAACATGAACTTCACATTCACAAAATCACCGGGGCATTCATCTGTGACGAATCCCCTATGAGGTGGTGATTTTGGCCTAGAACAATGGGATAGCAACGTTAGTGTGTGAAAACAATTCAAGAAGCTCATAACCTATAAATAGATTGATTACACGCAAGACGGAAGCATATATACCTTTCAAATTTGGTATAGAATGCGGCGCGCTCGGGTCTAGCCTCCTCGGTGTCTGTAGTCTTTTTTGGCGTGCGAGGACACTGGTTGGAGCTCGGTTGGCTTACAGGTGGTGTCATCGGCCCCGCACCTGTGTCGCCTATGGCCGGCGATGTCTTCGCCTTCGGTTCCGCCTCCATAGATTCCGCTCCTTCGCTAGGGGCAGTAGGCGGTAGATTGTCGGGAGGCGGAGAGCTTAGTCGTTGTGGACCGCTCGTGCTCGGATGTCTTGGAGGTGTCGTTGTCCTCTCCTCCGGTGCTGCCTCCTTACCTCCATTGGCATTGATCGGTCCAATGGGGGGGCTTGCAGGAGGGTCCGTGCCTCGGGCTTCATTTTTCTCCTTGTCTTGCTTGCCATCATCGTCGTCATCATCATCACCGCCGCCATCTGGATCCGGGGGACAAGATCTGGCTACCGACGAGGGCTGTGATGTCGGCATCGGGGTCGACGATGGCGTGTTCCCATAGATCTCGATGTCTTCAGTACACCATGGCACTTCTAAATTGATCGGCTGACCAAGGACCCTAACCCCAGTCATACCGGGATAGTCCAATTCATATTCTTCGAACTCTGGCCCACACCACATTACGACCACGATGGTAGTGCCCTTAGGGATCTGATGCTCTTCGGTGAAATGAAAGATTTGATCCTTTGGTAATATACCACCATCTGCCACATGCAGGCGCTTCCCTCCCCTGCCGAACGACACCCAAAGGTGGCATAGCGTCACCGCCAAACATGTGGTTCAACATGATGTCATCCTCGTCCATGTGGTTCAACATGTCCTCAAACAGCTACACATCCTCTGGTTCCCTCAAAGTAGCCTCCTGATCATCGTCACCGCCATCGGCACCATCTGGCATGCCCTGGAGTAGTTTGTCCACCATGATGTAATCACGAGCATCGTCGTCGGCGGCTAGCGCAGTTGCCGCCAAAGGTGACATGTGTGGTCGAACAGGATCTTGGTTTACCGTCATCGTCGACAAGCTCACTCCAGATGCACCGCCACTCGCATCAAGCCTTTCGCCATGAGAAGTCCAGACCATGTAACCCTCCATAAAACCGTGCACAATCAAATGAGATTGCACCATGGCATCTGGGTAGCCTTTCATGTTCTCGCATCTCTCACATGGACATATGGTTGTCGTCCGCTTCCGACTCTCACGGTGAGCTTTCGCAATGACCATGAACTTCCTCAATTCTGCAAGGTGTTGGTATAAATTAATGCACACTCTACTTTATCCGCAAGCGCACAGATAAGCTCTACCGATGTAGCACTTCACCGGAGTAATCGAGTTTTAATATCGAACCCAAAGGAACGGATAGCGATGAGTCTCAAGTGTATAACACCTGAGTAACTAACAAGGATGGAGAAGCTAAAAGTATAGAGGTGATCACTAAGGTTGTCTAAACCTAACTTAAGAGTGATATGTCTATTATTCTCAATGGGGAAGTTGCCATAAAAGGACACAAGAGAGTATGAGTCTTTTATGCAAATGTATAATCCTACCGAGCCTACACATGGGTAAGCTGAGGAGTGATTTGAGATAAGTTTTGCAACATTTCCCTTGCCTTGGAGGCTGGGGTATGTAGGAATGATCCGTTTGAAGCTAAGTTAAGGTAATTAGAAGTTTTTCTATTCAGACCATTATAAAAGTGTTGAAGCAGGACAGGGTCTGGAATAGATAAGGTTGGACCAGAGCGGACAAGATTATCAAATCTTTCCCAGGCTGCAATTAGAGACTCATTATTCTCTTGAATGAAGGACAAAATCTCTAAGCGAAGACAAATAATTTTGGAGATAGGGAAGTATTCTAAGCAAAAGCTAGAGCAGAGTTCTTTCCAATCCCCATTTTTACTTGGTGCAGTTTGAAGGTACCATGTTTTGGCTTTTCCCTCTAAGGAAAATGGAAAAAATTTCCATCTAAGGGTTTCGTCAGACATGCCTGCGATATGTAGGCGCACACAGGTTTGTTCAAACTCATTTAAATGATTATGTGGGTTTTCGTCTTCTAAGCTAGAAAAAATTTGATTCTTAACCATCTCTATCAAACATGGGCGTAGCTCGTAGTTGTCTGAAAGGATAGGCTTAGCATATTTGGGTAACTCTAAGTCTATGACAGTGTGATAGGTATACTGGTTCAGTGGGATGGAATTCATGGAGCTAGTGATTGGCTCTAAGAAATCCATTATGAAAGGAATAAAAAATAAAGCATAAAAGTAAAGGTAAAAGATAAAGGTAAAGTATAATACAAGGTTATACTCAAGAGGTAAAATGATCTACCGTTCCCCGGCAATGGCGCCAGAAATGCTTGTTGGTATAAATTAATGCACACTCTACTTTATCCGCAAGCGCACAGATAAGCTCTACCGATGTAGCACTTCACCGGAGTAACCCAGTTTTAATATCGAACCCAAAGGAACGGATAGCGATGAGTCTCAAGTGTATAACCCCTGAGTAACTAACAAGGACGGAGAAGCTAAAAGTATAGAGGGGATCACTAAGGTTGTCTAAACCTAACTTAAGAGTGATATGTCTATTATTCTCAATGGGGAAGTTACCACAAAAGGTCACAACAGAGTATGAGTCTTTTATGCAAATGTATAATCCTACCGAGCCTACACACGGGTAAGTGGACTATAGAAGAATCAGCAAGGTGTTGACGCAAAACGTGTCGTCCCGCGTCAGGCACACAGCAAGCCAAACGAAGGCTGGCTTAAATCGGGTGCCCGGAGCTTTCTGGTTCCGGAAGCGTGCCAGTCGGTTTGACCTGAAAACCAACAAGGGATAAAAGTGTGAGAATACCTTTGGAACGTGCCGGGTGTAACCAGACAGTCCTATATGTACGGCTTTGAAAGCCAATCACGACGGCACACAGCTATGGAAGTTGTTTGTCGAAACAGGTTTTATAAATATCATTCGGCAAGTATAAAGATAAATCATAAGTATTTTGAATGCCAAACACATGAATAGCAACAAGATATAAAAGGGCAACTTGTAGATATAAATCCATCCAAACAACATATGCATAGGCCAATCCAGCTGATCTGCCTCATGTCCAGCCTTCATAAACCTGTCACGTATAAATCCAAGCAAAGCTAATCCACCGCATGATACCACTTGCTATGAATCTACACCACTTCTTATAATTAGATTAATCCACTGCATGATACGATCTAATTATAAGAAGCTAAAAGCATATGTGTATCTGAATAGATCTATATGTACTCATTACTCGTGTAAGCTTAACCAGAATCGGCAAAACAGCCGAACTGGGATCCATGAAGAAGAAACATACAAGCAAAGCATGATTAAACCAATCTAAAACCTGCGCCTACCGCAAGACACCCAGTTCTATCAAAGCCTAAACATGATCGGCATGCATGAACCCGCAACATGTGACAATCTAGATTGAAGGTCGAATCGGCCATTACGATCTTATGATTGGCAAAGCATAAGCAAAACTCATGCAACAGGGCCGAACGAGAATCAATCTAGATTGGGCAAAAGGTGTTGTACGAATTAAATAAATAAAACATGCAACCCATGATAACTTAATGAATCTATTAGATCTGCCAAATCTAACAGAGCCGATAACTATTTTTACTCAAGACTCAATCCGCCGCACGATACAAGGCATAAGCAAAAACTTCCCGTCATAAGCTTAAATCCGCCGCACGATACTAAGCTTAACGTACGAGACTACTTGCACCATATCTAAATCCGCCGCACGATACTAGACATGATAACAAGGTTGCCGGTACTTACGGAGGTCGACGGATCGATGATTCCCCTCGAAGAACTCGACGACACGACTAAGGAGTCGAAATAGGTGGCGCTGAGGCCGGTTTGTATTGATGTGGTTGTGAACAGTTTTTACATTAGCCAAGGGTCTATATTTATACCCTGGACGCAATACAAGTCCTAAGAGGACATGACTATGAAACATTAAAGGAAAATACAATATTTTTGGCCTTCAACTCCCTTCGGAATATTCATTGCCTTAATTACCGCAATTTTGTTGCATGATCGGCTCTTTGCTTTCGTTGTTTCAACAGAAACCCCGTCTTCTCAGAATAGCCGACCGCATAAGCAATAGCCAAATCCTTGGAAATTAGCCGACCGCATGCATACTTGCCGAATGCCTTACATGCCTATCTCTGCACACTGGACATGCACGTCGTCTTCTAGCCTTTCCTTCATTGTGAAGCCATCCACGCTAAATATAGAACTGGACGTCGAGACGTGCATGCTTCATATATATCTATATTTAGATTGCCTTCCTTGCATGCTTGCCGCATCACAACGCCACCAAATCCAACTCCTGGCCAATGAGATCAGACCCCTCTGGCTTCTTGAATACTCGTTTAATCTGTCATGGCCATGGTCGATTATCCTCGTGATCGGCTTCTCTTGCCATATCTATTTCCTGAACGGAGTAACCGACAGCTTGGCCGTCTACCGAATGCTCTTCTCACTGCTCGTTAGGTCCACCTGTCATCTTCTCAATGTTGACCAAAATCCAGTGTTAACACAGGCCCCCCTAGTTCGGAGTATGAATTGTCATGCTTCGAACTATTTGATCTCTGTTGGTCTTCTCCAAAAAACCAAGAAATCCACTGATAGCAATAACATTTTCTCACCATGTTTCCACAAGTTTGCCTGTAAAACAATAATTCTCTAATACATGTGGAAACAAGTTAGTTACAAATGCATATGTGTATAAATATTATAGTTCTTCCATTTTATTGATCAAAAGATGCTACAATGTCGACTACATCTCAAAAGTATCATATTTCATGACCAAGATTTCTTTCAAACTTGAATAAAATGGTACCTTACTCATCCATTCGTCTCTTTAATTATGGGGCTTTAGTCCTCACTGAGTCCTCAAGCGATTGCAAAATAGAATAGCTACAGAAATACTTATCTTTTACCCCTTGATCACTTTTCATCTGGAGTTTTTATCATTATAAAATCATATCACATAATACTGCAAAGTCAAAGACTCGACCATAAGGAGATACAAGCCACAAACCTAGATCAAGATGTGCAAGTGAACATTTTTATTACTTTTTCCTTTGCATATGTCATTCTCCCTATGTTTTAAAATTATGAGGCTACTGGGCATTCGGACATCTTTTATTTTATTTGGCGGTCACTTGACCTTCTCTTTTTCATGTTTTTATTTGTGCGGTCACTTGACCTTTTTTCTTTCTCAGTTCTGGCGGACACGTGTCCGTCGTTTTTATTTCTGAGATTTATAGAATAGCCTCATATTTTTAATCAAAGAGAGAATGCACATGCAAAACACTTATTAGTTTATAACATGTACGTGAATCTTGATCTTGAGAATATGACTATAATCTCAACTAGTAGTCACGATGATTTGATGGTGCTCAATATGACATTAAGTAATTTTTATTATTTCATTAAATCTCTGAATTTCAAGTATCTCTCAGAATAATGTCATAGCAAGTTCTACCTCTATTCATATCCCACAACTACTTTCAGACAAAGTTTAAATTCTATGCAACCCACAAATTTCAAAGACTTCAAGATAAATATAATAACCACTAGACTCAAATCTTAAAGAAATCAAAGCTATAAACTAGACACAAGTGAGACATAAAACAGAGCATCTATTTATCATTTCAACAATGGATAACTCAAAATATTTATATCACATATTCATAGAGTGTAATTAATTTTTTTTAGTGTGGAGACGCAACACGAGAGGTTTCGCTTTTTAATGATTTTAATTTTAAGCTCTGAAACTATTAGAGAAGTGAGAGTAAATTTACACAAACCACCGTTGAAGATGAAGCAGCCATTCGTCTCGTCCTTCTTAACGATGGATCGCTCGATGCTGTACGGTGTGTGCATGTTGAGCTCAGGTCCCCTGACACGTAGTTACAGCGACGTAATCGATGATTCACTAGTGTCCTCCTTTCTCTCATCCGAGACGTCTTCGCCGAATACGGGTTGAAAATATTTCGAGCCAATCATAAATGTCAATCCTTCTTCTGTAAATGACTGGCTGCTTCAGATCTTGTAGCTGTTCTGACTATAAGTGAACTTGTCACCGTTGCATATGTCTTGTTGGCACCACCTTATTCAAGGCCATCAGCAAAAGTATCTCTTTCAATATGAAGTGTGCTGAAAACATTTTAGCCGATGGTCTTCTATCGGTCGTCCGGTTGCTAACGTCCTTTGTGCGTCTGATGTAGCCTTTCGTAACCTTATCACCAGATTGAGCTTTGTATTACTCAGGGAAAGGTAAAGTTATATTAATAGGAGCCGAAGGTTCTGTCTTATCGGCTTTTGCTTAGTATGCCTTTGACTTCCTTCTTTTTGAGGAACTGGAATGCTTTAGGTGAGCATGCTGTCAGGTAACTCACGGTAGCTTCGAAGAACATCATGTTTGATGAAGCTGAGTGTGCCGTAGAGGATGAATATGAGCTCGGCAGTGCATGGATGCATGCACGATGAGGCTCAGGCCCCCCGAGCGTAGTTGATGTAGGAATTTGAGCATGTTCACCTTATGTTTTTTCTTCTCATCAGTTCTTCATATCTGCGTGTACAGTCTTCCGCTCTAAGCCGATAAGTGTTCTTCTTGGAATATGTGTATAATGATATTTTCATCAATGTGCTTATCGGCTGCTGCATCAAGAATTCCTGTATGCTTCTGTAGTGCTGCTTTCCATGCTAACATTGGTCTTTAAATATGCCCTCCAGATATTTAACCGATGTAAACATAAATTGGGTATCGATCTTGAATGTATGCAATCTTTGGAACCGATGGATCAATTTGGAGGCTGACTGAGACGTCTAGTATGAGACATCAAACCTCTTCTGAGCCAGCCATTGCATAATCTGGTGACTGCTGCGATTATGATTACTGAAATTGTCCATCATTCGACTATATTGGGATCAATAGAAACCCTTCTCGATAGGTTTCCCTTAGAGAAAACGCATATGCTTAGATGTCCGAACCATGACTTGCATGCACATGCCCTTTCTGTAATTATTTTACTTTCCTTCCCCTTTATTTCAGTGGTAAATTTAGTCGATCATGGTTCCATCATTTGAGGCATCAGCTGAAGTTGAATCTGAACTGGCTGGCGCCCCAACCGATCTCCATGCATCTATCCTTGGAGCCAATCCTTTTATTCAACAGTTAGTCAATTCCTACTATCGGTCATTCATCTTCTCAACTTAGTGCACTAGTGATCACATGGCCTTAGAATGTCAGAACCGACTGAATATCCTCAATATTCGGGGCTGATTCTTCACGTGACGATGATAACTCCAGCCGATTCTTGTGTGCATATCGGCCAATTAGTATATTTTCTTGTATGGTTGTATCCACCGATTCCTTTTCCTGAATAGCCGATTCCAAAGATGACATGCAGATAATTAGCTATCGGCCAACCTCCCTCGGCTGACGTATGACCTCTTGATAATCAACCGGCTATTTATAGCAGCATGCAAGTAAATCTAAGTTTGGACTTCATCTCTTTGAACATCTCCATGGAAATCTTCCTTTTATTTATCCCTTCATGTGCATGCCATGCCATGATATATTTGGAGACCGATACATTCATGCATGATGTATTTGAAGCCATTCTATTTTTAGGAGAAACCATATCAGCCAATTCTATCTTTAGGAGAAGTTCATTAGCTTCTGATAAAATCAACCAATACTTCTCCTTTTTTCTGACTTATCGTCCTAAATTCCTTATGAACCCATACAGTCTTGATTATCCTTATGATATGAAGATCTCATATAGATGCGACGTGCTGCGTATATATGCTGTGTATAATAATCTGCCAGTCACATTGATCTTCTGAATCCTCTGCTAGCTGCCTTCAAATCGGGCACTCCTGTCAAGCACTGAATTCTAGACTCCAAGCAGTTCAAGGCATCTAGCCGATGGAAATCAGATCTTCCAATCTTCATTCAACATTGGCTATTTAATCTTATAACCCGAATTTCCAGATCATCTATACGATGCACCTATAGCTGGTGAATCTATATGAGATTCCATGTCCTTGAGTCTTGCTATTATTTCATCGATCAAACCGACAGGACTATTACCAGTCGAGCAAAAATTTGCAAATTTCTTCTGTATTGGTAGTTCCGTCAAGCAAGAGTCGATTTGATCTTGGAGCCAATGAAAGTGAATAGCAGATCATCATCTGAGCATAATATCCTTTGTCAGGTAAGGCCTTGACTCAGGTTATGATCGGCATGGTGGTAACAGATCCAAATCTCTGGAGACAAAAACATGACATGCATGTTCATCACTGTTGACCAAATGATTGTCGTCCCACTGGGCGTGCCAAAAAGTGTGTTGACGCAAAATGTGTCGTCCCGCGTCAGGCACACAGCAAGCCGAACGAAGGCTGGCTTAAATCGGGTGCCCAGAGCTTTCTGGTTCCGGAAGCGTGCCAGTCGGTTTGACCTGAAAACCAACAAGGGATAAAAGTGTGAGAATACCTTGGAACGTGCCGGGTGTAACCAGACAGTCCCATATGTACGGCTTTGAAAGCCAATCACGACGGCACACAGTTATGGAAGCTGTTTATCGAAACAGGTTTTATAAATATCATTCGGCAAGTATAAAGATAAATCATAAGTATTTTGAATGCCAAACACATGAATAGCAACAAGATATAAAAGGGCAACTTGTAGATATAAATCCATCCAAACAACATATGCATAGGCCAATCCAGCTGATCTGCCGCACGTCCAGCCTTCATAAACCCGTTAGGTATAAATCCAAGCAAAGCTAATCCATCGCATGATACCACTTGCTATGAATCTACACCACTTCTTATAATTAGATTAATCCACCGCATGATACGATCTAATTATAAGAAGCTAAAAGCATATGTGTCTCTGAATAGATCTATATGTACTCATTACTCGTGTAAGCTTAACCAGAATCGGCAAAACAGCCGAACTCGGATCCATGAAGAAGAAACATACAAGCAAAGCATGATTAAACCAATCTAAAACCTGCGTCTGCCGCACGACACCCAGTTATATCAAAGCCTAAACATGATCGGCATGCATGAACCCGCAACATGTGACAATCTAGATTGAAGGTCGAATCAGCCGTTACGATCTTATGATTAGCAAAGCATAAGCAAAACTCATGCAACAGGGCCGAACGAGAATCAATCTAGATTGGGCAAAAGGTGTTGTACGAATTAAATAAATAAAACATGCAACCCATGATAACTTAATGAATCTATTAGATCTGCCAAATCTAACAGAGCCGATAACTATTTTTACTCATGACTCAATCCGCCGCACGATACAAGGCATAAGCAAAAACTTCCCGTCATAAGCTTAAATATGCCGCACGATACTAAGCTTAACGTATGAGACTACTTGCACCATATCTAAATCCGCCGCACGATACTAGACATGATAACAAGGTTGTCGGTACTTACGGAGGTCGACGGATCGATGATTCCCCTCGAAGAACTCGACGACACGACTAAGGACTCGAAATAGGTGGCGCTGAGGCCGGTTTGTATTGATGTGGTTGTGAACAGTTTTTACAATAACCAAGGGTCTATATTTATACCCTGGACGCAATACAAGTCCTAAGAGGACACGACTATGAAACATTAAAGGAAAATACAATATTTTTGGCCTTCAACTCCCTTCGGAATCTTCATTGCCTTAATTATCGCAATTTTGTTGCATGATCGGCTCTTTGCTTTCGTCGTTTCAACAGAAACCCCCTCTTCTCAGAATAGCCGACCGCATAAGCAATTGCCAAATCCTTGGAAATTAGCCGACCACATGCATACTTGCCGAATGCCTTACATGCCTATCTCGGCACACTGGACATGCACGCCGTCTTCTAGCCTTTCCTTCATTGTGAAGCCATCCACGCTAAATATAGAACTAGACGTCGAGACGTGCATGCTTCATATATATCTATATTTAGATTGCCTTCCTTGCATGCTTGCCACATCACAATGCCACCAAATCCAACTCCCTGGCCAATGAGATCAGACCCCTCTGGCTTCTTGAATACTCGTTTAATCTGTCACGGCCATGGTCGATTATCCTCGTGATCGGCTTCTCTTGCCATATCTATTTCCTGAACGGAGTAACCGATAGCTTGGCCGTCTACTGAATGCTGTTCTTACTGCTCATTAGGTCCACCTGTCATCTTCTCAATGTTGACCAAAATCCAGTGTTAACACAAGGCTATAAGAGTCACCCTTGCGAACAACCACTACTACCGGCGTTATAGGTGGCAAACATGAGTTGTCCAGTCTAAGCACCACGCTTACACTTTCCAACTACTCTAACTCTAGAGCGACTAGAATTAAAGTACTCAAAAGGGAGTCATAAACCTTAAGAATAATAAGAACAATAGCTCAAACTTAAATATAGATGTTGATTACCGAAACAATCGTCGAAGCAAGTCGATGAAGAACTTGAATCCACAGGTACAAGATGAAGAAGTTGATCCGACAGTCTAGAGCTTCCTCTTGATCTCTTCCTCTCTCTCTCTCTCTCTCTCTCTCTCTCTCTCTCTCCTAGTTCTAAATAAGACTAGGTTCTAATCCTACTAGAGGGGTATCTAGTCTTCTACTTGAAAGCTTGCTCCTGAAGTCTCTTCTAGGGTTTCTAGTTGAAGTGTAGTCTTCTGAAGAGGGACCTTCTGTCTGACCTGGGGCTTAGGGGCCTGTTTATATAGCCCTGAGGGATCAACCGTGACCGTTAGATCAAACCGACTTCACGTAGGGCTGAGATTGATCCTCAAAGGCGGTGGAAGTAGCTTGCAGAAGATGAAACCGCCGGGGCTCCGTGGCCGACCGACCGGTGGGCCCTGTGGGACCGGTCGGTTCCACAGGTCAGCCTCCTGTGGTGCCCTTTCGCGTGGTGTCTTGTGGTGTTCTCTGGAGTCTTCTGGAAGGTTCCTAACTTGGCGAATGCGTTATCTCCCGTCGGTTTCCTTCTATGGGAAGCTATCGGTGCCGATTTCCTAGTTTAGTCCCTGCGGATTCACAATTCACCAAAACTCGTGGAATTCATTAGTTTAAATCCCTATACTAAGGTGGAGTTTATATATTCATCCATTTTCATGCTTAATTGACCTTTAATAATAAGAGTTAATAAGTGTCAACACAAGGTATCAAGGATCAAGCACCCTATCAATCCGGTACATCCATTCGGACCTATCCATCGTAGTTGTACACGACACAAGCAGCAAAATAGAGAAGAATTAGAAAAAATTGATGATCTACATCCAAAATCAA
Source organism: Coix lacryma-jobi var. lacryma-jobi (assembly GCA_009763385.1). NCBI lineage: Eukaryota > Viridiplantae > Streptophyta > Magnoliopsida > Poales > Poaceae > Coix > Coix lacryma-jobi. Next base: position 70,653,788 of record CM019823.1, read on the forward strand.
GAAAAAGAGAGAGACCATATATGGTGAATCTAGAAAGAGAGGAAATTGAGAAAAAGAGGGGTGCAAGAGAGCTTTTATGCATCCATCACTACTACAAAAAAGAACTTGCGCAGCGTTGCCTAAATGGGCTCTGTGGCGGGCACAGTTTTTGCCTGCCACAGTTATTCGGTGGCCGTCCAGCAGCGGCCGGCCGCCGAAGCACCCGCTGTGGTTAATCATTAACCGAAGCGGGCAACGTAAGGTGCCCGCTGCGGTTAATCTTCTTTAATCACAGCGGGCTTCCTTATATGCCCGCTTCGGTTAATGATTAACCGCAGCGAGCGACGTAATGTGCCCACTGCAGTTAAATAAGATTAACTGCAGCGGGCTACTTACGTTGCCCGCTTCGGTTATTCCTGGCTATTTAAGCCGCCGCCGCCAGCAGAAAGGAACCTGATCATCTTCTTCCTCTACACAAAAACATGGGAAGAAGTTTTGCCGAATTTTTGCCCCAAATAACTTGTTATTGAGGTTTATTTGTTTGATTTGGAGGAGAAGTACTCCACAAGAGGTACCTAGATGATCTCCACCCTCTTTCCCCTCTCTTTTCCTCTTTTTTAGCCTCCTTTTTAGATCTAGTTTCATGGAGGAGAGAGAAAACTGGTATTTGTTTCTCTAAGTTCATCATGGATGCATTAATTTTATTTACTGTTGTTATTTCTGTCCCTAGATTTAACATAAATATAATAAACTATTATTTTTTTTAATTCTTCTTTGTTTTGTGATTCATGATGTGTGTAATTAATTAAGGATCGCAGGTACGATGGATCGGTCAGAATGGATGTATAAGATCAATAGAGTACTTGATGTGCGGTATCTTGTTGAAGTGAGAAAGTTTATTGTCGCTGCGAAAGCTAACCGTGAGAGATCGAACCAGACGACAATCATATGTCCATGTCATCATTGCAAGAATCTGACTGCCTTCAAAGACGAAGGCACAGTGCAATCTCATTTGATTCGTTTTGGTTTCATGGATGATTACACGGTGTGTACTCATCACTGCGAGAGATTCGATCTGAGTGTCGGGGCGGCATCTGGAGTAAGCTCAGCGTCAACGACGACGGTGAACCAAGATCCTGGAGCGCACGTCTCATCAGCAACAGTAGTGCCTGCCTTCAGTGACAGTAGTGCTCGTGACCACATCGCTGTGGATCAGGATGTACTCCAGGATATGACAGATGATGGTGGTGGAGATGTTGAGGACGCTACGGTGCAGGACCCTGCGGATGTGCAGCTGTTTCAGGATTTACTCAACCACATCGACGAAGACGACGTCGTGTATGGCTCCCCGAAGTGGCTAGAAAATTTCAGAGAGATGAAGCAGGCGTCACTTGATCCTTTATATAAGGACAGCGAGGAATGTCCGAAGGATTGCACGGTGCTCCGTTTCTGCGGATACATGGGTGTATGCCGGGTCTCGGTGTGATGAGTGATTGTCAACGGGTTTGATAGCAGGTTCTTTGGCTTGTGTTGTGCAGGTGTCGAGCCCGGAGACAGTGATCGAAGGCGAGGTGAAGGTCAAGTAGAGACGTGCCGTGCCGATGGACCGGGAGCGGTGAAGGGCGGACGTGAGGCTTGGACTAAGGGACCGGAGGGCCTGAGGATCAGCTGTGGTGGCTGACAGCCTGGGACAGCGACGAGCGGAGACTTGCGGGGCACGGTGTTGCTCGGGTCGAGGACCTGGGGACACATGTCGGTGGACGGGGTGCACGGGCGGTGCATCCCCTCTACAGCTCCGGTTTGGTGGTTCAGCCAGAGAAAAACCACCGGGTGGACGGTTTCCAGGTTTGGGCCACAAAACCTGGGCGTACGGCGGGTTTCCGAGTTTGGGCCACAAAACTCGGGCTGAGGACGGTTTCCAGGTTTGGGCCTCAAAACCTGGGCGCTGCGGGTTTCTGAGTTTGGGCCACAAAACTCAGACAATGGACTTGGAGGCTGGTTTCCCGGTTTGGGCCTCAAAACCGGGGGTTGGCTGGAAAAGGCTGGTTTCCCGGTTTGGGCCACAAAACCGGGGGTGCAGAGCGAGGGCGGCACGTGGCGACAATCGGGAGGTCGCGTTGAGGCGACACTACGAGTTGTGCGGGCGTGGCCGTCGGATCACCCACTACTTCGAGTTGATCCAGAATAACCTTAGGGTTTAGCTGGTTCGCTCTATAATTAGAGAGGGGTAGAGTAGGAATTAGACTTAGGCTAGAATTAGGATAAGTAGGGGGAGACACCCTCCTCCCCAACTATCTCAGTCATTTGCTCTTGCTTCCTAGGGTTTCCTGCTCTCCCAGTCCCCTGCTGTAGCTAGCTGAGATCCGCAGAGATACTTGCCTCTGTGTACTGTTGATTTTGAGGAAGTGAGGTCGTAACCTCACTGTCGTAGCGTGTGTTTGCGCTTCGGCTGCAGATCGTTGTGTCGATTCGCGTTTTGGTCCGTGTTCTTTGCGTTCTTCGTTTCTCCACGATTTTCCCGTCACTCGATCTCCCTCTTCGATGCGTCTTTGCGAAATCCGTTTGAATCATTTTGTTCGTATCATTGAGGAGGTCATTTCGACCAAAGGAATTCATCTAACTCCTCATGATCGAATAGATCGAGACGATTTCATTTTTGTGGCGCTTTTTCGGTTCATCCACCTTCCCTTGTGATTTCCCGAAGTTCTAGTCGATTTGAGCGGATGATTTCTTGGGGATAGTCTCCTAACTACCCCGTGATCATCTTCTCCAAGTTTGGGAACTTGGGATTTTGGTTTGAATCGATTTTGGGAAGATTTGAGTTGAGGGCGACCAAAATCGCCCTTTTTGGGTACCCGCGGATAGTCCGCGCCTGGTACCGCGGACAGTCCGCGCATCGGGCACGAGCCAGATCAGTGGCTACGGTGCCTGTTCGGACAAGTCCGATTTGACCGGCGAACAGTCTGCCGTTGTCGCTCGCGGACAGTCCGGGACCTGTCCAGCAACACTTCAGCAACTTTGCTGTTTGGCCATTTTTGCCGGCGGACAGTCCGGGCTTGCCTCGCGGACAGTCCGCAGTAGTCGCGGACAGTCCGGGACCATACCCGAGGACTGTCCGGGACCCTGCTGAAGCCTGAATTTTAGGGCAATTGCCATCCTGGCTTTTTGGCTTGGTTTTCGGACTTCTCGTTTGGCCCTAGAGTTAACCAAGAAACATTTCTAGGTATCTTTGCTACTTGTTAGCATTGGTATTTAGAGCTTTCTCGACGTAGCCTCCAATCTACGTTCGGGACTCGATTTTCTAAGGGGGAACTTGAGCCAAAGCTTTTGGTCTTTGCTTCGCTTGTGCTTGGTGGTGCTCCGCTGTGATCCTAGGGATCATCCACCCTCTTCCAAGGGTTGTGAGCATCATGATTTGGGTCCGTTCTTCTCGGGGTTGATTTTGGGACAATTGGCCAAAGTTTTGAGAGAAATTTGATTGGCTCCCATTCACCCCCCCCCTCTGGTCGCCTTGCTTTTGCATTCTCGGTCCTTCAGTTTCAACCTCCACATGTTGATGATGAAGGCTCGGCATGGGTGGTCAGACAATAGCTTTGATGAGCTGTTAGGTTACCTTGCTAAAACATTCCCGATGAGTAACAAGATTCCAGCAAATACGTATCGGGCAAAGAAGCTTATCCGGCTAGTGGCGATGAAGCTTAGAAAGTTTGATGCCTGCCCTAACCACTGCATCCTCTATCGGGGCACAAAGTATGAGAATTTGATGAGCTGTCCGCACTGTGGCGCCAGTCGCTACAAGAGAAATGCTGGCTGTCGCATGGATGCAGACGACGATGAGGCCTTGCGAGGTGGTCAGAGGAAGAATAAGAAGGGTGTCAAGAAGAGTAGTGTTGCAGCCAATCGCATCTCGGCTCATCAGCAGTACAAGGAAGAAGAGGGTTACACATTGAGGAGAAGTCCGGCACTGTCGGTGTGGTACATGCCAGTGATTGACCGCCTCCGTGTGCTATTTGGGAACCCAGAGGACACGAAGCTCATGTCCTGGCATGCATCAGCTGACCGCTTGAAGGACGATGGCATGCTGCGGCACCCCTCCGATGGCCAGCAGTGGAAAGATTTCGACAAGGCCTACCCGTAATTTGGCAAAGATCCCAGGAACGTTCGGTTCGCGCTGAGCACCGATGGGATGAATCCGTTCGGCGAGCTGAGCAGCTCCCACAACACCTGGCCGGTCGTACTGACCATCTACATCCTACCTCCCCATCTGTGTCAAAGACGCAGGTATCTTCTGTTGACCATGCTTATCTCGGGACCGAAGCAGCCCGGCAACGATATCGATGTTTTCCTCGAGCCGGTAATGGAGGAAATGAAGGAGCTATTTGATGTTGGGGTCGAGATGGTGGATGCGTCCCTCAAGGAGAAGTTCACCCTAAAAGCCATCATCTTTGTCACCATCACCGACTACCCTGGCCTCTTCTCACTGTCAGGGCAGATCAAAGGGAAGACCGGCTGCGTAATGTGCATCGACGAGACATGCTACACTTACCTCAAGGGATCGAACAAGATGGTCTACATGAGGCACAGGCGGTTCCTTTCAAAAAGGCACAGATATAGAAGAAGTGTCATGAATCAATTGTTCGATGATTAGGGCGAGCCACAGGGTGAACCACCAGCGCAGACTAGTTGGGGGCCAAAGGTGTATGAGATGGTGAAGGATATTGATCAGATCGAGTTTGGGAAGAAGAAGAAGCCACCAGAGGCGGGGACAAAACAAACGAGGAAGCGAAAGCGAGACACGACGGAGGAAGGGTCGCAGGTCCCCTCTGTTCCTTTCAAGAAGAGGTCGATTTTCTTTGAGTACCTGTCATATTGGAAGACACTAAAAACACCCCATGCCATCGACTGTATGCATCTCGAGAAGAACGTCTTTGATAGCACGATTGGTGTCCTGTTGGACATCCCGGGAAAGACAAAGGATGGTTTGAAGTCACGGACGGATCTTCTCAACCAGGGCATCAGGCAGGACCTTCACCCTGGGTCACCTCATAATGGTAAAGTCGATCTTCCAGGTGCGGCCTACAACCTAAGGCATGGTGAGAAGACTTCTATGCTCAACCTTCTTAGGGGTATCAAGGTGCCGACCGGTTTCTCTTCCAACATTAAGAGCCTCGTCTCCTTGAAAGACCTCACATTGACTGGCTACAACGCACATGACTGCCACATCATGCTGATGGTGTTCCTTCCAATTGTGATAATGGTTATCGGTCCAGAGTACGTGAAGATGGTGGTCACTCGGATACTTCTTTAACCGCATCACGCAGAAGGTCATCGGTAATGCTGACCTCCCTATCCTTAAGGACTTCATCGCGGAGACCCTTTGCCAGCTTGAGATGTGCTTTCCCCCATCATATTTTGATATTATGGTACACCTGATGATGCACATGGTGGATCAGATCGAGCAACTAGGCCCCGTGTACCTACACGAGATGTGGACGTACGAGTGGTTCATGTCCACCGTCAACAGATATGTTCATAACCGTGCTCACCCGGAGGGCTCTATGATCGAGGCGTACACAACCGAAGAGGCAGTGAACTGGTGTATGAGGTACATAAATGATGGGAGGGCGATTGGGTTGCCTGTCCATCAGCATGAGGGCAGAACCGCGGGCATGGGGTGCACGGGCCAAAAAGTTCACACTGATATACCATACAAGGAGATTGAACAAGCTCATTACAACATCCTTCATCAGTTGGTGAGCATGGAGAAATATGTCGAGAGGCACATAGAAGAGATCCACACCGCTAATGATGGACAACGCACAGAGGCATGGGTCCAGAATGAGCACAGGAACAGTTTCATAGATTGGCTCAAAGAGCAACACGTACCCCTAGAAAGATGCCCTGATGATGAAGATATGGAGACCGTGCAGAAGCTTCTGCAAGGCCCGTCAAGCCAAATCATGACGGGGCAAGGGTAAGATGTGAAGGGGTACAGGTTTCACACGAAAGAGAAGGACAAGAAGAGCGCGGCACAGAACTGCGGTGTTCGATATGAGGGCATCAACGAGGCCACAAATACGAGGACGCAATACTATGGGCAGATCGAAGAAATATGAGAACTTGACTATGGCAAGGACGTATGCGTAACCGTCTTCCGTTGCCACTGGGTAAACCCCAAAGCGGTTGCGGTCGACAGTTTCGGGCTAACCAACGTGAACCTCAAAAGTATCGGGTACAAAGATGACCAATGGGTACTTGCAACCAATGTTGCGTAAGTGGCCTACTATATCTATCCGGAGGACCCAAAGAGGCATGTGGTCGTGTCAAGAAAGCAGCGGATTGTTGGAGCTGATGGGGTCCAAAGCCCAGAAGCATACAATAACTATGCAGAGCTCCAGCTTTTTACCGATTTTGCAAAGAAGATCAAGGCCGTTGAGGACCGTTGCAACAAGAGCGGTATGATGCCCTGGGCCCGTCCGGATGGTGAGAAGCGGTCCGTGAAAGCACCAGCACCAAAATAAGATGTATATTCATATATATATGCCACACCTTTTGTAATGAAGTAGTGAAAAGTCATGTAATAGTATTCGAGACAAGTTTTGTAATAGATTATTGTTAATTAGTTAATATTATGAATAACAAATCTCAATTTGTTACTGACTTATTAATAAGTTCATATTATTAATAACAAATTATGTAAGAAATTCTGTAATATATTCTTGTTAACAAAATCAATAACCACAACGGGCATCTTAAGTTGCCCGTTGTGGTTATTCAGATTAACCGCAGCGGGCAACTTAAGATGCCCGCTGCGGTTATTATTTACCATAGCGGGCATCTTAAGTTGCCCGCTGCGGTTAATCCCCCCTATAAAAGAACAGCAGCGCCGAAGGGCAGTTTAGTCCTTCACACATCATCCTTTGAACCCCGAAGGGCTATCGAATTCGTCCACCGCGCCGCCATCGCCATTGCCGTCGCCGCCGTCCTCGTCCACCGCCCCTGTCCTCCTCACCCTGTCCTCCTCGTCCCCCTATCCTCCTCCCCTCCTCGCCCCGCTGCTCCCCACCTCACCAGCGTCGACCTCGACCTCGACCTCGCCAGTGGAGCCGGTGGAGCCGTCGGTGCCCCTATCCGCTGGTGGAGCCGCCGCCGGTGCCCCTATCCGCTGGTGGAGCCGGTGGAGCCACCGGTGCCCCTGTCCACCGGCGTCGACCTCGATCTCGACCTCGCTAGTAGAGCCGGTGCCCTAGTCCGCCGGTGGAGCCACTGCCCCTGTCCGCCGGTGGAGCCACTGCCCCTGTCCGGTGCTTGAGTAACTTGCTCTGACAGGTGAGTAACTTGTTTCCTCGATCCTCCCCTTACCTCATCTTGTGACCATGGTGTCAGTAATCCATTGTCAGTTATTGATATGCCTAGAAGAACTTCTCTATGAAAAATTTCCCCATCCTGAAGCTATGCCATTGCCAACCATACTGCTGAGGCCATTGGCTCTAGGTCTGAGTTGATTTTCCTTTGAATTTCTAGGAGAATACCAGAGTTAAAACGCAAACATAGGAAGATGGGCATGTTTCTGGGAGAATACTAGAGTTAAAACACAAACATGAGTGGTTAATTCTAGTTTAAATTTAGCCCAAAATTTTGTGTAGCACAATATTTGAACTAAGCAGTAAGCACTGATGGCTTTTTAGGCAAGTGCATACAGACCATACGCTATATTGACCTAGGAATTCTATGGGATGTGTTATCAGACTAAGCATTCTTGCACTCCACGATATTCATGACTTCAACAAAGACAACATTCCTGAAGACTATGTGGTCGTGAGCCCGTTTTGGAACGTTCTCGACCAGGAACATTTTGAATTGGACCATCCCCACCTACAACCGGCCAGGCACCTAGGGCAGGCAATTGGACTGGAAGTCCTATGGAACCGCGAGGACATCGAGATCATTGCTTCGACGCCAACTCCAATGCTGACACCAACATCACAACCATCAGCCGCCGGATCTTGTCCTCCCGAAGATCCAGATCACGACAGCGATGATGACGAAGAAAAGGGCTGGGACAAGGGCAAGGGAAAAGACAAAGGAGAAGGCGGTAGCAAAGGCAGGGACAAGGAAAAGGTAGAAGGTGATGGGGGAAAAGGAAAAGGGCATGGACATGGGCACAGTGTCTCCCCCGCCTCCAAACAGTCCGCCGATCGGCCCAGTCAATGAGGCAAGAAGCTCAGAGACCGGTAAGGGCGACAACACGACAACGACAAGCCAGCCAAGCACGAATGAGCAACAGGGAGGCACGATGGGGGAGGCAATAGGGACGAAGACACCTCCCCCGTCAACCACAAGCCAATGTCCTCCCCCGCCCACCAAGAATCCAAGAACGTCCACCGACAAGCTCCCGTACACGCTCACGTTCAAAAGGTATGGTAACATTGAGCATAATACCACGTGTCCATAGTATATATGCTACTAACATTCCTATCCATCTTTTGCCAGACCTGAAACTACCCGTCAACTATTTGATGAGGCCGAAGACTGCCCTGGCCACTATGTGTGCGGGAAGTTCATGATTCCCAAGGCCCAGCTCATCGACGAGGAAAAGTGGGATACAAGGAGGTTCCATCTATGGTACATGGGAGCTGCAAAAGCCGGGATGTCAAGTTTTAACGTCAAGATTCCCACGGAGTACTTCCACTTGCCCGCTGGTAATGAAATGCACCTACCCGTTGACTTTAGCAACATGTACAACCTGATGCGGGAAGAAGACCTGGACATCGTTCAAATCACCTTATTCACACTGTAAGCGATGAATGCAACTTCCATAGATCACTACATTCGTATTTTCCATAGTTCTATACTTATTATGTCACAATGACTTGTCCGTGAAGCATGACAGTCACTGTAAGTAATAAAAAGACACGTCTTGTACTCTACCTCTCTCCTGCACATATTGCTGAAAGAGTCATCAAGGGTTTCGAGATCACTAATTGGGAGATGACAGTTCAACAGCGAGAGAAGAAATATGAAGAAAATATGAAAGCTGAGAAGACTAAGTTGAAAAATTACATACTAGAATGCATGAAGAAGATCAAGCCGGATGGGCCAGAGTGTATAATGGCTGCCTATCACTTTGGGTAAGTCAAATACATGTACGTACACCTAAGTCGCTAGCATATCATGCCTTGTCGTCATCATAAACTCTATTTTGTTGCAATGGTGCAGCCAGGGCCTCGTGGGTGGCCACTGGGTCGCTTTTATCATATACCCTCAAGATGGCAGGGCCTGTGTGTTTGACTCCTTGAGCGTACCAAACAAGCAAGGTTACAAGGCATTCGAAGATTGTCTGAAAAAGTAAGTCATCCAGCTTTTTCATCAGTTACGGTTACCATATGTTTTAAATGGTGACTAAAACTATTATATTTCGTACAGCGCTTATAAGGAATACCAAAAGGTGCCCGGATTCTGGTACCGAAGAACTCAAAAGTTCAAGGACAAGCATAGGTACCACCTCAAAATCCGACGAGATTTCCCGGTACGTATTTTAAAGGTTCAATTCATGTTTTAATACATATATATGGGTTCTAATGCTTGACTAATCAACTGTGCAGTGCGCCAAACAGCCACTAGGATCAAAGACATGTGGCTTGTACACATGCGAGTTTCTAAGGGAAAGCAAGGAGTATACCAATAGCTGGAAGAAGCTCAAGGAAGGTGTCAAGTATTGGGGAGAGCAGCAGAGCCGCAGGATGTGCTTTAAACAAGTCAAGGCGGACATATGCAAGTTTGTAATGGAGAAATGCATTCTCGAAGGAGAAACGTTCTTCGACAACGAATCCGAGCTGGCGTTGCTACCCCAATACGAGAAGCTCCGCAAATGGAACACAATGCTTCGTCTGACAGATTACGCTCATCAAGTTGAACTATGAATTGTAATTTGAATTTGAAATCAACTAAGTCAATGTGTATATGATGACAACAAACAACTAAGTGACTTTGTATGTTATGTCCAGATGGTTTATATGTGCATATATATATCTCTGTTAGAAATCTGGAATTCTAGAATTATTTGAAAACTGCAATTTATTTGAATTCATATCCTACAGTTTCTGCTGGCTGCATTATTTATTTTTTAAACCAAAATTAATAACCGTGGTGGGCAACATAAGAAGCCCGCTACGGTTAAATGCAACTACCGCAGCGGGCGACCTAAATCGACCGCTGCGGTTAATAATTTACCGCAGCGGGCGATTTAGGTCGCTCGCTGCGGTTAATGCTATTAACCGCAGCGGACAATTTATGTTACCCGTTGCGGTTAAGGCTTTTACCACAGCAGGCAACAGAGCCCGCTGCAGTAATGGCCACGATTAACCGTGGCCTTAGCACCGCATCGGACGCTGTTGCCCGCTGCGGTAAAGCCAAAACGCCCGCTGCGGTTAAACTTTGTGCAGTAGTGCATGGTGACTCTAGATTAAAAAAAAGCAAGCTTCATCTCTCCCAGTCATGGGTATTTAGATCTAGATTAGAACTATACACAAAAAATACACACAAAAGGCGCTAAAAAGGTGAGGCAAAGAGAGGAAAAGAGGGGTGCGAGAGGGTTTATGTACCTCTTGTTGTGTCTTCTTCTCTAAATCAAAGCTCTAAAACTCAATTTAATGGTGTGGTGAAAAATTAGGGCAAAACCTCCCCTCCCACGATTTGGAAGAAGAGCAGTCGTGGGAAGAAGATGGTGGTGGCGGCGACGGCTATTGGTAGGGTAGGCATTTACCGCAGCGGGCAACTTAATAAGCCTGTTGCGGTAAATCGCACATTAACCGCAGCGGGTGGCCTAACATGTCCGCTGCAGTTAATCCTTTTACCGCAGCAGGCATATTAGGCCGGCCACTGCGGTTAATCATGATTTACCGCATCGGGCACTTTGCGTTGCTTGCTACAGCAAATTTGTTAACCGCAGCAGGCACCTCGGTGGCCGGCCGGCCGTGGGCAGCCACAGAACTACCGCAGCGGGCGCCAGCTGCACCCGCTGCAAGGCACCAAAGGGCCACTGATATGACCTCACCGACCAGCAAGATGTTCCAAGCTCCAAATCAAAAACCAGCAGGTCCAGTACCACCTACATCGACACCAGCCCAAGTCTTTGATGGACCGATTACACGTAGCCGAGTAAAGAAGCTACAACAAGAGGTGCACGCGCTACTTTGTAAAATTTATTTTAATATTAATGAGAATTATATACTACCTAAGTTGTGCATATTACTATTACTCAGATTCACCAAGGAGGAAGATAAGAACACACAAAGAGTTGATTACAGTGAAGATCCACAATCAGACCAGACCAGTCCAGCAGAACCATCAAAAAGAATTAGTCATATCTTTTGATTCATGAAAGCTACGAAGGTCCATGAGCACAATTTGGAAAGCTTATGAAGTCTAGTTTCCAATGCAACAAGCCGTGACTAGTTTCAAATTTTCCTCGTGACTGCCGACCTGTTCCAGTGCATACTGGTCAGCTGGTCGATAGAATGCATGTTGTCCAAATTGTCGTGCAAAACTATACCGATCTAAGAAGTGTCATGGTGCATGCTACACATGGTGTGAAAGATTACCAAGTTAACTTTCTAATGCAACTAACGGTGCATCATTTGGACTTTCCAAGCAAAACATTGAAGACTGCTCAGAATTCCAATAGTCACGCGGGATTAACTCAGAAGCCCTTTCGTGGAAGTCTGTTCATATACTCTACCCTTTCATTTCCATTTCATGTTTATACCTATCTAGGAGGGTTGTTCCTAGTATAAATATATCATTGCTTCACAACAATCATAAACTTTTGATAATCGAAATACAAAACCCCTTTGTTCAGCTGTGTGCTAAAATCTTGAGAGTGTAATCTCTACCCCTTTGCTCTTGTGATTTCCTTTGCGGGATTTATAGAAGCGGCAACGCCATCCGCTCACAATTGGTTCTCCTACTCCCTTCAAGGTTTGCCTTGATTGATTGTAGGTTGTGTTGGTTGGTTTTTTGAGAGTGTGGTTGGGCGAATCCTCGATTCAGGTTGGCTTTGAGTTTTATTTGTCAGGTTGCACTAGTTATCGCTGCTTGCAGCTAGTTATCCGATTGTTCTTTAGCTAGTTATCAAGTTCAAGATCCTACGTCATGAAAATCGGGACATCGAGACGCATCATCTGGTACCAAAGCTTTCGTTACCACGGTATGATTCTTTACCCTTAGCTACATATATTTTGTGTTCGTCCTATCCACCAAAAGCCATAAAAATATTTTGCCATAGCCCTTTGTTTTAATCTGTTGAGTTTTGTTAAGTTTTAATCCATTAGAATCTTTGTTTAGTCGCTCATCACTTATCCTTCGTGTGCCCTTTGTGCCTCTTTAATATATCTGAAAATCTGTGGATACATGGGTGTATGCTGGATCTTGAGATGATGAGTGATTGTCAACTGGTTTGATGCGCATGTTCTTTGGCTTGTGTTGTGCAGGTGTCGAGCACGACGACAGTGATCGAAGGCAAGGTGAAGGTCAAGTAGAGACATGCCCTTCGATGGACCCGGAGCAGTGAAGGGCGGACGTGAGGCTTGGACTGACGGACTGATGGCCTGAGGATCAGCTGTGGTGGCTAACAGCCTGGGACAGCGACGAGCGAAGACTTGCGGGGCATGGTGTGGCTCGGGTCGAGGACGTAGGGACACGTGTCGGAGGACGGGGTGCACGGGCGGTGCATGCCCTCTACGACATCGGTTTGATGGTTGAGCCACAGAAAAACCATCGGGTGGTCGGTTTCCAGGTTTGGGACACAAAACCTGGGTACTACAGGTTTTCCGAGTTTGGGCCACAAAACTCAGGCTGAGGACGGTTTCCAGGTTTGGGTCTCAAAACCTGGGCGCTGGCAGGTTTCTGAGTTTGGGCCACAAAACTCAGGCGATGGACGACAGGTTTCCCAGTTTCGGCCTCAAAACCGGGGGAGGACTTGAAGACAGGTTTCCCGATTTTGGCCTCGAAACCGGGGGGAGGTCCGTGAAAAGGACGAGCGGTGCGTTGGTGGCACGTGGCGGCATCGGGTGAGGTCGCGTCGAGGCGAAGCTACCAGATGTGCGAGCGTGGCCATCGGATCGACTTCACCTCGAGTTGGTCAGGAATACCCTTAGGGTTAGCCTGCCCGCTCATTAGTTGTAGGGGTAGAAGGGGAATAATTGTATTAGGCTATAATAGGAGAGGCCACCCCTCCCTCCATTCTATCTCAGCATATGCTATTTTCCACCTAGGGTTTCCTGCTCTCCCACATCCCTGCTGTAGCTACTGAGATCCGCAGAGACGGTTAATCATACCTCTGTGTATTTGGATTTTGAGGAAATGAGACCGTAATCTCGTTGTCTCCTCGTGTGGAGGAGTTTCGGCTGTAAATTGAAATCAATTCGCGTTCTTGAGTTGTGTTCTTCGCGTGTTGGTTTTTGTTCTCTCAGAGATTTGCTTCGTTCTTCCTCTCCGAGGAACGATTTTTGAATCCACTTGAACTAAGTCATGCTAGATCATGAGACATTTCTTTTCAGTGAAGGAATTTGTCTCAAACCTCACGAGCTAGTAGATCGGGCGTTTTTTGTCTTGGATTGTTTTTCCTCCTGGTTTCCTCAAACTTCTTCGATTTGTCGATTTGGAGTTAGGTTCGAGCCATGATCTCTTAGGAGTATCTCACTAACATCCTTGTGACCTCTCAGATCGAGTCTTGCCCCTAGAGCTCTTGATTCGGAGGAGATCGATTTGAATCGGCGAAGAACAGCACTGCTGTTGGGAGCATCGGACGCTGGGCACGGGGGCATCGGACGCTAAGTTCGTCACATTGGATGCTAAGTTCATCATATCGGACGCTGAGTTCATCACATTGGACGCTGAGTTCATCACATCAGACGCTCAGACGTCACGTGTCAAAGAATAGCGTTTTTGAAGGAGCATCGGACGCTCCGATGACCATCGGACGCGCTGGGGCCTAAGCATCGGACGTTGAGCTTTCACTGTAGCAGCGTCCAATGGCTATGCAGTAAGGTTCCAGAACTGTACTTTTTGCATCAGACGCGTCCGATGCTTGGACATCAGACGCAGGCCAGCATCCGATGCAGTGATTTCTGCACTGTTTTGTCCGTAGTTTGTTCGTCCATCTTCGGATTTGGTTTTGGGTTTTTGCGTTAGGTTTCTAGGGTTGTGTAGTGTCCCGCTATGCTTCTTGGAAGCATCCACCCTACATCTAGGTTCGTGGACACTATCGAGCTCTAGGTTTGCTCTTGGGATTGATTCTCGGGACATTGGCTATAAGTTTCTGAAAAGAAATTTAAAGCTCCCATTCACTCCTCCCTCTGGTCGCCTTTGTATAGCACTTTCGGTCCGTCAATTGGTATCGGAGCGGGTTAAGGATCTTCCACCTTAGCCTGTTCCAGATCCACAGAAGGCGACATGGATCGCGGCGTGGGCAAACCGCCATTTTTTGATGGGACGAACTATGCGTTTTGGAAGATATGCATGTCGGCCTATCTTCAGAGCATGGGTCCTTCTGTCTAAGAGATTACATGGTCTTGGCTGCTCGTGTGACTCAGCTGCTGATCGATGAGCACGATGCCAATAGTCGAGCCCGTAATGCTCCTTTCTCGTGTTTGAGCATGTCTGAGTTTGATCGCGTTTCTCACCTCCCCACAGCTCGGGAGATTTGGGCGACCCTCATGCGCTTCCATGAGGGAACCACTCAAGTCAAATCCCATCTCTAGGAGTCGCACAAGCGGGAGTATGTGAGCTTTCGACACTTGCCTGGCGAGAGCATAGAGAGTTTATTCGCTCACTTTCAGGTGATTGTCAACAGGATGAGGGCTAACAAGGAGTTGTTGCCTTTCGACGATCATGAGAGGGCTCTCAAGCTTTTACACACTCTCGATCGGTCGGTGTGGGACTCTAAGGTCAAGCGATTATCGAATCGCCTAACTATGAGACTCTCACGTGCGACGACCTCTTTAGTAAGCTCAAGTCCAGTGAGATTGATGCCATGACGAGGGCTTCTTATGAGAATCCTTTTGGCCCGTCGATGGCTTTGCTTTCTGGCTCTTCTGCTAACCCCTCTGGAGGCTTTGCATTGTCTTCTCTTCTTTCTGTCACAGAGGAGCAGCTGGAGTTCATGGGAGACGACGAGTTGGCTTTGCTAGCCAACCGCCGGTTCTCGTGGTTCCACAACAACCACATGAACCATCGTCATGGAGGAGGACGCGCTGGGTGCTATGAGTGTAGCGACCCTGATCACTTCATCGCCAACTGTCCGAAGAAGAACAAGCAACTCTTTGGCAAGGGTGATCATGGGCACAAGTACGACTTCGGCAGGCACAACGAGAAGCACATCCCTCCCAAGCACAAGCGGAAGGGTGGTTTCAATAAGGAGTACATCAAGAAGAAGTACTTGGAGAAAGCCCAGGCCGAGTAGCGTGCTTTCTTCGCCATGCTCAGCGATGTCGATGACTCGGACAACGACTCTTTTGCGTCAAGCGGCGACGAGTCCGAGAAGAAGAAGAAGATCGAGGACAAGCAGAACGGCCTCTGTTTCTTCGCCGACAATGAAGGCTTCTGTACCATGGCGCTCGGTGAAGAGGTCGACGGCAAGATGGAGGAAATCCCTCGGAACGACGATGACACCGACTCCTCCCAGGAATCACAAACTCTAGATGAACTCTCTGCCAAAGTTGAGAAACCTACTGCTGCTTTGCTCAGTCAAGACAAGTTGTTGAGACGTGCAGCTAGAGAGAGGAAGGAGTTTAGGCAGAACTGGGAGGATACGGCGAAGGAACTTGAGTTTGCCAAGTCCACCGTTGTAGTCACCGAGGAGGGTGAGTGTGAAGGACCGAATTGGCGACCAGAGGGGGGTGAATGGGAGCCTCAAAATTCTTCTCGAGAAATGATGGCCCTTGTCCCAGAAAACCACCCCAAAAGCAAAGACTCAAACAACCGGTGAGTTCACGACCTATGAATAGGTGGATACCCTAGGAGATGTCCTAGAGGTACAACAGAACTACCGAAGAACCCCCAAAACCAAGCGCCAAAGCAACGGGGCAAAGACTGCACAAGCAAGCTCCTAGAACAATCGAACCTCCGATAACGGAACACCCCACTCCTATGGAGAAGAGGAAAATGTTCGACCAAAACTAATTAGGCCAACTAGTGAAAAAAGCACCTTGGAAAGATCCTTATGAATTTAGGAAACTAACGCAACAGACGGATCTCAAATCGGAGCTCGAACACAAAAGATACGGCCGCTAGAACCAACGAAACTCCGAAAGAGGAACACTTAACTCCTATGGAGAAAAAGGAAGTGTCCAACCAAAAATACTTTGACCAATGGTGTCAAAAGTACTTTGGAATGATCCATAATAAGTTAGAAAACTAACGCAACAAACGGATCACAAATCGGAGCTCGTACGCAAAAGATATGGACGAAATCAGCAAAACTGTGCAGTCGCGGACTGTCCGCTAGTGAACCGCGGACTGTCCGCTATTGAACCCCGGACAGTCCGGGAATGAGTCCCGGACAGTCCGCCGTTCAAAAATGAAAACAGCGATCTCACTGCCCGTGAATAGCCCCGACCCCGGACAGTCCGCGGATAAGTCCCAGACAGTCTGCCACTGTCCAGAAAGCCCAAAAACAGCTCGGGACAAAACCAAAATCGATTGGATCTTCACCAAATCGAACGGGGCTGCAACCAAACTTCTTCCAAGTGTTCTTCTACGTGTTGGGAAGCTAATCCTAGGATATCATTGCTCCAAACCAACTAATCCATGAGAAATCGGAAGAACACTAGAAAAGGGGGAAGAACGAAGAACGAACGCGATTTCGACCCGATCTATGTGCTCGTGAGGTTAGAGAAGAAATCCTTTGGTGGAAAGAAGGAGCTCACGACATAGAACAATTTGATTCAAACGGAATCGCAAATCATCGCTCGGAGAGGGAGAACGAAGCAAATCTTCGGGGAGGGAAAAACCAAAACACGAAGAACGAAAACGCGAATTCGATCCAAAATCGCAGCCAACAAGAGGAGGACGAATTTGATCCTTGGATTCAGCGAAATGGATGATTGATTAAGCACTCGGTGTCAGGCTACAAGCCACTCCTAGCAACACAAAGCTTGGATGCCGAAAAGCTCAAGAACAAGAGCCAACTCTCCTCTAACCCTAGACTTCTCTCACAAGCACAAAATGAGAGAGACACCGTCCAAGGATGCGGCTGCCCTAGCAACCCCCTTCATATATATAGGTGCACGTCTGAAGACCAAAACGCCCTTACATTAAGCACTCGACCCAAATACCCCCTAGGGGTAAAACCGTCCAGTCCTGACGATCTGCATCCGACGGCCACGCCCGCACATCCGGTAGCTTCGCCTCGACGCGACCTCCCTGATGCCGCCACGTGCCGTCACCATCGACCACCGCGCCTTCCTCGTGGATAGCTTCGCCGCCGTGCCAGCCTCTCCACGCCGCCACGCATCGATCGTTCCGCATAGGAACCTCCGCTCGGTTTTGAGGCCCAAACCGGTAAACCTGCCAGCCCAGGTTTTGAGGCCCAAACCTGGCAAACCGTCCACCCCGAGTTTTGTGGCCCAAACTCAGAAACCCGCGAGCCCAGGTTTTGAGGCCCAAACCTGGAAACTGTCCTCGCCGAGTTTTGAGGCCCAAACTAGGAAACCGGCCACCCTAGGTTTTGAGGCCCAAACCTGGAAACCGTCGATGGTAGCTTTTTGAGGCTCAGCTACCGAACCCGCACCATAGACGGGATGTGGTTCGCACACCCCGACCACCGGCACCGATGTCGATGCATGTCCAGCCTCCATGCCGGGCACAACGCTTTCGCCATTCTTCTTGACTCGGCCGACGGCACTTGCGCCGCACGCAAGCCCGTGTCCGACCTCCCGCCAAGTGCCACGACGCCATCGTCTTCCTCCCGACTCGGCCGATGCACCGCACATCCCCATGTGCTCTTGCTCGTCGATGCCACGTGCTAGCTACCACAGCTGGTCCTCTGGCCCTCTGGTCCGTCGGTCCAAGCCTCACGTCCGCCCTTCACCGCTCTGGGTCCATCGGCATGGAACGTCCGCCGCACGGCACGCCCATCCTTCACCGCTCCCGGTCCGTCGGCATGACACGTCTCTACTTGACCTTCACCTCGCCATAGACCACTATATCCGAGCTCCACACCTGCACATCAACACAGCCAAGAGACACATGTTGCACACACACACACACCAACACATAAACACAACACAACTCACACCACCGGTTAGTCATAAACAATAAGCGCATACCGTAAAATGACTCAACCGGGAAAAGCCTCAAACCTTCCTCATCAAAGTCAATCATTCATCATATATGTTCTCAATCTCCCCCTTGATGAATGCATTGACTAACAATAAAATCAAAAAGGAAGGGTTTGAAGGCAAGCCTCACTCAAGTGCCCAAAAGCCAAGTAAAAGCAAACACAAGGCCACTTGAGAGAGGAAGGATCATGAAAACTCCAAGTAAAAGCTCTCGGACCCAAAAGAAATGGGAAAAGCGGGCAAAGCCTCCACACAACCAAAGAGTCAAGAAAGGACAAGAGTTTCATGAATCCCAAAAGGCACTCGAAAACCAATCTCAAATAAAATTGTCAAACAATCATCACAAAAGAAACCCACAAAAGAAACCAAGGTACTTATCCACATGAGTTTGAAGGACCAAAAATGCTAAAGCAAGGCGACCAGAGGGGGGTGAATGGGAGCCAAAAAATTCTTCTCAGAAATTCCGGCCTCTGTCCCAACAAAATCAACCCCAAGAGCAAAGCCGACACACGTGATGTCCACGACCCAAGAGAATGGGTGGATGTTCCCTAGGAACACAGCGGGACACCACAAAAGCTCCTTCTTCCAAATCCACGCAAGTCAACTAGTGACAGGATGGAGTTTGGGTAACCTCAACCCCCCCCAGCAACGCGAGGGGGATTTAGGCAATCTCACAAAGCGGGAAGCCCGGTTTCTGTAGAGCACAGAGTCGGGAATCCAACGCAAAAAGCGGATCTCAAATCAGAGCTCGAACGCAAAAGATACGGACGAAAACGCGTTCTGTCAGCACTGACCGGACTCACTGGTGCGTCCGGTCGATAGGCACCGGACGCGTCCGGTCAGCTGAACTGCGTTCTGGGAGCTCTCTGTTCACGACCGGACTCACGGTAAACAAGTGTCCGGACGATACAACTGAGTGTCCAGTCAAGCACCGAGGGGGCAATGAACAGTGCCTTCAGTGCGTCCGGTCAGCGAAACCCTAGCGTCCGGTCGCACAAAACGCTTTCTGACAGCATTGACCGGACTTTGAGGTGTGTCCGGTCAGGAACAATCGGACGCGTCCGGTCCACAGAAACTTGTTTCGGGAGCTCTCTGTGTTGGACCGGACTCTGCGTGGAGGTGCGTCCGGTCGAATCCCAGTCAGTGTCCGGTCACCACGCGCGAACTGGACAGCACGGGTGTTCAACGACCGGACTCTGGCTCGGTGCATCCGGTCGCTATGAGGCAGCGTCCGGTCACCCCGACCAGTCCCCTGTTCGTCCACCGAATCGACCCGATCTCCCTCAAATCAAAAGAACTAGGGCTCTAACTTCGTGTGAGGGATCACAAGGATGTTAGTGAGCTACTCCTAAGAGATCATGGCTCGAACCTAACTCCAAATCGGTGAATCGAAGAAAACGGTGAGGAACGAGCAAGAACTCTATCCCAAAAATAAATCCACCCGATCTGTGAGTTCGTGAGGTATTAGAGAAATTCCTTCGGTGGAAAGAAGACTCTCACGAAGCTACACAAGATGGTTCAAACGGATTTGCGAATCTTCCCTCGAAACAAGAATTCTCGTGAAGAACAAAAGAGGGGGAAACGTGCAAACGCGAAGAACAAAATCGCAAGACAAATCAAAGCACGAATTTGATCCTTGGACTCAGAGGAATGGATGATTCATTAAGCACTCGGTGTCGGGCTACAAGCCACTCCAGCAAATCAAAGCTTGGATGGCGAAAAGCTCAAGAACAAGAGCCTGTCTCTCCCTAACCCTAGCCTCCTCTCACAAACAGCAAAATGAGAGTGACACCACTCCAAGGATTGCGGCTGCCCTAGCAGCCCCCTTCATATATATAGGCGCACGTCCGAAGACCAAAACGCCCTTACATTAAGCACTCGTCCCAAATACCCCCAGGGGTAAAACCATCCAGACTTGACAGTTTCGATCCGACGGCCACGCCCGCACATCCGGTAGCTTCGCCTCGACGCGGCCTCCCTGATGCCGCCACGTGCCGCCACCGTCGACCGCCGCGCCTTCTCACCAATAGCTTCGCCGCAACGCAAGCCTCTCGGTGCCGCCACGCGTCGACCGTCCTTTCGGACCAACCCCCGGTTTTGAGGCCCAAACCGGGAAACCGTCCACCCTGAGTTTTGAGGCCCAAACTCGAAAACCCGCAAGCCCAGGTTTTGAGGCCCAAACCTAGAAACCGTCGATGGTAGCTTTTTGAGGCTCAGCTACCGAACCCGCACCGTAGACGGGATGTGGTTCGCACACCCCGACCACCGGCACCGATGCCGATGCATGTCCAGCCTCCACGCCGGGCACAACGTCTTCGCCTTCCTTCTTGACTTGGCTGACGGCACTTGCGCCACACGCAAGCCCGTGTCCGACCTCCCGCCAAGTGACACGACTCCAGCGCCTTCCTCCCAACTCGGCCGATGCATCGCACATCCCCATGTGCTCTCGCTCGCCGATGCCATGTGCCAGCTACCACAGCTGGTCCTCTGGCCCTCTGGTCCGTCAGTCCAAGCCTCACGTCCGCCCTTCACCGCTCTGGGTACATCGGCATGGCACGTCCGCCGCACGGCACGCCCATCCTTCACCGCTCCCGGTCCGTCGGCACGGCACGTCTCTACTTGACCTTCACCTCGCCATAGACCACTGTATCCGAGCTCCACACCTGCACATCAACACAGCCAAGAGACACATGTCGCACACGCACACCAACACAGAAACACCACACAACTCACGCCACCGGTTAGTCATAAACAATAAGCGCATAGCTAGATATAGACTCAACCGGGTAAAAGCCTCAAACCTTCCTCATCAAAGTCAATCATTCATCATATATGTTCTCAATCTCCCCCTTGATGAATGCATTGACTTAAAAATAAACCACAAAGGAAGAGGTTGAAGGCAAGCCTCATCCAAGTGCCCAAAAGCCAAACAAAAGCGAACACAAGGCTACTTGAGATGAGGAAGGATCATGAAAACTCCAAATAAAAGCTCTCGGTCCCGAAAGAAACGGGAAAAGCGGGCAAAGCCTCCACACAACCGAAAAGTCAAGATAAACAAGAGTTTCATGAATCCCAAAAAAAGGCACTCAAAAACCAATCTCAACTAAAATTGTCAATCAATCATCACAAAAGAGAGACCAAGGTACTTATCCACTTGGTTTTGGGTCAAATTCTCCCCCTTTTTTCTTTCTCTTTCTCTTTCTCCCCCTTGATGATTGATTTGACAAAAAACTAGGCACAAGAGATGGTTTGAGATACCACAACCGAAAATCTCATTCAAGTGATCAAAAGCCATCGGAGGGCAAAAACAAAGTCACTTGTCATGAGAAGATTATCCATTCAAATGTCATACCAATTGAAGGACCATTGAAGGACCGAAAAATCTAAAGAAGGGGCAATTTGAAATGAACATAACTTGGTCCCCAAAGACATGGGCAACGGCTCAACGCAACCAAGCAAGGGATCGAAGCAACAACTCAACAAAGAGAAAAACTCGATCACACAGAGCAAAAGACTTGGTTCCCAAAGACATGGGCAACGGCTCGACGCAACCAAGTCAAAAATGAGCTAGCCCTCAAGAAGAGGCAGAAAATGGCTCAACACCACTAACTCAAGGCTCAATACCAATTGAGGCTGAATCAACGCATAAGAATGCAAAACTGATCACAAACAGCCAAGAATTGGTGAAAACAGCTAGTTCCTCAAGATAGAGGCACATAGGCTCGACGCAACTAGCTGAAGGGTCCATACCAATCGAAAATACCAAGCAAAAACTGCTAGTCCCTCTAGACAGATGCAAAAACGGCTCAATACGACTAGCAGGCTCGATACCGACTGAGAGAAACCACAAGAGAGGCTCAACACAAAATGGAGCACAAACACTCGGAGCACGCAGAGAAGCAGCAAGACAAAAGCGACTCCCCCTGAAAGCAAGCCTATACACAAAAGCTATGCACAAAGCTCATGACACCAATTGCATTCCATACCAAGAGATGGATACCAATTGAGACACATAAAAGAGCTATACTGAGCGAAGAAGAACATAAAAGAGCTAAACTCCCCCTTGCTCAAAGCTCTCCCCAAAATGCATGACTCTCCCCTTTGTGCCAACACATAAGCTCCCCCTTGCAAACAGCTTCTCCCCCTTGACAAAAGGGAACATGCTGAGGGGTTTTGACATTACTCACAAAGTTGACACAAACACAAGACAAGTCATCGACCAAAAGCATATGGGGGCTATGAAAAGCACTGAAAGTGACCATAAAGTGTATCGGAGCTGGGGGTATGTACACTAAGCTAAAAATGCATGATATGCACAATGCAACAGCTTCAAGTGTATAGCAATCAGAATGAAAAGATGCTCAAAAGGGTGCTGCCCTGAGAGTGTAGCAATCAATACAAATGCTAGCAAAGGCTCAAACTGATCAAGTGAATACGAAATATGAACAATTAAACATATGAGCAGTTTTAAGCCATTCCAAAAGCAGTTCACCACTAAAATAGCACTTAGCATGAACAGACAGGAAATCAAACAAGTGCTAACTCAAGTATAAAGGTGAACTACCCCTAGCAAAGTTCATTCATCATGCAATAGAGTGAAGCATAGACTTGTGTTATTTTCAATATTTTATCAGAGATTTCAGTGGTATTAACACAAGTTCATATTAAAAGCATGTGATTGCGAGAGGTTAAAAGCATGGTCATTGCCTAACTTTTCAACCGGGCTAAGCCTATGCAAGAAAAGCAATCGGAAGCTTAAAGCACCGGTTTCGGTCTTACACTACAAGGCTCAAGTTTAACTCAAATGTGCAATGAGAAACAGTCTCGATACCGTGATGTGCTGACACATGCAATCCCATCTCGATCTTTTCATTTCACTAGACTTGGATCAAATTTTAAGCACAAGGTAAATATGAACAATCCAAGCAAGTGAATGACTCAATGCAAGAGACATAGCAACCTAGCATACAAAAGATAGTACAAGTGATCTCAACACATCCTATCCATGCTAGTTGCCACTCTCAATGGTGAACAAATTAAAAGTTTCATAGTAGATTAGTCAAGTTCACCACTTGCAAAAATAGCTTAGCTCATAACATGTATCAAGTGATCAAAAAGAGCCTAAGCTACAAGCATCATCATGAATAAACAGGGCATACCAAAAAGAGCATAATCTCATTCTCATTGTTATATACATGAAGCTCTAATATGCAAGATGTACATGATGAAATGCATGCAAAGCTAGCCTATAAGGAAAACCTAAAACAAAAGGGTATCAGAGAAGACCAACTAAGATACAACAAGCAAAATGCTTCCCCAACTAAAAGGGAAACACGCACCAAGGATACAAATAAAGAGCCAAGAAATGCTCAAGCGAACAGCCAGCAAAAACCACATCAGAAAGACCACACAGCAGAAAAGGGGTCGAAGAAGTAGAGTACCAAAACCCGAACTCAGGAGAGGGTCGGAAGTACCTCATGAAGCGCATGACCTCCTGCTGGTGTGATACCCGAGGGGACGCCTGAACTTGCTGAAATCTTCGGGGCATCTGCCTCGCCGAAGTCGTCTCCCCCTCGCCTGATGCTGTCGCTCCCCCAGGTGCTGCTAGTGCTCGCTGGAGAGCTACTCGAACGGAACCCCAAGACGTGGAAGAAGTGGAATCGGGTCCATGAGCCGAAAAGCTCTCTCCAGGCTCCTGTTCTCCTGCACACTCAAAAGCAGAAGAAAACACAAGGCACTGTCTTGTCTAGTGTGACCTCAAGGTCTCCATGAAAACGGTTAGTCACATAAAAGCATAAGGTAAGCTCTCAACAAAAAGAGGTCTACCCATGAATGATACCGCAAAAGAGATCTGAACTCAAACTGGTCAAGACTACCATGCAAACAAGATAAAGCACTGTGTAGCGAAATGCCGCCTAAAGACATGATCAACCCAAACACAGCCTAAACCTCAACACATGCTACAATGCAATATAATGATAGCAATAGATCCAAAAGCATGTAACATGATAAAATTGTGGAAAGGCTAGTGCTCAAACTAATCACATCAACAGGATACATGTAGCTACACAAAACTAGCACCTGAAAAGTGATACCTAATGAACATCACACCTCTACGAGTAAAGCTCATGGAGAAGTATGGTAAAGCATGGCACAATGTTCATGAGGATCACCAACTAGCATGAAAAGTGGCTCCTCCACAAAAGCTATACACAAGGCTAGCATGACATATGATATACAGGGTAGCACATGCTAGACAAAAAAACAAAACATGATACAAAAGAAAATGTACATGTAAGAACTATACAAGTGAGCACATGAAGGACCATCTCATACCGCAAGACATAAATCATGGATGTACAGGGTATGAGTGTATAAGAAAGCTCACCATATAACCAAAAACCTCTTTGGAGGCAAATCTAGGCGGGGTGTAGAGAACCATCAAATCTTGATCACATCTAAAAGATCAAGCTCCATCATGCGCATGTTCTCCACCCCGCGTCCTCATATCTACACACAAGAGGACAAAGTAACCCGAGTCTTGGATCCCAAAGGGTTAGCAAGCATGTACTTGGGAATCCAGGACTTGGTCACAAATCTCAACTTATCATGTGGGTTAGCATGATGCAAATGTTGGTTCAAATACAATTGAGAAACACCCTTGGAAGCATTCCTCAAAAGGACAACTCGAGGAGAAGAACGAGTCGTACCACGGGAAAAGAGGCAAACATCTTCCAAGGTCTTTGTAGAAGAACCAATAGAAGCATCATGAACAGCATGACGTGAACGAAGAGAAGAAGCACTAGAAGCATGTCCACGACCATGACCTATCCCACTAGAAAAGGAGTTATAAATCCCATCAACAAAAATGGGCTTCTTACTAGGAGCACAAGTGTTCATGCCATGAGACGGGCTATGAATCACCATCTTCCTAGAAGAGCGAGCTTGGCGCAAGCGTTTGGCACGCCGATAGCAGAAGCTTTCTTGATGCCCATCTTTCTCACAAAAAGAGCAATGGTACAAAGGCCTACCGGGAGGCACACCATTCTCCGATAAGTGAGAAGTCCCTTGGGGCTTAGAACAAGAAGCATCAACCACCAACTTGGTGCCAATGCTAGGAGCACACGTGCCTTGGGAAAGGCTACGCGGCTTCCTAAAAGCCTTAGCTCGAATTCGCCGTTCGTGCTTGACACGGCGAAAACAAAAATCGAGCGAATGTCCCTCCTTCTTGCAAAAGGTGCAATGAAAAACCGGATTGGGAGGACGAGTCCCAAAAATATGAGAAGCACCCTTGTCAAGAGAAGTCCCTTGGACATCACTCGAAGAAGCAGCAAGGTTAGGAGTAGCTATGAAAGAGCTATCCGAAACCTTGACACTAGTGCTATCGTCAACAGACTCACGCGCAACACAAGAACTCAACTCCGGTTGCAAAGATGCAGACTTGGAAACATCAACATCAGAGTTGGAAGAAATGCGTGACTCAAACGACTTAGCACAAAGGCTCTTGCACCTTTTGGCTAAAACCTCATTCTCAAACATGAGGCGATCACAAGTACCACAAGGAGTGTTTTTCAGATTCTCCATCTCCTCTTTTATGCACTCGGCATATGTGGTACGCAAGAGCTCAACTTCCCTCTCAAGGTTGGCACTCATATCATTGTGCTCAACCAACTTAGCGCTCATATCATCGCGCAAAACCTTCAAAGCCAAAACTTCTTTTTCTAAATCAATGCATGATGTGCAAATGAAATCGGTGGAAGAAACATCACCATTCACATCAAGCAAAGAATCATGGTTAGCACAAGAAGTATGGCAAGCATCTTTATTCAAAGAGCATGAGCTACAAGGCCTAGCATTTATCTCAATAATTTCAGCCCTAGCATGCTCAAGTTCATCTACACATGTGGTGTGAGTCAATTTTAGTTTATCAATTTCAGCATGCAAAAACTCAAAAGAACCACATGGCAAAGAAGCTTTTGACCTAAGCAAGGCTATTTCAGATTTAGCATAAACAAGGTCCTTGCGCAAGTCAAAGCAAACAAGACATGGTATGGAAGCATTTGATTTTAATGTTTCATTTTCAGATTCTAAGCTAGCTAGAGAAAAGCATAGCTCATCATTCTTCCTAACCGTGTCACTACAAGAGGTGCAAGGTAAAGATGCACTAGACTTCCAATGAAAAAGGCCACATTTTAACCTATCATTGGAGCATTTCAACTTCTCGATCTTTCTATGCAAGGTATCGCAAAGCTCATCATATCTCAAGTTATCATCACAACAAGCTTCAAATTGTTGGGATAAGGTCCCAAGACAAGCAGCAAGAATACCTTTCTTGGCTTTGCCAAGTTCGCGTATGCGATCCTCCGTCGAATGCTCATCATCTCCTAGGAAGCCCAGCAAAGCATCCACCTCGCGTTCCGCCTCAAGAGCCGTACTCCTCCTTCTTGCCAAAGTGTCGTCCTCGATCACATGTCCAAGACTCAAACCTAAGGACAAAGACATACTGGAAGAAGAACTTGGTGCCATCTCGAAAAGCACCATTAGTGTTAGCCAAACAAAAGCTCAACACCTCGACAAGCAAAGTCGGAAACAAAAAAACCGCTCTCAAAAGGTCGCCTTCGCGGATCCAGAACCGGTTAAGGTAGAGAGATCCTTAACCTGCTCCGATACCAATTGAAGGACCGAAAATGCTAAAGCAAGGCGACCAGAGGGGGGGTGAATGGGAGCCAAAAAATTCTTCTCAGAAATTCCGGCCTCTGTCCCAACAAAATCAACCCCAAGAGCAAAGCCGACACACGTGATGTCCACGACCCAAGAGAATGGGTGGATGTTCCCTAGGAACACAGCGGGACACCACAAAAGCTCCTTCTTCCAAATCCACGCAAGTCAACTAGTGACAGGATGGAGTTTGGGTAACCTCAACCCCCCCCCAGCAACGCGAGGGGGATTCAGGCAATCTCGCAAAGCGGGAAGCCCGGTTTCTGTAGAGCACAGAGTCGGGAATCCAACGCAAAAAGCGAATCTCAAATCGGAGCTCGAACGCAAAAGATACGGACGAAAACGCGTTCTGTCAGCACTGACCGGACTCACTGGTGCGTCCGGTCGATAGGCACCGGACGCGTCCGGTCAGCTGAACTGCGTTCTGGGAGCTCTCTGTTCACGACCGGACTCACGGTGAACAAGCGTCCGGTCGTTACAACTGAGTGTCCGGTCAAGCACCGAGGGGGCAATGAACAGTGCCTTCAGTGCGTCCGGTCAGCGAAACCCTAGCGTTCGGTCGCACAAAACGCTTTCTGACAGCATTGACCGGACTCTGAGGTGCGTCCGGTCAGGAACGATCGGACGCGTCCGGTCCACAGAAACTCGTTTCGGGAGCTCTCTGTGTTGGACCGGACTCTGTGTGGAGGTGCGTCCGGTCGAATCCCAGTCAGCGTCCGGTCACCACGCGCGAACTGGACAGCACAGGTGTTCAACGACCGAACTCTGGCTCAGTGCGTCCGGTAGCTATGAGGCAGCGTCCGGTCACCCCGACCAGTCCCCTGTTCGTCCACCGAATCGACCCGATCTCCCTCAAATCAAAAGCACTAGGGCTCTAACTTCGTGTGAGGGATCACAAGGATGTTAGTGAGCTACTCCTAAGAGATCATGGCTCGATCCTAACTCCAAATCGGTGAATCGAAGAAAACGGTGAGGAACGGGCAAGAACTCTATCCCAAAACTAAATCCGCCCGATCTGTGAGTTTGTGAGGTATTAGAGAAATTCCTTCGGTGGAAAGAAGACTCTCACGAAGCTACACAAGATGGTTCAAACGGATTTGCGAATCTTCCCCCGAAACAAGAATTCTCGTGAAGAACAAAAGAGGGGAAAACGTGCAAACGTGAAGAACAAAATCCCAAGACAAATCAAAGCACGAATTTGATCCTTGGACTCAGAGGAATGGATGATTCATTAAGCACTCGGTGTCGGGCTACAAGCCACTCCAGCAAATCAAAGCTTGGATGGCGAAAAGCTCAAGAACAAGAGCCTGTCTCTCCCTAACCCTAGCCTCCTCTCACAAACAGCAAAATGAGAGTGACACCACTCCAAGGATTGCGGCTTCCCTAGCAGCCCCCTTCATATATATAGGCGCACGTCCGAAGACCAAAACGCCCTTACATTAAGCACTCATCCCAAATACCCCCCAGGGGTAAAACCGTCCAGACTTGACAGTTTCGATCCGACGGCCACGCCCGCACATCCGGTAGCTTCGCCTCGACGCGACCTCCCTGATGCCGCCACGTGCTGCCACCGTCGACCGCCGCGCCTTCTCACCAATAGCTTCGCCGCAACGCAAGCCTCTCGGTGCCGCCACGCGTTGACCGTCCTTTCGGACCAACCTCCGGTTTTGAGGCCCAAACCGAGAAACCGTCCACCCCGAGTTTTGAGGCCCAAATTCGGAAACCCGCAAGCCAAGGTTTTGAGGCCCAAACCTGAAAACCGTCGATGGTAGCTTTTTGAGGCTCAGCTACCGAACCCGCACCGTAGACGGGATGTGGTTCGCACACCCCGACCACCGGCACCAATGCCGATGCATGTCCAGCCTCCACGCCGGGCACAACGCCTTCGCCTTCCTTCTTGACTTGGCCGACGGCACTTGCGCCGCACGCAAGCCCGTGTCCGACCTCCCGCCAAGTGACACGACTCCAGCGCCTTCCTCCCGACTCGGCCGATGCATCGCACATCCCCATGTGCTCTCGCTCGCCGATGCCACGTGCCAGCTACCACGGCTGGTCCTCTGGCCCTCTGGTCCGTCAGTCCAAGCCTCACGTCCGCCCTTCACCGCTCTGGGTACATCGGCATGGCACGTCCGCCGCACGGCACGCCCATCCTTCACCGCTCCCGGTCCGTCGGCACGGCACGTCTCTACTTGACCTTCACCTCGCCATAGACCACTGTATCCGAGCTCCACACCTGCACATCAACACAGCCAAGAGACACATGTCGCACACGCACACCAACACAGAAACACCACACAACTCACGCCACCGGTTAGTCATAAACAATAAGCGCATAGCTAGATATAGACTCAACCGGGTAAAAGCCTCAAACCTTCCTCATCAAAGTCAATCATTCATCATATATGTTCTCAGGGTTTCGAAATTTAAGGTACTTATCCACTCGGGTTTCAAAATTTCTCCCCCTTGATGATTGAATTGACAAAAACTAGGCACAAGAGATGGTTTGAGATGCCAAAGCCGAAAACTTGGTCCCCAAAGACATGGGCAACGGCTCAACGCAACCAAGCAAAGGATCAGAGCAACAACTCAACAAAGAGCAAAACTCGATCACATAGAGCAAAAGATTTGGTTCCCAAAGGCATGGGCAACGGCTCGACACTACCAAGTCAAAAATGAGCTAGCCCTCAAGAAGAGGCATAAAAAGGCTCAACGCCACTAGCTCAAGGCTCGATACCATTTAAGGCTGAAACAACGCATAAGAATGCAAAACTGCTAGTCCCTCAAGATAGAGGTACAGCGGCTCAACACAACTAGCAGACTGATACCAATCACAAACAGCCAAAAATTGGTGAGAACAGCTAGTTTCCTCAAGACAGAGGACAAAAGAGGCTCGACACAACTAGTGAAGGCTCAAACCAAATCGAAAATACCAAGCAAAAACGGCTAGTCCCTAAAGATAGAGGCAAAAACGGACCAACAGGACTAGCAAGTCAATACCGACTGGGAAAAAACACAAAAAGAAGCTCAAAGTCAAATGGGCACAAAACACTCAGAGCTGCGAAGAGAAGTTGCAAAGCAAAACAACTCCCCCTGAAAGCAAGCCATATACAAAGCTATGCAACAAAGCTCATGACACCAATTACATTCCATACTAAAAGATGGATACCAAATGAAACACACAAAAGAGATATACCAATGAAGAAGGACATAAAAAAGCTAAAACTCCCCCTAGCTCAAAGCTCTCCCCAAAATGCATGACTCCCCTTTGTGCCAACACACAAACCCCCTTGCAAACAGCTTCTCCCCCTTGAAAAAAGGGAACATGCTGAGGGGTTTAACATTTTTCCACAAAATTGACACAAGCACAAGACAAGTCATCAACCGAAAGCATATGGGGGTCAATGAAAAAGCATTGAAAGTGACCACAAAGAGTATCGGAGCTGGGGGTATGCACACTAAGCTAAAAATGCATGAAATGCACAATGCACAACAGCTTAAAGTTATAGCAATCAGAATGAAAAGATGCTCAAAAAGGTGCTGCCCTGTGAACTTTAGCAACCAATACAAATGCTAGCAAAGGCTCAAACTGATCAAATCAATACGAAATATGAACAATTAAGCATATGAGCAGTTTTAAGCCATTTGAAAAAGGAGTTCACCACTAAAATAGCACTTAGCATGAATAGACAGGAAATCAACCAAGTGCTAGCTCAAGTATAAGAGGTGAACTACCCCTAGCAAAGTTCAATCATCATGCCATAGAATGAAGCATAATATGTTGTTTTTAAATTTTATCGGAGAGATTGCAGCAGTATTAACATAAGTTCAAATTAAAGCATGTGATTGCGAGAGGTTGAAAGCATGGTCATTGCCTAACTTTTCAACCGGCTAAGCCTATGCAAGAAAAGCAATCAGAAGCTTAAAGCACCGGTTTCGGTCTTACACTACACGGCTCAAGTTTAACTCAAATGTGCAATGAGAAAAAGTCTCGATACCGTGATGTGCTGACACAATGCAATCCCATCTCGATCTTTTCATTTCACTAGACTTGGATCAAATTTTTAAGCACAAGGTAAATATGAACAATCCAAGCAAGTGAATGACTCAGTGCAAGAGACATAGCAAACCTATCATACAAAAGATAGCACAAGTCATCTCAACACATCCTACCCATGCTAGTGCAATCTCAATGGTGAACAAATTAAAATTTCATAATCAATTAGTCAAGTTCACCATTTGCAAAAATAGCTTAGCTCATAACATGATCAAGTGATCAAAAAGAGCCTAAGCTACAAGCACCATCATGAATAAATAGGGCATACCAAAAAGAGCATAGTCTCATTTTCATTACTATATAGATGAAGCTCTAAAATGCAAGATGTACATGATGAAATGCATGCAAAAGCTAGTCTAAGAACAAAGACCCAAAACAAAAGGGTATCGGAGAAGTCCAACTAAGATACAACAAACAAAATGCTTCCCAAACAAAAAGGGAAACACACACCACACTCACAAGCGAAGAGCCAAGAAATGCTCGAGCAAAACAGTCAGCAAAATCCACATCGAAAAGACCACACAGCAGAAAGAGGTCGAAGAAGAAGAGTACCAAAACCCAAACTTAGGAGTGTGTCGGACGTACCTCCTGAAGCGCATGACCTCCTACTGGTGTGATACCTGAGGGGACGCCTGAAACTACTGAACTCTGGGGCACCTGCCTCACCAAAGTCGTCTCCCCCTCGCCTGATGTTGTCGCTCGCACAGGTGCTGCTAGTGCTCGCTGGAGAGCTGCTCGAATGGAACCCCAAGTCATGGAAGAAGTAGGATCAGGTCCATGAGCCGAAATACTCTCTCCAGGCTCCTGTTCTCCTGCACACTCAAAGGCGGAAGAAAACACAAGGCATTGTCTCGTCTAGTGTGACCTCAAGGTCTCCACGAAAACGGTTAGTCATAT
Source organism: Coix lacryma-jobi var. lacryma-jobi (assembly GCA_009763385.1). NCBI lineage: Eukaryota > Viridiplantae > Streptophyta > Magnoliopsida > Poales > Poaceae > Coix > Coix lacryma-jobi. The sequence continues at coordinate 70,685,777 of CM019823.1, forward strand.
AATAAGCATAAGGTGAACTCTGAACAAAAAGAGATGTACCTATGAATGATACCGCAAGGAGAACTGAACTCAACCTAGTCAAGACTACCATGCAATAGGATAAAGCACTATAGCAAAATGCAGCCTAAAGACATGATCAACCCAAACACAGCCTAAACCTCAACACATGCTACAATGCAAGATAATGATAGCAATAGATCCAAAAGCATGTAACATGATAAAATTGTGGAAAGGCTAGTGCTCAAACTAATCATATCAACAGGATACTTGTAACTAACCAAAACTAGCACCTGAAAAGTGACACCTAATGAACATCATACCTCTACAAGTAAAGCTCATGGAGAAGTATGGTAAAGAATGGCATAATGTTCATGAGGATCACAGACTAGCATGAAAAGTGGAATTGCGGATACATGGGTGTATGCCGAGTCTCTGAGTGATGAGTGATTGTCAACGGGTTTGATCGCATGTTCTTTGGCTTGTGTTGTGCAGGTGTCGAGCACGGAGACAGTGATCGAGGGCAAGGTGAAGGTCAAGTTGAGACGTGTCGTGCTGACGGACTGGGTGCGATAAAGGATGGGCGTGCCGTGCGGCGGACGTGCCATGCCGATGTATCGAGCAGTGAAGGGCGGACGTGAGGCTTGGACTGAGGGACCGGAGTGCCTGAGGATCAGCTGTGGTGCTGGCAGCCTGGGACAGCGACGAGCGGAGACTTGCGGGGCACGGTGTTGCTCGGGTCGAGGACCTGGGGACACGTGTCGGTGGACGGGATGCACGGGCGGTGCATCCCCTCTACAGCTCCGGTTTGGTGGTTGAGCTAGGGAAAAACCACCGGGTGGACGGTTTCCGAGTTTGGGCCTCAAAACTCGGGTGCTCGGTTTCCAGGTTGAGCCACAAAACCTGGGCGCGGACGGTTTCCGAGTTTGGCCACAAAACTCGGGCGATGGGCCGGTTTCGAGTTTGGGCCTCAAAACTCGGGCGCTGCGGGTTTCTGAGTTTGGGCCACAAAACTCAGGCTGGTGGGCTGGTTTCCTGGTTTGGGCCTCAAAACCGGGGGTTGCTGGAAAAGGCTGGGTTCCCGGTTTGGGCCACAAAACGGGGGGGGTGCAGAGCGGGACGGCACGTGGCGGCAATCGGAAGGTTGCGTGGAGGCAACGCGGACGAGTTGTGCGGGCGTGGCCGTTGGATCTACCTACCACTTGAGTTGGTCCAGAATAACTTAGGGTTTAGCTGGTTCGCTCTGTATTAGAATAGAGAGGGGTAGAGTAGGAAATAACTTAGACTAGAATAGGATAAGTAAGTAGTCAGGGGAGACACCCTCCTCCCCTATCTCAGTTTTTAGCCATCTCATTTGCTCTTTGCACTTAGGGTTTCCTGCTCTCCCATCCCCTGCTGTAGCTGAGATCGGCAGAGAGACTTGCAACTCTGTGTACTGTTGATTTGAGGAAAGGAGGCCGTAACCTCCTTGTCGTAGCGTGTGTTTGCGCTTCGGCTTGCAATTCGTGGGTGTGATTCGCGTTTTGTTGTGGTCTTTGCGGAATCCTTTTTCCCCACGATTTTCCCGTCGCTTGATCTCTTTGCTCGGTTCATTTTTTGCATTCTGTTTGAACTGGTTTGTTCTAGATCGTGAGGCACTTCTTTCCTCCAAAGGAATCATCCTCTAACCTCACGGTCTAGGAGATCGATCGATTTTTCATTTCGGGTCAAGTTTTCTCCCTTCCCCGAAATTCTTCGATTCATCGATTTGGAGATAGGTTCGAGCCATGATCTCTTAGAGATAGCTCACTATACTCTTTGTGACTCTTCTCACCAAGTTTGATCCCTAGAGGTTGTTTAGGGGAGATAGAGGCAAATCGGTGGACGAACAGGGCTGCTGCGAGTCGACCGGACGCTCAGTCGGGGTGACCGGACGCTCGGTCTGTGAGTCCGGTCGATGAACAGCACGTAGCCGTGTTCTTCACTTTGACCGACGCACCGTTCACGTTTTGACCGGACACATCGCTTCCACTGTTCATCGTGCTTGTTCGTTCTGACCGGACGCACTGCTCTCGACCAGACGCTCCATACTCGTGAGTCCGGTCGCGAACAGCAAGGTTCCAGAGCCGATTTGTTGACCGGACGCGTCCGGTCCCTGCTGACCGGACGCTGGCCAGAGTCCGGTCCGTCGATCCAGTTCCGCGGGTTTTCATTCGCGGGTTCAATTCGTTCTTGATCGGATTCGAGTTCCGTCTTTTGCGTTGGCTTTCTAGGGTTGTCTAGTGTCCCGCTGTGCTTCTAGGAAGCATCCACCCTACATCTAGGGTCGTGGACATTAGCAAGCTCTAGGGTTCGCTCTTGGGGTTGTTTTTGGAATAGTGGCATCTAGTTCCGAAAGGAAATTTGGAAGCTCCCATTCACCCCCTCCTCTGGTCGCTTTCGGCTAGCTTCTCGGTCCTTCAATTGGTATCGGAGCAGGTTAAGGAGGACTTCCACCTTAGCCGGTTCCAGATCCACCGAAGGCGACATGGATCGCGGTGTGGGCAAACCGCCGTTTTTCGATGGGACGAACTATGCGTATTGGAAGATACGCATGTCGGCCTATCTGCAGAGCTTGGGTGCTTCCATCTAGGATATTTGCAACTCTGCTGATTACGTGGTCTTGGTTGCTCGTGTGATTCAGCATCAGATCGATGAGCACGAAGCCAATAGCCGAGCCCGTAATGCTCTCTTTTCGTGTTTGAGCATGGGAGAGTTTGATCGCGTTTCTCACCTCTCTACGGCCGGGAGATTTGGGCCACCCTCATGCGTTTTCATGAGGGCACCTCTCAAGTCAAAACCCGACTCTACGAGTCGTTCAAGAGAGAGTATGAGAACTTTAGACATCAACCTGGCGAGAGCATAGAGAGTTTATTCGCTCGCTTTCAGGTGATTGTCAACAGGATGAGGGCTAACAAGGAGCAGTTGCCTTTCGACGATCATGAGAGAGCCTTTGAAGCTTTTGCATACTCTTGATCGGTCGGTGTGGGATTCCAAAGTTCAGGCGATCATCGAATCGCCTAACTATGAGACCCTCACTTGCGACGAGCTCTTCAGTAAGCTCAAATCCAGTGAGATTGACGCCATGTCGAGGGCTTCTTATGCGAATCCTTCTGGCCCGACCATGGCTTTGGTTTCTGGCTCTTCTGCTAACTCCTCTGCTAGCTTCGCTCTTTCGTCTCTTTTTTCTGTCACAGAGGACCAGCTTGAGTCGTTGGGGGATGACGAGTTGGCAATGCTCGCCAACCGGTTCACGCGGTTCCACAACAACCGCATGAACCGTCGCCGCGGAGGAGGAAGCCCGGGCTGCTATGAGTGCGGCGACCCCGACCACTTCATCGCCAACTGCCCCAAGAAGAAGCATTCATCTGGGAGGGGTGTAACACCCCAGGTGTTTGCCGTTAGTTAAGCCATCAGTTGAGCACAGACTTGGTATATCAAGCAACGATGAAGAACTAAATTCAAGGTTAGTTAGTGAGGACAAAAGTGTCAGGATCAATCTCAGAGGCAGAACCTCAGTTTGATTCATTCGGGAATTTATTTAACAGAGCCAGTTAATAATAACAACTGCTAATTTAGGAATATTCAGGATTTATGCCAAACCTGAATTTTTCATATGACCCACCTCCATTCCTGTCTATAGTAACTCGTGAAAAAGTTTCGTGAAGTTTGGAATCAAAAAGTCACATGAAATGACGAGTCGTAGCTTTGCCAGTACTGGCTGATTAACGGAAGAAGAAATCATTTGTGTTCAATCAGATGTTGCAGTATGCCCAATAAAAATATATGAACTCACGGACAAAAGTTATGAAAGTTCCGTGTTGAGCAGATGGGCAGAAATATTCCGACCGACGAGAAACTCTAATCCGGACCCTACCGGGCGACTGCTTTGACCGGCGTTGAACGGTATTTTCAGATGTTCGCATGTCGACGCGCCTTAAACGAAAGTTGTAGTACAGATCGAGAGGAACAAATTTTGTTTTATGGCTGAGACCTGGATCGGTGCCGAAAATAGTGAAAACGAGCTCGCAAGATAGAGTACAACTCAGTTTTCAGGTTCCGGAAATTGGTTAAGTCAGTACTGCAAAATTGGAATTTCGGTCGCCGCAAAGCTGCCATCGACGATCGTTACCGGACAAACCATTGGGAATTTGACCAAGTGCGTTAAACGAAAGTCGGAGTACTCGGCGAGACGACGGCAACAAAATTAGTTTCATCGAAATCGGAGTCCGTTTGAGCAGTGTTCGCAATTTTGGAACTAGACCGAAAGTTTCTGGAAACTTGTCAAAATAGGAAAGAAATTTCCCGTGAAAATTGCCGTGGCCGACAAAACGGCCCTGGCCCCGAGGCCGCGCCGCTCCGGCCTCTCCGACAAAAAGGGCGAGGCCCCTTCCCCTCTCTCTCTCGGTCTCCTTCTCTTTTTCCCCTCTATTTCCAACGCTCTTCTCCCTGCTGCTCATCCTCTCCATCCATGGCAGCAGAACAGCAGCGGTCCAGCAGCAACTCCGCCTTGGCCGCCTGCTCCTCCCCACCATGGCCGGCGACCAGCAAGCAGCAGCATGGCGCTCCTTCTTCTCCCTCCATTCCTTTCTGCAGTGTTCCTTCCTGGTTGCGGTCTTATTTCTGCGCGCTCATCCCAGGCCGCGATCTGCAGAAGGAGGGGAAAGCAGCTAGCAGCAGCAAGGCAGGCAGCCAGCACCCGGGGAAGGAGCGATGGCTGCAAGCAGCAGCTCGACCAGCGAGCCCCAAACCCTAGCCTGGCCGGCCTCCCTCCCTACAGAAGGTCGGCATCCCGTACGTTCCCGTCGATTTTGCCGTGAAAACAAGGTGAAGGATGTACTAGCGATGCTGAAACTCTTTGTAGGTGTTTTTACGTAAAGTTGTATGACTCAAGGTGTTTACTAATTGCTCCTTAATTGTTTTATGTAGATCCAGGGGTCCCCAGTGCAAAAACAGTTTCTTTATTGCTTCTTTGTTAATTGGCAAATCTGAGTGAAATTTGTAAATTGCATAATAAATTGTATGTTGGTCCAAAAATTGCAAATGAGCACTTTTGGAATCCTTGTGAAGGAATCCTTGTGAAAATCTCTGTCCAGTGAATGCATAAAGTGATGTGTGTTAGTGGAAGTGCTGCTGTGATGATTTATTTAGGTTAAATAGGTTTAAATAGGGAGAAAATGATATCTGCTATTATGTTGCTTGAAATGTTGTGAAATTTTTATGGAGACTCCTCTGGTCATGTGTGTGCTGTGATAAAAAATTCAGATTCATTGGTGCATGTATGAATTAGTTATGCATTTATCTTGCTTTCAGCTCATTAAATGAATTAAATTCATTTTTGATAAATGTTTGCATGTAAAAATAGAATTGATGGTTCCTCTGACTTTCTAGGGTATTGTTGTAGCTTAGATAATTTTATTATGGTCAGTGGTCATGCAAAGCATAGAGTTTTAGATTTATCTTCTCTCTATGTTTCATTTCGGGATGTTTTGGACAGTTTATGGGGCTTAAATAGTTGTCCCTTGTAAATGATGTTTTCTGTGAAACTTGTCTATAACAAAGTCGTAGATAACATACATATCTAGCTTGTGTTAAAGTTTCATGATTTTTGGTCAAATGGATTATGAGTTATGGCTGTTCAATTTCAGTTCAGAAATAGGTGGTCTCTAGAATCTTTGGACCAGATTTGAGGAATGTATTAGTTTGACCATGTTAACTTACAAATCATGCTGAGGTGTTTAAAATAATTTGTAGGAGATTTCATAAGCTTTCCAGAATGTTGTTGTGTGTCATTTAGAGTTGTGTAGCTCTAGCTGTGATTTAATTACTTAACTGTTGTGTGTATGTCCAGTTTTTGCTGAAATGTGGCTGCATGTGTAGTTCTTGTGTGGTGATTAATTTGTAATGTAAATGTTGTTTTCTGTAGATGTGGTCTATACAAAAGTTGTAGATAACATCTTAATATAGCTTGTAACCAAATTGCATGGCCATAGGCTTAATAATTTAAGAGATATGGCTGTTGCAAGATTGCTGTCTTGTTTTGCCAACATTCTGTCCAGATCTGAATGTTGGATTGTTTCACTTAATTAACTTGTGATTCATGCTTAGGTGCTTATAAAAGAGTTGTAGTGCTTTTCATAAGCTTTCTAAATTGTCTTGGGTCATGTTCACTGGATATATAACTTGAGTTATAGCTGTTTAGTACAGATGGCTAAATCTGTCCAAGTCTCGACAGAGATGCCTATTTATGTTAATTGGACCTTATTAACTTGTGAATCATCTTAAGATGATTATAGATGATTTGTAGAAAACTTAATAATCTTTCTAAAAAGTCTAGGGCAAGTTCCCAGGTATTATAGATCTTTAGTTATGATTGTCTTAAGTTACTGTTGTGATGTGTGGCTAGTTCTACCCAAGTGTGGACAGTGTGCGCACTAATCATATTGTTTGACCTTGTGTAATGATTGATTCACCTTGAGATAACAATAATAAAGATTTAGATAATCTTGTAAGCTTTCGAGAATGTCTAATTGCATGGTCATGTGAAGTTTGTATCTTGAGTTATGCTTCTCTGAAGCTCTGTCTGTCCTGCTGTCCAACAGCTGGACAGAGCTGCATTGTTATCTGTGTTGAGTTAGATAACCTCTGAATTAGCTTGTGTTGAATAGTAAAGTTGTAGGTAATCTTTTTATCTTTCCATAAAGTCTTAGTTTATCTATTTGGATATATGTAGCTCAAGTTATGTTTAAATTAGTGAACCACTGTCCTGCTGTCCAGAGTTTGAAGTGTGACTTGTGTGTGCAACTTGATTGCTTGTTAGGTCTAACTTTAATGAGTTAATTAGTAAGCTAAATAACCCTTAAATGTTTGTAACCTGCTGGTTGTTTGTTGGTCGGCTTACTTAGGCTATGGTGTTAGTGTCTTGCACTAGCGTAAGTTAATAACTAGGTAGTATGTCGATAGACCTTATCATAGTTGTCTTATATGTCTTATGTTGCATCGTGAGTGTTTACCCTGCATTCATACGCTTGCACTACGCATCCCATCTAGGTACGATAGATGCATCGTGAAAGAGGTGACGGTGAGGCTCAACCCGAAGATGGTGTTGGGTGGCCATCCCGAAGAAGGTGTGGCGACCCCGCAAGTTCCTGGAGCAGCGATGATCCCGAAGCGGTGCCATCTAACACTAGCTTAAGTGTTGTTTCCCAGGCAAGCCCCGGAGCATTTTAAGTCTCCTACCCTTCTTTTATAAATGCAATCGAGTCAATATAATGATTGTTGCATTAAGTTATAGGAGTTGAATGATACCGTTGATAAATGCATTACTTACTATCCTTGTCCACCTGCAATTATTATCTTGTTATCCCTGATAAGTCTAGGCTCGTTTATGCTTAGCCTGCTTAGACCGTGTAAAAGTCGGGTGATTTCTGTCTCCCGCATATAGGTGGATACTAAACATGTTTAGCCTCGTGCTATCGTGGAATATAACCATGTGATAATTAATTTGAGGACCGGGCGGGATGTAGGAGCAGCAGAACATGGGTTCTGTGTGCTAGTAGTCTCCCGTCTGTGTCGATTAGGAATCGACGAAGGCACACCTCAGTCATTTTGAACGCGTCAATCACTTAACGGAGCAGGTGCGGGTACCTCCCGTGAAGCCGAGTAAGGTGTTTCGAGCCGGTGATGGAGACGTTGACGCCTAACACCCAGGGCCTTACATGTACCGTGGGCAACTATTCTGATCGACCTGGCATGGTCCGAGGGCAGGCAGGGCCTGATCGACCTGGCATGACCGTGGGCAGTTAATAGCTTGAGCGACCTGGCATTGAGATAACCCTCGGTGTAGAAGGGTCCATGGCCGTCCCGCGATTTAGGTTCTCGAACCTCCTGAATTGGTTGCCAACGGCCACCTGGCAGGGTGTGACGGGCGAGTGTGCGACATTTTATCCCCAGCTGGTAGGAATCGATTATAATCGCCATCGCTCCTGGTTAGTGAGTAACTTGACTGAGCATGTGTTACCGTAGTAACTTATGGAACTAAAGATGGTTATGGTACTGAATCTGAAAGGCCATTGATGAAATAGTCACTCTTGCTTGATTAATTAGCCAAGTGATTGCTCTAGATCAGGTGGCAAATCTAGTTAATCAGGTAATTTACATAAAATTGACTGCTAATACTCTAATGAGGATTATTTAATAATGAAAATGCTTTTATGCAAAAGGTAAGTATGGCCAACCCCAGATATAGCCTTACATACTCCTTGGTGTCGTTTATTTCTGGTTTTTGGCGGGTAAGTCTAGCTGAGTACATTCGAGTACTCAGGGTTTATCCCACTTGTTGCAGGCGAAGGTTAGGCCTGCTGAGAGGTGATGGCTAGTGCCGGTGGGCTCGGCAGTTCCATACTTTTCTTATGTTGTGTTGGAGGATGTCACTCAAGCTAGCAAAGTATTTCGACTATGTTATGATATTCTTTCCAAAGCTATGTTGTTCTTCTAAATTAAGTGGAACTCAACTTGTATTATTATTTGTGAACTCTATTGTAAATTATTTCCGCTGCAAAGCTCCGTGGACATGATTGTATTTGCTTGACCATGCGATCTTGGCTGAATGTTGAAATGTTTGAAATCCTTCGAGATTTCCGGACTACCGGGTTTATATGGGCTTAAGTGTGCTAATTCAGCTGCTTCGGCGGAGGTTTTCGCACTTGTGCTCTTATAAATTGGTCGGTTCTGTTACAAGGGGCGATCATGGGCACAAGTACGACTCTGGCAAGCGCAAGGAGAAGTACGTCCCCGCGAGGCACAAGCGGAGGGGCGGCTTCGACAAGGAGTACATCAAGAAGAAGTACTTGGAGAAGGCCCAGGCTGAGCAGCGTGCGTTCTTCGCCACGCTCAGCGATGTCGACGGCTCGGATGACGACTCCGCTTCATCAAGCGACGACGAGTCCGAGAAGAAAAAGAAAGGATCGAGGACAAGCTGAACGGTCTCTGCTTCTTCGCCGACGACGATGGCTTCTGCACCATGGCGCTTGGTGATGAGGTCGACGGCAAGCTGGAGCACTCCCCTCGCGACGATGACGACGACGACGACACCTCCCAGGTATCCCTCACTCATGACGAGCTTTCTGCTGAGGTTGAGAAGCTTACTGCCGCGCTCCTTAGTCAGGACAAGTTGCTTAGGCGTGCCGCTAGAGAGCGCAAGGAGTTTAGGCAGAAGTGGGAGGACACGGTGAGGGAGCTTGAGTTTGCCAAGTCCACCGTGGTCGTGTCGGAGGAGGTTGAGTGCGAGTCGTGCACCACGCACATGACTGACCTTCTCACTTTGAGAAGTAAGTATGCTGCGTTGGTAGGAGAGCTGGATGAGCTGAAGGCTAGACCTTCTTGTTGGGTGCGTGCAAGACTTGTCTGTCTTGCAGTCTGAGTTGGCAGAGAAGAATGCCAAGATTGAGTCTCTTGAGAAGGCTAGCTCGGGTAGCACTTGTGTGACTAGGTGCGCGTTGTGCGAGGGTTTGGAGATGGAGATTGCAAATGTGAAGCATGGCAAGATGCAAACCGAGGAAGAAAACACATACCTTCGGACCATTATCATGGGTATCTTGTAGTGAGCCGCAGCTCGGGATGATGATCTCCCAATTCAAGCGAGCTGCTGGAAGTCCTGGTGTAGGTTTCGCTCAGGGTGTTGATCTTTCTGCTTTTGGAAAGATTGGAGAGTCGAGTGGTATGAATCCGAGTGAGAAGCCCAACTCCACCACTACTCCCAAACTTACCAAGCTTCCTCTCAAAGAGCCTCTCAAACCTACCACCAAGGATGGGGTGCTTGAAGAACCTCCTAGAGCTCCACCCAAGAACCAAGTGTGGCATCCCAAACCCAACCACCTAAAGAACAAGCTTGACACAATGCCACCCATTCAGGAGGAGTGCTTGCCACAGAAGGGCAAAGTGATTCACACCCACAGCCATGATCACCAACAACCCCCTTTGCGTGCGGTGAGGTATCATTGTGATTTCTGTGGGAGAGATGGACACTTGAGCGAATTCTGCTTTAGGCGCAAGAGAGAGGCGCGCCGTGCTAGGGAGATGAACAACCCGGACATGTACCATCCTTTCCATGATGTACATGCGCCGAATGTTCAGAGGAGAGCACCAAGACGTGTTGCTAGGCCCAGAGGTCCAGAACCTCAAGTTCCCAGGCCTAGGCAGCAGAGAGCTCCGAGGAGAGACGCTAGGCCTAGAGGCACAGTGCCTCAAGTTGCTAGCCTAGGCCTCGTAGAGAGCGTGCCCGACGGGGTCCTGCCTTTGCAGTTGACGGACCCCGTGGCGGAGGCTTTGTTGAGCGCTTTCCCCCACCGCAGTGTGAGTACCGTGGTGAGCGTTTCTTCCCCGCGGACCACGTTTTCCTGTGTGTGGTGATCGCTCCCCCGTAGACAGACTAGGAATGGTTTTTTACACTGACTGTTCTTTTGAGCAGCCGGCCCAACACTGGTATCTTCCTATTTCACTAACCCAGTGTTGGATCGTATGCTCACCCTATGTCTTTTTATTGATGTAGGTAAGACGGTTGGAGGACATTTGGTTGGTGGATTCCGGTTGTTCGAGGCACATGACCGGAAACGCCAAGTGGTTCTCCAGCCTTAGCCCGGTCGCCGGAAAGGAGTACATAACCTTCGGCGACAATAGTAAAGGTAAGGTGTTATCCCGTGGGACGGTGCGGGTTAATGAGCACTTTGTGTTGCGCGATGTTGCTCTTGTTTCTAACCTGCATTTTAACTTGCTTTCTGTTTCGCAACTTTTTGATGATGACTATGAGATTCATTTTAAACCGAACCTTAGTCGCATCTTAGATCCTCAGGGCGATCTTGTATGTCTGATTTCGCCCTTTGGGAAAGTCTTTCGCGCGAATTTCTCGGAGTCGTTTGGTTCTTCTCGCTGTCTTTTGGCTAGTCCTTCTTCCTCCGATCTTTGGAAGTGGCATAGGAGGCTCGGTCATTTAAGCTTCGACTTGCTTGCAAGACTTAGCTCACTTGGCCTAATCCGAGGATTGCCCAAACTTTCGATGGAGAAGGATCTAGTTTGCCATTCTTGCAGACATGGGAAGATGGTTGCCGCTCCCCACCATCCAGTGACTAAGGTCATGACCTCGCACCCCGGAGAGCTTTTACACATGGACCTTGTTGGTCCGGCGGGTGAGCTCGGTTGGTGGCAAGTGGTATGTTTTGGTTGTTGTTGACGACTTTTCGAGATATTCGTGGGTCTTCTTTTGACTGAGAAAGAGAGACTTTCTCCTTCGCTCGCAATCTGATTTTGCATCTTCAGAACGAGTTCCTTTGAACTCGATGCGCCATTAGAAGTGATAATGGTTCCGAATTCAAAAATTTGGATTTTGAGAAGTTTGTGACAGCCTTGGTTTGGAGCATCAGTTTTCTTCCCCTACACACCACCCCAAAATGGTGTTGTAGAGAGGAAGAATCGGACCCTTGTTGAGATGGCCAGGACAATGCTCGATGAGCATAGGACTCCTAGGCGCTATTGGGCCGAAGCTATGAACACTGCATGCTACATTTCAAATCGCATTTTTCTGAGAGCCTTTTTGAAGAAGACCTCTTATGAGTTGCGTTTCGGTCGCCAACCCAAGGTGAGTTATTTTTAGAGTCTTCGGTTGCCACTGTTTTATATTGAAGAAGGGCAACCTGGACAAGTTTGAGTCTCGTTCTTCTGACGGGGTATTTTTGGGTTATGGCACTCACACTAGAGCATATCGTGTACTTAACCTTGATACTAACCGAGTCATGGAGACATCAGATGTCACCTTCGATGAGACTCTTGTTTCTTCTTCTCGTTTTGAGCGTGCAGGTGATCATGAGGTTGGAGAGCCTCTTTTCGATGACGAGGAAGAGGGTGCTGAAGGTATGGATGATCCAGCACCCCGCCACCTGCCGTGCCGCAAGGAGCGGCCTCGACGACGACTCACGGCCCCGACACTTCTTCTTCCTGGGGGCCGTGGGATCCTCCACCTCGCGCGGTACCTTTTGTACCCGGGGTGGAACCAGCTGCTGTTGAGGGGGAGGTCACTTCTTCCCGGGAGGCGCCACGACATATCCAGCGCCAGCACCCCCTGAACAGATGATCGGCGACATCGGCGAGCGAGTTACTCGCTCCAGGTCAGGTCACAGCACATCTCTCACTTCGCTCATTCTGCATTTGTTGCTAATTTTGAGCCCCGAGATGTTGGACACGCTTTGACGGATCCGGATTGGGTAAATGCCATGCATGAGGAGTTAGAAAACTTTGAGCGAAATCGGGTTTGGGTTCTAGTTCCACCTCCACCTGACTGTAAGCCTATTGGGACAAAATGGGTTTTCAAAAACAAGCAAGGAGAGGATGGCCACGTTGTTAGAAACAAGGCCAGGCTTGTAGCGAAGGGTTATAGTCAGAAGGAGGGGATAGACTATGAGGAGACATTTGCTCCTGTAGCTCGTTTGGAGGCAATTAGGATACTCTTGGCCTTTGCTACATCCAAAGGTTTCAAACTTTTTCAAATGGATGTCAAGAGTGCCTTCTTAAATGGCTACATAGAAGAAGAAGTTTATGTTGAGCAACCCCCCGGTTTTGAAAATCCCAAGTTTCCAAACCATGTCTTTAAACTTCACAAAGCTTTATATGGTTTGAAACAAGCCCCTAGAGCCTGGTATGATAGGTTAAAAACCTTTTTGCTTGCTAAGGGTTTTAAAATGGGATGTGTAGATAAAACGCTCTTTCTCCTCAAGCAAGGCAAATACACTCTCTTGGTCCAGATTTACGTGGATGATATCATTTTCGGTGGTTCTTCTCACGCCTGGTTGCCAAGTTTGCAGATACTATGAGCAGGGAGTTCGAGATGAGCATGATGGGCGAGCTGACATTCTTTCTCGGGTTGCAAATTAAGCAATCCCGAGAGGGCACGTTTGTGCACCAGGGCAAGTACACCAGGACTTGCTGAAGCGGTTCGATATGGGAGAGGCCAAGCCTCTTCCAACTCCCATGTCGACGACGACTGCCTGGATGCGGATGTGGATGGAGAAGCAGTGGACCAGAAGGAGTACCGCAGCATGATCGGGTCGCTACTCTACCTGACGGTGACACGCCCGGACATTCAGTTCGCAATGTGTCTGTGCGCGCGCTTTCAGGCGTCGCCGCGCACTTCTCACCGACAGGCGGTGAAGCGCATCTTCAGGTACCTTCGTTTCACACCTGAGTTCGGGATTTGGTATTCTGCTTCCTCCACCCTCTCGCTTTGCGGTTATTCCGATGCCGATTTTGCTGGTTGTCGCATTGAGCGCAAGTCCACTTCTGGGACTTGCCAATTTATTGGATCTTCTCTTGTTTCGTGGTCTTCTCGCAAGCAGTCTAGTGTCGCCCAGTCTACCACGGAGGCTGAGTATGTTGCTGTGGCTAGCTGTTGTTCCCAGTTACTCTAGATGATGGCCACTTTGCGTGATTTTGGTTTGAGCTTTTCTCGCGTGCCTTTGCTTTGTGACAGCACGAGTGCCATTAGCGTTGCTAAGAACCCCGTGCTTCACTCGAAAACCAAACACATTGATGTGCGCTTTCATTTCTTGCGAGACCACCAGGAGAAGGGTGATATCGACCTTCGCCATGTCGATACTCATCACCAACTGGCTGATATTTTCACCAAGCCTTTAGATGAATCAATCTTTAATCGGTTGAGGGGTGAGATTGGTGTGTGTTCCCCTTTTAGATGAGGGAAACATTTGGATCTTGTATCATAGACTGACTTTTTTTTTGAGTTTTTTCTTTGCATTTTAGCATACGCATTTACATTCTGAGCTTCATGTTTATAATCACTAGAATGTAACTATGCTCTGTTAGTATGCTCCAATGCTTATGTTGATGCTTGTAGCTTATGCTCCTTCTGATCACAAATACATGTTATGAGCTGAGCTATTTTTGAATGGTGAATTTGCTTCATGTATATAAATCTGAAAATGCTCACCATTGAGATATGCAACTAGCATGTGTAGGGTGTGTTGAGTCCATACCTGCTTTTCATATATGCTAGGTTGCTATGTCTCTAGTTATGAGTCATTCACTTGCTTGGTCTGTTCATATCATGTTTAAAATTGAACCAAGCTTTAGTGAATTGAAAAGATCGAGATGGGATTGCTTGTCAACACCTCACGGTATCGAGACTGTTTCTCATTGCACTTTGAGTTAAACTTGAGCCGTGTAGTGTATGACCGAAACCGTTGCTTTAAGCTTCCGATTGCATATGCATAGGCTTCGCACGGTTGAAAAGTTAGGCAAGACAAGCTTTCAACCTCTCGCAATCACATGCTGAAATTAAACTTGTGTAATTTCACCGCTGCAACTCCGATATATAAAAATTAAATCACAAGTATATGCTTCATTCCTATGCATGATGTGAACTTGCTAGGGGTAGTTCACCTTGTATACATGTTTAGCACTTGTCTGGATTCCTACTATACATGTGTAGTGCTATTTTGATGGTGACTATCTTTTTGGCTAAAAACTGCTCACTTGCTCATATGCTTCATATTTCGTATGTGTGATCAGTTTGAGCCTTCGCTATTTGAGTGCTTAGTTGTGCCATTGGAGCTATACCGATTAGAGCATTTTTGCACTCTTTTGATTATATGCCTGAAGCTGCTAACTTGCATTTCTGACTTCATATGCATTTTAGAATGGGAGTTGTGTTGGCTCAAGGGGAAGAGTTTGTGCTTGATAAGTGCATTTTCAACTAAGGGGGAGAGTTTTTGCAAATCATATGTCTCCTGGCGTTCAATTAAGGGGGAGCTTTTGCTAAGGGGGAGATTTTCAGATCTTTATGCTCTTCTCTTGTTGGACCTAAGGGGGAGTCCTGGTTGCTTGCACTTGTCGAGGGGAGTTTGCTAGTTGTGTTGAGCCGTTTGCCTCTGTCTTGAGGAACTAGCAAACATTTATTTTCAGGGCATTTTGTCTTTGATTGGTTCTCTCTTTAGTTTGGAGTCATTCCAATGGTTCAGAGCGTGCTTGGCTGAAAGACATTGGTTTCGAGCTTTCTTTGCTAGTGGTTGAGCCTCTGTGCCTCTATCTTGAGGGACTAGCATTTTCTTCGATTCCAATTGGTATTGCTAGCGGTGTTGAGCCTGTTCTACCTCTTCTTGAGGGCTAGCTTTGCTTTGCTTGGTTGCGTCGAGCCATTGCCCATGTCTTTGGGGACCAAGTTCCTTCGCTCTTTCCACTTGACCTTCTTCGGCTTTGCTATGCTTTTGGTCATTTGGTTGAGTTCTCTCTTCTCTTCCTCCTACCTTCTTCTTCATTATGATTTGTGTGTAGTGTAGTGACAATGCACTCATCAAGGGGGAGATTGCAGATACATGGGTGTATGCCGAGTCTCTGAGTGATGAGTGATTGTCAACAGGGTTTGATCGCATGTTCTTTGGCTTGTGTTGTGCAGGTGTCGAGCACGGAGACAGTGATCGAGGGCAAGGTGAAGGTCAAGTTGAGACGTGCCTTGCTGACGGACTGGGTGCGATGAAGGATGGGCGTGCCGTGCGGCGGACGTGCCATGCCGATCTATCGAGCAGTGAAGGGCGGACGTGAGGCTTGGACTGAGGGACCGGAGTGCTGAGGATCAGCTGTGGTGGCTGGCAGCCTGGACAGCGACGAGCGGAGACTTGCAGGGCACGGTGTTGCTCGGGTCGAGGACCTAGGGACACGTGTCGGTGGACGGGGTGCACGGGCGGTGCATCCCCTCTACAGCTCCGGTTTGGTGGTTGAGCCAGGGAAAAACCACCGGGTGGACGGTTTCCGAGTTTGGGCCTCAAAACTCGGGTGCTCGGTTTCCAGGTTGAGCCACAAAACCTGGGCGCGGACGGTTTCCGAGTTTGGCCACAAAACTCGGGCGATGGGCCGGTTTCCGAGTTTGGGCCTCAAAACTCGGGCGCTGCGGGTTTCTGAGTTTGGGCCACAAAACTCAGGCTGGTGGGCTGGTTTCCCGGTTTGGGCCTCAAAACCGGGGGTTGCTGGAAAAGGCTGGTTTCCCGGTTGGGCCACAAAACCGGGGGTGCAGAGCGAGGACGGCACGTGGCGGCAATCGGAAGGTTGCGTGGAGGCAACGCGGACGAGTTGTGCGGGCGTGGCCGTTGGATCTACCTACCACTTGAGTTGGTCCAGAATAACCTTAGGGTTTAGCTGGTTCGCTCTGTAATTAGAATAGAGAGGGGTAGAGTAGGAAATAGACTTAGACTAGAATAGGATAAGTAGTCAGGGGAGACACCCTCCTCCCCTATCTCAGTTTTAGCCATCTCATTTGCTCTTTGCAGTTAGGGGTTTCCTGCTCTCCATCCCTGCTGTAGCTGAGATCGGCAGAGAGACTTGCAACTCTGTGTACTCTTGATTTTGAGGAAAGGAGGCCGTAACCTCCTTGTCGTAGCGTGTGTGTTTGCGCTTCGGCTTGCAATTCGTGGGTGTGATTCGCGTTTGGTTCGTGTTCTTTGCGGAATCCTTTTCCCCACGATTTTCCCGTCGCTTGATCTCTTTGCTCGGTTCATTTTTTGCAATTCCATTTGAACTGGTTTGTTCTAGATCGTGAGGCACTTCTTTCCTCCAAAGGAATCATCCTCTAACCTCACGGTCTAGGAGATCGATCGATTTTTCATTTCGGGTCATGTTTTCCCTCCCCCGAAATTCTTCGATTCATCGATTTGGAGATAGGTTCGAGCCATGATCTCTTAGAGATAGCTCACTATACTCTTTGTGACTCTTCTCACCAAGTTTGATCCCTAGAGGATTTGTTTAGGGTGAGATAGAGGCAAATCGGTGGACGAACAGGGCTGCTGCGAGTCGACGGACGCTCAGTCGGGGTGACCGGACGCTCGGTCTTGTGAGTTCCGGTCAATGAACAGCACGTAGCCGTGTTCTTCACTTTGACCGGACGCACCGTTCACGTTTTGACCGGACACATCGCTTCCACTGTTCATCGTGCTTGTTCGTTTCTGACCGGACGCACTACTCTCGACCAGACGCTCCATACTCATGAGTCCGGTCGCGAACAGCAAGGTTCCAGAGCCGATTTTTGTTGACCGGACGCGTCTGGTCCCTGCTGACCGGACGCTGGCCAGAGTTCGGTCGATCCAGTTTCGCGGGTTTTCGTTCGCGGTTCATTCGTTCTTGATCGGATTTGAGTTCCGTCTTTTGCGTTGGCTTTCTAGGGTTGTCTAGTGTCCCGCTGTGCTTCTAGGAAGCATCCACCCTACATCTAGGGTCGTGGACATTAGCAAGCTCTAGGGTTCGCTCTTGGGGTTGTTTTTGGAATAGTGGCATCTAGTTTCCGAAAGGAAATTTTGAAGCTCCCATTCACCCCCCCTCTGGTCGCTTTCGGCTAGCTTCTCGGTCCTTCAGGAATAACCACCAAACTGTACACAAGACTAGCATGACATGATATACAAGATAGCACATGCTAGACTAAAGCAAAACATGATACAAAAGAAAATGTACATGCAAGAACTATACAAGTGAGCACATGAAAGACCATCTCATACCACAAGATATAAATCATGGATGTACAAGGTATGAGTGTATAATAGAGCTATACTGAGTGAAGAAGAACATAAAAGAGCTAAACTCCCCCCTTGCTCAAAGCTCTCCCAAAATGCATGACTCTCCCCTTTGTGCAACACATAAGCTCCCCCTTGCAAACAGCTTCTCCCCCTTGACAAAAGGGAACATGCTAAGGGTTTTTGACATTACTCACAAAGTTGACACAAACACAAGACAAGTCATCGACCAAAAGCATATGGGGGCTATGAAAAGCACTGAAAGTGACCATAAAGTGTATCGGAGCTGGGGGTATGTACACTAAGCTAAAAATGCATGATATGCACAATGCAACAGCTTCAAGTGTATAGCAATCAGAATGAAAAGATGCTCAAAAGGGTGCTGCCCTGAGAGTGTAGCAATCAATACAAATGCTAGCAAAGGCTCAAACTGATCAAGTGAATACGAAATATGAACAATTAAACATATGAGCAGTTTTAAGCCATTCCAAAAGCAGTTCACCACTAAAATAGCACTTAGCATGAACAGACAGGAAATCAAACAAGTGCTAACTCAAGTATAAAAGGTGAACTACCCCTAGCAAAGTTCAATCAATCACATGCAATAGAGTGAAGCATAGACTTGTGTTATTTTCAATATTTTATCAGAGATTTTAGTGGTATTAACACAAGTTCATATTAAAAGCATGTGATTGCGAGAGGTTAAAAGCATGGTCATTGCCTAACTTTTCAACCGGGCTAAGCCTATGCAAGAAAAGCAATCGGAAGCTTAAAGCACCGGTTTCGGTCTTACACTACACGGCTCAAGTTTAACTCAAATGTGTGCAATGAGAACAGTCTCGATACCGTGATGTGTGACACATGCAATCCCATCTCGATCTTTTCATTTCACTAGACTGGATCAAATTTTAAGCACAAGGTAAATATGAACAATCCAAGCAAGTGAATGACTCAATGCAAGAGACATAGCAACCTAGCATACACAAAGATAGTACAAGTGATCTCAACACATCCTATCCATGCTAGTGCCACTCTCAATGGTGAACAAATAAAAGTTTCATAGTAGATTAGTCAAGTTCACCACTTGCAAAAATAGCTTAGCACATAACATGTATCAAGTGATCAAAAAGAGCCTAAGCTACAAGCATCATCATGAATAAACAGGGCATACCAAAAGAGCATAATCTCATTCTCATTGTTATATACATGAAGCTCTAATATGCAAGATGTACATGATGAAATGCATGCTAAGCTAGCCTATAAGGAAAACCTAAAACAAAAGGGTATCAGAGAAGACCAACTAAGATACAACAAGCAAAATGCTTCCCAACTAAAAGGGAAACACGCACCAAGGATACAATAAAGAGCCAAGAAATGCTCAAGCGAACAGCCAGCAAAAACCACATCGGAAAGACCACACAGCAGAAAAGGGGTCGAAGAAGTAGAGTACAAAACCCGAACTCAAGAGAGGGTCGGAGGTACCTCATGAAGCGCATGACCTCCTGCTGGTGTGATACCCGAGGGGACGCTGAACTTGCTGAAATCTTCGGGGCATCTGCCTCGCCGAAGTCGTCTCCCCCTCGCCTGATGCTGCGCTCCCCCAGGTGCTGCTAGTGCTCGCTGGAGAGCTACTCGAACGGAACCCAAGACGTGGAAGAAGTGGAATCGGGTCCATGAGCCGAAAAGCTCTCTCCAGGCTCCTGTTCTCCTGCACACTCAAAAGCAGAAGAAAACACAAGGCACTGTCGTCTAGTGTGACCTCAAGGTCTCCATGAAAACGGTTAGTCACATAAAACATAAGGTAAGCTCTCAACAAAAAGAGTTCTACCCATGAATGATACCGCAAAAGAGATCTGAACTCAAACTGGCAAGACTACCATGCAAACAAGATAAAGCACTGTGTAGCGAAATGCCGCCTAAAGACATGATCAACCAAACACAGCCTAAACCTCAACACATGCTACAATGCAAGATAATGATAGCAATAGATCCAAAAGCATATAACATGGTAAAATGTGGAAAGGCTAGTGCTCAAACTAATCACATCAACAGGATACATGTAGCTACACAAAACTAGCACCTGAAAAGTGATACCTAATGAACATCATACCTCTATGAGTAAAGCTCATGGAGAAAGTATGGTAAAGCATGGCACAATGTTCATGAGGATCACCAACTAGCATGAAAAGTGGCTCCTCCACAAAAGCTATACACAAGGCTAGCATGACATATGATATACAGGGTAGCACATGCTAGACAAAAAAAAAAACATGATACAAAAGAAAATGTACAGTAAGAACTATACAAGTGAGCACATGAAGGACCATCTCATACCGCAAGACATAAATCATGGATGTACAGGGTATGAGTGTATAAGAAAGCTCACCATATAACCAAAAAACATCTTTGGAGGCAAATCTAGGCGGGTGTAGAGAACCACAAATCTTGATCACATCTAAAAGATCAAGCTCCATCATGCGCATGTCTCCACCCCGCGTCCTCATATCTACACACAGAGGACAAAGTAACCCGAGTCTGGATCCCGAAGGGTTAAGCATGTACTTGGGAATCCAGGACTTGGTCACAAATCAACTTATCCTGTGGGTTAGCATGATGCAAATGTTGGTCAAATGCAGTTTTGAAATACCTTGGAAGCATTCCTCAAAAGGACAATTCGAGGAGAAGAGCGAGTCGTACCACGGGAAAAGAGGCAAACATCTTCCAAGGTTTGTAGAAGAACCAATAGATGCACCATGAGAAGCATGACGTGGACCAAGAGAAGAAGCAGTAGAAGCATGTCCACGACCATGACCTACCCCACTAGAAAAGGAGTCATAAAACCCATCAACAAAATGGGCTCTTACTAGGAGCACAAGCGTTCATGCCATGAGAAGGGCTATGAACCACCAACTTCCTAGAAGAGCGAGCTTGGCGCAAGCGTTTGGCACGCCGATAGCAAAAAGCTTTCTTGATGCCATCTTTCTCACAAAAAGCAATGATACAAAGGCCTATCGGAAGGCACACCATTCTCCGACACGTGAGAAGTCTCTTGGGTCTTAGAACAAGAAGCATCAAAGTTCAACTTGGTGCCAACACTAGGAGCACACGTGCCATGGGAAAGGCTACGCGGCTTCCTAAAAGCCTTAGCTCGAATGCGTCGCTCGTGTTTGACACGGTGAAAACAAATATCGAATGAGTGTCCATCCTTCTTGCAAAAGGTGCAATGGTAAACAGGATTGGGAGCACGAGTCCCAAAAATATGAGAAGCACCCTTGTCAAGAGAAGTCCCTTGGACATCACCTGAAGAAACTACAAGGTTAGGAGTAGCTATGAAAGAGCTATCCAAAACCTTGACACTAGTGCAATCGTCAAAAGACTCACGCGCAGCACAAGAACTCAACCCCGGTTGCAAAGATGCAAGCTTGGAAATATCAACATCGGAGTTGCAAGAAATGCGTGACTCAAAAGACTTAGCACAAAGACTCTTGCATCTTTTGGCTAAAACCTCGTTTTCAAACATGAGGCGATCACAAGTACCACACGGAGTGTTTTTCAGATTTTCCATCTCCTCTTTTATGCACTCGGCATATGTGGTACGCAAGAGCTCAAATTCCCTCTCAAGGTTGGCACTCATATCATTGTGCTCAACCAACTTGGCGTTCATATCATCGCGCGCTTGTTTCAAAGCCAAAACTTCTTTTTCTAAATCAGTGAAAGATGTGCAAATGAAATCGGTGAAGAAAAACATCATCATTCACATCAAGCAAAGAATCATGAATATCACTAGAAGCATGGCAAGCATTTTTATTCAAAGAGCATGAGCTACAAGGCCTAGAATTTATTTCAACAATTTCAGCCCTAGCATGCTCAAGTTCATCTACACATGTGGAGTGAGTCAATTTTAGTTCATCAATTTCAGTATGCAATGACTCACAAGAAACACATGGTAAAGAAGCTTTTGACCTAAGCAAGGCTATATCAGATTTAGCACGAACAAGATCCTTGCGCAAGTCAAAGCAAACAAGACATGGTATGGAAGCATTGATTTCAACATTTCATTCTCAGATTTAAGCCAGCAAGGGAAAAAGCATAGCTCATCATTCTTCCTAACCATGTCACTACAAGAGGTGCAAGGCAAAGAGCACTAGACTTCCAATGAAAAAGGCCACATTTTAACCTAGTGATGGAGCAATTCAACTCTCAATCTTTCTACGCAAGGTATCACAAGCTCATCATATCTAACATTATCATCACAATAAGCTTCAAAGCGTCGGGACAAAGCCCCAAGACTAGCAACAAGTGTACCTTTTTGGCCTTGCCAAGTTCACGCACAAGATCCTCATCGAATGTCTATCATCTCCTAGGAAGTCCAGCAAAGCCTCCACCTCACGCTCTGTCTCAAGAATCGCACTCCTCCTTCTTGCCAAAACGTCATCCTCGGTCGCATGTCCAAGACTCAAACCTAGGACAAAGACACACCAAGAGAAAGCTGGTGCCATTTGGAAAAGCACCGTTAGTGTTAGCAAGAAAAAAGCTTAACACCTCGGCAAAACACGCCGGAAGTAAAACAGCTCTACAAGGTCGCCTTCGCGGATCCGGAACTGGTTAAGGTAGAGAGATCGTTAACTGGCACTGATTCCAATTGAAGGACCGAATTGGCGACCAGAGGGGGGTGAATGGGAGCCTCAAAATTCTCTCGAGAATGATGGCCCTTGTCCCAGAGAAAACCACCCCAAAAGCAAAGACTCAAAAACCAGTGAGTTCACGACCTATGAATAGGTGGATACCCTAGGAGATGTCCTAGAGGTACAACAGAACTACCGAAGACACCCCCAAAACCAAGCGCCAAAAAACGGGGCAAAGACGCACAAGCAAGCTCCTAGAACAATCGAACCTCCGATAACGGAACACCCCACTCTATGGAGAAGAGGAAAATGTTCGACAAAACTAATTAGGCCAACTAGTGGAAAAGCACCTTGGAAAGATCCTTATGAATTTAGGAAACTAACGCAACAGACGGATCTCAAATCGGAGCTCGAACACAAAAGATACGGCGCTAGAACCAACGAAACTCCGAAAGAGGAACACTTAACTCCTATGGAGAAAAAGGAAGTGTCCAACCAAAAATACTTGACCAATGTGTCAAAAGTACTTTGGAATGATCCATAATAAGTTAGAAAACAACGCAAACAAACGGATCACAAATCGGAGCTCGTACGCAAAAGATATGGACGAAATCAGCAAAACTGTGCAGTCGCGGACTGTCCGCTAGTGAACCGCGGACTGTCCGCTATTGAACCCGGACAGTCCGGGAATGAGTCCCGGACAGTCCGCCGTTCAAAAATGAAAACAGCGATCTCACTGCCCGTGAATAGCCCCGACCCCGGACAGCCGCGGATAAGTCCCAGACAGTCTGCCACTGTCCAGAAAGCCAAAAAACAGCTCGGGACAAAACCAAAATCGATTGGATCTTCACCAAATCGAAGGGGCTGCAACCAAACTTCTTCCAAGTGTTCTTCTACGTGTTGGGAAGCTAATCCTAGGATATCATTGCTCCAAACCAACTAATCCATGAGAAACGGAAAAAGGAAGAACACTAGAAAAGGGGGAAGAACGGAAGAACGAAGCGATTTCGACCCGATCTATGTGCTCGTGAGGTTAGAGAAGAGAAGAAATCCTTGGTGGAAAGAAGGAGCTCACGACATAGAACAATTTGATTCAAACGGAATCGCAAATCATCGCTCGGAGAGGGAGAACGAAGCAAATCTTCGGGGAGGGAAAAACCAAAACACGAAGAACGAAAACGCGAATTCGATCCAAAATCGCAGCCAACAAGAGGAGGACGAATTTGATCCTTGGATTCAGCGAAATGGATGATTGATTAAGCACTCGGTGTCAGGCTACAAGCCACTCCTAGCAACACAAGCTTGGATGCCGAAAAGCTCAAGAACAAGAGCCAAATCTCCTCTAACCCTAGCCTTCTCTCACAAGCACACAATGAGAGAGAGAGAGACACCGTCCAGGATGCGGCTGCCCCTAGCAACCCCCTCATATATATAGGCCAAATCCGAAGACCAAAACGCCCTTACATTAAGCACTCGACCCAAATACCCCCTAGGGGTAAAACCGTCCAGTCCTGATGATCTGCATCCGACGGCCACGCCTGCACATCCGGTAGCTTCGCCTCGACGCGACCTCCCTGATGTCGCCACATGCCGTCACCATCGACCACTGCACCTTCCTCGTGGATAGCTTTGCCGCCGTGCCAGCCTCTCCACGCCGCCACGCGTCGACCGTTACGCATAGGAACCTCCGCCCGGTTTTGAGGCCTAAACCGGTAAACCACCAGCCCAGGTTTTAGGCCCAAACCTAGCAAACCGTCCACCCCGAGTTTTGTGGCCAAACTCGGAACACCCACGAGCCCAGGTTTTGGGCCAAACCTGGAAAACCGTCCTCGCCGAGTTTTGAGGCCCAAACTCGGAAACCGGGCACCCCAGGTTTTGAGGCCCAAACTGGAAACTGTCGATGGTAGCTTTTTGAGGCTCAGCTACCGAACACCGCACCATAGACGGATGTGGTTCGCACACCCCGACCACTGGCACCGATGCCGATGCATGTCCAGCCTCCACGCTTGGCACAATGCCTTCGCCATTCTTCTTGACTCGGCCGACGGCACTTGCGCCGCACACAAGCCCATGTCCGACCTCCTGCCAAGTGCCACGACGCCATTGTCTTCCTTCCGACTCGGCCGATGCACCGCACATCCCCATGTGCTCTCGCTCGTCGATGCCACGTGCCAGCTACCACAGCTGGTCCTCTGGCCCTCCGGTCCGTCGGTCCAAGCCTCACGTCCGCCCTTCACCGTCTGGTCCATCGACATGGCACGCCCGCGCACGGCACGCCCATCCTTCACCGCTCCGGTCCGTCGGCACGACATGTCTCTACTTGACCTTCACCTCGCCATAGACCACTGTCTCCGAGCTCCACACCTGCAATCAACACAGCCAAGAGAGACACATGTTGCACACACACACACCAAGACATAACACAACACAACTCACACCACCGGTTATAGTCATAAACAATAAGCGCATAGCGTAAAATGACTCAACCGGGAAAAGCCTCAAACCTTCCTCATCAAAGTCAATCATTCATCATATATGTTCTCAGAGTGGAGATGGCACCAAAGCACATGACTGACTTCTCATCTGAGAGGGAAGTATGTTGCTTTGGTTGGAGAGGTGGATGAGCTTCGGGCTAGACCCAGGCTTGGTTGCGTGGCAAGTCCTGTGCAGGCTTGCAATCCGAGTTAGCAGAGAAGAATGCCAAGATTGTGTCTCTTGAGAACGCTAGCTCGGATAGCACTTGTGTGGCTAGGTGCGCTTTGTGCGAGGGCTTGGAGATGGAGATAGCTAACGTGAAGCATGACAAGATGCAAACCGAGGAAGAAAACACATACCTTCAGACCATCTTATCATGGGTGTCTTGTGGTGAGCCGCAGCTTGGGATGATGATTGCCCAATTCAAGCATGCTACTGGAGGTCCAAGTGTAGGCTTTGCTCAGGGGATGGAGAGTGCTGCTTCTTTTGGGAAGGTTGGAGAGTTTAGTGGTCTTAATTCGAGTCAGAAGCCCAACTCCAACACTAATCCCAAGCTAACCAAGATTCCATCCAAAGAGCCTCTCAAGCCTAACACCAAAGATGGAGTGTATGAAGAACCTCCAAAAGCTCCACCCAAGAAACAAGTGTGGTCTCCTAAGCCCAACCACCTGAAGAACAAGCTAGATACCATGCCACCTATCCAAGAGGAGCTCATGCCACAAAAGAGCCAAGTGATCCACACCCACTACCGTGAGTACCAACAACCCCCTATGAGAGTGAGGGAGGTACCATTGTGAGCACTGTGGGAGAGATGGACACTTCAGGGCGTTTTGCTTTCAACGCAAGAGAGAGGAACGTTGTGCTAGAGAGATGAACAATGCGGACATGTACCATCCTTTTGATGATTTACATGTGTCAAATGTTCAAAGGAGAGTTGCTAGGCCTAGAGGTCCAATGCCTCAAGGTCCTAGGCCACAAGGAGGTTTTGCCCGGTGGGATCCTAGCTCTGTAGGCTTTGGATCCTATGGCGATGGCTTTGTTGTTGAGCGTTACCCCCACCGTGTTTTGGATATCGCGGTGAGCGCTCTTCTCCTAGCAGACCACGTTTTCCTGTGCATGGTGATCGCTTTCCTCGTAGGCGTGCTAGGAATGGTTTTCTACTAAACGTTTTTGAGTAGCCGGCCAACACTGCTACTCTTCTATTTCACTCACCCCAGTGTTGGACCGTATGCTCACCCTATGTCTTTTTATTGATGTAGGTAAAACGATTGGAGGACATTTGGTTGGTGGATTCCGGGTGTTCAAGGCACATGACTGGAAACACCAAGTGGTTCTCCAGTCTTAGTCCAGTTGCCATAAAGGAGTTTATCACCTTCAACGACAATAGCAAAGGTAAAGTGTTGTCGTGGGTCTGTGCGAGTAATGAGCATTTGGTGTTGCGTGATGTCGCTCTTGTGTCTAACATGCATTTTAACCTCCTTTCTGTTTGCAACTTTTGATGATGACTATGAGATTCGTTTTAAGCGAATCTCAGTCGTATTTTGGATCCTCAGGGCAAATCTTGTGTGTTGATTTCGCCCTTTGGGAAAGTCTTTCGTGCGAATTCTCGGAGTCTTTGGTATTTCTCGTTGTCTTGGGTGGACCTTCCTCCTCTGATCTTGGAAGTGGCATAGGAGACTGGTCATTTGAGCTTCGACTGCTTGCAAGGCTTAGTTCACTTGGCTTAATCTGAGGATTGTCAAAGTTGCGCATGGAGAAGGATCTTGTTTGCCATTCTTGAGACATGGGAAAATGGTTGCTGCTCCCCACCTCCTGTGAATCAAGTTATGACCAAGCACCCTAGAGAGCTTTTGCATATGGACCTTGTAGTCCGGCTCGGGTGAGCTCGGTTGGTGAAGTGGTATGTGTTTGTTGTTGTTGATGACATTTTGAGATATCGTGGGTTTTCTTTTTAGCTGAGAAAACTGAGACTTTCTCTTTTGCTTGCAATTTGATTTGCGTCTTTAGAACGAGTTCCCTTAAAACTTCATACGAGCTATTCATAGTGATAACGGTACCAAGTTCAAAAACTCGGACTTTGAAAGTTTTGTAACTCTTTGGGTTTGGAGCATCAGTTTTCTTCCCCTACACACCACCACCAAAATGGTGTTGTAGAGAGGAAAAACAGACCCTTGTTGAGATGGCCAGGATGATGCTGGATGAGCATAGGACTCCTAGGCGATACTGGGCCGAGGATATGAACACTGATGCTATATTTCCAATCGCATTTTTCTCCGAGCTTTCTTGAAAAAGACTTCTTATGAGTTGCGTTTTGGAAAATAGCCCAAAGTGAGTCTTTGGTGCCAGTTTTATACTCAAGAAAGGCAATTTGGACAAGTTTGAGTCTCGTTCTTCTGACGGTGTATTTTGGGTATGGAAATCATACTCGTGCATATTGTGTACTAAACTTGGATACTAACCGAGTCAGGAGACATCCGAGTCACTTCGATGAGACCATGCATTGTCCTTCTTCTAGATTTGAGCGTGCAGGGTGATCATGAGGTTGGCGAACCTCTTTTTGATGATGAGGATGAGGATGCTGAAGGCATTGGTGACCCAGCACTACCTCCACTGCTGTGCCGCTAGGATCGGCTTCTACTACGTCGACGCTTGGCCCCAACCCTCTTCATCGACTACTTGGGGGCCATGTGATCCACCACTCGGGCCATACCACTTGTTACCCGAGGAGCACCAGCTACTGTTGAGGGGGAGGTTTCATCAGCTCGAGAGGCGCCACGGACACATCCAGCGCCAACACCCTCCTCAACAGATGATCGGTAGCATCGTGACGAACGGGTCACTCGGTCAAGGTCACAACATCTCTCACTTTGCTCATTCTTGCATTAGTTGCTGATTTTGAACCCTGAGATGTTTTGGCATACTTATCTGATCCGGATTGGGTTAATTCCATGCATGTGGAGTTAGAAAACTTTGAAAGAAATCAGGTTTCGTTTTTGGTTCCACCTCCTCCAGACTATAATCCTATTAGGACAAAATAGGTTTTCAAAAACAAACAAGGAGAGGATGGCCACATTGTGAGAAATAAGCCGATTTGTAGCCCCGGGGTATAGTCAGAAGGAGGGGATAGACTATGAGGAGACTTTTGCTCCTGTAGCTCGTTTGGAGGCAATTAGGATACTCTTGCTTTTGCTGCATCCAAGAGTTTCAAACTTTTTCAAATGGATGTCAAGAGTGCCTTCTTAAATGGCTACATAGAAGAAGAGGTGTATGTGAAGCAACCCCCGGTTTCGAAAATTCCAAGTTTCTGAACCATGTTTTTAAACTTCACAAGCTTTATATGGTTCGAAACAAGCCCTGGAGCCTGGTATGATAGGTTGAAAACCTTTTTGCTTGCTAAGGGTTTTAAAATGGGATGTGTGGATAAAAACTCTTTTTCTCCTCAAGCAAGGCAATGACACTCTCTTGGTTCAGGTTTACGTGGATGATATCATTTTCGGTGGTTCTTCTCATGCTTTGGTTGCCAAGTTTGCAGATCTTATGAGCAGGGAGTTTGAGATGAGCATGATGGGCGAGTTGACATTCTTTCTCGTGTTGCAAATCAAGCAATCTCGAGAAGGGACGTTTTGTGCACCAGGACAAGTACACAAAGGACATATTGAAGAAGTTCGATATGGGTGAGGCCAAGCCTCTTCCAACACCCATGTCGACCACGACGCCTTGGATGCGGACGAGGATGAGAAGCTAGACCAGAAGGAGTACCGGAGTATGATCGGGTCGCTACGCCCGGACATTCAATTCGCGCGTGTGTCTTTGCGCATGCTTTCAAGCGTCTACGCGCACTTCTCACCGTCAGGCGATCAAGCGCATTATGAGGTACCTTCATTTCACACCTGAGTTTGAGATTTGGTATTCTGCTTCTTCCACCCTCTCCCTTTGTGTTACTCGGATGCTGATTTTGCTTGGTTGCCGTCTTGAGCGCAAGTCCACTTCTAGGAGTTGTCAGTTTTTGGGTCTTCTCTTGTTTTTTGGTCTTCTAGCAAGCAGTCTAGTGTTGCCCAGTCTACCATAGAGGCTGAGTATGTTGCTGTGGCTAGCTGCTGTTCTCAGTTGCTTTGGATGATGGCCACTTTGCATGATTTTGGTCTAAGCTTTTCTCGAGTACCTTTGCTTTGTGACAGCACGAGTGCGATTAGCGTTGCAAAGAACCCCATGCCGCATTCTGAAGACCAAACCATTAGATGGCGCTTTCATTTCTGTGAGACCACATGAGAAGGGTGATATTATCGACCTTAGGCATGTAGACACTCATAATCAGTTGGCCGATATCTTTACCAAGCCTTAAGACCAATCAACCTTTGCTAGGTTGAGAGGTGAGCTTGGTGTGTGTTTCCCCTTTTAGATGGGGGGAAACATTTTGTCTATTGTATCATAGACTGACTCTTTTTGTTTTGTTTTTGTTCTGGGTAGATTAGCTCTTGCATTTCATCATGCATCTTTACTTTTTCAAGCTTCATGACTATATTCCATAGAATGTAACTATGCTCTATCTAGTATGCTCCGATGATATATGATGATGCTTGTAGCTTAGGCTCCTTATGATCACTGATACATGTTGTGAGCTGAGTTGTTTTATGAATGATGAATATTCTTAATGAATTTAAATTTGAAACTTGTTCACCATTGAGATTGGCAAACTAGAATGTGTAGAATGTGTTGACATCACTTGTGCTTTTCATATATGCTAGGTTGCTATGTCTCTAGTTCAGAGTCATTCACTTGCTTGGCATGATCATATTCTGCTTTAAAATTGAACAAAGTTTAAGTGAATTGAAAAGATCGAGATGGGATTGCTTGTTAGCACATCACGGTATTGAGACTGTTTCTCATTGCACATTGAGTTAAACTTGAGCCGTGTAGTGTAAGACCGAAATCGTTGCTTTAAGTTTCTGATTGTTTATGTATAGGCTTAGCTCGGTTGAAAAGTTAGGCAATGACAAGCTTTCAACCTCTCGTAATCACATGTTGAAAATTGATCTTGTGTATAATCACTGCTGCAACTCCGATAAAATTTGAGAACACAAGTCTATGTTTCATTCTACAGCTTGATGATTGAACTTTGCTAGGGGTAGTTCACCTTGTATACATGCTTAGCACTTGCTCGACTTCCTGTCTATACATGTTTGGTGCTATTTTGATGGTGGAACCTCTTTTGAAACAGCTTAAAACTGCTCACTTTGCTCATATGTTCATATTTTGTATTTTGTGATCAGTTTGAGCCTTTGCTGTCACTTATGCTTATTGTTGAGTCATCAGATCAACACTTTTTAGAGCATCTTTTCATCCTATCGACTATATTTTGAAGCTGCTAATCTGCATTTCTGACTCATGCATTTGCTTGATAGTTCATTATCAACTAAGGGGGAGAAATTTGACAAATCATGTCCTAGTTGTGTGCACTATTGAAGGGGGAGTTTGTGTCCAGGGGGAGTTTGCTCGCTTGATGAGTTTTCAATGGATTTCTCAATTGGTTCGGAGCATTTTGCAGCTAGTTGTGTTGAGCCTTTGCCTCTTTCTTGAGGGACTAGCAGCTTTGCATTTCTATGCGCTCTTTCAATTGGTATCGAGCTTTTCAGTTGGTATCATTTTAGTTGGTATCAAGCTTTCTTGCTAGCAGTGTTGAGCCAGTTCTGCCTCTTCTTGAGGCTAGCTTTGCTTTGCTTGGTTGCGTCGAGCCGTTGCCCATGTCTTTGGGGACCAAGTTATTTTGCTCACTCCACTTGACCTTCTTTTGGCTTTGTTATGCTTCTGGGTCATTTGGATGAGTTCTTTACTCTTCCTTATTCTTTCTATTCTATCTTCATATGATTTGTGTTGGTAGTTGACAATGCACTCATCAAGGGGGAGATTGCGGATACATGGGTGTATGCCGGATCTTGAGATGATGAGTGATTGTCAACTGGTTGATGCGCATGTTCTTTGGCTTGTGTTGTGCAGGTGTCGAGCACAGAGACAGTGATCAAAGGCAAGGTGAAGGTCAAGTAGAGACGTGCCGTGCAGATGGACCCAGAGCGGTGAGGGCGAACGTGAGGCTTGGACTGATGGACCGGTGGCCTGAGGATCAGCTGTGGTGGCTGACAGCCTGGGACAGCGACGAGCGAAGACTTGCGGGGCACGGTGTGGCCCGATCAAGGACCTGCGGACACGTGTCGGTGGACGCGGTGCACGGATGGTGCATCCCCTCTACGGCGTCGGTTTGATGGTTGAGCCACAGAAAAACCATCGAGTGATCGGTTTCCAGGTTTGGGCCACAAAACCTGGGTACTGCGGGTTTTTTCGAGTTTGGGCCACAAAACTCGGGCTGAGGACGGTTTCCAGGTTTCGGCCTCAAAACCTGGGCGCTGGCAGTTTCTGAGTTTGGGCCACAAAACTCAGGCGATGGACGACAGGTTTCCCGGTTTTGGTCTCAAAACCGGGGGGAGGACTTGAAGATAGGTTTCCCAGTTTCAGCCTCAAAAACTGGGGGGACGTCCGTGAAAAGGACGAGCGGCGCGTTGGCGGCACGTGGCGGCATCGGGTGAGGTCGCGTCGAGGTGAAGCTACCAGATGTGCGGGCGTGGCCATCGGATCGACTTCACCTCGAGTTGGTCACGAATACCCTTAGGGTTAGCCTGTCCGCTCATTAGTTGTAGGGGTAGAAGGGGAATGATTGTATTAGGCTATAATAGGAGAGGCCACCCCTCCCTCCATTCTATCTCAGCATTTGCTATTTTCCACCTAGGGTTTCCTGCTCTCCCACATCCCTGTTGTAGCTACTGAGATCTGTAGAGATGGTTAATCATACCTCTGTATTTGTATTGGATTTTGAGGAAATGAGACCGTAATCTCGTTGACTCCTTGTGTGGAGGAGTTTCGGCTGTAAATTGAAATCAATTCACGTTCTTAAGTTGTGTTCTTCGCGTGTTGGTTTTTGTTCTCTCAGAGATTTGCTTCGTTCTTCCTCTCCGATGAACGATTTTCAAATCCACTTGAACTGAGTCGTGCTAGATCGTGAGATGTTTCTTTTCACTGAAGGAATTTGTCTCAAACCTCATGAGCTAGTAGATCGGGCGATTTTTGTGTTGGGTCGTTTTTCCTCCGGTTTCCTCAAACTTCTTCGATTCGTCGAGTTGGGTTAGGTTCGAGCCATGATCTCTTAGGAGTAGCTCACTAACATCCTTGTGACCTCTCAAATCGAGTCTTGGCCCTAGAGCTCTTGATTCGGAGGAGATCGATTTGAATCGGTGAAGAACAACATTGTTGTCGGGAGCATTGGACGCTGGGCATGGGGGCATCAGACGCTGAGTTCATCACATCGGACGCTCAGACGCCACATGTCAAAGAACAGCGTTTTGAAGGAGCATCAGACGCTAGGCATCGAACGCTTCGATGACCAGCGGATGCGCCGGGGCTTGAGCCTCGGACGCTGAGCTTTCACTGTAGCAGCGTCCGATGGCTATGCAGTAAGGTTCCAGAACTGTACATTTTGCATTGGACGCGTCCGGTGCTTGGACATCGGACGCAGGCCATCGTCCGATGCAGTGATTTCTGCACTGTTTTGTCCGTAGTTTGTTCGTTCGTCTTCGGATTTGGTTTTTGTTTTTGCGTTAGGTTTCTAGAGTTGTGTATTGTCCCGATGTGCTTCTTGGAAGCATCCACCCTACATCTAGGGTCGTGGACACTATCGAGCTCTAGGTTTGCTCTTGGGGTTGATTCTCGGGACATTGGCTATAAGTTTCTGAAAAGAAATTAAAGCTCCCATTCACCCCCACCCCTCTGGTCGCCTTTGTATAGCACTTTCGGTCCTTCTCAAAATCCCTATAAAAAATCTAAAACCTATATCATCCTTTGCGTTAACTTTGTCCTATCAAGTCATAGCCACTGGTTGCTTTTTGTTTGTATGATTCTATCTCTAAGTGTGCAAGTATCATATCTGATCCATGTGAAAAAAGTGTGTCAAAAAAAGGAGATAGAAAAGTGCAAAAAAGAGTGTTACAAGAAGTTAAAAAAAGTTAAGACCAGTGAGGTTATATGCACAAGTATTGAAAGTTTATCACATCAAGTTGTGCAACTAGTTTGCTATCTTTGTTTGGTGCAAACTTTGGTTGGGTCTGATCGCAACACTTGCATCTCAATCATACTCCTTGTTTGCATCAACTCTGAAATTTCTTTGTGCGTGTGTGATCCATTTAATCTTTCATATCTTGTGGTCAGCACTAGGCAGGGAACATCTAGTTTGGATTGTTATTTAACTTTACAATAACTAGAATTCATATTGCTTTTCCTTGTGTATTAATCCCCACCAAGCTCACATACAAGCCTCATAATCGGTACTCTCTGGTCTTGTATTCGCCTAACCATCACTTTCTGTTACCACCACATGCTTTGCTTTTCTGTAACCCGCAGGGATTTCATAAGAGCTTTGGTTGGTAAGAGAGGTGAGGTTGTGTGAATTCCACACATTATCCTACACCACATATAAGCTTGTTTGTATATGCATTAACCATGATAGGTCGAAGGTACACCAATCTTCCATTCTATGGAAGTACAGATCCGGGCGAATTTCTTGAATGGCAAGAACAAATGGTGGCTGAACTTGAAGTCCAAGAATTTTCAGAAACAAAGAAGATATCTCAAGCCATACTTGAATATGAAGATTATGCTCATGATTGGTGGAAACAATATCTACATAAGCGTCTCATCAAGAATTACGAAGATTTGAAGAAAGCCATGAGAAAGGAATTTGTTTCAAGGAAATATGGGCTGATTTTGCTTCATCGTTTGGAGAATGTGAAGCAAGGTAATAAATCTGTCCAAACATATTATGATAAGCTATATTTTCCATGCATCAAGTAAATATTATTGATGACATGAATGCAATAAAGTACTTCATGAGAGGCCTTAATGATAACATTGTTGCTGCAATAGAAGGAAAATGTTTTAGAAACATGCAAGATCTTTTGAGTTGTGCAATTAAAGAGGAGAACAAACTTATGAAGGTGCAGCAAGGCAAGATCAAATGCATTGATTTCAGTCAATGTGCTAAGAAATAGCCCACTATGTCCTCTTTTATTGGATGCAAGCAAACATCAACTCCATGCACAAAGAGAAGACATGTTGTTCCAAAAGCTTCTTCAGTTGATTCTAGTGTCAAAGGAAGTGAACATATTTCTCCATTGGAGGCTGATCTTTTGAGTACGGAGTTAAAGGAACATGTTGCAGTTCCACACCATGCAAATCTGAAATTTAGTCAGCAAGAAGCATCACCACAATGCATGAACGCAAGTCTTGTCAATACTGCAAGTCTTGTGCCTTTGTCCTAGTACAAATTGTGGTGAAGATAAAAGTCTCAAAACTATGCAGAATTCTGCCATGCAACTTGAAAAATTAGAGCCGAAATGGGATCAAGAGGTTGGTAACACTTCAAATTCTAAAGGCATAGATAATCTAAATTTGTGGACTGACCATAGTGTCAATTTGAGTGTTGAACGTGAGATGAAATATGCTACTATATTGCCATCTAGTGTGAGTGCCAAATCTGTCCAAGATGAAGATCATGATGCTCCAACAAATCTACAGTTACAAACTAATGTTATTCCAAGCATGAACAAAATGCAAAGATGTGTTGGTACCATCAGCTTCTTGTGTGAAGAATTATTGGACAGTTGTGCTGAAATTATGTGCTCCAACATGGCACCTAATGTTCAGATTGAAGGCAATAGTTGTGCAGATGATTCCACTCATATCAATGCTCATACAACACCTTTTGAGAAAGTCAAAGATGATTGTTTGGTTGCAACTATTGTCGTCCCAATGCCATTGCAAGAGGCCATAAATCTGAATCCCTATTCGTATGACACTCCACAAGACATTGACGAGATTGAGCATCAATACCCATGTGAGAATGAGAGCCACATAGCCAATTGAGTGAGAGTGAAAACAAAAGTGAGCTGTGTGATTCCACTAAATGTGAGAGTGAGAGCATCAATAATACGAGTGTGAGGAAAACACCACACAAAGAGAGAGAGCTTTATTTCAAAGCATGTGAGGATGATTTTAACACTAACACACTAAAGTCTACTTTTAGTGTTGTCTCTCAAATATGCAGGTGTGCAAGGGAAAATGAAGAAGAGATTGCTTCTCAAAATACCACCATGCTTGACAGCGAAGTGAAGAGGTAATAAATGTTGACAACTAATTCATTGCTGCCCCAAGTTTGAACCATGACAACAGTGAAGGTAAAAAATTCAGAGATACAACCATTGTTCATGAACCATCACCAAATCTGAAGGAACTAAAAATAATTTTAGGTATGAATTTGCAATACAGATTGGTAAGAAAATGTGACATTCCACTTGTTTCAGTTGGAATTAACAAAACACAAAACCTTTATGTTGATTGATTAATCTACCATGAAAATGCATACAATTGTGTTGAAATATTGCAAGTTGACAACCATTGCCTCAATCATGCAATATCTGTTACTACTCTTTGACTGATATACTACATGCTAATAATATTGACCATGTGAAGTTGATTACTCATACTGAATTTCTTAAAAAACATCCCCAGCTAGTGAACGGATGTGTTTATGTCAAGCTTGATGAATTTGTTGATATTGATAAAATACTTAAAAGCGCTCTTGATATATCATCTATGAAATCTCTGAATAGTGCATATAGCTGCAAGTTTACTTTTAGCTTCATTGGACATCATCATGAAAATAAATATTATGCTTGTGCTCTTTGCATAACATGTGACAAGCTTGATGAATTGAACTTGAATAGAATGAGCAGTACATGTTGTGAACCATATTATTCTTTATTTGAGATAAGAACATTTGTAGTGCTTGTGTTTTCAAACTATCAATGTTATCTCCCCGTTCATGTTTTTCATGGGAAGAAAGAAATCTCGTGCAACTGTTCTTTTCATTCACCTAAAGTCTTTTCATCTACATTTGGAACCATGGAGTTTGAAAGGTACATATCTAACATTGAAAATTACGTCATATGGATCTTTATAATGACATGAATGTTTCTTTCATCTTTTGTTATGAATTATCTCACTAAGATGAAACATGATAACATGAAAAAATAAGTGGTTTGAAAGAAATTTTGTGCTTCCATTTTCAAAACTAATCGGGATCACAAAATCTTAGAATTTTTTCTCCATAAGAATGAAAATATTGTGAAAATAAATTATATAAGAAGTCAGTGAACAATCCTCAGTAAGTTATCATAGAAATTGGCACATACACATTCAATCTCTATTTTCTTTAAACTGCTTTAAGGAGAACAAAAGCAGAGGACAAGTTTTCTGGAAGGGAGGGAGAATGATAGACGTGCCAAAGACATCGACATTCACTCTTAATTCTAAGCATCCATTCAAGGTAAACTTGATTCAAAATTATTTAGATTTCCACCTACAAATCTATTACCGGGTCTATATGATACAGATTTAAAACACCTTGTTGTAATAGAAGAAAATGATTGTACAAGAAACATAGCATCTAGTCCTGTTGGCCTAGCACAGTTATTGAGCTTAGATGGATAGAGTCGAGGATGATCCTTTTCAAGGAGGGGAGGGGATATGACCTCACCGAGCAGCTCGTCGACCAACAAGACCTCGCCAACCAACAGGAAGTTACAAGCTCCAAATCAAACTACAACAAATACTTCAGAGTCGAGGAGACTCCTTTTCAAGGAGCGGAGGATGATATGACCTCACCGACAGCACACCGACCAACAAGATGTTCCAAACTCCAAATCAAAATCCAGCAGGTCGAGTACCACCTACATCGACACCAGCCCAAGTCTTTGATGGACCGATTACACGTAAGCCGAGCAAAGAACCTACAACAAGAGGTGCACACGCTACTTTGTGAAATTCATTTTAATATTAATGAGAATTATATTACTACTAAGTTGTGCATATTGCTATTGCTCAGGTTCACTAAGGAGGAAGACAAGAACACGCAAAGAGTTGATTACAGTGAAGGTCTACACTCAGACCAGACTAGTCCAGCAGAACTGTCAGAAAGAATTAGTCATATCTTTTGATTCACGAAAGGTACGAAGGTCCATGAGCAGGGAAAGTTATGAAGTCCTAGTTTCCAATTGAAAGCCCCGACCAGGTTGGAATTTTTCCTCGTGACTGCCAACCTATTTCAGTGCATACTAGTCAGCTAGTCGACAGAATGCATGTTGTCCAAATTGCCGTGCAAAACTGTACAAATCTACAAAGCTTCATGGTGCATGCTGCACATGATGTGAAAGCTTATCAAGTTAACTTTCCTCATTTGGACTTTTCAAGGTGGAGTTATTGTCAAAACATTAAAGACTGCTCAGAATTCCAACAGTCACGCGGGATTAACTCAGAAGCCCTTTCGTGGAAGTCTGTTCATATACTCTACCCTTTCATTTCCATTTCGTGTTTATACCTATCTAGGAGGGTTGTTCCTAGTATAAATATGTCATTGCTTCATAGCAATCATAGACTTTTGATAATCGAAATACAGAACCCTTTGTTCAGCTATGTGCTAACAAATCTTGAGAGTGTAATCTCTACCCCTTTGCTCTTGTGATTTCTTTCACGAGATTTACAGAAGCGTCGGCGTCGTCCGCTCCCAATTGGTGCTCCTACTCCATTCAAGGTTTGCCTTGATTGATTGTAGGATGTGTTGGTTGGTTCTTTGAGAGTGTGGCTGGGTGAATCCTCGATTCAGGTTACCGGTTAAAGACGGTGGTTGGCTTTGAGTTTTATTTGTCAAGTTGCACTAGTTATCGCTGCTTGCAGCAAATTATCCAGCTATTCTTCAGCTAGTTATCAAATTTAAGATCCTACATCGTAAAGATGGGGATCGATCAGGCGCATCAGCCGCTGTGGTAATTCATCGTGTGTGTAGTGTTCTAAAGAACAAGCAAAAAAAATAGTAGAGTTGAAGCCATTTTGGTGGTAAGAAGCAAGCCAAAGCCACCAAAACTCGGCTTTTTCTGGCTTCTCCAATTCTCGAAAATCCGTACCGAAGAGATATTGATGATTGCATAAACCAAATTACTTACTTGCAGCTTATATAATTTAGCGAGTCTTAATGAGTTAAATTATAATTCGCTTACAGCAATCACTGCTTAACTTCCCATAATTCGTTGTTAATTACCTGTTGGGCTGCTATTAAAGCCGATTCGATTTATTCTTACGGTTTATTTTTTATTTATATAGACTAACTAGGATTCCCACAAGATTAGGTGACCGATATGGGACTAATAGCCTGTCCGTTCCCCCTCCCCTTTTGTCTGCTCGAAAAACCGATCCAGTCTGGTTGTTTCGTCTCGGCCCGGACCTCTTTGCAACGAAATCGGCCCGTACTTAAAGGCCCAATCTCGGTAGCCCATGAGACCTCAGCGGCAGTACAGCGGAGACAAGCGCTCGTTCATTTTTGGTCTGGGCATTTAGCACCACCTCACCAGCTGAAGGCGGACCAGCCACGAGCTCACGTTATAAGAAAAGCGTCTCGTGCCCCGTTGCTCCATATTTACCTGGACGGGGTCGACGTGAGATCATTAAGGCTCGTGGACCACTGCCAAAATTAACAATTTAAACTTTGGTCTTCCATCTTCTTTCACTGCGCCACCGCTCGCCGTCCGACCTGACGCGCACGCTCGCGCGCAGCCAGCCCTGTCCGTTTCTGCGTTTTTCTGGATAAAAAAATGTCTCGTTGTCGATCGCTTGCATTGTAATAATGAGCTCCATCTGATGTGAGACGAAGAATTTTGGTCGTTCGTTGACAAAGAAAAATATGTTGCGGCGGCTCCTTGTTCCTTGGAATGCAGTGCCACCTTTTTACGAGCTACTTGGGTCAGTTTTGATAAATATTTCTCCCATGAAACAATTTTGACTAAATCTATTATTCTAAAATTTGTAAAATTTATTTTTGCAGAAACAGATTTTTTGACTGATTTTTTTTAAAAAAATGTGATGCTTAGCGTATGTGCGGGTGCGTACGTATCTTCTTTCACTCGTCTTCTCCTCTCCTCGTGTCGCCCTCGCCTTCATCTTCCTCTGCCCCCAAACCAATTTTTTGACAGATTTTTTTTAAAAAAAAAATACGATGCTTAGCGCATGTGCGGGTGCGTAGGTATCTTCTTTCAGCCGTCTTCTCCTCTCCTCGTGTCGTCCTCGCCTTCATCTTCCTCTGCCCCACATCTTCAGCCGGTCTCGCCAAACTCCCTACCATAAGCGAGACACTTTTTACTCCTCCCCTCCCCATGACGCTATGGTGAGCTCCGTCAAATACACCTGACATCCCCGCCCCTCCTTGGATCGGCCACCGTTGCTGCCATCACGGCCCTAAGCTCCATCCAACAGGGGCTCTTTATTATTAGATATAGATTAACTGGACATTATGATATTATTATCAATGTTAATCTACACTATGAATGTTGGGGGAAGGGACCCTCGGCAGAAGCGCCGCCCGAACCGGTGCTCGAAGTTAGCCCTCGCGTGACGCCTTGTGTGCGTACGAGGTCCCTCTCCTATTTGAGACCGATACCCTGACCCCCGGATGCGGGGTCAACCCTCGTCGCTTTGTTGTGTTTCCGTGCAGGTCTAAGGCGACGGTCACACTGCAGGAAACCTTCGCTGAACCACGACGCCACCTTCGCTTGAAGCGAAGGTCCGGGCAAGCGGCAAGTGTGCGTCGCCCCGGAGGCAAGCAGAGCCGGAGGTCCGGCAGATGGCGGAGGTGCGCGGGCCCAAAGGCGAGCGGCCGAAGGTCAAGACCGTCGCACCACTCCCCGAAGGCGAACAAGGGCCAGGTGGCGGCGCGCTGGAGTGTGACCGATTAGGGTTTCCGCTTCAGCTGTGTATTTACGCTTTTGCCCTTCCTCCCTGCGTGGAGGCGAGGGATCTTTGCTGTACCCTTCTGTAATTTGGCCCATACCCCTTGGCATTCCCTATAAATACCAAGGGGATGAACAGTGTGAGGGGGGACCTTTTTCTTTTCGGAATTCGAGCACCTTCCACTTCCGATTCACCTTCGCTACTGCATCTGACGTTTGGCCGCCTTCGCTCATCCCCTGCACAAGTGCGGAGGTGGGCAAGTGCGTTCCAACAGTTTGGCGCCGACCGTGGGGAACGAAGTCTGAAATGGCGGGAAACAGGAGAGCACTTTCGGCGAGGGACCAGCGTGTCGCTAGAGAGGCGGCACGGTGGTCCCGCCTGCTGAGGAAATTGCGCAGCCCTCGGTGGAGAGAATGTCACCCCGGAACCCCAATCCCTGGGCCCCCAGGCCCGAGTGGCGACACAGCCGCACCCACACACTTCGGGAGATGGTGAGGAGAGGAAGAAGAAGAGGGGGCTCGAGGCCCTTGAAAGGCTCGAGGCTGAGCTGCAAGAGAAGAAGAGGCGCCTGGAACAGCTTGAGAGGCATAACCGACTGCGCTCGACAGCAGAGGGCAGACGGGGAAGGAGAGAAATGGAACGAAGAGGCTGGGTGGGAGAGGCCGTGCCGGACTTGCCAGCCCTCGAAGCGGAGTAACACTGGCCTCCCCAGAGGCCGAAGCACACCCCACGCGCATGGAGAAAGTGCCAGCTTCGCACTGAGCTAGAGCGCGGCCCGGGGAATCCAATCGCCGCGGAATCCCTCGCCGCGGCAGAAGCCGAAGCCGAGGGCTGGGACAATGAGGAGATGCCCCCGTTGCGAGAGGGGAATGAGGAGCCAAATCAAGACAACCTTCGTCACATCCACCACCCCCACCACCACCACCAGTACACCCAGAGCCATATCTGGTGAGACACCCAAACCTCCGCCAACTCTACCCAGATGAGAGAACCGCAAAACCTTCGCATTCAGCGAAGGCATCAACAACACCAAATGCCATACGATCCAAAGTCACCACTCTCCCAAATACTCCAAAACCCAGCCCTGGCCACCATGCTATAACCACAAAACCTACCTCGCTATGATGGACTTTCCGACCCTCGCCAGTTCATCATGAGCTATGAAGCAGCGGTTGCCGCAGCAGGCGGTGACGAATCAACAATGGCCAAATCCTTTGTCATCATTCTGCGAGACATCGCAAAACTTGGTACAGCAACCTTCGCCCCGGAACTGTGGATTCCTGGGCCTCCCTCAGAGACAAGCTGTGTACAAACTTCAAGGGCATCACTCCAGCCCCGTTAAACCCTATCGAGCTATTCAATTGCAAGCAAGAGGAACGCGAGCCGCTCCAAGATTACTGGCGAAGGTTTATTCAAATCAGAGCAAGGACCCCTGGGATATCTATGACGAGGCTGTCATCTCGCTGCAGTCAGTGGTCTGCGCCCAGGACCATGCTCCTCCAAATTTGCTAGAAAAACCGGCAAACTCAATCGGGAGTTGCATGAAACAATGGAAAGATACTGTAGAGCTGATATGGATTTCAGAGCGAAGTCCGA